>OY776115.1:148681348-149945098 GCA_963675035.1 Allygus modestus | reverse complement strand
CATCTAGCCGCTGCCACGACACTGACACTAGGCGATCTTCTAGGCTTCCAACATTATACCGTTGTACTTTCAAAGTTCAAGTTAAGAAAAAAACGTTGTCTTACAAGACATTACGTAGAGTTAAGAATTTATGAAGGGGAGATGCAGATTTTTCAATTACACTCCGTCAAGATCAATGTTATATTTCAAGACGCGTTCTCACTGAATTGTCCCAGTAATTATATCAGTGTCAAAAAGGCTCAGTTGTCCTCTCTAGTTGCATTTTATGAATTAGAACTTATCTTCAAATTAATCGAACTATGTTCGATAATCATGCTGGAAACTGAAATATATATTGTAAAATACGAATGACCTAATGGGCATCATATAACGCACACGGAGTTATTATAATCGCACCGCTAACGCTACCTTTCGTTTGAGAGCAGAACTTTGCCTACAACGCTCCAAAGGGGAAAAATGTACGAATTTTTCGCATTAGATCTGACCTTCTTAAGTGTTTCATTGTAACATTGCTACATAGTTTTTCATTGTAACGGCTATTGATTTGTTCGAGATAGTTTCAAAGGTCAAAGGTAATATGTTAGGAATTATTTTCATTGAGAGTACACGTTCATCTCGGATCTCGGAAGCAGCAAAAACGCATATTTTATTAATATTTGAAGTGCTCATAAAACAAAAACTATTAGAAACAAAGAGATAAAATTTGGTATTTTTTCGTATATAGATGAGAATCCCCAAGTTTCATCAAAATCTGAGATGGTGGGTGTCGTGGCCTGGATGACTTGATGTGGAATGACCCCATAGTCCGATTTTTCTGGTTGTCCAACTTAAAATGTCAGTTAACAAGTTTGAGCCAAATTTCATCGAAATCGGACGTTTTTTACTCAAGTTATTGCATTCACGGACACACACACACACACACACACACACACACACACACACACACACACACACACACACACACACACACACACACACACACACACACGCATACATAAATATGTATAAATTTGAACGGATAGTGTTTTTGACATCTGGGGACCTCAAAACAAAAAGTTATCATGGTCTCGGGCTTAAGTCTTACCATGAGACCTACGGTAATAACTTCTTCCCTATAGGGTAAATTCCCTAAATAGTTCATTTTGAAAGCAATGTTTAATAGACCGAAAGGCTTTCATCAAGTTTTGAACATTTGAGCTAAAGAGTAAAAAAAATCTAAATTAGTAAGGCTATTTATTGTTATTTCAGCTTATAGTCTACATATTCTAGATATTAGACAGTGAAATGATCTGATTCACAAGACAAGCTCTTGATAATATCATCAACTTCGACCACCGACCGAATGAAGCACTCAAAACTGCTGTTGCTTTCCCGGTCAAGCCGGGTGCTACGACTGGTATCTGGTGTATCGAGTTACAACAACGTCAACAGTTGGAAGGCTGATAGAAACATTCAAACAAGGGAGGGAGCTACTAGTTTCCCCCGGACCTGGGAAACCTCCGGAAGTTTCTCTGCGTTTCTCCCCGCACTGAGGGAAACTGTGGCTCCTGTACTTACACAATGGACCAACACTTTCTCGTATTACCTACGATAGTCTATCGTAATAACGACACTCAATAGTGGCCTGATACCGCATCTATATGTGACTATCCCTTCGCCCGGCACCTGACAGAGAGAAAAGTCTTCTTCATCTAGATTCTAGAACGATTACGATTACAGAATTTTTATTAGATAGGAAGTTCGATTTTACGTCATTAAAAAGATACACGACTACACTCCTGCCTGTCATGAAGTGTTTCATCATGCAATATGATTATTTTAAATTTTATTTTAAACCCACTTAGACTTATTCACGTTTTGTTCATAAATGTGTTGCTTTGACTTTGCCACCTCACTTATTTTTAGCGAATTTCCCCTATAGGGAAGAAGCTATTACCGTAGGTCTCATGGTAAGACTTAAGCCCGAGACCATGATAACTTTTCATTTTGAGGTCCCCAGATGCCAAAAACACCATTCGTTCAAATTTTTATATATGTATATATATATATATATATATATATTTATTTATATATATATATATATATTTATATATATATATATATATTTATATATATATATATATATATATGTGTCCGTAAGCACGATAACTCTCGTAAAAAAGGTCCGATCTTAATGAAATTTGGTACAAATGTGTAAAGTACCATTTATTTGAACGAGTTCGAAAACCAGATGAATCGCACCATCCGAAGGGGGGTTTTTGGGGGGTTTTGTACCCCAAAAATGTGTTTTCTGGGGTTTTCACATGTAATTTTAATTTAAATCAAATTTTAATTTATACCATTAAATTCAGCTTAAAAAAACAAACAATTTGGTATTTTGATCATTGCTCTACGTCAATTGGTTACCGAGATATTGAAAGTGCTAAACACAGTACGTTGTCTAATGTTATTCTTATGGAGAAAAAGAAAAATTGTATATCTCGCTTATTTATGAACGTAAACTGGCAAAATTTGGTATATGGCTTTATTTGGTTGTGGTCTATTGATATTTGCACAAAAATCCATTTTTTGCCCGATAGTTCCCGTAGCAGCAAACCTGCATACTCAGCCCCATGTTATTCTTATGGAGAATAATTAACGTGTTATCACCTTTAATTATGAACATAAATTAATAGAACTTGGTATGTGGCTTTACCTAGTTGAGTTATAATGATATTTGTATAAAAGCCCATTTTTAGTGTTCCTTATTTCAGCAAACCTGCATACTCAGCCGCCATGTTATTCTTATGGAGAATAATTAAAATGTCATAAATCGTTTATTTATGAATGTATATTGATGAAACTTGGTATGTGGCTTTATGTGGTATTAAGATAAATTAATATGCACTGGAAATTCGCTGAGTATGCAGGTTTGCTGCTACGGGGGTATTTTATAGTTATGATGATAACCTATATATTAAAACGCTAGTCTATATTTTAATATACGCTAGGGGGGTTTTCTTCACAGTCATAACTCGATAACGGCTGGACGGATTTTTACGTTTGAGGCTTCAAATTAAATATATTTGTACGTAGATTTGCCAAAACGTCTAAGAATTTTAAGAAAGTGCATCAATTAAATACAGTAAAGGGTTGAATTTTCGGTACAGTGGCGCTATCCGACGGCGGAAATCTAAACTACGTGTTGATTGAAAGTACGTTTTATTTTTTTCTATTAATTATCCTTTTTAATATCAAATGTTTTGTTATGCTTGTTTACAAGTGAATAGCCAAATAGATATTGGGGATACATACTCAAGATTATAAACACGCAGTTATTGTTGTAACATTGTTGTAACGCATAGATTCTATATATCAAAGGTACTAAAAAAAACATGTTCCTACAGGTATGTGATGATGAATTACTAGCTACAATGGCTGATCCAAAACGATTTGTTGACTCAATTATAATCTTGCCATCATAGTTATTTTTATGCTTTTCGACTGAAACAGCAAACAGTATCATTCTTCATATTTTTCCATAAAGTGAAGAAGACTGCTTACATCCAGCACGAGGGTCAGTGAGCTTCTTTATAAGCCAAAGTGCGTAGTACGTAGTACGGACTACATATAATCAATTATGTACTTTTGCCTTATGTTGTCCTTGGAATCATCTCTTCGGGCCAAAAATATAAGCGCGAAATTTTAGGACAAAACAATAATTCAACCTCCCAGTGTGAGCAGTGTTTCCGGCCAGTACGTCCTTGTAAATCTCCCAGATTTGGTTCGCGGCTGTTTTTACGATGACATTGGATAGTTTCGTCGCGCCCACAACTAGACTACTTCCGGGCGATCGTCGTAGAAACTAGTTTATCCAGATCAAATTTTCACTTATCAAAATAACAGTTGATGATTTGCATAGGATTAATTTACAACGGCGAGTATCCAAACGAAGTACTGTGAACACTGAAAATAATTTGTTGGATAACGCAAAAAGTAATTTCATAATCCAAGGTTCCCTGGTTCGATCCTGGCGTTTGTTTGTTAAATAATTCAACTGTAGTTTGATAAAACTAATGATACCCTCTTAACAAAGACCGGCCATATAATCCCATGTTTGGACTGTTCCCGCAAAACCACACACAAGCCACCAATGACAAAAGACAAGTGGACCGATCCCCAAAACCACAAGTTTTATTCAGAGCTAAATCTAATTTATATTTCAGCGGTTATCCTATCCTATATCCTATACTCTAATACGAGCTGTGTCTGTTTTTATCTGAAAAATTTATCTCGAGATCCAGCGGAAGGATTTTGCTGAAAGTTTGGGATTAGGGGCTTTTGGGTCTAAAAAGTCGATCGGTGAAAACCACTACCTCAGGAAAACTCGTATCCAGGAGAATTATCGTGCTCACGGACATATATATATATATATATTACAGTTTCGAACGAATGGTGTTTTTGGGGTCTGGGGACCTCAAAACGAAAAGTTATCATGGTCCCGGGCCTAGGTCTTACCATGCCGACTACGGTAATAGCTTCTTCCCTATAGGGGAAATTCGCTAAAATAAAATTTAAATTAAAGTCAGAGCTGAGTTGAATTATTTTAGACTTAAGAAAAAATTACCTGAGATTTAACCCAGAAGGAACCTTGGTCTTCAATACCAACTGATGTGCCAATTCAGAATATCTTAATATCAGTTGGTTATGTTTTGGATTTTGATGTGTTTAATTTTGTGAAGTGATTTTAGTTCGTAGTACCCTTCAAAATTTTGGTTGTGGTGAGTTGCATGATTATAAATTTGTTTTGGTTTGTCTTTATGTACCACATCGAAACGGTGGCCAGTCATACGTACTCGCAAGGAATTCGATGTCCGACCAACATAATCTTTTGGGCAGTGTTGACACGATAGTTGGTAAATCACATTGTGGGTGTCACAGGTTGATTTACCAACTATTGGGTAAGTCTTGTTTGTGACACTGCTTTTAAATCCAATTGTATTACACATAATTTTGCAAATACCACACCGAGGTTTGTGGCACGGTTCGCAGCCGTGATTGATTTCCAAATTTTTTCAGGTCGAGAATTTTGAATTTTGGGTCTCACCAACATATTTTTCAAATTTGAACTAATAGTGTTTTTGACATCTGGGGACCTCAAAATAAAAAGTTAACATGATCTCGGGCTTAACTCTTACCATGCCACCTAAGGTAATTGCTTCTTCCCTACTACTTGAATGGCAACTCTAACTCTCTGATAGGAGAGTGAGCGAAGCGAATGAGCTCATATTGAAAATGAACGAGTATTTGAAATAACAAATTCAATGCCTCTTCTGCGGAACCAAATACCGAGCATGGCTCGGTCTCCCGGTATACAGTACTCTAATACGAGCAATGTCTGTTTGCTTAGGCTCGGTCTCCCGGTATACTCTAATACGAGCAATGTCTGTTTGCTTAGGCTCGGTCTCCCGGTATACAGTACTCTAATACGAGCAATGTCTGTTTGCTTAGGCTCGGTCTCCCGGTATACAGTACTCTAATACGAGCAATGTCTGTTTGCTTAGGCTCGGTCTCCCGGTATACAGTACTCTAATACGAGCAATGTCTGTTTGCTTAGGCTCGGTCTCCCGGTATACAGTACTCTAATACGAGCAATGTCTGTTTGCTTAGGCTCGGTCTCCCGGTATACAGTACTCTAATACGAGCAATGTCTGTTTGCTTAGGCTCGGTCTCCCGGTATACAGTACTCTAATACGAGCAATGTCTGTTTGCTTAGGCTCGGTCTCCCGGTATACTCTAATACGAGCAATGTCTGTTTGCTTAGGCTCGGTCTCCCGGTATACAGTACTCTAATACGAGCAATGTCTGTTTGCTTAGGCTCGGTCTCCCGGTATACAGTACTCTAATACGAGCAATGTCTGTTTGCTTAGGCTCGGTCTCCCGGTATACAGTACTCTAATACGAGCAATGTCTGTTTGCTTAGGCTCGGTCTCCCGGTATACAGTACTCTAATACGAGCAATGTCTGTTTGCTTAGGCTCGGTCTCCCGGTATACAGTACTCTAATACGAGCAATGTCTGTTTGCTTAGGCTCGGTCTCCCGGTATACAGTACTCTAATACGAGCAATGTCTGTTTGCTTAGGCTCGGTCTCCCGGTATACTCTAATACGAGCAATGTCTGTTTGCTTAGGCTCGGTCTCCCGGTATACTCTAATACGAGCAATGTCTGTTTGCTTAGGCTCGGTCTCCCGGTATACAGTACTCTAATACGAGCAATGTCTGTTTGCTTAGGCTCGGTCTCCCGGTATACAGTACTCTAATACGAGCAATGTCTGTTTGCTTAGGCTCGGTCTCCCGGTATACAGTACTCTAATACGAGCAATGTCTGTTTGCTTAGGCTCGGTCTCCCGGTATACAGTACTCTAATACGAGCAATGTCTGTTTGCTTAGGCTCGGTCTCCCGGTATACAGTACTCTAATACGAGCAATGTCTGTTTGCTTAGGCTCGGTCTCCCGGTATACAGTACTCTAATACGAGCAATGTCTGTTTGCTTAGGCTCGGTCTCCCGGTATACAGTACTCTAATACGAGCAATGTCTGTTTGCTTAGGCTCGGTCTCCCGGTATACAGTACTCTAATACGAGCAATGTCTGTTTGCTTAGGCTCGGTCTCCCGGTATACTCTAATACGAGCAATGTCTGTTTGCTTAGGCTCGGTCTCCCGGTATACTCTAATACGAGCAATGTCTGTTTGCTTAGGCTCGGTCTCCCGGTATACAGTACTCTAATACGAGCAATGTCTGTTTGCTTAGGCTCGGTCTCCCGGTATACAGTACTCTAATACGAGCAATGTCTGTTTGCTTAGGCTCGGTCTCCCGGTATACAGTACTCTAATACGAGCAATGTCTGTTTGCTTAGGCTCGGTCTCCCGGTATACTCTAATACGAGCAATGTCTGTTTGCTTAGGCTCGGTCTCCCGGTATACAGTACTCTAATACGAGCAATGTCTGTTTGCTTAGGCTCGGTCTCCCGGTATACAGTACTCTAATACGAGCAATGTCTGTTTGCTTAGGCTCGGTCTCCCGGTATACTCTAATACGAGCAATGTCTGTTTGCTTAGGCTCGGTCTCCCGGTATACTCTAATACGAGCAATGTCTGTTTGCTTAGGCTCGGTCTCCCGGTATACTCTAATACGAGCAATGTCTGTTTGCTTAGGCTCGGTCTCCCGGTATACTCTAATACGAGCAATGTCTGTTTGCTTAGGCTCGGTCTCCCGGTATACTCTAATACGAGCAATGTCTGTTTGCTTAGGCTCGGTCTCCCGGTATACTCTAATACGAGCAATGTCTGTTTGCTTAGGCTCGGTCTCCCGGTATACTCTAATACGAGCAATGTCTGTTTGCTTAGGCTCGGTCTCCCGGTATACTCTAATACGAGCAATGTCTGTTTGTTTGTTTGCAAAATTTATCTCGAGATCCAGCGGAAGGATTTTGCTGAAAGTTTAGGATTATAGGGGCTTTTGGGTCTAAAAAATCGATTGGTGAAAACCACTACCTCAGGAAAACTCGTATTTTTCTAAACAACTCATTTGAAAATGGAAAATTTTAACATTGGGCTTATGGAGTTCGAAATCATAACACCAGTTACTATGAATAACAAAAACAAACCATTAAATCAGCTTCTATAAATTAAAAGTACCTGGGGGACCGAGCTTTGCTCGGGGGAAGGTCAGTCAGTTTGTTTAGATGACTTGGAGTAATATTTCACCACTTCCCCCTACTGATAATCAGATTTGTATAACTCATTTGCCTCTTTTATACATTTTTAATGTCACTCCAGTTGTTATTTATAGCTCAATGTCCCTTTGATTTATTTTACTACTATATTTATGTAATATTTACTCAAATCTTTTAATCTCTCCTGTCAGGAAACCGTATGTTAATAACCATATACAACATGAGTATTACTTTGACAGTTCCCTGGTGGATTATGAACAGCTGTTACAATTCTTTTGTTTTTATTTGAAACTCCATAAGCCCAATGTTAATTTTTTTAACTTTTCATTTTAGGTTTTTTACATTATTTGATTTTTCCTAGGGATGAGGCCTGCCTAGAACTTATTTTTATCCCAAAAATTAGTTATTTCGAACATTTGAAGGAAATCGTTGGAGCCGTTTTTGAGATCCGTGTCGCAAGCAAGCACGCAAGCAAGCAAGCAAACCTTACTCATATTAGAGTATAGGATATTGTAAACAGCTGTTTTTCATTATGGAAATAAAAAACCTACTTGAATGGCAACTCTCATAATTGAAATAAAAAACTACTTGAATGGCAACTCAAACTCTTTTTTCGATAGGCGAGAGAGCGAAGTGAATGAGCTCATATTTAAAATGAACGAGTATTTGAAATAAAACAAATTCAATGCTCTTCTGCGGAATCAAACAACGAGCATGGCTCGGTCCCCCGATACTTCAGTCTAATCACGACATTGGTGTTATTTATAATGAGGTTGTTTCGAATTATTCATCTGGTGCTTGAATCCCGTATGCCGTGATTACTTATTGGCTGATTTCATTGTCACGTGATTTTTGGACATTAAATTAAATGAAATAACATTTTACTTCCCCAAAAAATACAACAATTCAAAGTGTAAATACAAAACAAAAAGGATTGGGAAATTTGTTGATGCATTGTTTATAAGAGATTATAGTTCAAAGACTTTAGTAGATGACCATACGGTCGTTGATTACAACATTAAAGAGCCACTTTAATAGTCCCACTGATGGACCTGGACAGCATTAGGACTGATCCCATCCAACCCTTAAGGTTGACCAAGGGGCAGCATGATGTCAAAAAACGTTGATCGTACTTTGGTCATCCTAAAGAATCCTTGGGTCCTTCATGTTTGTCAACCATAGATCTGCGGCTAGTCTGTGGTTGTAGTTGAAAATGGACACCAAGTCAATTGGGCACTAAGGGAAAACTCATCCAGTTTGAGGGCTAGCGGTCGTGGCTCTCAACTGAGTCATCTTTTTAAAGGGGTGACTGACTGTTCCACCCGGTCCCACATTTCCATTCCAGCAAGATCAAGATCCATCCCTTCCATTTGACCTGCACACACTGTAGAAACCGGGTTTAGTGACATATGCCTGTATTATTTACGAATCCAAAACAACTGCCCCAAAAATAATCACAGAGCCACCGCGATTCATCAAAGCGAATTATTCTCAGTCCCAGCCCGTTTCCCACTTCCAATCGCCTCTTTCCTATCGATGCGCACACTGACATAATCGTCGAATCCGCGCGTTGGCGGTAGGGCAGTGTCGCCGGCCCAGTTGTCTGTTGAAGCGTCTGAGAGGACAGTTACACGGTTACACGGCGGCTACCCGCGGAAATGTCGCAAGTCGGCGGGCGGGTTTATGAAACACCGCGCGGTCGCGGTCACGGCTCGCCGCGCTCCCTCCGCACTCCACGTCACGCTCGCTGTTATTGATTGGCTGAGTGATGACTGAGTCATAAATCGCTCAAACTAATTTGAAACAAAAACCGTCTGAGTCAAAGTTATGTGTCTTCGTCTAACAGCTCCTTAGTTGCGCTGTGGAAGAGTTAAGTTGAGATCGTAATGGAGATTTTAGGAAAGATTATGGAAGAATATGGAAGAACTAAATGATGGAAGCGTTACTTCATCATAACACAGTGAGAGGTGGCTTTCCTCAGTCGGTCAATCCGTAAATCGGGGAGCCAACGACCACCAGCTCGAATCGGGGAGTACAGATCACAGAGTTCTTAAACTCGATCCCATGGACTTCTATAAAACTTGGGGATGTCTACAGCCTTTTCCGATTAACTATATTATAAGGTGGTGTGCCTTTAAGTCATTAAAGCTAGAATCTCTTGCTCCATTTTATAAACTGTACTCTTAATTTCACGACCCCCTTCGGTAAGATTGACAATTTACTTGCTAATTGACTGTTAAACCACCACGAAAGGACACTTCATCTGCTTGATGGAGGAGTAAGAATAAGGTTAACTATGACTCTTGAGCCTCTCCTTTTGAGTAAGTAGCAGTGAAGTGGAAAATTGGTGACGGTATAGTTTCGTATCTGTAATCAAGCTGTGAGTTTCTACTGAACCATACTATTTTTGTTGTTTCTAGTAATGGTATAGAGTCTTCATTCTTACTGTGGTAAAAAGTTGGTCCTAACATTATTATACCATTTATACAGTTTTCATAGCACACGTTATAAGATCTATAAGAGAGTGGTGTGAGGTTCGGAGTCTGCGTTCACTGAGTACTACTCGGATCGATGAAACAGTCGATCGCTTAGTGATTTGACATCTCGCACCTACCGGTCCATTCACGTTTCCACCATCAATCACGCACGTGCGAGGGGCCGCCCCGATAACACATGCAATACGACATGCGTGTGATTGCCGCCGGCCCTGTTATCATCGCCGGCCGCGACTGTCTAGCGTCTGGCCCAGGAGGAAGTGCGGCCTCGGGTGGTGGCTGTGGCTGATGGGCGGCAAAGGTCAGTTGCCCATCTCGACCTTGCACGCCGGAAACTCGGCCTACCACCTCGCTCCCTCAGCTCACGCCTCGCCGACACTTGCTGTCTGCACGCTCGCAATATCAATTGGCTTAGGAAAAGTCATGGAAATCAAACTTTTACTAGTACATCAACAAGGCAGTTGCGAGTGGTAAATAGAAATGCACTCAACCCGAAAGCGGGGGGTTAGTGCGTATTGGTGTGTTAAACATTTTTAAAATAGCAATACTTGAGTTTAAGCTGTAAAGATTTACATATCATGACCGATATGCAAGCCTTTTCGATATGTACAGGATTGCGTTCAAAAGTGACTTGTTAAAAAAGTAAAAGTTTAAACGGGATTGAATTACATTTTAGTTGATTTTAAGGCATTGTGCTATTATGTAAATTGTATTGTAGTGATAGACGTCTCCTTGATTGTGTACGAAGTAATTGTTTATTTATTTAGCAAAACTGTTCAACTAGATAAGACCAGTCTTTCGCAGAATCGATGTATTTAACACATTTGAAAATAGACTTCATAGAGTATAGACAGACGCAAGTTGGCGAGTTCAGTCGGCTGATACGCATGGATCAAACATAGATTCAATTCAACCAAAAATAATACATTTTTAAGGTGGACAGTGTAAAGCTTCAATATCTAAATCACTTGCTAATCGAGTCATTGTGCATTCATATCTGCCTTAAAATACGCCCAAGTTGCGTCGGCGTTTTTTACACAGCGATTCAATGATCCACCGACGCCCACAAGCGTTTTTACAGAACCTCCCCAATTCCTCTAACTCTATTCAACTCAACAATTCAGCAGATGTGACGTCATAAGGCAATTCACCGGCCACCCGACAGAGGAGCGGTCACTCGACGCTACCTGGTGAGACAGCGGATAACACAACAGTGAGCAACGGATAAAACTACAGTTAGGATAACAGTAATGTCTTGTCTGTCGGGCACGGTGTGTTTGCGATCACAACAGGTCCACTGCGTGAGACGGCAGTATCACACGACACACGACTACAGTCGATATATTCAAACTTAGTGCCCGGCGCACCAGCTGAGTATACTTATCCAGCCAGCAGGCACAAAGTAAATATAATCCTACTACACTTTATAGATAACAAAAAATATAATAACACGTGAAGGAGATTAAATTTACTGACTTCTGTTTGTTCTATTGTAAAACATGATTATAAGTATTTTAGTTTTACGATTGCCATACCAATCGATAAATCCCTACGTATCAAGACAGACCCTATTGTTAAGCAATGATCTTTCACAGTTCAGTGAAGATGTAGGCCTAAGTAAACATAAGGATATATATATATAATAGACGCCAGTTTAATAATTTGATGGCGCCCTGGATCGACAAGTAACATGTTTATGGCAGTTTTAAAATTTATTACTACTACATTAACACAGTCTAGAGCATAGAGCTTAACCAAACTCTAGTCTCATTTTACCTATCTTACGTCCACTCTATATTCGCGTTTCCTAACTACCTTCACACAACCTTCCTCGATCCTCGGCATGGGGGATTTTACATATATTACCTATACTACACAGAGGTAGGGGGAGGGGGGGTTCTAATATTTTCTGAATTTGTACATGCATGAACGTTACTTGAACTTTGCAATGAACTTTTGTCAGGGGTAAGATAATACCTTCAAGTTAGATAGCGCAGATTTCCCATTTGACTACATGTGAATTTAAAATAACATTATAAAATATAAATTCTAACATAATGCACATTATCCTAATACTTTCCGAAATCCAATGTAAATTAAAATTCGTTTATCTAACTAATATAGAAAACATTATTATGGACAAAATATAAAGTTATTACGGGAAATTATCGGCTGGAGAGAAATTGTTTGGTCCACTGTCAAGGGTCGTTCATAAAGATCAGTGTTAGGTATTAGGTATTATTAGGTATTAAGTAGGCCTATTGTTTTGAGTTGCATACGACAGCCTGGTAACTAAATCTATATGGTAGCATTTAGTGCGGACGACCAATACATAATACACATAAAAACCTTAACTGTTCTCTTTTGATTGTCAGACTGGAAAGGAGAACCCTGACAATAAATGGTCCAGTTGATCAACAGCAACGCAATGGTGACTCACTGCAGGTGCAACGCAGTTCATTCTCCCCCTCCTGACCTTGCGATCAGCCAATTAACTGTTTCCAACCAAACTGAAACCGAATACAACATCGCCGTTCGCTGGTTGTTACCAAGATAGAACACTTTAGTTGCAACTTACAATTAAATAAATGTATTACGATGAAAATAACCGGTAAAACCATTGAGTAAATAAAGTCTCCAACTGCTTCATATTTACGATAGTTATATATTGTTTCATATACGAACTAGTATATTAACGAAGTGATCAGTACAATAAAGATTAATCTATTTGTCTTTGTAAACAATTCACGTGCCTTCGTACAATGCAACGATGAAGTCACTCATCTCGTGCTAAATATTCAGAAACATTAATAAAGAAATTATTCCCACACACACTATAATTTTCCCTATGCTAAGTGAAGTGAGTGAAGAGCAATAGTTTATGCTTGCTGGGTTTCACTTTAATATTGAAACAATACAAATAAATTGCCTTTTGTTCCGACAAAGTGATTGAGAATGGTATCCCAAGTGGATACCACGTGATTTTGCAGCATTTAAATGCTTCAGGCCAACAAAAACTAAACCACTTCCGTGAGTAGCCAAGTAAGTATTACCATTCTGGACAACTTTGTTGCAACAAACGGGAATTTAACTTTCTTTTCTTTGCCGTTTCATTATACAGTGATTCTGAGCCTCAACAACAAAAATTAACCTAAATACTGTATTGTTATACGAGTACAATTCCAATCCCCACAGACTTAAAAGTATTAATCCTCGCGGATAAACAGGAACTATTCGATAGTAGCATTGCTTATCGCATATTACCATGTGCATTACTGTGTGCATTTAAACTAGAATGAGTGATTTATTTTGTCAACGTTTAATTTAATACGATAAGGAAATAACCTCTCTCAAACGATGCCGACAATAACCAACTATTCTGACGCAGCAAAAACTCTCCTCTATTAAAAAAACTATTTATTAAAACCATACGAAACCAATGAATGGGCGGATTCACTTGCCAAGATCATGAATGAACCCACGGCGGGCGTTCTGCAACCAAGGTCTGAATAACAGTTAATCCACTATGAATATTCATCCCGCCTCAACCTTCATAACGCGGTTAACACTGGCATTTTTATTTGCATAATCGTTCGGTTCACCAGTAATGGATTTAATGATTGTGTTCGCAAGGTCGCCATTTGAATGTGAACAGCTGTTTAACAATGGGACGGAGATGGCCGAAGGCGACCGAACAAACACGAATTCCTCTTCCTCTTGGAACTAACCTAGATTCAGCATCCCGAACACGGGTCAGGTTTAATTAGGAGACTACAATCGGAAATGTGGGACTCTCCGGTTCAAAGTGGGCCTATGGACGTAGCATTCCCAGCTGTAATTAGCGTTGTTAAACACTCGGCCGCCAGGAACTGGTTGTCAAGGAAACCCTGCGCGCGCCAGAAGATGGAATTCAATACTGAAATATGAGTAAAATTTGTTTGAGTTTTCTTGCAGGTATTAGATCTTAATTAATATGTACAGGGGCGAATATAAGGAGGAAGGCCCAGCCCCCCCCCCCCGGAATGAAAAAGTAGGACCAAATTAATTAATTAATCTGAATTATTATAAACATAATGCGCGAGATAAATTAGCGATTCAACGTCAATAGTGAGCGGGTGGTGGCACGGAACCTAGGAACAGCTCTGCATTACAGGTTCCGTGGGGTATCGGGTTATTCGGTCCTCCCATCGGCAGGTGCCGACAGTAATGTGCAGTCCAGCGCAGCCATTGTTTACGTTTCCTGTATGGTTATATTACCTCTGATGTACCAAAGTATTGTGACGTGGTGTTTCGTGTTCATGTGTACGTGCTTAGTAACTTATTATTGGCCTTGCCTTGCCCCCCCCCCACCCAAAGATATATATCTACATTCGCCACTGAATTTGTACCTGTTGTAATTAACTAATTCCAGAGAACAAAATGAGGTTAAGATTGGTGTTAGATAAACTTAAATTTTGTAAAAAAAGGAAAATTACAAAACCTTGGAATTAGGCTTGTATGAAGATTTATATCAACAACAATCAATTGTAACAGTTGTTCATTAGAAACGGGCAAACTGTCAGCAACACCCCCGAGGTAAATTACATTTACTGGGAACTCTAACATAGAGAAATATACAATTTTCCTGAATTCTCAGAGAGAAAGGAGTAATCCAAAACAAATACACTGTGAATTAAAACCAAGAAATAGTACATGTCGAAAACCATCGAACTAGGGTGTTTTTTGTTTATCGGTAGGCCATATTTCCCACAATACTTCGTCAATATAAATAATTGCGGCACAATTTATTTTGAAGATTATTTTCAACACAAAGTGCGAAACATAAGCAACAAAATCAAAACCATAGAAATTATAATTTAATGAATAGTTC
Organism: Allygus modestus; assembly: GCA_963675035.1. Lineage (NCBI taxonomy): Eukaryota > Metazoa > Arthropoda > Insecta > Hemiptera > Cicadellidae > Allygus > Allygus modestus. The sequence continues at coordinate 149,930,018 of OY776115.1, read as the reverse complement.
TAACGTATTTATTTGTCAACGTAAAGGTGGAATCATCTTACAGGGACAACCTCAACTGTATAAGCTGTGCATGAGCTATTATTCTACATATAATATTATAGCTAGGTAGCTTTTAAGAACGTTTGAACAAGAATAGGAAGAAATACAAGGGACTTCAACTTTTACATGGATCTTGATTTGCCATCTCTAAACAGGCAAAGGTTCAATACAAGGCGTTCCGCCTTTAAATACTTCCTCCTTAGGCTGAACTTAATCTTTATAATACATAGTTTTAACCGGATTAAAACTACGATTGAAAAACTGCCTCTATAAACAGTTACTCGCTATCAGAAGGCCCAACGTTAGTTACAATTAGCCGTCGACATGATGCGAATTTATTCGGCCTCTGCCAATTGAGCTAGTTGTACTGCAAGCACGGCATTTTGATGAAGACTTATTATTCCGGTCAGTCAGATACATAAGCGACCTCGACCGCTAACTTATAAAGACGAGGGGGATTGTGTTTTGCAGTTTGTTCTCTGAATAGCAGCCCAGTAGATAGTGAAATGGCGACATTGAAAAAAGACTGTCCCACATTACCCGAGAGTACGCCGACGCCCGAATATTCATTCTAATTCCCGAGTTATCACTATCACGATATATATCTACTATCACGATCTCAATTATCGGGAAAGGACAAATGGGTAAGAATGTTATTCACCTACCTCATAAACTCTTTTAAAAATACAGAATAATTTACACCACCTGTATGACACCATATTACAGCCTAAGTCCATTAATTTGTTTCAGTGATGATTAATAAAACGGTGGAGGGTCGTCGTTTAAGACCTCCTCAAGCCCCTGCGCCGACCGCTACTTCGCTAGTCGCCAGTTCCGTAGCCTCGGCGGTGCGGAAGCCTTATCTTTGTTCCCATCTGCTTTCATTCCCATGGCCACAATGAAGTCCCACACGATAACGTTCCCTTCCCTTCCCGTGCGGACGGACCTTTCCCCGACATCAGCTACACGGAACGTACATTTTGCCTAAGAACTGCGCATGTTACGTAATGGGGAAACGAAAGTTCTTTGTCTAAACGCACTTAGCGAAAACTACCGTTAATGTATAAATAGCTGACGGCTCGGTTACCTTCCACCGCATAAATGCGCTAATAGCGGTGGTTACTTTCAGGATTGAGTCTTCATTCGGTTATGTCTAATCGCCAAACCTAGGTATTTCTCCAAAGTAAAATAAACTTTGAGTAAATGGTGGTTGTATACACGTGTTGTTGGTTGCTCGTGAAGAGGGGGTTCCACCAGGGACAGGTAAGAAGGGCCGTAACATTTCGCCTGTGAGTGGACCCCCTGTCACCGCGCTGACAGCCGGCTCGAAGCACCGCGCTACCAGTGCTTTACCCCTACAACTTATACGGCCGAAACTTGTGTTCTATTAGACACCGTGATTATACGACTTCACCCTAATTTTGTAGATGAATCAGGCTTTCTTGCGATATAATTTCAAAAGGATTGGCAGCTGAACTATTTATAAAACGATTTAGTAAGAAGTAACTTAGAGGTTTGTATTAAGGTAAATGAAATCACGTTGAAAAGCATTCGCTTTTAATCGGTAAATAAAAAAATACCCCCGTCGCAGAAAACCTGCGTACTCAGCGAATTTCTAATGCATATATATGTGACTCACTACTACATAGAGCTATTTACCAAGTTTCACAAAAATACATCCATAAATAAGTGATATATAGCATTTTATTTATTCTCCATAAGAATAACATTAGGGTTGAGGTCGCAGGTTTGCTGCAACGAGGAAAACATGTGTTTTTTTGCAATTATCAATATAACTGAACCAGGTGAAGCTACATACCAAGTTCTCTTAATGTAGGTTCATAATTAGGGAGATACAACTTTACTTATTCTCCATATGAATAACATGGGGGCCGAGTATGCAGGTTTGCTGCTACGGGGACTATCAACAAAAAACTTGTTTTTTGTGCTAATATCAATATACCACAACTAGTTGAAGCCACATACCAAGTTTCATCAATATACATTCATAAATAATCAAGATATAGAATTTTATTTATTCTCCATAAGTATAACACTGGACAACGTACTGTGTTTAGCACTTTGAATATCTCTGCAACGGTTGGACGTAGAACAACGATTAAAACACCAAAATGTTTGTTTTGTTGAGCTAAACACATTAATAAATATAAATGTGAAGTTTTTAGTAAAACTATCTGAGAAAAATCTAAAAACCTTTTTCCCATAAGATTAACATGGGACACGTTTTTTTTTATTTTCTCCGCAACCACTTAACCTAGATTAATGATTCACAATACTAAATTATTTGTTTTTTAAGCTCTATAAAATGGCTATAACCAAAATTGAGTGTTTTTAATATTTTGGGGTCAAATTTGCAAAAAAAACGATTTTTTGAAAATTGTAAACCCCCGTAAAACCCCCTTCCCATAGTGCGATCGATCTGGTTTTTGAACTTAAAGTCATAAATGCTACTCTCCACATTTGTGCCAAATTTCATCAAAATCGGGTGTTTCTTTCAAAAGTTATCGCAGTAACGGACACATATATATATAGTCTAGCTTGAAAATGGCCTTAAAAGTGCCGAAACATGAAGCTTTATTAAAAGATTTTAATACCCCGTCGCAGCAAACCTGCATACTCAGCGAATTTCCAATGCATAATATATGTCTTAATACCACATAAAGCCGCATAGGCTACTAAGTTTCATAAAAATATATTCACACATAAGCGATTTTAATCATTCTCCATAAGAATAACATTGGTAATGAGTACGTAGGTTTGCTGAAATAAGGAACAAACAATTGGTTTTTATGCAAATATAATAGAATGTAACTAGGCGAAGCCACATACCATGTTTCATCAATATTCAATCATAAATAAGCGCTATGTAACATTTTAGTGATTCTCCATAAGAATAACATGGGGGCTGAGTAAGCAGGTTTGCTGCAACAAGGAAAAAATGGGTTTTTATGCAATTATCAATATAATTTAACCAAGTGAAGCTACATACCAAGTTTTATTAATTTATGTTCATAATTAAGGGACCCAATACATCTGACTTATTCTTCATAAGAATAACATGGGGGCTGAGTACGCAGGTTTGCTGCTAAGGGAATAATCAACAAAAACTCAATTTTTTGTGCAAATATCAATATACCAGTACTACATGAAGCCACATAACAAGTTTCATCAACATACATTCATAAATAATCAAGATATAGAATTTTATTTATTCTCCATAAGGATAACATTGGACAACATACAGTGTTTAGCACCTTGAATATCTCAGCAACGGTTGGGCGTAGAATGAAAATTTAAACACCAAAATGATTGTTTTGTGGAACTGAACAGATTAGTAAGAGCAAATGTGAAGTTTACATTAAAATAAACTGAGGAAAAGCCAAAAACTGTTTTCCCATAAGATTATCATGGAAGATTTTATGAGTACGTTTTTTGGATTTCTCAGCAACCACTTAACCTAGGTTAGTAATTCAAAATACCATATTATTTGTTTTTAAGCTCTATAACATGGTCAAAACCAAAATTAAGTTTTTTTAAAAATTTTAGGGTGAAAAATGCAAAAAACTGGTTTTTGGAAAATTTAAAAACCCCATAAACCCCCCTTCCCATGGTCCGATTTTTCTGGTTTTCAAACTTAGTCATAAATGTCACTCTCCACATTTGTGCCAAATTTCATCAAAATCGGGCGCTTCTTTCAAAAGTTATCGCGGTAACAGACACACATATATATATATATAGATATATATATACATATATACAAATTTGAACTACTGTAATAGTGTTTTTGGCATCTGGGGACCTCAAAACAAAAAGTTATCATGGTCTGGGGCTTAAGTCTTACCATGAGACCTACGGTAATAGCTTCTTCCCTATAGGGGAAATTCGATAAAAAGGGTGCTCAGTTGAATTTTTATTTTCTAATATTTATATATATATATATGTATATATAGATATATGGTATATAAATTTGAACGAATAGTGTTTTTGGCATCTGGGGACCTCAAAACGAATAGTTATCATGGTCTCGGGCTTAAGTCTTACCATGCCACCTACGGTAATAGCTTCTTCCCTATAGGGTAAATTCGCTAAAACTTAAATACTATGATCAAAAGAATAATTTTGATCAATTTAAAAATAGAGGAAGGTAGTTTAAGTCACATTATGTTTTTAAAAACAACAAAAATCCTCCTTTAGTGGCAGGGGTGTATGCGAGAATTTAAGAAACAACTTTGCTAAAGATAAATAAAGCGCTTAGATAATGAAAAAGAAACACTCACCTTTTATTGTTTATTTTATATTTATATAGATACAGATCATACTCATTATAAAATATTTCTAAATGTTAACATAAAACTATCTATAGGGCCCTGGGGTTCCACACGGTTCCAGTCACAGGCGTAATTTGGGGTTGACAATGAGAAGCAGTTGCCCCCCCTCCCCCCAATAATTTGAAGGGAATATTATTGTAATGTATGAATGAAAAGTCAAAATAATCACGATCACAACAACTAACTATTTTTGCCCCTCCAATCAAATCAAAATTACGTTTATGGTTCCAGTCTACCTAATTCTACCAAAAGGCCCGCAGTTACCTATCTTTCAGAGTCTGTCTCTCTTCAAAGAAATACTCGAGAACCGTTAGTTTATAGTAGTTTCTAAAAAAAACGACAACAAAAACTAGCGATATTAGTGAGCAGAATTTTGATAACACGAATAGCCTACTACACCCATAACAAATCGTAAGCCCTAAACATAAACCATTTGTTGTTTTATTGTACGATTATTATTGGTGGTATTAAAATTTATTCAATGAAATCTATAGGTACCTACATTTTACGTCTTTAAAAAGTGAGCCAAAAATCAACAATATCGCATAATCCGTTGAGGAGAGATGGGGTTTGAAAGTTAACATTGGCCTTGTGGGGAAGCAGAAATGCCAAATGTTTCGTGACTCGAGCCCACTCTTAATGTTATAAAAACTATGTTGGCCCTACTAGATTACAAACCTTACAACCTTACAAGTACGCTGAAACATTACTAATGCAATTTTGTGCATTTCCCTCCTTTTTTGGCAATTGGTTGGTGTTTCAAGTATATCAGGCAGCACAAACATAAACACTGAATATACTGACTTTGTAATTTCTCTCCACCAACTTTGATGGAATAAAAGAATAAAAGATAAACGTTTTATCTACGCATTAATTCCCATAAAATAATAATAAAAAATGCATAAATCTTTAGTTCTAATAAAATATTTAGTTGATAAACATACAGTAGGTACTATTTTATCAGTTAAGTGTGCAAATATTCAGGGGTAGGTAAAATATGCTATCCTGTCACATCTGATAAGTTACCGTAATAAAATGTAATAAGTAGTGCCTATTGTAGGTCTAGTTTTTATGTTACTGATGTAAATTTACCAATAGCTATTTTAAAAATTACCTTGATAAATAAAATAGATGCAAAAATGTAATGTACATATGTACTAATAAACTGACTAATGGTGCTAAATACCATAGTGCAACCAGGAAGCCCAAATATTGTAATTCTATGAAAGCTACTTTATACTTTTTTTTAGGAGTTTGTTAGACTTATAGATTTTTTTGCGATTTCATCGTAAGCCGGGTCTCGTTTCTGATTACTCCCCTAAATAATAATTATTAAATATCCATTAAAATTAGTCTAATAATTTAAGAAGTGACTAATAAACTATGTTTACAAAACTCATTTTAGTGAATTTCCCCCAGAGGGAAGAAGCTATTAATAGGTACCGGCTCCACGGTAAAGACTTAAGCCCAAGACAATAACACTTATTTTTAGAGGTCCCAGGTACAACATCGTTCAAATATAAGTATGTGTCAGTTTACACAATAACTTCTGAAAGAAACATCTGATTTTGATAAAATTTGGCACAAATGTGTACAGTGATATTTATAACTTAAATTTGGAAAACCATAAAGACAAGGGAGGGAAGTTTTATGGGGGTTTAAAATTTATTAAAGTTAGTTTTTTGTATTTTTGCCCAAAATTTAAAAACCACACAATAAGTTATTGGCTCTCACCAAATTATAAAGAGCTTTAAAAAATACCGGTAGGTACTCAATTTAGTAGTTTGAATCAATGATAAACCTAGGTTACAGTATGTGGTGTCGGAGGAAAATAAATCATGTTAACAAAATACCCAATGATAAGGTTTTTTTTGATATTTTACAGTTAGGGTTATTCAAAAACTCACCTTTGTTTTTACCAATGAATTCAGCTCCCAAATATCATAATATTTTGTTTGATTGTGTTAGAACTTTTTGTTCAATGTCAATTACCCTAGTAGTAAAAAATTCAAACTGCTAAATACAGTATGTTGTCCAATGTTATCCTTTTATGGAGAATAAATACATACGTTTACATCTTACCTTTAAAATTGTGTGGCTTTGTACGGTTGTGGTTTATTGATATTTGTATGAAACACCATTTTTGTATCCCCTTTTCAGCAAACCTGCGAAGGCTACTCTTTGATTTTACACTTTAAAACAACACAAAACATAGGTGTAAAGCAATACAGAACTTACTCAAAACATGTTATGTATTTATTTTTAGTTTAACTGTTATTAAAATAGTATGAAGTAGTTTTCATATTTCAAACTGTTATCTTGATTTAGATATCAATTTTATTAATTTTTAATTTTGAAAGATTTTTAACTGTATCAATAGATACGGGAGTGAGCCAGCTCTTAGGGTTAACATGTGTGAGTTACGTAACGTCGATGCAAACCCCCCCTCACCCACATAATGCTTCACCATACCCGCTCCCCCCCTTAAGTGCATTAAGTTGTAACACGGACGCAAAACACGCGAACATCACGTGATGATTGTCACCATGTGGATTTTTATTTTCGGTTAAGTTACCACAGGCACAGTGTCAGGCAGGCATGATTGCGATGATCGTCACATACTATAAATGTACCTATATGTGACTTTAGTATGAATTTTAAAGTTTTTAATTTGATAAATCCACCTCGTTTCACAGTCGCGACGTATAGTGTTTACCACCCAATGGAACTCATGCCAAGAATGACCAATTGCATGATGTATGGTGAATATGACTTGACTATGCATGCGTACCCCAAAATAATTAATGAAGTCTTATGTCTTTTGACCTACACAACACTGAGGCGCTGAATATGGCATGAATGCCGAAATACGTAGAATTTACCCCCGAATAAGAAAAGGATTCTTAACAAATAAACATTCAAACAAAATCTCTTGTGTTACCTAAACAGGATATAAGTTAAAATGCCCAGGATTCAGTGTCCAAAAACATATTTGGCAACGTTGGATCCTTATATTATGGGCTTCTAAGGACATACTGTAGCCTATTTAAATCATTTGTTAATACAGTGGAACCTCGATAACTCAAACCTCAATTAGTCGTACAGATACAGATACAGATCTTTATTGTATAAACATTTTACAATGTGTACAATATATAAGAAAAACGTGTTGGTATGAAAATGGAGAGTAAAATATAAAGAAGTTCACAATCATAACTCCTTGATAACTCAAATTTTTGTCATTCCCCTTGAACTTGCCTACCTAACGCTATGTTATTTGACCTCTATAAGTCAGAGGGTTAGCAGGAAACACCTCGATAACTCAAAGTTTTTAGCTGTAGAACCTCTATAACTCGAATATGTACAATTGTCGTACCTCTATAAGAAGTAGGTATTGACTAGAGAAGCTCTATGAGTCGAAGTTGTTCATTCACCAAACCTCCAGTGACTTTGCAGCCGTAAATTCCAACCCTATCTCCCCACTACAGTTCATCTCCTCGTTCCTGGGTGCTCCAGGTGTCAGTAAAACAACCGACAAATTTATGTTGATGAGCACCACACGTATCAAACACACTCAGCTCACACACAGGTTTCACCTGTGTGAGGATTTAATTTCATAAATAATGAACATAGCCTCATATTGTTGTAAATTATGTATTTTTCTGAATTAAAATGGTTTTGATTTGATTAGATTTGTGTCCGGTGTCGTTGGTGGGAGTTTACAGTTTCTGGATGTGATGTGTGAAACATAGTTTCTAGGTTGTGTTTTTAGTAACCTAAGTGTTTATAGTTTGGCAAAAGTCTATCCTATGAGGAGAAGTTGAAGATTATTTGAGGCTTCTAACACAGGAAATAAAAAAGTAACATCAGGGAGCAGTTTAGATCACCAGTGAGCACTCTTTTGACAATTTTAAAACAAATATAAGTGTTGAATGCTGTTTCACCCTTATTCCAAACATGCTCTGCAATTTTAATTGTTATCATGTATTGTTTTGTTTGGTTTGGTTTTGAAAATTATTTTAATAGCCTACAGTACAATGATGTTCAGCTGAATTGAAATTGATGCGTAGTACGTCAGAACTGTATTCCCTAAGGGGGAAGGCTTTGTTTGGGGCAGGTTATAATAAGTGAGCAAAGAAAACGCCTAGAAAATAGACAGGTAGTATTCAAACGGGCAAAACATCACAAAAATACCGAACTGTGAGACATAATTTGTTTACTTTCCTACTCTACAATATTTTCCCTACGGGAAGTACTTCATCATGTACTAAGTTAATCAAAGAAGCTTTACAAAATATTTCCGAGCTTATTATAGACATTTAAAATTGTTCAAATCCTTTTTAATAATTATTATTATACGGTATCATGATTATCTATGATAGCACGAAATGAAGTAAGGATTCTACCATTCCATTAACCATCTATTGCGTTATCGTGACCCTCAATGAGTTGAAGTCTGTAGAAAATCACCTTGATAAGTCGAACCTTGGTATTTTGAATATTCGATGACTCAAATTTTTTCTATTCCCCTTGAGGTTTTAGCTATCGAGGTTCCACTGTACAACTGAGCAAATGGATTAAATTAAGATTTGTACAGTTAATAAACCATGAATCTTACCTTGCAAATGGTGTGTCTTCTACATCATAAACATTTGTGATGGGTTCATTTTTTATTATAGTTGAGAGTACATCTTCACTCACTTTCAGAAGTCCAGTTTGCTTTTCATTGATTCCAATACCGTCTCTAAACACAGATTTCGACATTTTCAGGCTAAAATCTAGTTAATATTAAACGAAGAAGAGATTGATTTTGAAATCTGGAAGCACCAAACAAGTAGGTTACCACCCAGCAAACTAGGTTTCAACTGTAACGTGTATCTAGGTTATGTTTATATCAAATGTTTGAGACATTACAGACTAACACGAATTAGAAGATTTATCGTGAACAGTCAGTTTGCGCCGCTAGAGAACCAGTCCTCTTTAAACGGAAACGAGAATTTTAACGTTTTAAAAAAGCACCACCTGTTGAATGATCAGGTCCGTTAAAACTTTCAAAGTGCGCCAGCCAACTCACAAGAACTCTGAAGACGCAAGTTAAATTACATTGTGTAATCGAACTAATCGAGTAAAAACACTGCAAATCTTATTTTATGTGTTATAATATCACTCGAAAATTCCGCTACCACAATAATCACAATTTCTAGTTGACGTTCAAGATGTGAAACAATCGTATCGCTCCACTACACGAACAGCAACAAAACAAAACAGTCCAACGCAACGGAGTCAACTCAACGAAAACAGACAGTTGGGATAACACATTCTGATTGGCTGCTCCGAAGAGAAATTATGGAGAAGCAAGCGATACCTGTCGGAGAAACTACCAACTACAATGCTGCCACTGCTGACTAGCAGAAATTAGACAAACTAACGTTCAGATACGTATTTATAACAATGTATCCATACATTGTTAATAATGAGACATATTTGACAGTGTTTTACATGTCAAATTACGTTATATCCATATAAAATAATCTGAAATAGTCAGGTAAAATTTTGAACGGTTTTTTATAATATCTCACAACCACGGAAATTCTTTGTATTTTTTAATTGCTAATTTTCCAGGGTTTCCAAATCTTCTTGGGGGATAACTCAAAAGTTATGTTTTATGAAATTAAACACGAAGGGACAGTAATTTACAACAACGTTGTAACTCGCACCTTAAAATATATAGACATATAATTTTTGGGAGTATCCACATATTCAGATCTTTATAAAAGAGCTAAAATTTTAATTTTGTTTGATTTTTATAAAATTGTACAATATGATAGTTATGCAGCATTTTGTGCATAAAAAAAGATTTAATTCCACGCTCCCCGTCGGTCATATTGGATTGATTCTCCATAAGCGCAATGCTAACTAAACATCTATTTAGGACCCACATTTTATTTCATTTTCAATCTGATTTAGGTAATTTTTTTGACTACTCAAAGTAAAGAGTGATTTTTGTGAGTAAAAATTTGTATAAGTGTTACAGATTACCAAAAAATTGTCAAACTTAAAAAATTACATTTTTTATTACATATTATAATTCTTTTTCAAAATATCTTCCACAATAATCACCCACGGTAAGAATATCTTTCAATTGACACCAAAATCGAAATTTTATCTCAAGAGATAAGCGAAAAATTGGGGTCTGAACTTAACATTATTCTAATGGGCAGGGTAGCCGGCTCTTATTCAGTAAACGGTCACATTAGCATTGGGCACGACCTGGGGTATAAGGGGTTTAGTGTACCAAATTATTGAAAACACAAACAATAATAATAGAAAATAGAAAAACAAATTAAAATTGTGAACTTGATTTTTATGATAAAAAAAAACAAAAACATAATAAATATTTTACTAATTTAATTTAAATTAAATGTTATCCTTACAGTCACTTCCTACTTCCTTCATTGGAAGGTAAGAGGTAGAAAATACATGCACTTAGATGAAGCTAAAAAGACAAATTTCTTTATATTATTTATCAATTTCTAATTTTATGAGTTTCATTTGTTTCTATTTCTTCTTTGATTGTGTCTGATTTTGTGATTATATTTATTCCTTTACATTAAAAAAACTTATTGAAAGTCCAATCTAGAGGAGACTGGTTTATCCCAAAGACACTACTGATATATTGAGTTTAAACTGTTTCTTATCAAAACAATTTCATCCACAAATGCAACTATTGTTAATTTATCTAAATCATTTACAAATTCATAACCATAAATGTCAGTGATATTCTTATCAACAAGCTCTTTTAATACACAAATGATTGATAGATGCATCAAAGATGATATAGCTGATCATTAGGGTACTTGATGTAGAATAATACATCATATTTTATCAAACAACTTTTGCGTCAAGAGTAACTACTAAAAGAAGTGCAAAACTTTTTGAAAAATATGTTTTAACAGTCGAATTAATTAACATTTAATAGTTGTAGTTTATTCCATGACATTAGTCGTTGGTTTTCTTTATAATTATCTTCATAGTAATGATTGATTTATAGTTTTTGTTTTGTAGCGAATTTCCCCTATAGGGAAGAAGCTATTAACATAAGTGGCATGGTAAGACTTAAGCCCAAGACCATGATAACGTTTCATTTCGAGGTCCCCAGATGCCTAAAACACCATTCGTTCAAATTTGTATATATGTATATACCCCCGTCGCAGCAAACCTGCACACTCAGCGAATTTCCAATGGAGATATAAATGTCTTAATACTACATCAAGCTACTTACCAAGTTTCATAAAAATATATTCACAAATAAGCGATATATAAAATTTTAATTATTCCCCATAAGAATAATATTGGGGCTGAGTACGCAGGTTTGCTGCAACAAGGAACAAAGAAAATGGGTTTTTATGCTAATATCAATATAACTGAAGTAGGTGAAGTCATATACCAGTTTTTATTAATTTACGTTCATAATTAAGGGAGACATAGCATTTAATTATTATCTATAAAAATAACATGGGGATGAGTACGCAGGTTTGCTGCTACGGGATCCTTTGGCAAAAAATTATTTTTTTTGAGCAAATATCAATAGACCACAACCAGATGAAGCCATATACCAAGTTTCGTCAGTGTACGTTCATAAATAAGCGAGATATCACATTTTTCTTTTCTTCCATAAGAATAACATTAGACAACGTACTGTGTTTAGCACTTTCAATATCTCGGTAACCAATTGACGTAGAGAAATGATCAAAATACCAAATTGTGTGTTTTTTTAAGCTGAATCCAATGGTGAAAAAAAGTTAAATATTTCAAAAATGATATGTGAAAAATTCAAAAAACCCATTTTTGGGGTACAAAACCCCCCCAAAATACCCCTTCGGATAGAGCGATATAGCTGGTTTTCGAACTTAAAGTCATAAATGTTGCTTTACACGTTTATACCAAATTTCATCAAAATCGAATCATTTTTACGAGATTTATCGTGCTCACGGACACACACACACACACATATATATATATATATATATATATATATATATACCCCCGTCGCAGCAAACCTGCATACTCAGCGAATTTCCAATGGAGATATAAATGTCTTAATACTACATAAAGCCACTTACCAAGTTTCATAAAAATATATTCACAAATAAGCGATATATACAATTTTAATTATTTTCCATAAGAATAACATTGGAGCTGAGCACGCAGGTTTGCTGCATCAAGGAACACAAAAAATTGGTTTTTATGCTAATATCAATATAACTCAACTAGGTGAGGTCGTATACCAGTTTTTATTAATTTATGGTCATAATTAAGGGAGACAGAGCATTTAATTATTATCCATAAGAATAACATGGGGCCTGAGTACGCAGGTTTGCTGCTACGGGAGAATTATGCAAAAACAATTTTTTGGAGCAAATATCAATAGACCTCAATGAGATGAAGCTGTATACCAAGTTTCGTCAGTATACGTTCATAAATAAGCAAGATAAAAAAATTTTCTTTTCCTCCATAAGAATAACATTAGACAACGTACTGTGTTTAGCACTTTCAATATCTCGGTAACCAATTGACGTAGAGGAATGATCGAAATACCAAATTGTGTGTTTTTTTAAGCTGAATCTAATGGTCAAAACTAAAATTTGACTTTTTCAAAAATTATGTGTAAAACATTCAAAAAAAACATTTTTGGGGTACAAAACCCCCCCAAAATACCCCTTCGGATAGGTCGATCTGTCTGGTTTTCGAACTTAAAGTCATAAATGCTGCTTTACATGTTTATACCAAATTTCGTCAAAATCGGATAATTTTTACGAGAGTTATCGTGCTCACGGACACATATATATATATATATATATACAGTATCGAACGAATGGTGTTTTTGGGGTCTGGGGACCTCAAAACGAAAAGTTATCATGGTCCCGGGCCTAGGTCTTACCATGCCGACTACGGTAATAGCTTCTTCCCTATAGGGGAAATTCGCTAATATATATATATATATATATATATATATATATATATGTGTGTGTGTGTGTGTGTGTCTGTAAGCACGATAACTCTCGTAAAAATGGTCTGATATTAATGAAATTTGGCACAAATGTGTAAAGTACCATTTATTTGAACGAGTTCGAAAACCAGACGAATCGCACCATCGGAAGGAGGGTTTTGGGGGAGTTTTTTACCACAAAAATGGGTTTTTTGGGGTTTTCACATGCAATTTTTATTTTAATCAAATTTTAATTTTTACCATTGAATTCAGCTTAAAAAACAAACAATTTGGTATTTTGACCATTGCTCTACGTCAATTAGTTAATGAGATATTGAAAGTGCTAAACACAGTACGTTGTCTAATAATGTTATTCTTATGGAGAAAAAGAAAAATTTTATATCTCGCTTATTTATGGATATAAACTGACAAAACTTGGTATGTGGCTTCATCTGGTTGTGGTTTATTGTTGTTTGCACAAAAAAAAATTTTCGCCTATGATTCCCGTAGCAGCAACCCTAGGTACTCAGTCCCCATGTCATTCTTATGGAGTATAATTAAATTATTATATATCGCTTATTTATAAATGTATATGGATGAAACTTGGTGTGTGACTTCACTTAGATAAGCTCTATTGATATTTGTATAAAAACCCATTATTTTGTGTTCCTTGTTGCAGCAAACCTGCTTACCATCCCCCATGTTATTCTCATGGAGAATAATCAAATTGGTATATATCACTAATTTATGAAAGTATACTGATGAAATTTGGTATGTGGCTTCACCTAGTTGATTTATAATGATGTTTACATGAAAACGCATATTTTGTGTTCCTTGTTGCAGCATACCTGCTTACTCAGCCCCCATGTTATTGTTATGGAGAATAATTAAAATGTTATATATCGCTTATATTTATGAATGAATATTGATGCAACTTGGTATGAGCTTCACCTAATTTAATTATATTTATATTTACATAAAAACCAATTCTTTGCGTTCCTTATTTCATCAAACCTACGTACTCATCCCCAATGTTATTCTTATAGAGAATAATTAAAATTGTATATCGCTTATTTGTCAATATATTTTAATGAATCTTAATATGCAGCTTTATGTGGTATTAAGACATATATTATGCATTGGAAATTCGCTGAGCACGCAGGTTTGCTGCTAGGGGGATATTTTCCAAATTACATAAGAGTTTCTCTAATGTAACATATTACAACATTACAAATATTGTTGACCAATGCACTGCTTCTTTAAACTTGTTCACACTGTCAGATGGTATTAGTCTACAATTAAATTTGGATGTTTTTATGGAATTTTACAAATTATTTATTGAAATAACTAAAATTTAATAAGATACAAATTATATCCTTTACTAAGAAAGTAACGAAGGAGTATAATCAACATGTCATTAAATAAAATAAATGAAAACTAAACAAGTTAGCTTACATGGATGGTATGAAGTTGCATTTACCAGCAATACAAATCGCTATATTTTTAGTACCAGTAAATATAGTTCCAAGAAATTGTATGTAAAGCTGTCACAATTTACATTACAGGTTCAACTGCAAAAACAGTTGTTTATTGAAATCTATCAAGTAAAAAACATACGGGCAGTAAAAATATGTATGTATACGGTATTAAATTTTAAGCTTAAGTTCGCAAAACGGTAATATTATTTCGGTTTCGCCCAACTTATTACCCGTTACTCTACCAGTTTTAATCATTATTTAACAAATTATTTGTGAAATAAATTGGTAATTCATGAATATAACCTTTAATTAAAAATATAAAATTAAAGGCTCTTGGTGGAGTGGCTTGACGGTTGCCCGTGCACTGCACTGTCCACTGCAGGGCGGTAACCAGTGGCCGCCACCTGTGGCCTAGTGTGAAATGGGGCCTTATCAATGACAATATACAATAATTTGTGGCTCTTGTTCAGAGAAATAATACAAAAGATTGTTTCACAAAAAAGAAACATAAGAATCATATGCAATTTTAAATAATAAAGAATCATTTAAAAAACGTTGAAGAGGATGCATACTCACCATTCTATACATTTATACTGTATATAATATTGGAAACAATTTACATTGTGTCTTTTTAAATGTGAATTAACTGTATGGATATTCATAAATATTATTTTTTTAAATCAAGTACTTTAATAGAATATCACTTCCATTGACACAGACTAAATTTATTCAAAAATTTTCTTTCCCAAGCAGGAGTTAAACTCTAATAGTTTGACTCGAAATAAAGCAGGTTTACCTTTCCTTTTTTCACTAGCAGATGACTAGTTTCGGGACTACTGTCCCATTATCAAATCTGGCGTCGATAAATTAAAAAGTAAACACAAAGTCACAATTTAAACACTAACACAACACAAACAGACGGTACGATTAAAACAAACATTTATTCCATTTATTCGGTTTGGCCGGCCAAGGACAAATCCAGACAGTGGGGCACGAACACGCAGAAGGCCCTTAAATAAAGAGGCAATATGAATTAATATGTCTAATAGTTTACCAGCTGAAGTGATAAATTAAAATACCCGTGTCACAGCAAACCTGCATACTAAGCGAATTTTCAATGTATATATATATGTATCTCACTACTATAATAAAGCCACTTTCCAAGTTTTACAAAAATGTGTTCATGAATCCAATCCTGAGGTATTCTTGTGGACATTTACTTTAGTTTGAGCTGATGAGAATTCAAACAGCTGATCATGTTTCGTAGTAGTTCCACGGAATAATCACAGAATGCAGCTCACACAACTGTTGTATTCTCAGGTAAAGCCGGGTACTATAGCAGCTAGAGTTCTCCATAAGAATAACATTAGGGCTAAGTACACAGGTTTGCTGCAACGAGGAAGATAAGAAATAGTAGCCTATATTTCACAACTAGTGGGAAAAATCATACCAAATTGTATTAATTCAGGTTCATAACCAAGGGAAATATACAACTTTACTTATTCTCCAAATTAATAATACGGGGCCGAGTATGCAGGTTTGCTGCTACGAGAACAATCAACAAAACAGAAACTTTTTTGTGCAAATATCAATATACCATAACAAATTGAAGCCACATACCAAGTTTCATCAATATACATTCATAAATAATCGAGATATCAAATTTTATTTATTCTCCGTAAGGGTAACATTGGACAACGTACTGTGTTTAGTTAGCACTTTGAATCTCTCTAAAACGGTTAGACATAGAACAACAATTAAAACACCAAAATTATTTTTCTGTAGAACTAAACATATTGGTAAAAATAAATGTGAAGTTTTTAGTCAAATTATCTGAGGAATATCTAAAAACCTTTAGACTAACATGGGACATTTTATGGACACGTGTTTTTACCTTTCTCCACAATCACTTAACCTAGGTTAATGGTTCAAAATACTAAATTATTTTTTTCTAAGCTCTATTAAATGGCTATAACCAAAATTTAGTGTTTTCAAAAAACTGATTTATGGAAATTTTAAACCCCCTTCCCATAGTCCGATCAATCTGGTTTTCAAACTGGAAGTCATCAATGTTATTCTCCACATTTGTGCCAAATTTCATTAAAATCAGGAGTTTCTTTTAGCGAATTTCCCATATAGGGAAGAAGCTATTACCGTATGTTTCATGGTAAGACTTAAACCCAAGACCCGATATATATATGTATATATATACATATATACCATGTGTCCCAAAAGTACAACCCCCCTCCCTATTATTTTTTTAACGACTGCATATATCGAGAATATCTTCTGGGGAAGTCTTAGTGACCCAAAAAGGAGTCCAAATTTTCAAGCGCCTCCCCCAAAAGAGGGGTTTTCGGGGGTAAGTCATATGGTAACCCCCCTTGAGTAATGTATGATTTTAAAGGGCGGACAAAAAGAAGAAGAATGGCACAAGTTAGGGGTTCTAGCTTTCTATCAAACAAAGCGTTCAATTGAGTTTTAGCGAATTTCCCCTATAGGGATTAGCAAATTTCCCCTATAAGGAAGAAGCTATTACCGTAGGTCTCATATGGTAAGACTTAAGCCCTAGACCATGACAACTTTTTTTTTGAGGTCCCCAGATGACGAAAACACTATTCGTTCAAATTTATATATATGTATATATATATATATATATATATATATATATATATATATATATACATATATATATGTGTGTGTGTATCCGTGAATGCGATAACTTGAGTAAAAAATGTCCGATTTCGATCAAATTTGGCTCACATGTGTAAAGTGACATTTATGACTTTTAAGTTCGAAAACCAGAAAAATCAGACAATGGGAAGGGGGGTTTATGGCGGTTTTAAATTTTCAAAAACCAGTTTTTTGCATTTTTTACCCTAAAATTTTTAAAACACTTAATTTTGGTTTGGACCATGTTATAGAGCTTAAAAAAACAAATAATATAGTATTTTGAATTGTCAACCTAGGTTAAGTGGTTGCGGAGAAAATCCCAAAAAACCTGCTCATAAAATCTCCCTTTTTAATCTTATGAGAAAAAGGTTTTTGGCTTTTCCTAAGTTCATTTTAATATAAACTTCACATTTGGTTTTACTAATTAACTCAGCTCTACAAAACAATAATTTTGGTGTTTAAATTGTGATTCTACGTCCAACCATTGCAGAGATATTCAAAGTGCTAAACACAGTACGTTGTCCAATGTTATCCTTATGGAGAATAAATAAAATGTGATATCTCCATTATTGATGAGTGTATATTGATGAAACTTGGCATGTGGTGTCCCGTAGTACTGGTATATTGATATTCGCACAAAAAATAGTTTTTTGTTGATTATCGCCGTAGCAGCAAACCTCCCAGCCCCCATCTTATTCTTATGGAGAATAAGTAAAATGTAATGACTCCCTTAATTATGAAAATAAATTAATAAAACTTGGTATGTGGCTTCACCTTGTTGAGTTATATTGATATTTGCATAAAAATCTATTTTTTCCTCGTTGCAGCAAACCTGATTACTCAGCTCCCATGTTATTCTTATGGAGAATAATTAAAATATTATATAATGCTTATTTATGATTGTATATTGATGAAACTTGGTATGTGGCTTCACCTAGTTAAATTCTATTTATATTTGCATAAAAACCAATTGCTTGTGTTCCTTGTTTCAGCAAACCTACGTACTCATGGCCAATGTTATGCTTATAGAGAATAATTAAAATTGTATATATCGCTTATATGTGGAAATATTTTTATGAAACTTAACATAAACTTGGTATGCGGCTTTATATGGTATTAAGACATATATTATGCATTGAAAATGCGCTGAGTACGCAGGTTTGCTGCGACGGGGTATTTGAATTTTAAAACTTAATTTTGTATTATTTTTGCATAGCATCCATTACAAATAACATTACAAATAGCAGTATTTACTAAAAAGATTTTTCAATGGGAACATTTAAGTAAACAAGCCATTTATCTTTTAGTGAGTGAACAAGTTTGACCCCATCGCCAAAAATAGGGTTTTTTGGGGCTAAGTCAAAAATGTTAAATAGCAACCCTTATTGAGTGATACATCTTTTTAAATGTATTAATAAAAGAAGATGAATGGTGCAAACTAGAGGTCACTACGATGATCCTCCCCTAAAACATGGCAGCTTATTAGATTTTTAAATTTTGCAATGATATTAATAAGCTGTTATGATTTAACCCACATTTTTTCCTTGTTACAGCAAACCTGCTTACTCAGCCCCCATGAAATTCTTGTGGAGAATAATTAAAATATGTTTTGCTTATTTATTAATGAATATTGATGAAACTTGGTATGTGGCTTCATCTAGTTCAATTCTATTTATATTTGCATGAAAACCAATTTATTGTGTTCCTTGTTTCAGCAAACCTACGTACTCATTTCCAATGTTATTCTTATAGAGAATAATTAAATTTGAATATATCGCTCTTTTGTGAATTTATTTTTATGAAACTTGGTATGCGGCTTAATGTGGTATTAAGACATATCTTATGCATTGGAAATTCGCTGAGTACGCAGGTTTGCTGCGACGGGGGTATTATAAATATAAGATAGTTAAACCAGTCTTTATATCTTATTGCACTCACAGGAATAAGTTAATAATCGTAGGCCTAACTTATGTTCTATCTAACCTATTACCTAATAGACTTAATCTATTATATCTGCTTCTGAAACAGAAGGTTTCAAAAGCAGAAGGATGGAAGAGGATTGTCAGTGCATTCTTCTTCAATCACAACTTTAACAATTTGATAGCATACAATTACAAAATGATATGGTTTCTACTTCTACTGACGTTTATTCACAAATTCAAACAATCCCACGGAGTTAACAATATGATTTTAATCGCACAGCTGTAGCGTAGCGTAATAAAACACTGCGCCATTTTGATCGCGTCTTACTCTTGGTTAGAGCCTTTGGCGTACATAGAATATAATCAATCTTTAAAATAATATGACCACCGGTATTATAAACATGCATTACTTAACCATTCAGAATTTTTATAAAATCCTTAGATTTTGTGAACCTCGCAATTCATAAATTTTTTAACAATCCAATTTTTGGAGGGCACTAATTTGTGGGCGCATTATAACGCTGTCATTTTTATTAGTTTTATTTGGAAAAGCTCTAGGCTGTGAGAATTTGGTAAGTTGGGAAAAGGATAGACAGCTAGCTTACCTGAAGAGAATAAAACAGGTGTAGCACAGGTGGCATTTTTATTAGGCGTTCATCACCCAAGATGAGTGGAGTAAGGGTGAACACTTACTCTACTCATCTCGTTCATCATGTACACCCTTGTCCCTAGGTGTTGGTCACTTTAAATCATTGTTACATCATAATAACCATCTTCACTCAATGTCTTAAGGCAGTTCGCAAAGTGGGTATGCCAACAGTTTTGCCAGACATAATTTCAGCCTCCAGGGAACGTAATTATTGTGTGATGTACAAAGTTGTTAGTTGTAGAAAAGACTGTACCGATGCAACAATTAGACAGTGTTTTTAATGGATTTTATTTTTTCCTGTGGTTCTTTTTCTGGAGCAGTACGGTTGTTGTATTAATTATTATTAACCGTGAAATATTGCACAACTCAACTGGGCAACGTCAACACTGCACTGCTAACTGAATAGTGAATAGTGTGATAGGTCCACTTGATGTGATTGAGCATTGAGCGTAGAGAAAGTAGCTCCATTGTGTTGGTTGATCACTGATCAGGTCGGCAGTTTAAAATATTACAGTACTTTAATGTTTGGTTATTTTTTTAAGAAGGACCGAAAGCATTAGCACTGCGGAATTATATTTGTTATGGAATGGAGCTCTACCGACGCAAACTACGAGAATTCTAACATTGATTCTGGAAAGTTGTTTTTAAATTGAATTTTGTAGATGACTATTTTCACTGGTCGGCGTTTTAAATATTCGGCTCGAACTTCAAACCTTTTTGCAAATCTCGAGTCGAGCCGAATACTGCAGAAAAAGCTCGAAGTTGGAATACTCGCACACCCCTACTTTTAATGTTGGAGTTAATATCACTCTCGTGTTCTAAAACGCTTTCAAAATCAGTTAAGTCGTTTTTGAGCAAATCTCGGATTTCATCAGAATGTAAATTTTCATCCAGTTTAAATTAATAACACTAATAATCACATTTAACACTTATATACAAAAAAATTACCATGTGGAAAAATGGCACACCGAAAGAGGTTATTTGTTAGGCTTTGACAGAGATATGATTGAGATATTCAAAGTGCTAAACACAGTACGTTGTCCAATGCTACCCTTATGGATATCTCAATTATTTATGAACGTACACCGACGAAACTTGGTATGTTGCATTACTTAGTTGTGGTCTAATATTTGAACAAAAAATAATTTTGTATTTATTTTCCCCAAAGCAGCAAACCTGCGAACTCAGCCACCATGTTATTCTTATGGAGAAAAAGTAAAATAATGTCTCCCTTAATTATGAACAAAAATAAATAAAACTTGGTATTCACCTAGTTCGAGTTCTATTGAAATTAGCATAAAAACCCACTTTTTATGTTCCTTGTTACAGCAAACCTGTGTAATTGGATCCCAATGTTATTATTATGGAGGATAATTAAATGGTATACATCACTTATTTATGAATTTATATTGATGAAACTTGGTATGTCGCTTCTCCAAGTTGAGTTATATTGATATTTGCATAAAACACATATTTTGTGTTCCATGTTATACTTTTGGAAAATAATTTAAATGTTATATATTGCTTATTTATGAATGTATATTAAAGAAACTTGGTAATCTGTTTATGCGATATTAGGACATATATATGAATTGGAAATTCGCTGAGTACACAGGTTTGCTGCGATGGGGGTACTTTTTATTGTATTACTGTATAGTTACAATTAATCTGCAAGATAATTCTAAAATTATATTTCAATAAAGAACGGTATGACCTTTAATTTGACACCAAAATGAATTGTATGTGACAATCAGGTGAGGAGTAACGAAGACATTGAGCTAACATTGGTCTTATGGAACAAAGTTCTGAAATGGTATACGGCTTCCCGTGAAAAAACTCTTAACTAATGATCCTGGCTCAAGAGTCAGTCGGTCTTAGTAAGGAGGCTTCACAGGGCGATCTCACTATTACATAATTAACTCATATTCACCTTAACCCTTTGGGGAGTATGGACGTTCCTGAACGTCCATTGTGTACTGTATTAAAGGAGTAACCCTTTTATACCAAAATGTGACCTTCAGGAGTAAGAAAAAAAAAACATCAAAATTACATTAAATCTGTTTGTATTTACTAAAAATACAATAAAATAGTTGAATAAGTGATAAAAACTAATAACAACATCTCAAAAATCTAATCCATTTTTTATGTAAAGTTAGGCACTCATAATACACCGTACACTGTAAAAACCAACTATTAGTAGCAATACTGCCCGGCCGGGTGACAGAATGCGCGGGAAAACGTAATACTAGTGCTCGGGTCAAATGACGCGTGGGGTGGCGCGGGAAATATCTAAGTACTAGCGCTCGGCTCGGTGACAGGTTGTGCGGCGCGGGAAAGAACTAGGCCGCACTGTCCCGCCTCTCCCGTACACTCTTGTGCGAATCAAATAGAAAATGCTATTCAGCGTGACTCAGTTAAATGTTACAATTGCAATAACCTTTTATTATAACTAATTACAGCATTTATTAAATAAAAAAGGCCTAATATCAAATGCACCATGCAAAGCCGTTCCAGAACGTCTTTACTATTTTCAGCCATTTAGCAAATGGCCGTTCCAGAACGGCCATACTCTTTTTACATAAAAATACATTACTCGCCAAAGGGTTAAATGCACACAAGCTTACACGGGCGTCTTATGGAGTGATTAGAACCAGATATGGACTTTCTTCATACCTAACCTATACTACTTAACCCTCTAGGTGTCGCATCAAAAAACCTAAAATGTTACGCCATTTTTTTTAACTTTTGCAGAATTTTATATAAAATGCTATAAAAAAATAAAATTTTGATATATTGGTAAACAAGTATACATTTTCTTAGAGAGCAGAAAATGGGCTATCTTTTAATATAAAATTTGTTGGCCTAAATGTATGGTATAACAGTCTGGCTTGGGTTAAAATCTAAACAACCCCCAAAAAAACTTATTTTTTATGTTACGAGACCCGTAGAATATATTTAGACAGCCATAATCAAAAATCCAAGATATACATTTTGTTCAAAATTTAATAAGGAAAAAGAAAATATACATATATATATATATATGTATATATATATAATACACAACAACGTAACCTCACATTACAGCATTCCTATTGAAAACATAACTAAACAGCTGATTAAAAACGGCTGCAAAATTATTAGTTCGCAAAAGGGCGAACATTATTAGTTGCCATGAAGCCCAGACGTTGCCGATCACTTTGGTATAATGGATGGTTCGAAACGACCGATCGTCAACGAGATATACACGCTAAACTGGATGTTTGCAAAGTCGACTGAAATCAGTCAATTAACACTCGAGCGTCAAAAAAAGTCGACTGAAATCAGTCGATTGACACTTAGAGGGTTAATCTGGGGCTTACTGTAAGGATATCAGGAATGAGGGGTGTCATACCAATAAACTAAAACATTCTTCTAGTAATAATTATTTATTTTACATTAAAAGGAACAGAGATCTGTCCAACTTAAATATTCCGCATTAAAAGCGCTTTCAGTCAGTGTGACAATCTATTTAATATAATAAATAAGTACAATAAGACCTGACTGCAGTGAGGCTATATACACCAGCAGTAGAGTGCCAAACTCACAAACAAAATCATATCGTACCGTACATTATTGAGCAAAATATAAGCTTGGCTTTCAATTTGTTCATTTTAACTATTTTTAGCGACATTGTCTTTATTTTTCTCTTTTTCATTTCAAGCAACAATTAACCGATTGTAATTACTTTATTACTTACAAAAAGAATCATAACTAAACTAGAACTCACACAAAACCAAATTTTATCCGAAAAACTTAAAATAAATACATACGAAACAAACGTGGCTAAGTGGAATTCCAGCTGGCGAAGGAGACAGTATTCAATTATATGACATCACGACAGTTTTTTTGAGCTAGTAGTACTCTACAAAATTAAAATTTAACGACAAAATTATTATATACTTATTAAAGTATAACCAGACTGTTCCTACTTACCTTAATCGAACATTATAAAAATAAACTTATACTTAAACAAATATATACAAAATTACGTTGTGAAGGGAACCTAAATCATCTAACTCAGTGTGGGGAACATTCAGTGCTATTGTATTACTTTTATCTTCCTTCATACATTACTAAAACTTATCTAAAATTGCAATAATAATTGCCAATTAATATTTAACATCCTCCCTCATTCTGCCCTATTTCTAACTTTGTATCCCCAGATCGAATCTTGGAGTGTTTAAATTATCTGATACAAAAATGTGACTTAAATTGACGATAAAATCTCTAATATGAAACATATAATGTGTGGAACAACCGTATTTAACTCATTTGTCTGTATGAAATATCGGCTAAGTTAAAGTACTGATAGATTACACAAGAATCGAGTGCAGTGAAATATTAAGTGCTAAGCTAACTAATCACACACTCACAAAGCCAATAAAAGAAACTTTAATAGTTGAGATCAAATCGGAGAAAATTACATATTACGAACAACATGGACATCTTCCTCATCTTACCTGTATCTTTACGCAGATTTGTAAATTTCATTTATCAGTCTACACAAAACATTCAACAGGGCAGAACATGAATTTATTACAATGATTTAAAGTCAGCTGAAACATAACTGTGACTTTAGTACATCTGTTAATGCAGTTTAACAAATAAATACAGCGTGTTGGTGGCTAGAATGGTTCTAACTGTATTTTAGGGCCTGAGCCACACCGTTGACAGTCTTAGAAGTGAGGACGTCATTTTCATATTGAAGAACTGTCTCTTTGCCGTTCTCTTGCACTCTGAAACACCAAAACAAAACAATAATTAAAAACTCTGTAAAAATTGCGTAATGTAAATTTGTAGCTCATTGTAATAAGGACAAATTTTTCAATCATCTGGAGTGTTGGACTTGACATAAAAATTATAAAATAATGCAATTTTCAAAGGAACTGACCCTCAAGAAACTTGTTTGGTGCAGAATGTGTACAACTCTGTGGAAACGAATGGGAGACTCAAATTGGAGAGAGAAATATTTTGACATATTTTAAATCTTTGATGAACAGACGAATAAATAACTGATAACGAAACCTAGACTAGCATAATTAGGAGTATAAAGGTTAAAATGGCTGAATTCTGGTACATGATTAAAATTATCTGAAAGACTGCTTACTCAAGTTATTCAAAAATCTACTTTCAACAATAAAATCAACTCCAGAACCTTTTTTTATTGAAGAACATCATCGAAATATCGATTCTGAATTGATGTTTTTCCCACACGATCGACACCAGCCTCAGGAAACAGCTAATGTAAAGAAAATAAAACTTGCATTTGGGATAATCGCAAAATCTGCCATATTTTCAGTTAACGATGTACAGTAGAACCTCTTTAATCCGAACCGCCGTAATCCGAACGTCCACTAATCCGAACGCCCCCACGGGAGCCGTTTAACATTAGCCGTTTAACGCCACCGGTGAGCGGGAGCGTCAATCCTTCATCGAACGGGCTACACGGCCGACGCGACGTCCTTCATTGAACACACTATACGGAATGCGCGCAAACTAAGACAATGACCTCTCTCCTCCCCCACTCACGACACTACAGTGTACATTACTGTTTTCGCGCTCAGTCGCTCTCCGTTGTCACAGAGAACTATGTGTTGTGTATTGGAGCGTGTATAATGTGTTAGTTTACATCTACTGTTTGGTACAGTACCTTAGTTATAGACTACGTACAGCATCAGTGTCGTGTTAGGATTGTTTGTGATAACAGTGACCGAGTACAGTAAACTAAAATGTCATCAAAAACGTCCCTGAAACGGAAACATAACACTTTAAACATTGAAAAGAAAATAGAAATCATAGAGACTTAAGAAAGGTGAAAGTGGTGCGTCGTTAGCCAGAGAGTATGGTGTAGGTAAGTCAACAATTACCGACATTAAAAACAAACAAGATGCCATAATGCAATACTCTTGTAAACAAGACAGTAATGAAGGGCCTAAAAATAGGAAAACCTTAAAAACAGCCAATAATGAGGCTCTCGATTCACTGTACTGTGTTTGTGGTTCACACAAAGAAGGAGCTTGGGTGAACCAATATCAGGTCCACTTCTTTGTGAAAAGGCTCTTGAATTCAATGTAAAACTCAACGGGCCTATTGACTTTAAGGCTAGCAGTGGCTGGCTGAATAAATTTAAGCAACGGCGTGGAATAAGACAGCTCGATGTTCAAGGGGAAAGTTTATCTGGTGACACTATGGCTGCAGAAGCATTCGTAAAAACATTTAAAGAAACTGTAGCTGATAAGGGGTTTGCACGGGATGATGTTTATAATGCTGATGAGACCGGTGTGAATTGGCGCTCATTGCCAAGAAAATCTCTTGCATCCCGAAATGAAACTCGAGCTCCCGGATACAAAGTGAGCAAAGACAGGGTAACGGCTATGGTTTGTGCAAATGCAAGTGGTACTCACTCTCTTCCATTGCTGCTTATTGGTAAAAGTAAGAAACCCCGTTGTTCCAAAAATGTGACATGTCTACCAGTAACTTATAGGGCACAAAAAAGCGCTTGGATGGATTCTGATATTTTTCTTGATTGGTACTCGAACACATTTATTCCAGAAGTAAAAAAGTTCAGAGAGAAAGAATCCAAAACAGGAAAAGTCGTGTTAATAATCGACAATGCCCCCACTCATCCTGACATTGACACTTTGAACAGCATTAATTAAGACTTCTCAGTTATGTTCCTTCCACCAAACGTAACAGCCCTCCTCCAGCCAATGGATCAGGGTGTTATTGCGAAAACGAAGAGAATGTACAGGAAAGAATTGCTTCGGCGACTACTTTTAGCAGAGAGAGACGAAGAAAGTGTGATTGCGTTTACAAAGAAGAAAGGACTGTTGCTATATTCTGGTGTGTTCTTGGGCAAATGTAACAGGGGACAATCTGACGAAAGCCTGGAATAAGCTATGGCCTAAGCCTTTGAACAATGAAGTTGGAAATACAAACTGTATTGAAGAACAAGAAGACTCTGAGATCGTCGATGATATTGTCGATCTTTGTCAGCCTATTCCTGGGTTTGAGGAGTGTGACGTGGCTGATGCAACAGAGTGGATCAACAGTGACAAGAATGGTCCAGGATACCAAATTTATAGTGAAGATGAGATTCTTTCCGTCGTCACCAAGGAAAATGAATATGATGACAGCAGTGATGATGTAGAAACTTTTGATTCTGGACCATCCCATGCCGATGCGTTTACTGCATTAGAGACGGCAATGAACTGGTACGAAAATCAGTCCGAATGCTGTTTACCGCAATTGATGGTCTTAAAGAAAATTCAAGACTTGGCAGCCAAAAAACGCACTTTGACATTAGTTCAAAGGAAAATGAGTGACTATTTTAACTTGTAGTTTAACGACTTTGTCTGATTAGCTCAATGCTGTACTCTATACTCAGTACAGTAGTTTTTTATTGATTACTGTATTTATTGATATACGCACCGTAATTGTTTCTACTGTAATGTACAGTACTGTTTATTCACTATGTTTACTACTGTATTAAATAACAATGAATTTTACTTTATAAAGCATTTTTCACTTTTCCCATAACAATTACGATCCATTTTAGCCACGTTTTTAGCTATTGTTATATAAAAACAACAATATGTTCTGTAATCCGAACTATTCCATAGTCCGAACTATCTCCGGTCCCAATTAGTTCGGATTAAAGAGGTTCTACTGTAACTGAAAAAATGGGTACTTACAAAATAACATGTGCAGATTGTCCAAGTACTTATAAACTGGAAGGGGCTTTAAAATCTGACTCAGAGCCCCTCCCCGAAGATAATCAGAGATCAGTATTCGCCCAACACCTTATCAACACTAATCACAAATACGCCTTTATTGTTGTAAAGGATATAACATGGAGGAGTTTGAAACCTATAAGGCTTACAAAATAACAGAGAATGCAAGGATTACATTTTGAATTAAAAACTCCACTTTAAATCAAACTAATTTTTAATGTCCTAATTTACCAAGAAGGATGCAACTCAATGTTACCATTACACTGCAGTTCAAGAGGCTAAAACTTTATGGATTTAAATAAATTTTTAATGTTGACTTTAGCCTGCTAGGTTTGGTTTTTGCTTATTTGTTTCAAAAGTGTGGGTCACTCTGAAAAAAACCAAGACTTGTTTAGAAACACGCTTGTAAAACATCACTTTGAACACTACGAACCTTAACTAACTCTTCGCTAACTAATATTATTAACTTGGTTTACATAAGCGTATTCACCTAATTAGGCGGCCACCTTATTTCTACCTCAATTAGCTCCATTGATATATTAAGTTTACTTAACAAAGAAAGCACATTTCCAATTAACAACAATTCACTTACTTTTTTGTAGTGATTTTCTTTCCGTTGATGAATCTAGTTGATGTGGAGGTCCGCTTGACTGCAGGGCTGCTGCCACCACCGGAACCAAATGATGTGGAGAAAGACGTGAACTGTGCCGTGCCTGCAACAGACGAGGACCGTGAGCAACTTTGGGGCAAACTGAGGAGATTGGACCAGGGCCGAACTACAGATGGGCCACTGGACATGTGGGAGAGAGATGCAATAACAGTGTGAGTTAAGAAAGATAATTACCGGCCCCGCCACAGCTTTTGGCGTTTCCTGCCCTAGCAAAAGCTACTAGTAACGATCATACTCACAGTTCTTGATTCTGTCTTATACAAGTTCACTATAAAGGTTGCTTTTCTGCGACTAAACTAAAATAAGGTATCAAGTGGATTAAAGCGTGAGTAGCTGACACCCTATTTTAAGCTCTTACTCTTACCTAAGTACGTATACAGGTGTATATACTACTGTCTGCAGTATTCATACATCAGAACCAGTAGATTATCTGTAAAATCTTAAAGAGTTGTTCACTCGACTGGCATTGTACATAAAATAAAGAAGTTTCTCTTAAAAAAAAAAACAACAATCAATACATGTATCCTTGAAATCGACAACTTCTACAACATAATCTATCTACTTTATGACTGTCGGCTTAACATTACTCATTTGGAGTGCCCACAGAACTAATAGTTGTGGCTGGGAAATTTCAACTGTCAGCTAAAGTAAACTCTCGGGACTCCGGCTAGTCCAGACTGATGATCTTTAAACTTTTTGGTTTCAAAAACAGAAAATTGAAACTTCATATTCTTGTCCCTTCAGTTTTCATAATTCCATAACACAAACGTCATCGTTGGGCGCTCAGTATTTCGGGTCCGTTTCACAACGTCAAGGTACAGAACACAAAGGTCCTAATTAAAATAATACCGTGACTTCAGAATGTAAAGGTACATAGTGTCAAGTCTCAGTTATTGAAATGAGACAAAACCAAAGAATTTGTAAAAACTATGGGTGTGCGAGTAGTGATTTTTTTATTCGAGTCGAGTCGAGTAGTGCCAATTATTTTAAAGTTTCAAGTATTTTCGAGCGAGTATTGCAATCAGTTGGTAGATTAAAATAGTGTAATGGGATTTGGATACCACTCTAGATTTGATCATCTAAACATGGTTTCTAACTAATACATGAGTAGCAATACCAAGTTTTGGCCAGTATAACCAAACTGGATTATGTATTGACAAACAAAACAAGGTTTGACATTCATTTTCGCCCGATAAAACACGGTTCGGTTGTCATTTAGCCAATATCACCTGGTCCAGACATTGCTTATAATCAATATTAGATGACGAAATAGTTAGTTACGGCCGATAAGAAGTGGCCCGGTCGCCACTTTTGCCGATATTATGTATACCGTCATCATTTACAGCCAAAACTATGCGGTCCGATCGTCATTTTCGGCCTATTTTTCGTGATGCGTTCGCCTTGTGCGGCCGTTACTACACGTTTTGGCCGGTCGCAATCGTTAGCGATCGTCATTTTCGGGCGATTTTACGTGATGCGATCGCCTTTTGCAGCCGTTACTACGCGTTTTGGCCGGTCGCAATCGTCATTTTCAGGCGATTTTACGTGATGCGATCGCCTTTTGCAGCCGTTACTACGCGTTTTGGCCGGTCGCAATCGTTAGCGATCGTCATTTTCGGCCGATTTTACTTGATACGATCGCCTTTTGCGGCCGTCACTACACGTTTTGGTCGGTCGAAATCGTGAGCGATCGTCATTTCTGGCCGATTTTACGCGATGCGATCGCCTTTTACGGTTGTTACTACGCATTTTGGCCAGACGCAATCGATAGCGATCGTCCGGAAATCGGCGGGAAATACTCGCTCGAACTTTCGAGTAGTTTTCAAAACTTCGAGTCGAGTTCGAGTATTAAAATACTCGGCCGAAAACTCGAAGTTTTGAGTACTCGCACATCCCTGGTAAAAACCAAGGCTGTTGAAGACATATACTCAAATGTGTTACTGAAAACTTACTTTAATGATAAGACTGACTTCAAGTCCTCCAGTTTCAAAATGTAAAGATATTATTGTAAAACAATTTAAAAACGGAGGTGTTTCCAAACATAAAGGTACAAAACGTCAACAACTGTAAACGCTGAATGTGATTTCACTCCAAACAAATCTGGATCCACTCCTTTCATACTACTTGTGTAAAAACACCTGTTTCACAACGTCAAGGTACAGTATGCAAGGTACAGGCAACCTTTTTGTCTCCAAGTGGACTGAAAGCGAGCGAGTTACTGACCTAGACCTTGTGAAACTGCGTTTTGAAACTATTGGTTTTAGATCTAATGTATCTATACAACCTTTGAGTTTTGTACCTTGACTTCTTGCAACAACTAAATTGAAAACATTACAAATAAGAACCTTGATGATTTGGGGGGGGGACAGCCAAATTACTAAGTTTAAATAAAAGAGGACCTTGACATTCTGTACCTGAAGGTTATAAAACGTTCCCAGTATTTCAGTAAAATTGATGTCATTTATGATTTACGTGGCAATGAAAGTTGTTGCGTGGGGAGAGGAGGGGGCAGGAGAGTCTCAGTGACTGTTAGTGCAGACGTCACTTTGTCTTGTTTGTGTCTCGCATGACTCATGCCCACCTCCACGAAATGCAGATTTTTTTAATCCGGTCCGGCCATCCCCCACATTAGTTTGGATTTCTGAGTCTTTCTGAACTACCCTCGGGATACCAGCTACTTGTACAACTGACATGTGAGTAACTAGGTTGTACTGTTTGCACAACGAATAGCAACCACCCAACAACTGTCAATAGCTATGGGTTAGTCAGGTTGGTGATTTAAGAGACAGGAGAGAGGTAGGCTGATAACTCTAATTTCAGACACCTATTGCCAAGAGGACTAAATTAGAACTATCACAGGTATTTGTCTAGACCCATGAGTAAAATACCCCCGTCGCAGCAAACCTGCATACTCAGCGAATTTCCAATGGAGATATAAATGTCTTAATTCTACATAAAGCCACTTACCAAGTTTCATAAAAATATATTCACAAATAAGCGATATATACAATTTTAATTATTCTCCATAAGAATAACATTGGGGCTGAGTACTCAGGTTTGCTGCAACAAGGAACACAAAAAATTGGATTTTATGCTAATATCAATATAACTCAACTAGGTGAAGTCGTATACCAGTTTTTATTAATTTATGGTCATAATTAAGGGAGACAGAGCATTTAATTATTATCCATAAGAATAACATGGGGCCTGAGTACGCAGGTTTGCTGCTACGGGAGAATTATGCAAAAACAATTTTTTGGAGCAAATATCAATAGACCTCAACGAGATGAAGCTGTATACCAAGTTTCGTCAGTATACGTTCATAAATAAGCGAGATAAAAAAAATGTCTTTTCCTCCATAAGAATAACATTAGACAACGTACTGTGTTTAGCACTTTCAATATCTCGGTAACCAATTGACGTAGAGGAATGATCGAAATACCAAATTGTGTGTTTTTTTAAGCTGAATCGAATGGTCAAAACTAAAATTTGACTTTTTCAAAAATTATATGTAAAAAATTCAAAAAACCCATTTTTGGGGTACAAAACCCCCCCAAAATACCCTTTTGGATTGGTCGATCTGTCTGGTTTTCGAACTTAAAGTCATAAATGCTGCTTTACATGTTTATACCAAATTTCGTCAAAATCGGATAATTTTTACGAGAGTTATCGTGCTCACGGACACATATATATATATATATATATATATATATATATACAGTATCAAACGAATGGTGTTTTTGGGGTCTGGGGACCTCAAAACGAAAAGTTATCATGGTCCCGGGCCTAGGTCTTACCATGCCGACTACGGTAATAGCTTCTTCCCTATAGGGGAAATTCGCTAAAAATAGGACATCTACCATATTTTCTTTACTTAATCAATCGTGACAACTACTTGCCTACCTACTTCAAAACACGACTTAAATTTGTTTACAGAAAAAAATAAAGAGTGGGTTGGGTTTCAATAAGAGGCAGCCAAATTGGCACAAGCAAGAATAACTGACCATTGTACTAATCATGTTCCAAACACATAAAATGCCCTTCTGTAGTAAATACAACAAGCCTATATTTATTTAATAAATTGAAAATGATTTGCTGGTTAATATCATAAATAGACAGAAACCTTTTTACAGACTTTCTAAAAGGAATTCTTCTATGCTGGATATGAAACACGTAACTAAAAATCAAAACGATAACTTCAGAAAGGATGGAAGTATATAGGCCTGATAAGGAATTTTCAAGTTAGCCCCCTCTTGCTTTAGATCTATACATTGAACTGTGCATTTCTACCACTAGTGCAGCTAGTATTAAACTGCTTATCTCTTTCTCGGCTCACCTAAATATCCATCATCAGGCAGACCTGTAATGTTCAATCCTAGTTTTTACGAGTTTTGAAATTATCTATCACAACTACTGATGACATTGAATAAAAATAATACGGATTTAAAAACATAATTTTAGTTGAGATGAAGATTTTCATAATACAATCGAAACTGTAATATTTGAACAAAGAAAAAGTGATTGTGCAACAGTATTTGATCGATTATTGTAAAAAACTGGCTGGTGGTGTTAATTAACTCTGTTTCAGACTAGGCTGTGTTTTTATGTGGTTGTGATAACTGTTATCGTGGTTGTTCTTGAACTGATAACACCCACTGCTGACACTGAACAAATCTGCTCAGCTGCCAGACTCATATTTGTTTAATGAAGTATTCAATCATTAATTGTAAAATGCTCCGTTGTTCTTACTAGTTAAACTGTAAAACTGTTAGTGTAGACACCTATAGAAAAATCAACGACACATCTTAAATTTTAAACAGTAGTAATAACGATTATGAGTTTTATTTTTTTTATAAAAACCAAGGATGTTGAAGACATGTGTTACTAAAAACTTACTTTAATGATAAATTGTTAACAATATTAAGGACGTCCTCTATTCATTGTTAGTCACTCTGTTAAAGAATTATTTTAACAACAAGAAACAATATTAAGGACGTCCTCTTCATTGTTAGTCACTTCTGTTAAAGAATTATTTTAACAAGAAAAAAAAACTTTATGGACGAATATAAACTTAAACGTAATTTCCAACTAGGAAATTAAGGCTCCTTCAGGTTCTATGTCAGGATATAAATTAATGTTCCCAAAAATAATTCTTTTTTTGGGGTGGAAAAATAAGATCTCGAGCATGTGGACTATGATAATTTTGCACTTCTAAATAACACTAACATGCATAATCATCTTACTAAATTTTAACTTCACACGTTCACGTTCACATAAAAGAATTATTCAACATTTCAATTTAGACACCTACACCATTTTTTTAACCCTCCTTGCCATAGAAAGTTATTTTACTAACTAAAACATCCATATTAATATCAATTTGTACAGTAACGTCCAGATTATTTGGGCTTGTTTCACTAGAACCAGGGTTATCTGGATGAGACAACTGAGGCTAAAATTTAATAACAAGATGCAGAGGAATTTCAGTACTCTAGACAATCAATAATGATGCATCTTATTAATTAACTGGTATTCTAAATATTTTTTAAGAGAAAGATCTAAAAACTACTCAAACAATTTGTATGCTTGAAATATCAATTAAAACATTGGTTGCGGAATACGTTAATTAACATACTCTAATTAACATTGAAACATATGTGATTTTCATGTTTAAACATGTTTGTCAGCACTGAACGTGTTAGAGGTTGGAGTTTAGATTTGTATAAACCCGTTATAAATCAAATTATTTTAATACTGTTGCTGTTTATACATAAAAAAACACAAAGCAACAGCAACAATAGATGATACAGACATTATGTAATAAGATAACTACTGAAATGACAATGCAATATTGACACGAGAGTTGTAAACGCAGAAGCATCTGAACATTTGCTAGAGTTCAATAGTATCTAGGGCCTACTAGAGACATCATATTTTCCTTGTAAATACGCCCTGGGCTGACTAATACTTCAGTAAGTCAAGGTTATGGGTTATGACAATTCTAGACCACGATACAAATACATGATGTAGAGAAGCCAGAGAACTTTCACATCGGGGAGATCGACAAGAAAGTTTCAACACTGGCACAGTTGTCACATACTAGTATGTGAACCTAGCGATCACCTTGAATTATCCAAATCT
Source organism: Allygus modestus (assembly GCA_963675035.1). Classification (NCBI taxonomy): domain Eukaryota; kingdom Metazoa; phylum Arthropoda; class Insecta; order Hemiptera; family Cicadellidae; genus Allygus; species Allygus modestus. Next base: position 149,895,336 of record OY776115.1, on the reverse strand, counting down.
CGGATTAACCGAACAAAAGGTTGTCCAAAATATAAAAAAAATTTTAAATTACAGTCAAAACAAGATTGAAGCAAATGCAATATATTAATGTACGTGTAACGTATCATAGAAACTGCAATGTAGAGTGAGCCATCGTATAGTAGCACATGCTCAAGAGACCTGCATTTTGTGCCTTTTTTACTGTTGACCGTTCATTACTAACCACAACTTATGAGATTTTGTTGCATTTATAGCTGTACTGTATTTTGTGTTACGACAGTTTGATCAATAAAGACTTTAAAAACACTACTATTATTAAATTGTTTTTTACATACATTGATGTAAAGAACAAATTTGCAATCAAATATATTACAAGTTAACTGCCGCAAAATTTGCACATTTATTCTATTTTACAGTCTTTCCTCATAATTTGCAGCATCAATAATGCAGGTGTGCTAGTGCCCAGATCGTTATTTAAGCGATGTTATAGTATCCGGATTTTTCGCTATCCAAACCAATATTCCACCACATTAGTCCGGAAAATCCGAGATGTACTGTACACGTAAAACTTGATGAGTTGAGAAAGTGAATTGTTAATTGCTTACCCCCGTGGCCGTGGGCGTTGCCGAACATGTCGTCGAAGCCGAGCCCCAGCCCGAAGCCGAAGGGACCGAACAGGCTGGTGCTCAGGGTGTTGCTACTGGGGTGGGAGTGTCTCTGCCGCCCTACAGACACAACACCAATTGTCATCAGGAAAACAAATTCTTACTGTTTGTATAGTGAATTACAACCTCAACATCAACAGTTGTTCTTAAATAATTATATGATAAAATCACTCTATATAGAAAATACATACTTATTGTAGGTGGTTTAAGGATTGTATCAAGGTTACACCCCTAATCTCACAATGTTCCAATGCCATATACCGTAATTGTTTTTTTTATTTTTTATTTAATCAGCTTAGCCTAATAAACATATGTTTCTTAAATGGTTTCCAATAGTCGACCAGACCCAATTTGTTAACTGTGTTATATAGCTTGTAATTCAAGATTATTCACTGAATAAGAAACCTGGTTCATCCGTCACCTGGTACAATACAGAGGCTTTGTGCACTCAGTAACGATTTCAAGAGGTCAGTGAGTGGTGCAAAGGGTTCGCGCAACAGTTGTGGTGAAGGACTAATTAAATACAGTGAGACATTCAACCCTACTAGTTTTGGCAATTTTACCACCAAACTTCCAAAACAATGCTAAATAAATTTTTTTTAAATATTAAAATCATACACAATTTAGTTTAAGAGGTCAAATAAAATATTTAGGGACTATCAATAACAAGTTTTAAAACACTCCTAGAGTAGCAAACTTCATGTTAACAAAAAGTGTCATAATTGTGCCATTATGAATTTTGATAAAGGTCTTACTTGTTGTCTTCCGACTATAGTGTTGGTAACATTCAATTTAGCTGTGGTTGATATGGTAGTTTTCATCGCAAGGAGCAAAAGTGGTTGTTTTTGGTGCGCAATCATGTTTTACGATTAAGCACCAAAAACAAACTTTTGCTCCATGTGATGAACAACTTTTTGTTATCATACTGACCATATAAGCCTTTAGTTGTAAATTTGGACTAAAAATTAAGTGATTTGAATAATTTTGGCAGTTCAGATAGGTAACTTTACAATACCTTATTTACTTTTCTTTTATTTACAAACAAAATGTATAAAACACCACTAGCAGCTAAAAAAAAGCACGAGGCACTGGAAGTGATGACATTTCCTACGTGAGCGCTGCCAGTGTAAAACTTTGAAATCACACAGAGCGCTACCTGTGGCAAATTTTAAAATCACAGTGCCGTCTAATGCTTGATGAATTGTAACTTTTACTAAGTTCGATAAGCTAGGGCAACCTAATGCATATGGCACTGGATTCACGATCATGCGGTCCCAGGTTCAATTCTACCTGGTTCAATTCGTGTTTACTTTTTGAGGAACCATTTACTGTTATATTTTCACAAACCCATTTTTGTAATATGTTACAAAGAAAATAGCCGCCAAACAGCGCTCTGCGGGGTTACGTTAGGTTAGTTTACTATAATTTTATGTAAATGTAGCTTAATTTTTAGAATATAAGTATGTTTCTTCTGTTTACATTTGGTAATACAACATTTCACTGGTAAAGTAAGACACACATTGCTTTCTCATAATAAAGCATCTGTTGCGGATAGTTCGTTCGTCATTGGACGAGTTCGGCTTCCTTCGGCTGGCAAAGTCACCACTTCCAGTGTCTCGAGCCTTTTTTTTTAGCTGCTAGTATATAACACCTAATGTTGTTGCCTTTGAAATACACAAACGTAAAAAGGAACAATCCATCCTATCTTTGAGGTTAGGACACTGAAAAAATTTAAAACTGTTTTTTCGGTGCGCTATTTTAAGGTATCACAAAAAGTGTGATTTTAGAGATTAATTAGACCCAAAAACAGCTGCTCTTTTCGTGCTGCATGGTAAAAAATACTTTATTTTACAGCTTGCATTAGCAAGAGATTTAGAAACGCTAGTTATGGTAAATTTATATTTCCTATACAATTGTTTAACCTCTTAACCTGTCTATTTCTCTAAGCAATGTAGGGCCAGGAACATCTAATTATTTTAAGTCTAGTTAAAGACTTTAACTTAAGCTCCCACGAACTACATATTCTTCAAACTCGCCATAATCACCACAAACTGGAAACCCATTTCCATCAATAATAAGATTAAATTTTCTATTTTGCAAACATTCAGGACCTGCTGACTTAATAATTAACACAGCTCTGCAGACAGAATCCTGTTGTGTGGGATTTACTTTCATCGTAACATCAGTATTGCAAGCTATAAAAGTGAAATAAATGGATTTGCAGACCATACAAGATGTCGGTAATACATTCTTCCCTGTAAAGTGGTGCCACCTATTGAGAATCCGACAAACTGCTAGGAGGCAAGAAGGTCTCGTAAAAATAGGCAAATGGGTTAACTACACAACTGGGTATTATAAGACACTTACAAAATTTAGCCCTTTGGTATTCCTACAACAGTTAAAATGTATAGCTCCACTAGCTCCACTGCTCAAACTACTGCTTCACAGAACATTCTCCAGCAATTTAATTCCCTTCCAGGTACTGTAATGAGGAACATGGTACTTTCTTGGTTTCAATAAAAATATTGAATACATAGTTGCACAAGCAAAAGCGCTGTCACAATTGAATTAATTTGACTAGAACTAAAATACATGTATTTAAAAATCCAGGCTACACTATCTAAGATAGAAATAGTTTTTAATAACTGCAAAGTTAATAAAGTCACAAAAAAAGTTGTATTACAGCAAGTTCTAGCAATTTATTATTATAATTTTGAAACTTCCAATTTCTAGCATGTATACTGAAGGCATGACATCGAGCAAATGGAAATTACATGAAATGAAGTGAAAGTGTACAAAAACTATTTTAAAAATAACTAAAATAAAGTTATTACAATTTAATGCTAAATTAATTAAAGTAAACCCAACAACTAGAAAAACATCAAAATTTGCATTTAATGTTTAAATTTGATAAGTCTCATAGAGTCTACCAGGGAGCAGAAAAAGCTTTTATTCAAATTTCTTACCATGCATCCCTTCATCAGGAAGACCTGAAAGTTTACACACAAATCATAATTTAGCTTTGACTAAATCCATGATGACATAGCTTGTGTACGGTACCGTACTTTAAAATGATCCTTGCAAACCTGAATATATATTGATTCAATTATGTTATGCAGTACATAAATGAGGCACTCATGAAACAGATAGAAATGTTCGCTTTAGTAAAACTTAGTTATAAACTGTTGAAACCATATGGACTTTGGTCCAAATAGAAACAATCAATCTGACATTAAACTATGTGTCATTGACAAATATCAAATTAAAAGTCAAACCATATTTTCTAAGTTCCAAAGGTAGCCTACTTAAAAAAGACATTGTAAAATATTAATATTTTAGTACAATTATTTTGTAAATATGCTCATATTTATCAGACTGCACCTTCCCATTATTCCTTGATAAAAGAATTACAGAACAAATAAAATTGAAATAGTTAATTTTACAATTGTAGGACTTCTAATATAGTATAATATAAAAAGTTAAGGGCTTACAACACTGTGATTAAACTTAGAACATGCTTAAATTAATCAAAATATGAGCTATGCCTAAATTAACCACTAGTAGGACCTCATAACAAGAACAAGAGAGCTCTACAGAGTAGTGAAGGTGGACAATCCTTGCAGCCAAATGTAATTATTACAGTTTCTAAACTCTGGGATTATACGAGGGTCATCCAGAAAATAAAGAACGTTTGCTTACTGCACCTAGCACAGCTCCCCTATCACCGCCATTGCATGTGTGGCAGTCCACTCACCTCCCCACCAAAGTATGAGCCGAGTCTCGTTGCTATGCGGTCACCTGTCTTATTTCTACAGCTATTCAAAATGGAGGCTGCAATCAAAAATCCCGCCAAATATGAAATACGCAGTATTATTCAGTTTCTGAATTTAAAAATATTCGGGAATATATAATTTTTTTAGAAAAACACCACAGAAAGTTTATCGTGAAAGTGCAAACAAGTCTTCAAGTCGAATATTCAGGGGAAACAATGATGCAACCGGTTTAATGAAAGAAAATCCATTGTGAACGACGAGGATCGGCGTGGCAGGTCATTGCTCGTTAAAGATGATTTGAAAGAAAGACTTGAGGAAAATTTGAGGAAAAGAGCTGCTAAAATCTTAGCACATTACATCAATTTAAGATCTTGTTTTTGCTCTTTCACCATAAAATTTCTTTGGTGTTTTCAAAAAATGTCTAGGTCTGGGCATTTTTTAACTCAGAAACCGAATAAAACTGCGTATCTCATATTTGGCGGGATTTTCGTTTACCGCCGCTAATTTAAATCGCTGTAGGAATAAAACGTGTGACCGCACAGCAACGAGACTCGGCTCATACTTTGGTGGGGAGGTGAGTGGACTGCCACACTCGCAATCGTGGTGATGGGAGAGCTGCGCTAGGTGCAGTAAGAAAACGTTCTTTACTTTTTGGATGGCCCTCGTATTTTTAGAATTTACCTATTATTCTTATGTACTCGTTCATTAACATTCAAGTCCAATGGCTTATATGGTTTGATAATGATTTTCAAATTCTAACTAATGACAACGAGCAGGAGTCGATGTAGGGGGGAGGAAAGGTGGGAATTTCCGATTGCAACATGAATGATAGATGATCAAATACAGTGTATGTGGTTTTAGGACTTTAACCGGTAATGCATAATTTTGATTTATGGAGGTTTTCCAGCTACAATTTTATTTATAAAGGGATGGCAACTGTATAGTTTCATTTTATATATATTATTATTGTTTAGATATTCAAGTTAAAACTTTGTAGCATGAGGTGTAACATTAAGGTGGTCAGACAACAAATTTTTAAACTATCAAGCCGCCAACCCTTCGATTTATAAAGAAAAATACACTAGTAGGTAAGCAAGTTCAAGGGGAATATCAAAACTTTCATTTCTCAAGGAATTTGACTTGATTTTCAAATTACCAAGATTCCACTGTACAACTTCGACTGTTTCCCCCTTGTTTGGATTAGAATTAAAAACCAACCTCCGAACAAATCCTGGAATGGTGAGCCGCCAAAGAACTCTCTGAAGACGTCCTCTGGGTCTCTGAAGGTGAAGGGGAATCCGCCGAAGCCGAAGTCAAAGTCGGCGTCGTGGTGGTGCCTGCTGCGGCCGCGGGCTCGGTCCTGGTTCAGCCCGTCCTTGCCGTACTGGTCGTACACCCGCCTCTTCTTCTCTGTAACACGACAACAACGTTGGTACAGTCTGAACACGTTGGTACAGTCTGAACTCGTTGGTACAGTCTGGACACTGAACAGTGGCGGAGACCGAGTCAAAGAGTAAAGGTGTCTCCTACTGCCAAGCAACAATATGAGGAATACTGGTAGGTGTTAACAAAATGATGTACTGATTTATTTTAAGCTGAGGTATAAGAGATTTTTTAATGCTAACATAATTAAAATTGTATCTAAAACCTTAATTTATAAATTCCCTACTTTTCTACTGTCAAGCTACAGAATGAGGAATACAGTCAGCTCTTAAAACAACCTCAACTGCCCGTCACCATAGGCCAATAAGTCTATGCGGCGATCAAAAGACAGCTAACGGCATTAGTCACATGGGCAAGTCAATGGTGACCGCTCGTGAAAAAAGATCACATCAGTCAGCCGGGATCGAACCAACGGTTGACCCACGGCTGACTTGCGAGGTCAGCACTCTACCTCTAAGCTACCACGTCCGGTTAAATCAAATAAAAACATTTTGCAATCATTTGTTTAAATAGCTGTGGCATAGTAGATTTCTTCAAGATAACATAATTAAAATGATGTCTAAATCCTTAATTTAAAATTCCTTGACCTCTTTAAGTTTTCTAGGAGGTTTTTGAGAACCTGCCATTAAGCCAATTTATGAAATCATTGCTAAGCAAGAAAGTTAATAACATATACTAGGGGTGGGCGAGTACTCGAGTTTTCGAGTACCTGTCGAGTATTTTCTAATACTCGAAGGCCGAGCGAGTATTAGAGACTACTCGAAAATTCAAGTCAAATAGTTTGATATTCCCGTCGTTTACCCCAAATACTTGACAATAGCATAACTACTCCCGCCGTTTTAGGAGAGGAAAGTCTACCGCTGATGCCTTGGACAGGCTGGTGCGGCAGGTAGTCCGGGCATATGAGAATAAGGCTTATGCTCAGGTTACTTTCTGTGACATGAGCAAGGCTTTTCATTGTGTTGATAGAGATAAATTAGTAATTAAATTAAAACATTATGGCCTCCAAGGATCAATTTTAAACTTTGTTCAATCTTATTTAGAAAACCGGAGACAAATCGTCATTGTTAACAGGAATTGGTCAAAAGAAGCATGTGTGGAGTGGGGCGTCCCACAAGGTTCCGTTCTTGGCCCCCTTCTTTTCTTAATCTACATTAACGACTTACCTTTGGCTATTAAATCTAAAACCATACTATACGCAGATGATACATCATTTTTTAATACCAGCAACAATCTTGTTGATTTAGAAAAAGTTGTTTCTGATACAATGACTGAAGCATCTAATTGGTTTCACTCAAACGGACTTTTGCTTAATAAGGATAAAACTAAAAACTTGTCTTTTCATCTAAAGAAAATCTTAAATTCATCAAACCATAACACAGTCAATACTGCAAAATTTTTAGGAATTCATTTAGATATCAACTGTCCTGGAACTCACATGTAGAATATATCAGTTCTAGACTGTCACGTGTGATATATCTCATGAGGCGTCTCATTAATGTTATCCCAGAAAACTATGTAAAAAGTGCATATTTTGCTTATTTTGAATCAATTCTGAGATATGGTCTTGTTCTCTGGGGAAACTGCACCAGAATTCAGGACATCTTAATACTACAAAAGAAAGTGATGAGAATTATTGCTAAAGCTCATTTCAGAGAACATTGTAAGCCCATTTTTATTAATTTCCAAATCCAGACTGTAATCAATTTGTATCTGTTTGACCTCACAATTTATATTCTAAAACATCCCGAGTATTTTAAATTTAATAACAGTAAACATGACCACAATACACGAAACAAGAATAAGGCAGACATTCCCTTTTTCCGCTTGGGTAAATCACAAAACAGTCATGTGGTTTTATCACTTAAGGTATACAACGCTTTAAAGCACCTGATTGACCAGTATACCCAAAATCAGTTTAAAAATAAACTATATAACTGGTTATTGAACAACCCTTTTTACAGCCTAGAAGAATTTTTCAATATCAGAAAGATTTCGTTTTAAGGCAATTCATGACATTTCATGCATTCAGAGTCCCCTATTCTTGTTTCTAATACTGATTCATATTTTTGAAATGGTACTTAAATAATTTTTCTTTTACTTGATGTTATTATTAATTAATTTAATCTCATAATATTCATGTATTTCTTTGAAGGTAACTTTTATTTAGCAGTGTATTTTTAAATTGCAATATTTTAAATGTAAGTGTTTGTATTATGGCTTGCATGACGTAGGTAATCCTGATATATGACATTGTCAATGATTTGTAAAAAAATTAATATGGCAAATAAAGAATTTGAATTTGAATTTGAATTTGTTTTTTATGGTTGTTGTGATTATATATATATTATTTTTTCATTTAAATCATATTCATTCATAGTAAAATAAAGGTTAAACTAAAATAAATAATAACATTAACAATTCAATAGAATGTTACGTTTATAATTTAAGTTTAATCTGTAAAAAACATTATTTTCAGTAACAAAATTTAAATGAGTTTTTTTTACTTTTTAAAGACCTACTCGACTTGACTCGAAACTCGAGTAGTTTGATTTAATACTCGACTCGATTTAAAAAAACGCTACTCGCCCACCCCTAAAATATACTTTAAAATTTAAACACTGAGTTTTTTATACGACAAGAGTTTTACTTCAAATGTATTTCATTATGTTTGGCAATTTAATTGTCAGCATAAATTCCTCAGCTATTATCCTCTAGAGTGACCTACAATTTACACTTATTTAAAGGTCCTCTGGGTCTGTTAAACCTTAAGTGAACCTTTGCTACGACTCCTATATAACCACCATACTAATTATAGATAATTGTGTACTGGTAGTATGAAAACTAACATTTATTAAGTACAACATAAACAAATAACTGACAACAATTCAGGGAAAAGTATTAGATTTAGTCACTTTATGTATGAACCTTGAAATTAAGGCAACAAAACTGTATTTAAAAAATACATTAAAATATAAAACCTGTTTAAAGAAGAATTTGAGCTTATTAATAAAAAATATAAAAAAAGTATGGACATGAATTAAATACACCAATCTTACAGTATGACAATATATGTAAATTTGATTAATTCCAGGTTCTTAAACGATCATTAAAATTACAATACATTTTGGCTTGGATATGAAACAGTTTTTTTTCAGTTAATAGGTACCCAGAATATAGGAACCCAAAGTACTAACACCCAGCTTAAAAACGATCATGTCGGCCACTATCAATTACAAGATGCAGACACATTCAAAGCAGAACCTACAATGAGATTAAATGAATCTGATAACAAGCGGCACACAAGAGCGAAGCATGATTGTCACGCCCCGCTGGAAACAAACAGACGACATGTTTAATAAAAAGTTGAAGGGGATCCAATAAACAGAAAACAATGACTGGCACGCGCAGTGATTGCCCCTGCGACCGCGGCCAAACCCCATTCTCTCTCGGAACACTAGCAGGTGAATCATCCGGCTAAATATAACTGTCTCACAGGCGACACTTAAAGACCCCACTTTACCGCAGACGTCGCTTTGTTCTTGTGTCTTTATACGCTAAGAGATTTTAATAGAGCTTAAAATAAAATTATGTTTACAGAACATTTTTTACGGTTTTTGACATACCAACTTGTGACAAAGGTTTTAACCATCAAAGGCAACCAAAAGACAACAATTACCCACAGACAATGACTTGTTCTTGTGCCTTTTAATGCTGAATGGCTTTAATCAAATTCAAAATAACAATTTTGTTTAATAGTTATGATTATCAAACAGTGTATACCTAGATTTTCAGCATGAATATTTGGTAAGATTGTAATCAATCTCTATTTTATGTACCTGATAAAGCCTAGAATTATTTTGTCTGTTATACCTCAAGCAGTCTGACTCGACACCTTTTATTGTAACAGGAATCATTGTACAGCCGAATATCACCGAGGCAGTCTCCTCAGTTGATAGCCTCGATTTAAAACATTGGTTCTGTTCATATGCTACCAATCCACAGTCGACCACGTAATACAATAGCTCACATTTGAAGCTGTGTTTCACAAGTTGCACGGGGCGACAATCCCCTTGTATTATAGAGATCCCAAGTTGTTTTAGGTCGCAATCAACCTGCAAAGTTAAAGGCTCCATCATGTCAAATGGTTAATGTGTTGGTGTTATTAATTGAAGTCTGGCTACAATACATTTTATTTCTTATACAATGGCAATTGTTTTTGATTAATAGTCAGGATTAAAATGGTCAAACACTTTTATCGAAGCACTTTCTTTGCTTTAGATGCAATCCTGCTGATTATCTATAGCCTAAGTTAAATGTCAAGCTTTGATCTGCTCACCTAGTGAAAACTTTATCTATTCCCTAAGTTCGTTATTATTTTGAATGAACAAAAATATCAACAATATTTTGCAAAAAACTTATGAATAACCATTATAGCGTTATCACATTATCTTATGATGTGGCATCATTTCATTTCCCAAGCATCGATGTTTACCATGAGCATTACCAGAGAGTTAGCCTTTGCTCACTTCTCATAAACACAGGGTAATATATAGGTCGGGTGAAATATTTCATAATTACTTTGCTTATCACAGTTTCCTTTTAGAAAACAACATTCATTTTGTGCAATAAATCAGCATCCAGAACATTTTTCGGCCGAACCCTGAGGAAAATATACAAATTTATCCCTTCAATTGTTTTTTGATTTATTTGGACTTTACCTATCGCTTCTAGTGTTTAAAACTACACTATGTTTCTTCAAGATTCAAGTTTCCCGTGTTTGCCGTCAGCTTGGAGGCTACGATGCAGAACAGGTAATGTATTGTCAGTTTTCCATTTGTTCGTATATATAAATGTTGTGTTAGTGTATTGTATTGGATTTTTTTATAATATTTGTTATCTTTGTGTTAGTGTAAATTAAAATGTAAAGGAAAATATTTTAAAAAATCCAAAAAAAGTAGGTTAGTTAAGTGTATATATAAATATTGTGTTAGTGTATTGTATTCGATTTTTTGTATATACATTTGTTATCTTTGTGTTAGTGTAAATTAAAATGTAAAAGAAAAATAATTAAAAAATCCAAAAAAATGTAGGTTAGTTAGGTGTAAGAATTTGATATTTAGATGTAAGTAGGGTCACTTGATAACGGGAGGAGTTTCCGTACCTCCCGAAACGTAGTTTTAAATACTAGAAGCGATAGGTAAAGTCCAAATAAATCAAAAAATAAATTCAAATCCATCGCTATTATGAGTTTCAAAAATACAACCTTCAATTGTGTTTGGAGAAAACATTTTAAAAATACCCCCGTCGCAGCAAACCTGCGTACTCAGCGAATTTCCAATGCATAATATATGTCTTAATGCCATATAAAGCCGCATACCAAGTTTCATAAAAATATATTCATATATAAGCGATATATACAATTTTAATTATTCTCCATAAGAATAGCATTGGTGATGAGCACATAGGTTTGCTGAAACAAGGAACACAAACAATTGGTTTTTATGCAAATATAAATATAATTTAACTAGGTGAAGCCACATACCAAGTTTAATCAATATTCAATCATAAGTAAGCACTATATAACATTTTAATTATTCTCCATAAGAATAACATGGGAGATGAGTAAGCAGGTTTGCTGCAACAAGGAACTAAAAAAATGGGTTTTTATGCAAATATCAATATAACTCAACAAGGTGAAGCCACATACCAAGTTGTATTAATTTATGTTCATAATTAAGGGAGTCATTACATTTTACTTATTCTCCATAAGAATAACATGGGGGCTGAGTACGCAGGTTCGCTGCTACGGGGATAATCAACAAAAAATCAATTTTTTGTGCAAATATCAATATACCAGTACTACGTGACCCCACGTGCCAAGTTTCATCAATATACATTCATTAATAATGGAGATATCAAATTTTATTTATTCTCCATAAGGATAACATTGGACAACGTACTGTGTTTAGCACTTTGAATATCTCTGCAATGGTTGGACGTAGAATCACAATTTAAACACCAAAATGATTGTTTTGTGGAGCTGAATTGATTGGTAAAAGCAAATGTGAAGTTTACATCAAAATTAACTTAGGAAAAGCCAAAAACCTTTTTCCCATAAGATTAACATAGGAGATTTTATGAGAAGGTTTTTTTGGATTTTCTCCGCAACCACTTAACCTAGCTTAATAATTCAAAATACCATATTATTTGTTTTTTTAAGCTCTATAACATGGTCTAAACCAAAATTAAGTGTTTTAAAAATTTTAGGGTAAAAAATGCAAAAAACTGATTTTTGGAAAATTTAAAACCCCCATAAACCCCCCTTCCCATGGCCCGATTTTTCTGGTTTTCGAACTTAAAGTCATGAATGTCAATTTACACATTTGAGCCAAATTTCATCGAAATCGGACATTTTTTACTCAAGTTATCGCATTCACGGACACATATATAGATATATATATATATATATAGATATATATATATATATATATATATATATATATATATATAGATATATATATACATATATATAAATTTGAACGAATAGTGTTTTAGTCATCTGGGGACCTAAAAAAAATAATTTGTCATGGTCTCGGGCTTAAATCTTACCATGAGACCTACGGTAATAGCTTCTTCCCTATAGGGGAAATTCGCTAAAACTCCTAAAAAACCAAAGAAAAAAAACTCCTAAAAAAACAAAGAGAAAGAACCTACAAAAACGAGAAGAGAAGTCACATGGAGCCACCAAAATTAACGACAAATATGAAACGTCAGGCAATAAGTCGGTAGGTAAACAGATCACAAATAAATCACCAGCGTAATTATCGAGCATCACAGCAACGTAAACAAACTGCCTCGGATCAACCGAGTCCAGCTGCCGAGACTGTTGCCAACCGACTAAAAATACAAGATTAACGGAGTCGGTCACATCTGCCAAATCATTTTTGTATCCGGGTCTGACGACAACCAACTGCATCTAACCTCTCTGAGTGAAAACTTTGGAAAACGTGTACTTCTACAAGAATTGATTATTTCTTGTTACCAATATTTGTAATTTTTCAGTCAAGTGTTTAAAATCTATTAAAGACAACTGGTAAAAATAAGATGCAAATATATTTGTTGACAAATTCCAACCCTGAAGTGTTAAGGAATGTTTATAGCAAAAGGTACAGATATTTGTATATACTAAGCAAGTATCTCAAAACTTTTCTTTTTATTGTGAAAACCGTTGGTCATATATTGTGAAAACCGTTAGTCATATACCTGGCTGACTAGTACCATAACTATGACAGTTTGACATTTCAACATTCAACTATGTTTATCTACAATGGAGTTTTGATACTGTTTAACATTACTGATAATAAACTCAGAAATTTTAAGTACGTGAGATATGTGCTGAGTTTACCCACGTTGCTTACAGGTTTGTTTTAATTAATAGCTAATATTGATAAGTATGTAAGCTACAATGAGTTATTATCCAATATAGATTTGTATATTGGAGAAATTAAAATGTAGAGATATGTCTCTTAAACTATCTTCTGTTACATTACAAGATTACTGAAATTTATTGTTAATTGATGCTGGATTTGAAACAGTACTGGGCAGGTCGAACCGCTGAGTTCTGACGTTCTAACCGTGTATCAGGCTACTACGAAGACATTAACAGAAGTGTTAGAGTAAAAACGTTACTATACCTTAATACCTGTTTTGTATTTCTATAACTTTTGAATAACATGAAATTTAATGTTTTCTTGGATAAATACCAAACAGACAGCACACGTTTAGTTTGGCAGAAAAAGCACCCACGAGTTAGTTTGGTCTACAGAAATAGAAAGTACCAGACAGGTTAAAGCGCCAATGTAGGTGGGGCATACCTTACCTGCTAGCCAGCGTTGGAAATACTACCAGAAGCGAAGCGGGATGGTTTATATTAATAATATAAAAACATTTTAGTTAAGACAAAATAAAGGTACTAAACCATGATAACTTACTATAAAAAAAGTAAAAATAAAAATAACTAAAAAGCATTGCTGGCTGCAGATCCACTTGCTATAAAATGTTTTGTTGATTCAACACTTATCATCTTGACAAGGCAATGAATCGAGAAGACTTTATAGTTTTTTATTACTAAACTAAAATCTTGAATAGTTTTTGCGATTTCCAATCATTTGACAAATTTGAATGTGCAGTTATTTTAATCAAAATTTAAAGAAACTGAAGGAGTTGCAGTTGACAAGCATTTTAAACTAAGCAAACATATATTGAGACAAAAGTTCATAAAAGAAACAAGTAAAAACTCCAGGTTATTTATAATAATATAACTGGGTTAACGATAATACTGTTTCAATGAATCGTTAGCAAACTGCAAACAGATTAGTGTCCACCAAGCAAAGCACTCGTTACTTCAAACTGTAGAAAAACGAGTACCAAAGAAACGAGCGAAGGGCGTCTCAAATTGGAAATAGTTCCTGAAAGAGGTCTTGCCGTTGGGTCGAGCGGGGGAGACTTTGGGCGCAGCACTTCGCTGGTCGTAAACCTTCCTCTTGGCATCTGTTGGAAGTGTGAGCGTTAAACTATCTATCTACTGACATACGATTGTTAGTGCCAACACTGAGCTGACGGTTAGTTTTACACTCAAAATTAGGCGGAAAAAGCTGCAAAAAGAGGAAAAACATTATATGTCTCATACAGAAACGATTCAGCAAATTCAGCACCTGTCTTGCGATTCAAATCCTGCTGCATATTCAAATGGATAACTAGCCTAATTATTTTACATAAGTAAGATTTTTTATTCAGTAGCCTTCCAATGCAATCATAAGAATTTGTACTATGTTTACGGATTTAGAAATTATGTTTATTAGAAGCCTATCATACAACGTTTCAAGTATATGGTGTTATTTTATATTATATTACATTCTATTCCATAGGAAAAATATTCTTCCCCAACCTATATCTTGAGTGGTTTTGAAGGCTAAAAAGCACAGACCAAGAAGGGTAAAACCAAAGGTGCAAATTGCGGGGGGCCTTCAAATTAGTTATTAATTTTAATTTTATTAATTTTATACATCCACCAGGCCAGGCATTTTTCAATTATTATAATTTTCTAGAAAATTACTACGTTATACTGTCTAACTTTGTATATGCATGTTTGTTTTTTCCTGGTCGTTCATTTGCTTGTCTGCCTGTACTTGTAACATCTCCGCTATCTTTTAGCTGAACGAATGATTGACAGAGACAAAGATTGAATCTAACAGTCATCACAGATGTTCTTGCCCGTAACCACGAACATTTGGATCATCGCTTGATACTTTTTGATATTCTAAAATGTGAAGATAGTATAATATTTTAAAACAAATTGCTCAGATCCTCGAATACAACTTTGAAAGTATATCGCAACAGATACATGAGTTATAAAAGTCGATATTTAATCTACTCTTAACCCTAACATTTTCAAATAAAATGTCACAAATACAAAAGAAAATAAGGAAACATTCCTGAGCGGTAAGGATCAAGAATTTACCTAAGTAACAGTCATGTATAAAAGTTGATACAAAAAACCTATGAATACTGTTAAAACGGTCAAATTTCTTCTTCCCAGGTCATATACTTTAGTCACTTATAAACAAGTTATTAATTATGATTTTTCTATAGTACTCACAAACTCTTATGTAAGAGGTATTAACAATAGCATGTATGAAGTTCTACATTAAAGTTTATAGTGACGCTGCTGCTTGTAATGTGGAAATGCGAGGTAGAAACCCAAACTAAATCAACAAATTGAAAAAACACCTTTACTAAAAAAAACCTCCAACTAAACAACGATTAATGTGACATTATTTAAACATGTTGTGACACCCAAGTAACTGTACAGCCAGTATGTTGTGTTGTCACGTGCAGCCTAGTCCTGGGTGCTGGGGTCAAAGAACCCATCTATTGCCACTCTGTGCCTCATTAGTTTGCGTTCACTTGCCCATTGTCAGTTTAATAGTCAGTCAGACGTTTTGGCTTTTTCTCCCTTCTTATATTATTCACTGTTTACCCCCAATAGGATAAAGAAAAATAAATTCCGCCAATTAGAACATTCGTTATACTAATTAATATCAGTGGTCCATTTGAGTACAAAGAAACAGTGAACATCAAGTCACAGTTGTTATTTGATAACTTTTTCTAACTGGTTTAAATTGCCTGCTATCAAGTGATTAAAATGGTCCTTGAAATGGCGTCAAGTTATTCAGGAGTATTATCTCTTTCAAAAGCCATTCCAAATGTTTCCGTTGCAATTTTCCCTGGTCTAACCATATCTTACTACTATCTGGACTATTACTGTATAAATAACACATCCAAAATTGAATAGCGAGAATAAATAACAAATGTAATTAAAATGGTTGTGTTGTGATCCTTAATTTCAAACTACACAACATACTCCAATATACACCATATACAATGCCACAATAATCCGTTGTTTAAATAAATATATTTTTTCGTTCTCAATATATTACAACTTTTTGGAAATTTATTTTAAAACGCATTTTAAGTGCCCCAGCCATATTATTTTCTACATTACCGTTACACATATGACCACCACCAATTATTGAGTAGTCGTTAGTATCAAATTTAAAGGTGGTGTTGTAGCCTACGGTTTTAGACTAATATTAATGCTGAACAAGATGTTGTGATCTGTTTTTAAAAATCAGCTTCCTTTTAAGGTTATTTTTGAAAATTTACAAAAAAGGGCCAATATCATGTGAATAAAAAGTGACACTTAAGTTAATAATTGTAGGTCCGACGCCATCTTTAAGTTGAATTAAAATTATCTCGATCCAAGATGGTGATTTAAAACTAATTATCAGTAATTTTGTTGATTAGACTACGTTATTAATATCTTGAGAACAAATAAGAATATTAAAATAGAGATTGCAGCATTGTATTCAGTGTAGAACAAGTTTAATATTATGGGTCACTACATAACTATATTTTTTTTTACATTAAACAAAATTTGAATACAATATGGTGAATCAAAGATGGGGGCCAAAAATTTGTCTGAATATACTCTGATTTATTTATTTATCTTCCAACGGATACACCATTATGTTACAGAATATACAGCATCGGTGCGCGGCACTGTTCCGAAAATGCACAGCTCCGAAAGGCAGTACTCTGAAATAAATATATAATTTCTAAGGCATTAGTCCAAAATGCATAACTCTGAAAAGCATTACTCCGAAAATTCACTACTCCGAAAGCAGTGTTCCGTAATGCACTGTTCCGAAAATGTTTTCGGGGTAATGCCTTTCGGAGTAATGCTTTTGGAGCAGTGAATTTCGGAGTACTGCTTTTCGGAGCTATGCATTTGCGGTACATTTTAATTCGGATGGGTCAAAAGGGGTCAGGAGGATTTTAATTTGTGACATTGGCCGATGAAAAGAGACTAACTTGCCCCACCTACGAATGTTGACACGCAGGATCTTAGTCATATCCATAATGAGGCCTAAATTGGCTTATTGATGTAGGTGCCAATAAATATCTAATTGTCTTTATTATCCTATACCTTACTGTGTTTATGTGTTACTTATTTAAAAAACACATAATCTTACATATTAATAGGTTGTTTTTAAACAATTCTGAACCGAGTGTGACGATTGAGTTATCAAAATATTTGTCTTGATTATTAGTTGTGCATAAAGTTATTTATTTTATTCGGAGTATAGCTTTTCGGAGCAGTTCATTTCGGAGCGATAACTTGATGATGATAAAATCAAGTGTGTAACATTAATCAAAAAGTACGTAACTCTGAAAGGCAGTACTCCGAAAAATTACACAGTTTTGAAGGAATTATTCCGAAATGCGTAACTACGAAAACCACTGCTCCGAAAATACACTACTACGAAAGCAATATTCCGAATTGCACTGTTCTGAAAATATTTTCGGAGTAATGCCTATCGGAGCTACGCATTTTCGGAGCAATGCATGGATCTC
The DNA here is from genome assembly GCA_963675035.1 of Allygus modestus. Taxonomy (NCBI): domain Eukaryota; kingdom Metazoa; phylum Arthropoda; class Insecta; order Hemiptera; family Cicadellidae; genus Allygus; species Allygus modestus. Next base: position 149,877,497 of record OY776115.1, on the reverse strand, counting down.
ATACAGCATCACGTACAGATAAAAAAATTAGAATTAGAATAAATTTAGAATTAGAAAATAATAACTTAGGAGTAGCTAATATTTATTTCAAAAACCCTTCAAAATGCTTCTGTTGCAATTTTTACAAGATAATTACTCTTATTTATCGTATCTTTCCCGGACCATAAGACAGTTACGTTAAAACTTTTATATTTTAGATCCAATATAAAATTGAGAACTATGTCAAATTTTCACATCCAGGCCATATAGTATTTAGGTTTGAATTGTTTTATACTTAATAAAAAGACCCTATACAGGCTCTTGGTTAAACATGAGCAGCAGTATATCTTTGCAGCAAACAATCAACAATGAGGGCGCCTTGATCAAGGCAGACAATAAATAAACAAAACCAAGGCTAGTGTTGCCTCTTTCAGATAGAAAACTTACGATGCTTATTCATAATAACATTGTCAGTACTAATACTTTGGTAACGGTAGTTATGGTCTACCAAATAAAAGAAAAACTAACCCATCTTTATACACCGAGTTGGCTAACCATAATGAATGACAAAAAGTTTGGCAGTACTGTACCTTTAACACTAAAATGACATGGTTGAAACCGAAAAATCAACATGATGTTTCTGATGCAGCAAAAGCCTATGAATAACCCTCTAGAATATCATGATCTTTTGGAAAATAACTCATTTTGGTATTTTAGTCTGATAACCTCCACTATAAATAAATCTTGGGAAAACTTGTCGCCTCCCTCAGAAATTTATTTTTTTTACTTATTTTTAGTCCAACAAATATCCAGAAGTTATACTTAGTAGGTCTATATTTTATTTTAATACAACATTAATGTAACTTTTTTTTACTTTTTACTTGAAAAATAAACAGAGATCGTTTGGGAAATCATAGAATAATCAAAGGGGCTAAAAAATGGGATTGGCTACCATGAAAATTAAAATTGTGAAAACAAATTGTCCAGAAAAAAAGCAAATCGTAAGAAAAGCATATGGACTATAAACTGTCTTCTTTGAACCATCTGCTTTGTTCACGGATCTACATGTTATCTTAAACTAAAGGTTAGGAGCTATAACCCCTACATTTTCCCAAGACAGTAGCTCCAGAAAACACAGCCACTCAATCCACATTGTCAACGTGTGACACTCTTCTACAAATGTTCTAAAAAATTATACCTACAAATTTTTGAGAGACTAAAAATACCAATGTTTGCAGACGAAACAACAAAAGAACGGTTGTGCAGGAGAAAAGACAAAAACAACAGTTATGCAGGCGGATGGCAACAGTGGGAGAGGAGAGCGAAAGTAATCCACGGTTGCATCACGACATTATCATTATCTGGCGGCTGAGCTCCCAAGGTCACGTGCACTTCTCAGTCCAGCCTCGCTCTCTTGTTGAATAAGCATTGACTCACTGGCTTTGACAAGTAAACTTATCTAAAATAAACGATATTCTGATGGAAAAAGTGATATTATTGTATGTAAATGCAAGCGCTTCTTATCTTAGCCTGGTTTTAGTAAAAGTTTGTTATAAGGTTCATTTTCTATAAGGTTCGTAAAGAAATTATAAAGCAATATTTTACTTGACAATAATTGTTGTCCAATAATTGTACATTAAATTACAACTGATTACTATGTAAACTGTTGCATTAAACTAAAAACTAATCTATGACTCACTCGGTTAAGTTTACCAAACAACTTTCAACAGATACTTATGTTATAACAACACTTAATGGTTGTTTATAAAATGATCAGATATGATTTTTAGAATGCAAATAAAAATCTGTCATGCTGATTAGATTATACTTTGTGATAATAAGACGTATTTGTCTAAACACGTAAATTGTAGATTTGCAGTCATGTTGTACGTACTCAAATACACTAGACTTTTTTATAATATGGTGCACCTGAAAAAACTCAACATTTTCAATTCTGAGTTTGAAAAAAATTAATTGCCTTACTTCCTTATATTTTATTAAAATGATTATTCTACTCTGACTTTTCCATGTATAATTGGCTAGGTAGAGTAGTGGTTAGCATGCTCGTCTCCTAATGAAACTTTTGTAAAGGTTCCTTACTGGACAGAGCTGTCATTTGTCATTGGGCTTATTAATGATACTTTCTGACAAGAGATTGTTATTAGATAGTAACTAGACCATTCCCTATCAAAACGTTTAAAATGCCATTTGAGTGTGAAAACACTAAAAAACATAGAATCACCTGGTTTTCAATGTTTCAATGTTTTCAATATGAATTACTAATATCAATAGGGCCTAGGCCTGTAGTTCTAGAAAGTAAAAATGAAATGTGTTAAGTTGAATAGTTTCCTTATTTGTTAAAAAAACCCTCATTTAAACTAAAAAGTGATATACTAATAGGCCTATATAAAATAAGTTGTGTTTTAAAGCCTATGTTTAACTCTGCTATCTTAAAACATAGCTCGGTAACAAATTATTGTTTTTTTTTTAACCTCTAACTATATTTAAATTAGTCAATGTTCCTTATTCATTCTTAAAAACAATGAGAAACTGACTCAACACAACAGGGCAGCTGGGTGTGTAGCCACCTGTTACTTCACAGCTGCAAAACCAGTTTTTTATCAACACCAGTGGATTTCGCTAACAAGCGCAACACTTGAAGACATGGTCTAAGCCCTTATTTTGTGGGGATACCAAAGGGAATCGAACCCGTGCCCAAAAATTAACTGTCATTCTAGTGAGTTGCCCCTAGTTTTCAGCTAGCTTATAACTTCATCACAATTAATGCACCTGACCCCACTCCTGGCCAGATATTTTTGATGCTATTTGTCAACAGAATAAAGTTACATTTGTTTATCTTCATCCACAAAGTTAATTTATTCCGCCATTTTATTTTAGCCTTTTATAAATGGTACTACTTTGATCACTTATTCACAGCAGATAACCTTTTCTGAAAATACCTATTGTGTCCTGGAATAACATGATCAACTAAAACTTGTATTCTGTTAAACAGCAAGGTGTCTTTTACCAACAGCATGATTTAAGTACTTAGTAAAATTGATTCCTTCGGCTTTGGGATGAATACAGTTTGTCTGCTTTGACTTTGAATTATAAACTTGCAGCTGTTCAGGGTTCCAGTAATTCAAGTCTCGTGTCATGGGCGAATTAAAATCAAGGGACAGTAAATTCACCCTTTATTAGCTGGCCATAAACAATGTCATCGTTCCTTGCAGAACTGAGTGCATTAGATAAGAACTTGCCAACGCACTTAAGGTTCCCATCATGATGATCTATCTTTTCCATTTGAATGGCCTCAACAGGTCTTTGTGCAGTCTAAATCATGTGTTATAAGTAAAAACGATGAAATAAATCGTTTCAAATTGAATTCTTAAGAACAAATCATCCATACTTTCAATCAAATTTGATTTAATTTTTTTCTCTCTTAAAACTTTCTACCGGTTTTGATTCTACATTAGAACTTTTTAACTTTTTACATCACAGTTTTCAGATTTGCGTTGGTGTTATTCAAAGAAAAATAAAGTATTTGGAAATTAGGGACAAAATACTACAGTAAATAGTTGGTAAATTATCTCAAACCAATAAATTATTTTGCCAGTGTAGGATTTGAATCTCCAACTCCAATGATGATCTTAGATTTTGGCTTTTACTGGAAGGAAATACCAGTACATTCTATCTTCTAACTGACTAACCAATCAAAATCAGCCAACAAAATTTAATTTATTAACTATAATAAGATATTTACTAACATAAAAATTAAGAAATGTGTTTTAAGAAGATGAAAATTAAAATAAAATGTTACATTCTCTGAAAAAAAAACAAAAAAAACAGTGCTTAAAGTGTCAGTTCTGGATGACTTCAGTTGTAAATTGAAGACGATAAGTTAACAATTTAACACACATTCGTTGTGTTGAATCAGAACAACTCTCCACCACTGAGATCTTACACTCAGTTTCTAGTATTAGTCAACATTTAACGCAAACTTCTAATCCAGCGACCAAAGAATAGGGACTGGCAATCTCTATCCACTATACATTACTGCAGTTGAAGCCGGTCCCCCACCACTCAGAGGCTTAAACGGCTCAGCCACTGGCCGCTACTGGCACAAATTTTAATTCACCGTGTCTCATTACAACCGTCTAAACGTACAGTTGGGAGTTAAGATAAATTTTTTTTGTGAAATTGAATATAACATTATGTCAACAGCAATAGGTTGAATTGGAGTAAAAAACAAAATATTTTAATTATTTAAAAATTTAAAAACTAATGAGATAAAGTTTTTGTTTTGAATTTAGACATGAAAAAGTTGATCTGTGAGAATATTTTGATTATTTGGTCAGGCAAGTTTTGTCAGCAAGAAAGTTTTTGGGAAAGACGATGAACAAATTTTTATTTTCATATTTTTTCTCAAAATGCTTAGTTAAGCCTGCAGGCAGCCTCAAAGTTAGGAATAATCTCAATAAAACTTCATACTCGTATATTTCTTATGAGAAATTTATTCATGTGAGAAGGCAATAAGTTATTGAACAAATGTTATTCACTGAGGTTAACGAGGTAAATAATAAGAATTAAATTAAATCTGTTGGTACAGAGATAATCTTGAATTAAAGACAGCACCGTGACAGCGCTAGCGACGGCAATGCTAATGCTCGGTAGTGGATGATTCATGTGGATTCATCCCCACCAATCAGAGGCTGACCGGCTTCAAACCCAGCATGCAATTGCCAGTCTATGTTATTCTTTGGTCGCTGTTCCAATCATTATTAGATTTCTTATTGCTTAAATATGAGAATTGGGAAAACTTTACATCAATCAGCAAACCAAATATGCTACAAAAACAACTACCAATGTCAATCACAACTGATTACTTACCATCTGATAAGACTTCGTAGGCTTCTGAGATCTCTTTGAATTTCTTGTTGGCTTCTTCTGGGTTGTCCGGGTTCTTGTCTGGGTGCCATTTCAGGGCCAATTTCCTGTATCTGTGAACAAAACCACTTTCATTTAGAGACCACTTAACCATTTCCTATAGCACTGAGGTGATAAAATACCATCACTGTTACACAAGCTCAATAAAACATTCACTTTCTATCCAGACTTCAATCTAGATCTACATTGCTCCTTTAAACCTTTATAAAAGTTCTGTTTTTGCACACTGACCTTTTGTCCAGAATTCTATCTAGTGCTTAACTTTTGATAAGTAAGCAAACGTAGTGGTTTTAAAAACTTTTTACAGGATAAATCAACAAATTTAATTTAATAGTAAAAAATAATAATAAATAGTTCAATGTAGGCCTACTGTGCTTTATTAATGCTTTTATTAATTCGAAGCCAGAACATTTTACATGTAAGAAATATTTTCAAAGTTAAAAAATAATTATTAAAAAAATTGAACAATTTTATATTTTGTTACAACTTTCATGACTCATACGTCCCAGCAATACGGTATCACAAACTAAATACATTAATCACGAGTAAACATCAGCCTGCATTTCACATGTGGTTGCATCGCTGTCAATTAAACATTGGAGCCACGACAAAACTATAGTTACAAATTAATGTTAACATGGAAAGGGGAAGGGAACCTCCTGAACCAAACTTTAAATATAAAGAAATTGCCTCTTCTCCTTCCTTAATGACAAAATAAAACAAAATTTAAAATGTTAAAATAACAGTTTTTTATTCAAAAATCTATAACAACACAACTTAATATTAATACTGTTATATCTTGCAGGTGTATTGAATTGCATTGAAAATATCTTTATTCATAAAGTATACAATGGTATACATCGAATGGCGTCATTAAACTAACTATCACTAACACCAGTTTACAATGTCAATAATCTTAAAATAGACATCTAGCTACAATTCAGCAAAATCATATAAAGGATTATCTATCAAATACATTTTTAACCTCTTTTTAAACACCTCAAGATTACCTATGTCCTTCAATTCCACAGGTAACCTAGATAAAAATTTTGCACCAGCACAAGATGTTTTTTTGTTAAAGAATGTGAGTTTGTGGGGATTAATGGCAATTTTATTTCTATTTCTTGTGAAATATGAGTGACTGTCGCCTAGCCTGGGAACCAAATTGTTTTTGCACAGTTGTTTTAAGTGGAGAGTTGTATGAAAAACATAAAGACTATAGACAGTCATTATGCCCAACCTTGAAAAATACTGACGAACAGAAACACCAAAATTCAAATTCAACATGGTACGTATTGCCCGTTTTTGAAGAAGGAGAATTCTATCCAAGTTCTGTTTTGATGTACCGCCATTACCGTGTAGGAGGGCTTATCTATAGGATAATATTTAGTACGGACTATTCCTTGGAGAACTGTTAATGCATTTAAACATGATGGAATCTCTAATTTATTAGATATTTGTTATGAAATCACCTTTTACCATGATCATGAAACTATGCATTACGAGTATAGTAAGTCTCAAGACAAATGCTAAAACTCTTAAAAAGCCTATAATGCCCTCTAGTTCAAAAATATTTCTTAAGTTGTAATAGCTCAGCTGATCATTGAACATATAGCTTCAAGAATTAATTAAAATTATAACGTTAATACTCTGATAAAAATTAGGATTTGATCTAAAGTTCATTCCTCTCGGAAAAGGAAATAATCTACAAGAACGGAGGAAGATCAAACGGCCTTCTGCCTTGTCCCGACCGCCGCGTTGGCACTGGCGAAGGCCCAACATCAAATATAACCCTCCGTCTATAACCAGGCTGCTCGCAGTCTCGAAATATTCTGCTTGATGGGCTGCCAATAGGACAATGTAATACAGCGCATCCTGCACACCTCACACAGGGAAACACACGGAAACTCTTTCCCCGCCTTTCAATCCGGATAAGAAAACCCATAGGATGGCAAAGCCAATAGGAGTAAAGACAAAACTGTTTTCTATAAATGAGCTGTCACTAATATTTTGGTATCGGAATGTTCTTAATGTTTTTACTGATCAGTTGGAAATAAACCTTATCTGAATAATTCACTTTTTAAGAATAAATGAGCAATTCCTGACCTGGCTTTATCAACTAGACAGATGATCATCTAGTGGTATGATCGAAATGTTTAATACGCGAGGTCCTGCGGTTGGCACTGCCACCTGGCAGACAGGCATGGCACCACTGCACTGCCAGTGACCAACCCATCAGAACTGCTTCTGCAATATCTAACTTTTGATTTTGGATATTACGTCATTAATTCCATGAACAGAATTATCTAATACTGTGCGTTTTCGTTTACATGTTTTCCATGCTGTCCCTGATAGTAAAGAGGTCGAACCCAGAAGGTGGAACAAATGTGTGCCCCCGGAATACACTAAGGGGTACAATAAACAGACATAAAATGAGTAAATATACCATGAACTCAAAACCCATCATCCTGAACCATCTTGCCATAAACAACCAACCACAACATTTTTTCCGATAATTTGCTTGATTACTGAAAACAAATTAAAAAATCTATTGATTATACAGTTTTATATGGGATGTAAAATAAACTACATGTCTGAGTAATATAATGAATTCACACAAAGCATGCTGGTGTGAGGAAAGCAAATTTTCCATATTGAAAACTTTGGAAAGTCAAATAAGGTGTTGAAACGTACATTTCTCATTATTTTTGGAAATTGGAAAACATTTGTATGTTTTACCTGTTCTGATTCCCATGGTTCTATTCTATTTATCTGCAAGGCTGGGATAGCAATTTTGTACATTACAAGGTTAGGAGGAGGTCCAATCAGGAACGAAAACAGGAATTTGGGATGAGAAAACTACGTCAAGATATGAAAAACGACCTTTTATAATGACCTTCATAACCATACTGTGTTTAAACTCAGTTTCTTTGTTTCAGACTTTAGTGTTACTGCTCCATCTACCATATGGCAGTGCACCCAACCCCCATTTTTCCCTCTATATTCTTAAGTTGCTCTGGGAAACACTAATTTGAAAATTGAAAAAGCCTTGATGATGTAAAAAATTGTTCTATAAAATCTAATAATGGTTTATTTTTAACAGCACCTTTTAACTGCCCATGATATATCATTTTTAAGAGCATGTAAAGGATTAGTTGTTTTCATGAGTCGTAAAGTATTACAAACGTTTAGGTCAGGCAGAAAATGCAGGAAGGCGAAACAAAGACCAAGACCAAACTATTGTACGTAAGCGACAGCTGGTGCCAAGTAGTAAAAACTGCCAATGCCAGAGGTCAATAATGCATCACTAACGCCAACGTCTAAAGCAACTGGCAGCGATTCTACAGACCCTAAACTATATGGTCGTTGTATAATGTTGGTTTCAATGTCGTATAGTGTATTGAAGCAATGCAAGTTACTTCTTAAACTTGCATTGGTTTTTAGTTAGTTTTTAAATACCGGTACAAAAATAAAACGTTCCTTATCAAACATAAAATACAACAATAGTTTTCAGTTTTAAGGAATAGCCTAATTAAATAATTTTACAATAATTTTGAAAAGCACTGTTCTCAGATTATTACAACAACAACAAATGCTTCGTCCAATTTTTCAGGGGGCTCTTCCCCTAGAAGAGAGAAAGGGAAGAATCTTTGTGGAGATTTCGAGTACACATTGGAAATTCTTTAACAATGACACCTTCATAAAAACAATCAATGATTGCTAACGTTTCAAGGGACAAGTTCCAGCATTTTACCATGGTAAATTGAAATATTTTATCTGTAAGTTACTAAGACCCAGTGAGCCGCACACCAACAAAACTCCAGATTCCCCTCCTGGATCGTGTTCCTACTTTTTCCCTAGGATAAAATCCAATTAACTTTTTTGGCAATGCACCAGACTTCCGAAAAAAAAAACTGCACCAACCACTACAACTCAGTGGTCGGATGGACGTGTATCAATACAGTACAGAGCTCCAGTGCCAGTTAGGCTCTGCCAGGTTCACCGTGTGGGGTGACAATATGTGATTAGCGTGCGACGTGAAGCCGCGTAGGAGAGCCCACACTGCCCACGGCACTAGAGTGTCCACTCAACGTTACCTCACCTCCGCCCTGCCCCACACACGAACACACACATACGTCATGACAATAGTGTCACAACACCTGACACTCTACATGTATACGCTGAGTTGATTAAACTAATTTTAACCCTCCTACTGTTTACAGTATTGTTTTTGTTTTGCAGAGCTTGACGAGTCAGACTTAACAATATCCATGCATTTCACATGGTTATTTTATGGTGCTATCGACTGCTATCTCAGAAATAGTTAATAAACAAAAGGCTAATAACAACAAGGGCTGTTAACAATAATTAATAGCTAAAGAGCAATTCATTAATGGGGGTTACATTTTTCTGGGTTGTTATCCCTGATCAAAAGCCACATAAATAAGTTTATTGTGCCATAAACTTCGCAACTGCATTTACTGTAGTTCACATTTGATTATAAATATTTTGAGTGAAGCACCAAAATTATGCAAAACACTATAACAAAAACTAACGCTGTAAATGGAATTACACCTAATGATCCCTGTTATTCGGAGAAGATTTATGGAGACTGAAAAATGGCTGTTTGTGCTGCATATCTGAATTTTTACACTGTAAGGTTCCTAACAAACATTTTGATATGCAATATGTAAATAGTTTTATCAAAACATAACTTTCAAATTCGATTTAGCGGATTTCCCATTTGATTAATGTACTCCTAAGTTAGCATTTTAAATGTAATATAGATAGACTAACAAAATTGTATTTTTTAGAACAAGTACAATTTCCCTTTTTTATAAGGATTTGTTTACATATCACTATGATTTAAAATAGGCTACCATAATTTTCTCACGTAGAGCTCTAATTTAACTAGATAGAAATTAAAACTGCGATATAGTTGTACAATTAGGTTGTGGTTAAAAGGTAACCAGTTTCATTTTCTTCAAAGAGTGTGTGAGATTTTTGTAGGCTAATAAATCGTGTCACTAGATATGTTTTTAATTTTGTGTGTTTTAATTTGTTAGTATTAACATTTTTTTAATTCCATAAATTGCACAAAGGTAAAAATATAATTGTATACACACATATCTTAATCTGCGCGATGATGTTTGAAAATGCTCCTAGACGAAGTTTCAAAAAGTTTTAGTGGACAAATCTGTCTCAACATACTTACTCCAGAGCAATATTGAGTACAAATCAGTAGAATGCGGCATGATTGCAGCACAAACGGCTCGCATCAGTTACAGTCAGTGCTGGTGTTGTGTGTAGCGGACTGTACAGATGTGCCCAGATTAGACTGTGAAGGGCAGTGCCCCTCCCTGCTAATGCCATGGTCCGACCTACTCCCTACTTACATCTCGCTATTGTGGTCATATCAGTATAATGCTGTATGATTGCAGCACAAACGGCTCGCATCAGTTACAGTCAGTGCTGGTGTTGTGTGTAGCGGACTGTACAGATGTGCCCAGATTAGACTGTGAAGGGCAGTGCCCCTCCCTGCTAATGCCATGGTCCGACCTACTCCCTACTTACAGCTCGCTATTGTGGTCAAATTAGTTCCTTCCTCTTCTCATCTACTCCATCACAACATTTTCTTGTGTTTCGTCCATCCATTTTGCATCTTATATGCATCCTACAAGTTATTCCTTATCAAAATATTTGATAAAGTATGCAGCACCGGTACTTAATTTAAATCGCTTTCCTCGCCTTACTAACTCTAAGATACCGGTAGTGTTTTTCTAAATGAAGTAATAATAAAAGCTATGTTTTCTCCGCTGCTACGTTACAGTATGTTTAACACAAATGGTGAAATGAATAAGAAGATAGCATTTTGGTTTTCCAATTATGGTAGCATTTAGTAAAAGCTTTTCCTATGCTTATTCATGCACAAAGAAATGTGATGTAACAATAACCAATGAAGGATTATATTTAGAATTAAACCTTGTCCTTTCTACAGTTTAATTTGCAATTGTTTTGTTCTGTTGGTCTAGCGGGACAAACGACTCAACTCATTAGGTTGCCTCAACTCACGACCCTATTTTGTAACGCTGCCGCTACTATTCTCTTGGTCAACCTTGAGAATCAAGCAGCCTACTGGGCTTACTGCAATGCAAACTAAGCTCTTATTAATATCATACTAATTGTTTGAACCTGCTCCAACTTAGTTATGTTATTAGAGCGTAATCCGAGTTACACATAATAACAACCAAGGTAGGGCTGTTCTAGAACACTCTGCCCAAACTTCAGGAATTTGTTCCAAGGGTCAAAACAAACAAAAAGTCATATGAACATAGGGCCTATCTCGCTCCGTTACCCACCTGGTATGTCTGTGTTTTTTAGTCAATACGTCATATGTTAGGAACAACTTGAGGCACTGACTCAAAACTTGGCAAGTGTATTATGCTAGTTTAGGTGCATCCCAAGTTGATATTAAATTTGAGTTTTCTTTTCTATCTCTTTAACTGTTTCAAAATGGCGGCCATTTCAATCTTTCAAAGTTCAATATTTTTAAAATGGCAAACTTATAAGCAATTGATCCAAGCATTCAAATAGTGTGTAATTTTAATCCAAAAAGATGGTATAAATAAATATTGTAAATTTCACTTAACTCATAGCTGAGCAATTATGATTTGCATGAGTAAAATCGTAATTTCTGCCACAAATTTACATAGAATTTGCGCAATTATAATAGACATACAGATAGGTAACGGAGCGAGATTGGCCCTATATTAATGTGAAATTTTTTGTTTGTTTTGACGCCGGGAACAAGTTTCTGAAGTTTTGGTAGCATTCTGAAACACCCTATATATACTTAAAATCACTATAGGCCAATTGTGATTATTTTTTTTGTTCTATTGTTGAAAGTGTACCTACACATTAAAGTTAAAACAAACTAATTGATTGACTTATGCAAATTTGGATTATCTTTTCAAGATTTGTTACTACTGTTCAAAGAAAGTTTTATATTACTGGCATAGGTACCTTATTTTTTTTGTTTCAAAATTAACAACTTGTAAATGTACAATGTTACTAACTAGTAAGTTGACGACAATGCATCAAAGGGATAAGGCACGCTAAAGGGCAGGGGGTGGCTCAGTAGGGGTGCTCTTTAATCACGGGTCTGTGCTAAGTGCATCACAATAGTATTGTCTTAGAAGTTCTCTTCACTACGAATAAAACAGAAACTGTTAGGCCTACTGACCATGGTTTGCCTTCAAGTCACAGTATAATGGATAATTTTGTGTCTTTATCCGTATTTAAAAAGCTTGTAACTTCATTTATTTATTTGATAAACAAAATTACAAAATGTATTTGATTTATTTGATGACAGTAAATTACAATCAAGATGTTTGGGACCTTTTACAAATTATTCCCATGAAAATATTAATATTGCAAGAGGCAGTCAAATAATATCAATGAAATGAACTTTCAAACCTAGTCACATGGCTTTTTAAATAAAAAATACCTTATCTTCAAACTGACTCGTCTTTTAATTTTCAAATTATTGCAATCCCAATGAAACCTTAAAACCATGAACAAAAGTGATAAAGGTTTGACGAATCTGGTTTTAGGAAAAAATCACTATCAAGAGAACTACTATATGAATATGTAGTTTCAAAAATAAAATTATCTATAGGCTAGGGCCTATTTAGTTTTTAAAATAAGAATTACACTTTTGTAGAACATTTTATAAAATAAATTTTTAGTTTATAAAATTTCTCTCTAGTTTATAGGTAAATTTGGCTCTATACATATAGAAGATTTTTTTGTATTTAAACCCATTCAATTAATAAACTCATTGAGGGCCGACAAGAGGGGGGAGGGGGAATCAACCGGGGCATTCGGTCTTGGGTAAAAAATATTTGGCCTCTTTAAAAATATTGAGTTAGTAGGTAGTAAAATAGTGAACCCTAATTTACAAAAGTTCCGCCCGTGGCCACCAAAACCCTTTTGGCAGCCATAAGTTTATGCATGGACGTACTGGACCTGTTTATTATGATTAAGACAAAATGTACTCACAAATGTTCAAAATAATCATCAGGTAATTTTACTTCCTGTAAATTTCTTTAGGGTGAGTAGTTTGAAAATGGATATTACATAATACTAAACTTCAAATCTTGCAGCTAAAATTTTGGCCAAGGTCTCATCGAACATAACAGAACGAATAACAACGACTCCCTGATGAAATGCAAGCCTCAATACAGTAACAAAAATACAGTGAGAAAGGCTGACGTTGTGCATAGTAACTGACTGATAGTCAATCAATCGGTAATACAATGACATCACAGTACGGAGGGGGGACAGAGGGGAAGGCCTTGTATGCCCTACAAGGCATAGGCTATCGATACTGGTAACTCGACTCTGGTTGTGTGATTGCATTAGGGTTAACGGCTGGACACTGGCCTTATGTGGCCTCCTACTCGACTGTCTTGAATTTTGAGATCAGACCGCGTACTACGTAGTTAGTTGTTTACATTTCACAAAAACAAACTGTTAAATCATCCTATTTTTACTGCTAAGCAATGAAAAGCCATACTTCAACCATATCTTCATTTAGGATTTATGCTATTTTTATTTAATGAAATTAAGATAGGCCCTATATTATTTTTTTTTATAAAACCCTCCTGGATTTTGATTATGGTTGGTTAAACTTCATTTTGTAAATGAACCCTTTAATTTTTTTGTAATCTTTGCACCTGTCATTTGATGCTATCCTCAAATGTAAAAATTAAGACAAAATTTGTAAAAATTTCTAGATATTTGCAGTTAAAAATTATTTAAAAATAGAATTTTTGTTTGAAGTATATAGGTACTAATGCGAAACGTCTGAACCTGATATCGAAATTTCTGCTTTTGTAAATCTTTCTAATACTATGCAGTATCTACATAAGTTAAATTTATTGCCAAACCCAATTAAAACCAAATATATTGAGTTCTCGCCTTCAAAAGTAAATAATGTTAAAAGCACAAATATTTTCATGGATTAATATTTTTTAAATAAAGTAGACACTATTAAATTTTTGGGATTAAACGTAGATAGCCACTTTACCTGGGACAATCATGTAGATTCAGTTTGCAAAAAGATATCTTCAGGCCTCTATGCATTGAGACAGATGTCCAAATTCAGTAGTTTTTAAACTTTAAAAATTATCTATTACGCTCTAATTGAATCACATATAGCTTTTGGTTTATGCCTTTATGGTTCTACCTCAAACAGTAATTTAAACAGAATACTACTACTTCAAAAGGAAAAAAGTATTACGTTAAAATTGAAACCGGGAGACTCTGTAAAAGAACTTTTCAAAAATACAGAAATTTTGAAATTTATGGTTTATTTATTTTTCAGTTAGTACTTCATATTAAATCAAACTTTCAAAAATTAACCCAATTAAATTCTTTTCATCAGTATGAAACAAGGAAAGGTAATCAACTGGCATACGGAAAGCATAATTCTTCATAAAAAAAACCTCATATATTGGAATAAGATTTTTTAATTCTTTGCCAGAATATCTTAAACGAATAACAGATCTTAAAAAGTTTAAAAATCAAGTAAAGCTGTATCTTATCAATAAGCCACTCTAGAGTATTGAATGACTTTTTTCATGATTATTGTAGTGAACCTGGCAAGTTAGAGTTAGAATTAGAACCATGATTTAATTTAATTTGAACTATTATTTATTAAGAAGTATTGCATTATATTATTGTTTTCAGCATACACCTAAACAATGTATGTAATGACACCATTCTGTATATTTTATGTGCTAATGAATAAAGTATTATTCATTGATTGATTGACTACCTTATTTTGACATTTTATATAGCCTATTAAGTTGAAGCAGAGACCAACTGGTGCTTCCTCAGGACATTGAAACGACTGTATCAAGATGTGCGACACTCCCACACCGCCAGAACATGAAGCAAATTGGTGTTACTACATTTCAGGGATTATTCATTAAACCAGTTTGTTTATTAATGTATATACCTCACTATACACAGTTTGTGTAGTATTCCTAGTAAATTTACTCAAAATATTGGAGCTGTTGGGCTATGACTGCAGCAGTTAACCAGTTTCAGGATCATATGAAAACAACTAAAAACATTGGACATTTAAAAGTGGACTCTAATTGCTAACTTGTTTTCCTAACTAAGTGCTTTGTGTTGCATTTTTTGTGTTAATCCTTACATTTCCCCACCATTTAATTTCTTTTGAAAAACAAACCATTTTATTTGTTGTTAGCTGGTGGTATATAATGAATCTTTTTGTCAAATGTAATGCCACATTCAACTCTAAAACAAATATTTGTTAGGAAGTATTCATTAGAAGAGTACGGTAATAGGTAAACTAATTGGGAAATTCAAAAGCAGCTTACTGATGAAAAATACAATCATCATACATTGATATTATTTGACAAGTTCAAAACAAAGTTTATGCTTCAGTAAGTTCAAAAGTCTGAAAACTTGTTTTAACCCTACCAATCAAATGTTGGTTCATGCAATACGTCTTACTATTTTGGTTTTATAAACACCATCAATATTATAAGTTTTTGGCCATATTTATTAAATTTTCACCTCTAAAAACCGTATTTCTATTGAGACCTTGTCATTAATATTTATAACTTGGCTCACAACCACCTTCTTCCACTCTCAACCGTTTACGGCACCACAACCCACATATATGCTTGGATGAAGGGCCTCTAGGTCCAACTTTAGCAAATCTTACATTTGTTTCAGACAATCTGTTTATGCAAAAGTCATAACCTTCATCCGAGTTTAAAATTTTCCTTTAGAACAGTTTTTTGTTTTGCCTTTAGGTCTCTGATTTCTCAAACTCTCACAGCAAACATGATTTGATTAAAAATTCAGAATAACAGATTTTGCTATCCATCATTTTATTGATTGTTTATATGACAAGGTAAGTTAACAGACAGACTTGCAATTACATTAAGTAATCATCACATAGCAGATTGGTCCCATCAAAGCCCAAAATGGACCGCTCTGCTAATTTTACAATTCCCTTACTAGCCATAATTTACTTGACAATCGGGAAACAAGTATGGATACTAGTTTGCAATTTCTTAAATGGCAATGCAAGTTTAAAGCTGCTTCTATTTATTCAATGAGAGTGTGCATCACAGATACACTTAGGGAACACAAGGAATGAGTCAGCTAGTAAAAGTAACAGTCTTTATTTAGATAGAACATTAAAGTGGTGGTTGTGTGCCAGTTTAATCATACTGTTTTTGTCTCAATTTCTAGATTCAATTACCCTAGAGCAAATTAATAGAAATTTCAGCTTTGCGTTTCATTTACAAACTTTATTCTTGATGATTCGAATACCAATGTTATAGCCTATACAAATTAATTAGTCCCCATGGTCATGTTGGAGTTCTTTAGGAATGTTTAAATACAATTTGATTAGTTAATAAATAATACTAAAGTGCTATATACAGTATTTACGTTTCAAAAACAGACTGTAGCCTACTGTATAGATTCTCCAGATTGGTAATGTTTGGTTAATAATCAGAGGTAGAGGTTAATAATCATGATTGTGTACCCATAAATTGAGAATTTTAGAGGTAATTAATTTTGTTGGACTTGACAATTTTTCACTAAGATAAACTATCCTATAATCGCCCACAAAACAGAAGACGGAAATTCAGATTCAGAACAGTTAGATGTTTGAAATTTAAAACTGAGTCTTAAGCATCTTTTACAATATAAATTTGCTTTTAGCGAATTTCCCCAAATAGGGAAGAAGCTATATACCTGGTGGAATGACAAAATTTAAGCCCAAGACAATAATAACTTTGTTTTTAAGGCCAAGATGCCACAAACACCTTGTTAAAATGTATATGTATGCTGCTACATATACTTGTATATGTGTGCGTGTCCGTATGCACCATCTTACTCTCATAAAAAAGGCCAATCTTACTAAAATTTGGTGCAAATGTGAAAGAGGGCTAGCATTCATTTGAACAAGTTCGAAAACCAAACATATTGCACAAAAGCGACGTTTAGGAGGGTTTGATCTCCAAAAATGGGGTTTTAGAACTATTTAGGCCTTCACAATTTTTTTTATAAAATTAAATTTTACTTTGCACCATTGCATTCGGCTTAAAAAAAAATTAACACTGTTTTGATAACTGCTCTACATCAATTGGTTCCCGAGTTGGGACATTAAAAGAGTTAAACATAGTAAGCTTAGTTACTACACTGTCCAATATTATTCTTATGAAGAATATCTATGTTTAGTACAATTTAAATCTTACTTACCGTACCAATAATTATTTATGAATGTATATCTATAAAACTTGGTACCGTACCGTAATGTGGCTTCATCTGGTTCCTACTGATGTTTGTAAAAAAAACTTGTTTTATGATCTCTTTAATAGCAAACCTGCGTAGTCAGCCCTAATGTTATTTTAGGGGAGAATAAGTCAAATGTCATACATCACATACTTATGAACGGATTATTTGAAACTTGGTAAGTTGAGTGAAGCACGTTTAAATGCAATGGAAATTTGCTGAGTATGCATATAGGTTTGCTGTGATGGGTTTATTGTAAATATCTACATATTTGTACTTATTTAGGGTTACCATCCGTCATCTATCCCAGGACATGTCCTCTTTTTAGATCATTCAAAAACGTCAGGGTGGATTTTTGAGAAACCCACTATTTGTTTGGGTTCTGAAAAGCAGCAAATTGAACATCAGGAATTATGTTTTTATCAACTTATGATTAAGGTGATAAGTATTCCTTAAAGTTAAGCTTAAATAACTTATAAAACTATTATTTTTTCGCCCAAAACTCATTAAGTTAGGCGACTTTATTATAAAAAATGTTAGCCTATTATTAGTTATTACTAAGTGAAATGAGTTTGTATTTGTTATTTACGTTTTGACAATGCAGTGTGTTTATCGTCGCTGTCACCTCTCGTCTCCATGACTAGCTAAGTCCTGAGTGAGGTTATAAGTCCGGAATTCAGCAGTTAGTTTGATTATTCGCAAAATTATGTGGGTGCAGTTTCATAAGAGGCCACCAACTAATCGGATGCGATATATCAATCTTAAAAATTTGATATATCGAATCGGGACACTCGATGTTTTGAATCACATTTTAACACTACATATCAAAAATTATTAACTCGATATTTATATTAATGTTATAATCTAAAATCAACAAATTGTATATCGTGGTTAATGCGATGCCCGTTACACATATATTTTAATGAAACATTTAACAAATAACAAACAAACAAAAACTACAACTAAACAAATAAATAAATCATTAAGAAACGTATAACTCAGCTAAACTTAAGTTATCTTTGCCAGGGTAAACTTTATGTTGTACGTTTCTTTATGATTCGTTGTATTTTGAAATTTTAGTTTTCGTTTGTTTGTTACTTGTTAAATGTTTCATTAAAATAAGTTATAACTTGTGTGTAACTTAAATCATCACTCTTAATCCCAGTTTTCAGAGTCAAAATACACCATGCGGAATTGAATGTTTGGGTGTTTGTGTTATTTAGGTTAAAGATAAATTTAAAATGCGATTTGATATATCGAATGTTTAAGATCGATATATCGTATCCGATTAGTTGGTGGCCGCTTATGAAGCTGTACCCAATAGGCACAGTAATTGTTTGCACTGCCTAAAGAATGTAATTGTATATGAAATTGGCAGTTTAAACCTCCAAAGATTAATTTTGAGTTTTTAAAAAAGATGAAAACGCATGATTTTCAATTTTAAAAATCAAATTTACCTGACTTTCGTACTCAATTTGTGGGGGGGGGGTATTTTTGCGATCTATTAGTCCGTCTCTCAATAGGTATGGGTGTCCTTTTTTTCAACCCAGAGAATATGGTAACCCTATATTTATTAGCATATTAACTTACATACATTACATTACAATATATCTTCAATTACTAGGCAATCCTCAAATATTTAACTTAATACCGGTAATGTAAGTTAAGACCTAAGTTTACATTTTAACGTTTTATCACAAAGTCCATTTTCTTTCGGTTTTTAACCCTCCAACTGGTAAAGATCGCGATCGCGATCCAATTACGCAACGCGTATACTGGTAAGGTCGCGATCGCGACCCATTTACATGGGTTTAGTAAAATGCATTTATCTCTGTTATTTTTCAGTAAATATACGTGTATTTTATATAGTATTAAAGAGGAAAGAATACGCTATCTTGTCATCATAGTTCCAGTAATTTGCGTCGTGAAAATGCGATGTTGGCAAACCTGGTTTTCGGGGGTTTGTTTTTGTTTACGTTGAGTGTGTAGTCTGCTCTGTTTTGTGGTTACTGTCTAATTGTAATGTTTTGAAATACTTTTGTTTAGAAAATGTCTTAGTTTTGTGTATAACTTATAAAATATTTATAGATAGGCTAGTAGTTACATAGTTTTTATAGACTAAACACTTGATAGATCTCTTATGCAGTTCCAACAAATACTGAAGTGGTTTACCATATATGTTCCACACTATGTGGCATTTCTGCGGAAAAGTGTGTTGTGTTTTTCCACGGATTTTTCCCTGTAAATAATTTATTTCCAATAACAACCCAAAGTTTTATATATCATTGAAAAATAAATAAAATTGTGCACATTTTGGCTATCTCAGAATGTGGTTAGAAGATATATTTTATGATGGTAACATACTGTAAAAAGAAGAAGAAGAAAAAAAAAGATCTATTGCAACTATATCCTTGGACTTCCTCTGGATATTTTCTGTAAGTATGTAATAAATAATGTTATTTTCTAATAGAATATTTTATTCTGAACAATTTGATATATAACATGTATTTGCTGTGTAAAAATTTAAAGTTTGTATGAGCTTTTTCCTAAAAACTTACGCGACGGTCAAAATTACCTTACCATTATGGAAAATTTTAATGAGCGGTTGGAGGGTTAATATGAAGTCTAACCATCTAACAACCCTAAACTAGTCTCCACTGAAGCCTATACAATGGAAAAGCTGATTAACTAAATTTAAATGCCTTTGACATTATTTAGGCCTACAACTTTTGAAGAAAATTAAGTACGTACTCAACTTTTTAAGTTAGCCTATAACTCCCAAAACATCTTAAGTTAGGTAATTTAACTTACGCTTTTTTTATCTCAGCAATAGAGGCCTGTCTGTGCACTTCCAACACACGATAGTAGTCGACCATCCCGGTGAAGCCGCACTACTCAGATCTGAAAAAATTACAATTATTTTTTATATGAAAGTCTAAAACTTAAGCTTATAATCAGTTCAATCTCATTCGTTATAGTAAATGGTTTCATACATTTTCACTACTCTAATCATGTTTTTTTTACTAGACTACCACCACCTTTTAATTTAACTGTAGAGATTTCAGTTTGTCACAAATTAATTATACAAACAATGGCCATAAACCTAAATTTGAACGACAAAAGCCTTAGGCCTATATCAAGTCGTCCTGTCAGTTTCGTTATCAATAACATGTAAGTAATGTAATATTCAATAGGCCTAGGATATTATTATATTTTTATTAGCAAGCATAGAGACCCAAACGAATGGAGTTTGAGGTTATTCACAATCTTGGTAAGCCTATTACGAAATAATGGTACGGTAATACAAATAAAACCCCAACCTCTCCTTAACCTTGGTAATAACATACAATTTAGCGAATATTATACAAATATTACCTAAAAATATTCACAATAGCACTCACAGTAAATTTACAACAAAATAAATAAAGAAACAAGGAAGGAATCAATCCCTTTCGTTAGAAGATAGAAGTGCGGCCGCAGTGTAGCCAACATTGTCAAGGCCGCGATTAAATTATCGTGAGCAGAGATCGAACTGAGGGAGAAGAACGCAGGTTGGTAAAGTACGCCATAATTACTGAAATACTGTAACTGTAACTCTTAATCACAAGCTTCCCTCTATAAAGCAATAGCAATAAGTTGAATAGTTTATCTTGTTTCTTTATTACTGTCGTAAACAAAAACAATAAAGAAAATGAGTGCGTATGCACATTATTAAACAATAAAGTATGTACGCACAACTGTATGTTTGCGTATGCACTGTCTTTTAACAAATTTGAAAAGGAGAATGTTAACTGATCACATAATATATCACTTTATTTTGTCAAAGCGTTTTAATTTACAATGTTGTATTTGTTTTAAATCCAATAGATCGTAGTCATACACTGAAGGTAACTTTTCTAAGGATGAAGGTCCGAAGATATTCATATATTTATCATTAAATTAAAATTGCACAAGATTATTTTTAATGAACGGTAGACAGTTTTTCAAGTCAAGCACTAGAAGTTTTTCTACGCATATTTTTAAATCTTAAGGGGCATTTACACTGGACAATTTAAACGGTAAGACCATTGACTATAGTCAATGGTAAGACTATATAAAACGGGATTCTTTCCATAGCCGCAGTTAATTATTGTTCTTGCTTATACACCATAGGTTAAATCTTTTTATAGCGCAATGATTATAAATTGTGAAAATTATTAAACTTTGATTAGTAAGTAACTTCTCTAACCGCATAATTGTATTGGCAATATACCGTATATTTTGTATGTACAGTATTTAAACAATTCCATGCGCAAGGAATATTTGTATGATGTTTACTAAAAGTGCAATTCAATTCATATTGGAAAACCTGCACATAGTATACAAATTACAGTTTAAGAGTATTATTAAACTAATTATTAACAAGCTTCAAATTAATGACTGTTACAGACTATTCCTTGGCATTCCTCTCAAACTTTGAGGTGATATATATGTCTGTCTGTCTGCCTGTCTGTATGGATTTGTACAGACCTAGAAACCACACCAATGGCCCGATTGTGATGAAGTTTTGTATCTAGATAGGCCCTACTAATTGACGGTATATTCAGGCGTTTATTTATATTTAAAAATTCAGATTTTTAAGAGTAATTATGCCCACAAAACCGATAAACACATGAACATTTCTCAGACGCTGCAAGACGGTTTCAATTACAATTTGTTGGTTTATAGTGAATTAGGCCTCAAATAAAGTGGCACCACCCACATTTGTGGGTAAATTCGGGTTCAGAAATTTAGGGCTTAAAAATGTCTAAAATTCAGTTAGTTTTTTCCATAAAATAGTAAACTTCAAATATATTTTACAAATTACCATTAAAAATATCAAAAAGGAAATCAATTTTGTACAACTGTATTTTAAATTCAATGTTTTGTAAATATAAATGAATTTATTGATTCAAATACGGCTAAAAGGGAGAAAGTATGTGTCGGTATTCTGATGCAATTTATTTTCTACTGAAGTCTATAACAGGATGTCACGTAAAAAGTGGCACTAGCCACGGCACTAATTTATTTGGTGTGTGTTCTGAGTTCCGTTTAGCGTTGGCCAGTCTACATTTTACGCTGAATAAATCATACGTTATTTTCAGGACAAGGAATTATATGTAGCTTAAACTTGGTAGACGTTACAACGAATAATAAACTCTATTTTGGTATTAAATTTTAAATTAGTTCTACTATTTACCGTTTGAAATTAGAGGCCATTTTCAATATGGGTGAAAGCTAAAACACAATAGTGTGACGATGGTGTAAACCTACTGACTTAAGATAGTAGACTGTACAATGCCAATGATAAGTCGTAAAGTAGATGCATGAGACGTCACCCCAGCTGTTTTGACCCAAAGTGGTGTACCGTAGCCTATTTACGGAAGGATCCTGCCCAATGATAAGTCGTAAAGTAGATGCATGAGACGTCACCCCAGCTGTTTTGACCCAAAGTGGTGTACCGTAGCCTATTTAGGGAAGGATCCTGCCCAATGATAAGTCGTAAAGTAGATGCATGAGACGTCACCCCAGCTGTTTTGACCCAAAGTGGTGTACCGTAGCCTATTTAGGGAAGGATCCTGCCCAATGATAAGTCGTAAAGTAGATGCATGAGACGTCACCCCAGCTGTTTTGACCCAAAGTGGTGTACCGTAGCCTATTTACGGAAGGATCCTGCACAATGATAAGTCGTAAAGTAGATGCATGAGACGTCACCCCAGCTGTTTTGACCCAAAGTGGTGTACCGTAGCCTATTTAGGGAAGGATCCTGCCCAATGATAAGTCGTAAAGTAGATGCATGAGACGTCACCCCAGCTGTTTTGACCCAAAGTGGTGTACCGTAGCCTATTTACGGAAGGATCCTGCACAATGATAAGTCGTAAAGTAGATGCATGAGACGTCACCCCAGCTGTTTTGACCCAAAGTGGTGTACCGTAGCCTATTTACGGAAGGATCCTGCCCAATGATAAGTCGTAAAGTAGATGCATGAGACGTCACCCCAGCTGTTTTGACCCAAAGTGGTGTACCGTAGCCTATTTACGGAAGGATCCTGCCCAATGATAAGTCGTAAAGTAGATGCATGAGACGTCACCCCAGCTGTTTTGACCCAAAGTGGTGTACCGTAGCCTATTTACGGAAGGATCCTGAAAGGCGAAACGTCTGTCTTCCACAATCGACCCCGAGACCCGTGAAGTTTGAGTTTGACAGCTTGTTGGTATTGCGTGGAGCCGTGGGACAGGGACATAATTATGCAACTGGAGCGCTTCCCACACCGCTTGATCAATGCCCTTTCTTTCCACAACATCGCCGCCAACGCCGGGCGGCCTACCTGGCGACACCGCGCCGCGTGGGCTCGGTACTCGGGGGACACGGGACACGTCAGCGGCCAATCGAAAGCGGTGGAAATTTAGAAAATCACTTTGAAGGAATCGCAAATGAAGAACAAGATAAATTCTTCTTTATGAAAGAACAATTCATAACGGTAGAAGCTTTAAAATGTCACTAAAAACAGGTGATTGATAATGCCACAGAAAACGGCTACAGAAGGGTGACAACCTTGTTAACAGCAATTGCGTTTAGTTCGCTCACCGGCCGCTTTGAACGCTAGTGGCATTAAATTGCTCAGAGGGTATGCACTTGGGCACACCCGCTGCTAAATCGGTGACCGGACTTATTCCCCACTCCTCCTACTGCCTCTCCTCTCGACGACTCGGACTAGTGACTAGTGGCTAGTGGCTCTGCCACGGGAGCGCAACCCTCCTCCTATTCCAGCCTTCTCGTAGTGTTTATAGTGTTCTGTGATAATGTTGTAACGTAATCTAAGGGTGGTACAAAAGTAATGTCCATGCATACGTAAAGACATGTCTAGAGCATGACAATGACGCTCCTATTGTTTTGAACTATTATAGTCTCATGCATTTTTTTGAGAGGACAGAAGTTTGTGCGATTGGCTAACTCGATCTTGATATCCTTTAAAGCTCAGCGATTTAATCCAAAATGGCTCCATTGAAAAACATAAAAACATTTACGAAACAACTTGCCCTATAGTTATTTGTTTTCATTTCACAAACTTTGGCGAGGACTCGTTCTTCAATTCATATGTGATGCAATTTTGTTTGTATATAAAAACAACTTGAATCAGTAAATTACGTGATTTGAGATAATTGCAATTGATCAACTAATTTTCTATACCTTTATTATGTCGACCTTAGGGCTTCGCCCTAATGGCCTTCATTATTCCCAGGTTATTCTATGGAGAAAATATGTTTCTTAGAGCGACGCTATAGGTTTCATGTTTTATAGCAATATTGTAAACAAATTTTCAAAATATAAATTTACAATACTATACAAAACTATTATGCCAAACCATTCCTGCGGAGAGGAATAATTGAGCTTTTCCAGGATTTTCAGTAAGCATTCAATTTATATTGCGGTAAATTACCGACTTTCAT
Source organism: Allygus modestus (assembly GCA_963675035.1). Taxonomy (NCBI): domain Eukaryota; kingdom Metazoa; phylum Arthropoda; class Insecta; order Hemiptera; family Cicadellidae; genus Allygus; species Allygus modestus. The sequence goes on along the minus strand of OY776115.1, from coordinate 149,852,754 downwards.
GACCTAATGGGCGATGTGAATGGAAAAATATCAATTTTTTTTTATACATTGAGCAAAGTCGTTTGCTATGCTTTACTCGCATCACTCAGTGACGAGTGACATATTTATGTGTCTATTCCAGTGACTAAGTCAGTCCACAACTCATCAATACTTAGAAAAACCAATTATTTCGACACTTCCTTAATCACCATAGCTTTTCCCACAGTGGGTAAGGCAACAACAATTCCGTTCTACTAAGTAAACACGTTGACACCTTGTCGAAGAAAGTCCCGTTTTGAAAGGCGACGGTAGAATAACCGGAAGTCGCTAGGAGTTGGTTGTTGGTATCACTGACTAACGCCCTTGCACCATTGCTTCACGACTACGGCCCAAGGTCGCTTGTTTAACATTTCTTTTATCGAATCTCCGAGCCGACATTGAAGCAAATGGCTTTTAGTAGTTTCGGACAAGGCGATCTCAATTAGGGCCTAATTGGGTCAATTAGTAGTTGCTAAACGTTTTATGGCGACAGAATCAAATTAAGTTAAAACCATTCATTATTTTCTTACTTTAAAATCTATCTAAACCTTATTTTTTACCGTCAATAAGTTGAGCATTTACTAATTTTAGCAGTAGCAAAGAGCTTAAATACACTATATAAAGATGGTACGAGAAACTCAGGGCCCATATAACACTGCAGGAGGCGGGGGAGGATAATAGGCCTAATAGCCAAACGTCGCGATGGTGAGGTTATGTCATGTGCAGTTGTGAGTAAAATATACGAAGTGACTGCATACACGTCCAATGTAAGGGCAAATTCAATTCGCTACCGCTTAGGTTAGGTTGGGTTAGGTTACGTTACGTTATGTTACGTTAGGTTAGGATAGGTTAGGTTACGTTAGGTTAGGTTAGGAGGTTTTCTGGCTCTCAATTTGTTTTAAAAATCACAGGAAAAGTAACGTACGGTGCATAATTTGGAACGGACGTGAACAGTAGCGGCACACGTCGGACGTGTACGTAGCCACTGCCTAAAATATATAAACATAGAGAGAGAGACGTAATACAGAGACAGTAGACATTCTTGACATTCTAAAAAATGAATTATGGTTAATGTGACGTACATGGCATGTAGGTATAATTAAGTTCCTGAGTGTTTTTCAAAGCACTCCGGAAATCGAGTCACCAGAACGATGTCTGGTTCATAACTTCCTGATGATTCACTGATGATAAAGAAGTTGGTGGAAGAGGAAGTACAGGTTCCGACCAAAGACTTAAAACTACTGGACCGCTCGCGCCCGTGGTGAAGCGAACCAAATTTCGGTCCGGCCGCGTTCGAGGTCGCGCTGCAAATGGTGGGCCACCTAGAGGTGTGCCGAAATAACTGGAACTGCCTCGTTGGAACTGTACCAAGCGTGGAACGGTCGTGGTACCGTTCCAACGCTTGGAACTAGTAGTTCCAGTTCCAGCAGTCGCGACAAGAGGTCGCAGTACCTGGGGTAACTGTGGAACTGTGTAACTTCGACAAAGCTACGCGGCACTGCTTCGCCTGTCGCGACATGTGGCCCCTCCCACTCAAACTACCCTCAACGCTTCACACTCGTACAACGGTCTTAGGCTGCGCTCAGTATTTAAATAATGCTTAATTGTTATATTTTGATAATGCTGTTACGTTGTAATTTTGGTTAGTATACATTAGGTTAGTAAATGCATTACTTTGGTTTTAAATGTTTGTTACCTTGTATGACAAGGAATAGTTGTAGAGTATTTACATTAAAAGTAATAACTTGAGTTACTTTGTGGCCAACCATATAAGTACTTTAATTAGGTGCAAACAACTTGATGGTTTTTTAAAAGTTGTCTGTACCATTATTAAAATATAATTTACGATACTTGCAAGCGGTTGTTCACTATTATCCTTAGCCATTTATAATCAAACAAAATCAATTTAAAAATTGCAAATATTTGGATTTACAAATATAATTTATAACTATCCGAAGAATTATTAAGTTATACAGTAAAAGACAATTATCCTAAATCATAAAAGAGCTGCAATTGAACCAAAATTCCAATCAAAATTTATTTAGTCATAAGAACGACTCATCATCAATACTTTTTAAACATTTACATAAACAACAAAATATTTGTAATTAAAAACAACAAGTACCACACTGATGATCTGGTGTATTAAATTTTCGTTGCAAAGTTAACGATCATACTACACCAGTCGCAGTTGCAGTTTAGTGTCGTTACAGTTCCAATGGGACGGCCCGCGACGAATGCTGAAGGCGCTCCAGTCGCAGTCTATTGTCTAAATCGTGACAGTTCCAACGGGACGGTCCGCGACGACAGCTCTAGCGCTCCAGCCGCCCTCTTGTCGCAGCGTCGCTATCGTTGCAACGGAACTGCCTCGTGGAACCTGCTCCACGGTCGCGACGTTCCGTTGCAACGCGTCGCGAGCTTGTAACTGCCTGGCACACCTCTAGGGCCACCGCGGCAGCGCTTAGCATGGGAGATATAGGGAAACACGACGCGCGCTCACTTGAATTGAACTTGCAGCCAGGGAACATTTTTTATGGTTGAATGGCCTTCTGATCCGTATTCCTGAATAGTTTCTCGAATTTTTAATACCAAAAGTAACTATATCCGACCAGGGTTAGTTGCGTAAAAAGAACAGAAAGTTGGGAGTTTTGTAAAATAATCTTCTCGATGGCTGATTCTTTCATATTTACAGTCATATGAATTTATGTACGATCCACTAGGCTTTAGGTGTTGTTCAATAATGATGTTTTGAAGTTTTTGGTACTGGAATGAATTTTTTTATGAGCAGTAATATCGTTCTTTGGGCAGTGAAACTTTGAATTTTAGCATATAAACTTCGACGTTCGCCAAAAGTTGTAGATTGCATGAAAGTTAATTGGCCTATATCATAAAACTTTGTTGATGAATGTAAACCATACAAGACAAATACTTTTTAATAGCAAATGTATTCTTAATAAACATTAATTACCAACATGGTTACCAACGTTAAACGTTACTATTAGATCTATAACTAAATTTCGTTGATCAAATGTGATTAAATTGAATGTTGGTTTGTTAATTTACTTAGTTAATTGGGAACAGTAAAAGCGACACTAAAACGTAACCCGAATTCGACGACTAAAACAAAAGTCGTATAACTATGTATTTTATCAAAAAACTAGGCCATGTTGTAACACAGCATCACTGAGTTGAATTTAACAGCGCGGCACGGCGCGTCTTGGATAGAGCGCGGCGAAAGGTTTCAGCATCTTTCCAAACGAATTGTAGGCAAACCACCAACTTTACCGACAAATGTTCTGAATAAACGTTTTAGAGAAACTAATTATCTACAACTTTCCCGCTGGAAGTTTGCTTCTAACCTAAAAATAAAAAACTTCCTCGCTGAGTAACTTTTTCATGTCCCTCTTTAATAACACGTAAGAGTTTTTAATTATTAAAAATATTAAAACACGGTAAAATAAAACAATATTTATACTTTCGCATTCCGTAGATCACGTACACAAAGGATATATAAATTTCATTACAATTCAAACATGGCAGTGAAGTCCAGGAGCGTGTAAACGACAGCGCGTTCAACGCCAGTGACAGCTCTGAGCAGACAGTGGCCCACCATTTCTGTTCCGCACAGTCCCACGCGGACCGTTTTTAGCTCACCTAGCGATCTCTCCAGTAGTTTTACCTCGATGGTTCCGACCCGAGAGAACACACGTGTCTTCATGCTACTGTATTGTTAATGATTTTTAGATTTGTTAATCTGTTACGGTACCTTAAGCGATTCAGACAAACACAAATTAGCGATTTCAATGAACAGTATTTCGATATCACAAATAATAGTTGAGCCATTCAAAATCTTAATATTGAATATTTTGGAATTTTATTGAACGATTATTATTAGTGAATTTCCTTTGGAAAGTGAACTATTAGCATGACCCGCACGGTGAAACTTAAGCCCGGGACCACCATAGAAGTTCCTAACGTGACCCCCTGAACACGTTTTGGGGGGTCGTTCCAAATTGTATATATATATATATATATATATATATATATATATATATATATATATATATATATGTGTGTGTGTGTGTGTTTGCACTCTAGCGGTCACATTTTTTGTCCGATTAACTTCTAATTTGGTAGGGACGTTCCTTTCTGTAATCAGTTGGACAAGTTCGTTGGGAAAAACAATCGGAAAACTCTAAACCCCTTTTTTGTGGATTAATCTTTCAAATTTCGAGTTTTTGGTCCCATATAGGGTCAGAATAGCCCCGAATGTAAAATTAATGCATGTAAAAAGATAGGAATTAGTGAGGCGAAAGTTTTAAGCCCTTTCTCGTCTTTCTAGCATAAATATTTACCGAGTTATTAAAGAAAATGTGTTTCGACTAAACACAGTACGTTGTCTTAGGGGGGTTTTACACTAGAAAAGCCTGTTATCCCTTTGTTAGAGTACTTTTATCATCCCCAGCAACTCACGCCTACATTCAAGCCTGCCTGGACCTTCTACTAACATTATAATGCGCAAAATTGTATTCCCAGCTTTGCAGGTAAATGAAACCAGGAGCATCTGATCAGAACACCCAAAAAATCAATGTTTTCAGATTTTAATAAAAATTGGAATGCATATATGTTTCTACACAGATTTTGAGTTTTAAACGTTTTCATGTGGAAATTCACTTCTCTCACGTCAGCGTGCTGCGTGCAAACTCGTTTGTGATATCAAACGTTTGCTTACTGAACTCGCAAGGTAGTTTGCCATAAAACAACGCTGCCGTACAATTCGTCGGACTGACTTTGAGAGTTAACATTGGCTTTATGGGGGAATCAAGTAGAAACTCTAAATGTTTCGTGACTGCTACTACATCCGTAGTGTTACAGTAACGGGAATAGAACGGGGGCAAATACATTGTGAAATGCGTGACCAGCGATGACAGGAGAACATGGTCAAGAGTTAAATCACAGTATCACACCTTCCCTTTCATAAACAACCCCCAACCAATACTCACGGTTATTCACCAATATCTCTATACACGAGAGTCTAATAAACTACACACTTTTCCCATACCGATAACCAATATAACACAACAAATATTTATCAGTTAAATCTCGCAGATACCACGAAATCTTTATGGTTGTAATAAACAATACCCCCGTCGCAGCAAACCTGCATACTAAGCGAATTTCCAATGCATGTATACGTTTCTTTTTAACTACCACAAAAAGCCATTTACAAAATTTCATAAAATTACAATTTTTAAATAAGTGATATATAGCAATTTATTTTGTTCCCCATAAGAATAACATGAGGGCTGAGTATACAGGTTTGCTGCAACAAGAAGTACCGTATAATAAATAATGTGTTTCTAAGCAAATATCACTATAACGCAACCAGGTGAAGCTACATATCAAGTTTTAATCATTTATGTTCATAATTAAGGGGGACATAAAACTTTACTTATTTTCCATAAGAATAAAATTACGGCTGAGTACCGGTATGCAGGTTTGCTGCTATGGGAAATCAACAAAAAATCTTTTTTGTGTGCAAATATCAATATACCAGTACTAGTTGAAGCCACATACCAGGTTTCATCAGTAATAATCAAGATATCAAATTTTATTTATTCTCCATAAGGATAAGATTGGACAACGTACTGTGTTTAGCACTTTGAATATATCCGCAACAAATGGACGTAGAATCACAATTTAAATACCAAAATGATTGTTTTGTAGAGTTTGTAACAGATTGGTAAAAGCAAATGTGAAGTTTACAGTAAAATTAACTGTGGAAAAGCTAAAAACCTTTTTCCCATAAGATTAATTTGGGAGATTTTATAAACACTTTTTTTGGATTTTCTCCGCAACCATTTAAAACCTAGGTTAATAATTCAAAATACCAAATCGTTTGTTGTTTTAAGCTCTATAAAATGGTCAAAACCAAAATTGAGTGTTTTAAAACTTTTAGCGTACAAAATTAAAAAAATATATATTTTTGAAAATTTAAAACCCCCATTACCCCCCCCCCTCCCTATGGTCCGATCTTTCTAATTTTCGAACTTAAAGTCATGGAATTTTGTGTCATGAACTTTATAATTGTGTGTCAAATTTCACTGAAATCGGATTTTTTTAAAAGTTATCGAGTCCCTTTTGGCATCTGGGGACCTCAAAACAAAAAGTTATCATGGTCTCGGGCTTAAACCTTACCATGAGATCTACGGTAATAGCTTCTTCCCTATAGGGAAAATTCGCTAAAATCAACGTAAAATTAAATAAACGGTATCAGGAAACTGACACATACTTTCTCCCTTTTAGCCAAACTTTAATGACAAAAATATTTGTTATTTACTAAATATAGAATATGAAGTATAGATAAATGTACAGAAAATTGTCTAAAATAGTTGTTTTCAGAAATATCCACCCAAATCCCTTTTTGGGAGGCACTATAGAGTCCGTTGCTACACACAGTGGTTTTGAGAGGGGAAATGCCCCCTTGCCCCCCCAGGGTTAAATAGCAACACATTTCGAACATCATCTGTTGGTCAATGCTAACTTGACCTGCATATCAAATTTTAATGAAATTGATCAGTAAATAAAAGAGAAATAGTTATATTTGTATTCCCCATAAGAATAACATTGGACAACGTACTGTGTTTACCGCTAAATGAAAATTTCAATTTTCTCCGTAACTAGCAATAGTAGAATAGTAATTTAAAATACTAATTTATTTAGTTTTTTGAGCTCTTTTTAATGGTGAATAGTAATCTTTTTTAACATTTATGATTTTTTATAAAAAATCCAAAAAATTGAATTTTGGATGTTTTAAGTCCTGTAATTTCTGAACCCGAATTTTTCAAGAAATGCGGGTGGTGTCATTTTGTTGCAAACCTAAAGTTCTACAAACCACGAAAGTTTAATCAAAAGCGTTAGAGCCGTTTTTGAGAAATTTGGATTTTTCATGTTTTTTGGCGGTTTTTGGGGGATAATTACCCTTAAAAATCAAAAATCCAAAAAATGAAAAAAACGCCTGGAGATATCGTGGATTAGTACCTACATACCAAATTTCATAAAAATCGGCCCATAGGTTAGGGCTCTAGCTCTGTAAACATCCACACAGACACAGACACACACACACACACACACACACACACACACACACACACACACACACACACACACACACACACACACACACACACACAGACAGACATCACGTAAAAACCACTTTTTTTGGTTCAGGGAGCACCAAAACGAATATTTCCACTAACAACTCAAATTCGAAAATTTTTACGAAAACAATACTTTCTCCATATACTATGTATAGGGGGAGAAAGTAAAAATCAATTCTCAAACAGTTGAAAAGCGTGTGCGGAAGATGCCGCAGCTTGAGTGGCAGACCGGCAGTGCACTGTTTACGCGGAAACAGCTGTAAACAGGGTCTAAATCCGGCTGCTATACGTCACTGTCCTCACCTCGCGGCGCGGTCTGGCTTGCGTCTGCCATACACACGCGCTAGTCTGTGTACATATACTAAAAAAGTAAATACAAAATACCAAATAAATTATTGACAAATTTATAGCGCACTCAAACGTGAGGTTGCTGGTAAATGATTTATATTGCCACTTTTTCGAATTTCCCAACCGTTAAAATGATAGTTCAAGAATTGAAATACATATTTTATAACGTGAAGATATAACTGCCTATTTATTTCATTCGATGATTGAGAAATGAGTGGTTGCTTGTACAAAGATCTCAAAATAAACCTTGTATTGTTTAAATGTCCAAGTAATTTGTTTAGAAGCTGAAATTTAACTCAATGGATAGGGGTTCAACATTAGAGATATAACACATACTTTACAGCAACATGACTAATTAATTTAAGAAATTCTTCATCTTTTAAGAGAAAATGAAAGGAATATCTAATTGAAAACAAATGTTATAATGTTGATGAATTTATAGATCATTCAAAAAAATGTATATAACAGAGCGATAATTTGATACAAACTTTTTACTATTGAAAATTGAATCAAGAATTTTAACATGATTAGATAAAATTAGATTAAACTAGGCTTTGTAATATTATTTTTTCATGATTTTTTAATTACTGTAGTAACTTCAAAATTATGTCAATATTGTTATTAATTTTCAAACAATCAATTTTGGGCTTTAGTAAAAGGAAAACCAGAAGAAAAACTTTTGATTAAAAATTGATGTTAAGAATCCGCCAGACTTTAAAACTATTATTGCAGATTGTGGAGTAACTTATAGTCTTCTTCCCGTAAGAGTAAGAAAAGAACTTTTTATGTTTAGTTAGACAATTTTTGCTTCTTCAATTTCATGACATGGGAAGGCTACTCAAATTGCCACACTCTTCTTTACAACACATGGTAGTTTATTTTCTCATACTGTTTAAATTTGATAATCCCATTAAAACTACCACACCTTAGCATAATTTCAAGTTAAATATGATACAAATCTGTTCCTCTAGTCAAAATTTAAAGGTAAGTGCAACCGTATATCAACTTTATGTAATAATTCACTCTCTAATCACAAACCACATTCGAATTATTGTATCTCATAGCTTAGTTGGGACTCATGAACAGACCAACTGAACGTCTAGCACAGCATAGCAATTTTGTTATTTAAATGTAATATGATAAATCAGTTGATAAGATTGTCAAGGAAGCCTTCGAAGCAGGGAAAACTTATAATACCCCCGTAGCAGCAAACCTGCGTACTCAGCGAATTTTCAATGCATATATATGTATCTTAACACCACATAAAGCCACATACCAAGTTTTATCATTATACATTCATAAATAAACAGTTTATGACATTTTAATTATTCTCCATAAGAATAACATGGCGGCTGAGTACGCAGGTTTGCTGCTAAGGGAACCTTTGGTAAAAAAATTTTTTTTGAGCAAATATCAATGGTCCACAACCAGATGAAGCTGTATACCAAGTTTCGTCAGTATACGTTCATAAATAAGTGAGATATAAAATTTGTCTTTTCCTCCATAAGAATAACATTAGACAACGTACTGTGTTTAGCACTTTCAATATCTCGGTACCCAACTGACGTAGAGAAATGATCAAAATACCAAATTGTGTATTTTTTTAAGCTGAATCCAATGGTAAAAACTAAAATTTGACTATTTCCAAAATTATATATAAAAAATTCAAAAAACCCATTTTTGGGGTACAAAACCCCCCCAAAATACCCCTTCGGATAGAGCGATTTGGCTGGTTTTCGAACTTAAAGTCATAAATGTTGCTTTACACGTGTATACCAAATTTCATCAAAATCGGATAATTTTTACGAGAGTTATCGTGCTCACGGACATATATATATATATATATATATATATATATATATATATATATATATATATATATATATATATATATACAGTATCGAACGAATGGTGTTTTTGGGGTCTGGGGACCTCAAAACGAAAAGTTATCATGGTCCCGGGCCTAGGTCTTACCATGCCGACTACGGTAATAGCTTCTTCCCTATAGGGGAAATTCGCTAAAAGCACTCTTTATAAATCTTAAGTGTTTTGTGGGATTCAAAGATTCATAATATTATATTTTTAATGTAATTTGCAATTTACCCTATTTTAGTTAAATATCTACAGAAAAAATTTAAAAAATAATATTTGCATGTGAGTGTAAAACAATACAGTAGCAATACCTTGCCCTTGACAGGATTCGATGCCTATTGATTCCATGCCATGGTGCAGATTTATTAATTTATGACCGAACAGGGAAAAATATATAAAGTAAAGGAATAAACTGAACACACGCACCTTCCTTCATTTAATAGAAGTTATTAGTATAAATGTCCCAACTTAGTTAAATTCTTAACCAATATTGCAGAATCAATAAAAAACCTTGCCATTGTCCTTTAAACAAAATAGTTTCAATTAAATTAATCCCCAAATATAGCTTCATACATAACTGACATAGCTCAGCGCGGTCAAAGGTGTTTAATTTCATATAGGTATTCAAAACAAAACGATAAGCTTTTCTATGGTTAAAATCAAATTTATTCACTGCCTTACCATTTGGTATAAACTTAATAGTCCAGTCAATAAAGAACAAAAATGGTGAACTTGGGCAAAATTAGGATAAATCTGAATTTTACGCCAATGATAGACCACTACCAGACAAACATTTTTACAAAAGTCACCAAAAATCCCCCTGGAGTTTCACCCCCCAGCCCCCCTTAAAAATGTCGATAGGTTACTTACTAAACAACTATTATCTACATTAATAATTATCAGATCGATTTAACTCTTTTTTGTTTTCTTTATATTATTAAATTGGCTATAAAATTGGTCCTCTTCATATTTTAGATAAACACTCTGGTTCCTCGTCAATTTAAGATAATATAGGAAAAAATTTGAATTTTACAATAAAAATTTTTATTTTTTAACAATATACTTTTATCAAAAGTGGTTGAATGTCAAACACTTTGCATTAAAGAAAGAGGCCATTCTCTGACGAGTCTACTGATATACAATTACATGGAGTCGCATGTTACGCTAAGGCTAGGGGGGAAGAAAGCAATCAATCAGTTACTGGAAACAAATTTTGATAAAACTACTACAGTAACAATTTTCTTGAAATTTGATATAAAAATCTTTAAAGGGTTGCCATATTGAAATTGATGCAGTCACATTAATACAAATTTACACACCTGTTGTAAGTATTAAGATGCACATTAGAGCTGAATTTAAATTTTGTATCTTACATAGAAGCCGAGTTATTTGAAAACTTTTAAAAATCTCAAACAGACCAACAGACAGAAAACTAGGCATTTTAGACCCATGTTTATATGGTATTATTATTGTCTCAATCTAAGGAACAAATACACGAAGTGTGTCCATGGAGTTTGTATACACTCTGTATATTGTTAACGAAAATCTAGTGCTAAATAATGTTGTTGTCTAAGATTCAGCTCGATTGACAAAACCAGCCCAACTTCATTCCTCAAGAAGGCGAGGTACAAGCGGTATCTCAAGTATTGCAACAGTACGCTCCTGTATTCAGGCCACGCTATAGCCACAGCTACAGTACTGCCTGTGTCTATGGCTAATTGTAAGCCAACTGTCCGTTCACGCTCTGAGGCCCCTATTGTGTCAGTGGCACTCACACCAACGGTACCTTCTGCAGTCTGCCGGAACTACTAACCTACAACTGGTGCTTTGTAAATTCAACATGGTACACACCGTTTCAATAGTATGGAGCAATTTCTTAATTAATAAAATCGCAAAGTTTTATCAACGTAATATTATTAAAAATGATCTTTGAAGAAACTAAATACAATAGTTCAGGAAGAAGGTTGTCAAACCACAGTAAGTAGGCCTAGTTTTAAATAAATCTTGTAATGTGTCCTACACTGTAATGCGAGCAATGTCTGTTTTTTGCAAAATTTATCTCGGAACCAGTAGAATGATTTTGTTACAAATTTGGAATTAGGGGCTTTTGGACCTAACAAATTTATTGGTAAAAACTAAAACCCTGGAAAAATTTATATTTTGTTAAAAATTTCATTAGAAAATTGGAAATTTTAACAATGGGCTTATTAGTTTCAAATCAAAACAAAAGAATCTTAAAAGCTGAGAATACATTAATTAGTGAACTGTCAAAGTTCGGTAGCACTAACACAAGGTAAAGTATCAACAAATACATTTTTTTAAACAGTGATTGGTTCCATTGTATAAAGATTGCATATAGAGTGGACATCTTTTTCGCCCATCAAATATCACCGAGTATGGCACGGTTTCCCCGGTACTTAGTGGGTATTATTGTTATTCAAATAATTTTTGTCAAAAAAACTGTTAATCTATATTCCAGACTATTCAAGAAAAACATTTTGTGAGAAGAAGTCAAATAAAACTAACTAACTAAAAAAGATTACATAAACAATATAATAATATGTTGTTTATGTAATCCTCTTATTTTCAATGTTAAAGTATATAAAAAAGTAATGTATAAATGTGAAAAAATGCAACCGAGTGAGGTAGCGATTATTGCACCTCACATTCAGGAGGTCTTGGGTTTCATCCCAGGCCGGCCATTCTGAGAAGAGTTTGTACGGTTTCTCATCTCATTTAGGCAAATGCCGGAATGGTTCCCAAAAAAGGGCCGTACCCCGCCAGGAAGGAAAAGATAGGACTCAGGCCTACCTTACCTGGTTTAAATATTTCCCCATAAATTTAATATTTTGTTTTGTAAATTCCAACACATTGTTAAACATCGTCACGGAATAAATAGTATTATTATTATTATTATATAATGTGAGTAAATTAAAATAGTTAATAGGTTTCTCAAACTTATCATCACTACTATTATAAAAATGAGGTGGTGTCTGTCTGTCTGTCTGTCTGTTGTTCCATCACGCCAAGACCACGAGACAAATTCTGCTGAAATTTTGCACAAATGTAGTCTATGTGCCCAGGACTGTCATAGGCATATTGACAAATAGAAAAGTCCTCAGGGCTCTGCCCAACGAGACTTTCAAGTTCCCATGTTATTCATATAGAGGAGTTTTGATTTATGTCACATGTGTTTTCCTAATTCAATTCATTTAAATAAACAGCTGTTACAAGGGTTACATTAAACTGCAGACTGCCATTGATTTATTTACAATTATTCAACTCTCAATGTTCACCCTGTTGCAAAGCACGGGCACAGCAGCTAGTACAACCTAATTTTACTACACAAATAGTAAACTTGAGCCATGACATGTAGAATAAGTACTGTCCTAAAACAATTGTGAGAATAGTAAGTTACCTCTATCAGAGGATTAACACATTCGCTACCGAGCGTCACCAATGTGTGACACTTGGTAGCGGACCAATTGAAAAACGTATACCGGTACTGGTAGTATTAGTATAAACCAATGCATGTATGAAAAAACACACCTCAGACCAAATATTGTTTAAACATTTTTAATATTATACTCAAATACCAATAAACTCAGTTTAGGGGCCATACACTTATTACGTAATGCATTTTTTGTAATTTAAGACCCCCCTCCTCCATGTAACACCCCATAATTCTTGACCATAGTGTTACGTGACTCAATCATAGTAAGCTTTAAAACATTTAAAACCTTTAAAACATCGTTTTATTAAAAATTTGGAATATGGATTTCGATAAATCATTAAACTTTTAATGACTTTCTTTTAACAACATTTTTTGATAGCTTTTTTGTAGCAAAATTTATACAAACAAACAAGCCTGTTGCAAATAATATAAACACAAAATAAACTATCTCAGCTAATTCAATTTTTAACTAATACATATAAAAAAAACTTAAAAAACTAATGATGTGGGTGGCACTGCACAATACTGTAACTAGGCCTCGTCATGATTTTATTACACTCTAAAACAACACAAAACATAAGGTGTAAAGCAATACAGAACTTACTCAAAACAAGTTGTTTTTATTTTTAGTTTAACTGTTACCTATTAAAATAGTATGACGAAAGTATTTTTTATATAACTAACTGTACATTTGATTTATATATAAATTTGATTATTTTTTAATTTTGAAAGATTTATAACATTATCAATAGATACGGAAGTGCGCCAGCTCTTAGGGTTAATGTGTGTGTGTTACGTAACGTCGATCTAAACCCCCCTCCCCCACATACTACAGTATAACGCTACACCATACCCGCCTCTCCCCCCTTAAGTGCGCTACGTAATATGTGTATGGCCCCTTATAAGTAACATTTGCACATATTTATGGATTTTTAAAGGTTGGCCAACCCTCCTCTGGAATCAAAAGACCCACGTTAGGACTAAGCGATACGTATATGTGAGAGACATTCCTCTATCCCAATATACATTTATAAAGACGATCTAATACACTAACTGGTAGCCAGAGCCTATTTTTGAACAATAAACAAGAGTCACAAATGCGTGACGTCGGGCTGTGGTTTGGGTCCCGTGCGTCAAACACGTGTCGTCGGTCTATAGCGAAAAACAGAGCATCATAACTACGTGACATAGGTCTGTACTGAAAGTCCAATTTTTGAGTCGTCGGTAGTGAATGTGTTAAGGATGGAATATAAATTTGATTCAAAGAGTAGCCCAACCTTTACCACTGAACGTTGAAAAAATCCAATTAAAAAAGATCCTACTAACCAAATTATGTTTGATTAGAAATTAACAAAGGTAACAAATTAAAAATACACTGATAAACTAAATTTTAACATGAAGGATCCCATCAAAAAAATTAACTACTCATATACCTCATACCGCATACCTCATATTACCTCATATTGCTCATAACTATTCTTGTTATAAAAAGAGTTTAAAATTACTCTAATAAGGATGTAAAGTTAAAACCAGTTAGGAAAATATTGCAAAATAAAGTGATATTGCAATGGCCTTGATTTTTCCCAATCATAAAAGTGAGTAGCCTTCACTTCCACTCTGGTTACGTTTATATCCAGTGAGTCACTTCTATTTTACGCTATAACGTGATGGCTGGAACTATCATCATTATATTAATAGGCAAGCACAAAACTTTCCCTCCTTTTTTTCTCAGCTTGTATGCATCGTAGGAGAAATTCACGCATACCGTTAGAAAGGTATTGTCGTGTAGATGTGCAGAAACCCCTTATAAATTACACTGGCCCTCAGGGCCACGCCCCACAGGCCTTAAAAGTTTCAAAGTTGATATTATGGAAGATCAGTAACCAATTGAAATGTATATTTTACAGCTGATATAACAACAAATGCTAGCACATCAGCTAGAACAGATGTTTCAGGACTAATGTAAATACAAAAATGCTACTGACTTTTGGAATGGTGACCAGTTTCTTATCCGTTTTAACTCCTCATTAAACAAAAATATAAACCTGGGTGTATGGGTTATGAAGGGAGTGAAGGGGGGGAATAGAGAAAGAGAGGTTATTCGTGAAGTTCTGCATAAGGACACTGGATCAAATGCATTTCATTTAACTGCTCACGCAAGATCAGGCAAAATATTCACGCAAACAGTCATTATTCGTGTGTGCCGCTTTGGGTGTACGTAGAATTATTTTTGGTCGAATCTTGACCTCTGGGCGATTGCTAGTTAAAAATAAATATTCAAAGGAAACAGGCAAAGGATGAAACGTTGTCTTGTGGCATAGTAGTTAGAAATGTAACGTTTTGTTTTCTACTTTTAAAATATGAGTGGCAATGAAAGACATAGCCTAGATGTTGGAAAACATTTTTTTTTTCTTTGATGTCATATATTACTAAAAGCATGGAAGCCACCTGGAACTTTTTGTTGGATATTATACATATATTATTAGGTCTACTTATTTGTATGTTTGCACACTTTAGCAATTATAATACTGTCAAAGCAAAAGTTAAACAATGATTGGTACATTAATTTGAAGGTAAAATAATCAGTGGAAATTGTTAAGAAATCAACGATTCTTGCCAAGTTCGAACCCAATTCATACAGGTTGTAAATATAGGTACCTACCTAACAGATCAATAGCAAATGTCAGCTGGACTTACGAGTCCTAACTTAGGTTAGTACTTTTTAGTATGTGTGTGGGTAATGGAGCATGGGAAAGGTGTGGAAACGGCGTTTAAAGAAGTTAGTTCAAAATTGGTCAATGCAATCTTCTGCCTTGAGCCATATGTTTTAAACTACCACAATCATGATTAAAATCAGAATCTCGTTATTACATTCCAAGATAATACAGCCTCAGACCAACAACACTAAAATATTTAACAATTCACTTACGAGAAATCAAACATTAGACCTGATAATTTTCAACTCCCCGCCAGCAATAATCCATTTTTGACTGTGTTCAAACTCATCCCTGTGCTGATGGGTAGAATAAAGTTCACCCACCAAATGAACCTATAAAAACATAGCAAATTCCCACCCAAACTGCAGACCGAGATGAGACGATGACCTCGGCACCCAAGGTCCCACCCACGGTGATGATCTCTCCTCTCCCACTCTGCCAATCATGCCCACCATTGTCGTCTGCACGGCTCGGATATATACTACATGTAGAGCATAAAGTGAACGATATCAATGACTTTTTAAAGAGTCTATGTGGCATTACCTATGCAACTGAAATTAAGTATTTTAGCTGAAGCCGCCTTACCATTCGCACTAAACGAGAATTTTAAGATTTTGCATAGTTGGGGATGATGAAATCATTTACAGGAAACGAAAAATCAGCACGTGACAAAAAGTAGTAGTAGCTACAATAGTACAGTGATTTAAACTAAACGTACCAATGAACATTTGAATTCAAGATACCTGATACAGCTCTGAGATAAATGGTGAGCAAAAACGAGGGAAAATGAAATTACTAAAAGTTATCCCCACCATAGACGTTACTTAGCTTACTTTTACAATTGGGCAGAGCGAATTGGTTTTATAGTTATCTTTGTAATTGAAAAATGTTGTCATAATACATCATTGAGTTTAATCAAAGTCCAATTGACAGTCGCTGGGTCAAAAGTAGAAGTATATGAATAGTGAAGAGTGCAATTTCCCCACAACCCCCTGTCTCTTCAGTTGCCAGGAAGTCTGTAAGGAATTGATTTACAACTTATAAACAACACAAAATTGTTGTATGACTTTAACAATTTATCGAGAAGACAGGAACAGGCCCTAACACCTGAAAGATTCGCTAGGCCTACTCAATCACCTTCTCTTCACAAAGATCTGGAACCAATAACAGACAATTTTCATTCGATACCAGTCATAAAACGCTTAATTCATGAGCTTGATAATAGGCAAATGAATGTTTTACTGTCATTTAAAAAGGGGAGAATTTATAAATTCAATCACACCTATTTAAAAGTAAATAAATGTTTTCAAACCAAACTTAAACCTCCTCCTTTCCAGTTTTTAAATTCTAAACTGTGGGCAAAGCAAATTTGTAACCAACTTTCTTATGTTTCCATTAAAACACTGACATTTGGGTCATTGTTTTATTTGTCTTAAGGTAAATTTTATGAGCATTGATTCTACATTTTTGTCAAGTTGGTGAGACTTTGTTATAAAACAAAACTAAAAGAAATGGTGGCAAGGACTGTTAAAGTGTGTTAAATCACACAAATAAATACAAGAGGGTTTCTTATAGGGGTTGGTTTCTTAAACCTCCCACATGCCAAGTAACGATAGGATATTGGAGGTAATATTGTGTCGTAATGTGAAAAAGCAATTTTAAATTAAAAAAATAAAATATGTAGCCCATCATAAAAATAGCTGGCCTATATTAAAAATATAATTTTCAGTTCCCATTTCCTGCTCAACCACATCTCTGTTCCGTCGTCCCACACAACACCAACCAAGGCTGTATCGTCAAGCCAACTGGGGCCAATTTCCAGCCTAGCCTTGTCTGGTATTAGCAACACACAACTAACTCAATGAAAGGATCATTTTAATTTGCTGTCTCACTTTGAGAGTGAATGGGTGAAGGGCAATAGGCCTTGTAGACAAATTAGACAAATCATTGCTGACTGCTTTAGGGACAAAGGCTATGAGGTGTTTGAAGAAATTGTGGGTTTATCAGATAGTGGATCAATCCGAAGAGCAGATATTTTAGTTGTGGACAATAAATTTAAAAAAGGATATATGTTTGATCCAACTATACGTTTTGAAAAAAACAAAGAACAAGCAATAGAAGTAAATCATGAAAAAAAAATAATATACGATGAGACCAAAAACTATTTTAAAGAAAAATATCACCTAAAAAGTATTGAAATATATAGGTTACTGATAGGGACAAGAGGTACCATCCCAATCTTTGTTGCAGATATATGGAAAAAGTTTAATTTACAACAATAAAAACTGCAAATAATAGTCACAACCACAATGAAATTCACCGTATCTATTCTGAGAAACCATTTGTATAACAAAATTGAAGTATAACTAACAAATAATCTTTTCATATTCAATGTAAACTGTTTCAGTTTTACCCAAAATTTTATTGTTTGTAATCCTTTGTTTTAGCAGCTTCAATTGTGAAGAAGGTGTAAATTTATTTTTAATAAATTTTCTTTATATATTTATATATGGGGTAATGCTTATAATCGGTCTCTAGCAAGTCATAAATCAAATAGGCTACTGTAGGGCTAGCATAAAAGCTAAAAAATTAAGAAGAAATACGGAACAAGAAAATATACTCCTTAACACAATAACTACAGGCCTACTGTATATTTATTAAAACTAGTTACGATTAACAGTTAGGGTAAATTAACTACAGAATCAAAGTTAGGTGCTTTTTTGCTGTAGTGATTCCTTATTATTTTACATATATGGCATTGAACTGACATAACTTATATATGAAACTGAGCAATTTCAATTTCAAAGAGTAATATCAACTTCCACACAGCTTCCATTAAGTTAGGCCCTATGCTTATCTGAAGGGTAAACTGCTCTTTGGATATTTGGGTTGCTTCAATTTATTTGTACAGGTATTTTATTACATTTTTTGTATTATATTTGTTATACATTATAGCAATAGCTTGCTTGTTGAGATGCATCACAATGCTGTCTAAAGTCGGCGTCACATCATTGCAAGCTTCGACGCTAAGCGCCTTTCCACTACTATCTACTCCCCTTGCAATGTTGCCGTTTGATGTATTCCTGTTGTCCACATTAAAATATTTGTCTAAGGGATATGCTTCTCAAACGTAAGTAGCCTAAACTAATTGGCAAAAATTGGCAACAAAGGCGTAAAACGTAAAACCCAAGCTTGCAATTATATGATGCTGATTATAGTCTAAACACACCCTTATGCAAAGTTTTTGATATACTTAGGTACTGTGGGCCCTAAGTTAAATCAGTAAGTACCGTACACATTATAAAAATATATTTCTTAGAGACAGTTTAAAGGACCTGTGACAGAAAATTTATGTGTGTAGTCTATTATTGTAGAGATTATTTACACTCCGATTTGAAAGAAAAAATCCTTGTCCTAAAGCTTATTATATTATTTTGACATAGGCCTAAGTTAACAGTAACCTAAACGATAAAAACATATTATTGTAGAGCAAAAGGGACTTATTAAAAATTGCTGAGAATGTAAACAACCTCAAACAAATTAGCCTAGTCAACTAAAATTGAAAAATACCTGAATACTTAGGTTTTCCTGCTGTTTTGGGGTAAAAATAAAATAGGCTCATTTAAGAAAACTATGGATCTCTATCGTCGAATACTGAAAACAAAAGCTAGGCCTACTATCTGGTGGAAATTCAAATTCCAACTGTAATAGCGGCCAAATAAATTGACAATTGGGCTGTAGCCAACATCATGGTTGTACGCTGTCATTATTGCCATTTTGTCATATAAAAATATTACTCGAATGTTATTCCAATCAGCTGGTGTGGAGTTTTGGCAATGCAACACGTCTACTAACTTATTGGCTGATAGCCCTGTAAACCACGCCCTCAACTGTCAATTTATTTAGCCACTATTATAACTGTTATCGCATGCAACTCGTGTTGCAAACAAAGAAATAGTCAGCAATATCTAAAACTACCGTACCGTACTTAAATTGCAGAAGTTGCCTTTAAGTTAAGTTACATATAGGCTGCCTACTAAGCTTATAGATTTTCCTCAGTAATTTACCTATTTTTTATAAATAGTTGTCTGATGAATGACAAAATATGAGTTGCAGCAATTAT
The DNA here is from genome assembly GCA_963675035.1 of Allygus modestus. NCBI lineage: Eukaryota > Metazoa > Arthropoda > Insecta > Hemiptera > Cicadellidae > Allygus > Allygus modestus. The sequence continues at coordinate 149,833,062 of OY776115.1, read as the reverse complement.
ACATTTTTGAGAGTGCCACTTTTGAGTAGCAGTTTGCTCATTGATTTATTGGGATTTTTCATATAGGGCCTCCCTAGCTTGCTAAGTTTAGGCCACTTTAGCATTGGTTGCATGCAAGTTTCAAGTTTTTCAGTGTGATTGCACTTGTAAGGGCATTTCCACAATGAAACTTCTCACGCAACCAATTTAAAACATATAGCCTATACATAAACAATGAATTTTAGAGCAAACTGACCCACCCAAAGTTGTATATTTCTTCAGATTTTTCTTCCATTTAATGTTAGTACCGGGGAGACCAAGCTATGCTCGGTAATTTTGAATTACCGGTAAGTTAGATTAGGGGGTGAAAAAAAGTCGTAAGTTATATATGCAATCTTTATTCAATGGTTCTAGTTAGGGACCTACTGTTTTCAACAAATCAAGTGTTGAAGCTTTTTGACAGTTCACTGGTTAAGTTAATTTATTCACAGCTGATTGCTGATAATTCTTTAGTTTTGATTTGAAACTCCATAAAGCCAATGTTAAAATTTTCCAATTTTCACATGAGATTTTTAACAAAATACAAATTTTCCCTGAGTTGAGATTTTTACTAATCATATTTTTAGGTCCAAAAGCACCCAATTCCGAAGTGTTAACAAAATCGTTTCGCTGGATTCCGAGATAATGTTTGCAGACAAACAGACTTTGCTCGTATTAGAGTATACAGGATAGCAGAAGTTTATGTACCGTATAACAAATTAGGCTAAGTGAAATATTGAGTAATATATATTAAGTTAGTGCAGCTAAAGATGTAAAATCTATGATTGGAGCTGCTTTCAATGGCCTATTGCTGAAGTTATTTCTAATAATGCAATACAAATGTCATGACCATCCCTACCTGTGAAATATTCTAGTGTACCGGTAACTTAAATGCGCCTTAGGACATTCATTTAGTTACAGTAACTCATAATAGAATAGTTAGCCAAAGTAGGCCCTAATAAAGAATATTAGAAAACATTATGAATATGCCAAGGGGGTGCAGTTCCGTATCTGGGCTACCATACTATCGAATGAAAATATCGAAGTTTTAACAATCGATATATCGGTTACTCTTATTCTTCAAATTTTCTGTCGATGTAGCAAAAGCAGACCTCTCTGCAAAACGACATCCAATCAGCGGTAGTTTTCCTGCTGGTTTTAGATGTTGATGTGCCTGTTTCTCTTATTAAAAAATCATAATTTACAACATTTATACAACAAATTAAACTAAAGTTATTAGTTAATCAATCCAAACTTGGCATTTTCGAAAAAAGTGTTTTCTAAAGTGTTCTTTCTTTACATCGTGTTCGCCATTGACCTTTTTTAGGCATCAAAATTTGACCGAATTTTCACCACGTATTAGTGTTTTTTGTTTTGCCTCCACACACATCACAATTTGGATTATCAGGTATTAGTTCTTCGTCTTGAAGAAAACTAACACATTTTTCTATTGGATTAAACACATGTTTACACAAATATGTAAAATTCACAAAATCACAATCACGTTCTACTTCTATTTTTATTTACTTTATTGTAAAATGTAAATAAACAATTTTAATTAATAATGTTTAAAAACATCTGATTATTAAAAATCAAATACAGTTTAATTATTCGATATATATATAAATAGATTTTTAAAACTTCGATAATTTCATTCGATAGTATGGTAGCCCAGATAAGGAACTGCACCCTGCCAAGGTGAAGGTGAAATAACCAATAACTTAGGACTAGTTCCGAAAACAGCGATTCACAAAAGTATTCTGACTACCCCATGTGAAGGAGTGGGGGACGAAGGGACGAGAGTGATGGTAGATCATCAAGCGAGTTTGAGCTGAGCCTTAATGTGAACTAGGTTGCATTTCACGACAAAATTTAGTAACCTAACTCCGCAGAGCGCTGTATGGTGGCTGTTCGTTATGAAACATAATTACAAATAAATTAACTGAGGCTTGTCGATTACCCTGAAAGTTACAATTTTACCATCCCTTTTGTCCCTTTGTCCCCCCCTCCTTCACATGGGGTAGTCAAAATAATTTTGTGAATGGCTGTTTTAGGAACAAGTTAACTTAGGCCTATGTGCAATATATTGGCAGATTCACACCAATGGGATTGCTTGAATTCTTTCTCTTCTTGGGGAAGGTTCTGGATCTGGAAATATGTTGACTAAATATAGGAATTCGCCTCTACTATATTTTGAGTCGTCTGCAATACAAAATAATAAGACTAAAACAACACTAACCACTAAAAATACACGGATTGAAAGAGTTTGAGATAGACAATTTTTTGAAAATTACTTCAGGTCCATACGCATCTAGACAGCGACAGCAGTAAGTACAGTGGGCTAAAGCAGTACAGCATATTGATCGAGCGTCACTACAATAACCAGACCGGTTTGCCTTGGAATTATTACAAGAAATTTGAACAGTAGGATTAGCTTTAGACGTCTAAAATGACAAACTTACGTCGCTTGAATCCAATTTAAATTGTATACACACCTCAACAAGGACAAAACACTCTCAAGAAGACACTAAACTACACTAAAATAACACACTCTCAAAACACATGTTCGGTGCACAGACACAGCGACACAGCTGATCACAAACTGAAAGAGACTGAGTCACAGTCAGCCGTGGCCGGCTGTTGGCGGCGATGCGATGTGGGCGCTGCCTACAGGCCACCTTACGAGATACAACGGCACCACCGCTAATTGCTGCCTTGTGAACTTGCCTTCACAATGAATATAGTTTGTGTATTGTGTATTCATTATAAGTTTGTTTTTCTATCAAATCGTTGAACAAAACTGACTTTGATTCTTTATCTTACAGAATCTAATATGATTTGATGTCAAAAAAGAACAATATTCATCCAACGTAAAATTAATATTCAAAAACGCCACTCAATTTGAGATTTGATGTAACATACGATTATTCGAAATATGTCAATCTTTTTACAAACAAAAATATTAAAAAAGTATATACAAACAAGTTTTTTACATGAAAATCCCAATGGAAATCTATATCTATAAATACGAAAATCGATCATCCCCCAGGCCAACCCTCTACACCTACAACCACGAAATTCGGCACGTACGGAATGCTATTTCCACAACGTATAGGTAACCATTAAGAAAGGATTTTAAGAAATTCCCATTGGGCTCCATCCCACATAGAGTCAAATTTCCAACCCCATGTTATTCTTATGGACAATTTATAAATAGGCTACGAAAACCCGGTTATCCCCCAGGCCAAACCTCTACACCTACAACCTTGAAATTTGGTACGTGTACTCTTTCCATAATGTAGGTAACCACTAAAAAAGGATTTTAAAGAAATCCCAATAGGGCTCCGCCCCACGGGGAGTCAAAGTTCCAACCCTGTGTTATTCTTATGGACATTCACTTCAGTCTAAGCTAATGAAAATTCAAACGGCTGACCATGTTTCGTAGTAGTTCCACGGGTCAACCGCAGAATGAGGCACACGCAACTGTTGTATTCCCGGGTGAAACCGGGTACGATAGCAGCTAGTCCACTTATAAAATTGAAAATAACACAATATAAATCACTTTTTTTTAATTGACCACCAAGGGTTTGAACTCTGACTTCTGGTTCAATGTCATATCAATGTTATTTGGTTCTGTCAATGTGCTAGTTAGCACCACACTTGACCACTTTGAAAACTCAAAAAATTATACATGACTGTACATTTCTTTCCCTTAAAATCCAGGAAGCGTGGCATTTAGTTTTTGTTGTACTAAATGAAAGCTGATAGTTCCTATATGTAAGCTGGTTTTGGTTGTAATTTGAATATTGGATTGGAAAACAGTTTTAAAGTGAGAATTAAAATTCTCTTCCGGCATTTAAAATGAAGAAAAAACGTTTCCAGTCTTTGGACAGTTAGTCTGAGACTTCTACTGGATGTTACGTGCGGTTTGTTCTAAATGAAAGGCAATTGTTCCTATATTTTTGCAGGTTTTGGTTGAATCTGGAATATTTGCTCGTTAAATATAGTATATAAATAGTTTAAAATCAATAGTTAAAATTCTCTTGTGGCATTTCATAGGGTAAAAATTATCATTTTTGAAGTTCTTTGGACAGTTTGTCTGATACTTCTTCAAGACCTATTTGCATGCGGTTTGTACTAAATGAAATTGCAATTTTCCTATGTCTACAGATTTGACTTATACTTGTATTGTATATTTGTCTCTAGAAAAACTACATTTAAAAATCTATTTCAACATTCTCTTTATTATTGCCTTAATTAGTTAATTAAGAAAGCACAGGTTTTGTATGTCTAAAAACTGTTAGAAGACACCTAAACATGAGGTGTTAGAAAATCACTGGAGGCCAATACCTAATAACAAACATACTATGTATTTGGGTTTAGTGTACCAATACATGCAATACATGGTTCAAGCAATGGACGCTCTAGTTTTCTAAACGTTTTTAATGTTAACAATTTAAGATCACTTAATTCGACTTTAAACTAGTGTTAAATCTTTGATAGTATTAAATTCCAACACATTTTAACACATTGGTTTTCAACATTTAGTCATTCAGTCAACATTTTGTTATTTAATTCAAAATTAACAGTTGCAAGTTTTGAATGTTGCTATTTGTTCTCCGAGGTTGTTGTAGAGGAGAGGAGAGTCTGATTGGAATTACAGTATAACATAAAGTGGCAGAAATACAGTGAGCACACTGATAAGTATTCCGTCACCTTCACAGTCCAGTTGAAACGAAACATTTGTTCTGTTGTCATAAATGTGGCCATCTGTTCCGTTTCTGTTTTCTAGTGAATGTGAGAACAAAACAAAATCATCCATGCAAAAGTCTAGATCTCAAACCACAAAATAACATGTAAAGTTTTACACAAATTATAATTTATTTTCATTGTGTGTGACAAGATGTTTATTTTATGAATATTAGTCTATTATTGTGATAAGAAGTGGTAGTAAATGTTACCGAGTTCTTCGATCTTTGGCACCTATAACAATACTGGCAATGTACTGTATATACAATTTGACTAAACTTATTAAAACAGTATAGGGAAGGTAATTAAAACTTACCTTCCGACCGATCGTTGCACAGTGGCCCAATTAATAGTGATTAGGAGGACAACATTTTGATTTGGCGTTTTTTTTTTTTTTGTAATGGGTTTAATGGGTTTTGTAAACAAAAGTAATCAAAATTAAAACAATTTTATACAATACTAGGGAATTATAGTAGCTATATATCTATAATATTATAAAGAAGAGGTGGTTTCTGTCTGTCTGTCGTTCTGTCTGTCTGTCGTTCTGTCTGTCTGTCCGTCTGTCTGTCTGTGTGTCTGATGTTCCGGGTAAACGCAAAAACTACTGAACCGACTGGGCTGAAACTTTACACAAAGGTAGATCTTGAACCCATGCAACACAAATTCACTTACTTAAAATCCCCTCGGGCTTCGCCCCGTGAACGTCCTATAAGTTTCAATGTTTACATTTCAGAAGAAAGTAAACATTCAGAAACTGTAATGTGAGCAGCTGTGGATACTTCCATTTGACGACTTAAGAGCAGAAGCAATAACAGTTTCAAGTTAAATAAAATTCAAATTGCATTGACTATAGAAGGGGTAGAGAAAACACCTGTGCGAAGAACGGGTACATCAGCTAGTAGCATATATAGTAAAATGAACACATTTGCCGAGTATAAGAAACATATATTTATAAAGGGTGTTAAATAAACCTTACGACTTTAGGATATGATTCTTCATAAACAAATAAAGAAAAATGTTGATGTGAAGGTATGTCCTAAAACGCTTAGTTTTCCATCTCTGTCTGTACGTGATTTTTACTTAATACGTATATCTTAGGAACATCTAAATATATCAACTTCAAACTTGGTACATATCTAATAAGACCCATTTTGGTGTGGAATATCAATTTTCTAATTTGTACATTTTCAAAATGGCAACCATTTTTGTTTTTAAAAACTAAGTATCTTAAAAACCGTAGTGTTTAGGAAAACCCTAAGAATAAACAAATTGTGTCTTTTTTATCTAAAATAAATAATATGAAGATTTTAACAATACGATGATAATTAACTGAGAAATCGTGGTTAAAACAAGACATTTTAGTCCAGAGATGGCAAAAAACCATGTTTTAACTTATAAAACGAGTTCGCACGCAGCACGCTGACGTGAGGGAAGTGAATTTCCACATAAAAACTTGTAAAACTCAAAATCAGTGTAAAAACATCCATTTGTCCAATTTTTATTGAAATCTGAAAACATTGTTTTTTTGGCTGTTCTGATACTCCTGGTGGTTTCATTTACTTGCAAAGCTGGGAATACAATTTTACGCATTATAAGGTTAGGAGAAGGTCCAGACAGGCTTGAAAGTAGGCGTGAGGTTGCTGGGGATAATTAAAGTACTCTAACAAAGGAATAACAGGCTTTTCTAGTGTAAAACCCCCATAAGACAACGTACTGTGTTTACCCGATAAACATTTTCTTTAATAACTCGGTAAATATTTATGCTAGAATGACGGGAGAGGGCTTAAAACTTTCGCCTTTCTAATTCCCATATTTTAACATGCATTAATTTTACATCTGGGGCTTTTCTGACCCTTTTTGGGCCCAAAAACTCAAAATTTGAAAGATTAATCCCCAAAAAATGGGTTTAGAGTTTTCCGATTGTTTTGCCCAACGAACTTGTTCAACAGGTTATAGAAAGGAACGTCCCTACCAAATTTGAAGTAAATCGGACAAAAAATGCGACCGCTAGAGTGCATACACACATATATATATATATATGTCTATATATATATATATATATACAATTTTGAACGACCCCCCAAAACGTGTTCAGGGGGTCAAGTTAGGAACTTCTATGGTGGTCCCGGGCTTAAGTTTCACCGTGCAGGTCATGCTAATAGTTCACTTTCCAAAGGAAATTCACTAAAAACATAAACACTCACTTAATATGGATAACACAAAATGGGTCTTATTAGATGTAAAACATTTACTAATTTTGAAGTTTATATCTTTAGATATTTCCAAGTCATACCGTATTATGTGAAACACACTTACAGACAGATGGACAGAAAACTAAGCGATTTAGAACTGTATCTTTTTCTTTATTTTTGTATGAGGAATCATAACCCACAAGTCCCGAATGTTTTTATATCACCGTGTACATGAATGTTGAAAGTAGCTTAAATCAATAACTTCTTATAATTAATATTTCTCACATGTAGTTTATATCCATATAGTTCTAGTCTAAGTTAAGTTTGCAAACTTAGGAACAAATTAATTAATTTACTCATCACTAGAGTCTTCCCTAACAGACTCCAAAGACTTCATATTTTACCACTAAAAGTACAGAATAGAGAACGATATTCAGTTGGTATTCGTATTAAATTTATTACTTCCTGCGTAATTTCTTTAACTGTTTTTCTCGGTCTTTGCAACTGTCAAACATTATTTCTTTTAATATATAACAAATAGTATATTTAATTATACATATAGCGTTTCAATTGCAATTGGGACGCTATACGTTACAGGGTCTAAAGTTACCAATAACATTGATAATAAGTCCCTATTTTTTGCAATTCCTTACCGCATTCAAGTATTACGTTCCCGAAAACTTCTACAGTCCTCGTGACGGTGACGAGCATCTTTGCCCTTCTCTGAAATAACGAGTTCGCACGCAGCACGCTGACGTGAGGGAAGTGAATTTCCACATAAAAACTTTTAAAACTCAAAATCAGTGTAAAAAAATACATTTGTCCAATTTTTATTGAAATCTGAAAACATCGATTTTTTGGCTGTTCTGATACTCCTGGTTTCATTTACTTGAAAAGCTGGGAATACAATTTTGCACATTATAAGGTTAGTAGAAGGTCCAGACAGGCTTGAAAGTAGGCCTGAGGTTGCTGGGGATGATAAAAGTACTCTAACAAAGGAATAATAGGCTTTTTTAGTGTAAAACCCCTATAAGACAACGTACTGCGTTTAGTCGATACACATTTTCATTAATAACTCTATAAATATTTATGCTAGAATGACGAGAGAGGGCTTACAACTTTCGCCTCTCTAATTCCCATCTTTTTACATGCATTGATTTTACATCTGGGGCTTTAATGACCCCTTTTGGGCCCAAAAACTCAAAATTTGAAAGATTAATCCCCTAAAAAGGGGTTTAGAGTTTTACGATTCTTTTGCCCAACGAACTTGTCCAACTGATTACAGAAAGGAACGTCCCTACCAAATTTGAAGTAAATCGGACAAAAAATGCGGCCGCTAGAGTGCAAACACATATATATATATAATATAAAAACATATTATGTTAAAACCAAAAAGGGTACTCTGTTTTTAAAATTATGCTTACAACTAATATATATATATATATATATATATATATATATATATATATATATACATATATAAAATTTTGAACGACCCCCCAAAACGTGTTCAGGGGGTCACGTTAGGAACTTCTATGGTGGTCCCGGGCTTAAGTTTCACCGTGCGGGTCATGCTAATAGTTCACTTTCCAAAGGAAATTCACTAATAAGCCTAACATCTTCAGCTGCAGGCCTAATATCAGCACTAGTTTCAGCGTTAAAAAATCATTTTCGTATTACCGTCATTAATGGAGTCAAACCAAATGTACCTTGGTTTTGGTTCATCTACATTAAGGTCAAAAACCAGGTAAGATAGATGGATGTGAAGTTAGACATTCCGTGACAAAGAGCTTCATAATTTTTTATTTGTACTTAATAATATTGTTACGTGATTCAATATATTTTTACTTCACTTCAAACGTAGAGTTTAACCAAATAAATAGTGATATAAGCTTCAAAATAAGAAGCAATTGTTAGCTGTATTAACGATTAAAATTAACATTTATATAAAAATAAGCATGTATCTTAAATAAATTCACAAAAAAATTTAAGTGCACTGAAGTCGCAACTAAACTATTAATGAATCAAAAGAAGATAACCCAAGGTATATTTTAAGCAAAAAATTATCCCGGGTACCCGAGGGTAACATTAGTTACGTATCTTCAAACCTTAAAAATACTGTACAGTTTTACATTTATAAATTGTTTTTCACTTTAATCTGCATCCAACATTAACGATCAATAAGATTCAACCAAATACTCAAATTCTTATGGTACTGAAGACTACTGTGTAAATACACATTTGAAAGCTGTCTATTTATACATAAATAATAATATGAAGTTTGTAAAGGTTGTATCGATTTCGTAACAAGTAATATTGTTACGGCTATTACCAAGAAGTAATAACTTTGATACGCTCATTTATGTTTATCAATGATATTTTGACAAAGTAATTTTTATAATTATAATCTGAAAGTAGTTCCTAATCAAACTCAACGGTTAGTTTGCTCCATATAAAAGAGGAGTTTTGTCCCCCTAATCTCCATTACTTGGGTTACTGTGCGATGCAATGTCTCAATAATTTCTATATACTTACTATTTTTTAGCTTATAAATTAGTTTTTTATGAACTATAGATATATCATAACATCAAAGAAGTTAATAGTCAGAAGGTAGTTAAGTTTTTTGAAGACAAACAGATTATTTAATGAGAAAAATAACGAGTTCGTACGCAGCTCGCTGACGTGAGGGAAGTGAATTTCCACATAAAAAACTTGTAAAACCCAAAATCAGTGTAAAAACATACCTTTATTCAAATTTTTACTGAAATTTTAAAACATTGAATTTTTGGCTGTTCTGATGCTCCTGGTTTCATTTACCTGCAATGCTGGGAATACAATTTCGCGCATTTAAGGTTAGGAGAAGGTCCAGTCAGGCTTGAAAGTAGGCGAGAGGTTGCTGGGGATGATAAAAGTACACCAACAAATGAATAACAGGTTGTTCTAATGTAAAATCCCCACAAGACAACGTACTGTGTTTGGTCGATAACATTTTCTTTAATAACTTGGTAAATATTTATGCTAGAGTGACGAGAGAGGGCTTACAAGTTTTGCCTCACTAATGTCCATCTTTTTACAATAATTTTACATCCTGGGCTTTTCTGACCCTTTTTGGGCCCAAAAACTCCCAAAAATTTGAAATATTAATCCCCAAAATAGGGGCTTTGGTCTTCCCGATTGTTTTGCCAAACGAACTTGTACAGCTGATTATAGAAAAGAACGTCCCTACCAAATTTCAAGTAAATCGGACAAAAAATGCGACCGCTAGAGTGCAAATATATATACCATTTTGAACGATTTTTAAGACGTTAGGAACTTCTATGGAGGTCCTGGGCTTAAGTTTCACCGTGCGGGTCATGCTAATAGCTCATATTCCATAGGAAATTCACTAATAAAGAGAAGAAAGTCCCAGAAATAACATTTAAATATGGCAAATTTACTAATAGTGCGATGGTTTAGCTAGGATATTTCAACATTGTGTACTTTTTGGTAACAGCACCAAATTTGGCAAAGAGGTAGGCTGATTTAATATGAACAATTGTGGATGTGGAGCAAGTTGCAATAAACATTATTTTCTTGTATGAAATGCATGATAAATTGAATAATACTTGCAAGTATTCTGTGTATTTGATTTGTTATGTACAATTATAACATGCTTTTGGAAAATAATGCTGTTTGCAAAAACAACTAAAAGAGATTTATAGGTTTTAGTATTAATTAGAAAGTTGCTAGGTTTTACAAGTCCTTTTCAATGATATGTTGTTGTTTTAGCGAATTTCCCCCATAGGGAAGAAGCTATTACCGTAGGTCTCATGGTAAGACTGAAGCCCGAGACCATGATAACTTTTCATTTTGAGGTCCCCAGATGCCAAAAACACCATTCGTTCAAATTTTGATATATGTAAATATATGTGTGTCCGTAAGCACGATAACTCTCGTAAAAAAGATCCGATTATAATGAAATTTGGTACAAATGTGTAAAGTACCATTTATTTGAACGAGTTCGAAAACCAGACGAATTGCACCATCCGAAGAGGGGTTTTGAGGGGGTTTTGGGGGGTTTTGCACCCAAAAAACTTTGTTGGGGTTTCCACATGTAATTTTTATTTAAATCCAATTTTAATTTTTACCATTGAATTCAGCATAAAAAAGAAACAATTCGGTATTTTGATCATTGCTCTACGTCAATTGGTTATTGAGATATTGAAAGTGCTAAACACAGTACGTTGTCTAATGTTATTCTTATGGAGAAAAAGAAAAATTGTATATCTCGCTTATTTATGAACATAAACTGACTAAATTTGGTACAAGGCTTCATCTGATTGTGGTTTATTGTTGTTTGTACAAAAAACAATTTTTCGCCTATAGTTCCCGTTGCAGCAAACCTAGGTACTCGGTCCCCATGTTATTCTTATGGAAAATAATTAAAATGATATATATCGCTTATTTATGAATGTATATGGATGAAACTTGGTATGTGACTTCACTAAGATGAGTTCTATTTATATTTGCATAAAAACCCATTATTTTGTCTTCTTATTGCAGCAAACTTGCGTACTCATCCCCAATGTTATTCTTATGGAGATAATTAATATTTTAAATATCGCTTGTTTGTGAATATATTACTTATGAATCCTGTTAAGTGTTTAATGTGTTATGTTATATATTCATTTTAAATTCGTTGAGTATGCAGGTTTGCTGCGACGGGGGTATTTTAAATACGCTACCATTTGACCTTTTTTGGAATTTTGGTCCTATAATAATTTTCTAAAATACTATTTTATTGAAATTAAAATTTGTTTCAAGAAAGCCCGTCATGTAGCATACCAGAGTAAAGCTGAGTTTATCACGAGTAAGAAATTTGAACCGGAAAAAGATATGCTCCACATAATTTGTAAAAATATGCTCCGATGGCTCCAGATCCAAATTTGTTTATCTTATATCGGTTTACCTGAGTGCCAAATTTGGTGCTTTAATAAAAAAGTGCACAATAGATTAGCTAATCCGCTGTACTAAAAGTACTTTATTCACCTAAAGAGTAAAGTTTCAGTCCAATAAACATATCGCGCATTGCATTTTTATTGACGACAAATGAACAAATTTAATTCACATGTCACATGACTTTACTAAACAAACTGGTAAAATCGTTAGTGATCAAATTTACCAAGGAAATTCAGTGCTCCAACAATTAAGTTTGCTTCCAGAGCAGGAAAACTCAGGTAAGGGAATCATTATATGATTATACGTTACACAATAACACCCGGCTTGTTACTCCATGGCGACTCCTAATTCGACATCCTCGAGCGCGTTTGTTTCCGCCAGTTTCCTCTTCCGGCCGTTATCAGTTCCGCTGCGATTACGAAACTAATATGATAACAGCAGCACCAAGGGAGATAACGACCCGAAACTCAGTCTTAGAATATTATTTAATGTGTCGGTGAAAGAATTCGACGTCCCATTTTCAAGCGCTAGGAGTATTCAAGTCTAGTATTTTAGAAGATTTTTTATATCCTGCACGATTAATATTAATATTATGTAATATTAATATTAATATATTATTATGTATATTATGTAATATTAATATTATTAATATTATGTAATATTAATTTGTAAACATAATCAAATAAATATATTTGAATGGTTATAGAAATAATTGGTTTATTTTCGTGTAACCTAGCCTCAGCCTAAGGTAAATGCATTAACAAATTTCGTAATATTAATATAATCGCATTATGTTTGTTCGCAAGTACCCATTACATATCCATACGTCAAAATAATTGGGATGTTCATTTCACGTCAAATAGCAACGTGATCATAATTTTGGCTAACCTTTAAAGAAGCTTCCATCCATGGAAACCGGGAAAATGATATGAATAGTTGTTTTAATTTATTTGTTTTTCCAAATGTCAGACTCTGGTCAGACTCCTTGGTCCTATGTGAAAACAAAAAACAAAAAAAAAGAGATATTGTAACCTAGAGTCTAGAGGACTCGTAAATCCCGATTAATGCAGAACGAAATTCCACGTTTAGGAAATTAATTCTAAATTAATTAATTATAAATTTTCCCAGAGATTGTTCGGGTCGCATAAAAAGAGGTTTTTATTCTCTTATTTTCTTTCTTCGGATTGCCTTGACAGTCTTCATCACCGGAAGTTGCATTACAGGACTTTGTTTCATAAGGCCAATGTCAACTTTGTGCCAGCTTGCACGAAAAATCCAATCTGGTGTCTGCCAACTTCCGCTGATGAAGACTCTTAATGTCAGTTTACTTATAAATTGTTTAGATTACTCCACAATTTCTATCGGAAATTAGTCTCATTTCTAATATTAGACCTGACGATCTTATGGTCAATTTTTCACCGGAATAATAATTCTTTATAGCGAAAAACAAGTATGAATGTACGTCCACGAATGTGCTGCAATCTGCTGAGAAACTGTTTGTTACTACTAACATGCCAATCATGTATACTGGTACTGTATACATAACCGAGTATGTTGCACATACCAATGTATATAGTATACATAATGTTTACATAATCACTTGACCTGATAAAACATTGCCACAGATAGGTCTAAGTATAGAAGTTATAATCATCATATCCTTAACTTACATTCATTATAACCTGCAATATTTTAAAGATGTATCTACTATTATTTAAAGACAATCTTCTTATACGGTATTTGGATGCGGGAATACAGATCAAAGAAATGAATAGGCCTACCTAATATTTTTTTTGAAAATGCTGAATTTGTTACGTTTTTTAAATCTTGAAGAGAGCCGAGTTATTTTTGTTTTAGTGTTAATTTTCTGTATGACAGAAAAAAAACCGGAAGTATTTTTTCGGTCCAGTTGGCAGGCGTGCTACCGCTAGCTAGCCGACATCGTGCTTCCTCGCTCCTTACGGGCTGATTGTAGTAATCAGCTGTTGGTTGGCGGGAACAGCCTTGCACATAACCTCTGAACATCTCACGCATCACGCAACAGCAACTTCGTCACTCTCACTTCACACCTCTCTTGCGAAATACAAAACAAAAACTTAGATATATTTCCTATTGGCACAGTTTCTTACAAAATGTTTTTCAATGACTGAAATTGTACACTATTATTACGCGTTATTACTCATCATAGGTCGCCAGGTCCATGCATCAGAGACGAGATATAGACTTGGAAATAACACCAGAAACATCACGATTGAGAAGTAAAACTATTGGCAGACAAAAGAAACTCTTGACCGGAAGTTGCCAGAGACCATTTACAAGTTTTGTAACATAAGAGCTATGTTTAAAATTCATTCTTGGTGATGGGGAGTTTATGTTGTTTAAACAATTATTACTTATTTATGTAATTTTTTAATTTTTACTAATCAGTGATTAAAAATGTCAGCAATAATTTCTTAAACAACATATAAGAGCTATGTTAAATTTCAGCTTAAGATACTCCTAACCTAATCTTCCAAGAGTGATGTCAAATAAAAGGTAAAGTACGGTATATGGTCCTCTTTTAAGTTAAAATAAAAAACTGCCTACCCAACGATAACAAAAAAAATATAGGGTTCAATGAAAACTACTAATAAAAATGTAATGAAAAATCCAAATGCCCAAACGTTAAAAATCTAAAATGAAACTCTCTCTAGAAGTAATATTTACAATTTCACAATTTAACGAAATTTCTTCTATGTTGAAATATTATTTCTTCGTGTAGATCTGAACTCGTCTTTTGCAAGACTTGTAGCTAAGACTCGGGCCGATGGCTCAGACGAATCTTTTCTGGATGGGATCTTTCTTTAGAATAGAGTATAGCTCCCTTAACAAGAGTTATGGCAGCGAGCGTTCTACAGCGAGCGTTCGTTGTTGTAGGTGTCCTGCTGAGATCGTCCCTCCTACTCCTGGACTCTGGGCCTCCTGGAGCTGTAAGCATGCGCAGGACGCTCTCTGGAGTGTGGAGGGGGCAGGTACGACCGTGGCGTGGTGTGCGGCAAGGTATGCCCACGTAGGTCAGCCCACGGTTACCTGAGTCACTTCAGAACCCTGACGTCACTGGGAACCCACAACTCGACCTTGAGATCGCCACCATTACTTTGCACTCGGGATTTGGTAAATGCTATTTTTGTATCTCAAACCCGACCAGATAATTGGGATATTTTCCGTTATATGAGACGGTATAGATGAAATCAAATATTTCTGCTCTACTTCTTGAACCCCTTTCGGTAAATATTGCACAACTTCAGCAGCCTATTGTCCCAATATCACCTCTTAGTCATATTTCAGTTGCATAATACTTAAGAAGCCTCTGTTTTGAATTATGTCATGCATTTATTGTTCGTGCTTCATGTATATTCAATGAGTGATGTATATGATTACGTTTTTCGAATAGAACAATTCCCAATAAAAGAGAAAATTGCGGGGATTTGCAACGAGTGAAGTGGTTCAGAACCCAATGATATCCTTTTTGAAGACCTGCTATAGAATTCAAATACATTTACATTTTGTAATAATACAAAATTAATAAATTACAGTAAACTTAAGTTTTTTTAATTGCCTTCCAAGATACATCAATCTTAATGACACTGATGTGCGTGGATAAAATTAAAACAAATCTTTAGTTTTCAAATAAATGTAAAAAATCAATGCAATATGTACAGAAACCATTATTTTTAATATTTATTTTTTAAACCACATTTATATTCAAACAAAAAATCCATCTCTATTCTGTACTAGCCATCTGTATTCTGTATTCTGTATTCTGTAATTCTGTAATTCTGTAATCCATCTGTATTCTGTACTAAATGGACACATTTTCTAATATGTCTTGGTAACAGCCAAAAACTCAAAAGTCTAAACAACAGAAAAAGTACTAGTCCAAAAATGTCTAGAGTTAACAAAATAAAACGCGTTATTTATTTTAGAGGCATGTGATGAAATCTTGACGAAGGCGAGCAACAGGAGCTGCAGCTGAGTTTGATAGAAGAAAGTCGCAACGCCTTCAGGACCGTTAGTTACCCTGTGGGCGGACGCGACTCTTGACACTAAGTGACTCATTATCGTGCGCGGGGGATTGCCCAACAAGAGGCGGCAGATAATCAGGTAGTTAAGCAATTTACAAAAACGCCTGGATATACCACTTTAAAATAATGTCAAGCTTTATGTACAAATGAGGTCGGGAGCAGTTCTCAGAGATTGGTGTTGTCAATTAATTACACTTTTACAAAACACAAATTAATTCTTGTATTAAAAGAAACTTTTTTTAGAAGGTCCAAACCACAAGAAGGATTTTCATGTTAATTTGTTTATGGAAGGGCAATTTTGAGTAGAAGCGAATGTCGAAGCCTTAATTTCCATTTACAGTTCTACTTAAATTAAATTAAAATTTTGAAAAATATAGCAGCCTAAGCAAACATTGAACTTTAAAATTATATCGTGTAGCCATCAAACATTTTATCTATAGAAGTTATAGAGTGAGGATGGTTTGTAAAAACATAAGAAAACGGAGTAAACATCGCATGTTAACAATCCTATGTTTTAGTTTTTGTGGGCAAGGCTGTGATAAGCAGTTACCATAATACAGTAAAGAGAGTGGCAAAATATTGAGCAAGAAGAGTAAATTATCGTTTTGGCGGCGCCGCGCGGCGCATGATGGAAACGTGAAATAAAGTAATTTTACTAAGCCAAGACGTATTCGACTAACAGCTGACAGTTATACGTGTCCCTCCATGGACTGGCATTAAATCCTCCCCTTCCATGTTCTTGATAATTTTTGCCAATTTGTCTGTTGAGATGTAGCAATTTTCTCCCTCAGTTTCAAAGAAAGACAGATGTAGTAAATATGGGAGCCAATGAATTCGCCAACCAGGGTGATCACAAGTTGATAAGACATTTGCCAGACAACCATTTAATTTATCAAGATATTTTAGCGTTTTAGTTTTCTGTGGTAGTTTTAAGGTCAAAAATCGTTAAAATCCGACAGGCCACAACAAATTTTTCAAAAATATTCAAAATAAAAATAATGAAAAGAATATTAAGAGGAAGGTTCATAAAATATATTTACTAAACATAAAATATATTTAAATATAAGGAGAGGCATTCATTAAAAGTGTTTATTGAGTGTAACATTTCGGATTTTGACAAAATATTAAAAATACATAGAATAGCCTATTTGTGAATTACTACGACTTCAACTTTACATTTTCACAAGTACTGTCGTTGAAAGTTTTCAGTAGTAATTTTTGTCATTGTATTTTAAATTAAACTAGCCGATAACCCATTCTCCCCAAGGGAATACTAAAAAAATAATTCAGTGCAAACTTAAAATGTAATTATCCCAGTGACAGTTTGCAGAGAGAAATATTTCTCATAACAGCTATTTATTTGAGGGTAATTAATTAAGATAAAACAAATTTTTTTATCATTCGAATTATATGGGAACATTAAGGGCCAGTGGGGTGGAGCACTGATGACTGAAAGGAAATCAGTCAAAACATCCCTTAAATTTTACACCTCAATCGTCAAAATCACTCATAAAAAAACGTTGTTCATCACACTAATCTCCTTAGGGAATTAAAAAGAAAGATAACAGCAATATACCAACCGCCAAAATATGAAATTCGTGTAATTTAAGTGAATGTTTATGAATCGCACAGTGAACGACCAGGGTGTTATCACGTTCACGTTCATAAAACCCGGTAGGGAGTAATAGTTGCACATACATTAGCCCGAGAGAACGGAAACAAACAACAGTAAACACGCAAGGTGTCAAAATTTCAACAAAGTTGGCGCAACCTCTGGTTGATTCACGCGAGGTAGGTCAGCAACCCGGCAAGTCCTAGTCAGCACGTCAGCAGGGAGTAGCCAGGGGACGTCATGGTGACGGCGGCGAGGCTCTGGGAGGAGGATGAGGAAAAGTAGGTGTCCTTGACAAGTCATGGGTCCGGAGGATACACTAAGTCCAGAAGGTTCAACAGGGTGACTGTACTGTGAAATACGGACGTTAAAATTGCCTTTCGGAATTTCCAATTACATCTTGGGAAAAGAGTGAATAAGTTACATTAAGCCACTTATTCAACGTTATTTTAAAAACTTATGCTCTGTTGGTATTGAAGCAATTACTAATTTATACATTTCTACTGTTCAGTATTTTTCAGGTTGTGCTTGTGTTTGTAATCAAGGTTTAAATTAAACTAATATTTGATAAAAGAACTACCAACCTTTATCCGTTTTAACGTGTTAAAATGCTCGATATATACATTTAAACAAAATTTCAGATTATCAGCTGGCATTACCAGTTCTATTCGATTAGATTAGATTAGATTCTATTAATTTTGTAAAATTTCTTAATGTAATTTATTCTTTTTAATTTTACACTGTCTTAACCGTTGCACTAAATAGCATTTTCATGTTACTCTAGACTTTGCTTGCAGTATTCATCCTTGGTATCTTATTCATTGTCTTAATCTTCTTGTTTTTTTGTTTGGTTTAGCATAGCCTGTTAAACCGCTTCAGGAATAATATTGGCACCCATTTTATTATCGTGATTCAGCCTTTCCTGAACTTTTTATTATTTTGTTCTGTTGTTAAAAGTGTTATAATATGTTATTTGTATAATCTATACTTTTTAATGAGGCCATAATTAGATAACGGTTTGTGGAAATTTATAACTCTAGTTCAAGTTAGTATAAGTTAGAATAGTGACGACTTCAACGCATTTGTACGAAAACTGTCGATTACAATAAATAATTCTATCCGGAAGTGTTAAAACCTTTTTAACACTTTAGAAATTCATAAAGACACTACAAACTAACGTAAAGTACAGTGTATGCCAAAATTTCAAACAAATTAATTTTTGGGAATTCATACTGTTTGTAATTATCGGTGGGACCCTTATATAAAAATAACCTAGAACCTCTGCGACAGATATGCAGCAAACGGTGTCAAGACGAATAATTACTTTAACAACTACTTGGTATTAGCTGGCCCAAACCAAGGTAATATGTAACAGTCACACACAGAATTCTTATTTCTATCAGAAGTGCTTCAAAAAGGTTGCTTTTTAAACGACCCAACTATCGTAAACAACGAACTGATGCGGTTTAGTGTGTGCCTTACCACATGAAATGGATGTTTTTTTACAACATATATATATAGGGTAGGACCAAGTCCTTGTAGGTGCCTGCCTCAAACCTACTCTCGCTCACATCCCTCCTACATACGCACGAGCACGCACACGCGCACTGACACACTTTCAATATAAGGTACCGCCGCGCCGTGTCTCCATTCATCCAACGAGTGCCATATGGCGGCTGGAACCGGTTTTCTCGAAGATTTCATCTGTAAACACCGGATGAAAGATGGACGCTTGAACGTATATTTGTTCTCTGTTTGAACTGTGTGCACAGCATTGTGGAGGCTTCACAGGCATTTGCCTGGTAACAGAGAGAGGTTTGGTGCAGCTCTGCCTGTATCACTGTATTCGCGAATGAGACAGAATATTCGACCGAATACCGAATGTTAGGAGAGTTCGCGAACATAATAGTGTGGGAGCTGCACGAACACCGAGTATAGAAATGTGACATTGTTGTAAGCAGTGAGTATGGACGATTGCTATTCGGCCAAATATTTTAGTTGCAAGGTTATTCGAGAGTAGTGTAGGACAAGCTTTAAGGGGTGGAATTAAGAGAAGGAAGACGATTTGCTTCAGGAGTATAAGTTAACAAAGACAAAAATCTCTCACGAACTATCAGCAAAAAACATTACCAGGTCCTATTGTAAATAATATTCCTAAGCATTTAGAAAATACAACGTGTACTTTCGTCCCACAGCACTCATTTTAAAATTTAAAATTTGTTTGCCAGATAATTTGGGACTATTTCATAATACAAATAAATATTATTTTAGTTTCTAGGAAGACGTAAAGATCATACCATATTTTATAGTCAATAATCAATTTTAATGCAATTCAATTTCAATCAATATTGAACTTTCTATAATCGTTTCGCAGCAATTAACGTGATAATGACCTGAGCGACCATAATTTAGTTATCAGCTCGCTATTTTCTTTGAAAATCTTACATACGATTGTGGTTGATGAAGCAATTAGCTTGGATAATCACTTAAAATTGGCTTTCATATACTTAATTTTCCGAGATTGCAAGACTGTATTAAATCAAGTTTCCTAAGTTTGAAACCAGTATTTTACCTGACCGCTCATCGACGTTCCCTGACCCTCTACAACGTTGGGTTTGTTGTTGATTTGGTCACAGGTGATTTTACAATGTACCACCTCAACAGTCACTGCTCGGTGGGTAAATATTAGTTTGGATTCATCAGCTACAAGTATTACCTAGAATGTAATATTAGTCTATGGTTAATGCTAATGTAAATAAACAATGATGCAACCTCGCTATTAACAATGAACCAGGCGGGAGGAGCCGTGTGTCGTGTGTGGCCCACGCGGTGGTCAGGGCGTGCCACAAATAGTTGCTTCCGACTCAGCCAAGTACACGCACTGCAAGTCATGTAATCGACATCATCCCACTGGCCTCATCTCCATAGAAAACTTCAGTCGGGGACTGAGCTTTGCATGGTGTTTGTTATCGACTCGCTGAGAGTCGTACCGCAAGTAGTTCCCTTAGCGCACGAATCCAGTACACACTGCTAGTCCTGTAATCAACCTCACTCTACTATCCTCATCTCCATGGACAACTCCGTTGGGGTCTGAGCTTTGCATGGAGAAGGTCCGATGTCTTGGTTACCCACGCGTTAGTAGTCGTGCTGTATTTAGTTGCTGTATATCCCGAATCAAGTGCACACAGAAAGTCCTGTAATCGACATCATCCTATTGTCTTAATCCCCATTATCAACTCCATTGGGGGTCTGAATTTTGCATGGAGAAGGTCAGACGTGATTGTAATCCACTCGTTGATTGTCGTACTGCAAATAGTTGCTTTAGTTCTAGAGTCAAGTACTCACTGCTAGAACAGTAATCGGCATCATTCTACTGGATACAACTTCACGCAAGCACCAGTAGGGACCCATATTTGATAAGAGAAGGTCCGCCACAAGTCATGAAGATTAAATTCAAAGAATTCACCCTTCGGTTCTCATCTCCATAAATAAATGCAGTGGGAGTTTAAGCTTTGCATGAAGAAATTCAGACGAGTTTGTACCATCAACGGGTATCTAGGGATAGTCGTGTTGCAAATAGTTGATTCCGACAAACTAAAAGTCCTACTGGATCATCCTACTGGGTACAACTTCATAACAATCACTAATGGGAACGAGCTTTGATCTGAGAAGGTCATTCTGTTTGTTAAAACGGCTTTAATTATTTTTTTCATCACTCCATAGCGATATTGTAGAATTATAGCCATACCACTAATTTGTAATTGCTGAACTAGGTCACGAGAAAACATAACCACGACTATCTTTGCAGGTCAAGTTCTAAAGGTGACATAAGTATTCAAGATAAGCATTGTCTTATCGCGCATTGTTAAAGGTGCGCTTTCTACACACACTGCTGATAAGAAACCAAATTGTTTTAGAAATATGGACTATTTTTAACGCCAGATTATTGTTTTACAAATATACTGCTTTAGAACGAGATAAATTTTGTGTAGGAATGCAATTTTGATTTACAATTTTTCAGCATGAGTCCATTCATACAATTGTAATGAAATTATCACTTTAGTTTTGACTAACAAATTTCTCTTATTATGTCCACAAAACGTGTAAATAAGAGAATATTCTGATCTGAATATTAGAATGAGTTCGAAGTAGGTTTGGCTGGGTACAAAATGTAGTTTGGTTGTTCAAGATTTTTTTTCCGGAAATAAATTATTTGTCTACTGTCTATTTTCAATCTCCCTAGTATTTTCACATTTCATTAATTTGTGTGTGTACACTATATTGTCTGTACGCATCCATTGTCGGGCAGGCTGACAGACAAACAGTTACTCAAAAACAACTTTTTTGGGTTCAGGGAGCACCGAAACGAATATTTCCACCGATAACTCGAACTCAAATGTTCACGAAAACAGTAAAATTTGTATCCTGTGTATACTATAGGGGGAGAAAGTAAAAACATCTAATATCGGTTATTAATAAAATAAGATTGTCATTCTATGTAAGCGTGGTCTATGATAACGTATTTAACAAGAGACAAAATATTACTTCACGACCTCAGGATTGTTGACAAACCTTTCCCACTAGCGAACGATGTATCCGGCAGTACTAACTTTAATATTTGCTCCTGTAACATTACAATTCTGCGTCAGCATGCGATCAAATTTATATTTTGCGTCAGCTTCCTCAGCGTGGCTGTAGCACGTCATGCAGTTGACAGCATTCCAACTAGGGTGGAGAGCCAAATAATCTCAAGTCGGAATTGAATACTTGGTAGAGTACGAGCGGTGTAAATTCATTTCAACCACAATTAGTCACAAACATCGTGCTTGCTGATTTAACAGTTCAGAATTGAACAAAATATTTATAATGTTTTAAAAACTTAAATATAAGCTTAAGTTCGTAGAAATATCATCTTTATTTTGTGTCTACTTAGATCAAAATTTCACGTTGTTCGAATTTCGGCAGTAGAATAAAAATTAGAAAGTTGTCCAACCTATACCTACCTATATGTGGGAAGAACTCTCCATTCGCCTACATCCGACCGAATACTGTGCAGTATTTACAAGACTATCTCGATTAATTAAAATCTCTGTAGGCATATCTTAGAGACGAATTAAATCCAAAATCAATGCTATGTCCAAAATAATGGCAGTGAATACTACAAGATATCACTCTGATTTTCAATCCAAGTTGGTAAGGATTCCGGCGGAAGTTTAGATGGTCGAGGTTCTGCTCAGAATCAAAAATAAAATAATTAGTTTTGGTGGAAGAACTATTTTTCTTTCGAATGATAAAGGTTAATATATATGATTTGGTGAAATATAATGCGTCCAAACCAAATCATTATTAAATGACAACAAATGTGTTATTAGTTGATAAGCTTTCTGACCATAAAAGTACTTTTTAATGGTAATCGTACAAAACACTAAATGAAATGCGACTGGTTACAATAGTTCAAGAACAGCATATCTTAAAAACTCAGTTAGTTGCACCAAAACTAAACACTGTATTTAAACTCACTAGCTAACTAGATTTGAAAAGTCTAAAATAAACTTGATCAATGTTTAGGCGTAACTATAAACATATGTTTACATAAATTGCGTGTAAACAGTCAATTTTTAATGGCTGGAGATATCGTGGAATAAAGGTCTCATAGGTCTATACAGAAATAAAATACACAGACATACCACTTCAAAAACACTTTCTGGGTTCAGGGAGCACCAAAACGAATAATTCCACCAATAACTCAAATTCTAACATTAGAACGAAAACTAATTTGTCTTCCTATTACACTATTTCTATACATGTGAGGGGAGAAAATAAAACATATAAGAATGATAATATGATTCATCATTATTATATCTGCAATTCGCTCCCTGAATCCATACCAAAATGAAACATCTTATTCTGCTTTCCTCCCCGACTTATCTTCTCGTCAGCCGGCCGGTAATGTGACCATCTCCTTTAACTGACGTTGGTAGTTTTTCGCGCGGATAGTATGAATAAGAACACGAATATTTTATTTTACACAAAGTTCATTAGTGCCGTAATTCAGTAAAACATAAGGTCTTCCAAAACAGCTCTTTGTAAGGCTCCGTCTACACTACGGAACAATTTGCACCGCCGCGTGAAAATACTTTGTTAAGATACGGAAAAGGAACGGTGCGGAGGTCCGCAGGATTCCTGTTTGCGGCTATGACTATACTGATTATACCTAAGAATAAACGGGATTTGATAGAGGAAAGTTAATTCTACTCATGCTTATTTTTAGAATTTCAAAATAATCTTTCTGCCTTAAGTGGTCGTAGTTTGAAAAAGCTCATTAGTGAATTTCCTATGGAAAAGTGAACTATTAGCATGACCCGCACGGTGAAACTTGAGCCCGGGACCACCATAGAAGTTCCTAACGTGACCCCCTGAACACGTTTTGGGGGGTCGTTCAAAATTATATATAATCAGCTCAGGAAATTATATATATTCCTGGTCCTTGGTGGTGTTATTTTATTTATATATATATATATATATATATAAACAAAATATATATATATAAATTGGTGGAGTGGTGTGTGTATGCACTCTAGCGGTCGCATTTTTTGTCCAATTTACTTCTAATTTGGTAGGGATATTCCTTTCTATAATCAGTTGGACAAGTTCGTTGGGCAAAACAATCGGAAAACTCTAAACCCCTTTTTTGGGGATTATTCTTCCAAATTTTGGGTTTTTGGGCCCAAAAAGGGTCAGAAAAGCCCCGTACGTAAAATTAATGTTTGTAATAAGATGGGAATTAGTGAAGCGAAATTTTTAAGCCCTCTCTTGTCATTCTAGCATAAATATTTACCGAGTTATTAAAGAAAATGTGTATCGACTAAACACAGTACGTTGTCTTATGGGGTTTTTACATTAGAAAAGCATGTTATTCATTTGTTGGTGTATTTATATCATCACCAGCAACCTCGCACCTACTTTCAAGCCTGTTTGGACCTTCTCCTAACATTATAATTCGCAAAATTGTATTCCCAGCTTTGCAGGTAAATGAAACCAGGACCATCAGAACAGCCAAAAAATCAATCTTTTCAGATTGCAATAAAAATTGGAATAAATTTATATTTTTACACTGATTTTGAGTTTTACAAGTTTTTATGTGGAAATTCACTTCTCTCACGTCAGCGTGCTGCGTGCGAACTCGTTTTACATTTAAAAGCGCTTGCGAATGTAACTCAGTTAAATAAATCAAAAAAGTAAAAAAGCTCATTTGTAGATAATATTTTCCTCTTGAATTTACCTTTAATTACAGAGATTATGTATCAGCTGTAAAGAGGAATCCTGCAAACCCTTTCATGGCGCTGCGCTACAATTGTGTTGTGTGGACTTAATTTTCCTGGAATTAAATGAAGGTTAAAGAGATATAACTTTATCCTTTATCTAAAGTTATGGTTGCATTCGTAAATATCAGAGCTATGAGCTGAATCATGGAGACTGTTTTTAGCGAATTTCCCCTATAGGGAAGAAGCTATTACCGTAGTCGGCATGGTAAGACCTAGGCCCGGGACCATGATAACTTTTCGTTTTGAGGTCCCCAGACCCCAAAAACACCATTCGTTCGAAACTGTAGATATATATATATATATATATATATATATATATATATATATATGTGTCCGTGAGCACGATAACTCTCGTAAAAATTATCCGATTTTGATGAAATTTGGTATAAACGTGTAAAGCAACATTTATGACTTTAAGTTCGAAAACCAGCCAGATCGCTTTATCCTAAGGGGTATTTTGGGGGGGTTTTGTACCTCAAAAATGGGTTTTTTGAACTTTTTACATATAATTTTGAAAATATTCAAATTTTAGTTCTCCTCATTGAATTTAGCTTAAAAAAACACACAATTTGGTATTTTGATCATTTCTCTACGTCAATTGGTTACCGAGATATTGAAAGTGCTAAACACAGTACGTTGTCTAATGTTATTCTTATGGAGGATAAGAAACATTTTATATCTCGCTTATTTATAAACGTATACTGACGAAACTTGGTATACAGCTTCATCTGGTTGAGGACCATTGATATTTGCTCAAAAAACAATTTTTTACCAAAGGCTCCCGTAGCAGCAAACCTGCGTACTCAGCCCCATGTTATTCTTATGGAGAATAAGTAACGTGTTATCTCCCTTCATTATGAAAATAAATTAATGAAATTTGGTATGTGGCTTTACCTATATGAGTTATATTGATATTTGTATAAAACCCCATTTTTTGTGTTCCTTGCTTCAGCAAACCTGCATACTCAGCCGCCATGTTATTCTTATGGAAAATAATTAAAATGTCATAAATCGTTTATTTATGAATGTATATTGATGAAACTTGGGATGTGGCTTTATGTGGTATTAAGATACATATATATGCATTGGAAATTCGCTGAGTACGCAGGTTTGCTGCTACGGGGGTATTTGCCATTTTCAGGCTTTGAGATTTTGAGACGTGACCGTGCAACACACGTTTTGCGCAACTTTGGAAGATGATTTTTCATCTGCAATCTAACTGCTCATCCTTTAAAAAATAACAAAAAACGGAAAGTTAACGAATTTCGATTCATGTAGGTGAAGCTACACGAATTTCAAGTATCCTCTTCTTCTTCTCCTTTTTCAGTTTACAAACATAAGAATTTAGCCATGAAAAAATTTACTAATAAATAAATTCTAATTGTGTAAGTAATACTTTACCTACATAGTTGTATAACAGTTGGAACGGTTGTAACGCCAAATTGTTTGCAGTTATTTACATAACTGCAGAAACGCAATAAGGATGTTGACAATAACTGTTCCCTGGTACTTGTTACAGTCATTTGGTTATGCTATTCAGTCGTGAGATTCTGACCAGGATGGTTACGAGCAAAAATAGTAACAATGGAATTGAGAGGAACATAACTGGGGGAGAAGGGGGGCGACATTGGCCTACTTGTGACCAACTTTCGGAAGCAGCTGCCCTTTTTCTCGTTTTCTCGGGGAAACTTCGAGCACATAGAGATTTAGAGTAAGAAAATCATTCCTTTATCGTTCATGCCAAACAAATTACGGATAATAAACTAGTAAGCCATACTTTCCTTCTCAAGTTCTTTAATTTGCACCACTCCTTATAATGTATGGGACATTTTGTGCTGTCATTCCAGTATTTTATTTATAGTACCTGGGGCTGAGCATGGGCCCGAGTTAACATTAGGTTTTTGCTCATATTTTATTTATCTATTAGGGCCGGGAAGTTTCCTGAGAACTTTAAACAAGCAATAGTTGTACCAGTGTTCAAATCATCTGATAGTAAAGACTTTAATAATTATCGTCTGATATCACTGTTAAACATGCTGACAAAGTTGCTAGAAACTTGTGTGAAAAACCACATTGTTGATTATTTCCCAAATAACAGTATCTTTTGTCCAAATCAATTTGGTTTTATGAAAGGAAAAAATCCAGACTTTGAAACTGAACGGCACATAACCGAGATTGTAACTCGCGTTGATGAAAGCAAACCTACTATGGGTCTATACCTTGACTTTACGAAAGCTTTCGACCTTGTTGACCTAAATATACTTGTGAACAAACTTGAGAGTTACGGAGTGCGAGAGAAAACTTTGAATTGGTCTGAAATATTCCTTTTAGCGAATTTCCCCTATAGGGAAGAAGCTATTACCGTAGGTCTCATGGTAAGACTTAAGCCCGAGACCATGATAACTTTTCATTTTGAGGTCCCCAGATGCCAAAAACACCATTCGTTCAAATTTGTATATATATACAGGGTGAGTTTCTACTCGCAACATTAACTTCGCCAGTGAGTTCTCCTTACAAAAAGGAACAAAAATTTTCCTATGGAGCCATGTCCGATTCTCAACCGTTTGGTTGTATTGGGGAATTTTGTATTTTTTCAATCTCACATGACTTGGTCTCATTAATTTAGCTATAAAATTGTAACCAGTCACTATAACCAATTTTAATCATTACCAATAGGGAGAGCATTAAATTTGCAACAAATCTGAGGTTTAACGAAATAATAATTGATTGAAAACACCAGGTAGTAACGCAAATTATGCAAAAAATACGTTTAAATAATGTTTTCAATGCAATTTTAATGCCCCATTTCATCACCTAAAAGTTATGCTGCGTGATGTCAAGTTAAATGAAAAACTTTCTTTTTTAATAACCTTTAAAATTATGTGCTATAATAAGGTGTTGAAAGAAAAAATACAGTATAAATACCTAAATATTTAATAAAAAACTTTATTATTTACAAAAACAACAAATGAAATTAACAAATTTAAGTACGTTTCAACGTACAGCTGGTTAACAAAGTTACTTTAATAAATTTTCAAAATGCCCACCATTAGCATTGATGCACGCACGGACCCTTTTCCTCAGTTCTCTTACACAAGCCTTCAAGTTTATTTCATCCCGAAGATGATTAGCTGCTCTCACAATTCGCTGCCTCACTTCTTCTGCAGAGTGTACAGGGGTACGGTAGACTTCTGCTTTGAGAAAACCCCATACATAGTAATCGATTGGAGTTAGGTCTGGTGACCGTGGAGGCCAAGGAACAGTCCCTCCTCTTCCAATCCACATAACAAAGGTACTATTGATGTACTCCCGTACATCAAGGCTAAAGTGCGGGGGTGCACCATCTGCTTGAAAAATAATTTGCTCGCGCAAATTCAGTGGCAAGTCCTCAAGGAGCTCTTGTAGATCATCTCGGAGGAACTGAAGGTACTGAACACCGTTTAGTGACGTAGGTAGGTCAAGATATGGACCTACAAGATGGTTACCAATCAGACCAATCCACACATTTACTTTAAACCTAGTCTGACTGCTCGATTCTCGGGCAAGATGTGGGTTTTCAATGTCATAATAATGCTCATTGTGATAGTTGAAATCGCCATCTCGCGTGAATGAGGACTCATCCGTCCACAAAATTCTCTTTAAAAAATCACCACGATCATTCTGTTGGATCCATCTACAAAACCGCAGCCTCTGAGGGGGATCCCGTGGCTCTAGAGTTTGAACACTGGTAAAATGGTAAGGATGTAGCCCTTCTTTGCGTAAAAGTTTCGAAACAAACGTCTGACTCACCCCCACTTCTCTAGCAATAGCTCTAGTACTAGTTCTTGGATCTCTTTCTACGCAGTCCAACACAGCTTCTTCCACGCCAACATCTTGCACAACGTTGCCAACTGAACGCCCATTAGTGGGAAACTTTCCATTTTCGGTCAAACATCGATGTACCCTAATAAAGGTTCTAACGTTAGGAAGTCTTCTATTAGGAAAACGTCTACTATACTCGCGACGGCTTTCAGTCGCGTTACAGGAACAGAATCCGTACTATAAATGTATGTCAGCATATTCTTGATTAGAAAAAGGTTCCATAGTAAAATACTAGATCCACACAATACAAAAAACGCATGTATAAACATGTAATACACTAAATTAAAACAACAATTTAATCAACAATGGATGTTTTCAACAGCTGGTTCATACCAGCTGATTAGCTAAACAAAGTAATAGCAGCTGATTCATTCTAATAACAGTTACAGCTGATTTTACAACATTCAAAGATACAGCAAATTGTAACTTTGAAAGAGCAAAATAATAAATGAAAACAAGTTTTTTATTAAATATTTAGGTATTTATACTGTATTTTTTCTTTCAACACCTTATTATAGCACATAATTTTAAAGGTTATTAAAAAAGAAAGTATTTCATTTAACTTGACATCACGCAGCATAACTTTTAGGTGATGAAATGGGGCATTAAAATTGCAATGAAAACATTATTTAAACGTATTTTTTCATAATTTGCGTTACTACCTGGTGTTTTCAATCAATTATTATTTCGTTAAACCTCAGATTTGTTGCAAATTTAATGCTCTCCCTATTAGTAATGATTAAAATTGGTTATAGTGACTGGTTACAATTTTATAACTCAATTAATGAGACCAAGTCATGTGAGTTTGAAAAAATACAAAATTCCCCAATACAACCAAACGGTTGGGAATCGGACATGGCTCCATAGGACAATTTTTGTTCCTTTTTGTAAGGAGAACTCACTGGTGAACTCACTGGTTGCGAGTAGAAACTCACCCTGTATATACAGTATATATGTGTCCGTAAGCACGATAACTCTCGTAAAAAAGGTCCGATCTTAATGAAATTTGGTACAAATGTGTAAAGTACCATTTATTTGAACGAGTTCGAAAACCAGATGAATCGCACCATCCGAAGGGGGGTTTTTGGGGGGTTTTGTACCCCAAAAATGTGTTTTTTGGGGTTTTCACATGTAATTTTAATTTAAATCAAATTTTAATTTATACTATTAAATTCACCTTAAAAAAACAATTTGGTATTTTGATCATTGCTCTACGTCAATTAGTTACCGAGATATTTAAAGTGCTAAACACAGTACGTTGTCTAATGTTATTCTTATGGAGAAAAAGAAAAATTGTATATCTCGCTTATTTGTGAACATAAACTGGCGAAATTTGGTATATGGCTTGATCTGGTTATGGTTTATTGTTGTTTGCACACAAAAAATTGTTCGCCTATGGCTCCTGTAGCAGCAAACCTAGGTACTTGGTCCCCATGTTATTCTTATGGAAAATAATTAAAATGATATAATATATCGCTTATTTATGAATGTATATGGATGAAACTTGGTATGTGACTTCACTAAGATGAGTTCTATTGATTTTTGCATAAAAACCCACTATTTTGTGTGCCTTGTTGCAGCAAACCTGCGTACTCATCCCCAATGTTATTCTTATGGAGAATAATTAATATTTTAAATATCGCTTGTTTGTGAATACATTTCTTATGAATCCTGTTACGTATTTTAATGTGTTACGTTATATATTCATCGGAAATTCGCTGAGTATGCAGGTTTGCTGCGACGGGGGTATTAAAAAGATGCCAATGTGTCAAAATAATTAATATTTTTAGTGAAATGCGAGAATTGTATTGTGCTGTACCTCAAGGTGGTGTTCTTAGACCTATTTTGTTTACCATATTTGTAAATGATTTATTATCCATTGATTTGAATTCCAAATTATATGCTTTTGCTGATGATTCATCTTTGGTATCTTCGCCTAGTAATTTTCATCTTTTAAATAGTAGGTTGAATCGAGATCTTTCACTGATCTCTTATTGGACAGTCAAGAATCGCTTGATAATTAATACCAGGAAATCAAATGCAAATCTATTCTCTTATAAACCACAATCAATTGAAAATACAAAGAAAACAATGGTTTTACAATTCCCTACATCAATGCATGTATGAGTGTTGTTGTTATAAGATAAACATAGTAGACTCTGTCAAATATCTTGGAATGCATATTGATTCAGACTTACGATGGCACTCTAATGTGGATTATTTAAATGAAAAATGAAGGAAAATGAATTATAGCTTTTTCCACTTGAGGCAGTACCTGGGCACTTGCGTACACTTTACTTAGGTTGGTTTGAATCCACTCTAAAGTACGGAATAACTCATTGGGGTGGCACATGTCCACATATCATTCGCCCTGTTGAGGTGGTGCAAAGACTTGCACTGCGCACTATATGTGGGCTGAGGAAGTTCGAATCGGCGGCTCCCCTCTTTGAACTAATGAATGTCATGCGTGTTAGACAATTGTGGTGTACTCTGTTCTTATTGGTGAATTTCCTATGGAAAGTGAACTATTAGCATGACCCACACGGTGAAACTTAAGCCCGGGACCACCATATAAATTCCTAACGTGACCCCCTGAACACGTTTTGGGGGTTCGTTCTAAATTATATATATATATATATGTATATTAGACATATTAGACATATATATATATACATATGTGGGTGTGTGTGTGTGTGTGTGTGTATGCACTCTAGCGGTCGCATTTTTGTCCGATTTACTTCAAATTTGGTAGGGACGTTACTTTCTATAATCAGTTGAACAAGTTCGTTGGGCAAAACAATCAGAAAACTCTAAACCCCTTTTTTGGGGAATAATCTTTCAAATTTAGAGTTTTCGGGCCCAAAAAGGGTCAGAAAAGCCCCGAATGTGACATTAATGCATGTAAAAAGAACCAGGAAATGCATGTAATGCATGTAATGGGAATTAGTGTGGCGAACATTTTAAGCCCTCTCTCGTCATTCTAGCATAAATATTTACCGAGTTATTAAAGAAAATGTGTATTGACCAAACACAGTACGTTGTCTTATGGGGGTTTTACATTAGAAAAGCCTGTTATTCATTTGTTGGTGTACTTTTATGATCCCCAACAACCTCACGCCTACTTTAAAGCCTGACTGGACCTTCTCCTAACTTTATAATGCGCAAAATTGTATTCCCAGCACTGCAGGTAAATAGAACCAGGAGCATCAGAACAGCCAAAAAATCAATATTTTCAGTTTTGAATAAATATTGGAATAAATGTATATTTTTAACTGATTTTGAGTTTTTGTAGTTTTTTATGTGGAAATTCACTTCCCTCACGTCAGCGTGCTGCGTGCGAACTCGTTTTTCAGTATAGATTTAGTTATGTTTTTTTCCGCTTGTTACCATAAGTAGAAGAATGAGAAACATTTCGAATGGCAAGACTAATTATCTGTACCAAGACTAATGAAGACACCAGCCGGATGCAGTGTCATGACAAGGTGGTTGATATTGTTAATAGTAATTACAACAAGTTAAGAAACATTCTACATTGTAACTAGCAAGTATTTAAAAAGAAAGTTAAAATGTTAATATGTTCTGAAGTTATTGTGTAATTATAACGAGTAATGAGTAAATACAGGGTGTTTCTTTGAAGTGCGTTCCCAAATTTAAAAAAAATATTATTTAGATCAAAATTATTAAAAAAGTTCCTGTAAACATAGGTCCTAATGTGCATCATTTTCCATCTATCTGTCTGTATGTGTTTTTTTTACTTAATATGTTATATCTTAGGATCATCTGAAGATATTGGCTTCAAACGTGGTATATTATTACATTTAATAAGACCCATTTTGGTATAGAATATCAAGTTTCTGCTTTGTTCCATTTCAAAATCACGCCATCTTTGTTTTTCCAATCTAAATATCTGAAAAACCGTAAAATTTATGAAAAAACTGTAAGGTTAAAAACAGTTGGTTCATTTCGTCCTAAAAGTAATTATATTAAGATATTAACTATAGGGTAGTAAATCACTGAGTTGTTATGATTTTTATAAACTGAAACACGATTTTCTGCCCAGAAATTGCATAAAAGCATGCTTTAACTTATAAAACTCATAACAACTTAGTTATTTACCTTCCTGTAAGTTAATATCTTCATATAATTACTTTTAGGGCGAAATGACACAACTTTTTTGATTCTTGCAGTTTCTTTCATAAATTTTACGGTTTTTCAGATATTTAGCTTGGGGAAAAAATTACTACCATTTTTAAATGGTACAAAGTAGAAACTTGATATTTCATACCAAAATGGGTCTTATTAGATGTAATGCATCTACAAAGTTTGAAGTCAATATCTTCAGATATTCCTAAGATATAATGTATTAAGTAAAAAACACATACAGACAGATAGACGGAAAACTAGGCAATTTAGGACCTATGTTAACAGGAACTTTTTTACTCATTTAGACCTAAATAACCATATTTTTAAACTTGGGAACCCACTTAATAGATACCCTGTAGGTTTGTATATAGGATTTATTGTGTTATCAATGTGTTATGTGTTTTTGTATTTTCTAAGCGTGTTTGTATACTTATCATTCAGTTTGTTCGTTAGCTGCATGTGTTTATGTCTATTGATATGTATGTGTATATATTTAATTGTATGAATGCATCTATCAAATGTTTGTAATGAATGTGTTTATGAAGAATTTGGTTTTGTATACAGACGTGCAAGGTACCCAATTGCCCATGCATTATATGTTGTATTTGTTTTGTGATGTACTGTGCAATTAATTAGTGAAATAAGATGACCTCAAGACTAATTACTTCAAAGGCTTTATAAAGTGCGACTTTCTGACGACCGCATGTGTTTTGTGCATGGTTGTAATTGTAAAAAATGTAAAACTTATTATGGAAATAAACGATTTTGAACTTGAACTTGAACTATCAAATGAGTTTTCCGGAAAATCGTTTTTCAAAATGCGGTTGGCCGGTTGAGCATTTTGCTCCGCCCCAAGGGGTATTTATATGTCCTATGTTTATCTTTTGGAAATTGATTTTATTTGACCAGGCGAAATGTTAAAACAGTTGCACATTATTCGAAATGTCTTAAAATGTTTAACCACGTTATGCAGTACACACGTGCAGCCAATGTATTCCCTGTGTGAAACCCAAAACTATACAAAGCGGCTAGAACACAAATTCATACGGCAAGGGTGAGGATAGGGCCCCTTTATAATTTATAAATTTAAAATGACCCTTCGTTTTCAGCCCTTACCTCCCCGTCCTTGACCTGCCCCTGCAATATAATTTTGGCAAAGCCTTTGGATATACTTAGATATTCAGCACTGATTACGTCTGTGTGCAAATTACAGGCGAATTGTTATTAAATTATTCAGTTATTTGATACGCATAGTAATTAAACT
The DNA here is from genome assembly GCA_963675035.1 of Allygus modestus. NCBI lineage: Eukaryota > Metazoa > Arthropoda > Insecta > Hemiptera > Cicadellidae > Allygus > Allygus modestus. The sequence goes on along the minus strand of OY776115.1, from coordinate 149,798,896 downwards.
ATTAAACTGAGAAGAGAGCAGAAAAAGCGACCCTGTACATTACATAATTATATAAATAAAAAGAATATTACAGATTCCCGCTGAATAATAACTTAGCATCTAGTGCCTTGTTGAGGCGTTGAGGCTAGCGTGCACCCTCATTTGGCGATGTATTTTCACATTACGACGATTACGTAAAATAACCAGGATAATTACTTGAAGATTATCTTTTTTATGGAAAATATGGAATGATCATGTCTTGATTTTAAGAAAATTTATAAAAAAACGATTAGTTTCCTAAGTCCCTTTTGAGCTAAACGATTTTTTAAATTCCTTTCCCGTTTAGTCAACACTTTTTTTAGACCTACAGTATTTACAGAAGAGGTGAACGAATTAAAAATACAATGTTAAGTCAAATAATGTAGTAAATAAACAATTAATTTCGATAATAAAAAGAATCATACACGCAGTTATGTAATATTCAAGTTTTGATTTAATTTTGAACTAGAACTACAGACACTTCTCTGTGATTAAAACCATGAACAGTATCGATATTCGTCATAGTAAACAATGAATTAAACTTATATTATGTTATTTTAAACGCTAGAGATAAACTCTCTGCTATAAATAAAACCCGCCTATAATTAAAACCCCTTTCAATTAGTTCGATAAGAAAGTATAAAATATTATTACTAACATCATAATAAAACAAGTGTAGTTTAGGTAAAATATAATCATGTTATTTATAATATGTGCTCGAACTAAACAAAATAACAAATAACAGTTCGAAGTCGACTTTTATACAAATTTGTACTATTTATTACGGATTGTTGTTTTCGCCTTCACAAAATCGGACGCCACTTAGATAACATGGATGTACGCTTGTTGCCGGTCTCAAAGTGAAGGGACTCCAATATGACAAGATCGAACATTCCTGTTCTAGGTTTGATTTCACAACTATTATCAACTAACTATTGTTTGTTTTGTTTTATATTATATTTCCTGGTTTGTCATACATAGCTTGCTAAGTTAATTACATTTCCAACTTAGGAATGTTTAAATAATTATGTTAATACATAAAATTATGATAAAATAACGAAATATACAAGTGAATTTAGCCAAAGATTCAGCATTGGAAATATTTAGTGTATGCGTCTTCTAAATACATTCAAAACATAAATAATTGGTAAAATAATTACCATTAATCACATATAGTATTTAATAATTTATCAGATCTAAAACAATATAAAATACCTGCTCTTTCAAATGGTCCGTTGTAAGCAGGTATTTGACGGAGCAACTAGGCATTAAAGGCCTTTACTTTGTTTCATAAATAATCCAGATGAATGAATCCATTATAATAAATATTAAAATTTCTTCCAATTTGAAAATTAATTTTATGTTAATACTAAGTAATTTATATTTTTGTGCATTATTGAATTTTGTAAACATGCTTGCATTATAAATATCCTTTTCGTCATACTGCTTCAAAAACATCTGTTTTTGACAGATGCGTTGAGATTCAAAAGTTCTTCTTTTTAGTCTTTGGATAATAACATATGTTTTGATGATCATTATCGTACTAGGACTAAAAAGATCATTGTTGATGATACTTTTGATTCGAGGTCGTCATAAATCGATTAAAATTCATTCGATTATAAATAATCGAAACATTCATTGTTATTATCGAAACATTCATTGTTGTATTGTTATTTGAAGAACAACCGATTGATTCGAACCACAATGATTGGTTTGAATGATCGACTCAACAACCGATAGATATGAATGAACCGAAGTTATGCATGTGCAACAGCTGATTGTTTCAAGAGACAAGCTGAAAGAAACATTTGAGGTTATGAAGACACAGTACGTAAATTTTACTTTTGTTTTTGTTTAAACCTTAAGTTTTTTGGCAGTATGACGAAAAATATAGTTCGTCACTCGGATCAAAAGTGTCTTTTTAATACTCGCTCATTTCCTAGCCTCGGCTTCGCCTCGGCAGTTAAACTGGAGCTCGTATTAAAAAGATCCACTTTTGATCCTAGTGACGAAATATACTATTCTAGTTGATTACGAAACGCCTTCACTAAAGGTACTAGCACTACTCGTTTGTATGCCGATTGTAGGCTTACAGTTTGAAGGCGTTACAAGCTCACGATACCTGGTTTCTATAGGTTCAACAAACACTGTGACAAAATCTAATAAGAAATCCACAGAGATAATATGTTACGAACATCAATAAGTTTGTTTGCGATGTGTGATTAATTTCTGGTGTATTAGAGAAGGGCATGATACCAAGCAGCATAATTATTGTAGAATGCAGTTGTCGTTTTTTTTTAAATAAATAATTTTAATGAATTAACTCAACTGCAAATCCATGATTTAAACCACATTATAAAACTACTAAACTAATGAAAAATAACTAATTTATATATTACGTTTTATTAATTGTTGAACTTAATATTTATATATAAATATTAACAAAAATTGAGATCTTACTTTTTACGATACAGAAATATTTGTCCTTGTTATCTACCATTACATTCTCTTAAATGTTCATCTTTATTATGCAATCTGGTGCATGGTATTCAAAGCGTTTTCGCAAGAAAAATGTTACCAACTTGTTATTAATAAACGGTATCAGGAAACTGACACATACTTTCTCCCTTTTAGCCAAACTTTAATGACAAAAATATTTGTTATTTACTAAATATAGAATATGAAGTATAGATAAATGTACAGAAAATTGTCTAAAATAGTTGTTTTCAGAAATATCCACCCAAATCCCTATTTGGGAGGCACTATAGAGTCCACTGCTACACACAGTGGTTTTGAGAGGGGAAATGCCCCCTTGCCCCCCCCCAGGGTTAAATAGCAACACATTTCGAACATCATCTGTTGGTCAATGCTAACTTGACCTGCATATCAAATTTTAATGAAATTGATCAGTAAATAAGAGAGAAATAGTTATATTTGTATTCCCCATAAGAATAACATTGGACAACGTACTGTGTTTACCGCTAAATGAAAATTTCAATTTTCTCCGTAACTAGCAATCGTAGATTAGTAATTTAAAATACTAATTTATTTAGTTTTTTGAGCTCTTTTTAATGGTGAATAGTAATCTTTTTTTAACATTTATGATTTTTTATGAAAAATCAAAAAAACTGAATTTTGGATGTTTAGTCCTGTAATTTCTGAACCCGAATTTTTCAAGAAATGCGGGTGGTGTCATTTTGTTGTAAACCTAAAGTTCTACAAACCACGAAAGTTTAATCAAAATCGTTAGAGCCGTTTTTGAGAAATTTGGATTTTTCATGTTTTTTGGCGGTTTTTGGGGGATAATTACCCTTAAAAATCAAAAATCCAAAAAAATGAAAAAAACGCCTGGAGATATCGTGGATTAGTACCTACATACCAAATTTCATAAAAATCGGCCCATAGGTTAGGGCTCTAGCTCTGTAAACATCCACACAGACACACACACACACACACCCACACACACACACACGGACACACACACACACACACACACACACACACACACACACACACACACACACACACACACACACACACACACTCACAGACAGACATCATGTAAAAACCACTTTTTTGGGTTCAGGGAGCACCAAAACGAATATTTCCACTAACAACTCAAATTCGAAAATTTTTACGAATACAATACTTTCTCCATATACTATGTATAGGGGGAGAAAGTGAAAATGATATAAGGAAATTTATTGCAAACCCCAACAATGAATTGAGCATTTTTCATTTTGGGGTTTGGTATTAGAAAATTTTAGGTCGAATAATTAAACAAATTTGTCTATTAAATATGATAAAAGATGTGGAAAAAAGCATTTTATCATAAACAACCTTGAGAGGTCAACGAGTCCTTGGGAATAGGAGCCGTTTCCGTGCCCGAAGTGGAAACCATTGTACAGCACTGTGTCAGGAAATGCCTCTGAGAGGAAAGCTATGTAAGGGATTTCGATAAAGAAGCGTTTAAAGCTATAAAGCAATATAGAGTCCCAAGTCTCAAGACCTGATTACGACGGGAATGGAGTTTTAAAAGTAATGCAATCTCGTAATTAGATCGTGAGAATTGCTGATGTAGATAATTTGGCAAAAACGTTTAATGTTTTAATTTAAAATCATTCTGGTTTTAGTTGTATCCATATTATTTCCATAATACCAATTGATTTATTTATTTTAAATTCGGTGTAGATAATTTGGTAAAAATGTTTAATGTTTTAATTTAAAATCATTCTGGTTTTAGTTTTATCCATATTATTTCCATAATACCAATTTATTTATTTATTTTAAATTCGATGTAGATAATTTGGTAAAAACGTTTAATGTTTTAATTCAAAATCATTCTGGTTTTAGTTTTATCCATATTATTTCCATAATACCAATTTATTTATTTATTTTAAACTCGGTGTATTGGGGGACCAAAGTCAACGTACAGTAGGCTACAATATTCTTGTCTTTGGGCCTGATTGATGATGACCAGTTAGACTCTTCGAATCAACTGCCTGCAATATGTTTTATTTACCATCTTGTATAGTGGTATATAGAAACTGTACTATACAGTATATATTCACAGTTTAAACACAGTATATTCACAGTTAATGTACAGTATAACTTGTCGTGTTGTCAGACGTATTTTGGTACGTCTCTTTTAGATTTAATTAAATCATTACATCATTTACTTGCAATAATGCAATAAATTAAATTTAAGTTTTTGTGAATAAGAAGCTTATATATTTTTGTAAAATCGTCATATATATATATTAATTGATACTCACTTAAAGTAACATATTTGGGTTGTTCATACCTGAAACAGATAAAATAAATTATACAATTATTCGATTATACAATAATTAATTATATGACACAAATATTACAAATATTTCAATATTACAAAGACAATTTAAAAAAATTTGCGCAGGAACATTTGAAATACGTATCAATTTATTTTAATACATGGGAAATAAAATATTTTATAGTGAATATAATATCCGACATAGTATCGTCCACTTTTTTAAAGTAGTTTTTCATTTTCACATTCATAAATCATTGAGTAACGTGTAAGAGTCATTGTTTGTTTACATATTTTTGTTGACTACTCAACAGTGCTAAGTTACCAACTCAAAATTAAAATTTTTAAATCGGTAAAATATATGGAGAGTACGATAGTTTTGTAGGAATATAAATCCTCAATAGCCATTCTAACTTTTAAATAATTTCTGGCCAACTTTTGACCTCTAAACATATTATTTTGTATAGTCTACGACGTTTTATATCAATCAAGAGCTATCACACTCTCTATGGATGTATCATTTTAGGGTTTGAGAATCATTTATCGTCAGGTCTCCAACCTATGGGCTATCAAAGTTCCCATGGTAATCTTATGATGCTATTTTATTTCGGTAAACTACTGATCATAATGTTATCATTTGACAATTGTTTGAACCTATGTCTGCAAGTTTCTGTGAGAAGAATGGGACACTGGCTAGTATCAATTGAGTATAATGTATTTTTTTATACATTAGTTTCATTGCTTGGTTTTAATAGGTTTACTAATGAAAAATACTTCCAATCAAAATTAATACTACTACTCAATTATACATTTGAGATTGGTTGAGTATCAAAAACAATACATTTCGAGAGCCGTTACAATAAAGAAAATACACAACTTTATCATAGAGGACCAGATAAAATCCTAAGTTAATTTGAAAAATAACTGTATGTAACTTATAACAATACCTTTACAATGCCTTTGAGAGTCGGAGTCAAGGTCTAAATATTCAGAATGCCCTTAAGCACGGTGTGGCAGTCCATGCTAAACACCATGTCAAGTTAAACATTTGACAATATTATTTTAAAACTTAAAAACTGCAACCTTTGAATTTATCTGTAAACGCCAAAACCTACTCAACACCCTGCTACCTTGACGCCTTGTCTAACTAAACCAGAGGCAGAATCAGACACGATTCAAATTTGACATTCTTAATGCGCTAAAATGATAAGCAAATTCTACCAAGTCCATAATAAAAACTGACTTACAAAACGAATATATTGTTATAATTGTATGTACCTGTCTGCTCTTTTCTTTGTGTATTATATTGAACCTGTCTAATCTTTCGTTTAGATCCATTTATTTTAAAACATAAAAATTGTACAGCACTTGTTCAAACTTTTACCGAGGCAATTTCCTATTCCAATCTTTCACTTGAGGTGAAGCCGGTTTACTGACCTTGAATTCGGCAGATTGCTGATAGCAGATAAGTAGTGGACCGGTTATCAGAGAGACTGATAAGACGCCTATAGGCACTCTCTCCGCCGCCGGCTGGCGAGATTCGAACCCGGGGCCCTCATGTGGTGGACTACTTAGTATTTAGCCAAACCGCAGAACCGCCATAGAGCCGCGTCGCTACCGCTGTTCGGAGATCCCAAATATATATGTACTAACACATAGTAATTTCGCTTCGCTCGCTCAAACTATGACAGTTGTGTGAGCTTCAATGGTTAGCCCGTGGAACTACTCACAGAAAAAACGATTTTGTTGCAAAACAAAAAAAAAATAAAAACAAAAAACAAAAAAAAAGTAAAACAAAACAACAACAAAAAAAATGCTTGTAAAATGTTTGAACAATTCCATTTTGTTGTTACAAGCAAATGGTTGTGTTACTACTAACAATGAATATTTTGTTTCCTCAACAAAATAAATATGACAAAAATATTTGGTTGCAACAACAATACACTTTTTCTGTGTACGAATCAAGGTCAGCTGTTTCGTTAGAATTTTCATCAGCTCAAACCAAAGCGAATATCCATAATGAAGTCCATAATTAATCCATAATGAATTCATAGTAGCTTTGAAGCCCAATTGTTTAAATGGTATGAAAACACGTTAACTTTCTTATTTTAAACTTAAAGAATCAAGGTACCAAATGTCACCACTCTAGCATTCCGGGAAGTTGGAGAATTAGTTATTACGAGTGAGCGAGGGCTTTGGCTTCTATATATTAAGATGTTGAATGACTTGAATGTTTTGCTATGAAAAAATAAAACATAAGGAATAGTTTTGTCAGCCTCTTTTAAAGATTAATACCAAAGCTCAAAATGAAACCCTTTCCGATACCTTTCTGATACTTCGAAACTGTTGGAATTTTTAGATTTCCATTTTTGCAATTAGTAATGTACAGAGTCAGTTTTTCTTGGTGGTCCATTCCTAAAGTAGTTTAGTACTGCATTCACAGCGGCTGGCCTCTTATATTCCTGGAGATACGTTCACAAAGGGTATAAATTAGTCTCGTATATCATGGCATATTATAACTAAAGACTATACTTTGCAGCCAAAATGGGTTTTTTAGAGTTTACTGTTAACAAACAATTTTACCATCATGAAGTTTCGTTTCAAATATTATTCATCTAAACTTTTCGAATAATGTATACAATTACAAATGATACAGGACCAATGGCTTAAATATGCGTTATCAAGGTGTATATCCACCTTGATGGGTTACAGCCCCTAAAAATTTGTTTAAGGTCACATGTTAAATACGTAAACAAAGTAGACTTAAATTATAATCAAAGCAGATGTTTACTGTCTCCATGCTTTTCTTATGGGGTAATTTGTCCTCAAATCTGGCTGTCATGAATAACAAAATAATACAAAATAACACTACTGTTTCCGGATTTTTTTCAAGCACCTTTCATTTGAGCCTACTCCCATCATCCTGTGATTTAGCAAACGTCCTCAATATTCGTTGAAAAATGTATCTTACAGAATTATATATATTGATGGTGTATTCCTGACGGGCAACCTAAGTATAAATATAATGTTAATTTTTATATGCTTCGCAAAGCAGCACTCAGTAAGTTATAGCGCCCAGGAAACATTTAATTATTGGTCAAAGTGTTTGTGATGCTGACTCGATAGACACGTTTATTTAAACAAATTGAAACAAAACTGTACCTATAATGTTTAAGCGTGAACTTGATTTCCTGACAAATTTTATAATACAAATGTTAAAAAGCATACCCAACAAGCATACTTTTTGTGCAAATCAAAAGTAAGTCTATTTTCTCCGAAAGATCTCGTTTTAAGGCTAACAAGTTTTCTGACGTCTTTTTAAAGATTTGAAGCATTTTTTTAACTGAAGCAACTTTCATTTAATCAACCGTCCTCTATAATTTGATTGTGTAACTACATAACGTAAGATAACGTAAGGCACTGTTTGCAAACCAGTATACTGTTACAGTGAGATGCCCATATTTCAAAATCTCATCTAAAATTTCTCCAGATCGAGGAACCCGTAATAATAATAAGAGCAAGTCAACTAACATAGGCTATAAAACAACAGCGAAACGCTAATTTCAAATTTCAAGATAACGGTGAACTGGGCAGGAATCAACACGGATGAAGTAACCTGTGACGGATGGTGATGGTGATAGCAGGGGCGGAGCGGCGCCCTCAAAATCACTGTCATTATTAGGGATCGGTAGCAATCTTAAGTTCCCCTCTCATCAGCTGGGCCTCTGTAATTTTATTACGATGCATTTGTGTTGTATCAAAACTTTAAAAAAAGCTGACACAATTCGCTGCAGCCACTTTGTCATAATTACAGGGATTATATAAAGAAAGATAATTATATATAATTCGATTTATTAAGTATATCATTCAATTAAATTTTCCGTGGTTAGTCAAGATTTAGAATAGTATCAAACTTTAAACCTTCAAATGTGGTATGACTAATTATTTATCAATTTTTAACCGTAGTTAATATAACAGGTCTCCTCTGGTTAATGAAGCATGAACAATTTTAAATTTTGATTGAGATAATCATCCTAATAATTAATTTATAATTGTTATATAAGCTAGCCCCATTAAGGCTAATGCTAACTTTCAAAGCCCATCCCTCCTCAACGGATTAACCGACATCGTTAATTCATGGTTTATTTTAAAGAGTAATACAATACCCAGCGATCTCAGACCTCAAAATGGCTTTATCAAGAGTAATTATCATTTACAAGAATACAATGTATTCCGTAGTTACGATTTATTTTGTATGGGTGACTAACTGTGACATCGAAACTCTGCCCACTGAAACCGCTAGCTATTTTTATCTCTTTAAAATGAACTCTAAGTCATCGATTTCTGATATACCATTGAGGAGGGGTGGCTTTGACAGTTAACATTTGTCATAAGGCCACGCTCCCCGTCGTTCATATTGGATTGATTCTCCGTAAGCGCAATGCTAACTAAACATCTATTTAGGACCCACATTTTTATTAGTGAATTTCCTTTGGAAAGTGAACTATTAGCATGACCCGCACGGAGAAACTTAAGCCCGGGACCACAATAGAAGTTCCTAACGTGACTCCCTGAACACGTTTTGGGGGGTCGTTCAAAATTTTATATATATATATATATAAAAATTAAATAAAAACAATAACCAGAGTACCCTCTTTTTTGAAACATTTTGTATTACTGACACGTGTTTCGACACTTAGGTCATGTTCACAGTGTACAAGTAAAATAACCTAAAAATTATTAATAATAGCTAATAATTTTTAGGTTATTTTACTTGTACACTGTGAACATGACCTAAGTGTCGAAACACGTGTCAGTAATACAAAATGTTTCAAAAAAGAGGGTACTCTGGTTATTGTTTTTATTTAATTTTTATAATAAAAGTAGCCCTAATTTGTGAACTTAAATTTGAATATATATATATATATATAGACATATATTTATATATATATGTGTATGCACTCTAGCGGTCGCATTTTTTGTCCGATTTAATTCAAATTTGGTAGGGACGTTCCATTCTATAATCTGTTGGACAAGTTCGTTGGGCAAAACAATCGGAAAACTCTAAACCCATTTTTTGGGGATTAATCTTTCAAATTTCGAGTTTTTGGGCCCAAAAAGGGTCAGAAAAGCCCCGGACGTAAAATTAATGCATGTAAAAAGATTTGAATTAGTGAGGCAAAAGTTTTAAGCCCTCTCTCGTCATTCTAGCATAAATATTTACCGAGTTATTAAAGAAAATGTGTATTGGCTATACACAGTACGTTGTCTTATGGGTGTTTTACACTAGAAAAGCCTGTTATTCCTTTGTCAAAGTACTTTTATCATCCCCAGCAACCTCACGCCTACTTTCAAGCCTGTCTGGACCTTCTCCTAACCTTATAATGCGCAAAATTGTATTCCCAGCTTTGCAAGTAAATGAAACCAGGTGTATCAGAACAGCAAAAAAATCAATGTTTTCAGATTTCAATAAAAATTGGACAAATGTATGTTTTTACACTGATTTTGAGTTTTAAAAGTTTTTATGTGGAAATTCACTTCCCTCACGTCAGCGTGCTGCGTGCAAACTCGTTTTATTTTCAATCTAATTTAGGTAATTTTTTTACTACTCAAAATAAAGTAAAGAGTGATTTTTGCGAGTAAAAATTCGTATAAGTGTTACAGATTACCAGGAAAAATTGTCAAACTTAAAACAAATAATTAAATTTTTTATTACATATTGTAATTCATTTTCAAAATACCTTCAACAATAATCACCCGCGATAAGAATATCTTTCAATTAACACCAAAATCAAAATGTTATCTCAAGAGATAAGCAACAAATTTGGGTCTGAACTTAACATTATTCTAATATGCGATAAAACCAATATGGCCGACGGGGGAGCGTGGCCTTAAGGGAGAAGCAGGTATACACAAAGGACCTCTTAAGGTTTTTTTTCTGTGTTACATGAATTTTAAAAGAGAAGATTGGCTGATTTATGACACATCTTCAAAGATACTTTTTCGCATAGTAGCATTTATAAATTGAATCACGGTTTACTAAAAACATCTTCTAGTGAATATAAATTTAATACTGATACAGTTTCCAAGGAAGTAATCTCTTAAGATCGTCACGGAATCGACAATAGAGAACCAAGCTGACCTTTGAGTAAGGAAATATCACTAAACTATCTCAGTGCGAAATTACTCCACCTCTTTATATGGCGAAGTTTACTTTCAATCCAATCCCTCTGATATCTTTGAACTAATCTGATATCTACTCAAGGTCGTGGGCAATATCAGTGTGTGGCACCCGTGTATCCGTGTCCTACAGGGCCTTGCAACTCCCGGTTAGGGCATGACCCTTGCCACCCAAGGTCCACAGACACATTTGAAGTGTTTGAGCTGGAGCCAGCACTTTAACTGAGTCCTGACCGATATCCAATAAGTGTGATCTTGACGGATTCCGTATTTACATCTAAATCGTCGTGACTGCCTTCAAAGTGTGAAAACAGCCTTCAGTTCCACAGGGTCCGGCTCGGATTGAAACTTTTGGAGGGTCTTGGATGGAACTGAGACGTGTGTTATTTATAACGTAGACCTAGGGTTTTTATGTATATGTTGTCTATACTTCTGTGAGTTATGAATAAAAGTGATGAAAGTTGATTTCTTAACCTTTTCGTCGACTGATTAAGTCTTAGTACCCGATAGAAAAAATTATATGCTGTTAATTTCAGGGATAAGGTAAAATAAAAGGTTCTTTAGAAGATTAAATTACCTATTGAACTGAATAATTTATACTTTTGCTGGAGTATAAACTAACAATTCTTCTCCTGCGTACTTCTCAATTTAAACGTGTCATTATTGTAACGTTTCTTAAACATTCGAACACACGAGGGTTAAATGACCACATCGTAAATTTACAGATATACTAAAGATAAACTATTTACATAATTTCTACATATAAGTAAGAAGATAGAAGTAGAGTAAAATTAGATACAACCTAAAACACGTAAATAGTAGAAATCAGTTGAAAATAATACAAACTGAAACATCACAGAACAAAAGAAACTATAGTTGAAAAGACAGGTCAAACTGAATGCACAATTTCCGATTCTCATCAAGCGACGAGATTCAGACGTCAATATTTAGGAGAAAGTGTCTAATTTTGAACTCAGTGGTGAGAACAGATGAAGAGATCGACTAAGCAGATAACTAAATAATGATGTGTGTAAATGTGCGAGTTCGAACAATAGAAGATCAACGGACCAACGCCGAGTCGTCTCTCTGACGTCATGTCATTGTTGGGTGAAATTATATACTCTATGCCAGACAGCGTCAACGATGTTCTAGGTGCATATGTGGTGTTCGTTCTTTTATAGGCTAAATAGTATTATTTTACTGTAAGGAAAAGATAAATGCAGGTAAATTACATGGGTTGAGAACCACGTATTGTTAACCTAATATATTTCGAAAAGGAAAATGTAATCATTGGTTTTGTTGTATAAGAGTAGAAAACTAAAATAAACTTGGTTGATAGCTGCACTGTACTTTAAGATCGATACTATGAACGGAGAGTTACTGATGTTCGTAGGTTTAGTTGTATTCTCAGCAAAGAATTTTATAGAACGACAGCTCAATTCATATATTAATAAAATCATTTTCTCGTTCAAATAGAATCAGTAAACCATTAGAAGAAATGTTGTTAAAATGCTGAAAATTGAAAATCATTAGCGCAGCTACAGAAATAATAACTTAAATGTACAACTAAACAATAAAACAAAAATATGTAATCCAATTATTTATTTTCTTTAGCATACACCTTCAATTTCATAAAAGAACATATATGGTGACTTATTGAACGAATTGTGTTTGGTTACATGTTTGTAATTGTCCAATTTGCTGATGACACCAGCTTAGTGGTATCAGCAGAAAGCTTCGAAGATCTGCAGGATAGAATAAACGAGTCTCTGCTTGATATAGACCAGTGGTTTAATGCAAATGGATTGGCACTGAATAAATCTAAGACTTATATTCTGAGCATGAAATTCAAAAAAGAACAAAACGAAAAAATAATCAATGTTAAAATTAATGGCACAACAATTCCTACAGTAGAAGAAGTATCAGTTCTGGGCGTTTTAATTGACAGTAAATTAAATTGGAGCAGTAATATTGAAAAAACATCTAAAAAAACTAAGTTCATGTTGTTACTGTTTAAGAGTTTTGTCAAAGTCTCTAAGTAGAGAAATTTTACGAATAACATATTTTGCGTATTTTCAAAACATACTTTCCTATTGTTTACCTATTTGGTTTGGTTTGGCACTTCATCAGAGAACAAAATAAAAATTTTCAAAATTCAAAAACAAGCAATTCGAATTATTTACAGTATACCACAGACGGAATCATGTCACAACTATTTTAAAGATTCAAAAATATTAACTGTATTCGGCCTGTATATATTTGATTTAGCAAAATTTTTCTTAAAAAATAAAAGCCAATTTACTGAATCTCAACAAGTAAACAAATATGATACAAGACAAAATTCTTTAATATTACATCATATTCATAGAACAACTTTGTACGAAAGATCAATTATATATACATCTGGAAAATTGATTAATCACATAAAAAAAATACAACTTAGCAATGGAATCAAGAAAAGATTTAAATAAATTAAAAAATATTTTACTTGAAAACCCCGTCTATTACGTTGATGATGATTTCCACCAACTATAAACAAAAGAACCTCATACGAATAACCAAGTGCCAGCATGATTGCGAAATTTTTTACATTTTGTTCTCCACTTTTATACCAACACGTTTACCTTTTATATTGTACACATTGTAAAATGTTTATACAATAAATATCTGTATCTGTATCTGTGTACCTTTTAATATTTTCATCCTTTCAACCACAGAGAATAACGTATCAGAAGGAATCTTCCTTCTAGTAATAGGGTTGTCTATTAAATAGTAAATCTGCAGTCGTACGATCGAGTGGAGAAAGAGTTAAATAGGTTATCTTACCTTCGTCAATAGTCACAATGAAGAATATTGACGGAGGTAAGAAAACCTATTTAATTCTTTCGTCAATAGTCACAATGTAGACTATTGGCGGAGGTAAGATAATCTATTTAATTCTTTCGTCAATAGTCACAATGTGGACTATTGACGGAGGTAAGATAACCTATTTAATTCTTTCGTCAATAGTCACAATGTAGACTATTGACGGAGGTAAGATAACCTATTTAATTCTTTCGTCAATAGTCACAATGTAGACTATTTACGGAGGTAAGATGACCTATTTAATTCTTTCGTCAATAGTCACAATGTAGACTATTGACGGAGGTAAGATAACCTATTTAATTCTTTCGTCAATAGTCACAATGTAGACTATTGACGGAGGTAAGATAACCTATTTAATTCTTTCGTCAATAGTCACAATGTAGACTATTGACGGAGGTAAGATAATCTATTTAATTCTTTCGTCAATAGTCACAATGTAGACTATTGACGGAGGTAAGATAATCTATTTAATTCTTTCGTCAATAGTCACAATGTAGACTATTGACGGAGGTAAGATAACCTATTTAATTCTTTCGTCAATAGTCACAATGTAGACTATTGACGGAGGTAAGATAACCTATTTAATTCTTTCGTCAATAGTCACAATGTTGACTATTGACGGAGGTAAGATAACCTATTTAAGTACTGAATATAGTCCAGGGGCCTCAACATGAATTTTCATTGGAGAAATAGGTCTGATATCCGTTGTATTTCTATAATGCAATCATTTTGTTCCGCGTAATGTTTCCTCATAGGAAAATTACCTCTGCTTATTACTATAAGCTAGACAGAGAGTGTACAAGAAACAGGAAGAGCTATAAACAAGAAAGTCTCTATAGTATTAAATAGGCTATTAAGAGCTTATTAATTAAGGACATTGATTAGTTTTCATAACCGGTCTCGGTTTCTCTGTTTTTGCAGACAATTGACTTTACCACAAATTACTCTTGCATGATTGCTGATTTTTACTTTGAGATCGAGTTTTTGCGTCGTCCAGTATTTGGAAGCAAACGTCTATAATGATACACCTCATTTAGTTGTCAACTTTTTCTTCGTTTCCTGGTTCTGTTTCTACTACAGACATCCTGAGCTGCGGTCAGAGACGATTCTTCTGTCAGCTCCATTCGCAACAGCTCTGCAACAGTTCGGAAAGCGAGGCCAATTGCCCAATGCGTGACTCACTGCCCTTCGGCGATTTATGGTTGCTATGGTTGCCCGGTTGCATTTCGGTCTACTTCGTAAACCAACGGTGCAATATTCCCTTCGCAATCTCTACAGTACGAATTGCAACCTACAATAATATCTGCATTGTTATCCTATACTCTAGTATGAGTAAGGTTTGCTTGCTTGCGTGCGTGCTTTCTTGCTTGCTTGCAACTCTCATCTCATAAACGGCTCCAACGATTTCCTTCAAATGTTGGAAATCACTAATTTTTGGGATAAAAATAAGCCACAGACAGGTATTATCTACAGGAAAAATCAATTAATAAAAAAAAAACGGAAATAAAAAGTTACAAAAATTAAAATTGGGTTTATGGAGTTTAGAATCAAAAACAATTGTAACAGCTGTTCATAATCAAACAGGGATCTGTCAAAATAATACTCGTGTTGATTATAATTAACATGTGGTTTCCTGAGAGCAGTGACTAAAACCATTGAGTGAAGATAGCATATATAGAGTGGGCATATCCAAAATAAATCAAAGGGATATTGAGCTATAAATAAAAACTGGAGTGACCTTAAAAATGCAGAACAGAGGCAAGTGAGCTATACAAATCCGGGGGAAGTGGTGAAATATTACTTCAAGTCGTTTAAACAAACTGACTGGAATTCACCGAGCAAAGCTCTTCCCCACGGGTACTTTATTTGAATAAACTAACCGTACCGGGGAGGCTGAGCCATGCTTGGCACTATTTGATTAGTTTCGTGGATGAAGAAGAAATGACCACTCTATATGCAATCTTTATAAGATGGTTCTGGTACTGTTTAAAAAAAATCTCCTTTTGATACTTTACCATGTGTAAGTGCTATTTTGACAGTTCACTTGTTAATTAACACCGCTGAATTTATTCTTTCGTTTTAATTTGAAACTCCATACGCCCAGTGTTAACATTTCCAACTGTCGAATACGATTTTGAACAAAATATAATTTTTTCTGGGGTTGAGGTTTTTATCAATAATTTCTTTAGATTCAAAAGCCCATAATTTCAAAGTTTCAACGTCGTTCTACTGGATTCCAAGATAAGTTTTGCAAACAAACAAACATAACACATTTATCGGATTAGAGTAGGTTTATATATGATTTGTAAAAAATACAATTAGTTTCAATGTAGAGTCTATTTTTAAGGAGTTTCTTTTTAAAGTAATAGGATTTAACATCTATGTTTAATTTATTTAATCGTTTAACTCATGTTATATAGCATTCAAATAAGTTAAACGACACACAAAAATACAATGCACCACAGGTTATCCAATGAATACAATACTGATCATGATTTACTATACTTTTACTGGTTTTAGACTTCTTTGTTTTAGCTACATCGTATTTTATCCAGCTCTATCTGGATGCCCATGTTTCTTCGTGATATTTAGGTTATTCTTGAAACTTGAAGACTATTTCAAGATCAAATTTCACATCCCGAAATGTCTTGAAATGTATTTCTCTCTAATCGGTAGCGTCAAGTATCCGTACTTTATCCATGTAATTAAAGTCTTCTTTCAGAGACCACCACAATAATCAACAGAGGTTTTTGAATGCAAACGACCATCAGCTGTTCAGGCCTTCAAGTCACGACTGGGGTGGGAACCGGTGCTTCGTCTCGACAAACGCCTATAAAGCTGAATACTCAAAGCGATGGGTCAGGAGGTCCGACTTTCTACATGTGATTTAGCCTGGGCACCTGCGAGCATATCAATTCCTCTTGGCTTTCTGGGGCCTTCCTAGGGAGAAATTTAATGATGTATGGGATACCTTAACAGAAAGCGAGGGAAGATTTAAGTTGAAGTTTATGTAGTTGCTCTGGTTTTTTACAAATTTTAGTATTTATGTTGCTGGATTTATGAATTTCACTGGTTGGTGAAAAACGCACCTTCGGTACACAGGGAGGTATTAAGCCTAAATCTTGAACAGTACTCAGACTTTCAGTGTTATTATTTTGCCTATGATTGTGGTGATTGTGGTATGATTGTGGTGCACAGGGAGGTATTAAGCCTAAATCTTGAACAGTACTCAGACTTTCAGTGTTATTATTTTGCCTATGATTGTGGTGATTGTGGTATGATTGTGGTGCACAGGGAGGTATTAAGCCTAAATCTTGAACAGTACTCAGACTTTCAGTGTTATTTTGCCTATGATTGTGGTGATTGTGGTATGATTGTGGTGCACAGGGAGGTATTAAGCCTAAATCTTGAACAGTACTCAGACTTTCAGTGTTATTATTTTGCCTATGATTGTGGTGATTGTGGTATGATTGTGGTGCACAGGGAGGTATTAAGCCTAAATCTTGAACAGTACTCAGACTTTCAGTGTTATTATTTTGCCTATGATTGTGGTGATTGTGGTATGATTGTGGTGCATAGGGAGGTATTAAGCCTAAATCTTGAACAGTACTCAGACTTTCAGTGTTATTTTGCCTATGATTGTGGTGATTGTGGTATGATTGTGGTGCACAGGGAGGTATTAAGCCTAAATCTTGAACAGTACTCAGACTTTCAGTGTTATTTTGCCTATGATTGTGGTGTACTAGAATATTCAGTGAATGAGCCGAATCAATTCCTATTAAATAATTTTGTGGGAAGAATTGGATCATAAAAGTGAATCTTTAATAGTGAGTTCACTTCTAAAGAATATGGAATAAGGAAAGAACAAGGAAGGTCCTCAAAGAACAAAGGAATTAGTGAGTGACGTCAAACATAGGCAGTAAAACCCAAACCTTACACATTCTACTTCAACGTTAATTGATTTAAAAAACAGTTGAAATACAATTACTTATTACAGGTCAATTGTCATTATGTTATAGTTGTAAAAAGTTCACAATAATTATGCTTTAAATTGCTACCTCGTAACACCCTTCTTCAATTCTAAATTTTAGTTTTGAATAAAAACCTACAGTGCTGACGAAACATAAGAATGTAACCAAAAACGCATTCGATTCAGATTAGGGACCTGTATTCAACCATACATAAATTGCCATTGCAATTACGAAGGGAAAAGAACCCTTAAAAAATAAATAAACAATAAACCAAGCATATTTTTTAAACCTTATATGTTTTGAAGTAGTGCAAAACAAAGAATCCACTGCACAGGATATAGATGCAGCTATGGGTGTCCGTTGTTCGGATTATCGAGCGGCCGGCTCCGACGAAGGTCAGCTTCATTCCAGAGGCTGGAGTCATGAGGTCGATCATCTCATCCAGATACTCAAACTATACTATTTATAAATGTTAGAAACTTCTTTTGTTATACAAATGATTTATGAAATTCCTTATTGAATGTCAATGCATGTTAGATGTGGTATAAAATAAAAGCATATACGTTTGTTATTAAAACTATATGTTTCAACCGAGAATAACTAAACTTTTTTGATTGGGAGCAAATACGACACGCTCATTGATCTCTACGGAAGAATTCTCTTTAAATTTTTCTATTTTAAATATTACTGCAGTTCTAACGATTGTGGTTTATTCAAATTAAATTAAATTATTTTAATATTACATTACAAATTCAAGGGCCTGAAAACGTAGAGCTTTTGAATAGCTAAACAAAGCAAATATATGTGGTCGCCATGGAGAGGGACTGAGAAAATTATTCTAGGCGTTTTGATCAAACTGACTGGCTTCTTGAGCAAAGCTCGGTCCCCCAACTGCGGTCCGCGAGTGAAGCCGCGACAGAAAACTAGTAGTATTTAATGAAACTTTTAGTGTCCCGTTAAAGCAATAATTTAAAGTTTGTTGCTCACAGCGGTGCAATCTTTACAAGAAACGATTTTAAAAGGGGTGCTGTATGGATTGTTGATTTATTACACATTTCGTGCAGATTCTACTCTGAATTCTATACGGTTCATGATAGATTTATTGAAAAGTCAGCTGTTCTAATATTTGAATGCATTCCAGTTTCAAAGTGGTTCTACTTATGAAGGTCTACAATTGAATTATGCAACTTTAGGACGAATGTAATCCGTATACGAACTTATCAAGACAACCTTGTTTATCAAGCTCTAGATTAAATACTTTAATCTTTGGTCTACTTTCCAGTTTAAGATGACTAACTTAATATAAAACAAAGGTGCAGGTAAAACCATATATTATTAACCAATCCTATACTCTAATATGAGTAAGGTTTGCTTGCGACACGGATCTCAAAAACGGCTCCAACGATTTCCTTCAAATGTTCTAAATAACTAATTTCTGGGATACAAATAATTTCTAGACAGGCCTCATCCCCAGGAAAAATCAAATAATGTAAAAAACTAAAATGATATGTTAAAAAAATTAACATTAGGCTTATGGAGTTTCAAATCAAAACAAAATAATTGTAACAGCTGTCCATAATCAACCAGGGAACTGTCAAAGTAATACTCATGTTGTATATAATTATTAACATGTGATTTCCTGAGAGCAGAGATTAAAAGATTTGAGAGAAGATTACATATATAGAGAAGTAAAATAAATCAAAGAGACATTGAGCTATAAATAACAACTGGAGTGACCTTACAAATTTAGAAAAGAGGCAAATGAGTTATACAAATCTGATTATCAGCAGGTGGAAGTGGTGAAATATTACTCCAAGTCATCTAAACAAACTGACTGGCCTTCCCCCGAGCAAAGCTCGGCCCCCAGGTAGTCTTACACTAAACCAATAAGACAATTTCAAAACGAGGTAAGTATTTTTTAGTATAAACACCAACTCCCTGGGATAGAAAAAGCTAACATCGTCGTTTTGGACTGCGTGGAGAGACTACCGCAAGACATTTATTACTACAGCAACTTAGTCAACATAAGCAAATACATACTTTCACTAGAATGGTCATATTGAACTCCGTGTGTAATTTGTAGCACACACAACGACCTACACATTAACCTCAAGTACATTTAATTTGTAAAATAACCATAATAATAACGACCTCTTATAGCAGATCTTAATGTCAATAATCCCACGCATAGGTATTTTATGGAACAAGACATTTAACCTAAGCCTAAGCTTAACCTCAGTAAATGCAAGTTGTATACAATAAATATTCTTAGCGTGGGTACTGTACAAGGCTGAACAGCTAATAAAAGTCCTTATTGATTCTTTGGACCAGACTAAGACATTTATCTATGTTATACGTTGTATACACGGTTCTTGCCACCCTGACTCAGACAACTGTTATGCGATAGGTCCGGCCTTGTGAGGATTAATAGTTGTTACAGGTAGTGCAAACTGAGATGAAGTTAGAAGGAGAAGTGAAGGCGAGTCCAAGACTTGCCTCCCACCCCACTACCCCTCAATGGACTTGATCGAACGCAGGTCAGCCACTATGCACTAGGAACTGGCCTGGACGTTCTTGATCAGATCCTGGAGGGGAAGTGTAGTAGAGGCCAATATTCTACTCGCCCCTTTACCCCCTCTCACGCTCCCACTTATATGGCACTATCTGTAAATATATGGTTTGTTAAAGTACCTAATAATTCCTGGGAATAAGTAATTCCATTATATAAGTAGAGTGTAGACATATGAAATGGAGTTGCTGAACCATTTTGTTGTGACCAAATAATTCCATGCTGGGCAGTGTTTTGCCCATCAATACAGAACGTGGGCAAGACTTATTACGGAGCGTGGGCGTTGCCCAGCACCGAACAGTAGCTTTTGAAAGCCTCACTCGCAGATGGGAGTAACATTCATAACTAAATAAATGCCCTTCTTGAAGGCCTAACATCTGAACGGATTCCTCGGAAATTTAAAGCTCGATGAAAAGCTGCCTCATGGCCACTGCTTCCTACTCGGCGAGTGAGTGTTTCTCATCAGCGGGACATAGATCCATGAGGATCTTAGGAAGTGCGCGATTGAATGGAGATTGTGGCTTGTGACTTTTGTTTTACGGGATGTAATAAAAGACGTCTTACAACACTTAAGATATATTTACACTTATACTGATTCACATACAGACGGTAAACATATATAAAAGATGGTACTAGGCTATCGATTTCGACCAGTCACACCAGTCATCATCAGGCCAATGAGAGAACTCATTGGCCATAGTTCTCACATTGGCCTGATGATGACTGGTGTGACTGGTCGAAATCGATAGCCTAGTACCATCTTTTATATATGTTTACCGTCTGTATGTGAATCAGTATAAGTGTAAATATATCTTAAGTGTTGTAAGACGTCTTTTATTACATCCCGTAGGTAATAACAACACATAATAAGCTAATAAAAAAGTTGTTTACTTTTGTTTTGTGTTTTTTGAATGACAGTAGATGTTTATTAGACCATTCGATTGTTGCCTTGCAGTATAATGTTGTTGTTGTTGTTTTTTGTTGTTTTTTCACGCGGCAATATAGAGACTTTATTTGAAGGTACAACGCATAACAATAGTTACAGTCGGGTCACAATGCTTGGCGCGTGGTTAGCGTATGCTCTGGAATGACTGTTCGCCTCTATTTGGCTTAGTACCGTTAGTACAGTATACTTATGTTAACAGAAAGCAAAATTAATTTTAAAACATTGGTTTTGGTTCTTTTAGCGAATTTCCCCTATAGGGAAGAAGCTATTACCGTAGGTCTCATGGTAAGACTTAAGCCCGAGACCATGATAACTTTTTGTTTTGAGGTCCCCAGATGTCCAAAACACTATTCGTTCAAATTTATATATATGTATATATATATCTATATATATATATATCTATATATATATATATATCTATATATATATATATATATCTATATATGTGTCCGTGAATGCGATAACTTGAGTAAAAAACGTCCGATTTCGATGAAATTTGGCTCAAATGTGTAAACTGACATTTATGACTTTAAGTTCGAAAACCAGAAAAATCGGACTATGGGAAGGGGGGTTTATGGGGGTTTTAAATTTTCCAAAAATCAGTTTTTTGCATTTTTTACCCTAAAATTTTTAAAACACTTAATTCAGGTTTAGACCATGTTATAGAGCTTAAAAAAACAAATAAAATGGTATTTTGAATTATTAACCTAGGTTAAGTGGTTGCGGAAAAAATCCAAAAAACATGCTCATAAAATCTCCCATGTTAATCTTATGGGAAGAAGGTTTTTGGCTTTTCCTCAGTTAATTTTACTTTAAACTTCACATTTTCTTTTACCAATCACTTCAGCTCCACAAAACAATCATTTTGGTGTTTAAATTGTGATTCTACGTCAAACCGTTGCAGAGATATTCAAAGTGCTAAACACAGTACGTTGTCCAATGTTATCCTTATGGAGAATAAATAAAATTTGATATCTTGATTATTTATGAATGTATATTGATGAAATTTGGTATGTGGCTTCATGTTGTACTGGTATATTGATAATTGCACAAAAAATAAATGTTTTGTTGATTGTCCCCGTAGCAGCTAACCTGCTTACTCAGCCCTAATGTTATTCTTATGGAGAATAAGTAAAGTTTTATATCTCCCTTAATTATGAACATAAATTAATAAAACATGGTAAGTAGCTTCACCTGGTTCAGTTACATTGATAATTGCATAAAAACTCATTTCTTAT
This sequence comes from Allygus modestus, assembly GCA_963675035.1. Classification (NCBI taxonomy): domain Eukaryota; kingdom Metazoa; phylum Arthropoda; class Insecta; order Hemiptera; family Cicadellidae; genus Allygus; species Allygus modestus. Next base: position 149,776,320 of record OY776115.1, on the reverse strand, counting down.
CTTCCTCGTTGCAGCAAACCTGCGTACTCAGTCCTAATGTTATTCTAATGGGGAATAAATAAAATGTAATAAATCACTTATTTATGAATGTATTTTTGTCAAACTTGGCGAGTGGCTTTATGTACTAGTGAGAAACATATCAATGCATTGGAAATTCGCTGAGTACGCAGGTTTGCTGCGACGGGGGGTATTTGTTATTGTCTCCTTTTATTTACGAGAAATTTGAGTCGTTTCTCGCCTTTCCCAGGCGCCAAGCACCGTGGCGCGATCTTTACTATATTAGGAACAAACCGTATTTACATATTTTATGGTACAGGGGAAACCTAAATTATTTTTTTTCATCAGCGAAAACATTCTCTTAACCTAAGGCTCTCAACAGAGACTTCAGATATATTAATTTGAAGGTGGTATGTGCCCAAGATGATTCGAAAAAATTGCTTACTTGTTAAAAACATATTTTTTCCACTTGTTGCCATAAACTAGAGTAGTTCAAGTGTCATTCAGCAATCACAGTGCAAAATTGGAGGGTACAAACAAAGTCAATGGAGAGCATTACAATGCTCTCCATTACAATGCTCTTGGAACTAACCATATTTATTGAAAAACATGTTATGATACGTTCCAAAGAAATATAACAAATATGTTTTAGTCTGCACTAAAGTTAGCATTAAAGCATAAAAGAGCAACTATGCTTTATAAAATAAATAAATAATGTAAGGTAATAATACCAAGTGAATGGATAGCAAAATGTAAAGACGAAATTGTACGTTGACGTAGATAAACGAACAGCTTGCCTTTTTGGGTTAATCTTGCAAAAATTTAACAAAAAGAAGTACAAACTGTACGACGTCTTCCTTTGGATTGCTTCTGCTCCCATATTGGTAACGAAGTTTCAACTGATGATACGACTCTACAGATTTGCACGTACAGAGATACCAGTAAATAAATTCCTTCTCATTTGTCATGGCTTATAATTGTACCTAATTACCTAATTGTAGCAGGGATTCAGCTGGGAAAAAAATTCTTTGAGCAAAAATGCTACAAGCTCTTAGAGACTTGTAGCAAAAATATTTTCCTTTTCGAAGTTTTACTCGCGTGACATTATACTATTTTTTGGTCTTAAGTTGTTTTTTGCTTGTATTTGTTTTTAAGGTTTAAAATTTAAATACCGTAATATATATAATTCAGCAGAGTCTACTTTTCTTGGTAACTTATCCATTTTAACCATTAAAGTCTGAAATGGAAATATACTAAACATTCTAATAGAATAGGCCTAATATGGTACCAGAACAACGAAAACTCACACACCCCAAACATTACACTCTGAAACATAACCTCAAAGCATATCGCGATCGCATTTGCGCATTACCGATTTCGAGTTATCTGTTTTCGCTAGGGTACCTCTACACTTTCGCCCGATCGTTGCGATTTCGAGCGACTCGTGCTCGTGTAACCATCCACATTCTGCAGCGAGTTGAGACCACGAGCGGCACCAAGTATGGAGGACCTGCCGCTCGTCTCCTTTGACTCGGTCACAACAACCGACAAGAATCGGTACGATTGCGACGCGAACGCAGTCATCCCTTCGGAGGCGAACTAGCCCTCAACATTCTCGCATTCGCCAATTCGCTCGGCTGCTACAGAGTGCGCGCCAAACCTAGTCACAGCGGAGAGCGCATGACGTCTGCTAGAGGGTTAGCTACTGTAATTACAACTGTCATTTTAGTAACTTGCCCGTTCCGTTTACACGGTACGCAGTTGAAATCGACAGCAACTGTTCACGTAACGTAGGCTCGTCTCCTCTACCACTCACTGAGAGGCGATCGGTAAAATGACGTAATGCAACCAACGCAACGTTAAGCCTCTCCAACATCCCAACTACTCTTCTAATATTTTTGGTTGTGGATCATGATCACGGACTTTTAATACAATTTGTATTGTTAAAATCAGATTTTCTGCAATAACATTTAAATGTTTATTATACTTTTCTTTGTAGCAAAAAAGCGACAGCCTGCCCAAATATTGTCACATTTTCGTGGTGCATATCGCATTTTGCGACAAATGCGACCGCAACTTAAACCCTGAATTGTAGGGTTTACACTTAATAAATGTCACTGAGAGTAATAAAGGCATCATCAATTTCCAGTATTATAATTAGATATTAGAATACTTTTGAAAATGCCAAACTTACTGGAGACGAGCAGTAGCCCCGGATCCTGATGCCAGTGTAATGATGGAGCTGATGAAGTCTTGGAGTCAGTAGCTCAGGAGATCATGTTGTATAAACAGGAAACTGCGAGAGCCGGGGGTCACATGGAAATGAAATTCGTGGAAATAGACTGAGAAAGAGGTCATCGCCTTCGTCTCCATCACAACTGGGGAACCAGGGGAGACTTCTGCGGGGGAATACATGTGGAACGAACTTGTGAAACAAAAGCTCTTGAGTCATTATTATTCGACTACGAAATTGCATTAGATTTAAGACAACATCCTCCGATTAACTCGATCCGCCACGATTTTTGAGTTAGTCATAAAAGAAACCAAAACTAATTAGCTACAATACTTTTTATAAAAAGTAAAGCAGTTAAGTTGACAAAAGGCGAGGTACTTTAAACGATGTTATTCAATTCTACGGCAAATCTTAAGATAAGTATTCATGTGAAAGTTTGTAAAAACCATTAAATTTAACTCAAAGAGTTTTCACACAAACTCAGCTTCCTTCCAATGTTTTTGAATGTACCCGACGTTTACCAACTCGGATTGCGCACTAAGAATGAATAATTGTTTTTGAGCCGCATACAGGAATATTTGTTTCTGAAGTTCCAGTAACTAGATGTATAATTTATAGCACATAATTTTAATTTATATGTAGATAATTCCCCCTGCCATTCTTACTTTAACTCTCCTGTTACGCTAACTACTAACCGTGTCTGCTTTCAAGGACTTCCTAAACATAAAATCTGACGAAAGCAATCTACAATCTACCTCGCCTATTATCTCGAATCTTTTATGGCTGCCGTTACTGCCATAGGACCTATCCCAATAACTCCTTATCTAATCCAGGTTGTGCAAAATCGGCGATCCTTTCACAAGGTGGTCGTGTCGAATGTACGGTCCCCTGAAGGTGCAACGTGTTGTGTTACGGTCCTCTGACGGTGTCTAATGTACATGCGACAGATTGCTTCTTTTGTCGTCGACACGTCCTGCTCCCCCCTCGTTAGAAAGGACATTCTTCCGCGTCTTATATCATAGCGGGATAATGAATTGTTTCGTATTTTACGGCAATGCTCTGCGTGCTACGTGGGCCATCAACGGAACTGGTCTTAAACTACTTCTGGACCATTGATCTTACTCACTCCAAACGCCCAAAACTTCATCTGGTTGTATGCAGGCTTAAGATCCATGTTTTTCACTACGCACTAGCAGTTCAACTTTATTCAACTGACACTGAAGATTCACCTTGTGGTAGATCATGTCATTTTGTGGTAGGATTTCGGTGCGTTGTATGACAAACTGAGTTGTGAAACACAAAATAGACAAAGCTCGAGCAAAATGTGATTATAATAAACTTATTTACAAAGGTTTAAACGTTTAAGCCTATAATAAATCCATTTTGAACCTCATCCCTATTTTCAGAGGTATTTGCAGAAATCCATACCTGAAATAAAATTGATTACAGTCATCTTTAACAACAGAGCGAACTAAATTCATAAACGTAGCTCAAGTGCATCTTTTAATCTCCGTCATTTCTCTCAATTTCACTCACGCGCAGAGACAGGAGAAGGACTTTCGTCTCGGCGGCCTACAATTAAATCAAAAAGCGTCTCCGCGGGTGAAATCAGACAAGGTGGCCCCGATACTTACCGGGGACGCACGACGTTTTTGTTTCCCCGCCAAATTCGGATCGGACGATCGGAGTGACGCGCACGCTTGGGACCGCCTACGGCCATCATAATCTCGACCTCATCTCCAGAGGTTTGCGGTTCGAGTCTGGAATTAATTAGAACCTACATACCCACTTCGAGATGCACGGATCGCACTGCGGCATCTTAATGTAGTGGCTCCCGACTCAATAGCTGGTGTAATTGCACCCTGGGAAACGTTTGTCGGTATTTATCCAAGTGGACTTCTGAACTCTCATCTAGGACGCGACTTGAGTGGATGCTGTTCTCAATAAGAGGATGAATGAGTATTATTTTCATCCAGTGCATCTTCTCTTTACTAGTGAGTACATTTTAGCATACAAATAAGAGAAACCTTTCAGGTGCTTCTGAAATAAAATGTAGTATTAAAATATTACAAAAGCTCGAACATACGATAAAGAATGGCAATAGCTATCCATATCTTAAGCAAATACTGTATGAGGATGCGCGTTTTATTACCTTGAGAACGTTGCTACTGAAAGAGAGTGGGGCAGTAAAAGTGCTGTATTTTACACTTTAGCGAGCGTATAAAGTTCATTTGTTTCCAAGTATACATTTTCCAAGGCTGGGTAATGTGAATAAATTGACCCTATATATTACTCCTTCAAAAACAATCCTAGTACAAATCATCAAAAGGCTACTGATATTTAAACAATATCAGTAAGGTAACTGTTTTTATTGTATTTAGTATCTCTATCAATTATATAACAAAAAGCAATAAAGCCTCGTTGAATAATGTAAATACGATGAGTTGCGAACAAGGAACGGAGACATGACTGGTTGATTAGTGAGGCAAATGAGTGTGAAAGTGAAAGCAGCGACACGAAGTGACATGAGCGATGGAGCGGAGCAGCACGTGTGTCCCCTGGCATGTGGATGTGACGGGACTGACGTCAAACAACAGCAGCAACAGCAGCAGCAGCAACAACAACAGCAGCAGCAACAACAACAGCAGCGATACGAACTGACATGAGCGATAGAATGGAGCAGCACGTGTGTCCCCTGGCATGTGGATGTGACGGGACTGACGTGACACAACAGCAACAACAACATCGACAGCAGTAACAACAGAATAAGCCGCAAAACGGAGTGGTGTGAGCTCCCTGGCACGTAGAGTGACGGGACTGACGTGACACAACAGCAACAACAACATCGACAGCAGTAACAACAGAATAAGCCGCAACACGGAGTGGTGTGAGCTCCCTGGCACGTAGAGTGACGGGACTGACGTGACACAACAGCAACAACAACATCGACAGCAGTAACAACAGAATAAGCCGCAACACGGAGTGGTGTGAGCTCCCTGGCACGTAGAGTGACGGGACTGACGTGACACAACAGCAACAACAACAGCGGCAGCAGTAACAACAGAATAAGCCGCAACACGGAGTGGTGTGAGCTCCCTGGCACGTGGATGTGACGGGACACAACATCAACAACAACAGCTGCAGCAGTAACAACAGAATAAACCGCAACACGAAGTGGTGTGAGCTACCTGGTACGTAGAGTGACGGGACTGACACGAAAAAACAGCAGTAATTGTTTCAATAACAAAAACAGCAAGAACAACATTGCCGACGACGAAAACCACAGCAGCAGCATAACAAAAACAACGAAGTAACAACGGAATAAGCAGCTGCAGCAACAACAATATAAAAATTAAAACTGTAGCAAGAAACGTAAAACAGCCACTCCTCTAACTCTGGTCACGGACATTTTATTAACGTATGCAATTAATTGTTAAGGTATCAAACGATCTAGTAATAAATTATTCATGGGTAAGATTACGGTTGAAGGGGTAGTTGATGGTAATATTTTCAGTGAAACCAACATTTAAAATCCTAATGTATTTTTCTAAATTAAAATTTTGTATTAAAACAACTGACATTTTAAATGAAATAAATATTGAACAACTTGAGTTGATTCAAACTTGATTTCACAAATGTATTTGACTGAATCGCTTCGCTCATAATATATGGTGCTAGCTTCTTCACTAGGAGCTTGGTGTCCGATCTTAGCACCGGTAATTATATGGGGTCGCCTAATCAGAACCAATGCACAGTGCCGTCCGTCCCCACGCTACTCCCAACTGCCTTCAACCGCAAGCACTCAATACTATAGTGACATATTTGTATATTTTGACTTTAATTTTTAGCATTTTCATGTAAAAATAGATCGAATCAATGAGTAATCAAACATTCAGATTAACGCGACCCACATTTTATGTTTCATTTTCCAAGTTGAGATCTTTTATTACATAAAATACCGCCGTCGCAGCAAACCTGCGCACTCAGCGAATTTCCAATGCATGCATATGTTTCTCACTACCACGTAAAGCCACTTACCAAGTTTCATAAAATACATGATTAAATAAGTGATCTATAGGATTTTATTCATTTTCCATAAGAATAAAATTAGGGCTGAATACGCAGGTTTGCTGCTACAAGGAACACAAAAATTGTGTTTTTATGTAATTATCAATATAACTTAACACAAGCCATACCAAGTTTCATTAATTTATCATCATAATTAAGGGAGATACAAAACTTTACTTATTCTCCAGAATAATAACATTAGGGCTGAGTATGCAGGTGTGCTGCTACAGGGATGGTAAAAAAATCAATTTTTTGTGCAAATATTAATATACCAGTAGTACGTGAAACCACAAACCAAGTTTCATCAGTATAAATTCATAAATAATCCAGATATCAAATTTTATTTATTCTCCATAAGGATAACATTGGACAACGTACTGTGTTTAGCACTTTGAATATCTCTGCAACGGTTGGACGTAGAATCACAATTTAAACACCAAAATGATTGTTTTGTGGAGCTGAACTGATCGGTAAAAGAAATGGGAAGTTTACATTAAAATTAACTGAGGAAAAGCCAAAAACGTTTTTTCCATAAGATTAACATGGGAAATCTTATGACCACGTTCTTTTGGATTTTCTCCGCAACCACTTAACCTAGGTTATTAATTCAAAATACCATAGTATTTGTTTTCTAAGCTCTATAACATGGTCAAGACTAAATTAAGTGTTTTAAAAATGTTAGGGTAAAAATGAAAAAACTGATTTTTGGAAAATTTAAAACCCCCATATACCCTTCACATGGTCCGATTTTTCTGGTTTTCGAACTATATAGTCACGAATGTCACTTTACACATTTGAGCCAAATTTCTTGCAATCGGACATCTTTTACTCAAGTTATCGCATTCACGGACACACACACACACACACACACACACACACACACACACACACACACACACACACACACACACACACACACACACACACACACACACACACACACACACACACACACACACACACACACACACACACACACACATATATATATGTGTATATATATATAAATATAAATATATACATAAATTTGAACGAATAGTGTTTTTGACATCTGGGGACTTCAAAACAAAAAGTTATCATGGTCTCGGGCTTAAGTCTTACCATGAGACCTACGGTAATAGCTTCTTCCCTATATTGGAAATTCGCTAAAAAAAACTATTTAAGTTGAGAGATTTTCGCCTTTAACCTTCGAGTAGTTAGTTGAAACGCGCAAATCACTTCACGGTTCTAAAGACCTTCCCGGTTCTGGGAAGTTGCGGACCGGCAGACAACCAATAACTCATCACTAACGCTTAAGTTGTTTAAAGATAGTAAAGAGAAAACGCGACAAGTAGGGCGTAACGATAACGCATAACGGAGTGGAGGAAAGTGGATGATGGAGCAAAGACATGGATTACCTTAACAGAGCTCACACGAAGCGCCTGGGGCCCGCGACGGCCACGGAGAGTGTAGCAGGTCATCGTGGTCCGTGCACGGGTCGGTGGTACCGGCCATGAGGTACTTCTACCTGCTGTTTCTCAGCCGAGAAATTGTCACCAAGGAATTCCATTTAAGGAGTTGTAAACCCATTGTTTACCCAATTTAATTTCACGATTGATTGATTTGGCTAAATCATGATGGTTATAAGATACAATTTATACATTGATGAAGCTTATCCATCATGTGCAAGGTACAAGAGGAGTATGAGATGTCTTGTGTAGCCTCGCCACTGATTTAGTCAGCTGTCTGCTTACTTAGGCCGAATGTTTCACATCAGTCAGCGTTATCAATCAATACCCCATCAGGGGAATTCTTAGTTCATTTAGAAATGTGAAACATGCAATTCAGTTAAAAACGATGTGTGATTATTTTGGGGTTTATTTGATTGCATATCCATTTTGCTTTTCATCATAGCCTTCGCATTCTATAATCGAATTATGTTTAGTTATATAACGAGGTATAATTGAAAAATATAGTTTGTAGGGGGTGGATTGAAAGGTTTTGTAGCTCCATACCAAATCTTCTAACCTCCACATTCATCCAATAAACCCATTAAGCTTCCTGTCAATTAATTTTAGCACGCACAAACTAAAAATAATTAACTGTAAAGGTGTGTAGCCACCAATCTAAGGTGAGGGTCTAGTAGCATATGAGTATGCGGATTCCAATGATGAAGATCACGTATTTGTGATATAAAACCTTTGAAGGCATAATTATTCTCTTCTACTCAAATTATCCACTCAATCAGACTCACAACTACAGTTTTACCAACTCTTCGAATTACCAAATAACACCACAGTTTTCAGCCACATCCACTAGTCCAAGTGACTAATTTTTGTCACGAGTCTGAATATTGTTTAAAACAAATAAATTATAGAATGTACTTTACAAATAACGATTCTTAAAGGTAGGTGGTTTTGCAAAAATCTGCAAACGGTGGACACAAACACAGCAGATGGTAGGTATATACCTCGCCACTTCGTTATGACACAGCAAAGCGGCCTGTAGTATTCCGTGCAGAGGTGATTGTCCAAGCCATCGTCCATTGTATGGAAATGCGAGTGGTAATTGGAATATGTATTGACGGCGGGCCGCCTTCTTTATTCATTAAGCATAAAATAACGCATCGAATGGGTCCCAAGAGTGCCGATTTTCCTTGTATTTAAGCGTTAAGTTGAGTCAACAAAATGAGATCAGTTGTTGAGAATGGATATTATGAAATACCGGTTGACGTAATTTTGTCTTCAAACCTGATGGTATCACTACTATTATAACAAATGTGTTGGTGTCTGCCTATTGTTTCATCACGCCAAAGCCACTGGACAAATTCTGCTGAAAATTTGCAAAAACATAGTCTATGTACCCAGAAATCTCATAGGTCTGTTGCCGTTTAGGAAAGTCCTCAGGCTTCCTCAAGGATTATATCTAACTACAGACTGTCATTGTTTTGTTTACAATTTTTCTACTCGGAATATTTACCCCGTTGTGAAGCACGGGCATAGCAGCTAGTTTGAATTAAAAACTAGCATGTATCCGTTCTCCCCACGGAAATCTCGCAGGCATAAAGTCAGGTGTTTTTAAATGTGTACATTATATTCAGCTGTTTAATTAAATAAAATATAGCTCCATAAGATTACCATTGTAACTTTAAAAGGCCATGGGGTGGAACCCTGAATGTGGTGCTTTTCAAAATCCCAAAAGACACATCTTGAGGGTAAAACCTTTCGATCAGTATACCCTATACCAAACACGAAAGAAAATACAGAAATAGTTTTAGAACCTAAAATCGGCTTAAAAACGCCGAACAAATCCAAGAAATTCCTAATTGGGTGCTAATTGGGTTTGTGTTGTTTTGTTGATTCTTTTGTTATCTTGAACGTATGAAACTTTGAAATTATAAAACAACCTGCTTCCGGTGGACCTTTTTCTGTAGATCTTAGAACATCTAGTGTATATCTCAGACCTACGTATTATCTATCTGCGGAGGTATGCAATACAAATAGGCGTTGGGGACTCCTAGGTCAATAACTCCAGCTCAGATTATTTCTGCTGCGAGTGCGTGGTTGAAAGAGGACGATCAGGCTAGTTTTTGCCAGAAGCTCCACCGACAAGAGAGCATATCAAATTACTGCGTCATGACAGGACGGGCAGGTCGACAACCTGGGAATCTTTCACTATTATCGAAGAAACGATATCTATATGTAACAGAGTACGAGTTTTCTTATCAATTATTAAATTTATAATACAATTTAACTTAAATAAACGTTTAACCATAGAACCAGTTGTAATAAAAACAAATGCATAGAGGAATTACTTATTACTACAGATAAAAACATATTACAGTTTGATAATAGGCCTTTTACTATAATGACATTTCACGATTCTACCGAGGAATTATAAATAATAATGCATTTTGTTCATCGTAAATTATTTATTTGCCAAAAATAGGAAGCCTATTCTAACAATACATTTTTTCTTCGATTATTTAATTTATTTTCGGTTCATATATCTATGTAAATTGAATTAGTATAGAGTCGAATGAAATAACTGATTTAATATTCTAAACATACTATGATCGTAAGATTCTTCTAAGAAGGCCAAAAGCAGTCAAAAGCTGTGTGCTTTGTTGTGTGTAGTATAGTTACACATTAAACCTTAAAAACCAGTTAAATAAACTCCTGATCGAAAGAAAACATTCCGAAAAATAGGCAGACGGATAATTACTCTTAATATTATAAATTAAAAATGCGAAAAAAGGTGCAATACAAATTATAATATTTTCAGAATAAATTCATCAACAACAAATTAAAATTTTGAAATTAAAATCAATTGCAATTTTATAAGCACCTAACTAAACTCATGAAATATCCTATAGCATTTTGGCAGCACTTAAAATATTTCTTAGTCATTGGCCCCTTTTGAACATGTAGCACTTACAAGTGTTGATAATTCCCAGGATAATTCCAGACATTCTTGTAAATTATTATCATCACGTACCATATAAATTGTGTCGGCAACTTTCGTAAAACACTGACTCAAGAAAGCGATATTGTTAAGTATAGTTTGATGATAATGTACCTGCAGAGGTTATCTCGACCACGTGCTATGTCCGCGTTCCCGCCCATTAATCAGGTTTCCCGCCAACAGCTGTTAGTCATCAGGTGATTATCAGCTGACCTGTGGTCACCTGATCACCAGACTATTACCCTTCCCCCGCTCCTTCTACTCTGTCCCGGCCTGGATAAAGAAGCAGATTATGCTGCAGATAACCATATTATGGGTTTATGATGGTTTGGAATTTCACATGTATCGGCGCGGCACGACGGTAGAGATTTTCACTTCTTTATTATTTAATTTTACACGATTCAAGACTCATGATAATCTTCGTGTTCCTTTCAATTCCTTAAAGGTCTTAATTAAAGAATATGAATGTTGCAAATTAGAGGTCTCCACGATGATCCTCTAAATCATAACAGTACAATTATATTTAAGATGTATGCCAAATCAGAGTCAATCATTTATGAAAGTGTTTGGCATTAATACTTATTTGTAAATTACCTACAGCTAAACCAGTAGCTATAAGCAATATTAAACTCATTGTAAATGTAGATAAACATTCCAAATTTTGCTAAATAAATTACAAATGTGTTTACAATTGCAGCCAACATAGGCCAGTTTGTCATTTAAGTTCACATATTAATTGTCATTCATATTATACATAGTTGAGAAGTAAATAAGAATAATTTTACCGAACATTGAAATATAAATACTTATGCATTTGGGCTGTAATGTTTGTGACGCAGATCGAACATATGCGAAGTAGTTAGTAGGTGTCATATTGAGGAACAAAGAAATTCCTACAAGTTAATGCATCTCGCGGTGCCTTCACTTCAGCCTTCAGAATGGACGGAGAGAAATGACCGAGGTAATTGAACAAATGACTAGCAGAAAGTAACATCCTCGTTTGACCAGAAGATGAGGAAACAGGGAGAGCGTTAGTTAAATCTTGTACTGGAAAAATATTAATATTTGTTGTTTATCTACAACTAAAATCATAATAAATTATACTTATTTAATGGCTTGTAGACATTTTTATTTGTCCGGACGTGTCAACCGAGTAGTGCGTGTCTGTGGCCAAATTTTAATATTTTTAAATTAAATATTCGTTTGTTTCAATGTTTTTTACCGTTTTGACGGCCTCGATATGAGTGAAGGTTGATGTTCTGAAGATCTGAAGAAGGGAACATGTTCCCGAAACGATCGTAATCTAATAAATTGTATTACATAGAATCACTCGACAACCAGGTATTTTAACCATTTTAATAGCCATTTTTAATTAGTATTTATTCGTATAGGAACAACACGCGATTAGAAGGTTCAACAGTTCACAACAGGGTCAATATGATTGGAAAATAAGAAAGTGCTCGGGTCAGTATAGCCTACATCAGCCAATCGTCATATAATTTTGTTAACTTTTAATTACTGAATAAGTAAGACTAGAAAGATTTATTGTGCGCAACAATTTAGTAAGATTTTATTGTATAAAATAAATTAAATAGTTAATTACAGTATAATGTCTACTCTTATGCTTTAGAATGAAAACTAGCATAGTCTCGACTAGCCTCGAGAGTAGATACTGTTGCCATTTATCCTGAGGCTAGTTGATTATGATCTTTTCTAGGAAAAGGTTTGCCTTTACGTAACGCGTAATGAAGAAATTCAATTCGTAAGAAATACATAACCTATAAATTACCACTGGCGTTGATATAAATACCCCCGTCGCAGCAAACCTGCTTACTCAGCGAATTTCCAATGCATATATATGTGACTAACTACTATATAAAGCTATTTACCAAGTTTCACAAAAATACATCCATAAATAAGTGATATATAGCATTTTATTTATTCTCCATAAGAATAAAATTAGGGTAGAGGACGCAGGTTTGCTGCAACGAGGAAGATAAGAAATGAGTTTTTTTGCAATTATCAATACAACTGAACCAGATGAAACTACATACCAAGTTCTTTTAATGTAGGTTCATAATTAAGGGAGATATACAACTTTACTTATTCTCCATATGAATAACATGGGGGCCGAGTATGCAGGTTTGCTGCTACGGGGACTATCAACAAAAAACGTGTTTTTTGTGCTAATATCAATATACCACAACTAGTTGAAGCCACATACCAAGATTCATCAATATACATTAAAAAATAATCGAGATATAGAATTTTATTTATTCTCCATAAGGATAACATTGGACAACGTACTGTGTTAAGCATTTTGAATATCTCTGCAACGGTTGGACGTAGAACAACGATTAAAACACCAAAATGTTTGTTTTGTTGAGCTAAACACATTAATAAACAGAAATGTGAAGTTTTTAGTAAAACTATCTGAGAAAAATCTAAAAACCTTTTTCCCATAAGATTAACATGGGACACGTTTTTATGGATTTTCTCCGCAACCACTTAACCTAGGTTAATGATTCAAAATACTAAATTATTTGTTTTTTTAAGCTCTATAAAATGACTATAACTAAAATTGAGTGTTTTTAACATTTTGGTGTCAAATTTGCAAAAAACCGATTTTTGGAAAATTGTAAACCCCCATAAAACCCCCTTTCCATAGTGCGATCGATCTGGTTTTCGAACTTAAAGTCATAAATGCTACTTATATATATATATCAGCATAACAATACAAATGTTAGCAACAAAAAACGAATAGCAAAAATGGAAAGAAGGTACTGTTGGGTTTTTATGTTATATATATATATATATATATATATATATACACATATATATAAATTTGAACGAATAGTGTTTTTGGCATCTGGGGACCTCAAAACGAAAAGTTATCATGGTCTCGGGCTTAAGTCTTACCATGAGACCTACGGTAATAGCTTCTTGCCTATAGGGGAAATTCGCTAAAAGTAGAATAAAACATCTCAATACCACCAGCCTCTAAGAGGGGACTCCAGCCACCGGGTTATACTTACTCCTCCCTACAGGCGAATGTTAACAACCCTCCTCAACGGATTATCCGAAATCGTTAATTTACAGTTCATTAAAAAATCCTAGCTATATAAGTGAGCAGAATTTCGATGTGACAAATAGTTCACCCGCAACAATCGTAAATGTAGAATATTTTGGAATTTTATTGGACGATTATTAATTGTGATGTTTTTGCTCTTTAAAATTAGTTATAAGTGAACGATATCTTACAAACGTTGAGGGTTGAGGGTCGGGCTTTGAAAGTTGATATTGGCCTTATAGGGAATCAGGCATATAATGGTATACACTCCAAATGTGTCGTGACTGGACCCCCTTCTTAACTAACTTTTCCTAAGTGAAGACAAGGCACCCGACCTACAAAGTGATTTCAGAGAAAGCAGAAATGAGGAGGGTTTTACAAATGGAAAGACTTTAGTCATGATTGGCTTCAACTTTCCCAACACGTTTGCGTTTGCACGAGTCATCACCCTAAAGACAATCAGGACAACAGTTCATAAACTACAATGTTACCATTGGGTTCCCCTGGTTATTTCTCCTTCATTGCAAATAATATTACCGTTTCAAGGGTGTCAGATAAATGCTCCTAAAAGACAACAGCTAGCAACGATCCTTAACCTTCTATCCTATTTTAAGACCTTAGACAAACCTAATGTTTTTAACGCAACACAAAACGGATTCTTACCAAAATTCAGGTCTTTCGATTTTAGCGAATTTCCCCTATAGGGAAGAAGCTATTACCGTAGGTCTCATGGTAAGACTTAAGTCCGAGACCATGATAATTTTTTGTTTTGAGGTCCCCAGATGACAAAAAAACTATTCGTTCAAATTTATATATATGTATATATATATATATATATATATATATATATGTGTGTGTGTGTGTGTGTGTGTCCGTGAATGCGATAACTTGAGTAAAAAACGTCCGATTTCGATGAAATTTGGCTCAAATGTGTAAAATGACATTCATGACTTAAGTTCGAAAACCAGAAAAATCGGACCATGGGAAGGAGGGTTTATGGGGGTTTTAAATTTTCCAAAAATCAGTTTTTTGCATTTTTCATCCTACAATTTTTTAAAAACTTAATTTTGGTTTTGACCATGTTATAGAGCTTAAAAAAACAAATAATATAGTATTTTTAATTATTAACCTAGGTTAAGTGGTTGCGGAAAAAATCCAAAAAAACCTACTCATAAAATCTCCCATGTTAATCTTATGGGAAAAAGGTTTTTGGCATTTCCTCAGTTTATTTTAATTTAAACTTCACATTTGCTTTTAGAAATCTGTTCAGTTCCACAAAACAATCATTTTGGTGTTTAAATTGTGATTCTACGCCCAACCGTTGCTGAGATATCCAAAGTGCTAAACACAGTACGTGGTCAAATGTTATCCTTATGGAGAATAAATAAAATTTGATATCTCGATTATTTATGAATGTATGTTGATGAAACTTGGTATGTGGCTTCAAATAGTACTGGTATATTGATATTTGCACAAAAAATTGATTTTTGTTGGTTATTCCTGTAGCAGCATACCTGCGTACTCAGCCCCCATGTTATTCTTATGGAGAATAACTAAAATGTTATATAGCGCTTATTTATGATTGAATATTGATGAAACCTGGTATGTGGCTTCGCCTAGTTAATTTATATTTATATTAGCATAAAAAACAATTGTTTGTGTTCCTTGTTTCAGCAAACCTACGTACTCATTAACAATGTTATTCTTATGGAGAATAATTAAAATCGCTTATATGTGAATATATTTTTATGAAACTTGGTATGCGGCTTTATGTGGAATTCAGACAAATATTATGCATTGGAAATTCGCTGAGTACGCAGGTTTGCTGCGACGGGGGTATTTAGTATTGAGATACAATAGCCTAAAAATGATTCTCTACTGCGAAAATTGTTGACGTATTTACATTGATTGGTAGAATTTGACTAAAGGGTGAGTTGGATGGAAGGTTTTGTGAAGAGTTTCAGAGTATAAACATTATGTATTCATTGGTATAGCCTGTCTAAAGTCAAACGATTTATTAATAATCGAAACAATTAAATCCATGATCAGTATAAATGGTCGATGTTTCGTAAAGCGTTGTCAATCCCATCTAAGATTAGGGCTAGGCAATAACCTTTTAATTATTAATATTTTAAAAATTGGTAAATAAAATAAACATTTCATTGTAGAGTTGGGTTTTTGGCAAAGAATCCATAAACGCTTCACAGTTATACGTAGTTGTTAGAAATCTCATCTTGACAGCTTCGTAAGGCTGATTTTATGTCATAGCAAATGTTGGGTTATCAAAGTATCAAATACGTTGAAAGTTGCAAGAAGAGACGATATAGGGGATAGGGGGGAAGGTGTGATGGTGTGACCGGAAGTAAGAAGAAGGCGCGCCCTCATATCTGTCAGCATCGCCACCTCCACGTCATGCACCTGTTGCATATACGATACTCCATTGTTACCAACATAACACATTTAAGATATAATGGTGTGTAACAGCATGTTATGCTATAGAGCCCGATAAAACTAAAATAATGCAATATGTAAATTTGTCTTTAATTGTATCCGGTGGTGCCAACCAAAGTTATGGAAATTCCTCAGAACGGCAATAATTTGTTGACAGTAGTTGGTTTTCCCAAATTAAAATAATTGAACTTTATTTTTAACTCTCTTGAAAATAGCAGAGAGCGAGAGTAAAGTTAGTTTTTTGTTAATATTGATACATGAATAAAGTAAACCCTGTAGATGAAACGTTTTTCGTAACATGGTTAAATTGATACAACCACCAACTACATACAGTAATATATTTTGAACTATTGTTTTAAACCAACAATTGAACACAATTTTGAAGATTATCTTGTCCGCTAGATGAGAAAAACGAGTTCGCACGCAGCACGCTGACGTGAGGGAAGTGAATTTCGACATAACAACTTTTAAAACTCAAAATCAGTGTACAAAATACATTTATTCCAAATTTTATTGAAATCTGAAAACATTGATTTTTTGGCTGTTCTGATGCTCCTGGTTTCATTTACCTACAAAGCTGGGAATACAATTTTGCGCATTATTATGTTAGGAGAAGATCCAGACAGGCTTGAAAGTAGGCGTGAGTTGCTGGGGATGATAAAAGTACTCTAACAAAAGAATAACAGGCTTTTCTAGTGTAAAACCCCCACAAGACAACGTACTGTGTTTAGTCGAAACAAATTTTCTTTAATAACTCGGTAAATATTTATGCTAGAATGACGATAGAGGGCTTAAAGCGTTCGCCGCACTAAGTCCCATCTTTTGCATGCATTAATTTTACATCCGGAGCTTTTCTGACCCTTTTTGAGCCCAAAAACTCGAAATTTGAAAGATTAATCCCCAATAAAGGAGTTTAGAGTTTTCCGATTGTTTTGCCCAACGAACTTGTCCAAATTATTACAGAAAGGAACGTCCCTACCAAATTTAAAGTAAATCGGACAAAAAATGCGACCGCTAGAGTGCAAACATATATATATATATATATATATATATATAGATATATGTATATATACACAATTTTGAACGACCCCCCAAAACGTGTTCAGGGGGTCACGTTAGGAACTTTCATGGAGGTCCCGGGCTTAAGTTTCACCGTGCGGGTCATGCTAATAGTTCCCTTTCCAAAGGAAATTCACTAATAAACAAACAATTCGAAACAATAAAAATGAAAATTGAATGGGTATTTCTCTCTTATTTATTTGGGTTGCACAATCGCACAGCAACGTTCAACTAACTGAAATCAGGTTTTTTAATGCGCAAGCTTCTCGTGAGGGCAATTCTAGTTTTGGTAATAAAAGAAAGCTTGTCGGATTTAACACAATGTATAAAATTATCAAGAAGAAAAAAATCGATGTTGTGATGCCAGACATGTTTAAATAAGTGTATTCTCATGCAGAAAGAAAATTAATTTTTAATAATTCAAATCCATCAAAGGAATACTCCTTTATAATAAATACTTGTTGGGTATGATAGCATTACCTTGTACATATTGTATATAAATTTTGTATGTTATGTTTGTATATTCATACAATCATTCAAGTGGTTTTCTTTATTTGCCGAAAACTTCAACTAAATTAGATTGTCTGAAAAAATACTATGAGCATTTTAAATTTTACACCTCGTTGTTCGTTTTAAGAGCTATACTTTTGTACAAAACATATTTTTTAGACAACTTCCCTATGGTCGTGTATGTTTATTTGTCTATACAAATCAAGTGCGAAAGAGTTCTTCCTAGAAATCTAATCAGAGTTTTAAATACTGTAGTGAACTGATGGGCATACGAATCAGTTTCAAAATCCAGTTACTTACCACACAAAACTGCATTAACACTGCATGTACTTTGTACTTAGTACTGCATGTACTTTGTTTATGTTAAATATATTAGCTAAAAACTAAAGCTCAACAGAGATGTTCAATTAATTCACGTAAAACTGTTTATTTAATTACCGTACAAATTTATTTATTAAATTAGTTTTAATATCTAATTATTGCCCTCAAAATAAAAATGAATCTTCAAAAATGCAGGAACCTTAACGGAAGCTATCAATAAATACTCTATACATGATTGAGTGGAGTATTGCAGCAGAGCAGACAGTGATAACTTTAGAATAAATGTTTTTACAGAAGGGTTTTTCCTTTTTGCCAACTTGTAGGACGAAACGAGTGTACAAATAGGTAGAGGAGGACATTTGTTTTATCCCTGTCGCAATAGCAAGCAGGATATAAATTTAATCTCCTATTCTCCACTGCCTACTGAGCGAAATTTAGACAATCCCGTGGAACGAATGACGACGAGTTTTCCCATTTTCAGTGGCTGGCCGTGGGCCGTGTGTATTTATTTCTCTGGTTTATTGAGGAGTGGATAAAGGGCCGTCTGCCCAAGTGGGTTATGATAGTGGGGGCCGCCAAGGTCTTAACTCAGCACACTAATCAATCAAAGCTGGAAAATTTGGAATTTTCCACTGTTTTTTTTTGTGGATTCATATTCTTTATAAATTAATATGTCCTCATTCAGAAATGTATGCAGAAGTTGCTCCTGTAGCCGGCTTTCCCCTGAGATTGTGGTAAAGTACCATAAAAGCTGTTTGTTTAGTAAACGTGTGACTGTTGGAAGGATATCTCAAAGGAGTCTCTCCTCGCCTCAGAGATATACCCATTTTTTACTTTCTCCCCCTATACATAGTATATGGAGAAAGTATTGTTTTCGTAAAAATTTTCGAATTTGAGTTGTTAGTGGAAATATTCGTTTTGGTGCTCCCTGAACCCAAAAAAGTGGTTTTTACGTGATGTCTGTCTGTGTGTGTGAGTGTCTGTGTGGATGTGTACAGAGCTAGAGCCCTAACCTATGGGCCGATTTTTATGAAATTTGGTATGTAGGTACTAATCCACGATATCTCCAGGTATTTTTTTCATTTTTTTGAATTTTTGATTTTTAAGGGTAATTATTCCCCAAAAACCGCCAAAAGACATGAAAAATCCAAATTTCTCAAAAACGGCTCTAACGATTTTGATTAAACTTTCGTGGTTTGTAGAACTTTAGGTTTCCAAAAAAATGACACCACCCGCATTTCTGGAAAAATGCGGGTTCAGAAATTATAGGACTTAAAACATCAAAAATTCAGTTTTTTGGATTTTTCATAAAAAGTCATAAATGTTAAAAAAGATTACTATTCACCATTAAAAAGAGCTCAAAAAACTAAATAAATTAGTATTTTAAATTACTATTCTACGATTGCTAGTTGCGGAGAAAATTGAAATTTTCATTTAGCGGTAAACACAGTACGTTGTCCAATGTTATTCTTATGGGGAACACAAAAATAACTATTCTCTCTTATTTACTGATCAATTTCATTTGATATGCAGGTCAAGTTAGCATTGACCAACAGATGATGTTCGAAATGTGTTGCTATTTAACCCTGGGGGGGGCAAGGGGGCATTTCCCCTCTCAAAACTACTGTGTGTAGCAACGGACTCTATAGTGCCTCCAAAAAAGCAATTTGGGTGGATATTTCTGAAAACAACTATTTTAGACAATTTTCTGTACATTTATCTATACTTCATATTCTATATTTAGTAAATAACAAATATTTTTGTCATTAAAGTTTGGCTAAAAGGGAGAAAGTATGTGTCAGTTTCCTGATACCGTTTATTATTCTCCAGATAGGTGAATCGGTGAACGTTCCTAACGGTGAAGTGATGATTGGCAGGGATCAAACCCAGGCTCTTCCGGACCAAAGTTACTTACTATAACAAATAACCAGGCCGCAACTTGGTTCCTTTTTCTACTGAACAAATTGAAGATAAAACAACCTGAGTTATGAGTTCACCAGTAAAATATTTGAACTGAATTTTTTGTTAGCTACAGACAAAAAGCTTGGACGGAAATGAAGAATGAAGGTAATAACAGTTGTATGTGTTGCATTGTAAGACGAACCTCTTGAAATATCTTGAGTAATCGTAAAATATGTTGCAGTAATCGATACTTCGGAATCGACTGAGCTGAAACTTTGCATTAATGTAATTAAATGTATGTGGGTTACTTATAGGGATATTTAAAAAAAACCTCTTCTGGATTCGCCTTTTGGGTCTAGTGTTATTGTTATAGACATTTACACAAGTATACTCGCCAAATGAAACAGAATTAGCTCCTGTACCTGTAGCGGGCCAATGTATATACCCTTCGGGTTCTACGACGACTACGTAAGCCCCACCTGGAGATGGGATTAGATGACTACTGAAACATATGTACACAATTCAAAATAGTTTAAAGTTTAACCAGAGAAGGCAGCACGCACAACTGTTGCGTTCCCCGGGTCAATGAATCCAGCCCGAGTGAAGCGGGAACTGCAGACAATCGGCCCTTATGCTCTGGCTACATAATGTTGGTGGTGTCAGCCTGTCGTCTGTATGTTCCTTTTTAACGCAAAACTTTGGAACCAAATAAGCTGAAATTTTACATAAAGGTAGCTAATATATTTGCGCTTCGGATTCTTGCTATTCACGATTCTAAAATCTGTAGAGCTCCATGGGTGGTCAAATATCCAATGTCATTTTATGGACATGAAATTTTAACTGGCCAGATGATTACCAGCACTGAAATAGATATTCTTAACTCAAAATAGTTTAATACCCCCGTCGCAGCAAACCTGTATACTCAGCGAATTTCCAATGGAGATATAAATGTCTTAATACTACATAAAGCCACTTACCAAGTTTCATACAAATATATTCACATATAAGCGATATATGCAATTTTAATTATTCTTCATAAGAATAACATTGGGGCCGAGTATGCAGGTTTGCTGCAACAAGGAACACAAAAAATGGGTTTTTATGGTAATATCAATACAACTCAACTAGTTGAAGTCGTATACCAGTTTTTATTCATTTATGTTCATAATTAAGGGAGACAGAGCATTTAATTATTCATCATAAGAATAACATGGGGGCTGAGTACGCAGGTTTGCTGCTACGGGAGCCTTTGGCAAAAAAATATTTTTTTTGGAGCAAATATCAATAGACCACAACGAGATGAAGCTGTATACCAAGTTTCGTCAGTATACGGTATACGTTCACAAATAAGTGAGATATAAAAATTTTCTTTTCCTCCATAAGAATAATATTAGACAACATACTGTGTTTAGCACTTTCAATATCTCGGTAACCAATTGGCGTAGAGGAATGATCAAAATACCAAATTGTGTTTTTTTAAGCTGAATCTAATGGTGAAAACAAAAATTTGACTATTTCAAAAATTATATGTAAAAAGTTCAAAAAACCCATTTTTGGGGTACAAACCCCCCCCCCCCAAATACCACTTCGGATAGAGCGATCTGGCGGGTTTTTGAACTTAAAGTCATAAATGTTGCTTTACACGTTTATACCAAGTTTCATCAAAATCGGATCATTTTTACGAGAGTTATCGTGCTCACGGACACACACACACACACACACACACACACACACACACACACACACACACACACACACACACACACACACACACACACACACACACACACATATATATATATATATATATATATATATATATATATATATATATATATATATATATATAGTTTAGAACAAATGGTGTTTTTGGGGTCTGGGGACCTCAAAACGAAAATTTATCATGGTCCCGGGCCTAGGTCTTACCATTCCGACTACGGTAATAGCTTCTTCCCTATAGGGAAAATTCGCTAAAACGACAACCACATAAGGCAGAACACATAAACTGGCGAAGCCGGGACCAACTGCAACTATTGCAACAATCCAATAAATGTTATGCCAATACGATTGTCATTGGATCAATAACACCGGGGGCAAGGTTTTGACGCATTTATGAAACTGGGTTACTCCTGTGTATTATTGTATATTGTGTTTCCTATCTTCCGACTAAATTCAATCTAAACAAATGATCCCATTATTTTTTACGTGATAGGAAACCCTAATGTCCCTAATAACACCAAAAACACTGAAATCAGATGAAAAAAACGAAACTGTGGGCAAAGCAATAGTTAAAATACTAGTAATAATATTCGAATAGTCAAATATGACGTTATAGCCGTCTTTATGTTATTAGTCGACCAGCGCAACCTAGCGAGATCAGGCGAAATCAGTACGAAGTAACGTAGCGTCGCTACCTCAATAAAAGTAGAATAACTCAAAACTTTTTATAGCTAAAGAAATAGTTAAGACACTAGATATTATTTTTAAATGTTACTAAATCTAACTTAAAATCAATTACGTAACAATTCAGCTGTCGTTTATTTATATAATTTAAGATCACATTCATAAAATAGCTTTCTAAGAAAGAGCTTCTCGCGTGGAAGTTATTAGTAAATGTTTTATAAATATTCTCTGTAGACACTGCACTTATTGGATTGTTTGGTCCATTACCTAACCCGTGCGAAAAAATCGTACAATTGAAAATTCATTGTTTAAAAAGCTGAAGGTCGTTTCTTTAACCTAAGTTCGACTGGAGGCTTATTAATTAGTAATGCTGTTGATAGACTACAAAAGCACGATACATATAATGAAGCATCTATGTAGAACACGCATTGGTTAAAGTTCAAATCACCTCTGCCGAATTCGAAGAAACAACGTTTAGTTCTAATAGTATGTTTTAGGTTTTCTATTACATTTGCATATTTTTAATAGATACAATTTTATTGCAATAAATAGCCAAATGCGTATCTTAATTTTATTTTCGAGTTTATTGTGTTTTTTATATTACTGTATTTAATCCTAGGCTGTGCCAAAAATATTCTAAAAATACTTAAAAAAATATTCTAAACAATATAATGTTAATTACGATGTAGCTGTACAATAATGAGTTTCTCTTTCTCGAAATTGACCAAGTGAATCTTTTGATACATATCTATTTGCTACCGTACATCGGAACTCGTCCCGCGCGAAAGCCCACTTATAGCTCTACGGGGCTATTTTCAATAAATCATTTATATTATTATTGTTTGTAAAATATTTTTTATTTGATTTCTGTGGTTTTTTCCCAAAAAAATGTTAGTAACTCTTGTTAGTTTATACAATATGTATTGTAAGTTGCTTTTTCAAAATTTGTATATCCAACTACAACGAACTATAAAATAAAAAGGTTAGTTTAGATTTTGTATGAGTGTTATTGGAGAAAACTGACAGGTAGGCTATGTATGGTCGGTTATCGGACTTTTCCGTAATTACGTAACTGGCTAGGTTAAGCATCTTGCGCAACAACTGATTTGTAAGGTTTGATTTAGTCTACTGGATTTTTCTACGCTTGGTCTGCAAAACTTGTGTTTTCGGCAGGCTGAAGTGTTCGTCTGGGGTCCCCATTGTTGTTTAGGAAGCGAATCCGTCTCTAGCGAAGGCCAACTGGCTGCCGATCAGTCACTCCGTCAAGATGACTCTACAAAATCCTTTGTGTTGAACAGGAATGTAATGAATTAGTCATTAAGTCATAAGCCACTGCAGTTTTTTTCCATCGGTAAATTTCCCTGTCAGTTCTACCAACCACTTGTCTCAAATAAATATTTTGTTACAACGGGTTTATAAATTGTAGTACATATTTATTATCAATGTAAACTATTTTTATACTGTTCCGTTGTTGTTCTATCAACTAAACTGTTCTATTTCTGTAGGTATTTTTTCAATATCTTGTATGCATTGAATAACAGTTAAAACTAGTAAGTTAATTAATGTGCATCCCACAATGTTAAAACCTCATTTTGTAAATTTAAATTGTTATCCGATTAGGATAAATAAGTCAAAGTATAACTACTCACCAATACATTAAATATTTCCTAAGGAGCTGCTAAAGAATGAGTGTGACGCCGTGTGGAGACATACCGGTATCACTGATTAAGGCTGACTAAACTAAATGTCCGTCACTCATTTACATCTGTCTGACACTAGAAGGAGACTGTAAAAAAATGTGGTCGATAGTAATTTCCACATTGAATTTTGGAAAAGCAGCTGGTAGTATCACTTTTTTCAATCCTGAATCTGTCATTATGACACAAATAAATCACGAGGCAGTTCAACGAAACATTTACTATAAATAGCAACTCATATGGTTACCTGAGCAGAGGCTTATGAATGGATTTTACTCTGAATCTTATTGTCTCCAAAATAAATTTAGATCAAAACCACTAGGAGATATTTGACTTTAAGAGGTTTGGACTTATCCTCTAACACCAGTAAAATTCCGCTTGTGTAAACAACCAAGCAATAACAACAATTTCCTTTTTTCCCACAGCTTTTTTGTCTATTCTAACTGCATTAATCAGACACAAACATACCTGTTTCAATGTGTACATGAATCTAGATCTAACTAGCTTTGCCCTACAGCTTCGCCTTTTCATCTGATTTCAGTTTTATAGTGAAATAAAATCACAACTGATGACGTTTCCTATATTTAAAAATTTGTTTTAACTTGAAAATTTAATTTAAGACATTAGGAGAGGTTTTATCAAAAAACTAAAATAATCCTCCGCTTTACTCAGCGATACACTTTTCATTCAAGTATATGGTTCACTTCTGGTTTTCTCAAAAGTTCCTGGGACGGCTTGGCTTAATATATAGATTAGATAAGTAATAGTTTAACAATAAGTAAGTAACAAATATTAATAACATGTTTTTCTAATTTATTATTAGAAAACTGATGACATTTTGTTTTAGAGCACACGGAAAGCTGCTCGCCTATGGCGCCGGTGCTGCCCTGACAATCGGTGTCGGGGCTTTCATCTACAAACGCTACATTACCCCGACCCCTGATCCCCCGCCCCCCGATCCCCCGCCCCCCGATCCCCCGCCCCCCGATGACGACTTCAATGATAATGATGTATGTGTTCGAGGTCCCGCAGTGGTTTTTGCTTCCTGGCTACTACAAGGGGCGGGGGACGGCCCAAACGGTCACTTAATGTTAGTAAGTACATCACAATATCCAATTATTTAAAGAAGTACATTTTTATTTTTGTACTTGTTATGGTTGAGCTTCTCCAATTAGCTCAATTAGCTCGGGTTATTGATTCCAAACATAAAATCCAGAACACCTTTGGAAAGCTTATCATGGAAATTGAAAGCACAATCCTTTACAACAAAGAGCAGTAAGAGTAGTCAGAACAAACTTCTGACTTGGTGGCAGCTTTACAAAAGGTCGAGGGAAAAGTTGCCCCCGACACCGTTTATTGGCAAAACCAAGAAACTACAAATTGTAATGGCCCAGGAAGCATAACCCACTGCGGGTCCTCGAACACATCATTGAAGTCGTCATCGGGGGGCGGGGGATCAGGGGTCGGGGCAATGTAGCGTTTGTAGATGAAAGCCCCGACCCCGATAGTCAGGGCAGCACCGGCGCCAAAGGCGAGCAGCTTTCCGTGTGCTCTAAAACAAAATGTCATCAGTTTTCTAATAATAAATTAGAAAAACATGTTATTAATATTTGTTACTTACTTATTTTTAAACTATTACTTATCTAATCAAAATATTAAGCCAAGCCGTCCCAGGAACTTTGAGAAAACCAGAAGTGAATCATATACTTGAATGAAAAGTGTAACGATGAGTAAAGCGGAGGATTATTTTAGTTTTTTGATAAAACCTCTCCTAATATCTTAAATTAAATTTTCAAGTTAAAACACATTTTTAAATATAGGAAACGTCATCAGTTGTGATTTTATTCGACTATAAAACTAAAATTAGATGAAATACCCCCGTCGCAGCAAACCTGCGTACTCAGCGAATTTCCTATGAATGAATATATTTCTTACTACCACATAAAGCCACTTACCAAGTTTCATAAAAATACTTAAGTGATATATAGCATTTTATTTATTCTCTATAAGAATAACATTAGGGCTGAGAACGCAGGTTTGCTGCAACGAGGAAGATAAAAATGCTGGTTTTTTGCAATTATCAATATAACTCAACCAGGTGAAGCTATATACCAAGTTTTAATGATTTATGTTCATAATTAAGGGAGATATAAAGCTTTCCGTATTCTCCATAAGAATAACATTAGGGATGAGAACGCAGGTTTGCTGCTAAGAGGATAGTAAAAAAAAAATCAATTTTTTGTGGAAATATCAATATACCAGTACTAGGTGAAGCCACCTACCAAGTTTCATCAATATACGTTCATAAATAATCGAGATATCAAATTTTAAATATTCTCCATAAGGATAACATTGGACAACATACTGTGTTTAGCACTTTGAATATCACGGCAACGATTGGACGTAGAATCACAATTTAAACACCAAAATGATTGTTTTGTAGAGCTAAACTGATTGGTAAAAGCAAATGTGAAGTTTACATAGAAATGAACTGAAGAAAAGCCAAAAACCTTTTTCCATAAGATTAACATGGGAGATTATGAGCAGGTTTTTTTGGATTTTCTCCACAACCACCCACAACCACTTAACCTAGGTTAATAATTCAAAATACCATATTATTTGTTTTTTTAAGCTCTATAACATGGTCAAAACCAAAATTAAGTTTTTTAAAAATTTTAGGGTGAAAAATGCAAAAAACTGATTTTTGGAAAATTTAAAACCCCCATAAACCCCCCTTCCCGTGGTCCGATATTTCTGGTTTTCGAACTTAAAGTCATGAATATCACTTTACACATTTGAGCCAAATATCATCGAAATCGGACGTTTTTTACTCAAGTTATCGCGGTAACGGACACACACACACATATATATATATATATATATATATATATATATATATATATATATATATACACACATATATATAAATTTGAACGAATAGTGTTTTTGGCATCTGGGGACCTCAAAACAAAAAGTTATCATGGTCTCGGGCTTAAGTCTTACCATGAGACCTACGGTAATAGCTTCTTCCCTATAGGGGAAATTCGCTAAAAGCAAAGCTAGTTAGATCTAGATTAATATACACATTGAAACAGGTATGTTTGTGTCTGATTAATGCAGTTGGAATAGACAAAAAAGCTGTGGGAAAAAAGGAAATTGTTGTTATTGCTTGTTTGTTTACACAAGCGGAATTTTACTAGCGTTAGAGGATAACGGCCAAACCTCTAAAGTCAAATATCTCCTAGGGGTTTTGATCGAAATTTATTCTAGAGACAATAAAATGCAGAGTAAAAGTCATAACCCTGTGCCTCAGGTAACCATGACTTTTTACTGACATCAAAACACTAATCTGTACAAATTAATTTAGTATAAAAAGCAGGACAAATTTAACTCTTGTTGATAAAAACTATTTAAACTACTTAAAATAATTACAGAGCAATGAAAACTCACCTTATAAACTCTTTGAAGAGCTTCATTTTTCATTAATTTGTTTTCCTATGTTTCCATAGATTCTATTTTAATTATTTATTGAAAGTGGTTATATTTTACTAGGTTCAACAAAAATTTAACACAAAATAAAAAATAAATAAATTTTTTGTTTAAGAAATTTATATTGGGTAGACCCTGTTTCGTGAAATAAGATGCAATAAATATGTTGTATATACTTTCTAATCAAATTCCTAAAGCAATTGTTTTGTTTAATATTTTGACAGTTTAAAAAAATGCAACCAGCACTTAAAACTGACTGCTATATGATATCGGTAAGATCCCGATTCCGTCGTTTCCAAAATTGATTAATTTATTTTTAAACAGGTTATTTTTTGGATAGCTGTATCATAATGATGCTTTTTTATACCACTTTAGGAGAACCATGTGATACTTTTCTGTACTTAAAATGTTGTTATGAGACATTATTATTTTAAGTAATGAGGAGGGAAAATAACATCACTCGTAACACACAGACAGCCAACCTTACTGAATAATACCAAAACACCAAAGAACACTTGGACGATAAGCTCATAGTAGTATCAGAAGGCATTTTAATGTAGTGCAAATTCATTAATAGTTTAATTTACTCCTAACAACTTCCTACACATACACAACAAATGTACTTTGTCTTGAATGGAAGTTGTGATTTACTGAATATCAAGTAGGCTAGGCCTAAATGTCTTGGTGAGGAAATTGGAGGGAAAAATTAGTTTTATGATACAACCCCTCCTTGGCCATAAATTAAATAAAAATTTCAAGTTAAAATGCAGTAGAACTTGGATGGTTTGAATCTCACCAAGGGACCGGTAAAATAATTCGAATTATCCATAAATTCGAACTAACCAATTTTCTAAAATATTTTTTGTATACGGTAGTGAACATGCAACAAATTCGAATTAGTAAAGAAGATTTATAAATATACAGGGCGAAGAAAAAGTCAGGATCTCCCCTCTATCTTTTTATTTGTTAATATAAACTAATATCTGTTGGGAAGAGACGTTACTTAAGGTTTAGTATATTTTGACGTTATTTAAAATTTTGAGTGTCCCCAAAAATAGAAGATTTAGGAGGCAGTTAAACAACTTTGAGTGACAACCCTCATTTTAGTTTCTTGAATCTTGATGATCATTGTACGTGTTGTTGATGAGAATTACTAAATAAAAAAACAAATTGACGTTGTTCAGACGTAAAACTTGTGTTTTTATTTAGTAACCCTCATTTTAACAAAAATGGCAGCCAGTCAAAATTCTCAAATATTTAAATCTGGAAAGCAAATTTTGGAAGGCATTCAACATTTTTAACGGTAAAAAATATGGTATGCCTGAAGTTAATGTCACAACGTAAATGTGATGAGTTATTTTTTCTTGGAGAATTTTGACGTTAGGGAAAAGATAACGGTTTCTAATTTTCACCATTTACCTAATTTTGTACAGTTCTTTCAAATTAGTGGTCACTCAAAGGGGGTTTACATTTTAAAATGTTGAGTTGCCCCCAAAATCCCCTATTTTTTTGGAACACTCCTAATTTTAAATAATGTCAAAAGATTCTAGAACTTATCACTACCCAAAATATATTAATTTATATTAACAAATAAAAAATATAGAAGGTGGGGTCCTGATTTTTTATTCGCCTGTAGAAGTTCGAACTATCCAAGTTCCACTGTACATGTTTAATTATTGGAATTCCGTCAGCTGTGTTGTCGTTGGCTTTAAAACTGAAATCAGGTGAACAAGCAAAGCTGCTGGTAAAACTATAGTGTTAACATAAATTATTATATTATATTCATATGTTATATTCAGACAACAGAGTTTAAACAACAGAGTTTAAACAACAGAAAGAAGTTTCAGTAACAGAGTATCCAGACAAAACTTACCTAATCTTAATCAAATCCGAAAGTTGCAGCGCCTGTGTAATCTGTGATGCAGTCGCACACACTATCACACACTCACGCACGCACAGACACCGCGCTACACTGGGCAGTCGCAGTCGATACTGGGCTAGGCGCAGACGCAGAGTGAACTGCGCGGCGCGATGTTTATTTTGCACAGGCGCTCGCAGGTGTCGAACATGAGACCCCCTCCCCCTCCCACTCCACTCCTCAGCGCGTGGAATGCCGGTAGAGGAGTGAGGAGTGTAATGGGAGACGGAGGTTATTAGGAATTAATTAAATCAGTTAAGTAAAAGGTTACTTCATTACATAAATGAGGTAGTAATAAAGTAAATCAATTATATTAAAGAGTTACACAAGTCAATGACCTTCGCGGATAGAGTCTTCTTGATGGTGCGTCCATCCTTCTTGATCGTGCGTCCATCCTTCTTGATCGTGCGTCCATCCTTCTTGATCGTGCGTCCATCCTTCTTGATCGTACAATACAAATTATTGCAATAGAAACATTCAAACTGTTTTGCCACATCTAAATTATAGGTATAACAAAAAATCAACAGCACAGTCAGATTAGAATAAAAAAAGAGAAAAAGGTTACATGAATGTCTGCAAATTTAATTAATTAAGAAATTACTTAATTAAACGAATTAATAAATTATAGAACAAAACAAGTCTATTTTATGTGCAATGGAAGTCTAAAACAAAGTGGATATTATTCGATTACGGTAGTTTGTTGTTTGTTAATTAAGGTGTACAGTGTTTAGTTAGGGTGAGATCAATTCCTATCACACGTCACGTGATTTGGCTATGGACATTTACTATAGATACTGAAGTATTTATAGTCAATGCCATGGATTTGACATAAGCAAAATAAATAGTGTTGTCATATAAAAATTAACTCTATTCAGGATTTATAGAACTGAAATTACACTAGTTGATGTCTCATTCTTTATACGGAGGTCTCGCATTCATTAAAACCTAGGTGATTTCAAAATGCTATATACTGTTAAGTGGTCCCGTGGTAATTATTAAACAAATCAGTATCTATATGAGTGACACTGAACTTTAAAGACATCTGGGGCTCTAAAGGTTGTTGACCATATATCAAAATTTCAGGAAACAATAATTATTTAAATAATTTACACTGACCTGTTGTTACCTGTGCAGATTAACTGCATTCTGTCGACCGTAGCCATTTTACACAGAGTGGTTAGTAACATAGAACCCGTTACTCAAAGATAAGATTGTCACACGTAAAGACATAAGAAAGAGGATGGCCTGCTATACTTGCCTGGCGTCATGGCGCAACCTCGAACTTGGAAAAACGGGTTTTCTTATTTTGATCCTCAGAAGGACAATGAGTTGCCTTAAAACATTACAAATTGTAGTTACGAAACAATAATTAAATAAAAATCCAAACTATATTGTTTATGTAGTTATCAGTTTGATTAAATATTGTTGTTCATGTGAATACAAGATGTTTTAAAAACGGTAATAACTCTTTAGTTAAATTACCGTTCTTTAAGGTTTGAAACGAAAGTAAGCCCAGATATGTTATCTTCCTTCATGCAAAGTTTCAGCACAAACAGTGTGGGAGCTCTTGTGTTACGCGAAGATTGAGATTACGCCACTGAGAGAGAGCGTGAGGTAACTGATCATAGTGATCACCGGACTTTTTTGAAAGTTTGTGTTCATATTTGGGTGGTCGCATATGACTTTGAGGAGAGGGTGCCAACATTTCACGGTGAATCGGGTATAACTGATGTAGAAGATAGTGACATCAAGTGTAGTTGTAAGCCCGTCATGCTGCATTTTGTTCGTCTTTCTAAAATTAGGTAATTTAATAACAATTCAAAGAAAACTATGTTGATGAATTATTTTACATACTCAAGTTTCGCTTAAAATTAAATTATACATTTAGTTGGCTTGCAAATAAGGCCTTGACTTGAATTATGTACAAGTGCTTGGCGCCAACCTCCGTTTTTCATTTCGTCTGTGAGGTGGAGCGACCTTGAATTAAACTGGGGGACTGCCAGCATGGCTTTTGAGGCTAATGCGAAACCATAAACAGATATAAATGCGGACAGAGATATGTGAATCTTCGACTAAAACAAAAGAGAAGAGTCATATAATCGCTTTTAGTATCAAATGATAACATTGAGGAAGTTTGATCTCCAGATCTAACGTTTTCCTGAAAAACACCAATAAAACTAACAAAAATGTTAGATAGATAGGAAAGACAATGTTCATTTCTTTCTATAGAGGTGTTAGTGAATAAATTCTCCCCAGTCGGTGGGCAAACCATGAAAAGGAACACGAACATCGGTTTTCACTACAAGGGCTTTACCACTATTTGTGTAGCTTCTTAGTAGTTTTTCGACTAATAGAGAAGGTTGCAATGAATTAACGAGTTCGCACGCAGCACGCTGACGTGAGGAAAGTGAATTTCCACATAAAAACTTGTAAAACTCAAAATAAGTGTAAAAACATACATTTGTCCAATTTTTAATGAAATCTGAAAACATTGATTTTTTGGCTGTTCTGATACCCCTGGTTATTTACTTGCAAAGCTGGAAATATAATTTTTCGCATTATAAGGTTAGGAGAAGGTCCAGACAGGCTTGAAAGTAGGCGTGAGGTTGCTGGGGATGATAAAAGTACTCTAACAAAGGAATAACAGGCTTTTCTAGTGTAAAACCTCCATAAGACAACGTACTGTGTTTAGTCGATACACATTGTCTTTAATAACTCGGTAAATATTTATGCTAGAATGACGAGAGAGGGCTTAAAACTTTCGCCTCACTAATTCCCATCTTTTTACATGCATTTATGTTACATCTGGCGATTTCATGACCCTTTTTGGGCCCAAAAACTCGAAATTTTAAAGATTAATCCCCAAAAAAGGGGTTTAGAGTTTTCCGATTGTTTTGCCCAACGAACTAGTCCAACTGATTACAGAAAGGAACGTCCCTACCAAATTTGAAGTAAATCGGACAAAAAATGTGACCGCTAGAGTGCAAACACACACACATATATATATGTCTATATATATATATATATATGTCTATATATATATGTCTATATATATATATGTCTATATATATATATGTCTATATATATATGTATATATATATATGTCTATATATATATATATATATATATAACATTTTGAACGACCCCCCAAAACGTGTTCAGGGGGTCACGTTAGGAATTTCTATGGTGGTCCCGGGCTTAAGTTTCACCGTGCGGGTCATGCTAATAGTTCACTTTCCAAAGGAAATTCACTAATAAACAGACGTTATTGAGTAGGCCTAAAAGGTTTGTTTGTTTAGTAATTGATCTAAAACTGTCAGCTGTTAGCAGCTTTTAAAACACTTTATTGTAAGAAATATCAATGAGGTTAATACATACAGAGGTCTCGTCTGGGGTAAAAAAGTGCATCCTACATGCTGGCCAATATTTCCCTCAGGTAACCAATCAAGTCCTCTCTTCAACACTAGGCTACACTTAGCAATATTTCCCTCAGGTAACCAATCAAGTCCTCTCTTCAACACTAGGCTACACTTAGCAATATTTCCCTCAGATAACCAATCAAGTCCTCTCTTCAACACTAGGCTACACTTAGCAATATTTCCCTCAGGTAACCAATCAAGTCCTCTCTTCAACACTAGGCTACACTTAGCAATATTTCCCTCAGGTAACCAATCAAGTCCTCTCTTCAACACTAGGCTACACTTAGCAATATTTCCCTCAGGTAACCAATCAAGTCCTCTCTTCAACACTAGGCTACACTTAGCAATATTTCCCTCAGGTAACCAATCAAGTCCTCTCTTCAACACTAGGCTACACTTAGCAATATTTCCCTCAGGTAACCAATCAAGTCCTCTCTTCAACACTAGGCTACACTTAGCAATATTTCCCTCAGGTAACCAATCAAGTCCTCTCTTCAACACTAGGCTACACTTAGCAATATTTCCCTCAGGTAACCAATCAAGTCCTCTCTTCAACACTAGGCTACACTTAGCAATATTTCCCTCAGGTAACCAATCAAGTCCTCTCTTCAACACTAAGCTACACTTAGCAATATTTCCCTCAGGTAACCAATCAAGTCCTCTCTTCAACACTAGGCTACACTTAGCAATATTTCCCTCAGGTAACCAATCAAGTCCTCTCTTCAACACTAGGCTACACTTTTCACCATAGCCGAGAGCTCTAGCTATATTAACCACGGTAAACATTTAGTCGGAAATATAACGGAAATACAGTAAACTAGGGAATAAGATCGATACATGTAACAGCCTGTATATCTAGCTTACACATCAGCAACCAATACATACACATTATCGTATAGTCTTTATCCATGCCCATTTAGAGAGTTAACATATGGTCCTATAAGATTACCTCCGCCTTCAAGCTCAGCATGTTTAAAATATGCTAAGTAAATTCACATTGCTAATGGTTGGATCCACCAAGACTAGAACCATAAAAAAACACCGGCCTTATGTTTGCTGCTGAACATTTACGCCGGCTAAATATGGTTGCCTATGCTGGATGTTATTGTGGAACACAAATAGTCTCGATTGATCATTTATTGTTTGGGTGAATTTCAAATACCACGGTGCATTCAAATACGAGTAGATGCAAAATAAAAAAGTTAAAGCCATAGATTAATGATTCACTTTATAAACAAATTAAACGTTAAAAATGATCTCATTAAACTAATTAAAAATAATCCTTAAAAAATTCGGCTAAACAATTATTTTAAGAAACTTTGAAACAAAATACAGGCAGAAATAAAAGTTATTAAAGAACAATACTACGTTAACAAACTTAACGAATGTGGCAGGGATTCTAAAAAAAACGTGGAATGCTTTAAATTAAATTACGGGGAAAAATCAAAGACAATTTGTGAAATAAATTCTTTAAAAATTGGGGATGAGGAAATAAAATATGAAAAATATATCGCCAATGAATTCAATGAATTTTTCATTTCAATAGCTGAAAAATTATCAGTGGGGTTCAAAAGCCCTATGAATTTTGATAACTTACAGATTAAAGAGATTTTAGTGCAGGGTTTTTTCCAGGAAGAATGAAAGAAGCTTTAGTAATACCAACTCACAAAGGTAGCTTAAAGAATGTTTGCAATAATTACAGGCCAATATCTTTACTTTCATGCTTCTCCAACATTTTAAAAACAATTATGAAACGAAAACTCATCGGATTTTTAGATCGAACAAAATTCTTTAGCAACAATCAGTACGGTTTCAGAAAGGGCTTGAATACAAAATCGGCATTAAGTAACTTTATGAAAGCGGTCTCGGAAGGGATAAACCATCTTTTGATACAGCCAACCACGAAATACTGTTAAATAAACTTTTTATGTGTGGAATACGAGGTACAGCACTTAAATGGCTATTAAATGGCTTTAATGGTAAAGCTATTTGTTAAATAGAACGCATGGTAAAAGTAAATAATGTGGTGAGCGAAAAGGGTTTTATTAAATATGGGGTGTCTCAGGGGTCGGTGTTAGGGATAATTTTATTTTTAATTTATATCAACGAATTATGTAATGGGCGGTTTGAGGGAAAACTAACATCATTCGCAGATGACACTGCTTTATGCTATGTTGGTGACACTGCTTTATGCTATGTTGGTGACACTGCTTTATGCTATGTTGGTGACACTGCTTTATGCTATGTTGGTGACACTGCTTTATGCTATGTTGGTGACACTGCTTTATGCTATGTTGGTGACACTGCTTTATGCTATGTTGGTGACACTGCTTTATGCTATGTTGGTGACACTGCTTTATGCTATGTTGGTGACACTGCTTTATGCTATGTTGGTGACACTGATTTATGCTATGTTGGTGACACTGATTTATGCTATGTTGGTGACACTGCTTTATGCTATGTTGGTGACACTGCTTTATGCTATGTTGGTGACACTGCTTTATGCTATGTTGGTGACACTGCTTTATGCTATGTTGGTGACACTGCTTTATGCTATGTTGGTGACACTGCTTTATGCTATGTTGGTGACACTGCTTTATGCTATGTTGGTGACACTGCTTTATGCTATGTTGGTGACACTGCTTTATGCTATGTTGGTGACACTGCTTTATGCTATGTTGGTGACACTGCTTTATGCTATGTTGGTGACACTGCTTTATGCTATGTTGGTGACACTGCTTTATGCTATGTTGGTGACACTGCTTTATGCTATGTTGGTGACACATCGGATATGGTTAAAGAAAGTATAAATCAGGATATACTAGCATTTTGAAGCCCTGAGAAAACTTCATATATTAATTTTTCACTTAGAGAAGATGTCCCTATTATAGAGAGCCTGTAGTATATAACTGCATAGAATGTCTATGTAAACAGACCCAATGCATCACAAAATGTGTGACTATCGATAAAGTAGAGTTTGTCAAATACTTAGGGGTTTATCTGGATAGTAAATTAAACTGGGAAACTCACTTAACTTCTTTGAATAATAAACTTAACTCTGTGCTTAGGCTTTTATTTTTGCTAAAGCGATTGGCTCCACTTCATCTTTTAAAAATGATTTACTTTTCATTGGAACAAAGTATAATTGCATATGGAATATTATGTTGGGGAGGAACTTGCGTTAGTAATTTAAACGAAACAATAGTCAAACAGCAAAGAATCGTCAGAATTATGATGAATAAATCACAAATTGAACCATCTTGGCCACTTTTTAAAGATATGCAAATATTGCCACTCCGTTATCAAGGTACTAAATAATTTGTATGTAAGAAGTGGGAACAGTACTCCAGACGAAGACATTTATAGGATTAAACATAAAAATTAAATGTTTTTGTTCCAAAACCTAATTTAACGGACTTCAAAAAAAACTAATGAGTTTTAGGGCCAAAATTGTTTAATAAGAATTAATCTAAATAAGAGGAGCTAAATCAAAAAGAGAATTTAAAAAAATGGACCTTTGACTGGCTTTTTGCTGTAGAAAATATGTTGGGTGTTTGAATGAAATGTAAAGTTTTAGTAATTTACTGTTAGGGAAATATTTTTCTTTAGTTAGATATTTTACATTACTGTAAAAATAGGTTATTTGTAAAAAATCATGCGCTTTATGCATGTTCACTTAAATGTTTACAACTGATAATAGTTTACATATCTGTTAATCTGGTTAGTAAAAGGAGCAATGCAACTTTTATTTATTTATTGTACTCCTTACTTAATGTTAGTCTGCCAGTTTATATTGATTTTTTACATATATATCTTGTGCCTCAAACCAAGCTTTCTAGCCTGTGAGGAAATATTTGTTTCTACAATTTCTTGTAATATTTTAAAGATATGGTTTTGTAATTTGTTGTGAGAAACAATGTATTTATTTATTTATAAATTTATTGTATGAAGTTGTGAAACAAATAAAGATAATTTTTCATCATCAATTAAGAGAACATTTATTAAAAACGTTAAGAAAAAATGCAATTCAATTCCCTAAAAATATAAAGAACGTCTTATTTAATGCTGATAAATATTTTACTAACAAAATAATGTTGACTAAGTTGTAAAGTTTCTGTCCAATCTAAATAAAAATGTGCAAGAATTGTAAACAACCAACGCTGTAATCGAAATTTGAAAATGTAATGTTTTGGACTTAACACGGTGTTATACCAAACCCCAAAGTAAATAATATATTTATTTCATTTCATGGACAAATAAAGAAAACAGGGCAGAAATAACTTTATAGGTTGATGACCTCCTTCCCAACGACACAAGCAATATCAAAATCATTTTACAAATTTACGAATTACAGCTACAAATAAATCCCAAGAGTATTAAATTAGTATAAACTAGCCGCGGTATCACGTTCTCCCCGCGGAGAACTCGAAATTCGCAGACAGTAAGTGCAATTAGCACAAAATTAAACGGTAAAAAGCAAAGTGAGAATCTGCAGCTAGAAATGTTTCTTAAACTGCTATTATTTAAATGAAATGAGATAAAACACATGTGTTTCACACAATAAGATATTTCTTCCATATAAGAATAACATGGGAACTTTGAAGGCTAGTGGGGAGGAGCCATTAATAGCTGTAAATAAGATAAAACATAAATGTGACCCTCCCAATACAATGTTTCTTCCATAAGAATAGCATGGGAACTGTGAGGGCGAGTGGAGAGCAGGGGCCATGATGTCCAAAGTAAATATAAATTTCTTTCAAAACATGTAGGGGTTAATCCCTTAAATCTGTCACCTCAACCGTTAAACTCGGTCATGTTCAGCTGACCACACACAAACAATCCTTAGTGAATTTAGAGTCTTCATCACCGGAAGTTGCCAGACGCCATCTTGGAGTTTTTAGCGAATTTCCCCTATAGGGAAGAAGCTATTACCGTAGTCGGCATGGTAAGACCTAGGCCCGGGACCATGATAACTTTTCGTTTTGAGGTCCCTAGACCCCAAAAACACCATTCGTTCGAAACTGTATATATATATATATATATATATATATATATATATATATATATATCGTGAGCACGATAACTCTCGTAAAAATGATCTGATTTTGATGAAATTTGGTATAAACGTGTAAAGCAACATTTATGACTTTAAGTTCGAAAACCAGCCATATCGCTCCATCCGAAGGGGTATTTTGGGGGGGGTTTTGTACCCCAAAAATGGTTTTTTTGAATGTTTTATGTATAATTTTTGAAAAAGTCAAAGATTGGTTTTTACCATTGGATTAAGCTTAAAAATACACAATTTGGTATTTTGATCATTCCTCTACGTCAATTTGTTACCGATATATTGAAAGTGCTAAACACAGTACGTTGTCTAATGTTTTTCTTATGGAGGAAAGGAAAAATTTTATATCTCGCTTATTTATGAACGTATACTGACGAAACTTGGTATAAGGCTTCATCTGGTTGTGGTCAATTGATATTTGCTCCAAAAAAGTTTTTACAAAAGGCTCCCGTAGCAGCAAACCTGCGTACTCAACCCCCATGTTATTCTTATGGAGGTTAATTAAATGCTATGTCTCCCTTAATTATCAATATACATTAATAATAACTGGTATACGACTTCACCTAGTTGAGTTATATTGATATTAGCATAAAAGCCCATTGTTTGTGTTCCTTGTTGCAGCAAACCTGCGTATTCAGCCCCAATGTTATTCTTATGGGGAATAATCAAAATTGTATATACCATTTGTTTATGAATATATTTGTATGAAACTTGGTCAGTGACTTTATGTAGTATTAAGACATTTATATCTCCATTGGAAATTCGCTGAGTATGCAGGTTTGCTGCAACGGGGTTTTTTTCCCTATAAGGCCTCTATAAGGAGTTAACTTTGAGCCCCCATTACTTCTCATCCGATCGCCACAATACATTCGTTGATGTATCAAAATAAAGGTGTAGCGGTTCTCAAGTGAATTGCATTTTCGATTTTCTTAATTTGGGTCCTGTATTATGATTTCATAATAAATTGTTTCATTTACGATTGTATTATTATACATCCAGTTTCTCTTTAACTAATAAAAAAATAAAAAATTTATAATTGTATATCTAGAGGGTGACGAAACCTTCAATTTAATACCAAAATGAATTGTATTTTTGGGTTGTCAATTGATTAAATTAAACTGATAACTAGCACCTGCGATCTCTGCCTAGCGCCACTGCCTGAGTCATCTCGGCAACCACGAGGGACCCTTGAGAGGTCAAGGGCTTCTGTATAAGGCAAAAAACCTTCTAGTGAATGTCTTGGCCAGCGCCTCATACATCTAACAAAACACTCTCTGTGGCACAGCCTTGGTGTGAATTACTGGCTGGCTCTAGGACACATCCGTCTCCGGGGGAATTGGAGGACTAAAATTGTCGCCATATAGGGTATATTTGGTGTCGGGCTTTAAGAGGGGGCTTCTGTAATGTAGTATTTCGCTTTCTACCTGATTATCTCATAAGCCAAAAATGTTAATGTTTAAATCCCGTCCATTTTTAACTGATCATTCGAAATTGTTGGTTTATGACTCATTTTTAAGAGCAAAAGAACACCTAGTGATTTCCGTGAGCAGAACTTTGACATCACAAGTAGCTAACTCATAACAAAAATAACAGATATTTAATATTTTGGAATCATATTGAACGATTATTATTTGTGATATAGCCATTCTGTTATCTGAAATCGTTAGGTATTTGCTCTATACAATGAGCCAAGGTCAACGATTTCGGATAATCCGTTGAGTATAGGGACGGAGGTAAAAGGAGGTGACTATTAAACGACTAGAGAAATGTGTTATATGAAATCGTCTAGTAATGTTTAATCAGGTTTAGACTACAAGAGCCTTATAAAACGAAAAATAAAGGCATTCAATCGTATTTAGCCTTTCCAAAGCCTTTCAAATACCTGGAACACTGTTTCTTACCAAGTCTTGAGCTTTACTAACATGTGAAATAAAAATAGTATTAAAATAAGTTTTAGCTAAGGAGAAGTCGATTCAAATTATAACCCTCCGGTAGGGAAACAAGAAATATTTTTTCCTATGAACGTCACAGGGTATAAAATAATAACACAGGGTAAGCTCCTTACTCAAAGGTTTAGGTGTGTTTTGGTAAAGCTGAGACACACATTCTGTGTCTACCATTATACTTTTCATAGCGAACAAAGTAAAGTTTAGCAGTAATAGTAATGCTGTAAAAACATAAGAAACACGCCTAGCAGAGGTTTAAGAAACAATTGAGCGTCCATACTGTACATAGCAAAGGTTTGTGGATAAAATTGTGAATGAGCAAACAAATTTTCATTCTATGAAGAAAATGGCGAATAGACGTACTGAATTTATTTCTCGTTTTAGAGTGAATGATAAATTTAGTCGCAAATGATGAAAAGTCGCTATGAAACATTATTGGGACTGTAACAACTGTGATGAAAGTTCGCCCCTCGGATCCATGCTAAGGGCGGATTTGAAAGAATACCTGGGGATCGAGCTTTGCTAGAAGAATATCAGTCATTTTGGGTTTGTTGAATATAAGCATAGAATACTTTTTCCCACGGCCACTCTACATGGCGAGTAACTCAATGTTCATTTACTGTAGTAGTATTTTACTGTAATATATATATTTAACCCAGCAATAGAATATTAACAGTTACTCTTCTAGTTGTTAACTAATTACTGCGGGGGTGCGTGGTCCAGCGGCGGCCGGGGTACAGGGACAAATTCGTTGTATAAAGCACTCAACACTGTGTCAGTAATAAATTAAATAATAGTTTCCAAAGTATCTCTTCCAACGTATTGCCCAGTGTTAAATAAACTACGTGCAGTATAGATGTTCCTATTATAAACTTGCACCTGTCTTTAAAGTTTATCAATTTAAAAGCAGAAATGCATCCTTAGGTCTCAACAAGATGCGATAATCGTTGTTTATATTTACTAATGCGTCCATCTCAATGAAAAGTAGAAAGCGTATTGGGCTGTGAACGATTTTTCACAGCGACTTAAAGTGAAAGAAAGTCCGTATCGAGGTGTAAAATGGTAGTAATATCGAAGTGACCCGAGAAAGCTGAACTGCTGAACCGGGAGAAAGTCGCAGCTGTGGTATACAGCTGTCAATCGCGAGGCCGCGAGATGTGGAAATGTAAATTACTATAACTATATGCATCACTTTATCATAATATCACTATTTCAAATGCCGCCATACAATCGTGCGTAAAGGTGGATACGTTGCCGACGGTTTCTATGACCTGGCTCATTGATTAGTAGCTCAATATCCAATGGCAGAATAGACCTGCAGTTTAACGGCGGACACGAACCGCAAACCAAATCCATTAGTCCAGATTTGAGTCTTGATTGAGGTTCTGGGTTCTGGGCCACCATTACTCTAAACCCTGAAGACTCTCTGTCAGAACCTATAACATACTAGGGCGGTTTCAGACGCTGTAAAGAGTGGGCTCCTGTCACGAAACATTTTGCGTGATAACTGCTTCCCCTTCCATAACTAACTTCCATTAAGGTTAGTAATAACTTTTAAAGCCCGTCCTTCCTGGACGAATCATACGATATCGTTAATTTATGGATCTATCATATATATTTACCGAGTTATTAAAGAAAATGTATATCGGCTAAACACAGTACGTTGTCTTATGGGGTTTTTACATTAGAAAAACATGTTATTCATGTGTCGGTTATTTGTATAACCCCCAGCAACCTCGCACTTACTTTCAAGCCTGACTAGACGTTCTCCTAACCCTATAATGTACAAGATTATATTCCTAGCATAGCAGGTAAATGAAACCAGGAGCTTCAGAACAGCCAACAAATCAATGTTTTCAGATTTCAAAAAAATTGGAATAAATGTATTTTTTTACAATGGTTTTGAGTTTTAAAAGTTTTGTATGTGGAAATTCACTTCCCTCACGTCAGCGTGCTGCGTGCGAACTCGTTATTTATTTATAAGCAAGAAGCTGAAAAGAACAAATACTATAATAGTCCAGTCATTTTAGACAAATTACCTTAAAAACCCCTTATAAGCATAAGACTTGGTGTATGTGTTGAATTTTACCTCCAGGATAACATACTAAAAGTTCTCGGAAAAAACCTGTGCTACGGTCGCCATCTTGGAAAATGGCGGCCAATTTTCACAGTTTTTCTTATAAATATTTTACTATTGATGATAGAGCGAAACGTATCTATTAAAAGTTATTTGAAATTACAAAATGCACAATTTGATTATCAACACTTTTTCTCTAAACCTAACGGTTTTCAAGTTATTGATCTCTAAACCTAACGGTTTTGGAGTTATTGATGATTTAAATATATAAATATAGGCAGGGTGAGTCATATCACACTTCCAGCATTTATGAGGGAGGGATGGTTTATTATAAAGACTTATAACACGATCATCTGTACTAAATCGCATATAGGTAATCTATTTAAAATATTCTTATCAGAATCTATATACAGGGTACTCAAAAGCGAAGGTCATGAGTTTGAATCTCGAAATGTTCTAATATGAACTTAAGACAATTATACATCATCTTTAAAGCTCTCGTAAAAAAAAATTGGTGAAAACAGAATCTTTATCCGTTTCAAAATGGCGGCTACTTTTGTAAAATATATTGACATTTACGAAATACTTTGTATTTTTTAAACTAAAAAATGTATCTTGTTTCCGATTGAAATTTCTTACTCGCGTAACAAACTCAGCGTTACTTTGATATGATGATACACATGACAGTTGCTTTAGAACAAAATATCTATTTAACTATTTGTTTTATAAGGCCGAAAAATTATATAAAATATAACAAAAATTTGTATACATTGTATTGTATAAAATTTTAAAATATATAAATTGTATATATTAACTTAATTATAAAATTATATTCTTATAAGAATTTAAAAACATATTTTATTTAAATTATTATTTTGTTCTAAAACAACTGACATTATGTATCACATCAGAGTAAAGCTGAGTTTAATACGAGTATGAAATTTTAATCGGAAACAAGATAAATTTATTTGTTTAGAAAATACAAAGTATTTCGTAAATGTTAATATATTTTACAAAAATAGCCGCCATTTTGAAACGGATAAAGATAAGTGGGTTCTGTTTTCACCGAAATTTTTGTTTTTACGAGACCTTTAAAATAATGTATAACTGTCTCAGGTTCGTATTAGAACATTTCCAGATTCAATCTCATGACCTTCGCTTTAGAGCACCCTGTATATAGATTTTGATAAGAATATT
The DNA here is from genome assembly GCA_963675035.1 of Allygus modestus. Lineage (NCBI taxonomy): Eukaryota > Metazoa > Arthropoda > Insecta > Hemiptera > Cicadellidae > Allygus > Allygus modestus. Next base: position 149,733,055 of record OY776115.1, on the reverse strand, counting down.
TTAAATAGATTCTGAATGTTTACTTTCTTCTGAAATGTAAAAATTGAAACTTAAGACGTTCACGGGAAGTAGCCCGAGGGGATTTTAAGAAAGCGAATAGGCCTTTGTGTTGCACGGGTTCAAGATCTACCTTTGTGTAAAGTTTCAGCCCAGTCGGTTCAGGGGTTCAGTAGTTTTTGTGTTTACCCGGAACATCACACAGACACACAGACAGACAGACAGAAACACCTCTTCTTTATAATATTCTAGATAATATCTACTACAATATACTAAGGCGATTTTTGGTTATTTGTAGTATATTTTTGAGGTTATTTACGAACCAATTTAGACGATTAAGAAATTAAATAAATAGCCTCACTCTGTGATGTGCAAAGAGGTTTTCAATTTCCAATACCCCAATTCTGAAGGGCACAAGCCGCCCTCAAAGTTTATTTTCTGCAAGGATAACATGGGGGTGCATTTGAATTAGATTGCTTTTTAAAAACAGCTGATTATACAAAATCAACACAGTTTTAGAGAGCATGCTATGAGCTGAAGACACAACAAACTACTGAAATTGCAAGACAAACTCGTTTTATCAAACACATGATGAAACAATTTTTCTCGGTTATGAGCATCAGGAACACTCACAGGATCACACATAATAATAACACTTCAAACTGATCTGGTTACAATTTGACATCATAATACATTTAATTAGGGTTACACTAATTTGATGCCATTGTCCTGCTTCATTTCACAAAATAGTTAGATCGACCGGGCCTTGGATTCGCGGCGCCTGTGGTCACAGGCAGCACAATAATTGGCCTTTACTTTACCTTGGACCGCATACAATAGAATGGGTCAGGTAATGTCGTGGCTGCTATCAATAGATCACCTGTGTTAACCTTTCGATTTTATGTCACCTAACATTTGTAGTCTTGATTTTTATCGGTGTTGTGACCATATGGCTAATCAATATCGTAGGTTGGTTGCAACAAGGTAAATATATCAATATATCTAGAGGTCTCATCTGGGGTAAAAAAGTGTAGCCTACATGATGACTGTCATTTCGTCCCTCTGTCCACTCTGCTCCCATGGTAACCAACATGGCAATCAATCAAGTCCTCTCTTCACAAGTGTGGGCAAAATATGGTATTCTCGGTAAGGCGATAATGACGTCACGACAAGATGAAACGGAACGACCAGAACCACCGAATCATCAACCGATTGTGTGTTTGTTTTATCGAATGAACTTTCAATTACGATTGTTATTGTTTTGTGGTAGAAAAGCATAAATGGTGATTTGATTAAAATTCAAGCAGATATAAGTTAAATCAAAAGTTGTGGATACAGTGTTAAATTGGATCTACAAATGGATTTACGTGAACAAACAACTAGGTTGCAGTTCACGACACAATTATAGTAACCTAACAACTCCGCAGAGCGCTGTATGGTGGCTGTTCGTTGTGCAACATAATTACAAATAAAGGGGTTATTATAAGTAAATAAAAGTCAAACCTAAAAAAGTAAACAACAAAAGTGGGATTTAAACCCAAAAAATTAAAGTAATCTTTAAAAAACATTTCAGATTTCAAAAAGTAAACATCAAAAGTGAGAATTGATCACGGGACCGCACGATCATGGATCTGACGCCGTTTCCACTGGGCTACCGAGACTTGCCGAATTACCAGAAAGTTGCAATGCATCAGGCAGTGAGCAACGATTATAAGTTCATCCGATAAAACAAACACACAATCGGTTGATGATTCGGTGGTTCTGGTCGTTCCGTTTCATCTTGTTGTGACGTCATTATCGCCTTACCGAGAATACCATATTTTGCCCACCTAAAAGTATTTGTTTGCCAGCTGACTAACATATAACTTGAGAACAGAGGATTTGATTGGTTACCTGAAGAAACCAATAGGCTTCACTTTTTACTTAAGACGAGACCTCTAGATATATTAACCTCGCTGGTTGGTCGTCGTCTCCGACACAATAATATTTTTGTAAACATAAATTTTGTAGAGTAATAATTTAGTTTCGCCTGAGGAACGTACCACAGTTTATTGTTTACATTTGTCACACATTAAAACAATTTATTAAATGGGTAGCCAAACGGTGCTTTGGTAGACTCAGTTATTGCTGGTTATCTCTTTTGACTGGTCGTCTGGCGCGCTTGCAATTTTACGGCCCTTTTTGCTACGGGCCATAGATACCACTACGCGACATAACAAGCAACAACTGAGTTCACCGGATGTATCAACAAAGACGGTTACTGTGGTACACAGGACACAGTGCTGCCACCGTTAGAATGAAATAACACCTGACAGAACAGTGGCACCGACAACCGACCTCGCAGACAAAGATACCGTGACCGTGTTGAGCCCAGAGCCGTGTAACAGGGGCTCTCGTTATAGGGCTCTGGTTGAAAAATATATAAATTCAAATATGCAAATAATAATAACGATTTTTTGAGTTTTAAATATGAGGATGGCAGTGTAATAAAATGTGCGCAGTTTCTTAATATTTACCCTAGAACTGCAATAACTTTTAAAGATTTTAAAATAACACAATGTGGTCTTCGGTGTGTTTAGACAAACTATTGCTAAGCATGAGTGCTTTACTGAAAGTGCATATTCATCCCTTTCTTTATAAGTGTATTGGTGTTGCGGTCATCTTTCTAACTGTAACTAGCGTATTTATCATTGTGCTTAAACCTCTATAACTGTAATATCTAGTTACAAATATGTAATGCCATAGCTGTAAACATGTAGCACCCGTATTGCTTCTTTATAAACGGGACTTCATAATCAGATTCAAAGAATCAAACACAGAGTAGATATTACAGTTATATAGGAGGAAGAAGCCCAATGGAAAAGCCGGTAATGACAGTTACAAGGATAGCCACAATACAATACACTTATTAAAGAAAGGTGAAAATGAACTTACAGGAAAGTACACAGTCGACCTATTTACGAAATAATAATTCGTAAGGCCGCCATGACTTGACAATAATTGTATAACACAATCCATTGGTCATCAAAAATATTGAAAGGCATGCAGCCGTTTGAGGACGATTACTCTAGCGAGCGGGATCAAAGACCACTAAAGATGCGCGGGGCGATAGAGATGCAAATTAGTGGTCTTTGTCTCTTGAGAGCGGCTTTGTCTCCGTGGCTGGAAGCTTGCCAAGACTTGAGTTGCGTCACTTTTCATTACCTGTATGCTGTATAATCCCGTATTCCTAGAGTCCAACCTAGAATAAAGTAACTACAATGAACGAATGAACACACGATTTATTTGATTAATTACTGGGGGTGCGTTGTTGCGCCCAAGAATAGAACACATCCCCGAAAAATTGTCTCTCACAAAAATTACATTTCAATACGCTTCATAAATGGATAAATCTTTTTACAATAACATAAATAACAACTATGTAATCTAATAAATTATTGTCATTTAATTAATAACTACAAAATACAACCTTTTGATATATAAAATCTACTTATTTAATTTCGAATTTGTTGTCCAAGGCTATGTTTCTTTCATTGTATAGCTACACTAAAGGGTATTGAAAGTGTAAAAATTACTATACTGTTAAAAATTAAACAACGATTTTTTATTATCAAACAAAGTTGTTGCTAGGCATCCAGCAAGAATTAAATACCAATTTTCTTAGATGAAGAACACACGCATCATGGTCTTTTGGTAATAACGTGAGTTTTTAGTTTGATCATAATGCTATTTCATCTCTTTATATTAAAAATAATAATAATCTACATTATTGATGTGCAGAGTTAATAAATTCAGGGTGGTCATCAGTATAACCCACCTTTGAGGCACAACGAGGGAGAAGGGATATTTGGACAGAAGAGAACCCAAACCTTTAAAGTTCTAAACCTAAACCTAGAAACGGGAGAATCCCATGGGGAATTCTAGAGAGCGAACGTACATCTAGATAGAGCAGTCCTCATTTTAGAAAGGTAAGGATGAAATAATCTTCTTTCAGATTAGTTAAAGTGCTCACCCTGTAATTTTCAGTTAGTACGTTTTGTAATACGTATGTTTTAACTCTGTTGGTTAGTGTAGCAACGTATTGTGTTGCACTGAGACCATGAACTTCCTTGAAATCTCTAACATTATTAATGTGTAGAGTTTCTCCTTTTAAGACTATTGTATTGTTAAAATTATGTCAGGCAATTTTTTCTCCAAACTGAATCCCTGAATAAAGTCGCATTCGTCCGTCTCTGACAGTTGCAAAAATGGAATTTAAAATAAATCTGTTTTCAAATTAAAGTAAAAAACGTGATTATCATAAATAAAGGCCAAACTCACGAAAGCCATTTAATCCTTCATATATTTTGCCTCATATATTTAATCCCCCATTGTATTATCCCTTATATATATCACTACGGAATCAAACGAACCCCAACAATTGTTTCCCGTTGTTTCCATACTCGAGGGAGGTTCGCTCGCCGGTGGCCATCGACGCTACCGTCGCGTCACAACGGACGTCTCGGAGTCTCGACGTCCGTCGTGCGCGAAAGTGCCCACCGCCGGACGAGGGAACGCAATTAAGGAAAGTGAGAAGTATGATTCCTATGCCATATCGGGTGGAGCGTAACTGTCGTATGACATGAAAATATCTCCCGGCTTGCCTGCGACTGCACTTTCTTTCCCTTATTGATTGTCCTCTGTCCCTGGTGCGTGTACCGAGGCCGTTGCCCTGGTTTAGATATTCTCTTACCCATAGGTCATATTCAATTGGTTGCATTTCTTGAAGATGATGTATTATTTCTTCTTCCAGTCTCTTCTCACGTTAAATGCACCCTATTGTTTCCGATAAATTGCGCCCTAGCGCAGTTTACGTTGTGCTTGTGCATCGGTAGGTAATACTTTATTGAAGGGAAACCGTTTTGATATGGATATACTTTATTTTATATATCAACCTTTGTATATACTGGGTGTGTTCAACCCACACTGTATAACTATTACTTGTATTTCGGCTAGTTTTTTAAGTCAGACACCAATAAACCACATACTTAGTTTATTGTGTAAATAAAGAATGTCCGTATTAAGGGGTGAAGTTAGGACAAGTAAGTCCGTCCACAGTAAGTGGTGCCTGGTTTGCGCCCTTCCACGCTTCTTAGTACAGTAGCTTACCAATCTACATTTATTTATCAATATATTTATTTCAATAATTTTGTTCACTGTTTACATTTGTACGTTGTTGCAAGATGAAAATTTTAAACAGCAGAAGCCATAAATGTATAATATCACTCACTGCCTATATGAAGTGTTGAGTCACTCTCTGTTCATAGTGGAATCGTGTTAGGGGTATTCACCATTTCTCTTGCACTACCTTCCCTACACGCCATCGCTGTGAAAATATCTGTACTACTTCTAACAAATCGTCTCTTAATATATATAATCTTTTAATATATTCCTCATTTTCTAATAATCTACAAATCCAAGTTTTAGCCTTGTATAGAACGCACGATAGCTTCAGGAATTTTCTTTTTATCCTTATTTTCTCCTTACGAAATTTGATATTAAAAGTAAAAATATTATAAAATACTTTGTTGTACTTGTACTGTTTAAAAACAATCAGTCATTGGAAAACGCAAAGACGGGAATTCTCCAATCGAAGTTCAGTCCCCATGAACTCGTTTTTAACGCGATCAGAAATACATTTAGACAAATCAAGACACAATAGTTTAAAAAATAGTGTTTTAATTTGTTTTTAATTCAAATTCATTCTTGAGATAAAAAAGCGTGAACCTAAAATGGGGTCGATTCCCATCCTCAATTTTAAAGGCCGCAACTTTATCAGTAACCTATATTTAACTTGTTCAAACATCACTGTTAATAGAAAGTTGTACGCTTTGCTTTCGGTCAAGTCAATAAAGATACTGTGTTTGCGCTTAGTTTATGCGACGATCATCCATAATTGAAACTGATCAGCTGATCAGTAATGATGACAAGGCTGTGAACCGGAACCGGTTTCGCGAATATCACCGCAAACTGGTTCTTAGGCTGGTGGCGATCCGAGCGGTGTTTAGAGGAATGTGGTAGCCACACGGATGGAATATAAACATCTCACACTATGTTGAAGGAAACATAGGTGAACAGTAGCAAGGAACTATGGTAAGGTTATGTAATGGGAAACCAGACAGTATTTGAATAATAGACTCTGACGAGTCTTTTCACAGTAAATTTAGCGAGTTGCCCCAGTAGGAAGAAAGCTATTGCCGTATATGCTCTTTGGCTCGTTGGTATTTACAAAAATAATACTCCAAGTAAATTTTCTAAACAAAACCGATTTGACCATTTTGGTATGCAAAAATAGCTTTGATCCGAAGCTGTGCAGTTTTTTCCCCTTTTGACTCTGCCATTTTTAAAGGGCAGATTGAAGGGCTAGTGAAGTAAGTAGCTGTTCTCGCCGGCCCTGATTCCACGCATCGAGAATATGGATGTATGAAAAGCGAAAATCGTCCGTGGAGAAACTGAAGAACTTTTACGAATAACCTGTTTATAGATAATACATGTTTTTTTTGGTATAGGTTTATGCTTGACAAAATAAAAGAGTTATCTGCCTAGAGGGAATTTTTACATTTTTAGGAATCTTAACAAGTATCTTGATATGCAATTTGTTAGGGACTGCTTGTCACGTTAACAATTTCGTATTTGGCACGGCGAGATTCCCATGATCAAGTTATGAGATGAAACAACTTTACTTGATATCCAGCAACAGTTCCACTAGCGTCTTATACTTGTCCATAATTGCAAAGCAAATCCCGCCCTAAGTATGTGCATTTTGTGATACCGGACCTTTTTCACTTTTACATGATCAAGACTAAACAGGCTAAATTGCGAGTACATTCTAATCAGTCCACGACATTCGAAAGCAGGTAAAAATCAAGAAACCAACCTAGACCCTCGAGGAAGATCACTTCCCTCCTTTCCTAGTTCCAATTAGGCAGGTATTGTGGTCACGACGACGTCGCCATCTGGGGGACATTGGCGCAATTACCGCCACCAACAGACGAGCTGCGCATGCGCAAACCGCTTAATTATGCCTACGACCCGGATCACTCCGCGAATAAGTCATCGAGTCGTGATCTCCCCGTGGTAATTAAACAACCCTAACTTTTTGCTGTCAGTCTACGGCCCGAGTATTTTCTCTTGCAAGCTGACATTCTGAGAATGGTCGCTTTCCATTTAGAAACTGTTAAAAAAACGGTGATTTATTTGTCAACAAAACAAATTGTTTATTTGTGAAAATTGATTCTCATAACTACATTTTCTTTTCTTTTAGAAGCAGAGTAGGGAAGAATGGGTAGCACTTGTACTGATAGGCTAATGTTATCTGTAACCAAGATCAGTAGTGTAAGAAATCTAGCGAATATATACATATAGGGTGCTGAACATTATGCGGTCTATATACTTTAGTTCACGTTCCCCGTGCAGTTTGGAGCTTGGAGCACCCATTAGCAATGTACTACAAAATGGCAAATCTAACTGTACTAGCCGTCCTGAAAACATTTACTTGTGCGTCTTCACACTGTTCGCGGGGTCAGTTGATGCAACCCGCATAACAACACCAACGAGTTCGCACGCAGCACGCTGACTTGAGGGGAGCAAATTTCCGCAATAAAACATTAAAAACAAATAACGGGTTCAAACAACAGTTGTATTTAATACAATCTATGTATTAAATGGAAAACATTTGATTTTTGGCAGTTCTGATGTTCCTGACACTACACTTTTATTTAAATGAAATATTGGAATAGCAATGTTATGTGCAGTATCATAAAGTTAGGAGGACGTCTCGTGAGGATAAATTAAATATATGTGCTGTAATTATTTGTTTTATGTGGGCTACTTACTTTCTATTGTTTAAGATACATTAATTTCAAATCAGGGGATTTTAAACCCCTTTTTGGCCAAAACCTAAAACGGGTTAGGGTTAGGGTTTTCCCCCTTCATTTAATTTTTTCTAACGAAGTTATCCTCCTGATTATAGAAAGGAACATCTCCACTAAATTTGAAATAAATCGGAAAAAGTGACTTCTAGTGTCATACACAAATACAATTTTCAGCGACACCCCAAAACGTAATCAGGAGATTTTAATAAGTTTCACGTATGGTTCATGCTAATAGTTCACTTTTCTATAGGAAATTCGCTAATGTGTACTCAGCTCAGGTGGAAAAATACCTTCCATAAAGGCCATTACACGCTGCTAGGGTGTGTGTGGCTGGACGTATGATAACTACTTTTCAAAATACCGCTTCCCGCTACAAAAAGGTAAACCTTGAGATGTAATGATTCTTCAGTGTCAATCCCATCACAGTGACACCTGATGACCAACAAAATACTTCTTGACATTAATCCTCCATTGAAGTTAAAATTAGAGATCTGAAGGAAGGAAATGTAATATTCATCCATAAAAATAAATTAATGTATGTACATATACATTTTCCCGATGGACTTCTAAACCACTCAACCTTAGTTAACAAAACTTTGGCAGGGTAATTCAGGTTGTCCCTAGGAAGATTTAAAGCCATTAGTCAAAGTCTACGAACTTAATTAAAGTGCTTCGCCCCACTGGATTTTCAAGTTGCTATGTTACTCTGGAGGAAAATTCTGTTATAATTTAATCAGATGACTATATAATCCTATAGATTTATTAAAGAAAGGTGGTGTCTTGTCGGCAGACTTGTATGTTCCGGTTTATCGCAAGAGATAATTTATCTGGGCTACATATAGGCCTATTGCCATATTGGCAATCCCTTAGGGCTCCGCCCCAGTTGCCCTTAAAGTTACAATGTTATTCTTATGGGCAATTGGTTGAATGGATTAGAAACGGATGTAGTTGCAGCAGGAATTTTAATCAGCTGTCCTTTCCTGAATTCTTTGTGCGAAGCACGGGTAATCAGTGAGGTTTCTACCTCGCTGCGGGTAATCAGCTAGTTAAAATATATTACACAGCGGTTTATTTATATATGTTGCGATTTGTTTGTAAATATTGAGAAAATAATTTTAAACACGATCCTTATTGGGAGCAGAAATGCGAGCATGAAACCACTAGTACTAGTGGGCCATTGGCATCCATGGTCAGTGTAGTGGGTCTGATGCTTGAAACAAAGCAAAGTTGATCCATCTTGAGTCTGATTGAAAATTTGTCTTATCATTTAGTAGTTTGTGTTCTCAGCTCATAACATATGTTGACACTGTAAAACTGTATTCTGTTGTGTAGTCAGCTGTGTTAGAATGTAATTGAATTCAAACTGATCTCCATGTTATCCTTAAGGGAAAAAACCAACAGCGAAAGAGGCCTTTGCCCTTTAGAATGAGGGTATCTCTATCGAAAAGTAAAAAAAAAAATCTTTGCACAGCTACGGATCGACCACCTGACTTATGTCAGGTACTATCAGGACTTATAAACTTGCGTTTTGTTTGATTTATGTTTTGAAGTTAAGAATTTTATGAAATAACATTCCCTTTTTGAAAATGATTGGACTCTTTTATATGTATTAAAATAAGTTTATTAAAAATACATACTTTGAAGCAACAGAAATACTTCAATCTTTCTCAACATTACCTGATATTACCTTCCTCTTCACCGAGACCAGCAGAGCCAGATATGAAGCGTCACTTTATAACATTAAAAGGAAACTTCCGTGGATGGAAAGCAAAAATGAAATGATGATTTGGTGGTGCATAATTAGACCGTACTTTTAAGATTTTTAAAAAATTTGGTAATTGCAGTAGGGCAGTTGAGCCAACTCGTGCCAAATTTACAGATTCTTCCCCAAGTGATGATATTTGCTAAAATGAACAACTCTAAATCCTTCCAAAATTTTCTGGGTTGCACAGTGGTTGGTGTGCTTTTGCTTCATAATCTGAAGTTCGCCAAATACACAAGGCATCTCACCCATTCTACACTAATCAATCATTCATATTCGCTTTAAAATATGCCCTAGTTCAGTTGTGTCTTACAGAGGTATTAAGGTATTATAAAGCTAAAAGTTTGTGAGGCCACTACGAGCATACAACTGGGCCAACTCCACTAAAATTTCCTTATGGCCATTTGTTTTAATGGGGACCTCAGGACTTAGTAGACCTAATGGCGCAGGTCACTGCTGCCCACCCACGACTGGTGATAGCGGCCGACCTGAACTGCCACCATCAGGCCCTAGGGGACCGTACTTCCACGCCCCCGGGTAGGCTGCTAGTCCGATTCCTGACTCACTCCAGCCTCCAGCACCACATGGCTCCGCCCACCAGGCACCCCGCTCATGAAGGCCAGGTCCCCACTTCCCCTGAAAAGCTCATTTCCTCTGCATCCCTCTCCTGTAAAATCACCAACATCATCTCCAAGTTTAACCTCGGCTCTTACCACATCCCTCCATCTTTGACCTCAAGATCACCCCCTACCCCTACAAGTCCGACCACCATGAAGCTTTCAAAGTCACAGACTGCCGGAATGCGAACTGGGACCTCTACTCCAGACACCTCACTGCCACACTGACTCCACTCACTCAACAATCACCTCCCAACACCCCTGATTAAGTGGAAGATTTCCACTCCTCCATCACTTCCGCCATCCTCTCTGCTAAGAACCTTGCCGTCCCGGTCAAACAAGTCCTCCATACCCCCTCAGACATCCTGGGTCTCATCAAGGCCAAACGTCGTGCCCGTCGACTCCTCCTCTGAGATCCCTCCTCCCCCTACCTTCACGACGTGCATGAAAGTCACCATGCCCTCCTTTAAGGACGCCAGGGCTCAGAAGGTATGCGAGAAGGCGGATTCCGACTTCACCAACAAACCCCGTAGTTTCTGGCGCCTCGTCAGGCACTACAACAATCCACCTACCCCCTATACTCCCCTCCTGGTCAAGGACACCGTTATCTCTGACAGTCAAAGCATGTCCGAGGCTTTCCGAGATGCACTGTCCTCCATCCACTCTGTCCCGTCCCATCCTCACTTTGATGAGGCCCACTTCAACCACGTAAACGCCCATGTTACCGAACAACCTGCTACCTTCAACCCACTGGATTCCATAATGCAACACATCCCTCGGCATGACCTCCTCCTCCCAATCACCACCCAGGAAATAAACCTCAAGCGCAAACACCTGCGAAACACTGCCCCTGGTCCTGACGGCATTTCCAACCTCCTCCTCAAAAAAGCTCCACTTCTTGTAACTATGCTTGCCACCCTCTACACCTCCGTCCTCCTTCTGGGCTTCTCCCCGAGATCCTGGAAGCACGCACATGTTATCCTCTTTGCCAAGCCCCACAAAGACCCCTGGAATCCTAACAATTACCGCCCCATCAACCTCACTTCCACCCTCTCAAAACTTTTTGAGGAAATCCTCGCCTCCAGGATCCACCTCCACCTAAACTCACTCGGCCTCCTCCCCATCACCCAATCCGGTTTCCGTCCCGGAGTCAACATGTAAGACCAGCTTCTGCGGGTCGTTACATGCTTCCAAACAAACAACGCCCTCCACCGTCCCTCAATCCTTGCCCTCATGGATGTCCAGAAAGCTTTCGACACCGTCTGGCACAACGGTCTCCGTGTCAAGCTCCTGGACATCCAACTCCCCGCTCCTATCATCAGGTGGATATCTCACTTTCTTGACGGCTGAATGGCCCAGGTCTGACTCCGTGGCTCCCTCTCCTCTCCTTTTACCTTACGTGCCGGCGTTCCCCAAGGCTCCGCAATCAGTCCCCTCCTCTACATCATCTATGTCCGTGACCTCCCTGCCCCGATTCCACGCAATCCCACTGACAACCTCCTGTGGCCTTGCCCAATTTGCTGACGACACCGCCTTCTGGATCTCCGAGAAATAACACAATACCCTTATCCGGAAAACCTCCCAAACCCTCCAGAATTACCTCTCCTACTGCAACAAATGGTGCATCCTCCTCAACGCTTCCAAAATCCAACTTTGCTTCTTCAACTTCCACGCCTGCCACTTCTCCCGCACCAAGGGAGACCCCATCTTACTGAATAACGTCCGTCTCCCCCTAAAAACATCCTGCACCTACCAAGGCGTCACCCTAGACTCCAGACTGTCCTTCGTCCCTTATTTCCTTGAAGCCAAGAAGAGAGCAACCTCCCGTCTCCGTGCCCTCTGTATTCTAAACCATCGCAGCCGTGGCTGCTCTACACCCACTCTCGCTCGCCTGTACTCCTCAGTCATCCGCCCTGTTTTGACCTACGCCCACCAGTTCCTTCTATCCACCCCGACCAGCTTCCTTTCAAGCTTCGAGGCTACTGAGAGACGCGCCCTCCGCCTTGCCTCCCACCTCCCACCCTGCGCCCGTAACCATACGGCTTACGAAGCCCACTCCATCCCCAAACTCAGTGACTTCCTCCACCACCTACCTCGACAGAGCGTGCACCTCCGACATCCTCCAACCTTACTTTCAACCCTACTTCACAGACCGCCCCAGCCTTACGATCCACCACCTTGCCAACCTCGACTAACAGCCCGCACCATTACCCCCACCACTAAACCCTATGTAGACCACCCCTAGCTCCCACTCCTGACCACTGTGACAGGCATTCGTCATAAAAAAAAGTCCTGTTGCAGTGTGTTAATCTTTCCAACCCCCAAACCATCCCCTGGCCACTGTAGCAGGCAAAAAAAGTCCTGTTGCACTGTGTTAATCTTTCCAACCCCCAAACCATCCCCTGGCCACTGTAGCAGGCAAAAAAAGTCCTGTTGCACTGTGTTAATCTTTCCAACCCCCAAACCATTCCCTGGCCACTGTAGCAGGCAAAAAAAGTCCTGTTGCACTGTGTTAATCTCCCTCTCCCCAACCAACCCTATCCGACGGCTGAAGAGGGCCCAAACGCCCTAAAACAGCCACAGTGGGCCAGGGACTTTCCCGCTCACTGGAATCTCACGAAATGAACGAATGGAGCAGATGATAAAGTAATCTGCTCCATTAAAGTAAACATTTAAGTAAACAGCCCCAACAGCTCAAATTGTTGGGCCAATGTTGGCAAATGGTCGGCGGAAATGGTTGGCCAACGGTGGGCATGTCGCGAGGTTGGCCCATCGATTGAGTAACCAACCATTATCCAACAATGACAACCAATACCCAACCAAATGCCAATAGTTTATAATTTTGTATTTAAATGCTTATTTTAGTTTTAAAAATCATGATTTATCTAATTGAATTGTTTAGTAAACCAATTAAAGAAATTTTAAAAAAGGAATTAAGTTGCAAAAAATATCGAGTCAGGGTGAGTTCTCGAACCTACAACCTTTGAGTTACTGATTACTCGCCTTAACCCCCACGGGCAATCTGACTTACGAGAATCGAAGGATGGACTGAGATATACAAATTACCAGTAGTCTGTACCTGGACGACTTGTACTAGCCTATATACTATTATGTTTTATTCTTCTAAGATTGGGTAGTACTCGTTTTATTCTTCTACATGAATCTACTCGTGCAAAAATCACTGTAATAAAAGTAGGAACAAGTTAATTTGATTTATGTATCTATGAAATATGAAAAACTACTAGCAAATTAATGTATATTTAATATAATTATAATAATACAAATATAATATCAATTTATACCCCATCAGCACAAATCGTTGGGCCAACATAAGAAAATGGTAGGCCAACGGTTGGCGCGAGAGGTTGGACCATCAGCACAAATCGTGGGCCAACGTTGGGCCATCGTCGGCATTGTAGGATATGGTAAGGAAATGGTCGGTTGGCATTAACGCGGTTGGGCCAACGAACCAATCGTTGGCTAGCCCACGTTGGCAAATCCAACCATGCCGACGTTGGGCCATCAAACGCAATTGTTGGCAAATCCTACCATTATATTATTATCTACCACTAGCTACATCATCCCTTTCAACATGTTCATAATAGGATGCAGCACACATAACAACAAAACTGATATCAAATTAGCTACTGAAAGGTGAAAGAGGGGGAGAAACAGCCCTCCACTCCCAAAGCCTATAACTAGAGCTAGTTCAAATGTACTACTTAATAATATATACATTCAGTTACCATGGCAGCAATTTCAAGATCAATTATTTTAAAACCTAGGAAACGGTCTTTGGTTGGGACTTACGTTTTCTCTTTATTCCTCGTCTTATTTAATGTTTTTCATCTTTGATGGACTAGCAGAGTATTTGGTAAGTGATTAAATTTATACCCTTTTTAAAATTAAAACACAAAATTAGTAAATTTATGAATTTTGTTAACATTGTTCAGTATTTTGTGGTAGTTAAATATTTTTACTCGTAACTTACCTAACATATCAAGTCATTTACCTTACATCTATTATTATATTGTAAAATACTTGAACTAATGGAACTGTGTGACTTTTCCAGAAATTATGACAAGCTGGTGTAGTGATCGACAATTTAATCAGTTTTTGAGGAAATTTACTTTTTATTTGAACCTATCGTGTAAAATAAGAAATATTCTATACACTTTGGAGTAAAGGGATTGTTCAACTGACCCGAAAGTGACCTCAAGTGGGTGGTTGATGTTGTGCTTGGTGGAACTCTAATGGCAGGAGCTTTGTAGTGGATGAGGCCACCGCCTGGACCAATGGGCAATAATGTTGGAATATTGGCAACCCTCTGGCTCTACTGGCCAGAGCAGATAGTTACCACCATCGATAAGAGGACATCCCAGCACTGTAGTAGGAGTCTAACGATGAGTCATCCACGGACTCAGATGAGTCCGAAGCCTCCGGCGAGGAGCAAGTTGTAGGAGAAGTCGAGGGAGATTGCCCACAAAGGAAGAAAATTATGAGGAGACTCAAAATCGTCATAGAACCATGCAAACACTGTCTCAACCAAGAGATCTAGACCTATATGATGGGCCTGGGATTCGATGGCAGCTATCCGTTTTACCTCTGAAAAATTGCTGAACTTCAGCCTAGAGATCTGGTGATGCCAACCAGGAGATCCAGAATCTCTACGGAGATAACTTCATGGTCAGCTCGTTAACACGCTGGTGAGAGAAAAGTTACCCCCACCACAATCCTTCCTTACTTATGCTATTGGACAAAGTGTTTTAATTTGTCTTTTATTCACAACTGATTGTAATAAGACCATTATTGATAGTTTATTTGTTGGTTTTGTAAACAGTGTACAGTGCGTGTGCTGGAGGGCGTAACGCCCCTCAACCCTTTGTTTACTATACTCTGATTGTTACGGGAGTGCGGCTGGCAGAAGGGTGGGCTCTACTCACACACACGCAGGCCTCACACACACAGACGCAGGGGATTAGGACGGACCACTGACCTGCCGCCTGAGTCATCACTGGCTCACAGAAATTTGACTATCAATTTTTTTAATTTTACCTTCGTTGTAAAATCTATTAATGCTTTTGACTTTAGCTCAAAATGATAAGTAAAATGATACCAAACAATATATATTTTGCTTAAAAAATGTAGAAGTTACGAACATTTCAATACTAGAAGTTACGAATATTTTCATATATTAACTATCATAACCGCGGGATTCCTTTCACAAAGGACTTGAGAAAACCTGAGTTCTATCGACTTGTATACGTCTGAATAAACCGCCGATGCCAACCTATGAAATCGACGATAAGGCTGCCAACGACGATAAACGTTTCTGACCAATCTGACTTTTTACTATCCCCATTCAGTAAACTATTTTTTGTCATAATCATTTCGTGTTTGGACTTATTTTTCATGGTATTAAACAACAAATTTAGTGACACAGAGCTTTTTACTGTATATCTAACTTGAAATGAATTGCGATTTTGAGGTATCATACAGCAGGTGTTATATTTCTAGGTAGTTAAGGGGATTAGGCCTTTCAGGCAATTAGGACGGTGGTGAGTGTGCGTCAGTGTGCGTGCGTGAGTTGGGTCCCTCGCAGGTAGAGCGGAGCTCCAGCCGCACTCCCTTAACAATCAGACTATAGATGGCTATCAAATCATCTCCGTAAAGTAGTGTTAAGGCCAGAATTGCAAAACTGCTGTCTGCCACACTGCCAAAAAATCACGGAACTCCTTAAACATCAGGTATTTGGTGATTTGACATTCCACAAGTTAAAATGACAGTACTCCATTTGCAAAAAAAGGTCAGACGTCCAAGTTCCCAGATGTCCATGGAAGGTAAGAAAACTTGATGTTATGATGTTGTGGTGACTGTGTACCTGCAGTTAAACATTACTAAAATAAGTAAATTAAAAACAAGTTACATTTAATTTTTTTTAAATAATTCTTTATGATGGCTACACTTAAAAGTTTAGGTTGAATTATAAAAATTTAAGTTTGATTTGCCAAATTGAAATAAATATTTAAACAAATTACAAAAAAGGAAAGCATTATCTGCTTTACTTTCTGTTGTATTACACAAATTTTGAAATTTGATACATTAGCTGAATAAATTGTACTATAAACTTTGAGAACAACTAATATTTTGCACTTCAAACAATTTTAAGAACTTTAAATTACTTTATACCGATGAGACTGTCTCTCATATCACATTTTATCGCATTTCTGTACTTCGGTATCTAAAATAGTATAAGTTTAAGTGATATAAGAAATAAAGTATGTGTTAACCATCTCTACGTTTTAGGAATTTGTAGCACTAAAAGTCTAACCAGGTAGCATGGCTCAGCTGGTTAGTTAACTAGGAGTTATCTGATTAGTCGATTTAGTTAATGTCTAATGTGGTCTCGTCCAATAACTCAACACTGTAATAATAATAATAACAATATTTTTATTGCTACTACAACAACATTTTGTTTTTATTAATGTTGAAGTTGGCAAATAATTTTGAAGTGAACAACGGTAATTACAAAATTACTATAAAATAATATTGAAAAACCTAGTTTAATCTATTTTCAATTATTATTTAATTGGTGGTTCAATTTTCAACAGTAAAATAATTGTTTTGAATTATCGCTCTGTTATAAACATTTTAGGATGATCTATAAATTCATCAACATTATACAATTTATTTTCAATTAGATATTCCTTTAATTTTCTCTTAAAAGATGAAGATTTTATTACATTTTGTAATTCCGCTGGTAAATTATTAACTCCTGCTTCGGATGGAAGATTTTTAATACATTTGATCTGTGTGGTTGAGTGCGGAACTTATTACTTGTTTTGTGTCATATTTGTGAACATCCCTGTCACACATTAATTCACATTTGGAAATACAATATAATATTGTTTCCAATATGTTAGGGGTGTGCAAATAGTGATTTCTGACTCGAGCCAAGCCGAGCTTTTTTTCTACGTTCTCGAGCTTCGAGCTTTCTCGAGCCGAGCTTTTTTATGGCAATTTTCTCTAGGGGTGTGCAATATACCGGTAGTGATTTTATGACCTGAGCCGAATTTTGCTATGTATAATTTTATACTTTCAAGATTGGTCATCTTTCATTCGCTTCTTCTATATTCACTAGTTCTACTTTGTTTAGGCCTAAGTAAAGTTCTACAGTGCAAAAATAACAAAATAAGTACTGAAAAGGAACATTTATTGAGACCAATTGTTGCTAGTAATGAACAGTTTTCTTTTAATATAAAGTAGAAACATAGGAAACAAATAACATAAAGGAAGAGAACTATACAATTTCAAACTAGACCGATAAGCCCACATGTAATTATTACCGTTTCTATAACAGCCATAATAAACAGACTATATGTCAAGATGTACCCTCTATTTAACCAAACATTTAGGCCCTATTCTAGGAAATTAACAAAAATACAGTAAGCCTATCTATTTAACTGATGGTAAATAGTAAATTTAAGGTTATCCTTTTGATATAAGTTAGTTAAATCAGAACACTAACCAGCTAACCATATTGCAAATATAATTACTGTAAACTATGATTATATCTTACTGTACTCACAGAAATAAATTATCCAATAATCGTAGGCCTGGCTTACGTTGTATCTAACCTCTATCACCTAATAGACTTAACCTATTATATCTGGTCAGATATCGTATTATATCTGGTCAGATATCGTATTATATCTGGTCAGATATCCTATTATATCTGATATAACAACTTGATAGCCCACAATTTAAAAATGAAATGATTTCAACTGCCGTTTATTCACAGATTCAAATAATCCCGCGGCGTTAACAATATATGATTTTAATCGCACAGCTGTAGCGAAACTAACAGACACTGCGCCAATTTGATTGTGTCTTGCTCTTGGTTAGGCGAACATAGAGTATAATAAAGTATAACCTTGTAAATAATAAGACCACCGGTATTATAAGGTGCGTGACATAACCATTTAAAATTTAAATTTTTGTTGATAAAATCCTTTGATCTTGTGAATCTCGCAATTAGTGATTTTGATTTGTAAAATATTACAACGGTGATGCGACAATATTTGTTAACTTTAATAACTACAGTATAGTTACAGTTGTATTTCTATTCGCTTTATTTCTTAAGAACTTTAGATTCTACATCAATTGACGATTTTTTAACAATACAATTTTTGGAGGGTACTATTTCGGCTGCACACCAAAACGCCGTCATGATTTTTGTCGTTCATCACCTTACAACCTTGTCCCTGGTCATTGGTCACGCTAAATCATTATTACATTTTAACCATCTTCCCTCAACGTCTTTTACAATCAACAGTGTTGCCAGACGTGGTTTCAGATGCCGGGAAATTATTATTGTGTAAGTACGAAATTGTAAGTTGCC
This sequence comes from Allygus modestus, assembly GCA_963675035.1. Taxonomy (NCBI): domain Eukaryota; kingdom Metazoa; phylum Arthropoda; class Insecta; order Hemiptera; family Cicadellidae; genus Allygus; species Allygus modestus. Next base: position 149,714,365 of record OY776115.1, on the reverse strand, counting down.
GTAAAGACTGTACCGCTGCAACAGTTAGAAAATGTATTTCCATGGATTTTAGTTTTTTGCTGATGTAGTAGGGTTGTTGTATTAATTATTATTAACCGTGAAATATTGCACAACTCAACTGGGAAACGGTAACATTGTACTGCAAACAGAATTGTGTAGATGTCCTCTTAATATGATTTTTGAGCATAGAGAAAGTAGATCCATTACATTGGTTGATCAGATCGATTAAAACATTTGTACTTTTATATTTCGATATTTTTTTCAACGAAGGACCGAAAGCACAGCATTGCTGGATTATATCTGTTATGGAGCTCTACCGATGCAAATTACGAAATTCTAACATTGATTATTGCAAGTTTTTGCTTCAAATTTACTTTTGTAAACGACTCTTTCCACTAGTCGGTGATTTAAATATTCGGCTCGAACTTCGAGCTTTTTTGCAAATCTCGAGCCGAGCCGAATACTTTGATATTCGGCTCGAAAAAGCTCGAAGCTCGAATACTCGCACACCCCTACAATATGTAAATACATGGTAGGGTGAGTAAATGCATTCTCTTGAAAGTATCTTTACACGATTTTCTGTTATTTAAATTAAAGATAATTCTTATGGTTTTTTTTGTAAAACAAATTATCTTTTGAAATCTTTTTTTGAACATGCGCCCCAAATTATTATCCCATACGTTAAATGGCTGTAAATTAGTCCGTAATAAGCCATAAGGAGAATGTTTATAGGGCAGTATTTTTTCAAATGCTTCAACACATAAATATTACATGATATTTTTGAAAAAATATTTAAACTATGTGAAAACTCCATATCAATTATTTATCCCAGAATATTCCAAGGAATTTCACATTGACAACTTCTCCAATTTCAATATTGTCCATTATAACAGTTGGACTACATTCAACTGTTGATTTACAACTAAAACTCATATATTTCAATTTTGAAAAATTACCTTTTAAATTCATATCAGAAAAGAATCGAACACAAGAGTTTAAATCTTCTAATGTTGATTTAAGTTTTTCATTAAGACACAGTGTAGTGTCATCTGCGTATTGTATAAGATTGTTAGATTTTACATTTGTTAACATATATTTAAAATACCCCCGTAGCAGCAAACCTGCATACTCAGCGAATTTCCAGTGCATATTAATTTATCTTAATACCACATAAAGCCACATACCAAGTTTCATCAATATACATTCATAAATAAACGATTTATGACATTTTAATTATTCTCCATAAGAATAACATGGCGGCTGAGTATGCAGGTTTGCTGAAATAAGGAACACTAAAAATGGGCTTTTATACAAATATCATTATAACTCAACTAGGTAAAGCCACATACCAAGTTCTATTAATTTATGTTCATAATTAAAGGAGATAACACGTTAATTATTCTCCATAAGAATAACATGGGGCTGAGTATGCAGGTTTGCTGCTACAGGAACTATCGGGCAAAAAATGGATTTTTGTGCAAATATCAATAGACCACAACCAAATAAAGCCATATACCAAATTTTGCCAGTTTACGTTCATAAATAAGCGAGATATACAATTTTTCTTTTTCTCCATAACAATAACATTAGACGTACTGTGTTTAGCACTTTCAATATCTCGGTAACCAATTGACGTAGAGCAATGATCAAAATACCAAATTGTTTGTTTTTTTAAGCTGAATTTAATGGTATAAATTAAAATTTGATTTAAATTAAAATTACATGTGAAAACCCCCAAAAACACATTTTTGGGGTACAAAACCCCCCAAAAACCCCCCTTCGGATGGTGCGATTCATCTGGTTTTCGAACTCGTTCAAATAAATGGTACTTTACACATTTGTACCAAATTTCATTAAGATCGGACCTTTTTTACGAGAGTTATCGTGCTTACGGACACATATATATATATATATATAAATATATATATATATATATATATACATATATAAAAATTTGAACGAATGGTGTTTTTGGCATCTGGGGACCTCAAAATGAAAAGTTATCATGGTCTCGGGCTTAAGTCTTACCATGAGACCTACGGTAATAGCTTCTTCCCTATAGGGGAAATTCGCTAAAAAATGGGGCCTAAAATTGATCCCTATTATTATCCCCCTATTAGCGAATTTCCCCTATATGGAAGAAGCTATTACCGTAGGTCTCATGGTAAGACTTAAGCCCGAGACCATGATAACTTTTTGTTTTGAGGTCCCCAGATATCCAAAACACTATTCGTTCAAATTTATATATATGTATATATATATCTATATATATATATATATATATATATATCTATATATGTGTCCGTGAATGCGATAACTTGAGTAAAAAACGTCCGATTTCGATGAAATTTGGCTCGAATGTGTAAACTGACATTTATGACTTTAAGTTCGAAAACCAGAAAAATTGGACCATGGGAAGGGGGGTTTATGGGGGTTTTAAATTTTCCAAAAATCAGTTTTTTGCATTTTTCACCGTAAAATTTTTAAAACACTTAATTTTGGTTTTTACCATGTTATAGAGCTTAAAAAAACAAATAATATGGTATTTTGAATTATTAACCTAGGTTAAGTGGTTGCGGAAAAAATCCCAAAAACATGCTCATAAAATCTCCCATGTTAATCTTATGGGAAAAAGGTTTTTGGCTTTTCCTCAGTTAATTTTACTTTAAACTTCACATTTGCTTTTACCAATCACTTCAGCTCCACAAAACAATCATTTTGGTGTTTAAATTGTGATTCTACGTCTATCTGTTGCAGAGCTATTCAAAGTGCTAAACACAGTACGTTGTCCAATGTTATCCTTATGGAGAATAAATAAAATTTGATATCTTGATTATTTATGAATGTATATTGATGAAACTTGGTATGTGGCTTCACGTTGTACTGGTATATTGATATTTGCTCAAAAAATAAATGTTTTGTTGGTTGTCCCTGTAGCAGCTAACCTGCATACTCAGCCCTAATGTTATTCTTATGGAGAATAAGTAAAGTTTTATATCTCCCTTAATTATGAACATAAATTAATAACACATGGTAAGTAGCTTCACCTGGTTCAGTTATATTGATAATTGCATAAAAACTCATTTCTTATCTTCCTCGTTGCAGCAAACCTGCGTACTCAGTCCTAATGTTATTCTTATTGGGAATAAATAAAATGTTATAAATCACCTATTTATGAATGTATTTTTGTCTAACTTGGTAAGTGGCTTTAGGTAAGAGTTAGAAACATATAAATGCATTGGAAATTCGCTGAGTACGCAGGTTTGCTGCGACGGGGGTATTATCCCTATTATTATTATTATTATTAACGGAACCCCCGAATTTATATATGTAATATTTGACATTTCTCCAGAAACATAAACTTGTTGTTATCTGTTTTTAAGGTAAGAGTCAAGCCATTCATATGGTATTCCTCTTATTCCTAAAGAATACAAATTACTGTCGTAAAATTAAATGTATGCTAGTAAAATTGAAGACAACATAACTTACCAGCTTAATTTGATAGATTACATTTCAAGCAAGCTGGCCGTAACATTATTTAGTGTTTTCCTGGGCACATACCACCAACTTAAATTACACTAAATGCATCAGAATGTGTGGCAGAATATTGCCTTTCTTGTGGTTAAGTTGTGATTCTAATAGCTGTTGTTTTAGCGAATTTCCCCTATAGGGAAGAAGCTATTACCGTAGTCGGCATGGTAAGACCTAGGCCCGGGACCATGATAACTTTTCGTTTCTAGGTCCCCAGACCCCAAAAACACCATTCGTTCGAAACTGTATATATATATATATAATATATACATATATATATATATGTGTCCGTGAGCACGATAACTCTCGTAAAAATTATCCGATTTTGATGAAATTTGGTATAAACGTGTAAAGCAAAATTTATGGCTTTAAGCTTGAAAACCAGCCAGATAGCTTTATCCGAAGGGGTATTTTTGGGGGGTTTTGTACCCCAAAAATGGATTTTTTTGAATTTTTCACATATAATTTTGGAAATAGTCAAATTTGAGTTTTTACCATTGTATTTAGCTTAAAAAACACACAATTTTGTATTTTGATCATTTCTCTACGTCAATTGGTTACCGAGATATTGAAAGTGCTAAACACAGTACGTTGTCTAATGTTATTCTTATGGAGGAAAAGAAAAATTTTATATCTCGCTTATTTATGAACGTACACTGATTTGGTATACGGCTTCATCTAGTTGTGGTGCATTGGTATTTGCTCAAAAAAACAATTTTTGTCAAAGGCTTTTGTAGCAGCAAACCTGCGTACTCCCCATGTTATTTTTATGGATAATAATTAAATGCTATGTCTCCTTTAATTATGAACATAAATGAATAAAACTGGTATATGACTTCACCTAATTGAGTTATATTGATATTAGCATAAACACCAATTTTTGGGTTCCTTGATGCAGCAAACCTGCGTACTCAGCCCCAATGTTATTCTTATGGGGAATAATTAAAATTGTATTTATTGCTTATTTGTGAATATATTTCTATGAAACTTGGTAAATGACTTTATGTAGTATTAAGACATTTATATCTCCATTGGAAATTCGCTGAGTATGCAGGTTTGCTGCGACGGGGGTATTTATCATTATCAGTTGAAACAGCCTTCTGTAATTGTTTACATAATTATTTTGACAACATGCTATATTACTATATACAATTCTTTAAACAATTTAGAAAGTAGGATATTATATAAATGAATTAATGGAATTAAACAGTTTAGTTACTAAAAATTACCGCAGTAGGCCTAAGCTGTATGAGCAGACTAAAAACCTAGGCCACTGGAGGGACTGTGGGAGGCAAAACTCGGGACCAAACAGAGTAACCAGTTGACCGCTAAGAGTCAATTATATTGCATTTTGAATCGGTTACCTAAAGCCATTGTTAATTATTACAAAAGTAGTGAAGGGCCCTAAAGCATAGAACTGATATTTTTCACTGATATTCCAGTCACCGAAAAAAACTGTGACTGGACGGCTTGCGGTATCAGTGATTTTCGGTGATTGGTGATTGTTGTACTGCACCGAAGCTCCTTTTTGTTTTCCACCGTTTGTTATTTGATGTATTGTATATCTGTCATCTGCCAGGGTTAGTGTTTACTTGAATAATGAATAAATCTTTAAGAAGCCCAGTTTTGAGTTTTTTTAATTGCAGTAAATGCAGTGGGTGTGGCAGCAAAACGGATTAGCTAGACTCTGTTATTATCTAAAGCTTAGGCAAAATTCTATAATAATGGCAAATAATTTTGATAGGCAAGTAATATACCTAATAAAATTGTAAAATAATAAATAGTTTAATACATTCAATATAATTTTATTTTTAACCAAATCACCCTTTTAGTTTAACAGTAAGAAAGTAATAAACTGGTTTTAAAATGTAAGCTACGTTTCCACATTTAAAACGGTCAGCGAGGACAGTGAAACACTCCAGGGCCGGATTTAGGATTTGCCCTTAGGCTCAAACCCGCTGACTGCCCATCGCCCCGGTAAACGACCCTTTTTGGTATGTGATTTTAGTGTGGTTCAGGCCCCTAGGCATGTGCATATGTAGCTTATGCTTAATCCGGCCCTGGACAATGTAATGGCTCGGGAACACAATCATCAGAACTTTAATATGGGACGGAGAACAGAAATCACCGTCAAGAAAGGTTGGTGAAACAATGTAACGGCTCAGCATATTCACTGGAACCGTAAACTGATACTGGTAAGAGAAATCACCGAACTTCACTGGTACCAATCACCGTATCGGTTTTCACAGATACTACAGAGTAACTGTCCATCACTATGCAAAAGCAATTCCAAATCGTAGCGTTATAAGCACCATCTTTGGTCAGTGTGTGATGGCCCCAATGGTGTGTCGTACATAAATTTTAAGTTGAATCATTGGATAAATCTACTCCTATTGATTGATGATTTCTATGCACTCAACAATCGACTGAACTGTTTCAAAACATGCAAGATTTTTAGGTGTACTATTACATGTTTTCAGATCACATATATTATAAAAATTTTAAATTTAACATTTGGTTTGCTTTTTAAGCAAAAAGCCTTGAATTTAGGAACTAAACCTCTTTGAAATCTAGTTGGATTTTACAGGAAAGATTGGGGTGGACACCCTGTATTTAGGGGCGATACACATATTACGTAATGCAATTAAGGGGGGGGGGGAGGGGGTATGGCGTAGCGTTATGTGGGGGAGGGGGGTTTGGATCAACGTTACGTAACTCACACATATTAACCCTAAGAACTGGCACACTCCCGTATCTATTGATACTGTTATAAATCTTTCAAAATAACAAAATAATCAAACTGATAACTAAACCTAGGTACAGTAACAGTTTGTTATATAAAAAATACTTCCGTCATACTATTTTAATAACAGTTAAACTAAAAATAAATACATAACGTGTTTTGAGTAAGTACTGTGTTGCTTTACACCTATGATTTGTGTTGTTTTAGAGTGTAAAATCATGACTTAATATAGCAATGCCGGCCACATCTTTGGTTTTTTAAGTTGTTTTGCATTTGTATTAGTTAAAAATTAATTTGTTACGTTTTAGCTGAGATAGTTTATTCTGTTGTTTATATTATTAGTAACAGTTTTTTTTGTTTGTATACATTTTGCTTCAAAATAAGCAACAAATTATTAAAAAATTTTGTTAAAAGAAAGTCATCTAAAATTTAATTATTCACTGAAATCCATACTCCAAAATGCTAATAAAACAATGTTTAAAAGGTTGAAGCTGTTTTAAAGCCTACTACGATTGAGTTACATAACACATAGGGGGTGGGGGGGTATGATCAAGTGTTATGGTGCGTAACTCGGGGGAGGGGGGCCTGAAACGACGAAAAAATGTGTTACGTAATATGTATATGGCCCCTTAGCTGTTCCATATAACCCAGTTGTAAAGGAAGTATATTGTACTACTACATATATTGCCCTTTATACCCCTTTTTGATTGTTAGAAGATTGGTACTGCTGAACATAATTTGGTTGTACATGTTTAAAGAAAGATCGAATATTCTCTAAATTACACTATTCTCAATATTTGTGATATTCTTCAACAACAGAATGCTAGACATCTATAAAACGGATAAAATCTTGAAGCAGTTCAAGGTGTCAGAAGTTCCTAGCGTCTATTCCACTAGGGCCTGTGTTCAAAAATGATAATTATGTACAATAATTTTTACTTCATTTATTACATTATATACATAAACACTTGGTAAAAACAAAAACAATAAACTTACATGATAAAAATTCCACTTATTCACAATTTACAAAATGCTGTTAGAAAACCACTAGGAACCCTCTTGAGAAACTGAAACAAAACACAACGAATGGTTTTAGTATAACGTATATAACGGATGAAGTTTAAAGTTAATTTTACAGGTCCGTTCACAGTGCTTGGCATGTAGGGGAGGTAGTGCCAAGAGATAGTGAATACCTCCCAACACTTTTCCCCTTGAAAGGTTGTGTACAATCAACTAACAATTTTGAATGGACTGTAATGAATTATGATATGTTTACGTACACTCTGTTTTATTTACATTTGAAACCAGCTGTATCAAATAATATGAAGCAGTTATAATTGAACGATTATTGACAATAATAACTGGGCATTTGGATTAATACTATTAACGTTTGACATTTATCCCGAGTCTAGGCAAGCGAAGATGTTCATGAGAGTGTAGATGTGTAGTTCGCTTCCGCTCGTGTTATTCCAGATGATTATTTAGCCTACATTCTTAAATGACCTGCCGATTCACCGCATATTGCTCTTCCGAGTCCTAAGTGACTCGACGAACAGCACAAATGTAAACAGAACATATGTTTTGACAGAAAGATAGGTATTGGTAGGCTGACTGTACTAAGACACCTGGAGGGGGAGAGACATTACTGCGCATGTGCAAACCAGGTGCCAACCTCCGCGAACAGGGCTTTAATAATGAATGTCTGCTGGTTGTGGCTCAGTTTTATGGGATAGTGACACACATTTATCACTTATCAGTTTGTTTTAAAGTTACTAGGCCTGACAACCCAATTACACCGTGAAGATCCATGGAGTGAGAAAAACATTTGTTTGAACTGTATTCTGTGAAGGGAGAAGGAACTGTTGACATTTTATGATTAACATTTCATATAATCAGAGGACCAAATAAAATAACTGTTTGCCATAAATAAATATTGAAACTTCAAAGACCAAAAGGGCGAAACCCTGATGGGAATTGGGAATTTGTTCAATGTTGAAATTTGTAAGAATTCTATAAAACGTTTTGACAAGCAATAGGCATATGTTAGAGTTGTGACAAAATAACACCTTCAAATTTGGAATGGCGGATATCCTATTTGATTTAATGATTTCTTAATTAGCATTTTAAATATAAGTATACCAAATTTTTAGTCTCTGTGCCTATAAAGAATGTGGGCACTGCTCTGGTGTGAGGCAAACAAGAAGACAATATATTGGCACAGCACATAACAGGGTATGGCTCATGTCACTAACAGCCAGACATGTAGGAATACAGAAACAATTTACAAGTTAAAATTTCATTAAGGTAATTTATTTAATGGCATGTCATCTGTACAATAACTTTAACCTCCATACTTCCCTATAGAAAGAACAAATTTTAAATTGATCCAATTAAATCAATTTGATGTATTTTTCCCTAAGTAGTTTGTACTCAATAAAAGTAACAAACCCTATAATTAGTCTATTCAGGGACGGGCATGACAGTTTTTAGCGACCATGCAAAGACCCAATTTGCCACCTCCAACCCCCTCCTAAACCGGCCACTTTTATGGCAGCTACAATATATTCTTCATTCCTTAAATCACATGATAGCCAATGTCAAGGGGGCAGGTCTGCGACTTGATGTGCGTTTGTTTTTGTGTTGCAACGAATACTGCGACAAGAGGAATATCACTGACAATTTTATTCTATTAGTAGTATTAAACTTTATTTGGAGTTCCTACTCTGGCTACTTGAAATTATTAGTTGTATTGGCTCTTTAACCCTCCGACCGCCAAGGGACGAATTTATCGGCTTGTGAATCTGCTACCTAAAAACACTGTTAATTATAGTAGACTATAAGCAAATGTACTGTTGGAGCTCTGTCTGACATGTACAGTAACATGTTAGTCACAAACAGAACTAACTCGTACTACATGTATGGCATAATACCACAAGGCCCGAAACAACCGCTAGCCTGCCAGGTTGGCTGAGTGGTCTGGGGTGCTATTCTACCGGCCAGGGGGTATAGTGTTTGGATGGAGGATTTGAATCCTGTCTCAGTTGATGGTTTTTATGTGCAACTCATGGAAAGTTCACCTGTCTGTGGCAGCATTTAAGGGGAGGACGGGCCTTAACATGTTCACTGCTGCAAAAATAAGTATATATTAGTGCGTATGGCGCACTATTACGCAATCGCGACAAAAAAAAAACAACGAAAAAGTCGCGGAATCCGGCAAAGATTGAGATGTAAACAGTTGGTGCACGCAGCAACAACCTTTCCCGTCCACGGCTAAGCTCACACTCACTCAATATATTTCAGTTGGTCTGGCACCGACCATTGTCGGCGCACACCGCATGGCAGCGCTGGTGACGCCGACTAAAGTTGGCACGAGCAGTGAATGTGTTAAGCAAGCGGTGGACGGCACGTGTCCAAGCTGACGGGATAGGTGAATTCTTTGTGAGCTGGACACCTGAACAGATGTTTTTGTTACTTTTAACCTATCCCTACTATGTGTGGGATGTCTACCGGAAGCACGTCTTATACAATTTTAACTGTTCAGACTTTCAGTATAGCCTATTTGAAAAATATCAGAAAAACACATAATCAACCGCAAGTTTATTAAGCACAGGTTTAGTAGCTTGGTGTTCAAAAGGTTAAAAGATCTTAAAAACGTAGAATAGGAAATGATTATTAAAAATAATTTATTTATTTAATTATTAATAACAAATAATGATGTATTTCTTAAGACAAAATTTGGCTAATCCACAGTTAGCAGTCAGTTTGTCCGTGGTAAAGTGCGTAGTGCCAAAATTATAGTTCGTCACCAAAATATAACACAAATAAGTTAAACTTATTTATTTATTAATAGTATAAATTTACATATTATTTTATTAATTATTTTGCTAAGCGATTGGGGATGACATGTCGATCGATCGCACCTCCGACTGTCCTGGATTGGCCTCAGAAGTATCTGGTAACCCTAGCTCTCCTAGCATTACAAGACTCGATCCTAATTCAAAAACTGAAAGCTGACACGTAGTAAACAGCTGACACCGTGGCTCCCACCTTTGTATGCATACTCCAGCGCGCAGTTGATGGTCTGCATATCGTCCTCGATGCTCCTCGCCCAATTCTCCACGTCGCCAATTTCCTTGAGAGCGCTGCTGAAGCCCTCCACCAGGGTGAGCCACTGCTGTGTCTGCTTGGCGAAGTTGGTGGCGCTCTGGTGTAGCAGCTTTGCCTCCGCATCAAGCCGCTTCTGGTTCAGGTAAGCCTGCGCCACTCTGCAATATTTACTTTTAAGAAAACAGCTACAGAAGTGCTCTACATTGTTGTGAAACTTCCTACCTAAACTGTTTTATGTTGTAAACCAAATTTCAATTAAAAATATACCATAAAGTTGGTTTACATTGGCTTTAAATTAATTTAATCATTTTATTTGCCCCTAAACTGGTATGACTAACAAAAGTGGTTTTAAAACCTTTTCGTCTCCAGTTCAATTTAAACCAGGTTGTAGTTTTATAACGGGAAATTAGACTGGAGACGAAAAGGTAATTTAAAACCACTTTATTTAAATTAATTGAACAGTCTACAAATATTGTTATACAAGCTGAGACCCGTTGTGGCTTCGGCCATGATCACTGTGATACAATTACACTATAGGTACCAAAATAAAAGTAGGCCTAGAACAATAAATCGATAACAAATGACACTTGTTTTTAACATGGTACTCTGAACAAAGAGAACGAAAATCAATTCATCAACCAAACCATGTTATAAATTTGTGATTTCCCTAGTTCAGTCCAGATCCTTTGTCCGATCAGGGATTTTGAAGCAGCTGTGTCATATCACATTGCTGTCTTCTTGTCAGTAAAACATCCATCAACAATGTTAAGTAAATGGGAAAAGTAAATGCTATTTTATTATTCTCAACACCCATTTAAAATCCCACACCCATCTTAATTTTCTTCATCTTCAGAACTTGTAGTATGTACTTTGTTTTCTTGCTTCTTATGTCAGGGTGGGAGAAATTCCGGCTTTTGATAGGCCTGCTCACTGAAGACAGTGTCTGATTCTTTGGCAAGCATTACATCTACTTTTTTCGCATGGTGTTAAGTCGTCTCCCAGGATTACGATAAACTTTGTTGACTTAGTAAATATTTACAAGACCACAATATAACAGATCGTGGTTCAAACAACGCTAAAATCTAGTTTATTACGGTATTTAAAACAAAGTTTGAATGATGGCGAAGTGTGTATGGTTTGATGAAGGCGAATTCTCATCTAGTAAAATATTGTTGTATACGTATTTTGTTTCATTTCATTGTGATACAAATATTCAACCATAACTATAAAAGCTCCGCACTCACCCAACATTCAAGTGGTCCACAAGTGCCAGTGTGAGGTTGTTGGCAGCTTCAACAGCATCCTTGCGTTTAGCTTCTGTAATTACGAATAGTAAACTAAACAAATAAATTATAAAGTTTTATTCTAATTACTCAAGTATTTAACTAAAACTAACGATAAGGCTACATTGGCGTTAACAATGTAAGTCAGTGTGTAACGTTTGTGGCAGAATGTAGCTTGTGGAAATGAAACACTTGATTTTCCTCAAAATTTTTCTGAATTCTTACTGTATAAACGATGAAGATGGTAAGAAAAGATTACAAATAAGTGAAAAAGTTCATGCTGCTGTTAGACAATAGACATTTCAAAGAAAAAAGAGAAATTTAAGAAATTTGAGTAGGAAATTCAGGTTACAAACAAAGAAAATTTACTTATGCTCTTTGAAAAAGGATTGAGGTTCTATGGCAAAAACCAAAATTATACTTAAATACTGCAGGCCAATCCCTAAGCTTGAAATAAATAAATCAAAATATCTAAAATTTTGACACTATATTACAGAATATAAAAAAATGATACACTTTAAACTGCCAAGTAGGCCTGTTAACAAATGTTTAGACCAGTATCTTGATAGATGGGCTCGAGAAGTAGACACTATATTTACTTGACATGAAATAATCTACAAAACGAACAAAACTTATTTTGTCTTACATAACTAAACTGAAAAAGCAAAATTTATCATCCAGTTGGATTTCAGTGTCAACTGCGTTGAGGAGTTCCTCATAATGCCAAATGTTTTGCAGTAACTACGAAGAAGTATTCTCACTTATAAGACAAAAAAGAAGAACGGAGTCTACTATCCCATTTACTGCGTCAAAGAAAGGTCTGAAAAGATAGGTAGAATCCTTTGGAAGCACAGCATAAGAACTGTACATAAGCTTGTGAGGTAACTTGATGTTGAATGCTCTTGTACCATCTACAATTAAGTACATTATTGTCACCTTGTTATGCTTATGGTAGTTTTAATGCCTGCTATCTTGAATGTATCACTGCATGTTCCTCGTAAGATAAAAAGATTTGGAGATGGCAAATAAACCAAGCACTAGATGGAAAATAACTACAAGCACAATTAGGGAGTGGGAGGGGATTTTCACTTATATTAAGGTTTCCACTATTCCTCCCAACTGAATACCGGTAAGTAACCTAAAAGCTAGGCCATGTCAAGAGAAATTGATAGCATTTCAGAAAACTTCAGAGTAAAACTGACTGGCCTTTACCATAGACAAAATTTGTATTTTTTGACTTTCTTCAGACCATCTAAGGTCCTTAATTTAATTATTCTGTAGCACTCAAACACTTGAAAATACCTTGAGCCTCTTTCCTAGCTGCTTGTTTGGCTTGATGTTCTTTTATTAAAGAGGATAACATCTCTCTGCCTTTGGACACTGGTTGAGCTGAAAAATATATAGGTATAAGACATCATAATTATTTAAAGAAAACACCAAATAACAGACAATATAAGTGGTTGTCCCTTAACTAAAATAAATGTAATTGTATTACTATAGGATTTTACCAACCCATTCTTAGAAAACACTTTGGAGCTACTTACTCTGGCCACAGATATCTCGTTGTTCCAAAAGTCCCAGTTTTTGAGAACAAACCAAAAATCAAAGCAAGATGTTCAGTCAATCATATTTTTATTCCATGACCGATTTTGACGATTAGTGTTAGGCCTAAACTAAAAGAGTTCTCTCTTCATTCATTCATAGTCGCTGGATTAGGAAACCCTGGCATACCTGCTAGGCACGTATTTCACAAGCGGGAATTTTGCGCAGGTTACCAGAAAGATAGGATATAGCAGGAAAGGAAAGGGTGGGATGGGACAGGCAGCCAAATTGACCTTTCAGAGGGCCGACTCCCATGCTCCTGTGGCAGCTGTGATCAGGCACAAACAGGCGGATCCGCTCTGCCCTCCGACTGGCCAACTCAACTGACAGGGTATCCATGTACAACAGCCAGCGACCATACATTCTTTTCAGTTTGGGGCCAAACCCGGAGTTACCGTACCCAGCCACTGCAAATGGAGGGACCAAAGGTGAAAGGGAAGTTTGCCTTAGTGGACAGTCAAAAGACTTACCATATATGTAATGACAACTTCATTTGCTGTACCCAATGACAGCCTCAAAACTGGAATAGACCAGTTTTAAGGCTGTCCTGGGACGAGTTCTCTTTATCCTTGAACCCCAAATTCACCGTGCAGTACAAGTATACTATCTCAGCTATGTACACTATGTGTATTGGTTTTCATGCGGGTTGTATGATCTGTCTCTACAACTCACTTGAAGGGATTCAAATCAATGCTTTCAGGGTAGGTAGTAGTATTGATTTAAAAAACCAGGCTTATGGGTGAAACTTCAAACTGAACGTGGAATCGAGTGAAAGAGATTTGAAAGAAATTGATTTCTGCCAAAATTTCCAAGTTTCACCGCCCTACAACAGTTCCTATGTTTTTTTTATAGGCTAGATAAAATATACTACCAGCCTATTAAGTTTATGTCATAGGCTATTCTTAATTCATTCATATAAATAAGCTGTTATGCTTTTAGTACCGTATAAGAACTATTTATAACTACAGACTGTCACTGTGTTTACATAACATTTGGCAAAGTTGGAAAATTGAAAACTAGGGAAGATAATGCATGTTTAAAACCCAAATCCCAGTTTTATTTCAACATATTGTAGCATATTTATCCTACTTTTTGTTATAGTAGGCTATATAATTTCCTATTGTGGTTTTAAAAAGTAAATAGATAGGTAGTTATTAAAATTAAAATTTAAGGCTCATTTAGGAACCCACTTAAATACCCACTAGGCCTAACATTGATTCTGGTTACCAGTACGAATGATGCGGTATTCGATATGAAGTAGCCTGAGCCAGAGTCAACTTGTTGACATTGAGTGCTATCGGCTGATGACACCCCTAAACATGGAAACTTCCATTTTTATCATGTTTAAACATGTCAGCCATAGCAAACCAGTTAGGCCCTCCGCACACTGGAGTGAGGCCGAGGCAGACTCGTACGAGCCTCACTGTGTTTTTAGTTGTTGAACAGTTTTTTCACTTCTTGCTGACAAATCCATCCACAAGTCAGCTGACAACACCGTCAAAAAGTGAGGTTGTGTCAATTGTTGTTTTGAAATTTAAAAATGGAACAATTAATTGGACTGGTAAGTGCTCAACTAGATTGAACAACACAAGTCATTCATGCGTGTGAAGACCGTAATAATTTATGGACATTTTAATAACAACATATTTCTTGCAAGGAACTGGTGACAATGTGAGCTGTCCGGCCGTCTCATAACTCACCTCCTCCTCGCTTCGCTCTCAACTCGCACCAATGTGCGGCAGGCCTTAAAGGCTGTAGGCCAGGTCTATGTCATTTCATAATACGAGGAATCAATTATCTATACACTGTGGTTGAGCCATATAAAATATGGAAGGTAACTCTTAGTTTGAATTGGTAAGATACCAAAATATTGAAGAAAAGTATTTTAGATTCTGCAAGTAGATATAGGCCCTAGTCACTGATGGTTTCACTGGATATCTAAAAAAATAGCGAATATGAGTATACAAAAAGTCGTATAACATTAAAACAAATAATTGAACATATTAATCTCTCAGAGCCATGAGCTTACTATAAAAGTTTTAGATCTAAAACCATAGGAACACTTGCTTCAATACACAGTGTAGCTCACCATGGAAAAGCCTGTAAGAGGAGAAACAATGGTACTTATTTGATAACTTCAACAGGTTCCTGGGTAAAATTACTTTATGAGCAAACAGACCCCAGCTCCTATCAAAATACTTACAGAGATCTTAAACAAAATAACCAAATACTGAAATTAATGTAAAAGAAACATAACCAAGAATTGTACTTGACACTGACAGTTGAGTTGACAGTTAACAAAAAAAAGGTCAAAAAAGTAACTAACCAAGCTAGCCAACTGCACCTTTTTTATCAATATCAGCAATATTTATAATAATAGCTTAACAAATGTTCATAGCATATTATGTAAAAGAGTTTTAAATTTGAAAATATCAGTTTAGTGTTCTTATCCACACATAAATAAAGCATGTATTTTAACTACATAAACCACCAAGGTGATACAGAAGTAATTGCGGGTTAGGTAGGGCTCTGAAGTACTCAGAAGCTTTTCAGGTCTATTATATTTAGGGCAGTTATGCGCTATTTCCAAACATGCCAATTGTGTATATTTTTATATAAATGTTTTTAATGAAATATTGCTATCAAGGATATCGTTTGTAAATAAATCTTTACCAATGTAGCACACACCATTAGGCCAACGTTGGTCTCGGGGCCGGATTTAAGCATAGATGTGCACGTAGGGGCCCGTACCATACAGAATCACGTGATGCAAAGTTTGATACAAGCAAAAAAAAGGTCACCAACTTGGATCTGGACGGAAAATGACGGAAACAAGAGCCTTCACCACGATTGAGCCTAGGGGCCTAGAGCTCATAAATCCTGCGCTGACTGGTCTACGGTGGGACCCTTAATAATTACGTTGGTACGGTGGGTTGAAGTTTCGATAACGATACAGCCATTGCCCTACTCAGGGGCGTCGCATGAAAAAAGTATTGGGGGGGAGAGACCTCAAGTTTCACAAATATTTAACGCCGATTTCCCAACGATTTAACATTGTTTTTTGTAACTATTTCAAGGTGATTTTTTGGCTAAAAACCTCTTGATTGTCACATGAAGTATCAAAATAGGCTAACAGATTACTCACACATTGTTATGATTATTAAAATATTTATAAACTGTTTATAAACTGTTGCCTCATAATATAAATCTATTTAAACATTGCTGTATAATTTTATGTTTTGGCAATTTTTATTTATGAGCTATTTTTCTAATACTGATTAACTTTACATTTACAAACAGAAGAACTGTACTTTTTTAGCGAATTTACCCTATAGGGAAGAAGCTATTACCGTAGGTCTCATGGTAAGAACTTAAGCACGAGACCATGACAAATTTTTTTTAGGTCCCCAGATGACTAAAACACTATTCGTTCAAATTTATCTCTCTCTCTCTCTCTCTCTCTCTCTCTCTCCCTCTCTCTCTCTCTCCCTCTCTCTCTCTCTCTCTCTCTCTCCCCCCCCCTCTCTCTCTCTCTCTCTCTCTCTCTCTCTCTCTCTCTCTCCCTCCCTTCCTCTCTCTCTCTCCCTCTCTCTCCTCTCTCCCCTCTCCCTCTCCCTCTCTCTCTCTCTCTCTCTCTCTCTCTCTCTCTCTCTCTCTCTCTCTCTCTCTCTCTCTCTCTCTCTCTCTCTCTCTCTCTCTCTCTCTCTCTCTCTCTCTCTCTCTCTCTCTCTCTCTCTCTCTCTCTCTCTCTCTCTCTCTCTCTCTCTCTCTCTCTCTCTCTCTCTCTCTCTCTCTCTCTCTCTCTCTCTCTCTCTCTCTCTCTCTCTCTCTCTCTCTCTCTCTCTCTCTCTATATATATATGTGTCCGTGAATGCGATAACTTGAGTAAAAATAGTCCGATTTCGATGAAATTTGGCTCAAATGTGTAAAGTGACATTTATGACTTTAAGTTCGAAAACCGGAAAAATCGGGCTATGGGAAGGGGGTTTTAAATGTTCCAAAAATCAGTTTTTTGCATTTTTTACCCTAAATTTTTAAAACACTTAATTTTGGTTTAAACCATGTTATTGAGCTTAAAAAAAAATAATATGGTATTTTGAATTATTAACCTAGCGGAGAAAATCCAAAAAAACCTGCTCATTAAATCTCCTATGTTAATCTTATGGGAAAAAGGTTTTTGGCTTTTCCTAAGTTAATTTTAATGTAAACTTCACATTTGCTTTTACCAATTAACTCAGCTCCACAAAAAAATCATTTTGGTGTTTAAATTGTGAGTCTACGTCCAACCGTTGCAGAGATAATCAAAGTGCTAAACACAGTACGTTGTCCAATGTTATCCTTATGGAGAATAAATAAAATTTGATATCTCCATTACTAATGAATGTATATTGATGAAACTTGGCACGTGGGGTCACGTAGTACTGGTATATTGATATTTGCACAAAAATTGATTTTTTGTTGATTATCCCCGTAGCAGCGAACCTGCGTACTCAGCCCCATGTTATTCTTATGGAGAATAAGTAAAATGTAATGACTCCCTTAATTATGAACATAAATTAATAAAACTTGGTATGTGGCTTCACCTTGTTGAGTTATATTGATATTTGCATAAAAACCCATTTTTTCAGTTCCTTGTTGCACCAAACCTGTTTACTCAGCTCCCATGTTATTCTTATAGAGAATAATTAAAATGTTATATAGTGCTTACTTATGATTGAATATTGATTAAACTTGGTATGTGACTTCATCTAGTTAATTATATTTATATTTGCATAAAAACCAATGGTTTGTGTTCCTTGTTTCAGCAAACCTATGTACTCATCAGCAATGTTATTCTTATGGAGAATAATTAAAATTGTATATATCGCTTATATATGAATATATTTTTATGAAACTTGGTATGCGGCTTTATATGGTATTAAGACATATATTATGCATTGGAAATTCGCTGAGTACGCAGGTTTGCTGTGACGGGGGTATTTGGTGTAATTGTGGTGTAAAATTAAATTTGTCCCAAAAGAACTGCTTGGGACAAACTATGATAGCAATTATTTAAAAAATAATTGGGTTCGACAACAAATCTTTAAATATGATAATGACTCAAAAATATTTTTTATTTTAATTTTCAATACAAATATGAAACTTGATTCCTTTTTTTACTTGCCGCCTTGGAAAAATCACAACTATAAACATTTGTAAATAGTATATTTTGATGTATGAAACTTTAAAAAGGGATAATTTTAAATATTATATATAAATTGTTTTTGTTTAACCGAATTGTTTTCTAATTCCTTCCATGCAGTTTGGTTGCATTTTTCCTACAAAGTTTGTTCTGATTTATAACCTTTCTTCAATGATAAGAAAATCAAATGAGCATTTACTTGGAAATAGAAGTAGAAGTATTATAACTTAGAGATGCATTAAGTTTGTCTTATGTGGATAATTATCTTATGAATCACACCCAAAACAAATACCAATCACAACAATCTATCAGTATTGTACCATTTGATCAAACACGACTTCCCTAGTTTGTGGTTTAAACCGCGACACCGCGACCGGTTGCCTTTAAGACAGTATATAATTTGTGCCCATCAAAATTTCGTCCAACAACGATAATTATTTGTTATGGCGATGGACGTCATCCAGCCCGCCACTCCAAAGAAATCAATGAAAAACGGTGTCAATATATAGTGTTTAATTTGTGCTCTCAGAATATATAAGGACCACGGACGGTTATATCTGGTCTAATCTCTGTTGCGGTTTAAAAGATGGATATATCCGTCATGTTTTATATAACGTATAACCTTAGTAGTTTAACACATCTAAAAAAACCCCCATAAGTTAAGTAATAACCTCTGAAAATAATAATATAATTTTCGGGAGCCCCTTTTGGCGTAGAAATCATACCGCCTTAGATTTGCAACAGATGTAAAGGAAGAGCTGGGGCGCAACGTGCGACGATTTCTTTGGCGGATTTTGCAATTGTGTTTATTTTATTTTTCATTTATGGCTTGTGATCACTATTATTTTTGAATTCACGTCCCGTGACCCGTTATTTCACGGATATCTAATGAACATAGATTATAAAACTTCTATCCTGGATTCAACAACTAGGCCCTACATACTGACACAGTTTTTCAATTATTATTTTTATGAGGCGGGCTGGATGACGTCATCACCACGACAAATAATTATGTTTTGGGCGGGTTTTTGATGAGCACAAACTATAAAACTTGTATATTCTGAAAGCACAAACTAAGCACTAAATATTGAAACCTGGTTTCATGGATTCCGCTGAGGTGGCGGGCTGGGTGACGTCATCACCACGACAAATAATTATGTTTTTGGGCGGGTTTTTGATGAGCACAAATTATAAAACTTGTATATTCTGAGAGCACAAATTAAGCACTAAATATTGATACCGGTTTTCATAGATTCCGGTGAGGTGGCGGGCTGGGTGACGTCATCACAACGACAAATAATTGTACTGTTGTGCGGGTTTTTGATGAGCACAAATTATAAAACTTATATATTCTGAGAGCACAAGTTTTACACTAAATATTTAGTTATATGTACAAATTATCTGTGTTGGTGGCGGGCTAAGCATGATGCTGGCCCACCACTACTTAATCTGTTCCGGTTGAGCACACATTTTTTTTATATGCACCACAGAGAAGCAAAAATTAAGCACTAGATCTCTATGTGGTTTTTAAAATGTGGGCTCAATGTGGCGGGGCCAGCTTCACGCCGGTAAATCACCGACTGTCTTCTTTAATTTCCCGCTTCGATCAAGAAATTTCGTCTGCAAGACTGCAAGTCTTGTTCCTCCAATAATAACAACTCCAGGTCCCGGTCCCGGTTATACGTTTTGGTACTTGAGTACACAGAGTAGTAACTGACTAAAAGTACTTCAGTTGAAATAATCAAACGACTTATTCCCTGAAATTACAGAGCGTATTTCTTTCGTATTGCAGTAGAGAGTCAGTGTTGCCAGCTTAAGTTTAAATAAAGTTAAAACTCCCAAAACCTATGTTTGAACACAAAATCTGATTTAAACTATTACTAAGTAAAAAGGCACTATGGATCCCATTTAAAAGGCACTAGGGTACTAAAACCACTCAAAAGGTACTAGGTGTGGACACACTGCTTTAAGACGACAGACGATGCGGCGTGCATCAGACCAGGTTAGACAACTATGCACTGCTAAGGAAGAAATACCCCCAAAACGACCCGATTCACCGTATACTATAGATACCTTTAGCTCAACTAAACCTCATTTCGAAATTTTAACTGAGTTTAGAAAAAATTGTGGATTCTTCTATTTATTTGAAAAACATTTTGTTATAAATTGCTGGTTTAATGTTGAACAAGGTTTAATTGCAAATTTCCCAACTAACGGTCTGAAATACTAAAAATTAGGGGGGTGTGGCTCCCCCCACCCCCCCAGGGCGACGCCCCTGGCCCTACTGTCATTCACGTGGTTGGGCCAACCGAAATTACCAACGTTCGACCAACGTTAGTCAAAGGAGGGCTCGTTGTCTAAATTCATGTAACGTCCTGTACTACTTATTGGGATTACAATATAATAACATTTTATAAAATGTTTATATCATAAATGTGTTCTATACAACATTCAATACATTTTACCTACACAAATAAGTAAAAAAAATCCCTAGATATTATATTGGGAAATCAATATGACTTAAAGAATTATATACAACTTTAAAGAATTAAAATACATTCACGAAATAATAATAAATACCCCGTCACAGCAAACCTGCATACTCAGCGAATTTCCAATGCATATATATGTGTCTCACTACTACATAGAGCTACTTACCAAGTTTCACAAAAATCCATTAATAAATAACTGATATATAGAATTTTATTTATTCTCCATAAGAATAACATTAGAGCTGAGTACACAGGTTTGCTGCAACGAGGAAGATAACAAATGTGTATTTTTGAAATTATCAATATAACTCAACCAGGTGAAGCTACATACAGTTCGGGGCACAGTGCTTGGCGCCTGGTTAGCGTATGCTCTGGAATGACTTTTCGCCTCTATATGGCTTAGTGCCGTTAGTGTTACAGAATACTTTTGTCAACAGAAACCAAAATTAAATAATTTAATGTTAAAATATTGGTTTTTGTTATTTTAGTTATTGTCTGCTTTTAATTACTCGAAGTTTGAGTTGGTTCTCGCCTTTCCCAGGCGTCAAGCACTGTGGCGCGAACTGTACCAAGTTTTATTAATTTAGGTTCATAACTAAGGGAGATATAAAACTTGACTTATTCTCCATATGAATAATATGGGGGCCGAGTTTGCAGGTTTGCTGCAATGGGTATAATAAAAAAAAATCCATTTAGTGTGAAAACATCAATATACCAGTACTACGCGAAGCCACATACCAAGTTTCATCAATATACATTCATAAATAATCGAGATATAAAATTTTTTTACACTCCATAAGGATGGCATTGGACAACGTACTGTGTTTAGCACTTTGAATATCTCTGCAAAGGTTGGACGTAGAACAACACTTAAAACACCAAAATGATTGTTTTGTAGAGCTGAACTGATTGGTATCAGCAAATGTCAAGTTTTCAGTAAAATTATTTGAGGAAAATCCAAAAACCTTTTTCCCATAAGATTAACATGGACAATTTTATGGACACGTTTTTTTGACTTTTCTCTACAACCACTAAAACTAGGTTAATGATTCAAAATACTAAATTATTTGTTTTTTTAAGCTCTATAAAATGGCTATAACCAAAATTGAGTTTTTTTAAAATTTTAGGGGGAAAAATTCAATAAACTGATTTTTGGAAAATTTAAAACCCCCATAAAACCCCCTTCCCATAGTCCGATCAATCTGGTTTTCGAACTTAAAGTCATAAATGTTACTCTACACATTTGTGCCAAATTTCATCAAAATCGGGCGTTTCTTTCAAAAGTTATCGCGGTAACGGACACACATATTTATATATTTGTATATATTCACACATATATATATATATAGGTATATATATATAAATTTGAACGAATAGTGTTTTTGGCATCTGGGGACCTCAAAACAAAAAGTTATCATGATCTCGGGTTTAAGTCTTACCATGCCACCTTCGGTAATAGCTTCTTTCCTATAGGGGAAATTCGCTAAAACCTTCGCACTTTCCTTGATCTGCAACAGCCGGGTAAATTTACGAATATTTTCGATTCTTGTGAGATAAATTATATTACATTTTAAAGCGATTAGCTAAAAAAAATACTATAACATTCCGATATCTGACTTTCAATATCACTTGAAGAAAATCTTAAGGTTACGTTGAGTTAATTAGGTAAATGCTACCAAATAATAACGTTAAGATTAAATGTTAGGAAAATAATAACCCTGTCACAGCAAACCTGCGTACTCAGTGAATTTCTAATGCAACACGGAAGATAATAAATGGGTTTTGATGTTTTTTTTAATTATAAATACAACACAACCAGGTGAAGCTGCATACCAAGTTTTATTAAATTAGGTTCGTAATTAAGGGAGATATAAAACTTTACTTATCCTCCATAAGAATAACATTAATGCTGAGTATGCAGGTTTGCTACTACGGGGACAATCGAACAAAATGATGCAAACATCAATAGACCACAACCAGGTGAAACCACATACCAAGTTTCATCATCATACATTCATAAATAATCAAGATATTCAATTTTATTTATTCTCCAAAAGAACATCAATGAAATAACTGACATTTAATACAAACTAATCGGAATGAAATTAAATAGAAATGATAAATAGTAAATTCCGGGAAATAAGAATGAATGGAGCGATAAAATAGAGATAACGTCGGCCCAGGCGCCAGGGTGGCAGGGGGGGAAGGTTGGTCCCAAGGTCACCGCGCTCCTGTCGGACTTTTAACAGCGCCTGCAAACTTGAATAAACACCTGCAATACACGCATGTCCGTTAACATCTACTGAAATGGAAGGCGCTGTCGGGCTAACGTGAGCCGCTGAACGAGTCATGTTAAATACCTGCATGTTATTTTGACTAAGGAACTGTCTTATGGAAATAAGTGAAGCACTGGCAGTCAGTGAAATGTTCCAGATGCTTCAACATAGATGGGGATAGAGGAGCCCCAGATATTACCATTAGCATCGCCATCGGCAGGCTAAAATGCTACCATAACGTGAAGCGAAACGTATAAAGCGAAATTTGAGGATGGTTTTGGCTGTATTTAAAACTAAAAACATGAAATCAGTAATACTATATTTCTATTTTGTAAAAATCTATCGTTTACAATGTAAACATCGTCAGATCCCAAAATAATATCTTCCGTAGTTTTATCACCACTATTATAATACCCCCGTCGCAGCAAACCTGCGTACTCAGCGAATTTCCAATGAATATATATGTCTTAATAACACATTAAGCCTCTTACCAGAATTCATAAGAAATATATTCATAAATAAGCGATATTTAAAATATTCATTATTATCCATAAGAATAACATTAGGGATGAGTACGCAGGTTTGCTGCAACAAGGAACACAAAATAATGGGTTTTTATGCAAATATCAACAGAAGTAATCTAAGTGAAGTTACATACCAAGTTTCATCCATATTCATTCATAAATAAGCGATATATAACATTTTTATTATTCTCCATAAGAATAACATGGGCACCGAGTACCTAGGTTTGCTGCTACGGGAACCATAGGCGAAAAATTGGGTTTCTGTTCAAACAACAACAAACCACAGTCATATGAAGCGATATACCAAGTTTCGTCAGTTTATGTTGATAAATAACCGAAATATAAAATTTTTCTTTTTCTCCATAAGAATAACATTGGACAACGTACTGTGTTTAGCACTTTGAATATCTCAGTAACCAATTGACGTAGAGCAATGATCTAAATACCAAATTGTTTATTTTTTTAAGTTGAATTCAATGGTAAAAATTAAAATTTGATTTAAATAAAAATTACATGTTGAAATCCCAAAAAAACCATTTTTGGGATACAAAACCCCCCAAAAGCCCCCCATCGGATGGTGCGATTCGTCTGGTTTTCGAGCTCGTTCTAATAAATGGTGCTTTACACATTTGTACCAAATTTCATTAAGATCGGAGCTTTTTTACGAGAGTTATCGTGCTTACAGACACACACACACACACACACACACACACACACACACATATATATATATATATATATATATATATATATATATATATATATATATATATATACATATACACAAATTTGAACGAATGGTGTTTTTGGCATCTGGGGACCTCAAAACGAAAAGTTACCATGGTCTTGGGCTTAAGTCTTACCATGAGACTTACGGTAATAGCTTCTTCCCTATAGGGGAAATTCGCTAAAAATCAATGCAATTTACAGTTATTAACTGAATAAATGAATGTAGTAAATACCCCCGTTGCAGCAAACCTGCGTACTCAGCGAATTTCTAATGAATATATATGTCTTAATAGCACATTAAGCCTCTTCCCAGAATTCATAAGAAATATATTCATAAATAAGCGATATTTAAAATATTCATTATTATCCATAAGAATAACATTAGGGATGAGTACGCAGGTTTGCTGCAACAAGGAACAAAAAATAATGGGTTTTTATGCAAATATCAACAGAAGTAATCTAAGTGAAGTTACATACCAAGTTTCATCCATATTCATTCATAAATAAGCGATATATAACATTTTTATTATTCTCCATAAGAATAACATGGGCACCGAGTACCTAGGTTTGCTGCTACGGGAACCATAGGCGAAAAATTGGGTTTCTGTTCAAACAACAACAAAGCACAGTCAGATGAAGCGATATACCAAGTTTCGTCAGTTTATGTTGATAAATAACCGAAATATAAAATTTTTCTTTTTCTCCATAAGAATAACATTGGACAACGTACTGTGTTTAGCACTTTGAATATCTCAGTAACCAATTGACGTAGAGCAATGATCTAAATACCAAATTGTTTTTTTTTTAAGCTGAATTCAATGGTAAAAATTAAAATTTGATTAAAATAAAAATTACATGTGGAAATCCCATTTTTGAGATACAAAACCCCCCCAAAAGCCCCCCATCGGATGGTGCGATTCGTCTGGTTTTCGAACTCGTTCTAATAAATGGTGCTTTACACATTTGTACCAAATTTCATTAAGATCGGAGCTTTTTTACGAGAGTTATCGTGCTTACGGACACACATATATATATATATATATATATATATATATATATATACACATATATAAACATTTGAACGAATGGTGTTTTTGGCATCTGGGGACCTCAAAATGAAAAGTTATCATGGTCTCGGGCTTAAGTCTTACCATGAGACCTACGGTAATAGCTTCTTCCCTATAGGGGAAATTCGCTAAAACACACCGTCAACAGCAATCCTAAAGTTTATTGGTTGTAAACAATTGTTTCACCCCTAATTGAACGTGATCATCATGTTTTAACCTTGAAGACCCCGTGCTCATGATGCGCCTGATGGGATATAGGGACGAAACAATTGTTCACAACCAATGAACTTTAGGATTGCTGTTGACGGTGAGTTTTTACTACATTTATATTAGCAATTCCTGGTTTGCCAAAAACAATGATGAATAAATGAAACCAGAAATAATCACGGAACTTTAGAGTTTTGTTTAGTCCTGTAGGTCGTCGACTAATATAATCAAGTTTAATCATATAATCATGTTTAATCATGTATAATCATGTTGGTCATGTTTAGACCCCTAGCCCACCCCCCACTTCTCTTGAATCAAAATAGCCATGAGCCCTAATGACTACGGCGAGACCACACTAGAGCACTAATGCACAGGGAGTTAATGGTCATATGTTTAAGACTTGGTCTGGACAAGATATTTTTGCATTTAAAATCCTATTTAAAACATATATTATTGGATTGTTAAGACTTTAAAGTGGAAACATCCTGCTTTTTAACAATACAAAAATTATTCAACAGTATTATAACCGATGGACCAATGTTGGATAATAGTTGGTTTAAAGTGGTGACAATTCTATCGTTGACCAACTGATGTGGGACTGATTCCACAATTTGCCAACGGTGAACCAACGGTTTGAGCTACGAGGGTAAATCATTTTCAACACTCAAAATCTCATGGACGAAACGTATTGAAAACCTGTCCCCTATTCTATATTCCTTTAACTATGATTGTGAGTATCTTCTATAGTGGACATTGACTTTGCTGCTTCCAGAGGATCACGAACCAGATCTGTTTCCTCCAGAAGATATCAAGCAGCTAGCTGTTCATACTATCACGGGGTCTAAAGTCTTCTGAGGAGAGGGGTGGAGGGGGGATGAATCTGCAGCTTTGGACTTCTTCAAACCCTCAGTCACTTCGTTCAAGGCAAGTATATTTAAAATGATTGGGCATGCAGGAAGAAAAATCGATCCAGATAAGAGGGCCACATCAGGGACAACTATAATAGTTGACCTTGATCTACGATTTAGTGTAAGTTTGTTGTCCAAACGAGTGTTTAGTTACAGTGAAACTGCTTTGGTGGTGTCTAGAGGCCCACACTAAGGTGCTTTGAGCAGTCACAGTGCGCACATATATGTTAAGGTTGCATGTAACCAGAATAACATTTGTTTTTGTTTTGTTGAGTATTATGTTATTGTCGAATATTAATGTTGTGGAATTCATGTGTATTGGTTATATATTGCATCTTGTAGAGGATAAAAATTGATATATATGTTATGATTTTCCTAAATGGTATGTTTGATTGTAATGTATTGATTGAAAAGTTTTGTTGTTTGAATTGTTATTGTGTACATATGAAATATTTATACCGTAATTTCATTAGGATTGTTGCTCGTAGAGGGTTATAATTTGTTAGTAATAAGTTATTGAACATGTAAGACGAAATTTTTGTAAGGTATTTATACTGTGGATATGTAGATATAAGAACGATTTGTAATATTGCAATGATGGAACTGTTGCAAATAAATAAGTAGAGGTTTCAATACACTCGCCAACTGCATTCAAAACGTTCTTAACGAAATGAGTTTATATTAATGAGCTTTTGTTCTATACCATAAACCATAATCCATATACCACAATCGAAATATCATAAACGAGAGGTTTTGAGGCCACTCGCCAACTGCATTCGAAATGCTCTTGATGAGATGATTTTAGATTGTTTCACTAACAACACTCAACAAAATTCTCATAGTGAGATGATTCAAAAATAATCTATAACCATTTCAAGATGTCTTCAATTTACTCGACACTCGACAACCCAAAATGGAATAAAAGAAATAAAAAAAATCGCTAAAAAAATTAAGAAGCTCTAAACGAGATTTAATAATCAACTCGCCATGGCTGCACTCAAAATGTTTTTAACGAAATTAATATTCCAACATTAACCAAAATCAAAACACCATAAGTGATTTTGTATGTATCAAACTGCTTATATATATTATTATTCAATTTAACGTTTAAATGACTTTTAAGTTCTGAATATAACTTGATAACGGTATAAGCCTTTAAAAAATTGAGGCAAGATGCAATATAATAATAAGGACATGGTTTATACCTGCCAAATTTACTATAGAATTTACACATGACAAGGTGACAACTCACAATAATGAATTTTGGAAGGCCATGTTATACTTGTATTTTTCGCTGAAAACTGTGATTGGGGCCGCAGGCCCCAACAAGCGTGGCTTCCCCGCTCGCCTCTGCTTCAGGTTGGTCCAGTAAAGAATGCAGATTTTAATGAATTAATTACTACAATACATAAATTATTCTACAAACAAATAAACTAATACATGTACTATGAAAGTATAATACTTAATGTATTTTCAGCACAAAACAATTACATCAAATTGTGTTACAAGGTCATTAATGATAGTTTGTCTAAAGTATCAGATTCATTCAGCCATTATTCAAACATACAAATTCCACATCTATTCAGTTCTTATTCCCCCTCCAATTCCAAAGGGGACGGTATCAGCGATTTTTCCATCACCAGAAGCTGCTGGATGCTATGTTGGAGTTTGTTCCAATGCAATTACAGGAAAATAAAGAGTGCATTAATATGATAAGCAACCAAAAACAAAGTCAATATTTCCATCTATAATGTATAGGTTTTGCCAACACACAAAATTACCTGTTTTATAGACCATAAGCACGGAACCCCTTCTAGTTGTAGTATCAGTTTAATCAGAAACAAAAACTAGTTGAAGAAACATCTTGCTGTGAAATACTAAATAAGGGTACCTATTCATAATGTGTTTATAAGCTTTAGCAATTTAATGCCAAGTTGGATTCTAGTTGACAAGTAGTTAATCTCGTTGGCAGCCACCGAGCGCTGAGCCACAAAGATTAGTTGCTGCGGATCCTGCGACTTAGCCTAGGCTGGTGTCTTGCAGCTACGCCTGGCTTAATATTCTTCCATTATGTTAATGTCTACCTTCTATTTATTGTTAACTATGATTACGAAACCGACGATGAAACAATACTTACCAATTAATTAATAGTTACCACCTAAGCTTTAAGTTAAATCTTAAGGTTTTAGGTTACCACCACTGTGTTACAAGTTGAACAACCTCAGTCAAATTGAGTTAATATGATATATAATACCCCCGTAGCAGCAAACCTGCGTACTCAGCGAATTTCCAATGCATATATATGTATCTTAATACCACATACCAAGTTTCATCAATATACATTCATAAATAAACGATTTATGACATTTTAATTATTCTCCATAAGAATAACATGGCGACTGAGTATGCAGGTTTGCTGAAGGAAGGAAAACAAAAAATGGGGTTTTATACAGATATCAATATAACTCATTTAGGTAAAGCCACATACCAAATTTCATTAATTTATTTTCATAATTAAGGGAGATAACACGTTACTTATTCTCCATAAGAATAACATGGGGCTGAGTACGCAGGTTTGCTGCTACGGGAGCCTTTGACAAAAAATTGTTTTTTTGAGCAAATATCAATGGTCCACAACCAGATGAAGCCGTATACCAAGTTTTGTCAGTATACGTTCATAAATAAGCGAGATATAAAATTTTTCTTTTCCTCCATAAGAATAACATTAGACAACGTACTGTGTTTAGCACTTTCAATATCTCGGTAACCAATTGACGTAGAGAAATGATCAAAATACCAAATTGTGTGTTTTTTTAAGCTGAATCCAATGGTAAAAACTAAAATTTGACTATTTCCAAAATTCTATGTAAAAACTTCAAAAAACCCATTTTTGGGGTACAAAACCCCCCCAAAATACCCCTTCGGATAAAGCGATCTGGCTGGTTTTCGAACTTAAAGTCATAAATGTTACTTTACACGTTTATACCAAATTTCATCAAAATCGGATAATTTTTACGAGAGTTATCGTGCTCACGGACACATATATATATATATACAGTTTCGAACGAATGGTGTTTTTGGGGTCTGGGGACCTCAAAACGAAAAGTTATCATGGTCCCGGGCCTAGGTCTTACCATGCCGACTACGGTAATAGCTTCTTCCCTATAGGGGAAATTCGCTAAAATGTACACGTAACGTCGCATCGTCGCACTTCCAAATAAATTTGCTTCAATTATCAGCGGTGGGACAAATTTCAAACGTGTATTTAGGAAAAACGTGTCTCGTAAGGAAACTTAAATTTGAAAATATGAGTCAAAGTCTGTACTATCGCAAAAATAAAGTGATATTAAGCATTCGTGGAATAGAGATGGTTTTGACATCTTTATATACCCTTGGGTCCCAAAAACCCCACCCCCTATTATTTTTTAAACGACTTCATATAACGAGATTAACTTCCGGGGAAGTCTTAGTGACCCAAAAAAGAAACTTTTGATGAGTCCAAATTTTCAACCCCCTCCCCCAAAATAGGGTTTTTGGGGGGTAATTTCAAAAACTTAAATGGTAACCCCCTTGAATTATGTTTTATTTTAAAGGGCGTACAAAAATAAGAAGAATGGCACAAGTTAGGGGTTTCTTGCTCTGTTCTATCAAACAGCGTTCAATTGATTTTTTAAATTTTAAAACGTCATTTTGCATTATTTTTTCATAGCAGTAATTTAAATTCACCAAAGACATTTCGAAATAATACGATTTTTCGATGGGAACGTTTAACTAACCAAGCCATTTATGTTTTAGTGAGTGAACAAGTTTGGCCCTATCCCCCAAAATAGGGGATTTTGGGGCTTAGTCAAAAATGCTAAATAGCAACCCTTACTGAGTGATACCTCTTTTAAAGGTCTTAATAAAAAAAGATGAATGTTGCAAACTAGAGGTCTCACGATGATCCTCCCCTAAAAATTGGCAGATTATTAAATATAAACGTTTACAATGATATTTAATAAGCTGTTATGATTTAGAGGATCATCGTAGTGATAGAGACTCTAATTTGCACCATTCATCTTCTTTTAATAAGACCTTTAAAAAGAGGTATCATTCAGTAAGGGTTGCTATTGAACATTTTTGACTTAGCCCCAAAAAAACCTATTTTGGGGGACGGGGCCAAGCTTAGCAAACTTGTTCACTCACTAAAAGATAAATGGCTTGTTTACTTAAACGTTCCCATCGAAAAATCATATTATTTTGAAACGTCTTTGGTGAATTTAAATTACTGCTATGCAAAAATAATGCAAAATGACATTTTAAAATTAAAAAAAATCAAATGAACGCTGTATTTGATAGAACAGAGCAAGAAACCCCTAACTTGTGCCGTTCTTCTTATTTTTGTACGCCCTTTAAAATGATGCATAACTCAGGGTATGTTACCATTTAAGTTTTTGAAATTACCCCCCTAAACCCCTATTTTGGGGGAGGGGGTTGAAAATTTGGACTCATTTAAAGTTTCCTTTTTGGGTCACTAAGACTTCCCCGGAAGATAATCTTGTTATATGCAGTTGTTAAAAAAATTATAGGGAGGTGGGATTTTTGGGACACACGGGTACCTATATAATTCTGTAAACAAAATTTTTAAGTTAAAATCGTGGGCGATTGGTAAATTGCAGGATGATGGGAGACGGCTCAAATTAAAGGTCTCGATCCCAGGGACAAGGGGAAAATAGCAGTATTTCCAAACTGTTTACAGCAAACGAGAAATAAGGTAAACCATCACCCATAAGAATAGCATGGGGATTTAAAATTGTCTGCATTGTTTAAATTAAAACGCGTGAACATACTTATATAATGTAATGTTCTATTTTACTCAGCATGAAAATCAGATGAGGCAATGTAATGGAGAAAGTCTAAAGCCCCTTCAAGCCACTAGTTATTCTATAAACTCTTTCTCGCTCAGGACGCCGCAGGTTTCGTCCATTATACACATGTTCAGGATTACCTACATTTTCCTAACGGTCAAACGTTTACTTTTCCCCTTGTACGTTACCTTCGTCATTCAGATAAATACATGTTGGATGATCTCTCCCAATGTATACAAAACAATGCTTATAGGGCAATATACTGTACTGGCCTGACAAGCAAATGTGTGGTAACTGATATTTTTTGGGGGTATTGACAAACGTTTATATTTCTAGAATCTGTGTGAATTCCTTATCGCATTAACTCATGTCAAACAATTGTAATAAATATTTTACCGAAGAAAAAATTATGCTTAAAAACTCGTTGTCTGCACTTTTCTTCCAAAATACTAACTGCTGTAACTTATAATTGCTAAGGTATTTTTATCGTGTATACAACAGTTACCACGAACTAGCTTAGCAAACCTCTCTGATACCGAGTAAAAGAGTATTGCTTTGATGCTTTTTTCCTCCCAGGACACAAATAGCATATTTCACTGGGGTCAAAAGTGAAGCTTTTCGATATGAGCTTAAGTTTAACTCGAAATAAGCTCGAAAATGAGTGAGGTTGCAAAAGATATTTTGGTCTTAGTGACGAACTATATTTTTCGTCATATTGGAATATATTAAGATAACAATTTTACAAAAATTGAATTTTATTTACTTAAAAAAGTTTGCTTCAATGTTGGTTTTGCAACTCTAAAAACAGCTTTTACACAAATTTTTAATTGTCTACAAGTAGAATGGTTCGTTCAATCATTGTATACATAATGCTATAAGATTATATACATTGGTTTAATTCATGTTTATCAGCTGATGACCTCGACCAAAAACTGCCATCAGCTGTTATTTCCAAATATGAAGTGAACAAATTATTCTCCGATTGTGACTAACCGATAAAAACAACCGATAGTGTCAATTGTAAATAATCGATAACATCCGTTACTATAAATTTTGGTTAATTGTCACATTCCAAAGTATCTATCTCGCAATCGATTTCTTAATCGATAGTCCGACGTAGTCGATCTGGCAATTATTAGCTACCACTAACACATACTAAACAGCTGTAAACTTTTAACAGTTGTTTTCGTATAGAAGGTCATATTTGAGGATGAACGAATCAAATTTTATATATTTTTCAATTTGTATCTTAATATTGTTTGATACAAAGCTTCACTTTTGGTCCTAAGGGTGACATGTTATACTACTATGTTTTTATTTTAGCGAATGAAGAAGCTATTACCGTAGGTCTCATGGTAAGACTTAAGCCCGAGACCATGATAACTTTTCATTTTGAGGTTCCCAGATGCCAAAAACACCATTCGTTCAAATTTTTATATATGTATATATATATATATATATATATATGTGTCCGTAAGCACGATAACTCTCGTAAAAAAGGTCCGATCTTAATGAAATTTGGTACAAATGTGTAAAGTACCATTTATTTGAACGAGTTCGAAAACCAGATGAATCGCACCATCCGAAGGGGGGTTTTTGGGGGGTTTTGTACCCCAAAAATGTGTTTTTTGGGGTTTTCACATGTAATTTTAATTTAAATCAAATATTAATTTATACCATTGAATTAAGCTTAAAAAAAACAAACAATTTGGTATTTTGATCATTGCTCTACGTCAATTGGTTACCGAGATATTGAAAGTGCTAAACACAGTACGTTGTCTAATGTTATTCTTATGGAGAAAAAGAAAAATTGTATATCTCGCTTATTTATGAACATAAACTGGCGAAATTTGGCATATGGCTTGATCTGGTTGTGGTTTATTGTTGTTTGCAAAAAAAACAATTTTTTGCCTATGGTTCCTGTAGCAGCAAACCTAGGTACTTGGTCCCCATGTTATTCTTATGGAAAATACTTAAAATGTTATATATCGCTTATTTATGAATGTATATGGATGAAACTTGGTATGTGACTGCACTAAGATGAGTTCTATTGATATTTGCATAAAAACCCATTATTTTGTGTGCCTTGTTGCAGCAAACCTGCATACTCATCCCCAATGTTATTCTTTTGGAGAATAATTAAAATTTGAAATATCACTTGTTTGTGAATACATTTCTTATGAATCCTGTTAAGTGTTTTAATGTGTTACGTTATATATTCATTGGAAATTCGCTGAGTATGCAGGTTTGCTGCAACGGGGGTATTTTATTTATGAATGGTGAGCTCAAGAAAAACAAAAATGTAGTATACTTCATGGGAGTGTACCTGTTAATATATTAGTATTAAGTTTGCATGTGCGAGGTTAATAGTATTCAAATATTCTATCTCGAAGGTAGTGAAAATGTTGGTGTGAAATAGTCACATTTTATAGCCTCATCTAAGCCGTATGCCATAATATATTTCTAATGCAAACATTATGGTTTAGTAATTATATTTATGGTATTGTTACAAAAACGATATTTACCCTAAAACTAAAAATAAAACAAAGCAATATTTTTTCCTATAGAGTCCACTGGATCAAAACTATTTGATTTAAGTTTTGAGACTTATATTATTACCAGTAACTTTCTGGGTTCGCTCATCCAATTACGGGAATATATGAGCTTACTTCTAGTACTTAGGAATGAGTAAAGGTTTGCAATGCTATGATTCACAAGAAATATAGGTTAATCGCCCAAAAACCAATGAAGATCGAACATGATATGTGAGATGAATTAATGAATGGCCATTCAGCCAATAGATCGTCGAGTAGTTTACACACACATCACCAGATACAAGGACGTTGGTTGGTCATAAAGTGATTGTACGATTTAACATTGTCCTGCTGTGCTCAAAATATATGCAGTTTCTTTCACAATGAAATGTAATAATGTTCGTAAATATTGTCGAATTACTGTAACAGTTATATAGTTTTGATTCATTTATACTATAGCACAAAGAATAATTTATTACACAAATGTTTAAAATAAATGTATCAAATTGTGTTGGTGTTTGCTTGGTGTGAAGTTAGTTGATTTTCCCATTAATAATAATTATCTGGTATTTTTATTGATGTATTGCAGTATAACTCATAAACTTAAGCGTAATTTAAGGGTTGCATGGGGGCATTTGCACCACCCCCAAATTTAGAAACTATATTATCGTAATTGTAGAAATTTCAAAATTATCACCCACAATAATTTTGCCCCCCCCAAATCAAACTACTAAAATTACGCTTATATGTTTTGTCAAATATACCCCCCTTGCCAAATAAATAATACGGTATAGTTACTCTACGTACTCGTAGAATTGTTTAGTGAGATTTGCTTAGGGTTCCTAACATACTTTCTTAAAACACAAGCTGAGGTAACGGTTTTTAGAGCTGTAAATTAAAAATACTGGCACCGAATCAGTACATTATGAAACACGCTAGCTTTACTTAATACAAACAATGGTAATGAATGGCCCGTCCTGCCCCCATGGTTGGCGTTGGGCCGCGCGCCAGTGACTGCCTTTGCCAACTGTTGTAAGTAATTAAGGGCCTCTGTTGTACATAAATTGTGTTTTAAATGATACAACAATGTGTTCGAGTTCCACTTGCCCAACTATGGGAACATAAGTATAGTTTTAGTAATAAACAATCATAGCTTGGAAACTCTTGTACTAACCTTTAAAGGGTGAATTATACTTACTTGTTGTAACAACTACCTAAACAATTTTGAAATTTTTGAAATGTTGATATTTGTAACCTCAATTTCAAGTACATCGAGTGGTAAATAACGTATATACAGTATATATTATTTTAGCTTTCTTTAATGCGACCAAAGTTATGTAATATATCTAGGCGCTTACAACGTTTATACTCTGTGACATTTATATACATTTGCATATTTAACCACTTAGTTTCTTTACTCCATGCAACTGTGACACTGATCAAAAACTGCAACAACAGTTAAACGCTCCAACTAGCGGCAATTAAACTCTTAACAAGCCAACGAAACAACTCAACTGCAGTTGCATAATAGTTGTTTTCTTGTCGTCAAAGCAGTTCTTGCTGGTTGCAACTTGGTGCAGCTGGATGTATAGTTTTTGTTTAAAATAGGTATTTGTCCTTTTTGGTGTCTTTAATTTATCTCTTGTTAACACCATATTGATTAAATCTATCTATTAAACATATTGTTTAATTAAATATGGTGTCTAGAAAACCCTTCAATGACGTAACATAATGTTCCCACCTAATTTCCTCCAAGGAGTAATGTAAACTGTATATTTTATTTTTTAACATAAAGAATGTATAAAAAACTGAGGGTTACTAATTAGAATATTAAGATATAAATTAACGTCATGTTGTAAATAGTTTGTAAACTCAATAATAGACGAAGATTTTGGTAGAAACGGAACTTATTATCTTTAACTTGATTCAAAATGGCTATAATTATTAAGTAAATAATTATTACAGGATACCCTACATTTTCCTAACCGCTGCACGTATGTTTTTTCCAACTGAATTTATTTCTATTAACAGTTTGACCTTTTACTTTGATATGCAGTAAACCTAAATAAAAGTGTAAAAAGCACAAAGTATCATTAGTTAGATGGATTTGGAAAATATCTGTTTAAAAAATGATTATTTTGATTTTGGGCAACTCCGTAATCTATCGACTAGCGTCATGGCCTTTCAAGGGGTCAATAGACTCATTCGTGTGTCCTAAAAGTTAAAATACCCCCGTCGCAGCAAACCTGCATACTCAGCGAATTTCCAATGGAGATATAAATGTCTTAATACTATATAAAACCACTTACCAAGTTTCATAAAAATATATTCTCAAATAAGCAATATATACAATTTGAATTATTCTCCATAAGAATAACATTGGAGCTGAGTACGCAGGTTTGCTGCAACAAGGAACACAAAAAATTGATTTTTATGCTAATATCTATATAACTCAACTAGGTGAAGTCGTATACCAGTTTTTATTAATTTATGTTCATAATTAAGGGAGACAGAGCATTTAATTATTCTCCATGAGAATAACATGGGGGCTGAGTACGCAGGTTTGCTGCTACGGGAGCCTTTGGAAAAAAAATTAGCAAATATCAGTAGACCACAACGAGATGAAGCCGTATACCAAGTTTCGTCAGTATACGTTCATAAATAAGCAAGATATAAAAATGTTCTTTTCCTCCATAAGAATAACATTAGACAACGTACTGTGTTTAGCATTTTCAATATCTCTGTAACAAATTGACGTAGAGAAATGATCAAAATACTAAATTGTGTGTTGTTTTAAGCTGAACCCAATGGTGAAAAATAACATTTGACTATTTCAAAAATTATATGTAAACAATTTAAAAAAAAACATTTTTGGGGTACAAAACCCCCCCAAAATACCCTTTTGGATAGAGTGATCTGGCTCGTTTTCGAACTTAAAGTCATAAATGTTGCTTTACACGTTTATACCAAGTTTCATCAAAATCGAATAATTTTTACGAGAGTTATCGTGCTCACGGACACACACACACACACACATATATATATATACAGTTTCGATCGAATGGTGTTTTTGGGGTCTAGGGACCTCAAAACGAAAAGTTATAATGGTCCCGGGCCTAGGTCTTACTATGCCGACTACGGTAATTGTTTCTTCCCTATAGGGGAAATTCGCTAAAAGGGGTTTTACTCATTTCCCTTAAGGGTGCGCCCTACCCAGATTGAATTCATTGTTGTTTAGCGCCGCGCCGGCGCCGCCAACAAGCAGGGCCATGCATATTTACGCTTGAAGACCATTTTGTTCTCCTCGATCGCACTGTTATTTTACAGATTTCTACCAAACTATTTGCAGTTTCACACTTTTCAGATTCCAATCTAGGGATCATACGGTTCCTTTTCTCCAAAATAATTGTTCTCCATACATTAGGAATCTTTAGAAAAACGCTTAATTTGAGAACATTACTAATGGCCTACCACTTATTTTGAATTAAAATCACGATTTTTAAATCGTATGATCTCTAGATGAACATTTATTGAATTAAATAACATCAAATTATTTTTAATTGGTTAACAATTTAGCCTACAATGAGGGAGATGCAAACCCCTTACTTGAGCGTGCGGAAGGGAGGTACGGCGCACCCTTAAATGCGTTTACCGTGGTCTATAAATAACTCGGATGGAAACAAACATGGATGAGTATTGTTTCTTTGACCAAATTGGACTAATAGTAAACAAGCAGTGGTTGAAGGCCAGTGCGGCAGAACCCAAAATAATTTTTAGAACGGGAGTTGGTCAAAGTTTGGTTTGGGTTTATTACATATGTTTATAGTAAATATTAGGTCAAATGGTATAGTATTTATAGAATAGTATTTATAGTAGTAGTAGTCATGTCGGAATTCGACATGACTAGAGACCAACAGAGTTCGACTGATCTGAAAAATCTTCTCAGACAGTTTAATTTTAATTAATTATGCTAATACAAAGCCAACTAGGGGTCAAGCTTGTCTTTATAGTATTTTTACAAACATTGATTTGTCACTCTGGGCTTCCGATGTTGATTTGTTCCCTTATTCCGACCATGACTTAGTTAGGCTAAAGGTATAAAATGTGAATCTTAGTAGTGGCAATGAAGTAGAACTTAAAGATGTAGTTTCTAGGCCAGTTAATGATGTTAAGGTGTCTTATTTTAAAGCAGCTCTTTTAAATGCAAATCGGGCCCATTTTTATAGCATTGGTAGTCTAGTGTCAGAAAATGACTCCTTTGAAAGATTTTTTAACATTTGTTTAATGAGTTTTGAAATGTATATTCCTAAGAAAAAGTGTAATGTTGGGCCTAGTTCTAAGTCTCATGGAAATAAACATTGTTCCGTGGGTAAAACCCTCAGAAAGGAATGGCATACCCGTGATATAGCTGACATGAAGAAGAAATTGATGTCGTACTTAGACATGTATAGGATACATAAAACCGATGAAACTAGATTACTCTACATTAAGGTTAAGAAAGAATATCAGTGTGCTATGAACAAGGCCAAGTATTCACATGATGTAGAAAGGATAGGAAAATCCAAAAATAAATGTAGTGGTCCTTGGAAGATCATAAACACTGTTGCAAAAAATACCTCGAAAGACGCCTGTGGAGTCTCTCCAAATGAATTTAATAATTTTTGTGTTCAGTCTGTAGAGGAAATCAGCAATAAAATTTGTAAACCTAATGACACGGCGTCCTACGTTTTAAATATAAATAATGGGCCTAGCATTAGTCAAACTGATAGGCATATGTTTGCTTTTCAAGAAATAACATCTGATGTAGTTTTAAGTATTGTTAATAAGTTTAAGCCCTCAAATAGTACTGATATTTATAAATTTTCTAGCAATATTAAATACCCCCATCGCAGCAAACCTGCGTACTCAGCGAATTTCCAATGCATTTATATGTTTCTCACTAGTACATAAAGCCACTCACCAAGTTTGACAAAAATACATTCATAAATAATTGATTTATAACATTTTTATTTATTCCCCATAAGAATAACATTAGGACTCAGTACGCAGGTTTGCTGCAACGAGGAAGATAAGAAATGAGTTTTTATGCAATTATCAATATAACTGAACCAGGTGAAGCTACTTACCATGTTTTATTAATTTATGTTCATAATTAAGGGAGATATAAAACTTTACTTATTCTCCATAAGAATAACATTAGGGCTGAGTATGTAGGTTAGCTGCTACAGGGACAACCAACAAAACATTAATTTTTTGTGCAAATATCAATATACCAGTACAACATGAAGCCTCATACCAAATTTCATCAATATACATTCATAAATAATCAAGATATCAAATTTTATTTATTCTCCATAAGGATAACATTGGACAACGTACTGTGTTTAGCACTTTGAATATCTCTGCAACGGTTTGACGTAGAATCATAATTTAAACACCAAAATGATTGTTTTGTGGAGCTGAAGTGATTGGTAAAAGAAAATGTGAAGTTTAAAGTAAAATTAACTGAGGAAAAGCCAAAAACCTTTTTCCCATAAGATTAACATGGGAGTTTTTATGAGCATGTTTTTTGGATTTTTTCCGCAACCACTTAACCTAGGTTAATAATTCAAAATACCATATTATTTGTTTTTTTAAGCTCTATAACATGGTCAAAACAAAAATTAAGTGTTTTAAAAATTTTAGGGTGAAAAATGCAAAAAACTGATTTTTGGAAAATTAAAAATCCCCATAAACCCCCCTTCCCATGGTCCGATTTTTCTGGTTTTCGAACTTAAAGTCATAAATGTCAGTTTACACATTTGAGCCAAATTTCATCGAAATCGAACGTTTTTTACTCAAGTTATCGCATTCACGGACACATATATATATATATATATATATATATATATATATATATATATATTATATTATTAAGTTCACTGCATAGGGCTACTATTATAATTATTATTTTTAAAAGAAAATTACCAGAGTACCCATCAAAATTCATTTTTAATTCACTGACACGTGTTTCGAGGTTTACCTCATGATCACAGTGCAGCTAATAACCTTAAACTTAAAATTAAATAACCTGTAAATAAACAAAACAGTATGATAATTTTGTTAACATATGCTAAATTATCTATCTATATATGATTAATTACTTTTGATTTTTTTTATTGTTTCAAAGATTGGATTTTTTTGTTGCGCCTGCATTATATTTAGTATATTAGTTTTGTCTTCTGAATAATTCATGTAAATGTGAAGCTCTTCTTTTGCATTCATTTTGTCACCTTTCTTTTCAATAGACAAAACTTCTAAACTTTCTTGCAGTGTACCAAAATTGTGATCTGTAGTTAAAATATGTTCGGCAAATTTTGATTTTTGTGTGGTTTGGTTATTTGATTTTATAGCTTGAATATGCTCTTTATATCTACATTTAAAATTACGTCCAGTTTGCCCAACGTAATATTTTGGGCATTCCTTGCATGTCAATTTATATATTCCTGATCGGTCAAAAATGTCGGCGTTTTGATTATGTGAGCCGTTTGAAAATTTTGTTATCAAATGAAATGTATTATTCCTGGTTTTATAGCTGACTTTTAAGTTTGTATTTACGAAGGTTTTTCTCATAGCTTTGTTCAACACAGAACTATAAGGCATACAGATAAACTCTATCTTGTTTTGTCCATCAAAATTTTGTGAAGTTTTATTTTTAATTTTTCTTATGATAGTATCAATTATTTTAGATTTGTATCCATTTCTTATAGCTATCGATTTGATTGTACTTCTTTCTTCCTCAAAATGTTTTTCTGTCATCGGTATATTTAAAAGCCTATGTATCAATGAATAAAAACTAGACATTTTTTGTTGCCATGGGTGGTTGGAACTTTGTGGAATTATTAGGTCAGTTTGAGTGGTACTACAATTATCATCTACAGATCACAATTTTGGTACACTGCAAGAAAGTTTAGAAGTTTTGTCTATTGAAAAGAAAGGTGACAAAATGAATGCAAAAGAAGAGCTTCACATTTACATGAATTATTCAGAAGACAAAACTAATATACTAAATATAATGCAGGCGCAACAAAAAAATCCAATCTTTGAAACAA
This sequence comes from Allygus modestus, assembly GCA_963675035.1. Classification (NCBI taxonomy): domain Eukaryota; kingdom Metazoa; phylum Arthropoda; class Insecta; order Hemiptera; family Cicadellidae; genus Allygus; species Allygus modestus. Next base: position 149,673,242 of record OY776115.1, on the reverse strand, counting down.
TAAAAAAAATCAAAAGTAATTAATCATATATAGATAGATAATTTAGCATATGTTAACAAAATTATCATACTGTTTTGTTTATTTACAGGTTATTTAATTTTAAGTTTAAGGTTATTAGCTGCACTGTGATCATGAGGTAAACCTCGAAACACGTGTCAGTGAATTAAAAATGAATTTTGATGGGTACTCTGGTAATTTTCTTTTAAAAATAATAAATAAATATATATATATATATATATATATATATATATATATAGATATATATATATACATATATATGAATTTGAACGAATAGTGTTTTGGACATCTGGGGACCTCAAAACAAAAAGTTATCATGGTCTCGGGCTTAAGTCTTACCATGAGACCTACGGTAATAGCTTCTTCCCTATAGGGGAAATTCGCTAACTTCCCTATAGGGGAAATTCGCTAAAAAGTCATTCACAGCATAATTGAACCATTAACTTATTTATAAACAAGTGTTTGAAAGAAGGTGAATTTCCGAGTATTCTAAAACTGTCTAGGGTTGTACCTATTTTTAAGAAAGGGGAGAGAAATTCTCCCACTAGTTATAAGCCTATTTCTTTGACCCCAGTTTTCTCAAAAGTCTTAGAGACTGTCATGAACAATCAAATGTACAGTTGTATAGATAAGTTTGATATAATTTGTAACCAACAATTTGGTTTTAGGAAATGTCGATCTACCGTAGATGCTATGGAATCCCTGGTTAGTTATGTCATTCAGGTTTTTGAATCTAAGGGCTTTGCTCATGCAACGTTTTGCGACTCGAGTAAAGCCTTTGATGTGGTTGACCACACAATATTACTCCAAAAGTTGGATTATTATGGCTTTAGTGGGTCAAGTGTAAACTTAATTAGATCATTTCCTGAAAATCGTCAACAAATTGTATGTGTTGGTAAGGAAAAATCAGCTACAGCTAATATCAAACACGGGGTACCGCAGGGTTCTGTATTGGGGCCTTTGTTGTTCACGTTGATGATCAATGATTTACCGTCAGTTTTAAACAGTCACTCAATACTTTATGCAGATGACACAACTTTTCTCAGTAGTAGTTCTGATTTTCAAACTCTTCAGCATTTAACACACGCCACTCTGACGGAGGCTTCAACTTGGTTTAGAGCGAACGGATTTTTGCTGAATGAAAGTAAAACGCAAGAGATCTATTTCAGCTTTAGGGATATCCCTGAACAAGTTAGTTTAGATAGTGTCAAATTTGTAGGTGTCTATATTGATCAAAATATAACTTGGAAATCTCACATAACATATATTTCAGCCAGGCTGTCCAGGGTAATATTTCTGCTCAGAAGTTAAAAAAACCATGTACCGGATCACTATGTAAGATCTGCTTATTTTGCTTGCTTTCAGAGTATCACTGCCTATGGAATTTTACTCTGGGGAACAGTAGTCAAATCAATAGGATATTGCTACATAAAAACAGTTTTTAGAATAATCACTGACTCTCACAAATTAGATCATTGCAAACCTCTCTTTAAAAAATTACAATGTTTGACAGTCATAAATCTATATATTTTTCATGCACTTCTATTCACTAAAGATAGTTAGTAGATAGCTACTCATCAGTTAAGACAGGACATCCATAGTTACAATACAAGGACTAATAAGTGTATCAATATACCATTTAGCATGTTATCTAAATCAAAAAAAGTCATAAGGTGCTTGGTTTGAAAATGTATAACAAACTTCCTTCAGAAGTAGCAGAACTGCCAATTAGTTTATTTAAGAAAAAGTTGTATAGCCTTTTGGTTAATTTACCTTTTTACTCTATTCAGGAATTCTTTGAATCCAAGGAACTAGCACCACGATATTTATTTTAGATAATTTAAGAATATATACGATTCTTAGGTTAAGTTATTGATTAACATGTATGCTTTAGTGACCATAGTTGACCTATTTTATTCTCTCTGTTGTTTTAGACCTTATAGTTTTATTGTATGTTGACTTTGGCCTGTGTTGTAATGTAATGTATGTAATGTTAGCATTAAGTTTGACTTTGTCTATTGCTTTTGTAAAGTTTAACGACGGTAAAATTCTTATTTATTTATTTTTTTAGTAAATAATCTATATCAATTAGCACTTGCCAATGAGATTAACGTGGAAAGAACGGGACACCAACTAGTCTACACTTGCTTATGCATTGCTGACAAACAATGCAAAAAGATAAACAAACTGCTATTTTCCGGAGTCCCTTGGGATATTTATTTTAATTTTAGTAGTCTCCCATCACCATGCGATTTAGCAAAAGTGAACAATTTCTCTTTTAAAATCTATCTTACATAATTAGATATTGAGATTGAGATTGCACGATTAATACAACAGCTTTGTAAAAACCGTAAGTATTGGAATCAGTAGAACATCAATTGAATAATGTAGTGACAAATAGTATAAATAATTTGAAAATGTTAAAATCGTGAAATAAATTCACTACAGAAGCATAGACCAAGAGCAGGTAGGTAATTGGTATATGGTTAGAGTTCAGAGTTTACACACTATCTAGGTCCCCCGGATGAACCGTGTCACGAATCATAATTTCCACGATCTTTTTAATATTGCTAGTTGTAGGGTCTAAACATTGAACTTTGAAAAGCTACACAAGAAGTTATATTACGTATTTTACGTTCCAAGAAACTAGTATACTATACATTACAACATAATATAAACTTAATTTGAACTTACAATCGGTAAAGAATTTGGTCTCCTGGGGAACTTTTTTTATTTCCAAACAGTAGTGGATAAACAGGAAAGAGGCATCACTTCCGGCGCTTTTTTCCCATGTTATTCTTATGGGGATCAGTTTTTGCGCCGACGCCCGATCCTACCCTACACAAATTTTCTTTTTGGCCCCTGCCTTATTTTCCCCCATTTAAAATTTGCATTAATTTTAATACATCCTTTGCAGAAATCCACAAGTTCAAAAATAACTCCACACTAAATAAACAACACATGTAAACAACTTAGAAGTTATTGTGTAGTAGTGGGTAAACAGCGGTTTAACATCACTTCCGGCGCTTTTTCCCCATGTTATTCTTATGGGGAGCCGTTTTTGGACCGACGCCAGCTCCCGCCTATAGAGCTCCCGCGCGTTGGCCTGTACTAATGTCCAACCCTTGCCTATATTAAATATATTGTCCCCATCCCCATCCCTCCTCTATATTTTTTAAAATTAATTTTCAAATTCTAAAAAACTATCTTTAATGTTTATAGTCCGATTTGTCTGCAATTTGGATATGTTATTGTCCTAGGCAAGTGTTTTAATAAATTTCACTTACATTTCCCAAATTCACTATAACGGTCAAATTAAAAAATATTTTTTGAAAATACTGCCAATTGCCACCTTCTTTATTAACTGTCCGATTTGTCTGCAATTTGGATATGTTATTGTCCTAGGCAAGTGTTATAATAAATTTCACTTACATTTCCCAAATTCACTATTACAGTCAAATTAAAAATATTTTGGAAAAATACTGCCAATTGCCAACTTCTTTATTTACTGTCCGATTTGTTTAAAATTTAGATATGTTATTGTTATAGGCAAGTGTTTTAATAAATTCCACTTACATTTCCCAAATTCACTATAACGGTCAAATTAAAAAATATTTTTGAAAAATACTGCCAATTGCCACCTTCTTTATTAACTGTCCGATTTCTTTAAAATTTGGATATTTGATTGTTCTAGGCAAGTGTTTTAATAAAATCCACCTACATTTCCCAAATTCACTATTACGGTCAAATTAAATAATATTTTTGAAAAATACTGCCAATTGCCAACTTCTTTATTAAATGTCCGATTTGTCTGCAATTTGGATATGTTATTGTCGTAGGCAAGTGTTTTAATAAATTACACTTACATTTCCCAAATTCACTATTACAGTCAAATTAAAAATTATTTTTGAAAAATACTGCCAATTGCCACCTTCTTTATTAAATGTCCGATTTGTCTTCAATTTGGATATGTTATTGTCCTAGGCAAGTGTTTTAATAAAATCCACTTACATTTCCCAAATTCACTATTACGGTCAAATTAAATAATATTTTTGAAAAATACTGCCAATTGCCACCTTCTTTATTAAATGTCTGATTTGTCTTCAATTTGGATATGTTATTGTCCTAGGCAACTGGTTTAATAAATTCCACTTACATATCCCAAATTCACTATTACAGTCAAATTAAAAATTATTTTTGAAAAATACTGCCAATTGCCAACTTCTTTATTAAATGTCCGATTTGTCTGCAATTTGGATATGTTATTGTCCTAGGCAAGTGTTTTAATAAATTTCACTTACATATCCCAAATTCACCATTACGGTCAAATTAAAAAATATTTTTGAAAAATACTGCCAATTGCCAACTTCTTTATTAAATGTCCGATTTGTCTGCAATTTGGATATGTTATTGTCCTAGGCAAGTGTTTTAATAAATTTCACTTACATATCCCAAATTCACCATTACGGTCAAATTAAAAAATATTTTTGAAAAATACTGCCAATTGCCAACTTCTTTATTAAATGTCCGATTCATCTGCAATTTGGATATGTTATTGTCCTAGGCAAGTGTTTTAATAAATTACACTTACATTTCCCAAATTCACTATTACAGTCAAATTAAAAATTATTTTTGAAAAATACTGCCAATTGCCAACTTCTTTATTAAATGTCCGATTTGTTTAAAATTTAGATATGTTATTGTTGTAGGCTAGTGTATATGCACCATCCACATTTCCCAAATTCACTATTACGGTCAAATTAAAAAATATTTTTGAAAAATACTGCCAATTGTCAACTTCTTTATTTACTGTCCGATTTGTTTAAAATTTGGATATGTTATTGTCCTAGGCAAGTGTATATGCACCATCCACATTTTACAAATATTGCGGCTAAATTTTAAAAAATTTGGAAAAATACTGCCAATTGGCAACTTCTTTATTTATGGTCTGATTTGTTTAAAATTTATGTCATTATTCTAGGCTAGTGTATATGTACCATCCACATTTGACAAATTAACTATAATGGTCAAATTTAAAAAATATTTTGAAAAATATACTAACAATTTCAAACTTCTTTATTTACTGTCTGATTTATTTTCGGATATGTTAAAGCTCTTATATAGGTAACAAGACCACACTACCACACGTTCCACTACCCCCTATAATACAGTATTTTGCTGTAATCCCAAAACTGACTTTGCTGTTTATTGTCCGATTTGCCTACACTTTGGATGTTGTCCTAAGCATTTATTGTCTGATTTATTTTTGGATATGTTATAGCCCCCAACTATTATATCTAAAATTACAATATTATTTCCACCTATAATACTGTTGTTTGTTTTGCCGCAACCTAAAAACTAACATTGGTATTTGTGTTTTTACAAAACTATATTTTGCGGTTGGATTAAAAAAATAAATACAAGCTTATTATATACATCCAGCTGATAAGTAATATATATCCACAACTATGGTCAGAACAAATTTTGGATATGTTTTAAGCCAGCAAAAATAAATGTTTAAAACCCAAAACAACTACACACAAAACACTAACCTTTCTTTGTGCTTGTTTGGAGTAGTCTTTATTTTATCCAACTTAATTTTAATTTTGTAGTTAAAATCAAACTTCCCACATTCTAGCTCCCTTTCCAGCCAGTGATTGGAGACATAAAGGTTACGAATATTTTCAAACAATATATCTTTTTCTACCCCTATGTTGGACTTGTTTAATAGCGCACCATATTCCAAATCCTCCAGTCTACTACATTCATTAAATTTAACATTGCCTTTAATATCTTGCATCTCTATGTCTTCTTGTCCATTGTTACGGAAACTTAGGTTTTCTATTTTTGGAATTGCCATAAAATGTTGCGGTTCCGTTAGTGTTAAAGCTTGCAAGTGGCTCGTTGGTAGGTAGATAAATAATGTCCAAATCGCATGGCAACACGCCTTGCCTATTCTTATTTATCTCTATAAATACAGTTTTACAGACACCTTTAACATAGTATACACCCGTCCATCCTTTTCTGCCAACACTCCCACAAACTTGTTGTTTACTACAAACGCATACACATAATGCTCTAGATCCTCGTCGCAGGAAGTAATCTTTTAATTTATCCTCTCTTTCCCTTCTTTCTTTAGCCAACTGTGCTTTGTATTCCTCCGCAACAGTATTTTCCACATATTCCAATGTCTTCTAATTCCAATTTCCTCTTTTTGGAACAACTCTCTGCTTGGAAAGTGGCTCTATTTCTTTAATAGCGTATGGGTACAGTTTATTGGTCCGGCTTCTTAAAACGTAGGGAGTAAGGTTAGGACTTTCCACTAAGCCCAATTCTTCTAAATTGATGGAGAAAGGTGTATTTGATGTGCCCCCAGATTTGATGTAACACTTATGCTTTACACTTATGGCATCCTCCTCTATTACCTCTACATAGTTGGTAAACAGTTAAAGCTAAATGCAGATAGAGCATACTTTATTAACTTTTCCCTTTGTGTACTATCTTTTGGCAGTTGTACTCCAGTTATCTTCCCCCAATATGCATCGTTAAACACTAAACAACAACTGTTTTGTAATTGATTGGCATCTTATGCAGAGGTACAGCATAGAATGGAGCATTTTGAAAGTACCGTTTGTTGTCTTCTATTAGACTTAAACAATCTCTTAAAGGTTCAAACCCTTTACCAAAACCTCTACAATAGATTGTTGCCTCTAACCTTGCCATTCTCTCTAGCTAGTTTAGACGAGAACGTTTCTTTTAGGTTTACAAAGTTTATTATATGGTTTCCTATACTTTTAATTACTCCAGGGCTTGTAATCTGGCATATAAATTTATTATATATTTTTACCCTGCTATTTACATTAAACCATGTTAAACAGTCTTTACTAACATTATCTACAATAACATTATGGGGGTCCATTCGCCCCCCTGGTAGCAAAAGTTTTCTGTAAGATATTGGCACATTTCCTCTTTATTAAATATTCCAACCAAATCTAGTGTTATATCGAAATCCATAAGATAGTACATTTCTTTTTCCAGATCTTGCAGTATCTTTGGAAGATCTTCCAACAAATCCTTAATTTTAACATTTGCAAGCTCTATTTTATAGGGAATTGCTATAGGATCATCATACTTTTGTTTAATTTGGTCAATATCTTTCTTTATTATTTGTAACACACCCTCGCTTTGGGAGAATGGTAGTTTGGCCACAACACCATGTCGAGCTAAAGAGAACTTTTTAAATATTCCTCGTAAGTAGCTATTAAACGAGCCACATATTTCCTTCTTAACTTTAAATTTATTCCGAACATCCCCATCACAATCCGCAACATTGGTTATCTTAACTAACACCCGTTATAGATGTTAAGTTATTTAATTTTGGTTCACCCTCGCAATAGTTTATATTACCTATGTTTGTAAGAAGGTTATTATTACGTAGATTTTCTAATAAAAACCACATACCCAATCTTTCGTTAGTAGGTTTAATACAATTCCCCAATAAATGGCTAACAGAGTACATTTCTTTTATACAAAAAGTAGCGGAAACACGTCAACAGGACAGATTACACTATAGGCATATAGAGACCCACATGCAAATATGGAATACCCACAAATTCGACTAAATAAGTTTATAGTCTCAATATAATTAACATATTAACATTAGTACCCAAATTGTCGAAATTCTATAATTCTATTCTTAGTCCTTGTATTAGGTTTTGTACTATTAAACCCAACACCCCGCGCAGTAGAGTAATATATGTATTTAATACAGATACGCACATTCTACAAGACCCATACATCTGTTGTATAAGCAGCAGAATAGACGTCTCATTGTGTTGTTGTAAAATAAAACATAAATTGTGCTGGATACAACCGGCCAGATATTAGACAGGAAATGTGTTGGAAGTGTATTGCCAAATAGTAAGACAAACACCACATAGTGCAGCATGTAATCAATCCATTACTATTTAGACAAAGGTCAGTATTGGTACAACATCCGATATATTAGCCAAACCCACAATCAAACTTGGAAAACAAACAGTAAAAGATAAATATTATAGTAACAGAAATAGTAAGAGTATAAGGACATAGTAATATTTAAAGTTTATAAAACAACACAAATGCAGAGACACAATAAATAACACACTCCAACACATTTGGACACACCCACAGATACTGGTTTACATCCATTTAACACAACTTTACACGTTCTGTCAACCGACACAAAAATAGTTTGTAAATTGTGTAAGAAATATATGTAATATAAACAAATTTAACACAATCATAACATTGTCCACAATGTTATGATTGTGTTAAATTTGTTTATATTACATATATTTCTTACACAATTTACAAACTATTTTTGTGTCGGTTGACAGAACGTGTAAAGTTGTGTTAAATGGATGTAAACCAGTATCTGTGGGTGTGTCCAAATGTGTTGGAGTGTGTTATTTATTGTGTCTCTGCATTTGTGTTGTTTTATAAACTTTAAATATTACTATGTCCTTATACTCTTACTATTTCTGTTACTATAATATTTATCTTTTACTGTTTGTTTTCCAAGTTTGATTGTGGGTTTGGCTAATATATCGGATGTTGTACCAATACTGACCTTTGTCTAAATAGTAATGGATTGATTACATGCTGCACTATGTGGTGTTTGTCTTACTATTTGGCAATACACTTCCAACACATTTCCTGTCTAATATCTGGCCGGTTGTATCCAGCACAATTTATGTTTTATTTTACAACAACACAATGAGACGTCTATTCTGCTGCTTATACAACAGATGTATGGGTCTTGTAGAATGTGCGTATCTGTATTAAATACATATATTACTCTACTGCGCGGGGTGTTGGGTTTAATAGTACAAAACCTAATACAAGGACTAAGAATAGAATTATAGAATTTCGACAATTTGGGTACTAATGTTAATATGTTAATTATATTGAGACTATAAACTTATTTAGTCGAATTTGTGGGTATTCCATATTTGCATGTGGGTCTCTATATGCCTATAGTGTAATCTGTCCTGTTGACGTGTTTCCGCTACTTTTTGTATAAAAGAAATGTACTCTGTTAGCCATTTATTGGGGAATTGTATTAAACCTACTAACGAAAGATTGGGTATGTGGTTTTTATTAGAAAATCTACGTAATAATAACCTTCTTACAAACATAGGTAATATAAACTATTGCGAGGGTGAACCAAAATTAAATAACTTAACATCTATAACGGGTGTTAGTTAAGATAACCAATGTTGCGGATTGTGATGGGGATGTTCGGAATAAATTTAAAGTTAAGAAGGAAATATGTGGCTCGTTTAATAGCTACTTACGAGGAATATTTAAAAAGTTCTCTTTAGCTCGACATGGTGTTGTGGCCAAACTACCATTCTCCCAAAGCGAGGGTGTGTTACAAATAATAAAGAAAGATATTGACCAAATTAAACAAAAGTATGATGATCCTATAGCAATTCCCTATAAAATAGAGCTTGCAAATGTTAAAATTAAGGATTTGTTGGAAGATCTTCCAAAGATACTGCAAGATCTGGAAAAAGAAATGTACTATCTTATGGATTTCGATATAACACTAGATTTGGTTGGAATATTTAATAAAGAGGAAATGTGCCAATATCTTACAGAAAACTTTTGCTACCAGGGGGGCGAATGGACCCCCATAATGTTATTGTAGATAATGTTAGTAAAGACTGTTTAACATGGTTTAATGTAAATAGCAGGGTAAAAATATATAATAAATTTATATGCCAGATTACAAGCCCTGGAGTAATTAAAAGTATAGGAAACCATATAATAAACTTTGTAAACCTAAAAGAAACGTTCTCGTCTAAACTAGCTAGAGAGAATGGCAAGGTTAGAGGCAACAATCTATTGTAGAGGTTTTGGTAAAGGGTTTGAACCTTTAAGAGATTGTTTAAGTCTAATAGAAGACAACAAACGGTACTTTCAAAATGCTCCATTCTATGCTGTACCTCTGCATAAGATGCCAATCAATTACAAAACAGTTGTTGTTTAGTGTTTAACGATGCATATTGGGGGAAGATAACTGGAGTACAACTGCCAAAAGATAGTACACAAAGGGAAAAGTTAATAAAGTATGCTCTATCTGCATTTAGCTTTAACTGTTTACCAACTATGTAGAGGTAATAGAGGAGGATGCCATAAGTGTAAAGCATAAGTGTTACATCAAATCTGGGGGCACATCAAATACACCTTTCTCCATCAATTTAGAAGAATTGGGCTTAGTGGAAAGTCCTAACCTTACTCCCTACGTTTTAAGAAGCCGGACCAATAAACTGTACCCATACGCTATTAAAGAAATAGAGCCACTTTCCAAGCAGAGAGTTGTTCCAAAAAGAGGAAATTGGAATTAGAAGACATTGGAATATGTGGAAAATACTGTTGCGGAGGAATACAAAGCACAGTTGGCTAAAGAAAGAAGGGAAAGAGAGGATAAATTAAAAGATTACTTCCTGCGACGAGGATCTAGAGCATTATGTGTATGCGTTTGTAGTAAACAACAAGTTTGTGGGAGTGTTGGCAGAAAAGGATGGACGGGTGTATACTATGTTAAAGGTGTCTGTAAAACTGTATTTATAGAGATAAATAAGAATAGGCAAGGCGTGTTGCCATGCGATTTGGACATTATTTATCTACCTACCAACGAGCCACTTGCAAGCTTTAACACTAACGGAACCGCAACATTTTATGGCAATTCCAAAAATAGAAAACCTAAGTTTCCGTAACAATGGACAAGAAGACATAGAGATGCAAGATATTAAAGGCAATGTTAAATTTAATGAATGTAGTAGACTGGAGGATTTGGAATATGGTGCGCTATTAAACAAGTCCAACATAGGGGTAGAAAAAGATATATTGTTTGAAAATATTCGTAACCTTTATGTCTCCAATCACTGGCTGGAAAGGGAGCTAGAATGTGGGAAGTTTGATTTTAACTACAAAATTAAAATTAAGTTGGATAAAATAAAGACTACTCCAAACAAGCACAAAGAAAGGTTAGTGTTTTGTGTGTAGTTGTTTTGGGTTTTAAACATTTATTTTTGCTGGCTTAAAACATATCCAAAATTTGTTCTGACCATAGTTGTGGATATATATTACTTATCAGCTGGATGTATATAATAAGCTTGTATTAATTTTTTTAATCCAACCGCAAAATATAGTTTTGTAAAAACACAAATACCAATGTTAGTTTTTAGGTTGCGGCAAAACAAACAACAGTATTATAGGTGGAAATAATATTGTAATTTTAGATATAATAGTTGGGGGCTATAACATATCCAAAAATAAATCAGACAATAAATGCTTAGGACAACATCCAAAGTGTAGGCAAATCGGACAATAAACAGCAAAGTCAGTTTTGGGATTACAGCAAAATACTGTATTATAGGGGGTAGTGGAACGTGTGGTAGTGTGGTCTTGTTACCTATATAAGAGCTTTAACATATCCGAAAATAAATCAGACAGTAAATAAAGAAGTTTGAAATTGTTAGTATATTTTTCAAAATATTTTTTAAATTTGACCATTATAGTTAATTTGTCAAATGTGGATGGTACATATACACTAGCCTAGAATAATGACATAAATTTTAAACAAATCAGACCATAAATAAAGAAGTTGCCAATTGGCAGTATTTTTCCAAATTTTTTAAAATTTAGCCGCAATATTTGTAAAATGTGGATGGTGCATATACACTTGCCTAGGACAATAACATATCCAAATTTTAAACAAATCGGACAGTAAATAAAGAAGTTGACAATTGGCAGTATTTTTCAAAAATATTTTTTAATTTGACCGTAATAGTGAATTTGGGAAATGTGGATGGTGCATATACACTAGCCTACAACAATAACATATCTAAATTTTAAACAAATCGGACATTTAATAAAGAAGTTGGCAATTGGCAGTATTTTTCAAAAATAATTTTTAATTTGACTGTAATAGTGAATTTGGGAAATGTAAGTGTAATTTATTAAAACACTTGCCTAGGACAATAACATATCCAAATTGCAGATGAATCGGACATTTAATAAAGAAGTTGGCAATTGGCAGTATTTTTCAAAAATATTTTTTAATTTGACCGTAATGGTGAATTTGGGATATGTAAGTGAAATTTATTAAAACACTTGCCTAGGACAATAACATATCCAAATTGCAGACAAATCGGACATTTAATAAAGAAGTTGGCAATTGGCAGTATTTTTCAAAAATATTTTTTAATTTGACCGTAATGGTGAATTTGGGATATGTAAGTGAAATTTATTAAAACACTTGCCTAGGACAATAACATATCCAAATTGCAGACAAATCGGACATTTAATAAAGAAGTTGGCAATTGGCAGTATTTTTCAAAAATAATTTTTAATTTGACTGTAATAGTGAATTTGGGATATGTAAGTGGAATTTATTAAACCAGTTGCCTAGGACAATAACATATCCAAATTGAAGACAAATCAGACATTTAATAAAGAAGGTGGCAATTGGCAGTATTTTTCAAAAATATTATTTAATTTGACCGTAATAGTGAATTTGGGAAATGTAAGTGGATTTTATTAAAACACTTGCCTAGGACAATAACATATCCAAATTGAAGACAAATCGGACATTTAATAAAGAAGGTGGCAATTGGCAGTATTTTTCAAAAATAATTTTTAATTTGACTGTAATAGTGAATTTGGGAAATGTAAGTGTAATTTATTAAAACACTTGCCTACGACAATAACATATCCAAATTGCAGACAAATCGGACATTTAATAAAGAAGTTGGCAATTGGCAGTATTTTTCAAAAATATTATTTAATTTGACCGTAATAGTGAATTTGGGAAATGTAGGTGGATTTTATTAAAACACTTGCCTAGAACAATCACATATCCAAATTTTAAAGAAATCGGACAGTTAATAAAGAAGGTGGCAATTGGCAGTATTTTTCAAAAATATTTTTTAATTTGACCGTTATAGTGAATTTGGGAAATGTAAGTGGAATTTATTAAAACACTTGCCTATAACAATAACATATCTAAATTTTAAACAAATCGGACAGTAAATAAAGAAGTTGGCAATTGGCAGTATTTTTCCAAAATATTTTTAATTTGACTGTAATAGTGAATTTGGGAAATGTAAGTGAAATTTATTATAACACTTGCCTAGGACAATAACATATCCAAATTGCAGACAAATCGGACAGTTAATAAAGAAGGTGGCAATTGGCAGTATTTTCAAAAAATATTTTTTAATTTGACCGTTATAGTGAATTTGGGAAATGTAAGTGAAATTTATTAAAACACTTGCCTAGGACAATAACATATCCAAATTGCAGACAAATCGGACTATAAACATTAAAGATAGTTTTTTAGAATTTGAAAATTAATTTTAAAAAATATAGAGGAGGGATGGGGATGGGGACAATATATTTAATATAGGCAAGGGTTGGACATTAGTACAGGCCAACGCGCGGGAGCTCTATAGGCGGGAGCTGGCGTCGGTCCAAAAACGGCTCCCCATAAGAATAACATGGGGAAAAAGCGCCGGAAGTGATGTTAAACCGCTGTTTACCCACTACTACACAATAACTTCTAAGTTGTTTACATGTGTTGTTTATTTAGTGTGGAGTTATTTTTGAACTTGTGGATTTCTGCAAAGGATGTATTAAAATTAATGCAAATTTTAAATGGGGGAAAATAAGGCAGGGGCCAAAAAGAAAATTTGTGTAGGGTAGGATCGGGCGTCGGCGCAAAAACTGATCCCCATAAGAATAACATGGGAAAAAAGCGCCGGAAGTGATGCCTCTTTCCTGTTTATCCACTACTCCAAACATTTCGTCACTGAAGATTTAACTCGCGCAAAGCTGTAAAACTTGATGCTGCAAGATTAGAAAAGTTTTCTCATTCTAAGGGACATCTTTTCGCAGAACTGTAATAAAAGGAAAAGGAAGTCAGTTATTCCCTCCGAACTGTCGACTGTCACTGTTGAAATAACAACCTGAGTTACTACCTCGTAAATTTGAGAAGTATCAATAAATGGTTGTCGCCAACATCTTTTCAACTGTGGTGTTTTATAAACTGTTATTAGCCAAGATTTTATCAAATTCAACGTTACTTACGTCTTTAAAGCCTATATTCAATTACACGCGTAGTATAGAGCTTGTCTTCCGTAATGTGTCTAAAATATATGTGCTATAAACAGATGGACGGATAGACCTAGGAGGGGAACAAATATTTTACCCTAAATAAACCAAAGGAATGACATAAAAATGGTTTAACGTTTTAACATACAAGGTGTGCAAAAGTAAGAGTCACTCGAGTGAATATCAGAATACTTATCTTGAGTGTATATATTTGTAGGTTTATTTGAGGCGCAATATGTGAAATAATACTAAGGCTGTTGATCCCAGTCCCTTTAGGGATAATTTATAAGCTGTTTCCTTTGCTTCTGGTATATAAAACCCGTTGTTCGTGCTGCGTGTGAGGGTATCACAGTAAACTCTCTGGGTTATCAAAGTCGTTTTTAAACAATCATTTGATGAAATTGAAATAACATGTTTATATTAATTATATTAACATTGAAACTTTAATGAGCTACTGTAGGGTAGCTCTATTTTTGTAACTAAAACAACTGAAATTTACGAAATTCCATATGTTAGAATCATCAAAAACTTCAAAACTTCAAAAACACCTTCAATTTTCGTATAAGAGGTTTTTCCTATATTATTGATGAATATCGGTAAGTGAAATTTTTAAGTCAAAATTGTGGGAGTTTGGCAAATCGCAGAATGATGGGAGACGGCTACAATTGAAGGTCTCGATTCCAGGGACTCGGAAAAATGGCAGTGTTTCTAAAAAGTAATCAGCAAACGAAAAATAACGTAAAACATCTCACAGAAGAAAAGTATGGGGTTTGTAAACTTCTGCTTTGTTTAAATTAAAACAAGTGATTCATGTTTTGTCTGATGTAATAAACTGTCATGTAATTAGTGGTTTAAATACCTAATTAACGGTAATCCAAATTATTGCTCCAGCAACTAGTTTCGACTTGCTGACGAAGTCATCATCAGGCTGCCAAGGATGTTAGAGTTATCTTCATGTGAAGAACGTCATAAAGTGCATAAATACAAAAAACACTACAAGTTAATAAATAACACGACACGACGGACACAGACAAACGAAAGACATTTACGGCCGATTTTTATTGAGGGCGACGCTGTACCGGTGGAGGTAGGGTCTAGACACATCAAGATAACTCTAACATCCTTGGCAGCCTGAAGATGACTTCGTCAGCAAGTCAAAACTAGTTGCTGGAGCAATAATTTGGATTACCGTTAATCAGGTATTTAAACCACTAATTGTATTCACTGGTGATCCGGAGGCATCAATCCAATATTAAACTGTCATGTGTCTCCTTATATTGTTTTGTTTTCCTCAGCACGTAAAGAGTAAAAGTTTATATGAGTTAATATTTATTTATTATTATGGGATTAGAATAATGTCAATACTATTAATATGAATTTTATAAATATACCTGATTATACATGATATACCCCCGTTGCTGCAAACCTGCATACTCAGCGAATTTGCAATGGAGATATAAATGTCTTAATACTACATAAAGCCAAGTTTACCAAGTTTCATAAAAATATATTTACAAATAAGCGATATATACAATTTTAATTATTCTCCATAAGAATAACATTGGGGGTAAGTACGTAGGTTTGCTGCAAAAAGGAACACAAAAAATGGGTTTTTATGCTAATAACAATATAATTGAATTAGGTGAAGTCGTATACCAGTTTTTATTCATTTATGTTCATAATTAAGGGAGACAGAATAACATATTCTTATGGAGAATAACATGGAGGCTGAGTACGCAGGTTTGCTGATACGGGAGAATTTGGCAAACAATTTTTTTTGAGCAAATATCAATAGGCCACATCGAGATGAAGCTGTACCCCAAGTTTCGTCAGTATACGTTCATAAGTAAGCGAGATATAAGTTTTTTCTTATTCTCCATAAGAATAGCGTTGGACAACGTACCAATATCTCAGTAACCAATTGACGTAGAGGAATGATCAAAATACCAAATTATGTGTTTTTTAAGCTGAATCCAATGACGAAAACTAAAATTTGACTATTTCAAAAATTATATGTAAAAAATTCAAAAAAACCCATATTTGGGGTACAAAACCCCCCCCTAAATACCCCTTCAGATAGAGCGATCTGGCTGGTTTTCGTACTTAAAGTCATAAATGTTGCTTTACACGTTTATACCAAGTTTCATCAAAATCCGATCATTTTTACGAGAGTTATCGTGCCTACGGACACACACACACACACACACACACACACACACACACACACACACACACACACACACACACACACACATATATATATATACAGTTTCGAACGAATGGTGTTTTTGGGGTCTGGGGACCTAAAAACGAAAAGTTATCATGGTCCCGGGACTAGGTCTTACCATGCCGACTACGGTAATAGCTTCTTCCATATAGGGGAAATTCGCTAATATACCATACCTGTACATACAATATCTGAATATCGTAAGTTGACTCAAAAGTATCAGATGTTGTGGAAGAACTGTATTTGGAGAAAAAAGTATCATACTCAATTTAATCAGAAACGTATATTCAATAACCAAGCAAGTCAATTATGTGAGAAAATATTGATATCAACAAAAGAGCAGGCAATGGAGACGTATCAATTCGACATTACATTTATAGGCGTCCCGCAATGAGACATTTGAATTATTATTATCATCAAATTGCCTTAACTGAAATATTTCACAATTTAGCCATAAACATTATCGTTATTCGTAATTCGTTTTTCAATAATGACTGTTTTAGGATCGGGTTTGCTGCGAAATTATTACTAGAAAATGAAAAATTCTCTTTGTTTCATAAGAAACAAAAACATTCTAATTTGATCAGAGAATTACAAAAGTTATGATATAAATTGTGGTAGGCATAAGGTTGAATTTTCTTTTTGTAACTCATGCCCCATTTAGTTAAAAATGTTTAAAGAGTATACAATTAATATTTTCAAGTAAAGAAAAATATTTGTTTCAACTAACTCCATAACAAATATGTGATCTGTCCAATTCTAGCAAACAAGAAGTACAGTTGCAATTAATGAAGACAAATAACACGTGCTTTCATTCCCAATAACGGTATAATTTGTCCAAGGTAAATATAATCCCCATGATGAAAGTTGACAAAGTATGACATCAATAAGGTAAATGGATAAAGGGCGGACTGGAACCTTGTCGAACATTCGTCATGTATGACATAACCTCACAACTGACACACCTCTTAGCGGTCTGTACGTGTATTTATATGAAACAGAGAAATTGCATTGTTCTTTCTTGAGTTCGTTATTTGATTTTGATTTTAATATGAATAAGAAAGTGAATAAATAAGAATACCAATTCCTCACTTTTATTGAAAGGATTAATATTATAATCAGTGTAAGGGTATTTTTTCCATCCAAGCTTTAATAGGAGATTAAATTTTACATTATAATATATCCATGTTAACAGAAATCATCTCGTTGTTGAATCCGTAAACACAGGAAAACTGGATGGGACGGTCCAAGTATTTGGTTGGAGGCAAGTGTGAGAGAGAAGTATAGGGTATCACATATACATGTCACAGATTCCCATGCGGTCATCATCACAATAAATATATTTTGTTAAAACAATTCCTTCTGAAAACCTTAGTGACAATTTGTGTGGAAAATAGTATGAATTATCAGGAAAAAAACGACAGTAGTCTACAAGGCGAAAAAGTACATTGCCATTGATAACTTAATACCGCCTTCTTTGAGATTTGCTGTATTAAGATTTACATGAAAACTAGTAAAACTTGAAGTCTGAAAATCTCATTTATTTTTTAAAACTTTAATATGCAAAGAGTTGGTATGTAGCGTAGTGGTTAGAGCGCTCGCCTCACAACCTGGGGTTCGCCAAATCGATCCTGAGCATAGTTGAGAAATGTGAAGGTTTAGTACTGGATCTTAGCTGTCATCGGCCATTGCGTTAGTTTGAAATACCCTGGATAAAGATTGTCTCAGGATTAGTCCAGTAATAAAGCTACATAAGGCATCTCAATCATTCTAAGCCGATAATTAATTCAAATTCGCCTTAAAATACCCACGAGTATGTTGGAGTCTTACATAGTGACTGATTTAGCGATTTAGAACTAAGCTAAGACAGGAAACACATGCATACAAGAGGACCAAAGTCCTAGAGGGATTTAAAAGAGAATAAGAAAGTTGGGATGGCATTTATAAATTAATTAGGTTCCTTATGCATGGATACCATAAAGTCATTCTGGTAAAAACTGTGATATAAATGAACTAGTGTTAAAACTGTGTTCCTTACACTAATATCCCTAGCCTGAATTTGAAAACCTGCATGCAAACTTGGATTGTTATCGTGATTATTGGCATTGCATAACCAGTCAAAATACCCAGTCGTAAGTCAAACCCTGTGTTTTGTCACTGGGGGAATGCTTCATCGCCGATAAGGGTTGGACACACGATGATTTAATGTGGTTGATAAAGTAACTCTGCTCTCCCTAATCCACCCAAATAGCAGGCGAAATATTTAATTAATTTATTCAATTATACCTTTATAAATTACAATTTTTACGGACAACGTACATGGTATCGCTCATCACTATGGTATTTATTTCAAGTAAACAACCTAAACACATGACCAATAACGTTTATTTGTATACAACTTCCTGTTGTTTATGTATTTGGATTCGAAACACCAAGTGCATCTCTCATGTGCCAAACTGTCCTGGTTCCGTTGCTAACACTGGTAAACAAATTAAATTTGTGCGATAATTTATTGTGGCAGCTGTTTCGATTAATTAACGGTCTTGTATCACGCAAGAGCTAATTGTAAATTCACTTTGACCAGTTCAGTGATAAATGTTGTCTAAAATCGAATAAATCATGTACGTGCAAAGGCTAATCTTTACGTGTAACATCGGTTGACAGTAGTAACAAATAATTAAATAAATAAATATCGGAATAAAATCCACCACTTATAAAATTGCTAGCGTAACACCCGTTGAAAAATCAACGGAAATTTTTATCATTATCTAACATTAGCAATAAATAAACAATGATAAAATTAATTAATGTTGAAAAAATATTCACGGGTTTCTCAATAATCTCAAGTGAGTCCATAAGGAGAATTTTAATTGTCTTCTATAAGGATCATAAAATCGAGTTTGGAAGCGAGGATCTTTCTAATTAGAAAACATCAAACCATAAGTAACGAATAACATATTATAACTATGATTATGTAAACCTACAATTTAAGATCATAATTCAAGTTTAAAAAATGGTTTAATATAAACAATAGATCCCCAATTTTGCAGAATAGTTTATATTGTTAGAGCTTAATGGGGAAATTTAGAAATTTATTGGATATTTTACCATACGAGCCTAAAATAATGAACTTTAAAATATATTACTACACCCCTTCGACCTAAAAACTACCTATGTTTAAAATCTTGTAATTGGGGCACTTATGGTTACTGAGAAACGTTCATCCGGACATCGGACAAAAAAATACTGTTGATTACATAATAAGATGACAATTGTTGGTAAAAATAAATATTATTTTATGTTCGTTAGATTTTCTAAAGTTTATAATTTATGTTGATTATAATATGGTCGGTTATTTATAAATGTATTTCTTAGATTTATCTACAATCAAGTTTTTTTACATGTTAGTGTATTGAGTTACTATTAGACAAGACAAATGAATCTTTGCTTCATTTGTACAGACTGTCGAGTACTAATCAATGTGCAATTAATTACTACTTCTATTTCAAAAGTTTAATACGAATCCTATAACAAGTTATCCACGCAACAAAATATATACGTAATAAAAAAGGTCATCACTGAGGGTGCAGTATGCACCAAATTTAGCCTGCGTTCTTGCCTAGACACTCATGGCTATTATTTAATTTAAATAATGCGACACACGTACTTTACTGCAGCATATACTGGAACATTAGGTAGGATTGGGATTTTGTTATAAAATAGATTACAGTGAGGTTTTAAAAAAAATTAAACAGTATCGAATGTTTATGTATTTGAGGATGGCATTAAACCATCTCTCTACTTAAAGATATTAAACTCTCTTAAGTGGTTTTTCCTGATGGTTTAAGACGTAAACACAGCATATAGCTACAAATCCCTTGACCTTGACGTTTTATTAGGCAAATTATTTTGATACAAAAATGTAATCTAAAATATAAATGTACCAGAAGACCTAATTTAATCTGTTGTTGAGTTCAATGCAATGTTGAACACCTTAAGAGGCTCGAGGTGAAGCTAAGAGGGCAAAGCGAAATTCATTGCTATTCAAACCGATAGACTGGTTAAGTCTAACTTCTATCCCTCCCATAAAGAGAGAGTCTTACTGATCCCTTGTGTTTACACTAACTTACACTTTAGGACGCTAGTTTAATCAACAATAGGGGCCTCGTAAACTAAGCTTAATAAACGTTCAGGATAATATACTTGAAGATTTGTAGTAATTTCTGCATGATTGAATGTAGACTTGTGGTTTACGTGCATTATTGTATCTTTAATTATGTTTACTATGGTTTTAACACGTTTGATTACTACTGTATAGCTTCAACACTGGGACAGAAAATTAAGTGTTTTGGAGGTCATCTATCTGTCTGTAAGCCAAACACCACTGACCCCCTCATAATTAGTCTCAAAAACCACAATGATTATAAAGCTGAAATTTGATATGGTGGTTAATATTTTGCTGTAAATGTATAAAAAGTCTAGGGTTTGGAAAATTTTCTCAGGCTCCGCTCCACCGGTTGCCAAAGTTTCTATGCTACCCTTATGGGCATTAATTTAAGGTGGTAGCGTAAATAGAAGTTACAAAAAAATATATATTCCAAAGTAAAGTAACGTACTCCCATTCAGTAATTTGTTTCACTCATCATTAGTTGTCAAACCCCTCAAATCTGTTAGGGCTCCCCCCTTCTCGGGCCTTGTATTTAAAATTTGGACCAAAATATCCTGGTTGTGTACTGTAATACTATTTGAGATAAGTGTAATACTAATAATACAAGTAATTCGTTTCAAAACAACTACCCAATTTGCAATATACCGTTTTTATTGTCCACAACATTTTCGTATACATATTCGCATTGTTGACCGTTGGTGAAAAGGAAAATGCCAATGATTAATAGTTGCTTGTATTAAGATAATGCCATCCTCGATCCATAATTTAAATGCAAAAGAACTATTATCGACGTATATTACATAGTTACTTCTAAATTGCACTGAAAATTGCTTGTTCTCGAATAACAAGGAGTAAGCTTATCAAATCCATAAACAATTAATATTGTTTCTGTCATATCATGTGACAGTACTTATCATAACCCCCTTTAAACCTAGCAGATACAAACAAGTTCTCGTCATAAAATGAGAAGGATTTTGGCTAGACAACAATTACAAAACTACATAACAATCGTAAAGAACCGACTTTTATAGATATAAGTTGAACGACCATTGGAGGGTGATAATGTAGTGTTAAATTCATCTATACAAAAACATCAAACCCACACATGGCACTCTTTCACATAAAAGAATAGATTGTTTAGCAATCTCATCAAATTGTTGAAATCAATTTTACTTAAATCTAAGAAAACTTTTATCTTTAGGTAAAATAATTTAATTCTGATAGGAAAACTGAAAACTAACTGATGCAATATTTTGTTGATTATTGAAGGTTCAAGCCAGATCCGCGACCATCTCGTTGCGGCAAACGTACTAGAAACGCCGGACGTCTTTTGATGTCTCTCGAAATGTCGTGTTTTAATATGAAGTCTGCGGTAGTGTTCGTGTAATTTTTTCGTGTTTGTGTTTTTACCAATGCCAATGGCTTCATTCACTTTGAGTCACAATATTGGTGAGTACGGCTGAATAAACAACAAGATATTGCATCATACTCTTTAGACATAGACATAGACATTCTTTATTCTGACTAAATACATACATATGTATATCTTATTCGTCATTACAGCAAAACTTAAAATAAAAAACGACTGTACTATTTACCACGATAAATAGAATGTCATTTAGAAACCAACCAATTCTTAAAAATTGTGTTTCCTTTTAGAAAAACTGTTTTATAATAAGAACGTTTTAAATTTATTATTAGTGTGCAAGAGGGCAGTTTGAGACTTGGTAAACAATATTTTTTAATAAAAACCATTAGAAAAAGTATCCAACACGGTCGCTCTTCAACTCGCTATCGAAGTTGACAAATTCATAAATGCTTAAAGTAAACCGACAAAAATACGTAACTAGGGTTAACAAAATGGTAAAAACCATCTCAGCCTTGCAGTAGGTCAATACCCAAGACACGAGTTGCCGGAGTCGGCTATGCCAGTCACGTCCATGGAGCCAGCGGCTGACAGGAAGGGATGTTTCCGCCCTGGTTGGTGACGTCCGATTTTATTTTTATTTTTCAGGGCAGATCAAGAGATGAAGAGTGGTGGTCTTTTGACATTGAAGTGACACATTTGTCACATTGATGGTGGTTGTATCTTACAATACATTTTAAGTCTAAAAGTCTATACTTTTAAGAGATACAAACCATTATATAATTGTGTATTGCTTGCTTTATTAAGCAATAGATTATTCAGTTGATGAACTATATTTCATATTAGTTAATTCATATTCACCTTAAAATACGCCCCAGTAGCGTCGGTGTCTTACAGAGATATTAAGATATATTATATTGCCTTTAAATAAACATAATCCTTATTCTAAATCGAAAACTAATTTGGTAAACCTTGAAGTTCCTTGAGCAGTTAAGTCGAGCAGAAAATTGTGCTAACAATAAAATCACAGGTAAATCTTGATGTGATGATTCATATAAATTTAAGTAATATCATAGTTAAATAATTACATTCCTTAAAGAATTAAAAAAATCAAAGTAACTAAGAGAGTACGATCTATCAAAATATCGAAACATATTATCCCTAGAAATTAATTAGCATTTCAATGTATCCTATTTAGTTTGATTATTTATTTTGATTATAAGGAGATTCTTTAATTATAATTTATTAACTAAATAATTAACCACTAAAATCAAGTAGGTACCTACAAAAGATTAACAAAAAGTGAGATTTTTTTACAAATTCTGTGAAATATTTTGTATACCATGGAGTGAAAACACAGATTAATATATCAAGAAATCATTTATACAACAATATCAAAATTGTACACAAGTATTCTTTGTTGAGAGCAATTTGCATTGGCAAAAAGATACAAATTTGTAAATACATTTTCTTATATATTTTTAAGTAGAGGGGGAAATCGAGGTGCTAGATATGAATAAATCAATAAATAATCCATTAGTAGCTCTCAATTGATGCATTTCATAGTACACGTCATTGAAACCATTGAAACAGTATTAAGTGTACACAGGACTTCATATATGAATGACTCATTTCACAAAGTGATAGGAGAATACTTTATAGCAAGTATACGTATTATAAAACCTGATACAAATAGGAATGATATTACATATCTAATTCTTCATACGCAAAAAAAATCAATTTGATTTTAATAGTTTTTTAGGATTTATAAATAATTGTTTATTTATAGATAAGACAATGATGACGATTGTTGAACAGTTTTTAATGAAAATCATTAGTTTTGAATACAACATAACGGTGAACACTCCATGGAGACACATCCATTTGCAGCCACTGAAGTCATTGCTGTCTATCTTAACTGGATGTAGCGTTTTCCTTTCGGTCCAGCAATATCTGTCGCCAAAGATTGAATCCTTGGATGAGTTTGTGACATTGCTCACAATAGGTAGTATGAATGTGGTGTTTCTTGCTGCCCTATTCACAACTTTATTTAAACCAGACAGTGCTGAAATGTACAATGGAATTGCTGAGGCTATCAGACAAGACATGAATGAGAATCTAAAACAATCTGCAGATCCTACCTCGGCAGCACTTGTCGCATATAAATGGCTGAACCTCTTCATAACATTTGTTACACTTTACTTGGGAGAATACACATACGCTATCTTAGTCAGGTCAATTGGAGTCTGCCTGTGTTACTCGCAGATAGTAAATGTTGCCGTCTTGAAGCATCTGGTGGTGAAGAGGCTCAGAGCTGTCAGAACAATGGCAGAATCAGCCGCCTTCTTGGACCAGGTAGTGATGGGAGTTCGGCAGGTATTGAAATGTAACTCCAGGATAAACTGTACCTTTCAAGCATTAGCTACAGCATACTCTGTCGGTGCATTACTCCAAAACCTAAGATATTTTTACAAGCTCTGGCTTGCCTACGGAGTGAACCTCGCTCCTGGACATTGCTTCCCAAACGGACCTATCTTTGCACCATTGATGAACGTAATGTTTCATTCTTCTCTACTGATATTGGTGATGTTTTCCTCATCCGTATCTGACGAGATTGATGAAATCAAGGATGAGCTTGACGTGACCATGACTGCAAGGTCATGCACCAAACAGCAACAGAAGATGATCTCTTTGCTACTTCTGGAGCTGCGTCACAAGCCCATCCAGTTCTCGGCTCTGGGGCTGTTCACCATCAACCGCATCGCTTACGTTGCTGTGATTGCTGGTGTCATTTCGTACATGCTGGTATTCATACAGTTCTCCTAAGACAACAGCTGAATTGGACTCTCTGGACGTTACGTGTGATTCTGGATGAGGCCCCTTGGCTGCAAATGGTAACTGAATTAAGACTTTGGTCAACCCTTACCACTTTGCTCAATACTAGGTTAAAGTTGATTAATAATTTCAAAGGCTACATAGACTTTATAGAAATAACATTTTCATATTGAAGTAGAAGAAACTATTATCTGCTCTTGTTGTGTTTCTAAAGAGAGTATAAGTCCTTTAAACAAGTGAGGTCCCTGAAATCACAAAACATAAAACAGAACTTTGACTTTCTTTTACATTTAGTTTAGAATGTGTCATTAACCAAACAACACACATTTGAGTGTCATTCATGAACAGTAATCCTGCTGTTCTATACAGCGCTATTTTTGCACAAGTAGTGGATGATTAACCAAGCACTGGAGGTACTGCTTCCACTGCTTAGTTTCAAAGTCGGCGTCGCAAATCTTTCCGTGGGGTGGACTGGAGCCTTAACTGGATGCATATTAAAACTGTTAATGGGGATGAATAATTTCTTCGTTACAAAACAACTAACTCTGTTTATCTGCAACAGTTGGACGTAGAATCACAATTTAAACGCCAAAATGATTTTTTTGTCGAGTTGAGTTGATTGGTAAAAGTAAATCTGAAGTTTACATTAAAATTAATTGAGGAAAAGCCAAAAACCTTTTTCCCATAAGATTAACATCGGAGATTTTATGAGCAGGTTTTTTGGATTTTCTCCGCAACCACTTAACCTAG
This sequence comes from Allygus modestus, assembly GCA_963675035.1. Classification (NCBI taxonomy): domain Eukaryota; kingdom Metazoa; phylum Arthropoda; class Insecta; order Hemiptera; family Cicadellidae; genus Allygus; species Allygus modestus. Next base: position 149,647,715 of record OY776115.1, on the reverse strand, counting down.
GTTAATAATTAAAAATACTATAGTATTTGTTTTTTAAGCCCTATAACATGGTCCAAACCAAAATTAATTTTTTTAAAAATTTTAGGGTAAACAATGCAAAAAACTGATTTTTGGAAAATTAAAAACCCATATTCCGATTTTTCTGGTTTTCGGACTTAAAGTCATAAATGTCACTTTACACATTTGAGCCAAATTTCATCGAAATCCGATGTTTTTTACTCAAGTTATTGCATTCACGGACATATATATCTATATCTATAAAAGAGGAAGTATGTATGTAGCCTATGGACTCCGAAACCGCTCGACAGATTGTAATGAAACTTTCAGGCATTATTAAGCATTATTCAAGGATGGTTTGTGTGAAGTTTGGTGCAAATATTTTCAAAGGGCTCCGACCCAGAGGGCATACAAGGGTGCAGTGTCAGGTTTTAGAAATTTAGTGTTTACAAAATTAACAGCTGTAATTAATTAACAGCTGTAATTAAAAAAATTCAAAGTTTTGGGCGCAGCAACGCGCGCCGGGTAACTGCTAGTATATATATAAATTTGAACGAATAGGGTTTTTGTCATCTGGGGACCTCAAAACAAAAATTATCATGATCTCGGGCTTAAGTCTTACCATGAGACCTACGGTATTAGCTTCTTCCCTTTAGAGGATATTCGCTAAGTGAAACTACTTGTCGTGTTTTACATTTCGTTCACTTCCTATTACTTACATATTTCCTATAAATATAGTTGTGATAGATCATGGTTATCTGAAGGGGCAAAACATTAGCTCCTAATTATTTTAAACTTTTTTGTCGTGACTCAATTTAAATTATTCAGTCAACTTAGTCGATTTGAAGGTTTCAATGAGATCTTACAAATCACAAAATTTTAGATTTTGAAGTTGATATTTTTGTAGTTGAGAGTTGGAATAAAACTTCCATTTCAGACAGTAAACATATGTTTTATAACTGTTCAATATTAAATTATGTATGTGGACTAAAGGTAGATTATTATCATATATTAAATATCTGGGAGCCTAGATCTGCTAAAAAGAAAATCACACGTTGATGCTTTAAATGGTGAATTTTACTTGTATGTCTCACTGGTTGTTTTGATTAGGTGTTATGATTGTTTTGTTATAATGTAAAACTCCATAAGATCAACGTTAAACTTTCCAAACAGAATTTAAGTTGTCTTAGGGTTAAGGACTTTTCCAATCGATTTATGATTCCCCAAAACCCCCATTTTTAAATTTCTGGAAGATCATTACGAAGAGATCCATTTTGCATTATATATATATGTGTGTGTGTGTGTGTGTGTGTGTGTGTGTGTGTGTGTGTGTGTGCAGATATTGTTAATTTGAAAGTATAGTACAGTATATTAAAATAAGGGCTTTACATTATTGTTTTAATTTACCCAAGTGTTCAACTTAGCTAGCTTGAAATAAGCTCTGGTTTATAAACAAGCAAGAGACCTTCAAAATGGTAGGATTTAAAACTGGTCCGATGTCATGTTGGAAAGTTTTCACACAGGTATGGAAACAAATCAGTCGTGCTGTCAGTGGCCACCCGCATACCTCCAAACTCGTGTGAATAATTTTTAACATCAACCATTTCAGCTCGTTCCGCTCCATAACGTCTGCATAAAATTGTAAACCAAAATAATCACAGCCACTGATGTAAGATACCACGTATTACATTACCTAAGTGAAATATTGCCACGTGACTAATTATCATATTGGTCACGCCGGTTGTCTTAACAAGCTGAAATATTACCAAATTGAAAGGATCCCTTGACGTTCGGTAAGCTTTTTAATTTTCAACTAAATCGATACATCGATAGCAATCTTTTTCTTAAGTTTGATTAAATCGATATTGTGATGCACTACCTTTGGATACATTTCAGGAATGTGTCAACGGTGTCTCTTCTTTACCTAAAATTTTCCCTGGCTGGGGTTAGAATTAAAATTCAGGACGATACATCCCTTAAAGCGGCATGAGAAGACACGTGATTGTGTGTGAATATTACATGTGATGATGATGAAGCGCTAGAAACTGCCTCTTGTGTAGCTACAATGTTGCATGAAACAGGTTGTAATGTAAGTTTAGCAAGACACATCCTATATCCCAGCATGTGTTGCCACGTGATTATATGTAAATATTGCATGTGATGATGACACTGTTGAACTGTCATTGTGAAGTTGCAAAGAGGTATATTTATAAAGTAGCACAATATACCGCCTAGTGTTTAATAATGTGAAAGTAAGTACGTAATCAATAAAAATTAAAGTTATACATGATTTTCAAATTCTAAGTTTCATTTTAAAGCAAACAAAATTATAAATTAAATTAATTATTACTATTATGTTTTAATGACCAATAACCAAACGAATAATCAAAGTTTTACTTGGTTACTCCAATGCTGTTGTGTTTATTTGTTCAGTTTTCTTGTCATCTTTGCAGTATGTTCTGTGCAATAAGTGTAAAACGTCGAATAAATCAACTATGAAGTACATCTGTTATTTTTTACAACACATGTTAACTAACTATCCAGTTCCTATCTTTATACTGGAGAGCTGGAGAGGTAAGCGAGTGCTTGACCAGTTCTTTAATTAGTTGGCTAATTAGCGTAGTGGTTAGAGAGCTCACCTCGTAGTTTGAGGATCGCCAGATTAGTCCTGAGCAAATTGGAAATGTTTGTGAAGTTTAAAATCTGGAACCAGCTACTTTTGGTCGTTGTGTAATAAATCAGTGATCCTGGCTAAAGAATCGGTCGTTTATAGCCAGTAACAAAACTACAAAAAACATCTCAGCCATATTACACTCACAATTAATTCATATTCACCTTAACACACTTTCAGGTTGGTGTCTGATAAAGATCAATCAACGTTAAGCATTCAAAAATGTTGTTGTATCGGACCATCAGGATTGATATTGTTTATTAAATAAATTTATAAAGTCCCAGCAAGTTTTCATTTCATCAAGCGAAGACACGATAAACCTAACTACTCCTGAAACTTCTTTAAAAGTTCACCTACGTCGCTTGCGGCAACCCACTAACGTAGTTGTGGTATGTAACTGAATTTGACACAGTAGTGTCAAATTAAGCCTTTATCACAGCGGTTGTACTGTTATTCAAAGCTAAAAATTATGAAAATAAATAGATTACAAAGTATTTTTTCGCAATGTTATGAGTTTCTAACTTCCCTTTTACATTAGTTGTTATTTTCTAGCTCTTTACCAAAACATTACAAAAACTATCGGGACCTTTTTAACCGTATTTTTCAACGTAAAACTGGAAATTTTGTTTGAAAGTTAAAGAAAAATGTGCATAAGTAAAATCAGTTAGATATTTGATTAAGTGTAGTATAAGTTGGTTTTATATGAATTACTTGCTTCCGAACACGGTAGTAGTCCTGACGTGGGTTCGAATCCTATTCGTGTCCACCGAGATCGTCATGTCCGAGTTCGTCACATCTACGAAAATCAATGAGCCGTACTAATTAGGGTCGGCCGTCTACCTGCCCGCCGGGTATGTCATGCCTCCTCCGCCCGAACGGGAACAACTTATCCTAGTCACAGATCACAAGAGAACGGTCAAATACCGTTCTGAATCTTTACGCTCAGAGTTTACTTCATGTAGCTGAAAATTACAACTAGCCTGTACATTTCGCCGAGCAATATTAAAAGTGTTAAATATAAGTTCAACTAAACTTTTATCCATGATAGGATTTGGTTGTTATATTTATTACATTTTTAAATTGTAAGAATGTATTTAACATATTTTAAAGTAAGTAACTGCAAAAATATCATATCAAAACTACTAAAACTTTGGTAAATTTAAACTGACAGCTGTACTATTGTATTTATTTTATCAGCACGAATACCAAGCCCTTGGCTTAAAAATACGAATAAGTTTCTTAAAATAATCTTGTTATCCTAGTATAATATAATGAATGCACCCCTTTCAGTGCGATATCCTTTTGTATGACACTTTACAATTTTGTAACACGAATCCTTTTGTACTAAGGCTGTTTTTCGGACTCACGAACAAACATCAATCGGCCTAATTCATCCTTTCAGTGCGATGTGTAGTCGTATGACTTCAATTTTGTCATCAATTTTGTCACGAGTTAGTTTGTATAATTTTTAGCTACATGAAGAACCAACATCAGTAAACTTTGAGCGTAAAGATTCAGAACTGTATTTGACCGTTCTCTTGTGATCTGTGACTAGGATAAGTTGTTCCCGTTCGGGCGGAGGAGGCATGACATACCCGGCGGGGCAGGTAGACAGCCGACCCTAATTAGTAAGGCTCATTGATTTTCATAGATGTGACGAACTTGGACATGACGATATCGATGGTGACCATCCTATTTATGGAAAGTAAATGTTATAAGTATTGCCTAACGAACGAATGGCCCCGCAATCACGGGAAAAGTAAAGTTTTAAAACAACCTAAATTTAATGAAAGTTACATTTGAATTATGTAAAATCTGGAGTTAATGGATGTCACAACAATAAAATGAGAGTCAATTGAAAACAAGAGTTAATATAACTGTAAAACCTTTACACTAGTATATTTTATTTACAGTTAAATAAATAGGGGTCTTTGCTTTCTTTGTTTCTAAGACGCATTCTAAATAATTAAATAGCCGGTGATCCAAGCTCAGATTGAGCACTGACACCGGTTTAGATTTAGGTGTACTTGTCGCTGGAAGATGAAGTCATCTATTAAATTATCAGTTATTTTTGCATTTAGTGGTGGAGGTAATGTTAAAAATAAATTGGTTTGGGAGAAGTTGTAAGGGACACTAAAAATAACCCCGTCGCAGAAAACCTGCGTACTCAGCGAATTTCCAATGCATAATTTAGACTTAATAACACATAAAGCCGCATACCAAGTTTCATAAAAATATATTCACAAATATACAATATATACAATTTTAATTATTCTCCATAAGAATATCTTTGGGGATGAGTACGCAGGTTTGCTGCAACAAGGAACACAAAATATGGGTTTTTATTCAAATACCAATATAACTCAACAAGGTGAAGTTTTATTACCAAGTTTTATTAATTTATGTTCATCAATAGGGAGGCATTACATTAAACTTATTCTCCATAGGAATAACATGGGGGCTGAGTACTCAGGTTTGCTGCCACGGGAATCATCGGTAAAAATTGATTTTTTTGTGCAAATAACAATAGACCACACTCAGATGAAGCCGTATGCCAAGTTTTGTTAGTATACGTTCATAAAAAATAGAGATATAATTGTTTTCTTATTCTCCATAAGAATAGCATTTGACAACGTACTGTGTTTAGCAATTTCAATATCTCTATAACCAATTGACGTAGAGAAATTATAAAAACACCAAATTGTGAGAATCGAATGGTGAAAACTAAAATTTGACTTTTTAAAATATTACATGTAAAAATTAAAAAAAAAACATTTTTGGGGTACAAAACCCCCAGAAACACCACTTTGGATCGGTCGATCTGTCCGGTTTTCGAACTTAAATTCCTAAATGTTGCTTTAAACGTTTTTACTAAATTTTATCAAAATCGGACCTTTTTTACGAGAGTTATCGCACCCACGGACAAATATATATATATATAAAACGATAAAATATCTATATATTTGTGGTATTTGTGGGGGTTTTGTACCCCAAAAATGGTTTTTTCGAATTTTTTACATGTAATATTTTAAAAAGTCAAATTTTAGCTTTCACCATTCGATTCAAACCATTTGGTGTTTTGATAATGTTTCTACGTCAATTGGTTACAGAGATATTAAAAGTGCTAAACACATTACGTTGTCCAATGCTATTTTTATGGAGAATAAAAAACAATATATATATATATATATATATATACATGTACAGTTTCAAACGATTGGTGTTTTTGGGGTACTGTTATTATGCGTTGCAAGGGCTAAGTTTATGGCATTATTGAGAATTTTTGACTTTTAGACAGAAAATTTTACAACCACGTTTTATTAGTCTTAAAATACAAGGAGGACTAACTTTTAACCAATTCTGCCTAAAACCTACTGTCATATTTTAATGCGATAAGCGTTAAGGGAACTACGCGGATGTAACTTCGAATCACATCAATATCAAAATCTTCCAGTTTTCCAACAATTCATCTAAATAAACAAGCATTTACAAACAAAATAAGCAAATTACAAATAAATATTGGTTTATAGTTTGTTTGTGTGAATGTACAGTGTTGTGTTTAATTAATCACCTAATGAAATCATGCGGTCAATCAATTTCACATTAATCCATATGATAATAATGTGTGCTACATTTATTTATTATCTACTTTTATTAGTGAATTTCCTTTGGAAAGTGAACTATTAGCATGACCCGCACGGTGAAACTTAAGCCCGGGACCACCATAGAAGTTCCTAACGTGACCCCCTGAATACGTTTTGGGGGGGGTCGTTCAACATTTTATATATATATATATATATATATATATATATATATATATATATATATATATATATATATATATATAAGTGTGTTTGCACTTTAGCGGTCGCATTTTTTGTCCGATTTACTTCAAATTTGGTAGGGACGTTCCTTTCTGTAATCAGCTGGACAAGTCCGTTGGGCAAAACAATCGGAAAATTCTAAACCCCTTTTTTGGGATTAATCTTTCAAATTTAGAATTTTTGGGCCCAAAAGGTTCAGAACAGTGTGTAAAATTAATGCATGTAAAAAGATGGTAATTAGTGAGGCGAAAGTTATAAGCCCTCTGTCGTCAATATTTACCGAGTTATTAAAGAAAATGTGTTTCGACTAAACACAGTACGTTGTCTTCTGGGGGGTTTACACTAGAAAAGCCTGTTATTCCTTTGTTAGAGTACTTTTATCATCACCAGCAACCTCACGCCTACTTTCAAGCCTGCCTGGACCTTCTCCTAACATGACAATGCGTAAAATTGTATTCCCAGGTAAAATTGCTTTGCAGGTAATGAAACCAGAAGCATCAGAACAGCCAAAAAATCACTGTTTTCAGATTTTAATAAAAATTGGAATAAATGTATGTTTTTACGCTAATTTTGAGTTTTAATAGTTTTAAGTGGAAATTCACTTCCCTCACGTCAGCGTGCTGCGTGCGAACTCGTTTTTATATTAGTTTATATTTCGAACTTATGATCGACCCATAAACTGTCTTTAATTATAATAGATTAACGTTTAAAAATGTTTAAGAATCCTTCTCCTTCGCATACCTCAAGTAGGTATCCAGGGAACCAACACATAAATTTTCAGGTTTGTTTATCATATTGATTTTAAGGTACGATATCTATGTGACTGTGTTTTAGCATTGTATATTAAAAGTAACACAATATTCATACATCTTCAATATTATTCACGTTTGATTATCTTATAACAATAATTCTTTTACACTCCAGTTGTAAAATAAGTAGATAAAATGCAATCATTACAGTTCTAATACTTATAAGCTTGGCAAATGTCTTATTTTTAGTAAAACTTTGGCAGTATATTATTACAGTCAGTTAACGTTCTTTATGAGAAAAGTTAGAAACATTTTATTGCTTAATTCTCCCCAGAATGACAGGCAATGTTTGTGTAATAGCTTCTGTAAACGGCCGTCCCTTGTTTTATGGACCTGAAAGGGATCAAACTTTTTAGAGACATTCTACATTTGTATTAAAAACACTGAACGGTCAAAACGGTTGATCATTGTGGTGTTATCCTTGGTGGTAGAGCTAAAACGTTTAAATTTATAGTTTAAGATCTAAACACCCACGATGTAGCAAACCTGCGAACTCAGAAAATTTCCAATGAAAATATACATAGGCTACCTCACCAACATATTAATCAGATTACCTAGTTTTGTAAAAAAAATTTATAAATTAGTGATATATTACATTTTATTTATCCTCCATAAGAATAACATTGAACAGATTACGCAGATTTGCTGTAACAAGGACACTAAATATGGGACTTTCATCCCAAAAAATACTACAATTATATGAAGTCACATACTAAGTTTCGACCAATTATATTCATAAATGAGGGATGTTTAGGCTTTTGTTTATTTCTCTTAAGACTAAAATGGGATAGCACAATGTCTATAAGTTTGTATAAGACCGTGTATGCAGATTCGCTGCTTAAAGGGTATTTTATGTGAATATTAATAGATCATAACCAGATGACGCTATTTACCAAGTTTTATCAATTTATATAAAAAAAGCAATATATAAACTTGTACTGTTCAACATAAGAATATATGGGGGCTGAGTACGCTGGTTTACTGCTACGGGAGCCATCGGAAAAAATGGATTTTTTGTGAAAATATCAATAGACCAAAATGAGAATAGCTATTTACCTAGTTTTGTCAGTATACGTTCATAAATAAACAAGATACATTTCACTTCTTCTCGATGGGAATAACATTGGACACTCAATACTGAGTACTGTGTTATGAGTACTGAGTGTAATGAGTACTGTGTTATGAGTACTGAGTGTACTGAGTACTGTGTTATGAGTACTGAGTGTACTGAGTACTGTGTTATGAGTACTGAGTGTAATGAGTACTGTGTTATGAGTACTGAGTGTACTGAGTACTGTGTTATGAGTACTGAGTGTACTGAGTACTGTGTTATGAGTACTGAGTGTACTGAGTACTTTCAATATCTCGGTAACCAATTGACGTTGATCAATGATTAAAACACCAAATTTTTAAGCTGAATCCATGGTAAAAACTAAAATTATAAGATTCAATGTAATTCAAATAAAAAGTAAAAGTGAAAATTACAACAAAAAAAAACATTTGTTTGTACAAAACCCCCTAAAAATTCCCTTCGGATAGTTCGATCCGTCTAGTTTTCAATTTTGATAAAAATAAATTTTCACATCCGCACCAAATGTCATAAAAATTATACCTTTTTTACGAGAGTTATCGTGCTTACGGTCACATATTAAATTTATACAAATTTGAACGAATGGTGTTTTTGGCATCTGCGGGCCTCAAAACTAAAATTTGTCGTGGTTTTTGTGCTTAAGTCTTAAGTCTTAACAAGCCACCTACGGTAATACCTTCTTCCTTATATTGGTAATTCGCTAAAAGGTTAAAATACATAGTTTAAGAACTAAACAGTTTGAGGCATTATGCTTGCATTTACGAGTTTAAAATCTTACCTGAATTGCAGGTAATTGCAGTTACAGTTGATTTATATCAAAAGAATAAAGATATCATTGGAAGTCAACGAAAGAGAATAAAGATCGTAAAGCTCTAAAATCTGGAGTTGGCTTATAATAACATAGTTGAAGGCAAATATGGTTCGGAAAAATCCCATGAGGACTGTAAATCCAGATGGTTATTACGTGTTTTCCTTCTAACTTAACTAATAATTTCCTTTCAGTTTAACCAATAATTTACAATTATTCAATACTACACTACAAATAATAATCTTGCAAATGATTGCTTAACTACATATACAGTATACAGTTCTCTGATTATCATATATGGAACAGAAATAATAATACTTACAATTAGAACTGTAATGATATCAAATCAAACGTTAATGTCTGAAATTCGCCTGTAAACCAAGCTTATTGTGGTGTTAATGATTACGTATTGGTTATTCATACAGCTACTCAAAATAAAATATAGTTCCTTATCACGCAACCTGACCTTATCACTGAATCAATTAAACCCACCAAGAGGTGTTGGTTATAATTACTTATGCATGAAGCCATAAACAATTCCGGGTGCTCAAGTGATTTATGCTTGGTTTCCGTACAATCTCCGTCTCCAAATTTAAAATAAAGTTGCTACCAAAAAAGTTTTAATTTAAAAACACGAATGCACCAACATGACTTAAGAGAAAAAAAAACATTAAACTGAGATCCTTTATGAAAAATCTCAATGTTTTGGAAATGATGAAGTTTTATTTTAATGTAACGGAAAAATAACAAATATCATGTTTTTGTACACAAAAGCATATTTTATAATCTGGATGATACACTAGGTAAAGTCTAGAATGTATAACCAATTGAAATCGTTATTAATACTACAACCTTCTTCATTTAAATGCAAAGTAAGACCTGATCTTCTTGTGGAATACAATGTCCTATTGTTATTCTAATAATACCCCCGTCGCAGCAAACCTGCATACTCAGCGAATTTCCAATGAATATATAACATAACACATTATAACACTTAACAGGATTCATAAGAAATGTATTCACAAGCAAGCGATATTTAAAATATTAATTATCCTCCATAAGAATAACATTGGGGATGAGTACGCAGGTTTTCTGCAACAAGGCACACAAAATAATGGGTTTTTATGCAAATATCAATAGAACTCATCTTAGTGAAGTCACATACCAAGTTTCGTCCATATACATTCATAAATAAGCGATATATAACATTTTAAGTATTTTCCATAAGAATAACATGGGGACCAAGTACCTAGGTTTGCTGCTACAGGAGCCACAGGCGAAAATTTTTTTTGTGCAAACAACAATAAACCACAACCAGATGAAGCCATATACCAAATTTCGCCAGTTTATGTTCATAAATAAGCGAGATATACAATTTTTCTTTTTCTCCATAAGAATAACATTAGACAACGTACTGTGTTTAGCACTTTCAATATCTCGGTAACCAATTGACGTAGAGCAATGATCAAAATACCAAATTATTTGTTTTTTTAAGCTGAATTCAATGGTATTTATTAAAATTTGATTTAAATTAAAATAAATGTGAAAACCCCAAAAAACACATTTTTGGGTTACAAAACCCCCCCAAAACCCCCCTTCGGATGGTGCGATTCATGTGGTTTTCGAACTCGTTCAAATAAATGGTACTTTACACATTTGTACCAAATTTCATTAAGATCGGTCCTTTTTTACGAGAGTTATCGTGCTTACGGACATATATATATATATATATATATATATATATATATATATATATATATATATATATATATATATATATATAAATACATATATAAAAATTTGAACGAATGGTGTTTTTGGAATCTGGGGACCTCAAAATGAAAAGTTATAATGGTCTCGGGCTTAAGTCTTACCATGAGACCTACGGTAATAGCTTCTTCCCTATAGGGGAAATTCACTGAAAAGAAAGGTTATATTAGGAATTAACAGTTGTTTCATCAAAGAGTGCTTTGTTTAACAATGATGATAATTTAAATGCAAAACACAAGGGTATTACTGTACGAGACAATACACGAGATATTATAAGTTATCACTCCATTAAACAAAAGGAAACGAACGAGAAGTGGAATTCGAATAATACACTACATCAGTGAAGTAAAAGCTTGGGGAGGGAGTATAATGCTTCGTGTTGTTGTCGTACATTTCAAGAAAATGGAACTTTATTCAGTTTCATCACTGCTATTTTTAATAAAGGTATTATTTAATCGAATTATCAGCTTCACTATACTGTTTATAAATTAGTCTTTACGGAAAAAATAAGTGCAATTTAGCACGATATTAGTCCCTGCGCGAGAAAATACTAAACATTCGTAAGATAACAACACGAGTTGTCACATGCATTGAAACGTAATTTATATGAAACGAATTTCGAAACTTCAATAATACTGCTTTTCTGAGCATGATTGAAATTTTGCTTCGCACATTATTCCATTGCGCTTATAAATAATCTCTTGGTTTTTAAATATTTTTTTAAACCCAAAAAAATAGAATTCATCTAATTGAGTAATTATTTATATTCTTTTGAAGAATATTTTTATTCTTATATTATTTATATTCGTTTCAACACTTGAACTAAGAAATCCATTGAGGACCAACAAACCGGGGAGTGTACATTTTTATATTTTGTTTGTGTGAACACGATTTTTTTGGACATATTCGGTTTTCTCGCGGGATATGTTAATCTTTTCTGCATCGTATCAATTTTAATGTAGTTTACACATTATGTCCTGCCGAATCAAGTACGCAATAGTCCTACATATAAGATTAAAAGGATCACTTAGACATTATCGGTCTTTAAATATATATATATTTGTAATAATATTCATTTGGTATGTTTTGTTTGCACTTTAAATAATACTAATACAAGTCCTCCTCTTGTCATTTCTTATTTAAAGATACATTTATTTTTAATATATCTAGGTTGATAATAAACCACGTTAGATTCTATCAGTTGGAAATTGTGTTTCATAGTTTTTATTAAGTCATGCTTACATCAAATAGACTTAATAAATCACTAAACAGTGAGAGCCTCTTAATAAAGTTGTACTCAGAAAGGGCAATTTGTTGTGACCTACCAAAGAGCATTGTTAAAACACAAAATAATCTCGGGGATATTAAGATAAAACAAACGACCTTTTGGTCAATATGTTCGCATTGTGCAATATTTGTCAAACCCCTTTGAAACAAGTTTGTGTTTTAAAGTCGTACGATATAAGGAATTATGGGACTGGTTTTTAACATGCTTTCCTTGATTGAAAAGGAATTCAATTACAATTATTCTTGCTAAATCTGCGATCATTAAAATGTGCACCTCCGCGGTATAAACCTACTCCGGGTATAAAATGTACACATCCACGTCAACCTACATGAGTCAATAGGTAATCATAAGCCCACTCGTAGTTTCAATAGGGTCCATATATCACTAAGAAAGCCACATTTTAGTTATTTGTTGATATTGATGGTAATAAGTGAACTAAATGCCCAAAATATTAAAGAATATTAGGATGAGAACCTAGTAGACTAGATTAACTAGTTTCATATTTAAATCAATAATAAAACATCGCTATAATTTGTATAAATACCTTTGGTCGAAGCTCTTTGGTTTGCTCAGCTAGATACCATAAATTCAAAACGTTTTATGGTAAACCAATTTATTTTTTTCCTTAATGACTACAATTACTTATTTATTTTTTTAGCTAAACTGATTTGACGATTTCCAGAATGCTTTTAATTGTGCTTCCAAATAGTAATATGTTTTGAAAGTTTGTTTCTCATTCACTTCCATTAAAAACCGATTGAATTCGTCGGCTGTAATAAACAGTTGAAGGTTTTGAAAGTTGTTAAGGGATGTGACGATAGTTGATATGCGATACTTCCACAGTGTGTTGCACTTTTATTACAAATAAATCTATTTACAAATAGGCGATTATTGTAAATTCAATATAATACCCGTTTCATCCCATTTTTCGATTAGGTATTTTGCGGCATTTCAGTAATAGATCAGTAACTGTAATTTCAATATATTTTTGATGCCAAATTGGTTTTTTTTTTTTTAATGTGATGTTAAAACAATACGAAAGTTCTATTTGGGATATCTTAACGAGTGCGGATGTCCCATTTCCTTAAAAATATAGCCCTTACATGAAGGACATGTAATAGTAAGTACGAGTAAAGGACAAGACCTCACAGATCTAGAGTCAGCAATTCATATTTTAAATTGAACCAGCGTATATAAGACGATAAATAGCCACAATAAATTCAAGCATTACATTAAGAAGGTTGTTAGTGCGGTTGATTTATCGGGGTGAGTCCTGCATTGCTTTTCGGCAGTTTTGCTATATCTTAGCTTTTTTCTCCATTTAGCCAATTTCTATATTAACATTTAAAAGTTTAACTATTCAGGTAATGGGTTTATTGATTGAATGGTCATAATTTTTGTCATAGGAAGTACAGACTGTACTATATTTTCTTTATACAATTTTTTTATAGTTTGAAAATAAATATAAATAATATATGCAAGAGACCACCGAAACAAATCACTATGACGTTTTTCCAGTAACATTTTATTTGTACATTATGTATTTATATAAAGCACTAAGTAGTGCAGTAGTGTTTTAAATACTCAATCATGCTTCAAATATCAATTGTTGGTTTCAATTACTGTCCCTAAAATATTTTGTTCCATTTAATTTGCTTGATAATTCATTTGTTGAGTTACGCTGATTGCTTTAGAATATCGCAGACGAATATACATTTTAACACATGAAGCCAAGATTTGCCAACTATGGTCTTACTGAGACCGGAGAACTTGCGTGGCTAGATGCAGTAAAGTAAACCCAATTATACTTCCGTTTAACTTTAATTCCGCGCAGCACGTTATTACCGGTTAGTTTTGATTTATCTTATGTATCTTAGATCTGTCTGCATTGACTGAACGGTGCGGCGGCTTAAACTGGAGTATAGTGAGAAAAACTATACGTTTTTATCAGAAAACTTTCAATTCACTTTTGCGTTTAATTCCTCCATACTATTTAACAATATGTCTTTTATTTTATATGATAATATATAATGCTAGATGTTACCTGCACGATTCCCCCTGCAAATGGTTTGTAACAACTATGCCTTGTGTGTGCTGCATTCTGTGGTCAGCCCGTGAAACTACTACGAATCAAGATCAGCTGGTTATATTTAAATCAGCTCAAACAAAAAATGAATGTCCATAAGAAATACAAGGGAACTTTGAATCCCCATGGGGCAAAGCCCTGTAGGATTTTCTCAACTTTAATATGGATAAATGTTACTCAGGACTATTAAGTACTTCTCTGCCAAATTTCAGCTCAATCGGTACAGTGCATGATACAGTGCAATCGGTTAGAGCATGATTGAGCCACAAATATCTAAACAAACAAGCATACAAACTTACAAACTTTCACATTTATAATATTAGTAGGATATATAATTGTCTTCAAATGTTATGCAGTATTGGAATAAAATTTAACCACCTACTTTTCTTGTGAACATTGCCTCATAATTCTCAAAAAAGGAAATAGTTATTCTAGTAAACAAAATAAAAATGTCTCCCTCATTTGTTTACTGTTTTTTAAATATCTTGAAGTTTAGGGTAATCCTGCTTCTTTTGTATTTCAGATAAAAAGAACTATACCCTACTCGTAGGTAAGGTTAGGAATTCTTACATTTTTAAAACCCCAAGTAAGTGAAACTACTTTTATTATCAACAAAAGCTTGTGAATTTCATCAGTGACTTTCGCTTGTGGACAATGACGCCATAAACACTTAACGAAGATAACATCCCTTATCAGCTTTGCTGCGTTTGTTATGTTTAAACATGAAAATCTCATATATTTCAATGTTGAGCGATGCCCCGATTTTGGGACACCCGCAGCGAATGCGTTAACAGCCTGTCTGCACCAGTTGAACCCGTCTAATTGTTTGCCCATAGCCACACGACAAAGTAGCCCCAACAAGAGCAAAGCCGCAGCCTCATTGAAGTTGGTAACACTGCAGTAGTTAATGAGTGGGTGAAGGAGTCTGTCATTGGTACCCTCTATTCTGTTTTTAATAAAAGCATACACTAAATAAGTTACTTATTCTCTTAAACCTTTTCTTAATAGAACCAAATTAGCATGGTAAATTTTAAAAGGATGTAATATTACCTTAGAAAGTTTGTCCGATTCGTTTTAATTACAGGAAAAATATTTTAGATAAAACATTTTATTTTGTCATGATAGTTTTAATGGAGGATTTTTATGATTTAAGTTGTTATTATTGTGACAATATTGTGCGGCTCAACTTGTGTCTGTGTACCAATAAATATATTTTGACTTGACTTGATTATAGTTAATGCAATTCAATGATTTATTAAACAAATAATACTAATTGATTCGTATTTCTACTATAATTTCCACATCTAAGTTTATTTGTGGATAGTGTAATAATGTTGATATATGGTATGTTGATGAATCAGTTAATAAATATGATTGTTAAAATGCTCTTCTGCAAGATGTGTACAAACTCATCTAATAGATTAATTAGTAATTTAAAAATACAACAAGAGATACTATATGATGGTAATTAATATTATGGTATTATATTGAAGGCCATTTGCATAAACGCATAAAAGGCTTCATTCGTCATAGTGAATGTATAAAGTAATCCTTGAACGGCTTCAAACCCTTAAAAAGTGGATTTTCGTTAGAATAATTAATTTGCACGATCTGATCAGCATCTGACATTCAAGAAGTGGTATTTCCTGTACGGTTAGAGCTACCCTGGTTTCATTTTCTTTTCCGGACATATCGCAGGATGACGAGAGACATTTCAGACAACGGCTGGACATGACTAGTCTACTAAAATAACTGTGCCATTTTGTGGATTCGTGGCTAGTATACCTAAATTGAAACTTGATTACAGCGGATATAAGAAAATGTAATATTTAATATTTGGCAATTACTAAGTTATTACTTGATCCTCATCTGAAATATTTACTTACAATAATGATAAAACCATGGCAATCAATATTATTTACAATACAAAGCATATAAATAATTTTTATAATATTTAAAATGGTTTTCTATTCATTTAGGGCAATTTAATTAGTTTTTAAATTAATATAAATTTAACACGTTCGCTGCGGCCCACCAATGGCGGGCGTACGCCGAGCACGGCAGCGAACTAGATTGGCACAGACGAATTCAATTATTTCGGTCTGATGAATCACAAAACAGCGGTGTGGTGATGTGCTGCATTTCCACGAGACTGGACGTAGTTCGCTGAAACACCCACAGGTAGCAGCACTGCCTGGGTACTAGCCATTTCCCTTGTAATGTCAATTACAGGGAGAATATCCCAGAAATATGGGGCAAAAACTGGTTTTTTGTCCCTTATGAACGGGAATTTTACGGGGAAATTTACTACCAACCTACACCAAAATAAAGCTCGCATTCCTAGCTAAAACGCTGACATAAAATACCCGTCCTCACCAAAGCGCTGCCAGCACGAGACCAAATGGAACTTGCATGTAGACAGAGCGCCTTGTGGCGCTCTCAGAGCGCGACGTTGTTCTGCCGAGCGCCACATGGCGCTCGCCGCAGCGAACGTGTTAATAAAATTATTACAGTTACTTTAGTACAGTAAAAGTTACTAGACTAGTATTACTAGTCCACAGACTAGTATTATCAATGTATTTTACAAGTGTACGTTTCATAAACATACCAGAGTAGAATAATAGACCTAGTCTACAGTGTAGGGACTTATATTACTAGTGGTATTTACTAGTACAGACTAGATTCTTTTTCATAAACCTCTACACTCATATTTTACACTAGTAAATACCAGTGAATTCCTACCAACCTTTCTATGTTAATATTAGTTGCAGCTAACTAATTTTTGGCACTATAATAGTGTTTGTTTTAATTGTATATTGTAGATTTTAATTTAAGTGGTATTACTCTTAAGTGTTTCAATATTTAAAACAAACATATTCAACAGAAAACCAACAAAAATGTGCCAGTTCCAACTATGCCACTGTAAATTTTCAAAACCAGCTCAAGTTGAGCGGGGACTGACTGTTAATTATTGGTTTCCTTCCAAACTAATACTAATAAAACTAATACTGGCCCCGGTCTAATTAATAGTACAAAGTAACCAGCCGTTTTGATGAGCTTTAGTGGGATTTTAATAGAAGCTTTAAATTGTACTAAAGTGTGGCCTGTTAAGTTATTAGTCAAATATTATATATTATCATCTAAAGTATAAGGATTTCGATGATATAATAAATACCGGCTTGGCTTTCAGTTATGTTAAGTGATGGGTTCAACCATTGGACTGCCCACAAATGTGTGTGTTTTGAACGATTTTCTTAATTTGCACTCATTTTCCTTAAAATGTATAACAGCCACTAACGTTTAATAAAACATAAAAGTTTATTTGCTTAAATAAATATTTTTTCATTAGTTCCATTGTATTTGTGAAAGAAATAAAAATTTCTTTAAATGACATTACAAACAGAAAATTAAACTCAGAATCAATTGGAAGTCTAATTATTTGATTTATAACGATGTCATTTCTCACCAATAACTAAATTGCGCGCTGCGGTCTATTTCATGCAGACAGATCTAAGATAAAGCAGATAAATCAGAGCTTACCAAAAAGAATGTACTGTGTGGAATTAAAGTTAAATGGAAGTATAATTGGATTTACTTTACTGCATCTGGTCACGCCAGTTCTCTGGTCAAATTAAAAACGAAAAATCGATGTATTCCGGGCTTAAATCTATGGTTAATGTAAGTTTAAGAGCTATTTTAAAGTAATCAAAGTACTTCTTAAAAACCTCAATTAAAAATAATTTACATGTCAAGAAACGATTAGAACCAACGTTTAACTCAGAAATTCGAACCATTCTTTTAAATAATACCAGAATAGTTAATGTGGTTTTTAATCGTGAATTCCTTGAATAAAATATTCATGGGTGTTTTAAAGGATATATTTATTTCTTAACTTATTTATCGAGATATTTTATATGCAAAGCTTCCTCGAAGGAAATTAAATAATAGAATGTTAACGTTTGTAGCTTTAAAGGGATGTTTAAGCATAAATAAAGTGATTGTACGCTGTAACACGCATGGCTATTTATTCCATTACCGTTTAGTATAATTTGCTTGATATTTTTCTTTTACATCTTAATAGCATCTCCTAAAAACTTAAGAGAAGCTATGAAGCATTTGACCTAATAACTCAACCGCATTAACCACCTTCTTAATATAAGGCTTCGATTTATTATGGTGATTTATCATTGGATGAGGGGATTATATGATTTGCTAAGATTGTATATTGAAGGGGGTTTATAGATTAGACTGTACGATGAAGGACCACACAAGGTTAATTTGGTAACTTGTGAAACCAATAGTAATAGTTGAACAAAAGAAAGAGTTAAGAAAGAGTTGAAAAATATTTGAATATTGCATTTTACAAAGGTATGAAATAATAATTTTACTTAAAAGTCTCAATGTCACAAAAGGTAGAAATTTTGTTAATGGATAATTCAAGTCACTTACGAATGGATGAAGTTCATTTTTACTCCACACTCAGTAGATCATCAAGGTAGGTCCATGGTTGGTTGTTGCATTTATTTCATACAAGGAAAGTTTCACACACAATAATCACAGATTGTATAAGTTAATAATGCATATTCAAATATTAATACTAAAGGGAGATGATTTGAAAAAAGTAAATAAATTACTGAGAGAATTATTAGAATTGATTATGAAATTAAAGAAAATGTACTTTTTAAATAATATGGAAAGATTTTGTGAAAGGATGAAAATATCAGTTTTGGGGTTGCTATGTGAACAACGAATACAAAATAAATACAAAGGAAACTAAAGAATATGGTTTTAAAATACGTTATTAACAGATGGTTACTAGAAAATATGTAAAATGTTAGAAGTGTATGCAGCTAATAAAGTAAGAAACATAGAAAACATAGGGAAAAGGAAAACGTGATGAACCCAAGTCTAGTGAGTACAAGGAACACATCATATTTTTTATCTTGACCTTTCTTCTTTGTATTTAAAACTGAATAATCATCTTAAAGCCGCTGGTTTTCTCTAAAATATCAACTGCTAACTGTAGAAGACAAGTCTATTATATAGACTTTTCTTACTTATAACATTAATAACTGCTCATCTTCGTTTTTCATCTAATTTAATTTTGATTGACCAATGCGTGCATTTACGGCTTAGTTCTAACAAATTTCGTGCTGTAACAATTTCCTCACGTAATGATATTATTGTGAAACCAACGACAATTGTAATCAGAAGTTGTTGTTTCATAAAGCAAAAAACACAGTGAACTAAATGACAACTGAGGAAACGATAAGCACCTAGACTGAGAATCAAAGATTGGCAAAACTTTTCTCATCTGACACCGTAGTTTTTTACCTTACGTTCACTAAAAGCTTTCTGATGAAATAGTCGGGTCAATAATACAGCAATGCTACATATCAGTAGAAGTCTCTTGATGAAATAGTCGGGTCAATAATCCAGCAATGCTACATATCAGTAGAAGTCTCGTGATGAAATAGTCGGGTCAATAATACAGCAATGCTACATATCAGTAGAAGTCTCTTGATGAAATAGTCGGGTCAATAATACAGCAATGATACATATCAGTAGAAGTCTCTTGATGAAATAGTCGGGTCAATAATACAGCAATGCTACATATCAGTAGAAGTCTCTTGATGAAATAGTCGGGTCAATAATACAGCAATGCTACATATCAGTAGAAGTCTCTTGATGAAATAGTCGGGTCAATAATACAGCAATGCTACATATCAGTAGAAGTCTCTTGATGAAATAGTCGGGTCAATAATACAGCAATGCTACATATCAGTAGAAGTCTCTTGATGAAATAGTCGGGTCAATAATACAGCAATGCTACATATCAGTAGAAGTCTCTTGATGAAATAGTCGGGTCAATAATACAGCAATGCTACATATCAGTAGAAGTCTCTTGATGAAATAGTCGGGTCAATAATACAGCAATGCTACATATCAGTAGAAGTCTCTTGATGAAATAGTCGGGTCAATAATACAGCAATGCTACATATCAGTAGAAGTCTCTTGATGAAATAGTCGGGTCAATAATACAGCAATGCTACATATCAGTAGACGTCTCTTGATGAAATAGTCGGGTCAATAATACAGCAATGCTACATATCAGTAGAAGTCTCTTGATGAAATAGTCGGGTCAATAATACAGCAATGCTACATATCAGTAGAAGTCTCTTGATGAAATAGTCGGGTCAATAATACAGCAATGCTACATATCAGTAGAAGTCTTTTGATGAAATAGTCGGGTCAATAATACAGCAATGCTACATATCAGTAGAAGTCTCTTGATGAAATAGTCGGGTCAATAATACAGCAATGCTACATATCAGTAGAAGTCTCTTGATGAAATAGTCGGGTCAATAATACAGCAATGCTACATATCAGTAGAAGTCTCTTGATGAAATAGTCGGGTCAATAATACAGCAATGCTACATATCAGTAGAAGTCTCTTGATGAAATAGTCGGGTCAATAATACAGCAATGCTACATATCAGTAGAAGTCTCTTGATGAAATAGTCGGGTCAATAATACAGCAATGCTACATATCAGTAGAAGTCTCTTGATGAAATAGTCGGGTCAATAATACAGCAATGCTACATATCAGTAGAAGTCTCTTGATGAAATAGTCGGGTCAATAATACAGCAATGCTACATATCAGTAGAAGTCTCTTGATGAAATAGTCGGGTCAATAATACAGCAATGCTACATATCAGTAGAAGTCTCTTGATGAAATAGTCGGGTCAATAATACAGCAATGCTACATATCAGTAGAAGTCTCTTGATGAAATAGTCGGGTCAATAATACAGCAATGCTACATATCAGTAGAAGTCTCTTGATGAAATAGTCGGGTCAATAATACAGCAATGCTACATATCAGTAGAAGTCTCTTGATGAAATAGTCGGGTCAATAATACAGCAATGCTACATATCAGTCTCTTGAAGAAATATTTTAAAATTCATACCGCTAGTAAAGATACAGATAGTTAAGTCAATTTGAAAGTAAAGTGGCAAGCTATTTAAATTATGAGTGCCAGTATATTCAATTAAATTGCCAGTATATTCATGAGTATGTTGCCGTATAGTTCTCGTCCAAAAAGTATATTTATCTTATTCTAGTTCAACATCCCAAAACCAATATTCGTGAGCTGAGTCCAGCCTTGATGGCGATAACTACTTAAAAGTCACATCTGTGTTACTTTCATTCGTCTTTCCTGAATATTTTACCTCTCTTATTTATTTAATATTGTAACATTAGTAAATAGTGTTTAGGTCATTATACGTTTTCTTGTAGTACTTTGGAACATTACTAAAATCATGTGAATCTAAGTTGTCTATTTATCCTCGTATCGTTTCGGTGATAAAGAAGGATCTTTAAGACTTAAATGCAAATGATAACTGGCGAGGAAATGTCACGATATTATTTTGGAGCACGTGAAAGTTATTTAACAGAAGTGGTTCTCCTTCGATAAATATACAGTTGAACACTTCCCTCAGGACAACCCCCTGAATGTGTTACTTGAGATACGTTTTTAAATAGAATGGAAATGAGAGAATTTTTGAAGAGTGTACTGGGATCTAACGGTAAGATCTGACAATTTATGGAAATGGTTTTCTGTACAAACATGAGGAGACAGAATACTAATTTATTTGGCAGAGTATTATCTAAAATTAATTTGTTAAATTAAATGCCATGAAAAACAAATTTTACCACACTAAAAGAGATTTAAATTTAAACAATTTAATAACAGGTAGGTAATTGTTTTGTCTCATGTATCCTGGTTTTTAGTTTTAAAAGACTCTAAAATGTTTAAACACTTTATTACTCTGACATAGAAAGGTCTAAAACTTGTTTAATGTACAGTTTAATGTAATTGTGTTCTTCTTTTACCACTATTATATCCTGATGACAAATTCTAGATGGATAAGGTTTCTTACCATAATACAATTTACAGACTTGCTTAAGGTTAAAACTGAAAAAATGTGTTTTCAGAAGAGCGCCTTGTCAATTGAGTACATAAAATAAACTATATTTTAAACGATGTCAAACTTAATTTAAATTTTGAATTTATATTTAGCTTGTTGGTTAATGTTTTTATTAGGTTTGATCATTTGTTAAGATACTTATGCCATAATTAAGAATAAAGATCCATCAGTCAGAACACTAACATTTTGGTTGAGAATAAGGTTGTCATGCGTGTCATGTTTTAAATTACTTTAAAAACTATTTTATTTTTAATGATATCAGGAATTTACTGGGAAAATGTAGTTGTTTCATATATAGAAGAGCAATATCCCAAAATTATCCAGTGTTAAATCCATGAATGTTTATCAGAAAAACCTGCTGTTTCAATTAATTGTTTCAGTTGAAAATATAATTACATTTAAAAAAGATGAATGACTTTATTATTTTACTGTGTAAAAATACAAATTATAATGTCACTTAGTCATAAAGTAATTTCACTTGGTAAAAATCTTATTGAGGAGGGCCAGTTTCTCCGCCACAGTATCGTGTCACTTGTGCCATTTATTTGATTCTGCAAAAGCCTTAATTTGTCATTAAGGCTCTCCAGAAGTTAGTTATACATCAATGACGTATCATAGCTATATATCCAACTCTAACTTGACAATCTGTAGCAGAGATGACGTTGAAGTGGTCCTATAGGTGAGTTTAAATTCTACAAGTAAGCCAAATATAAAAGGTTAATAAGCATCCCATTAATATAAGATTTAAGTACAATTTTAATCATTGGGCTGTAAAGAGTAATTCGCCATGTATTGAGCTACAGACACTCCAGAAAATATTCAATGTAAGTAGATTTTTCTCATAAAGTTGGCAGATATTGTTAGTTGTTCATTACCGGGTAAACAATATCAGGTTCCTAATTGATTTAATCAAGTTCCACTTACCTGCTACAAGCCTACCACAACCGCCGACATGAGAATATCGTAAACATGAAACCATGCCACTTCAGCTTTACTTATATATTTATGAATTAAAATTTACACTGATGTTAAAGCTACTTTTATTAATGGTACAGGAATTTAAATTATTTAGATAAAACCGAATTTATGAACTTATTTTAGGTATAGACCATATATAGTTTAAATGCATTATTTTTTAAATATAGATATAAAGGAACAACAAGACCTCTAATTTGTATAGATTCATGGGTATATACGAGTTTTTTACGATTTAATAATCAAAACAATGTGCTGAGGTGCATATGATTTAAACATACATTTAGAAACACTTATACAGTACATATAACTAGAGTTTGATATCTAATACGTAATATATTTTTGTTTCTGAAAAAATGTGTTAAGTAAACACTCACCTTTCCAAAAATGTTTAGGACTTTTTAGTAATTTAAAGTGCACAGGAGAAAACTGAACAAGTAACAGCCGTTTAAGTTTGTTGGATATTATCCTTATTTAATATTTTAGCTTCTGAAGTTTATTTATTTGTATACCCTGAAATCAGTTGTAAGTTAGAAACATATTTTTATTTACAGAATTTCCAACTTTATATTCATATTTTTAGATTAAAAGGAATAAAGAGGGGATCCATAAGCCTCCTACTATTTATCTCGATTTGCGTTTATAAGAAGTTTCGCTTTATTTTATAAACTCCCACCACCCTTGGACCTACCTCAACATAGCAAGCGTTTGTTGTTTTGTCAATAAATATAATGTAATAAGGGACAAAACAAACTGCTGTCCTGTCTCGTCTTATTAGATATTAATATTTCTTGGTGTAGTCTGCATGCTTTATAGAAAGGAAGTGCCTAGAGACTTAGTTGGTCTGTAAATTTACATGAGCTTATAAAACTTCATAGCATGTTGATGTTGTGCTTAAACTCGACGGCACTGAACGCAGTCAAACAATGTACTGGAAAAAATACAAAGAATGTATTTTGCAAAAATAAATTGCTTGTAGTGCATACAATTATTTTGACCCATAACTTCTGAAGTTTAATTACAGCCTATATAAATCAGCACAAAATATATGCCTTCAAAAGCTATTAAGAATAGTCTGTAAATACTAACTTTTTAAGAAGGGCCATCTGGGTGGAGACCTGAGATCCGAGGCAAAAATAAATTCATATTGTGTTTCCTAGAGGAAAGTTATTTCAGTTTGACACCTTAAACTTTTATGAATAAGTGTTCTTAACAAAAAATATCCTTAGCGCTCTCTATAATACAAATCTATGTTTGTTTTTTTGTCTGTTCATCTTTAATGAGCTCCTACACCACTCAGCCCACTCCAGTGAAACTTTGCATGATTATTCAGGTTAACCCTAGGAAGGTTTCTAGCCAATAATCAAAGACCTAGGACTTTAGGGCTTCACCGCACTGGACTTTTAAGTTATCTATGTTAACCTTGAGGAGTAATAATTGTATTTTCATTTCCATGGTAACAATATTTTAATAATGGTAAAAGAAACGGGAATCAATTGTAGTCAAAGACAAATACGCAAAAGAAATTACGTCTGGTACCAGCTAGTATACAATTAATAAGACAATGTGAAGGTTATTTTGTATTTTCTAATATATATACACTTAAATACAAATCGCTCAGTAACAGTTAGAGCTGTGCAGAATACTGAGGCGTTGAATTAGACGTGCGGCTTCCGTGGTTTGCAGCCTCCTTAACTGTGTGTAATTTGGTGTCGTGAAGTCTTGATAAAGAGTATTGTTAACGTCATTATGCATTCAAGTAATATTACTGTTTACTCTTTCAATTTAATTGCTTCTTTTTCTAACACGTTTATGGTTTATATAAAAGTTACGCTGAATAGCACTTCTTGTCAATTGACTCAGTTTTCCAAAATTGTCTTAATCACATTTCAGGCGCCCCATAAGAATATTTTATGATTAGTGTAAGTACATTTGCATTTCTTTTTACTATGTTTTCAATTTTATGAACAAGAGGTAATGCGTGTAAAATAGTCATATATTTTTCTACTAGAGTGTGAAAAATCTCTAGTCTATGATATTGAAGGCACGTATATTGGAAAACAAAATAGTGGATTAGTTGTAGTAACTGTGTAATTATAATGTCGTAAAAACGGTATTACTTTTCAATTATAAGTTACAAGGATGTTATGAATGTTATCCTCTTTATAAGCAGCAAAACATGTAGCTAAATCGTTCAAGTTTTAGACGATAAAATATACATAGGTCAATGTGAGATGGGCATAGATGCCCAGCATATGACCCGTTAATTCTTGTCTTGTTCTTTTCAGAGATACAGGGCACCAAAATTGTAATCAACGGCTGTAAAAATTATTCGTAATGTATTGAACTACAGAAATTTCAAAACAATTGCAATATAACTGGATTTTTACGCATAAAGGTAGCAGATATTGTTGGTTGTTCATAATAAATATAAAAACAAATTTTGGTTTTATAAATTTATTATATATAAACAATGTACAAGTTAAGGAAATACCAAAAACATACCTTACTTTAAACGTAACTTAAAAACATTTAAAATTAAAAAACCGTATCTTACTTTAAATGTATTAATTGTACATCCACATAATCTAGACACAGTATGATTATTTATATTCTACGAGAAGGCACAACAAAGATTGAAAATGGACGGAACGAGGTGATATTGCAGTAAGCTCTGTCCTCGGCACGTGTTCTGAACACTTGATCCTCTGAGGAATAAAAGAATAAAAAGAGAACGCGACAACCAGTGCAGAAATATTGATAGGGGCTGAGACGCAGGCTACTCAGACCGTGGCTGGAATACGAGATGCTTTCTGGATACCAATCTGTCACTTGGAAAAATAATCCTGTATATAATAGATTTGAGTTCATTATAAGGAAACTAACAATATTTTAAGCCCTCCGTGTCACAATTATTTGTTCGGAATACTATTCTAATAAACAAACTTGAGAAAAAATTGGCGTAAGTTTTTTTAGATATGTTGTAAAAACTAAAAATATCAAAAGAGTGAGTTTTATGACGAAACAATTTACCCACTCGAATTACATCTATATATCATTTTATGGTATTCATAAAAGAAAGAATTAGGTTAATAGATTGATTTTGTAAACAGGCAATTTACTTTGTTGACCGTTTTAACTCCCAAGGGAGGCTATATTTTGAATCTAAGTTAGTTTAAATTTTGAGTTGTTCTCATGAATCTAAATATAAATACAGTGTTTGCATTTTGTGTTCTTAATCAATTGTTTTCCCCTCTATAAATAACACTAATCAAATTAATTCTTATAAATTTGTTTATCATAAAGATAATTTATTGTTTTACTACATGGAATATGATTAATTACTTTTGCTATGAGGATGGCTCACAAATAAGGTTTGTTAAGAAATAACAAACCCCCTCCATCACAGATAAGGAGGGAGTAAATAAATTACTGAGAGCCTATATATAATTTATAGCAACAATGATTTTAAATGTAATGTCAAACTCTTCCCCCCCTAAAGCCCTTGCAAATTCTGTTGTAAGTGTTTCTTTGGCGTTGATATAGAAATTGTATTTGATTTGAAAAAAAGAATTTATGGTATATCCCATCGAATATTGTAAATTGTCAAGAGCTAATTAAGCTTGATCAAAATTTTCACTTCGTTCAGAAGAAACATAGAATAGACCTCTTAAATTTTAATTACCTAAAAGCCTTTAGGTGATTTATCAAATCGTTCATCATTTATAACATTGTTGATTTTAATGACAGTTTGCATCATTATACAACAGCATATTTTAAAATTTGTTTAACTTGTGGCAGAACTTCTTTGAATTTTTTTATGTTAAGTGATTTATTTATGTTGCCATATCAAATTCCACAATTAAAAATATCTCCCACTAAAACATCGATGTCAAAATTAACTTATTTCTCAATCTTCTTAGTTCATCAATATTGTAAATTACCAAACTGTAGTATTTGGTGACAGCCATCATCTCCTCCTTCTCTGACGCATTATCTCTCTTCTCTTACAGGCTGCTGGATGTCGACAAAGGGTTGCCGTAGGGTTTCATCCATCATCCTCTTCCAGCCGCCTCCACTTTTTATATCAATCCTCTTACCAATTTATAGTATTTGGTGACAGCCATCATCTCCTCCTTCTCTGACGCATTATCTCTCTTCTCTTACAGGCTGCTGGATGCCGACAGAGGGTTGCCGTAGGGTTTCATCCATCATCCTCTTCCAGCCGCCTCCACTTTTTATATCAATCCTCTTACCAATTTGTAGTATTTGGTGACAGCCATCATCTCCTCCTTCTCTGACGCATTATCTCTCTTCTCTTACAGGCTGCTGGATGCCGACAGAGGGTTGCCGTAGGGTTTCATCCATCATCCTCTTCCAGCCGCCTCCACTTTTTATATCAATCCTCTTACCAATTTGTAGTATTTGGTGACAGCCATTATCTCCTCCTTCTCTGACGTATTCTCTCTTCTCTTACAGGCTGCTGGATATCGACAAAGGGTTACCGTAGTGTTTTATCCATCATCCTCTTCCAGCGCCTCCACTTTTTATATCAATCCTCTTACCAATTTGTAGTATTTGGTGATAGCCATTATCTCCTCCTTCTCTGACGCATTATCTCTCTTCTCTTACAGGCTGCTGGATGTTGACAAAGGGTTGCCGTAGTGTTTCATTCATCATCCTCTTCCAGCGCCTCCACTTGTTATATCAATCCTCTTACCAATTTGTAGTATTTGGTGACAGCCATCATCTCCTCCTTCTCTGACGCATTATCTCTCTTCCCTTACAGGCTGCTGGATGTCGGCAAAGGGTTGCCGTAGTGTTTCATCCATCATCCTCTTCCAGCGCCTCCACTTTTTATATCAATCCTCTTACCGATTTGTAGTATTTGGTGACAGCCATCATCTCCTCCTTCTCTGACGCATTATCTCTCTTCTCTTACAGGCTGCTGGATGTTGACAAAGGGTTACCGTAGTGTTTCATTCATCATCCTCTTCCAGCGCCTCCACTTGTTATATCAATCCTCTTACCAATTTGTAGTATTTGGTGACAGCCATCATCTCCTCCTTCTCTGACGCATTATCTCTCTTCTCTTACAGGCTGCTGGATGTCGACAAAGGGTTGCCGTAGGGTTTCATCCATCATCCTCTTCCAGCCGCCTCCACTTTTTATATCAATCCTCTTACCAATTTATAGTATTTGGTGACAGCCATCATCTCCTCCTTCTCTGACGCATTATCTCTCTTCTCTTACAGGCTGCTGGATGTTGACAAAGGGTTGCCGTAGTGTTTCATTCATCATCCTCTTCCAGCGCCTCCACTTGTTATATCAATCCTCTTACCAATTTGTAGTATTTCAAATCAAATCAAATCAAAAATTCCTTTATTCTGTCACATGTAAATTATTTACAAAGAATAGAGTCAGTACTAGCCTAAATAATACATAAATAATAATACATCATACAAGTTAGTTCTTAATTTATTAAAATTGTTTGTACCTTCATTCCAAAAATACAGTAAAAAAAGAAAAAAGTAATACAGTATACAGTAAAAAGTGAAAAACTAAAGAATATATAAAGGCATATTTATTATGTCCCAGAATAACCACCAAAGCTCATTCA
The DNA here is from genome assembly GCA_963675035.1 of Allygus modestus. Lineage (NCBI taxonomy): Eukaryota > Metazoa > Arthropoda > Insecta > Hemiptera > Cicadellidae > Allygus > Allygus modestus. The sequence goes on along the minus strand of OY776115.1, from coordinate 149,618,786 downwards.
AATACAGAAGCTCACCCCAAAAAAGTGAGTCTGGTTTATGAGACAAATTCTTGGAGAGAGTAAAAAGCTGATTCAATTAAATATGTTTTCAGTAATCTCAAAATCTTATTAGGGTCTTTCTCTGATTTCATATTTTGTGGGAGGGCGTCAAAAAACTTATTTCCTACATAGGTTGTTCTCTTTTTAAAAAATTCCAAATTATGTTGTTCGACTAAGCGATGAGCTCTAGTGTTATATGAATGTGTTGTGTTGCCAATTGAAATCCTATTATTGAGTAATGTAAATTTGATTGTTTCATAAATGTATAAACTAAAAACAGTAAATATTTTTAAATCTTTAAAAATATGTTTGACTGAATCTTTTGATTTTAAATAAAACATTATTCTAAATGCACGTTTTTGTTGAATCAGAATTTTATCCATGTTCTTTTTGGTTGTTGATCCATATATACAAACACCGTAGGCAATATGTGAATGAACTAGGGCAAAATAAATAGATTTCATGGTTTCAATATTACACGAGTGGACCATTCTCCTTAAAGCATATAGGCCACTTGAAGTTTTATTTAGTATGCGTTTAACATGGTCGTCCCAAGACAAGTGTTCATCTATAATCAAACCCAAAAATTTGGTTTCATGTAAATGTGTTAGTATTTCATCTTCAATGAATATTGTTGGATTTATCCTATTTCTTCCTTTTTTTGTTGCAAAAGATACAAAACTTGATTTACTAGAGTTTAAAAGAAGGTTTTTACTATTTAAGAATTCTTTAATTAAAGATAGGCTAATGAAAGATGATATTTCAATATTCTCTTCAGTGTTAGCGGAGACAATGACATTAGTATCATCCGCGTAAAGACACACTTTACTATTTCTGCCCCATGACACTCCAGGTAAACCCTTCAGGTAGCATAGAAATAGTAAAGGGCCCAGAATAGATCCCTGAGGGACACCGTATTGCACTGGTAATGGACGAGAGAAAAATTTATCTTTATACATAAACTTTGGATGATCTATAAAATGTTCTATTTCAACAAATTGCTTTCTTTGTGAGAGGTACGAGCGAAACCAAGCCAATTCTGTACTTTTTACGCCTAGGGAGCTAAGAACTTCAATTAATTTGTGGTGCTCAACACTATCAAATGCTCGGGACAAGTCCAAGAAAACACCTACAACTTTTTCACCCCTGTCAACAGATTCGATGATGGAGTCAACAAATTCTATACCGGCTGTTACCGTTGACTTGTTTGGCCTAAAACCATGTTGTTGCCTATCCAATAACACGTTTGATTCAAGATAGTCTGAAAATTGATTGAAAACAACCTTCTCGAGAATTTTTGAGAATACCGGAAGCAGTGATATAGGTCTGTAGCATTTTATATCCTCTGAATCACCTGTTTCGAAAATTGGAATGACTCTGGCAGTTTTAAATCGTTCAGGAAATATTCCTGTTATCAGTGAGTGATTAATTATGTGAGCTAAAGGTGCACAGATAAATGGGAGCGCTGCTTTAATGATCGATATAGGGATTTCATCATTGCCTGATGAGTATTTATTTTCAAAATATAATACTGTTTTTTCAATATCTCTCTCCGTGACAGTTGAAAATTGAAATTCTGCATTTAAAGGAGCTGTAAAGTGAGTATTTGCTGGGGTAACTGTGGTTATCTTAGGAACTATTAGATCTTTTACAGCATTAACAAAGAAAGTATTGAAAGTTTCACAAATATCAATTGGATCTGTGAGATAACTACCTTGATGAAATAATTTTATATTTTTATTAGATTTAAATGATTTTCCTATTTCAGTATTTATCAATTTCCATGTAGTTTTAACCTTATTTCTTGAGTTCTTAACCTTTTCCTCAAAGTAAGTTTTTTTGTTTTTAATAACATCTCTCTGAAGTTCTTTTTTCCTATTTTTAATCTGCATCTTAATGTTATTGTCCTTAAGCTTCCTGAATTGAGATTCCAAATAAACTATTTCAGACTGTTTTGATTTCAATGCATTGTCAACCCACTTTTTTGGTTTACATAGGTTTTCGGTTACATATAGTTTGGGAAAGTTTACCTCAAAGTGGTACTTAAAAATATTATAAAATACATTGTACTTTAACTCAACATTAGATTGAAGAACCTGAAACCAGTACTCAGACCTTAAACCTCTCAGAAAGGTTTCCGTGTTTCTCTCATTAAACTTTCTCATTTGTTTTCTTATTAATTTAGATTTGTTGTGATCAGTAACTCTCAGTTCCATCAATTGACCGTCATGATCTGAGATCAGAGTAATTAATCCAGTTACTCGTAAGCAGTGAGGGTCTATATTTGTGATAAAGTTGTCAGGGGCAGTTTTCGATTGCACCGTTACTCGGGTTGGAAAGTTGACTGTATATCTCATGCCATATATTGTTAAAATATTAATAAATTTGTTATACTTATCATCTTTGTTCAAAACGTTTATATTGAAATCTCCGGCAATGATAATTTTATCAAATTTTTTACATAAAGTACTTAACAAGATTTCCAAATTTTCAAGAAATTGGTCCAGGTTTAAATAGTCAGGAGATCTATAAATACACCCAAACAAAAAAGTGTAATTGTGAGCACTGATTTCAGTCAAACAATATTCAAACTCTTTTTCGATTAGAAGTGGTTGAACAGAAGGTAAATTGATACATCTAAAATTTACATTTTTGTGGATTAGGATTATTACACCACCACCTCGCCCCAATCTTCTGGAGAAATATGATGCTGTTGTGTAATTAGACAGATTAAGTAAGTCTAGTTCATCTTTTGTCATCTTATGCTCAGTGAACGCTATGACATCTGGATTTATCTCCTCAAGAAAAATTTCAAGAAGATCTAGGCGAGACGGTAAATGCAGAACATTATGGTGTAGAATGGAAAGAAAATTATTACATTTATTCTTACTGTTTAGACTAATTGATACATCTTGGAATAACGGTGTTTGAAAACGGTGAGGTGTTATCATATTGGTGAAGGTATCAGAGGAAGCTGTGAGTTTAAAGGACAGGTTGATTGAGGCACACTATGTGATACGGTAGGGATATTAACAATGGATGATGGGGTTAAGGATTTCAGAATGTGGGGCACTTTCACACTGCTCTGCTTTTCCACTGAACACTTCACCACTTCATTAAACTGCTGAGAACCAGGAACCAATACAGGTGATGGGCAGACAGCAGCAGGCGTCGGGGGCAGGATGGAAATATCAGTGGTGTTGGTTGAGGCGTCAGTGCTTGGTTGGATCTCCAAAGACTGCTGCAGGTCCTCCGTGGGCATCTCACTCATAACAGACGAGTTACAAGTTTCAGACAGATCTTCTGGGGAATCTCTTTCACGACTGCAACTATCGATTTGGTGACAGCCATCATCTCCTCCTTCTCTGACGCATTATCTCTCTTCCCTTACAGGCTGCTGGATGTCGGCAAAGGGTTGCCGTAGTGTTTCATCCATCATCCTCTTCCAGCGCCTCCACTTTTTATATCAATCCTCTTACCAATTTGTAGTATTTGGTGACAGCCATTATCTCCTCCTTCTCTGACGCATTATCTCTCTTCTCTTACAGGCTGCTGGATGTTGACAAAGGGTTGCCGTAGTGTTTCATTCATCATCCTCTTCCAGCGCCTCCACTTGTTATATCAATCCTCTTACCAATTTGTAGTATTTGGTGACAGCCATCATCTCCTCCTTCTCTGACGCATTATCTCTCTTCTCTTACAGGCTGCTGGATGTCGACAAAGGGTTGCCGTAGGGTTTCATCCATCATCCTCTTCCAGCCGCCTCCACTTTTTATATCAATCCTCTTACCAATTTATAGTATTTGGTGACAGCCATCATCTCCTCCTTCTCTGACGCATTATCTCTCTTCTCTTACAGGCTGCTGGATGCCGACAGAGGGTTGCCGTAGGGTTTCATCCATCATCCTCTTCCAGCCGCCTCCACTTTTTATATCAATCCTCTTACCAATTTGTAGTATTTGGTGACAGCCATCATCTCCTCCTTCTCTGACGCATTATCTCTCTTCCCTTACAGGCTGCTGGATGTCGGCAAAGGGTTGCCGTAGTGTTTCATCCATCATCCTCTTCCAGCCGCCTCCACTTTTTATATCAATCCTCTTACCAATTTATAGTATTTGGTGACAGCCATCATCTCCTCCTTCTCTGACGCATTATCTCTCTTCCCTTACAGGCTGCTGGATATCGACAGAGGGTTGCCGTAGTGTTTCATCCATCATCCTCTTCCAGCGCCTCCACTTTTTATATCAATCCTCTTACCAATTTGTAGTATTTGGTGATAGCCATTATCTCCTCCTTCTCTGACGCATTATCTCTCTTCTCTTACAGGCTGCTGGATGTTGACAAAGGGTTGCCGTAGTGTTTCATTCATCATCCTCTTCCAGCGCCTCCACTTGTTATATCAATCCTCTTACCGATTTGTAGTATTTGGTGACAGCCATCATCTCCTCCTTCTCTGACGCATTATCTCTCTTCTCTTACAGGCTGCTGGATATCGACAAAGGGTTACCGTAGTGTTTCATCTATCATCCTCTTCCAGCGCCTCCACTTGTTATATCAATCCTCTTACCGATTTGTAGTATTTGGTGACAGCCATCATCTCCTCCTTCTCTGACGCATTATCTCTCTTCCCTTACAGGCTGCTGGATGTCGGCAAAGGGTTGCCGTAGTGTTTCATCCATCATCCTTTTCCAGCGCCTCCACTTTTTATATCAATCCTCTTACCAATTTATAGTATTTGGTGACAGCCATCATCTCTTCCTTATCTGACGCAGTATCTCTTCTTCTCTTAAAGGCTGCTGGATGTCGGCAGAGGGTTGCCGTAGGGTTTCAACCTTTATTCTCTTTTATCACCTCTATTTTTCCTTAATCCTTCTACCTCCTTTTAGTAATCAGGAACATCCACCACATTCTCACTCTCTGTTGCGTTATCAGAAGCTACAGAGTTCACATCTAGTGTCACCAAGGATCCGGTCTCTGTTTTCCTTGACGGATGAATCTGCGATCTATTCAGACTGCACTTCCGACTGCACCCAGAAGAAAACTTCCAATCATGAATTCATCAATTTTGTTTCCGTGGTTTTTAAAATTATGTAGAAATTGTTACTACGCAATGGTTTATTGTTTGATTGTAGTGTATTTTTAAAGATTTAATCTAAGGCATCTGGTTGTGAATGTAATATGTTGGTTTTCCCATTTAAACCAACTTACATAAACTTATTTAATCCACTGCAAGGGAACAATACTAGCAAATATTTTGTATTACAAAATATAAAAGAATTTTATCATATTAAAACAATTTAGTTATCTTCGTATAATACTATGTGTATTCACCAGTAATTATCAGTTTACAGTATTGATTGTTTTTACATTTTTTACTGATACTACCGTAAAGTAGTAAGTCACTGTGAATGATGTCAAAGCAACTGATATTGAAACACTGTATTTAAACTTTAAACAAATAATTATCCAACCCAATTATAGATAGGGCATGTAAGTGATAAATGTGATCATAATAAAAGGTACTAATCAATATTGAAGATAAATAATGGAGATTAACGCAGGGCGGACAAGACCTTGTCAGACATGCCGCTACAACACAACAGCCAACTGTCATTGTGGTTGTGTGATATGTGGTCTCCTATCTAACTCCCCGTTGACAAATGAAAGAGACATGACTGTAACAAACTAAGTCTACATGAACTTAGTTTACATTGTCAAAATGTCCTAAACGTACTTTTAACAGGAACAAATCATCATCAGTATTAATTACGAGGTGTTTGGGTTTTTAAACTCTACCCAATTTAAACAAATATATCCCAAAGATCAATAGAGTTTAAATAGTTAATTGCAAAATAGCTTCTCTTTCTTAATTTTTTAAACCGGTCCTGCCCAGGTTGGTGAACCTAGGGGTTTTAAGTGAAAATTATAAAAACTACAATAATTTATATAATATCTCAAAATGTTTTATTACTATAAGCACTTTCCACGACTGGAAATTAATTACAAATTACAATTGCTAATCCAACAAATTTATAATTGGCACTAATATATTCCTTACTAGGTTCAGTAATCAATATCACCATTGAAACAAACTGAAATAGTAATTGAAGATTGTTATGACAATTTACACGGTCTCTGACGAGGGCAGATATCATCTAATGTCCGACACTTGTTCGCATAACACTAACGAGATTTGCATCTCTCTTCCTTAAAGTTGTGCGTTGTGATGTAAATAAACTACTAGGAGATAGAGGCTTTTTAACTGACACATATAATTGTTTTGAGGGGATAATATTTTTACCGAGAGAAAAGAAGCTTTTGTACTAAATAATTCTGGAAAATGTTTAAAACAAAGACTATTACACTGGTTACTGACGGTAACCATTGTTTTTTTATACTTTTCCTTGGTTTTATGTAATTTGTATGCTTAAGAAAAAACAGCATGCTATTCTTTTTCTTTCTTTCTTTCTAATACTTTGCTCTTTTGAATTTCCTCTCATATATTCTTACAAGTAGATAGTATTCCTCCCGAAAAATGTAAGTTCGTGTTTTGCCATAGACATTGAAAATATATACTTTAAAATACTAGGCCTTAGACAGCTTATTATCAAAACGTTAAAACGATTAGCTAGCCCCTATCGTGGGACTCATATTGCCATACCAACGAAAAACATCCTCTACTTGTTCATGTTCTAACCTGGGACCGTTTATCACATTACATAACCTAGGCACCTTATTAATCTTATTTTGGCTTGTACCTTCCTTAGCCCAGCTTTTAAAAAACACAAGGAACTAGTCCACTAGGTCTAGCAGTCCTTATTTTGCGCGGAGATTTACCTGGAATAAATTAAACACATAGTCTCTTTCCATCCTCTCCATCATACTCACACTGATCACGTTCACAAATAACACACATGATTGGCCTTCATCAGGAGTATTTCCCAGCGCGGGCTGCAGGCAGCAGAAGGTGTGATCTGCATTGCGAGGAACGCCCGAGCAGAAAATGCGGTCCAGTGAGTCAGTGTTGGACTTTGAGTGTCTGAAAAATCCTGTGTCTTTTCAATCTTGGTTAAACATGTGGGATGAGTCATGTTATAGCCACTAACGAGTACTTTTTGTTTGATTTTGTGTGTAACGTTTCGGTGGAAACACATCGTATATGTTATCAGTAGCATATTGTATAAAGATCTAGAGTTTTTATAGAAATAAATTATAACAATTAGAGTTATGAAAAGGTAAAAAATTCCGTCTAAAAATTCAGAAAATTCGTCTTAAACCATGTTTAGTAAGTTTAAAAGTTCTCCCGTTTGAAATATTCAAAGGTGCGGGGAAAACTTCTTGATTTAACTAAAACAGGAGCTACGCAGGGTTTGTAACTTTGGTAGTGAAGTTGTCGGGCGCCCCGCACGACTCAAACTTTGCTCGCTCAAGTTGTTTTCCGTAAATAAATAAGGTTAAAAGTAGTGTTATGTATAAGCCAAAATTTAATATAAGTCAGTTTAGGTTTACAATTTTTAAGGTCATTAACGTTATAGTCCAAGATATAGTTACTAGAATTTGGTTTGCCTTACAGACAATACATGGTTATATAGTCATAGATGTATTTCATCAATGTACGAAATCCTAAGCAGTTGTTTAATCGGTTGTTATCTCCTCAAACAACATCTTCTGAATCGGGAATGTGTATGGTAATGTGTGCTTGGATGAAAACGTTGGATATTTTGTCTTGTCTTACAATACAATCTAACTTAGTGGGAAGTTGAATGTTATTTGTGTATCAATAGCAACGACGATAATGGGACTGATTCTAATTCAATAACAATGTCGGAGGCTCAGGCGTTGACGCTGTTTGACGTTTGACGCGTATAACCACGCTCATCACGGCACGGGCTTGTGGCAGCAGGATGGATCTGAGAGGTGATTCTCTTGGACCCTTGCCTAGCGTATTGAAGGAATGTGGAAAGGGAGGGTTTCAGCTTAGGTTTCTGGAAAGTTTATAAGTTTTGTAAATAATAAATAAATATTTGTAATACTAGATTTTTTTACTTTTCGAAAATCATGAGGTTTAAAGATTTGCACAAGTTGGGACAGTAACAAAGGGATTCAATGGGGTGACTAATGAAATTTCTAATTTAAAATGTAATGTTACTAGAGCATCCAAAGCTGACGAGACACTCTAAATAGTTGGTACAGAACTTCTGTCTTCAGCTACTTCTCCAAACCAATTAGGACGACTGCAGTTTCAGAAGTTAAACTTCTATCTTCAGGCCGAGTTCAAAACTTCAAACATAATTATATGGTACGTTCTCAATCATTCAAAATTCACGTAATACAATCACAAACGATACGATTACGAAATAAATGAACATCATTCATTCATTCATTGGAGTGTACATTTAGTAGGTAATCACCGACTGATGTAGATTACAGAAAACACGACAGCCGACCTTGATTTGTATTTTGGACCTTCACATTTTAATGATTTAGTTGAATGCATAGCAACGGTTTGTATAATTATGTTAGAATGACTGTGCTTGGTCTGAATAAAGAAGTATAGCTTCAGAAATCGCGGATTAGATACCATGTTCATCCTATTTGGACTGGAGAAATAGCTGAAGACGAAGATGTTGTTATACCTATTTAGAAAAAATAGAGAATTTCAGATTTTCCAAAGTACAAAGACAGGTCATATTTGAAATGGTTTTAAATACCTACGTTTCACAACCATTTAAGTGGAAACGAATTATCAATTATTATATTATGTTATATATTTACCGTCTGTATGTGAATCAGTATAAGTGTAAATATATCTTAATTGTTGTAAGACGTCTTTTATTACATCCCGTAACAAATTATATCGATTAACATCCAAATGGCGGACATTGTTGAATAAAATACATACACAACAATCGTAGCAGAAGAATTGGTCTTACCATTTTAATTATGGATGAATAACAGAGTGGGTGGATGTTTTGTTCAGCGTCGAAGAAAGTTTATATTTCTAACTGACAGTTTGATAAACAAAGACCATGTAATTTTGTTCTGTTGTCGTTCTACTGACCTTATGTTACAATCTATTATTCAAAACAATATCTTCGGTACCTACTACAAGAAATTAAATTCATGTATTATATGAAAAAATTGTATAAGAAATTATAAGATGCATTACATTATTACATTAAGTATACTCCACAAGTTGTACAAGCAATAATTTCAATTATCAGCTGGTTGAAAACCTTCATAAACGATATTATTTTTATTACTTTTACAAAATATGATCAGAATAAAATATAATTGTAGTAATTAAACGTTTAGTTCATTTTTAGAGTACAGTAGTTGTATTTTTACTTGCAAAGTATCGCTAAACAGCTGAAAACCGGATTAAAAACCGGATTAAATGGATAAAAATACATCAGTGGAAATGTTGCAGCAGATTGGGGAACCCCATCAGATTATTATAAGGTTTTATAATTAGTTTAATTGATTACTAACCTTAATTTCTTTCGTAAGTACAGTGTACTATATATTTACTTATGAAAACTGCACCGTATTAAACCATTTTACAATTTTTGGCCGAGATTAGTATAATAAGTCAAAATAAATACAACTTCTCCAACTTATGAAAATCTAATTCGTGTTACATTGGTTGGAAAAATCCATTAAATACGGTTTAAAAATAATAAAGCTAAACCTGGCAACAGAACTACAGTATTTAACGCTCAACCAGTAGTGCTACACAGATTTAAAGCAACTGGTCCGTATTATGAGGGTTATATTACAGTGTATAACAGGCTTGCGAACACTAACTGTGAGTGGGGTTTACTATATGCGGTTAAAGTTTTTCAGTGCTACCAAATACCTAACAGGTCATTTAACCTGATATTTTCTGTGGTTGAGCGGATAGCCAACTTCTTTAGGCTATTGAACTTTTATTTGTTGGTCAGAAAGAATGATCTATTTTTATTCTGTGTTCTTTTAGTCCTTTAAGATATGTAAAATTGGTCTCCCCTCAAATTTACTATATTTAATTTACTATATTTTATTGGTCTCCCCATAATTACTATATTTAAAACTTACAATGACGTCATTAGACATAACAAAGCCTATCTTCATTTAACGTTGATTCCCTATAACAAAGCAAATTGGTAAAAAAATTGTATTGCTTCAAACTTTCAAATATACATTTAAAAGTTGTATTTATACAACTAAAATTTTAAAATCAATATTGTAACCTTTTGGATACTTTTAATGATATGTTAAAATTATTCATATAAAAATTACACTTACAAATAACTGGACATCCATTTAGATTATAATGTTTCTGGTTGCTTTTGATGTTCCTTTACAAAAGTTGTATTTTTCCTATTATATATTTTTTGAACTAGCGTCAATATGAGAAGTGTACCCGTGTATGATATGTACAAACACAGTTAATTAACTATATGTATTAGCAGCAGTGTGTGAAAGTCAGGTTGAAATGTTAATGCAATCAACAGTATAATTATTAACATTGGCAACTGTCAACTTATGCCAAGCTAATTAACCGTTCTTAGTTTGTTTGCTCATCATGCAATCTTTTTACATTCATATCGAATTTCCAAGTGAGAATGATAGAGAGAGTTTCAAAATGTTTACTAATACCAGCATGTTTGTCACATTATATAAAGTTAAAAGGTGTAAAATTATCTTAATAATCTCTAGAAGGGTTAAACGTTTTGAATAATATGACTAGTGTGATAATCCAGTTTGTGATGTGTTTGTGTTCGTATTTAGGATTGTCCCAGGATCCATGCTGCATTGAATTCTAAGGTAGGTGTTGCCCAAATAACTCAAAAATAAGTATAAGGGCTTATCTGAAAAACAATATTTTATGAGTGTTTTTTGTAGCTAGTTCAAATAAACATTTGCTTAGCACATTTTTTAAACGCACCATTTTTACTAACACCAGGTTTTCCTAGATTTGCATATGGAATTAATAGTATGGAAACAATGTAAACACCATAAACCACCAAAATAAGTTAAATCCATCAAATTTGATATTAAATGTGTAAAAATAAAGTTGATGAAATTAATAAAATTCCTGAGAAAATGTTGTGAAGGTTCAATACTGGACCCAGCTTCCATTGGCCAGTGGGCTATTAATTAATGACCATTACTAAAGAATCAGTCGGTCTTGATTAGTAATGTGGCTACTCAAGGCATCTCAGCCATTTTACACTCATCATTCAGTCATTCAGTCGTATTCGCCATAACATACGTCCTAGTGCGTCGGTGTCTTACATAGATACTAAGATATTCCGCATAATTTACTCCTGAAAATTTCCAAGTATTATAGTTGTAAATAAAACTAAAAAAATCTTGTAAATAAAAAATGTCTATGGTAATGTGTTTTGATCCGCATTGCTTTTATTTCAGGTTAAACAGGTAAATATTCTCGCCTGTACATATAAAACGGCCACGAGGTGGAGGATGCTATTGCATGTTATCACTTTTATACAGTTAAGAAAATAAATTTCTAAATGGATGTTGGAAAAAATATAAAAATAAGAAATATTTGGTTATTTGAAGTTTGTATATGTTTAGCAAATTTCAATTGACACAGTTCAGAAGATCAGTAAATCATGCTGCATCATATGTATCCAATGATAGTGTTATCGCAATGTACAATATTACCAATTTAACTAATTATGATCGATATGGTCTATCTATATTGCTGGACTATGTATTATCATTCTCATGTGTACAAGTCTAGAGTAACGTAACACAATGCTTTGTAAGGTTGTTATTGCATTCTATCAGAATAAATATTGGAGGTTTACATAGTTGCAGATCTCCAATAATAAAGTCAGCTTTTAAGATTTCAGGCTGATCCAGCATTATAGTGATAAATAGTCTCAAGACATGGAACCCTTTTATTAGAGAGGTTGTTAGTGGGGCTGAGTTACAGTAGCAAATGTTTCAAACCGTTATGCTATGTTTTGACCTAGTATATATTTTAGTTAATTTTTATAGAGTTATAAACAATGTTCAAATCTAAATAATGTAATAAAATGGAGCATTAATAACGCTTTCAATACTAAATATTTTAAGTCTCAAAAGAGCTGGAGGGTTATAATATGAAAACACTATGTTTTTTTTAAATTAAGCTTTGGTTACAAAAATAAATTTTGGATAAATGTTGGTCACATAATATTCAAAAATTTGTTCTAACCAATTACTTATAATAAGCATGTGCAAACTCTATAAAAATATCATTTAAAATAAGTGCCTAACGCATTTTACCCAATCTTTACCAAGCATAACAATATAGTCTATTGGTTGCGCAGCTTCTCGTTGTATCTGTTAAGACGATTTTCCCTGATAAAGCCGAGGTCGAATCTGGTAAATATTCGGATCACGCTGTCGACTTAGGAGACCTCCATCGATCGAGCAAAACCGGATTACATAACGGCCCCAACATGGCGTGGTAGCAATTCGATGGAAGTATATTTGTATTTATTTATTTATTTATTACGGTATTGTACTAAAATTACCTTTTAACTATACAAATCTTACAACTTTACATACATCAAAATCTTGACTAAGATTTGTTCACCGACAATCTATCCTGATTTTAATATAAATTATCTCAGAAAATAAAGATTATAACTGTATAATAGCACTTAAATTTGTGGTTTCGTTCTATGTTTTAAGCTGCTATTTACCGGGTTCTTACATCACGTGTGCGTTAGGATGGTGTTTGATCAGGTCACAACAAAATGCAAATGTTTTTTATATTCAGGGTAACAACAGAAAAACAAATTTCCATATTACAAATTTTTATTTTTGTATTAGAAAGAGTGATTGGTAATCGAAAATACTTCTTTATTAAGGTGAGATTTACCAATTTGATACTTGTTGTTGTTAAAGATTCTTAAATATTAGTCATATTCCTTCTCAATTATAAATAAAAAAATATAACGCAATTTAAGAAAACAACAAATTTAAATTAAATCCTAGTTGATGAAAGCCTAGTTATTATTTTGAAATTTGTCAAAAAATTCCCTCTTACAATAGCGTTATATTAACTTATTAAGATTAAGGTAGTTCAATCCTAGCTGAGGCTTCCAAAAGCTCACCAACTAAGTTACACATCTTGCAGTGTTTCTCTTTGTGGTACAATAACAAAAGCATTTAGATATCTTCAACGCCAAAACACATACATTATCCTTGGTAAGATCATGTCGACACAGAGGATCACTCCAAGTTTGGTAGGTCTATGTGCATAACAGCAAGACTAATGAGTCGCCAACACACAATATGAGGGCTGCTAGAAAAGCATAAATTTGTCACCGCCCCAGTTTAATGTTAAGGTTATATACATTAAGATGTTCAGTAACATAAATATTAAAAGCTGCAACGTAATTTGTTAACTCAGATAATTTAAAGAGCAAACCTCTCAAAAAATACCTAAATACATAAACAAATCGCAGTGGGATGATTGGAATGTAAATTACATTTTAGTAGTAGTATACAATTTTTATTATACGTAAGGCGATTCGTTTTTATTTCACTCCCTTTTGATGTTCTCTAAACTATTTCAATAGTAATACAGGGTTAACATACAGGGTGAGTTTTATTTAAACGAGTCCCTCCTACTTTTTTCTATATTTATTAAGATATCGACTCCGGGCCACCGCCGATAATTGTTGACTAGCTTATACTTCATTTTGACTTAGTTATTATTTTGGCCACGATCTTGGATCCACCATATTTGATTCAACAATATATTATCAAATGTAAAGGTGGGGTTGTGACCCGTCATATAGAAGTATTTTTTTACGGTGAACACAATGCTGTAACCTGGTTTTGTAAATCTATTCATTTTGAAGATATTAGTGATTAAAAAAAAGATTTTGGAGGTGATTTAAAATGTCCCAACCTTAAAACATCTCCATATTCTCATCATTACACCAAATAATGACCATATACTACCAATCATTTCTGGGTGTATTTTTCTTAGTTTTTTTAATTAAAATTTTCATCCACCATCTTGGATCCGCCATTTTGGAATAAGATAATGTTTTCAAATATTAAGGTAGAATTGTGACCCACCATGTCCAACTGTTTTTCAATGCTGAAATCAATGCTGTAACCCGTTTTCAGATATTACCTTTCGGTCTCATGATATTGAAAGATTTTTGTTTAACAAATCAAAATGGGCCACGTAACTAGAGCCCAAACGTAAAAGGGCCCACGCAACTTTCAAACGTAAAAGGGCCCACGCAACTTTCAAACGTAAAAGGGCCCACGCAACTTTCAAACGTAAAAGGGCCCACGCAACTTTCAAACGTAAAAGGGCCCACGCAACTTTCAAACGTAAAAGGGCCCACGCAACTTTCAAACGTAAAAGGGCCCACGCAACTTTCAAACGTAAAAGGGCCCACGCAACTTTCAATCGTAAAAGGGCCCACGCAACTTTCAAACGTAAAAGGGCCCACGCAACTTTCAAACGTAAAAGGGCCCACGCAACTTTCAAACGTAAAATGGCCCACGCAACTTTCAAACGTAAAAGTAGGCTTTTATGTTTGAAAATATATAGTTGAATCCAATATAGCAGATCTAAGACGGCGGCTAAAAATATTAACTAAGTCAAAATTGAGTATAAGTTGGTCAACAATGATCGGTGGTGGTCCGGAGTCGATATATTAAGAAATGTAGAAAAGGCATGGGAGGGACTCGTTTAAATCTCACGCTGCATATTATCACAAACTATTCGTACAGAAAGTACATACAGTACAGTACAGTTATTTGTATGTTGTTTATAATTACTCCTCATATCTATAAATAATAAAATGCAACCCGGCTCTTGTCAGTATTATATAAAAATGTATGAAGTACATTCAGTAATTGATAATGAAAAATGAATGTAAAACAGACGTATGTAGGGAAAAGCGTAAACATTCGTATTTGTTTCCTCTACTCCAAGAGATAGGTCCGAAGACAAAAGTTCAACGCTTGTGGAAGAACATTTTCTTGAAACTAGAAGAAGCTGTGATGGTGTGTTGGAATTTAACAATAAAACTCTTTTATGGATTGGCCTTACAACTATACATCAAATCACAGGCAGGCAGAAAGGCAGTTTTTACTTCCATAAGTGTCCGTTCTACATCTACAACATTTTACATTTTGACAGTTTGTACTGCTCTAAGTTTTAAATGTTGGTCTATAATATTAAATCGTGTTAAAAGGCACAATATAACTCCAATGGTTGTGATATATTCTTCCACAAAACAAGTAATAACAAAACCTACATCTATTTAATTTAACTTGTTACTGTAAATGAGGGAACTGTATGTTTTAAATATATGCATTGTTAACATTTTGTTTTATCAGTGGCAAAATCCCACCATGCAGTAGTAAACCCCAAGTTTGCATTATGAATGTTTAAATTAAAATGTTATCCAATAAGTATTTATAATGAAAATGCAGCCATTAAATTGTCTTTAATTCAAGTTGGTTACACTGTTTGCAAATGAATTTAATCATGTGTACATATTAGAAAGGGTAATTAAGTTTTATTGCGGAAAGAAGTTGATAATATTGTTTTATTCAACACTACACGAGTTCCAAGTAAACCGCTGAAGCCGCACGGCTAATCCAACCGCTCAGTATTCTGCAAAGCTGGAGCTGTTACTGCGCGACTGGTATTTAGGCGATAAAATGTTACTATCCGTAATACTGAGTGGGAGTACTACAGTTCATATTATCTATATCTATAAATACGAAAACGCGATCATCCCCTAGGCCAAACCTCTACACCTATAACCATGACATTTGGTCTGCTTCTTTAACGTAGGGTAACTACTAAGAAAGGATTTTAAGAGATTCACATAGGGCTCCTCCCCACGGGGAATCAAAGATCCAATCCAGTGTTATTCTTATGGAATACAAAAAACCGACCATTCCCCAGGCCAAACCTCTACACTAACAACCATGAAATTTGTCCCGTAACTATTTCTATAAGGTAGGGTAACCAAAAGGAAAGGATTTTTAGAAATTCACATAGGGCTCCGCCCCACAGGGAATCAAAGTTATAATCCAGTGTTATTCTTATGGACATTCAGTTTGGTTTGAACTGATGAAATTCAAACAGCTGATCATGATTCGTAGTAGTTGCACAGGTTAAACACACAATGCAGCACACACCACAGGTTTTATCCCCTAGTGAAACCGGGTACGATGGTAGCTAGTTCAATTATATAAACATATATTTATTTTTTAGATAGTTTTACACAAAGATGAAGCATTAAATAAGCATGCCCAATATAATATCGAATTCTTATTAACGCCGATAGCATATTTCACGTTTTCATAGGGAGAAGCCCTTAAGAAATATTTAATAAATGTAATGGAAGAAACCTTACATAGACCAAAAACCCTAATGGCAGGGAATTCACAAATAAACTACTCTACTAAGAAAATCATTACGGTGTGTTTCTACTATTTATTCAGTGAACGTAGTTTTAGTCTGGATGGCTTCTATAATTACTGTAGGCTACATCTAAATATAAAATTCTTGTATATTTATCAAAATTCATAGTTAAAATAAGTTTGAGCTTTAATATTGTTTAGAAGGTAGAGATTAATTTACGTTTTATGTAACCGTTTTAACCGAGCAGGATGTAAATTATGAATTTGCCTTTCCTGCCCTTTTCAAACGAGAGATAAGTTCGTCGTTCCTAACTAAACGAAATCTTATACAAATTAAATTTTACTTAATACTCTTTTAAAACCATTTCAAACTGCTACGTAAATGATAATCTTCTGCCTGCTAACAGGTTATTAAAGATCCCAGGATACTTTTAATTATTTTTAATAAAGTTGTTGAACCCAGCTCTTTGACACTAATCGGTATAATGAAACTAGCCATCAGATAATTATGTTATTCCATTTAAGAAATATAATTCGTAAAAAAATCGTCCTCGCAATTCGCTAAGTTGACTCCACTAAATTTTCCAGAACAAATCTTGCCGTCCAAAGGATTAAAACCACCGACCGAATTGAAAATCGGTATAAATTTACCTCTGTTTGTTTGCGATGATTATTCGTGTTTACTGACATCAACATTCGTGGGGTTGGATAGAGAATGAGTCGACGCTATATTTATAAGAGCTATCGGAACCCTGTACTATCCCCGCTCTTGTACTGAGTGGGTCCTAGGGGTACAAATATTTTGCTCTGTGGCGTACCAAACCTATTTCAATTGTCTAAATTAATTCATCTTTTTACTATTACCCTGGAGTATGTTACTGTAAAAATATCGGTGTAAGTTAATCAATTTCATGGCAAGCTATTATAACTAATTTTTATTACTGTCAACAGCTGATTATTTTAGGAATGCACAAGGGAACTAAATAGGTATGTACAACATCATATTATTATAAACATAAATATATTTTTGTAATATGCATTTTAGAGTGACTACTCCACGTTGCACTTGCGGTCTCCAAGGAACTCAATGTGGAAGGCATTGTAGGTAAACTCTTAATGAA
The DNA here is from genome assembly GCA_963675035.1 of Allygus modestus. Classification (NCBI taxonomy): domain Eukaryota; kingdom Metazoa; phylum Arthropoda; class Insecta; order Hemiptera; family Cicadellidae; genus Allygus; species Allygus modestus. Next base: position 149,601,213 of record OY776115.1, on the reverse strand, counting down.
TATGTGGGCCTTTATGACAGACTTTGATAAAGCTAATTATTAATTTAGTGGATTGTTCGTCCAGCTATAGTTATAGTAATGACGGATGGGAATTCCCAACACTGACGCTGGTGATTGCCATACCGCAACGATAAGCTGTTACCAAGTGACACAGCATTAACGTTAAAACTTGTGTACACAGTCAACAAATTAACCAGGGACTGTGATGGGCAGAGGCATGGCTTAGTTATGTCTTTTTGTTTCACTTATATGTCTATATATAAACAAACACTGTGACAGGAACCGTTAAGAAAATAATAAGGTTTACACCCATTAACCATATACTTAAATGAAAGGTTCCGGTGGGAAAATTTTAGGAGAAATTTTAGTTTTTTATACAACTAATAAAAAACTCATAAATTAAATTAATTTTTAAATATTTTAATTTTATCAGCTGTGTGATTTGATCTGACTAAGTAACTGAAATGTGGAAACAAGCAAAGCAAATGGAAAAAAGATAGATTAGTTTATTTTAATTGAATCGCCCAATGGATTAACATTAGTCTTTAAAAAAACAAAATGCAATACAACGTTTAACTAAGCAAAATGGTTATTAATGGTTATTATTATGGTTATGGTTTATTAGTTTAACAAAATGGAATAAAACTTTTAAGTAACCAAAGTGATTCTACAAAAAATAACGAATATTTTTAAGTCAATTAAAATATGCAGACGATTTTAATGTGTACAAAATGTTCTTAAAATGTGTTACTAAGACTGAGCAAAAATATTATAGATATACCGTTTTTAAAGCTAAGATATATATAGTTTACCCATAATACAGTCCCTGGGAGTTGGCAAATTGATGAAGAAATGTCTCGTCAAAATGCAAAACCAAATATCTCAAACAGTTTTGCCTACTTACTGCCAGACACCCAGTCGATTTGACCCCATCGATTCCACAGGAGGGATTTAGCGGGGTTGAATATTAAGTCTCAACTTAGATTGATTATACGATACATAGCAATCAAACTATGTTTTCCTTCTTCAACGTTTTTTATTTTAGAGAACAAAGACAACTGTATAATCTAATTAGATGTTATTGTATGTTTAATCAATTCGTGAGTAGGTCTATAATATCATTAGACTATAAAATTTATAAAATAGTAATGCTACATTTTAATTGGGTATACCTGTTTTTTAACGGTTTTCTAACAAATAAATTAAATAAGTATGAAAAATAATTGAACCGAAATTTTGTATAACCTCAAAACTTGAATAACTTGCAATTTCATCTCGAGGACAATACTGTAGTGATAAATCTCCTACTAACCAATTGATATTACAAAATATCCCACTAACATGATATTACAAAACCAATAACCTTGAAGCAAACCTGGAATCAACGATTATTATGATCAGTTTTAACAAAGTATTTCTGAAATACTGATTTTTTAGACATTTTTGTACTAACTGTTTTGTCAAACTGATATGGCGAAACATTGTAAAAGATGTTTTGAGGTATAACCATATGTAAGAGGCGCGTTTTGTTTTATTACATAGAAATTATATTTCAACTTGGCTTGATAGATTTTGTTTACAATACCCTCCAAATCACCCTAACGTCATTACATTTAGATGTTTTATCAACAGATAATATAATACGACGTTTTAAGAACGAAGTTAATTTGATAATAGCACAACTATCATAAATACATATTCGTGTAATCTCTGTAAGAAGGTATTCTGATACAAATCTTCAATTGTTGCCCGTTAAAGAATGTACTATATGCGTATAAGATTAAATTTAAACTGACTGTTCAAACCATTGCCAGAAGCAGTGACATAGCATGACGTTTAAATACTGCGATTCAAACATCACTGATTGGTCAGGACGTGGTGAGTAAAGCCAAGACATGATACACAGCTTACAAACCGTTACAGTATTAAAAAAGTTCTATTAAAATATGAGTACAGATGGTGTTGCCAGTAGAGGTTAGGCTTACATACCTTTAGGAGATTTTTAAGTCCGTTTAACAATAATTACTTAAGTGACATATTACAAACAATGGCGACAAAAGGTTCGCTCTGCCCAGTGTTGGCGCTGGTCCACGGTCTGTGACTCTGCCAACTTTGCAATTAATCGCGGATATGCGTTATAATAAACTTACCTTTAAACTCATTTAGTACAGTGCCAAGGCAAACACAAAATAAACAACGAATATTGTTGTAAATGGCTGTTTTTTTTATACATTTATTCAACTGTCGTTTTAGTTCCATAAGTAAAAAATAAATTAATAAATAATCTTTCCATCTCGTTGTTTTATTCATCATGTACGGGTTTCATTAGATTAAATAAAGGAGCCTATGTTCCCTTCAGTAAAGAATGGCATTACAGTGGTTATATCAGGTCATGCATCTATGGCAAAATACTTAAAGAAAAATACAATTTATTATTAACAATAATGAATACTATAAAACGCTATATTTACTAAAACATTTATCATTAAAACAAGTTAAAACATGATTTTAACAGTGCAAGTATTAGGGAAATTAAGATAATTTATCTCACTTCTGTTATCGCTATAGAAAAATAATATCACTCGCATAAGTAACAAAATATTAGCCAAAAACAACTTTACTTTTTTTAGTCTTATCAGCCACCAAGACCTGCATTTAACCACCACCATAATCGTAGTTTCGTTATGCCTAGTGGGGTTATATTTAATTATTCAGACACCGAGAGTTGTTAATGATATAATAAATATTTCACCGTACCTGATAATCTGAGATTGAAATATTATTTAGCAATGAATGTCCCTAATAGGTGCTGCGTGCGTTCAAACAATAAATTGATTCAAGTAGCTCTAATTTAAAGACATCTAAATCCTTTATCAGTACACAATACCGAGGATTTTGATTACAAGCTGGAAATATTTGTATATATAAATACAGTTACCTCAGTTCAAAACCCCTTGTATTTAAAATAGAATATTAAAAAATGGAAATTTCAGGTTACATGTGCCATACAAACAAATATCAACATGGTTGATGGAAGTTTGGCTTTAGGTTATAACATTCTGATAGGAATGTAAATGTGTTACATACACTTATGGGAATGAAAATGATGACAATCAGCTCCAGACGTTTACAACAAAATATGGATGCTTAGAAAAAATAGTTAAACATTTATATTTTTGAAATAAATATTTATAACTACTCAGCTAAGTTTTATAACAAAATTATTGACTGTGTATATTTGACTGTGCAAAAAATATTATAATATAAGTACTACTAATTGAGAAAGTAATTTATAAGATTATATGTCTATTTTAACACAACAAAATTAATGTTCTTGCTTGTTGTAACAAACGATTACCAAATAAGCGGAGATTATGAACCAGACATTACATAGTAGCTCCAGTGGCGAGTAACGGTAGTGGTAGGGTAGGGGGTGGTCTGTGATGATATGATTTTTCGTCAAATATAAATGGATTATTGGCTTTTGCATTATTTAAATCACTGTCCATTTGAATGTATAATGAATATTCACGCATGGAAAGGGAAAACACGGTATATTTTTACCAAATTTAAATTAATAAACTTCAAATTTTACAAGTGTTTTAATATTAAAATACATTAGGGCCAGTATTAACGTATGTAAGGCTATTTCACTTTTAGTAAATTGCATCACAAAAGAATAGGGTAACACTTTTCACTATAGTGTATATGGATATATGTATTATTGACCTGATCATTTCAATTACTGTCTCACAATAGGATATTAAACACAATAAAAACAAATAATTACATTTTTTCTTAGACAGCATATGTTAGATTGAAGTCCTACAGATACTGTCTGTGTGAAAATGTTAAAGGGTGGGGTCAACTGGGGGTAAGTTGTTATATTTAAATCCAATATTAGATTGAAGATAAAATTATTTTACATTTCACTAAGACATAAACACTAAATTATGCAATTAAGGGAAACACGAAAATAAGCATAACTAATTATTAAGGGGTGATTTACTAGCCTAAAACATAGGCTAACTTGACCCCAATCAAGGAATATGCATTCGACGTCAAATAAACATTAAAAATGTCAAATTAAGGTCAAATCAATTTTTTGATATTTATTGACATGTTACTTTGATAATCAAAATGTCAAAGTCAAAATATATCAAATTATAAATATTTATTGTATGTTACAAAAAACAATGTCAAATGCCTATCAAGTTTAAAATGGTTATTGGATATTCAAAATGTGAAAATCAAAACTATGTTAAAATTTAAATGCTATACAAATGTTCAAAAACGTCCAAAGTTTGACATTTACTTTATAATAATTTAGTGTCAAAAACATGATTCGCTAGTTTTTTACATGGGAGGAGATGAGTTATAATCATCGTTGTTTCTTAATAAATACGAATGGCAACCCCGTTTTGACAATTTTATTTGCTTGATTTTAAAGCTTGATTTTACATCCCAGAATGTTTTAAATTTTTCACAAAAATGATGATAATGTCAAAAACTATTATTTTTTTGTAGATTGAAATACAAATTTTCAGTTTTCCCAAAATTTTCGTAAGTTTTACTTTCACCATTTAATATACTTAATTTATTTAAATTTATCACAATTATTATATTTTAATTTCATAATGATTAGATATCAAGACTTTTAATTATTAGTGGCACTCTTTTAAGAAGATATCTTGGATATTTTTAAAACGTTAGAACAAAAATAGTTTCGTAGGTACCTTATCACATTCTTCCCAAAATGTATAAAATACATGTGTCTGTATTTTAAGTATATTAAGCTGATACGTCTGAGAGGAAGATTTATATCCATAATGTGGTTGTTGGGAGTCAGCCAAGAGACTGAGAATTTCCACATCTCCTGTAAAATCAAACAGTTTTGCCTACTTCCTCTCACACACCCAATCGATTATATAAGAGTGATTTACTGAAATCTAATATTTTTCTATACTTTACTTAATTTGTATACGTGTTATTTCATGCTTTAAAAATCCACAAGAATACAACTTTTAATATTACATGATTGGAAACCAGTTAAAACGTAAATGATTTAAGGTTAACGTATTATTGGGTGATGCCATGTTATCAAACATAAAAACATTTATTTATATTTTCCCATATAACGACAAATGACATTTCATGAAACATCTGAATCTGGAATTTTACATGATTACTATAGGTTTTATAAAAACCTTCCTGTATGCAAGTTATTTACCGATAATTTGTCTTACCAATTAATTTATAGAATGTGAAAATAAAGGAATGAGTTGTATTAAAATTTAAATATTTAAAATAATAAAACTTCTCTTATCAAATAATAAGTAGTGTAGGAAGCCAAACAATATATTTCCTGCTTTCAGTTAAATCAATGTTGAAAGTTGCGTTCCATTAAGTAATATAGAAAAATGTATCGCTAAGGTTTATTTAATAAATATATTCATCAATCCAAAATAAATTCTAAATATATTCTAAATGGGCCTTATCGTTTTGAGACTAAAGTGAATTTTCGTATAACTCCAACACTGATATCCGTCCATAGCTTTCTCTTAAAAAAGTTATTTAGGTACAACATACAACTCGCATATCTGCTCGTTTAAACATTTGCCTTGTGTATGGAAGATTAAATGGAAATTGACAGGTCAAAGGAATGTCAAGATCAGTGACATCGAGTATGACATTCAAAGGCTGAAGATTTCGACAGAACTGATAGGACAGGACGTATCGCGTATAACAGCTAAACAGTGTGTCAAACAGTTTCAGGTAAATTAGTAGAGCATGCATCGCTTACATTAAAGTAATTGAATTATTACTGTAATTTAAATTAGCTATATCTATCAATGATCTGTGTTTATTTTACTGTTCATGACAGTTATGAATGGGATTATAAAGTTCATGAGTAACTTATCAACGATTAACAGAACAGTTGACAGAGTCACGTACGCTTATGGCATAGTGCCAATAACGGATTAGGTGATCTTTTTGTCACTTTTTATGATTTGAAGCGCAAACGAAACAGGTCCTCTAAAATGTATTTTCTTAGATTTTAAAACTCAATGAGCTATGTAGTATAGTTAGATTTGTAAATAGGAAGGGCCTTTATAGCATCGAAAACAAATCCCATAAACCCCTTCCATAAACCTTTTAAGAAATCCCTCTTTTAATTAACAACTTATAGATCACAATAGGAAGTTATAAGTTAACTAGCTGGCCCAACAGACGATGTTAAAGTAGCATAACACCATAAACTGGAGTTGATGTTTTGTCCTAATGTCATTGAATTTGTTTTATGCCAAATACTAGTTCATTTTCAATATGAGCTCGTTAGCTACGCTCACTCGCCTATCGAAAAAGAGTTTGAGTTGCCATTCAAGTAGTTTTTTATTTCTATTATGAGAGTTGCCATTCAAGAAGGTTTTTTATTTCCATAATGTACATATTTCATACCATGCCTTTTAAATATGTTTAGATATACTCCTTGTTAACAGCTGTTTGGTGTAACTAACTGGACTTTGATCAAATCAATGGGAACTTTGAAGGCCAGTGGGACAGAGCCCTTAGGTCGGATGTTTATGAAAAATAGTTTAGTCCTATTCTCACACCTACCAAATATATACACAAAATTTCATAAGAATTGGGCAAGCCGTTCCGGAGGAGTTTTGTTACAAACACTGAGACACGAGAATTTTATATATTAGAAGATTTACAGGGTGTCAATTTAGTCTCGGAACGGCTTAATATTTGTTTTATTATTACGGATAAAGAAACGAAACTCCGTAAATCAAAAATAAGACCGGTAATCTTTAACGTAAAAATCATGATTTATTCTTCGCCAGGACAGCCCACAAGAATTCGAAATTCTTAATAGCAGCATGGATCAAGTTTTTTTATGTAACATAGCATATCAAATGTTGATCCAGCAAATGAATAATTAACATTTTACATACCTAATGTTAAAAGCAGATGACAATTAAAATTACGAATTGAAATTAATAAAAGATTACTTTTAATACTTATGGTAAATAATGTGGCAATAGATAAATAATAATTTTACTTTCCAAATGGTCTAGATATTCTAGCAGCCAAATGGTCAGTAAAATGAATAAGGAAAGTCCAGTAGTGGGGTTATTTTGAATGTAATGTGCATCAAAATATATCACTTTAGTTTCACATGACCATATTTACTGCAATGGAATTCCTCCACCGGTATTTTGCGATGGTATGGTTTTATGTTTATGATTTTGTAACGGATTACTTTTATTAATAAATCATAATGCAGCAGAAGTTAATTTTATACTTTCAAAGCATAAAAGTTTGCATTTAATTTTACTTGCGTATTTTGCCTCAGAGAAAATTATGAAGGGACGCAAGATTATAAATTATCATGGGGTTTTCTTTCCTCAATTAACATTTTTAGTTATTACTTTTCATAATATAAAATGACATGATAAAGCTTCATTAATTACTATTTAAGTTGAGGATTTTCTACATTACTTATAGATATACCATACATTTATAAAAGAAAGGTGGCATCTGTCTGTCTGTCTGTCTGACTCGTATGTTCCGTTTTAACGTAAAAAATACTAAACCAATCGAGCTGAAATTGTGAATGTGGGTAGATAATTTATATGGGCTACATATAGACATATCCCCATCTTGGCAATCCCTTAGGGCTCCACCCCAGTGGCTGTTAAAGTTACAATTAAATTTCTATGGGCAAGAGGTTTAATGGATCAGATCATTACTAAAACAGATGTAGTTGCAGCAGGAATTTTAATAAGCTGTACGTGGTACGGATATCAGCTAGAATATTATAAATTATTTACCTACTATGATTTGTTATTCTATTTAGATCACAGTAGACTTTAGTACAATCATTAAAGAAATAATTAATTCTTTATAATCGACTCTTGTTCTTCATTATTATCTTATAAGTAGAAACATGTGATTGTTGTATATTGATTTATTTTTCCATGAAAGATCTATCATATTAATAGCAAAATATCTGGATTATAATTGTTCCTCTTCCTTTGAATATATGTTACTAACGATTATGGTATCACACACAATGTGTCTTAATTTATTTTTTATTTCACCCCCACAACTCTTAGTTTGGTCTAAGATGTCGTTGTCTACTTTTTCTTTACTATTTACCTTCATACTTATGAGCAATATTACAATTCAACCACTACCAACGAGGGCATGGTTGCTCTATTTCAAGTAAAGTTTGATTTAATCACCCCGGCACGTGGAGTTGTTTACGATATCATGAATATTTAACAGCCACAAATATTCTCTCAAGTCAAATTTTATTCTGTAACGCATACCCCTTCTAGGTGTTGCGTGTGTTTAGACAGCACATTGATTTGAGCAGCACTCGTGTTAATGAATTTTCAAATGCTGACGTGTACTGCTGGCACTAACAATCATAACAGACTACGTGATATTTTAACATTCTATTTGTAATTTCTGAAATAAAACCGTTTTAACCTGCATTTGTTCCAAAAAATATTGTTAGTTCTCTTCGTGAAAATGAAACCCCAATAAATGTTATCAATGATACTACCCAAAATAAATATTACAGGATAAACAGCAATACAAACTAGGATCAATCCGATGTGGTTCCTGTTTGTCACTTACATTAAAATTATATATAAACATACAACTCACAGTACTAAATTTGTTGTTTTGTTTTAAAGGATTGCTGGAAAAATAAATTGAATATTGGATTATTTTCAATACTGATCCAAAATTATCCGAACTTTTAACAAGTAACAAATTGTTTATTTTGTTATATTTGTATTGCGATTGTGGTTATCCAAATTCTTTACAAGCAAAATTTTTAAAACAACGCTCTCGTTTGTCTGAAAATGTGTTTGTTATTTTGTTTTTTTTGCTCGAGATACAAAAGAATGATCAAATGCATTTTTTTTATTAATAAGGGATATTAAAGAACTTATTACAACTTTAACACGCTGATTTAACAATTACAGGGTGTCACAAAAATGCGTAGCGTGCTTTGCAGAATCGGATTCTACATACAAAAACAAGTTGAAAATTAACATTTTTTAAAGTATTTTTTAAGTAATTTTTTGAAGTAACATTTTTTAAATTTTAGCTTAGTTTAGCCGTAATCCGCCATTTTGTCTTTTTTTGAAAATAATTAATAATTCAAAAACCCTTGGAGATAATTGTACGAAACTTGGTATAAACTTTTAAGTTTTATGTTATTACAATTTTTCAAAAATATTTGTTGTAAAACTTATCAAATTTCAAAATGGCGGCCATTAAAAAATTTCAAAGTCAAATTTTATGAAAACTAGCAGCTAAAACAATATTATATAATACATCAATAATCCAAATCCAATGACACTTTGATTGTAAAAATCAATTAATAAATAAACAAGTTATGGTAATTTTTAATAATAAATTTCAAAATGGCGGCCATTTAAAAAAATTTAAAGTCAAATTCCATGAAAACTAGCAACTAAAACAAAATTTTACAAGACATCAAATTTGAAGCAAATGTAATTATATGGTCAAGTACACTTGGGAATTTGACTTAGACATTTTTTAATGGTCGCGATTTTGAAATTTATTATTAAAAATTACCATAACTTCTTTATTTATTAATCGATGTTTACAATCAAAATATAATTGGATTTGTATTAAAAAGAGCATTAAATTTAACGTCTTGTAAAATTTTGCTTTAGCAGGTAGTTTTCGTGGAATTTGACTTTGAAATCTTTTAATGGCCGCCATTTTGAAATTTGATAAATTTGACAACAAACATTGTTGGACAATTTTAATAACATAAAACTTAAAGCTTATACCAAGTTTCGTACAAATATATTCAAGGGTTTTTGTATTATTAATTATTTTCCAAAAAATACAAAATGGCGGATTACGGCTAAAATAAGCCAAAATCGAAAAAATGTTAATTCACATTTTCGACTTGTTTTTGTATGAAGAATTTGGTTCTGCAAAGCACGCACGCATTTTTGTGACACTCTGTATAATGAAGAACATGAGTCTACAAAAAAAAGGATTTTCCTAAAGAAACTGTACTAATATTGAGGCTTTTTGTAAACAAAATAAAAATCATCATATTATTAAAATTAAATACTGTATAATATATGTAAAAATAATGTTTACAATCGACAACTATAGTTTTGATATTGTGTTACATTGATTCAAGTGTTTTATGTTATTTGAGATAGTATCTGAAATATTAAAAGCTTTGACTGTATAAAATTAACTTCTGCAGCATTATGATTTATTCCTTATTCCTAATATAATTTGTGAGATAATAGAATTACATATCTGGCAGGGTTATAACTTAATTTTTTAGGGTTCAATATAATAGTGCAGGATAAGGTATCTACTAATAATAAATGGATGTTCGATTCTGTTTATAACAAAACAATTCTTACACCTTTTGAAGAAATCACAAGACAATGTTACTAAAAAGTGCCAGAATATTAAAATGAAACAAAATGACGTTAGCCAAGAGGAAGAATTTTACCTAAGCGATCTAAAATACAGATAATCTTGAGACAGCAGTTTTCAGTTTTTACTGGTTTGCATTTTATTAACGTTAACTATTCCATTGGGGGCAACAAAATAAAGGAAAGTGGAAACTAAAGCAGAATTATTTCTTAAATTTAGATAAAAACACATTCCTCTGCAAGGAAAAAGGCATTAAAGTAAACAGGTGTAGTGTTTATTATCACAAATATTTTAATTAAGAAAGTGTGTATTTTAGGTCAATATCAAAAGTGTTAGAGTGTAAATGAATGCTAATAATCATTTACTAATCAAACCTCGTCCTCCTGGTACTTATTATGTAATCAGATAAACTTTTGAAGCAATATTATATTAATTATTCCCTAATTGGCCTGCGGCTTGAAGAATTTGATTTATGAAAGTATACAATAACCTTTTTTAACATTTTCAAAATATTATGTCAATTATTATGCCACAATAGAAGCATAAATAATCTGCATCATCCAAATTAAAGCATAATTGTATCTAATTATTCTGCTGTAGTTATTTAGTTACATTTCACTTGTTTATCGTTAATGATTTCAATAATTTACAGAAAATCTAACTAAGTTCTGAATTTCTTATTTATTTCTTATTTGCCCAAGAAAAACTACGAACAGTGGAGAAGTGATGGAGGGATGGAGGGATGGAGGAATGGAGGGATGGAGGGATGGAGGGATGGAGGGATGGAGGAATGGAGGGATGGAGGGAGAGATGTTATGCATCGTTATCTAGGTTGGTTCTGTGCCAAACGCTGATCGGCTCCTTACCTATAAGTGAAATCAAATTGTTTGTATAATTTTAAGGGCGTTCTATCATACTGTTCAACAGTAAAGACTTCAGATTATCTTTTTTAATTATAAAGGGCTTTTGTTGAAAGTTATATGTTTTGAATTTGTCTATAATTGGAAATGCAATTTAACAATGATCCCCATAATATATCGATCCAAACGTGGTTTATACACTGATTTAATCAAGTTTGTAATTTTGTTATACTACATTTCCGAATAAAGTTTAATTATTTGCTTATAGTGATGCTTCGACCGTTATCTGGTTATTCATGATCAGTTTTTATTATTATTTTTATTTGATTTGAAACTTCATAAGCCCGGAGTTAACAATGTATTGATTTTGTTTTTTAATTGATTACATAAATTGATATTTCCTACGTATGGAACCTATTTAAAACACATTTTGATGCTGGAAAATAGTGAACTCCATCATTTTAAGAAAACTTTTAGAATATTTGTTTAAGAAATTGCGTAACAAATCAAGCAAACTTTACTACTTACAGTGGGATTTAGTATAGATTTGTAGTTGTTAAACCAAGAAGTTTCATATTTGGTGTGCTTATAAATTTAAAAAATGAATAAATAAATTATAAATTAGTTATTATTGTTGTTATATAATGAGTTAATGTAATTATTATTTATGAGTCGTATAATTTACCTATGAGCAACAACATGTATCGTTACATGACACTGTTTTCTTAAGTAATAAACTTGGCTTGGTTAAGCAAGTTACAGAGTTATAGAGGTCAACTCTCTTGGGAACTTCACGTTTCAAGCTTAGTATATACATTATAAAATAAGTATTTTATAACGTCCAATTTATGGCATGGACTCTCATCTGTCTTTGTTCAGTAAAATTATCTTACGTAATCATTTTCTTACATAACAAATTTTATTTTTTTATTTTATTTTTATTTCACTAGAATTTGGTTTTATACTCTTTACCCTAATAAAACTATTTAAATTGATGACAAACAATTGAATTGCAAGCCTCGGCACCTTGTTAGTTACCTGATCGTTGGTTAACTCCCTAAAAAAAACAGGGGAAAATATGAACTTTTGCTATTTTAATTTCAATATTGCCAAGAATAATAATTTATATAACTATAAACTATTATACCACCTATATTTTTTAGAAAATTAGGGATCAGAATATATAATGCATTCAAATTATGAAATTATAGTTATTTTAATTCATCCAAAATTGTGTAGATAAAACTATAATTAATTTAAATTGTCAACAAAAGGACTTAAAGTAATACAATAATGCATTATTACCCTGAAATAATTGGTTTTAGCTTAAATCACAGCTTCGATTCAAGATGATTGTGATTTGTTGGAAAATGCAGTTTGACATTCAATGATATTCCTGTATAAAAGTAATTTATATTTTCTATTATCCAATTTTTACATAGATACACTGGTCTATAGGATATGCTACTAGTGTAACAATGATAAATTTAGTAAATACGAAGTATATTGAAAACCACCTGGAAGGGTAGGGCGAGGTTCCCTCAGGACTTGTGGCAAGCTCGGAGAATTGTTGTTAATAATGGATATTCTGGCTAAAGTACCTTTACGTAATTTGCCAATCCGAACCTCTACGAGAACAAGACTTCGCAGCTCCTAGGGGGTATCCAGAATGAACATTTACTGTTAACGTTATTAAAGTTAGTTGTAACTAACTTTGAGTTTAAGGTCTGCAGTGAATGCGCTTGTAAAGCAAATCTCAAAAGTGTGTCCTGGAACCTTGCCAATTCCCATGACCCGATCGACCTGAGGGCTTTATAGTTAAACCATTTTGGAAAATATTTTATAAATTATAAATTGGACGTGCAAACTTCGTGACAAACCCCTAACATTTTGCATCAAATCAAGAGGATTCCTACGGTTGTCGTCCGAAATTCCCCCAAGGATTTGCCTCATTGGTCTTAAGTTTTAAATGATTATCTAATATAGACAATAATTTATTATTTGTCAGAAGATTATTTAAACACCCGTTTATTTTTATATTTTTTCTTTAATTTCACCGTTAGGAGTTCAAGTGATAAAATCCCAACCAACCAGTCAATTTAAAATAAAATAAAATAAGAAAACTACGTAGCATGACTGTTCAAGCTTGCAATCGCCACTTGAACGATATTCGTATGTTAGAAATAGTCAGAGTATAAATAGTATTCAAACTTGTTTGGATATTAATGAACCACTTAAAATGTTATTGCAAGTCAATGACTGTACGGTGTATGATGACTAGTCTTATCATAGATGCAGTATAAAATTAATGTTATCACAAAGAGGAAAATTAAATACCCCCGTAGCAGCAAACCTGCGTACTTAGCGAATTCCCAATGCATATATGTATCTTAATACCACATAAAGCCACATACCAAGTTTCATCAATATACATTCATAAATAAACGATTTATGACATTTTAATTATTCTCCATAAGAAAAATATGGCGGCTCAGTATGCAGGTTTGCTGAAGCAAGGAACACAAAAAATGGTGTTTTATACAAATATTAATATAACTCATTGAGGTAAAGCCACATACCAAATTTTATTAATTTATGTTCATAATTAAGGGAGATAACACTTACTTATTCTCCATAAGAATAACATGGGAGCTGAGTACGCAGGTTTGCTGCTACGGGAACTATCGGCCAAAAAATGTTTTTTAGTGCAAAATCAATAGACCACAACGAAATGACGCAATATACCAAGTTTCATCAGGAAAATTTGATAAATAAGCGAGATATACAATTTTTCTTATTCTCCATAAGAATAACATTGGACAACGTACTGTGTTTAGCACTTTCAATATCTCTGTAACCATTTGATGTAGAGAAATGATCAAAACACCAAATTGCGAGTCTTTTTAAGTTGATTCTAATGGGAAAAAACAAAATTAGACTTTTTCTAAAATTATATGTAAAAAACTAAAAAAAAAACATTTTTGGGGTACAAAACCCCCCCAAAATAAATCCCCCCCCTTCGGATAGGTCGATCTGTCTGGTTTTCGAACTTAAAGTCATAAATGCTGCTTTACACGTTTATACGAAAATTTCGTCAAAATCGGATTATTTTTACGAGAGTTATCGTGCTCACGGACACACACACACACACACACACACACACACACACACACACACACACACACACATACATATATATACAGTTTCGAACGAATGGTGTTTTTGGGGTCTGGGGACCTCAAAACGAAAAGTTAGCATGATCCCGGGCCTAGGTCTTACCATGCCGACTGCGGTAATAGCTTCTTCTCTATAGGGGAATTCGCTAAAAATGCCTACAAATTAAGTGTTTTTTCTCCGATTTATAAGAATAATTTATACATATACAGGGTGTCCACTAATGTGTAATGGTATTTTACTGGCATGATCCTTTACTGGGCGATGAAATTTTTGACATCATATTCAACAACAATTAATTGTTTTGTAACCATTGGTCCTAAATCGGTCTGTTTTGCTTTTGGTTACCAATCGATATATTAATACGCTAGGGTTTTTTCTTCACAGTCATAACTCGATAGCGGTTGGACGAATTTTAACGTTTGAGATGCCAAATTAAAGGTATTTTTACGTAGATTTGCCAACATGTCTCCGAATTTTAAGAAAGAGTATCACTTAAACACAGTATAGGGAATGTTCGGAACAGTGGCGCTATCCGACGGCTAAACTCTAAACTATGTGTTGATTGGAAGTACGTTGTTATCATCCGTTTTAATATCAGATGTTTTGTTATGTTTATTTAACAACTGAAGAAACCTTTCGTTGGGTACAATCTTGCTCGGAATCGAGCGACAGCACAACTAGTGTCATTAATTGCTCACAAAATAACATATATCTCTGGATCATTTCAATGGTTTTATTTCAAATTAAACATGGTTTTTTCTATTAAATACTCAAATTTAGTAAAATAATCAGCATAATGTGACAACCCTTATCATAATGTCCGCTGTTTACAATTTTCAAACTAAATAACTCGAAACCGTTAATTTGTTGTAAGAAACATCAAACTGTTTACAGATGATTTGGTTTATCAGATATTTAAGTGACAACATAAAGCTATTTGAACCATTCATATACACACAATTTATTGAAAGATAAGAAATCTCTCTCGTGAACTTCACAAATCCTCAAACGAAGATTAAGGCACAAAGGAGACGTCACTCATTAAATGTCTGTCAAAGCAAAGTATTATCCCATTAACTATTAGAAGGCGACTGAACCGTTTCCTCAAGAACTACAAATTTATCATCCGACTGTAATTCTCGTTAAATAACAAAATAAGATAAGTTGATGACGACGGTTAAAAAAAATACGCTGTTTTAGAACGTAATATTTTTTTACTTGTAAAAAATTTGTAAATTAACTTGATATTGATACAGACCCCTGGGCGAACCCAACTACTGTATCATGGGAAAAGGAGGTGCTTTGCTGGTTGAAACCTAGAAGCTTCAAACACCTTGAGGATAGGAAGGGGGGTTACACCTGAAATGTTTGAAAATTGTTCCCATTCATTACCTAATTGCATTCCACTACCTGATTCCGCACCGCCCACACACTCCTGGAATGGAGGAACTTTTGGGGTTCTCACCTGGGTTACAAGATTGATCCCTCCACCGTTTCCCTTTCTTAACCTAATTATACTTAGCGTTGTGAGAAACCAGGGGGCCTACCGATTTGTTTTTAACCAATGTTCCTCCTTCCATTTGGCTCGTGGTCAGCATGGAACTCCATCATCGACGGAGGCGGTACATGAAACAGACAACAAATCATTAGATGTTTTTATTTGACACCGCATTGGCTAGACACCTAGCGCGGTGCAATGGTGCCGTCCCATCCCCGGGTGAGTGCGCCACTACTCGGACCCTGCGGAGTGGGGACTACAAATTTGTAAATTAACTTGTATATATATATATACCTCTTACTATACTGTGTGTCTCCTTTTCTTCTACTTGGAACTATTTATAATAAGAGCTCAAATCAAATTTTAAATTGAAATGTTAATCATTTAGCCAAACATCATATCTTTATTTTTTTTGTGGAAGGGGAGTCAGAACAGAACAATTATATAGTACTGATATTGATGATTCTTTTTTTATTCGTATATATTTTACTGCTAATAACAGAAAATATTTGTCTTAACTTCTGTATGTTGTCCTTTGATTAAGAAACAAATGATTTTGACTTTACTTTAAAAATGTTAATAGATATTTATTTATATGCAAAAGACATATTGATCGAAGGTGATATGGGATTGTGCAATAAATATTGACAGAGAGGAAAAACAGAGCGACAATTTTATTTATTATAACGCTCATTTTCAAGGAGAAAACAATGCTAATAAAGGTTATTAAACAACTGACACATGACCTTTTAACCCTCTTTTAGTCAGTAGTCTATATTGACAAAATTGTAGTCAACTTTTATAACACAAATGGTTACCGATTTGCCAATAGACTTTATGTTTACACGGTAGATTAAAGAGGGAAGTCACACCCCTCAGCATTTACCATAGTTTCTTATGCTCTGAATATCCTCATTTAGTAAATTTTACCTTAACCTTTATAAATTTTTTATGGAAATAATAAGTCAGTAACAGATAAATGACAGTTCATTGATCCTCCATACAAATAGTAATGGAACACGTATTGGGTTCACCGCTAATTGACAATTTCAATTTTCTCCACAGCCATTGGTTGTCAAATTCAAGATACAAATTTATTTGTTTTTGAGTCTTAAATAATTTATGATTTGGTTAAAAGTATGTGATTTCCTTAACAAAGAACGTATATATGGGACACAGCACAGTCTTTGACAAATCATCAGTTTTTGTTCCATTTAATATTTTGGGCTTTGCGGTGTTGAGCGTATTTTCTACTTTTAATATATCTAACTTAAAAACTTATTATGTTATATAACTAATTATTTATTTTTTTAAATCATGGATTTATTTATATATTTTTGGTTTACTTAATGTCCTGTAGAATCGTACTTTATGCTTTAAACTTGTCGTTGTGTTTTCAAAACGCTTTTCATTCCAGGATTGGAAAACTATATCAGTTCCCTCATTGAAGATAGGCGTCTCTTGCCATTACCTGTGAATTATGTTGACATAGTTATCGTGCTTTTCGCACAATCCAAATAGTAGCTCTAGCGTAAACGGCAATAGAATTTTAAGTTATCAAAATCTGATTTTTCTGTTTACAAACGGCAAGTTATTATGTTCGTCTACGCCCCCAAACTTAGTCAAAGCAGGAAGTTGTACTTGGTCGTAAGAAGGGGTGGAAGAAATGAAGGTAGGGTGAGGGTTGGTGAGCACTGTCAAATAATTTAGAATAAAGAAACTGTATTCTCTTTATATACGGTACTGTACATTGCGATTCAGCTCATAATTACAATTATATTTGTCCAGATAACGGAACCTAACTCATCTCAAATAACACAAAATCTATTTTTACTAACTAAGTTACACAAATTTGTCTTAGTATTATTTTTGTGTAGAGAAAATAGTTACTTAATAACAGTATGTCAGGTTAATTATAACGCTTATATTTTATAGGAAGGGACAATAGTCCGCGTTTTTATAAAGAAAGCAAATGACTGTCAGCTATAATATTAAAAATTATATTTTAACTCAAACCTACCTAGAAAATATTTCAATTTACAATTTACGAAACGATTGTTATTAAAGAACAATTTTAGAGATTACAATTGCCTTCTTTGGGCTCCATAGTTTTTATTAAGAGAAATTTAATTGTTTTTCAAATAAATTAGTTTGAACTACGAAGTCTTTACAATGGTCCTTGGAAGACGATGGAGACACAAAGAAGACATTTAACAACTGAAACGTCTGAAACAATTACATGCCACTAATTATTTGAAAGCCACTGTCCCGCTTTGTAAACAATTAACGTTTTCGTCCTTTATTAAATTACTGAACGCTTTCTCTTGAAATGCCTTTAAGTTATTAAAATAACAATACTCTTGTAGTATTTGAAAAATACCTTTCAATAAACAGCTTATATTAATTTTTTGTTTTATAAAAGTAATATTACTTTTTTATGATTTTAAATATTTTAAAACCTAGTTTTTAATACATATTTGTAGTTAAAATAATAACATGTTTTATAAAGAACTTTCTTATGGGGATTCGTATATATTGCAACCTAATTAATGATACATGTTATTAGTTTTTGACCAAGGGAACGAAAGGAAGAGAGAAGTTTGAGTTTGGAGTCGTATAAAACTCTTAGTTCACAATGCATCAGTATGTAACTATAATTAGTAAAATAATAAAAGACAAACAAGAAAGACATTTCAGAGCACTGTTAGTATAATATGTAAGTTAGGAAAGTCTATGGATCAAATTGTACCCAGGAAAGTAATATATAATCATAAACCCTATCCCATTTGCATCCTCATATTTTATCAGTACTGCCTAATACTTGTGTTCACACATCGCTTTGCTTAATACGTTTCACACACACATGTTCCATGTGTTTTCACATCATTAAAAAGAAAATCATAAATAAAACAAAACATATTTTATTTATTTACTACTTTTAACTCAACTCCGGTTGGTATTTAGTACTAAACGATATTATAAATAAATCATGTTAAGGTAGACACAAATTTTAAATCTATAGGGGACTTATTTGGTCCTCGTTGTGTTTGGTCTTGTTAGGTCCTAACTTCAGTTTGAAAACCGAAGCTCCCCAGAGAGTAGGTTGCCCTTTATAAAGTTGTAACTTGATTGCATGAGCCACAAAAAAACCTCTCCACTTCTACCATATTTAATTTAACAAAGGTGAACATTTGAATGTGTTTAGATTTAAATATGAGAAATTTAGATTTTATAACTATCGATAAATGTGAAGATAGACCGCACCAGTAAATTTGAAAAAAAAAAACAACTGATGGTCCGAAACCCATTCACATACTTTAATTTAGTTTCCAGTTTTATTTTTTTAGTGATCAAGGCGTCGGACTCCGGAACCACGGCAGTGGCCTTGTCGTGGGTTTGAATCCCAGCCCTGGCATGTAAATTGTGTTCGTACTGTAACGGCTCATTGTTCCACGCACAGATGCATAGTTTATGGGGACGGGCAAAGTAAGACAAAAAGAGGCTGCCAACCTCTTAAACAAAATTTCAGGTGAAAGAACGTTTTTTCCTACAACCACGACAAAAGTACCTCTTTACGTCCTAAAACACATCGTAAAACAGCTGATTTCTGCTTAGCAAGTGAAAAGGTATTTTTCGCTCGCTGTGACTTACTTTTCCGCTCGCTGATGCTATTAAACAGCTGATGGATGGTTACTTTGAACCAAGATAACTGAGGTGTTATTTATAATCTCGTGAATTTAATATAAATGGATAAAAGTGTTTGTTTATGTTGTGTGGTATTCAAAATTGTAGCTGTAGCAAAATTGTATGTGTAATTTGAGTGTAAAGTGTCTTTCACACCTTCGGAAAATTATCGCGCTCTGCTACGTATCGCACGGTAACAGCTTTCCTGAAGGGAGAAAGACTAATTTACGATCTTAATACATAAATATATATTTTATATTTTAGTTATCTATTAATACAACAATAGTTTTAAACCATCAATATAACCCTGCGAACAAGTACAGCAAGTTTATTATATGTGAGAGGGTATTAGGTGTTAACAATTCGGGTGATTGGTGACTCAACATAATGAACATATATAACATTAACATACTTTTTTCCGTGGCTGTGATAAGGTTGAACTCACAGGACCGTCTTCTTTGTTCAAGCTCAGTGCAGTGTATAGGACACAAACAACTACTTCCATAAACGTTTAATTGGTTTACCTTTACCTTTTACATTACCTATTTACAATTTACAGGTTTCCTTTAAACATTAAATGTTAACAAATCAATAACAGTTGTGTACCTTATTATTTGAATTTAATTGTATATTGTATTGCTTAATTCTTTCACATGTGTTACTGGCTCATTATACCTTAATAATGATAAGTGTACATACATGTTAAGTGTGCAGATATTATAATTCAACTATGCAGACTGGGATGGAAAATAAATTCAACAAGGGATTGTTTCCTGTAAACAAGCAAATCTCTACAACTTGTAACATGTAAAATTACAAAACTTAGTACTAGTACAAAAAGATTGGTCCAATTATATGTAAATATAATTTAATGTACAGTTGTTAATGAAGGTCCCGCCGGCAGAAAATATAGATTCAACTGTCATAGCTCGATCAAAATTAAACAGTTAACAAAAATATATAATCAATTATGCTAAATTATTTATTCTTATTTTTTAGTCAACTATTGTGTCATAGGAGGGGTGGCAGCCAAAAGATGACGATAATGATGAAATACTCGTCCAAAGACAAGTTTCGGGAAGAACAGAAATATTTTTGTATTCTGCTTATACAGATGTTGAGTCGCCAATTGGGATAAATTATTTGATGAATGCAATCCGCCGCTGTGGCAGGACGTCCAATATTGTTTGTTTATATTCTTGACAAATTTAAATAAAACAGCATGTGTTATCATTTCCGTTTTTCCATAGAGGATACACCAAATGTTAGATTAAGAATTAAAGTTTTTATATTTTTATTTTCTAGATAAAAGTAAGTGCTATGTTCCTCAAAACTAAGCTCCTAATTCTTTTTTTCTCATTTCATCTAACAGAAATGTACGTTCCAATAACCAAGTATGTTTTACCTTTTACTCAAATATAGTATTTCAAATCCAACACTCGACATTTTGTATATATTTAATAATACGTTCTTGCGTTTGTATTAGTTATTTTAAGATTCGTGAAGGATGATTTTAACGTTGATTTTTTAAATATATATTTTGGATAAAGATGACCACTGTGACAAAATTATAAACCCGTATGTATTTGGTTTCATTAATTTGAGAAGCATCCTTGTTTTAAATACAAACTGTAGTTTAGTATAGTTAGTATGCTAAGTGGTTGAAAACAAAAATTTACGTTGACTAATAATTTACATCTATTGTAAACTACATAATGTAATAAACTACATATTAACCTCTATGTGTAAACTACATAATTTACCTCTAATGTAAATTGCAAAATATATGTTTACCTGAATGTAATGATATAATCATTGAATTAATTAAAATCCTTCAATCACAAAAAGGTGAAAATGGTGTTTATTTGTTTTGATTTAACTATTCAAGATATGATTTTTACAGTATGCCCAACAGTTACTGAATACGTTGTTTCTATGCACTAAAACATTGCAAAAAGAAAGTGATTTGTAGCTGTTAAGCTGGTGAGGCGCTAATTATAATGAAAATGAATTAATATTACTAGCAGTACAATCAAATATTCGCGTAAAGGCGGCACACACTTCTCGCGAACACGCCCGAACATTCGGCTGAACTCCGAGAAGTGTGGGAGCTGCACGAACTTTTGAATACATACGGGAACATACGAGAACATTCGGGAGAATGTTCGGCCGAATGTTCAGGCCTGTTCGTGAAAAGTGTGGGACCGCCTTAATGGGATGACCGAACTCAGAAATGTTATAGTAGTGTTACTGCTGTTAACGAAAGTTCTAACTGAAATGCCATCACAAAATATTAGATAAATAGTCTTGGAGTCTAAAAGAAATATCAACTTTTCTATTAGTTAAATTTTAACCATAGGATTAACCGTTCCTAATTATATTAAAGACGGGAAAATTCTTGAACAACAAATAACACAGTAATTTGCCTATGCAGTGAGGTACATTATGAATTAGCTGAGTACGCAGGTTTGCTATGACGGTGGTATTTAAATATGATAAACTGACAAAAGAACACAGCTAATACAAAATAAATAGCTGCTGCAATCTAGCGGATAAACTATTAACCCACTCACATTACTCATATTATAGGAGAACGTTAACTTTATTTGTAATAACTGGTATTAGTTTTTAAAATCTAAAAATTGTAAAAACCTTTGATGAGTTGAGTTAAATCATGTTAATCGGAGAGTACATTATTTATTTATTCAAAAACATATAAATATGATCATTTGTTAGTAGTTTCATTTAATTACGAAACAATATTGTATTAGTATCTCGTACTTTAAAAGCAGTATTTTTTACGCAATAATTCCTTATGGAAATTTTACAACTTTTAAATCTTAATTATTAAAAGACTGTTGAATGAATGTGTTCCATTTTTGAACTGGTAGTGTAAAATGTAATGGAAAAGATTTGTGTAAAATTTAGAAAAAATCCGTTCACAGTTTTTAACTTATTGCATTTCGAACACGAGGACACACTGACAAACAACAAATCATGGTTTCTGCTAAGACATGGATTCCTTTGTTCCGTCATCAATTATAATTTAATATATTAAAATTTAAAGAGTTAAAAGTGCAGAGTCTTGAGTTAGTTTGAGTATCAACAAGCTATATTTTTATGACATGTTCTGCTACTGTTTATTTAATAACACTGGACAATGTGTATTACAAAAAGTAATAAAAATATTGTAAAAAGTCAAAGTAATACACGATGGTTTGCTATAGGTTAATCTGAATTCAAACAATTTATTTTAACTACCGTATTAGTTTTTAAAGCATATCACTTGTTATCTATAAAAATGAAACTAAGACACCTTTACTATTGCACAATAAAATCTACCATATGTATTTGACATTTTATTATTCGTTGATAAACTTATTTTAGTTGCATTTTACTGACCATGAAGAATAAAGTTATGACATTTCAGTTGACATTATGAAATTATCAAGTGACATTTGGGTCAGTCAGATAAGCAAGTGACATTTGGTTAACAAACATATATCACATATTGTTGGTGTTCTTTCCACAAGTGACCTGATTTATTTTTTATTTGAGCTATAGTATTCACCTTTATATAATTTGTTTCTTAATATATCGTTGCATCAACAAATATATTTTTATCAAAATAATATGGCGTAAAATGTTTAAATATATATTTAACATACAGATAAACCGTTGGAATATATTTTAATTTTGGACATGATTATGTTTTTTTTATACATTCATCATAATTTTCATCAAATCTTTGTATAATCATCTAGATGGTAAAATACTACAGTTCGATTTAAAATACAGTTAAGCTATAATAAGCTTAACAGTATTTTAAATCAAACTGTAGTATTTTACCATCTAGATACCATCTAGACTGATAAGCTTATTATAGCTTAACTGTATTTTAAATCGAACGTTAGTATTTTACCATCTAGATGATTATACAAAGATTTGATGAAAATTATGATGAATGTATAAAAAAAAACATAATCATGTCTAAAATTAAAATGTATTCCATTTTTTTTGTTTCTAGCCAACCGATAATTATAACCAGTTTAAAGTTTCTAAAGCGGTTTTATCCGTTACTCTGTTTTCTACATGGTTGGGTTTCAAAATTCTTACTATCACAACAATAGGGGAGAACAATAATGGTTTTAGACATATTATCCAAAGAAAGTAACAGAACATTCGATTGCCCCACAGAACGTTTACGGGTTTAATCTTGTATAAGAATTTCCAACCGCTATAAGGAACGTAGTACTAATGACGATATTGAGTGAAACCGGTGAAATATATCGTGTCATTCAGATGAAACAGACCCAACATTTCACCTGGATCGATCGATGTCTACCAGATAGAGACGTGATTTACATATTGACAGTTTTTAGATTAGGACTAAGGGATTTTTAATTGAAAAGCTAAAATAAACAAAGCCGATAAAGAATTTATTTACTTATGTATTTGGAAACTTTATTTTTTACTGTTCAAAAGAGCATTTAGGTTGTTACTAGCAGAGTCTCGTCCTCTGCACGGGAATCACGCAGGCATAGAGACAGATGTTTTGAACTGTTTGCTTTATAATCATCTGTTTGAGTGAATAAACTACAACTCCATATGATTAACATTAGATCTTTAAAGGCCCATGAGAGGAATTTTTTCAAAATCCCAAAAGGCACATCTTGAGGTTAAGAGCTTTCGATTGATCAAATCAGAAAATTAATAGTTTTAAAGGCTTAAAATCCACGAATAAAATTCAAAAACTTATTTCAATAATATAGATTTTACAATCCAAGCGGAAGAAGTATCGATTCTGCCTTTCGATCCATTGATTGTCACAGTGACCAATAGGCAAATTAGGTTTGTTGTGAATATCCTTCATTTATATTTTAAGTCATAACATAAATAGTAAAAGAAAAAACACTTTTTTGGGTATTTAATTTTACTATGCCAAAAGAAATATATTAGTGTTGGGCTGGAGAACTGCAATAATAAAGTCAGCTGTTAATATTTCAGTGAGAACTAGCATTTTAGTGATAAAGAGCCTCAATAAATTGGAACCTTTTATTAGAGAGGTTGTTAGCGGGGCTGATTTATAGGGGCAGATGTTTCAAACCGTTATTTGTTGCTACTTCCTAGCCCATGGTTATTTTTCTTGTCCCATAACTTTCAAAAACTATGTTAAAATATAAACCTATACAAACAAATATAGGACAATTGATGCGTAACATGTTTGAGGTATTTGGTAAACTGGTGATAAGCTTGTGTAGGATCTGAAGATATAAGGTCAGTAATATACCTTATCCTATTTATAGTCTTTCACTCCCAAATGTCAAAGACCCCGTCAAAAAAGTTCTACCAAGTTTAGTCTATAATTGTGTTTGAGTAGTGTAACCGGATGGATGGAATCTAAATTTATTCGGGCTTACCAGATATCTAAGGTCCATAGATATCTGGTATGGACATTATATCTATGGTTCGGATCCAGATTTAAACTAAATGTTACAATTACCGTAGTTCGCCATTAATTGTATGTACTGTCTGTGAATCCACAAGCACACACTTATTGTATGTCAAACTGTAAACTAAATAATTTTTAGTGATAGTTACTTTCAGATTATTTAATTAATGTTTCAAAATCTAAATGTACATGATTAAACCGATACATTATTTGGTATACCGTTAACTTTAACTAGCTAAGATTAATATTTTCAGTTTATCTGTGAATAATGTCTGCAATGAAATACCTGTAGACTTAGACAATTCTGTTATCTGTAGAGGCAGATATAATGAATATTATTAAATGTAGTTAGTATAAACATATCAAATTAAAAGATATATATATATATATATATATATATATATATATATATCTTTCAAAGCCTTGAAACTTTATATTTTAAAAACTCACATACTTCTACAGCCTATGGTGAATCAATATATTCCTCAATTGGAACTGGTTTCAACTCAATTACGAGTCATAATCACCCACTTCTTGACATTAAATACAATGGTCAGATATCAGTGATTGTTGTCAAAGTTAACAAAAATTAACTTAAAAAACATACAAAACACAGTTGGGAAACATACAAAACAAATATCGTCCCGGTCGGAATTTTGTTTGTGCAATTGTACCGTGGATTATGCGACTCGTAAAATGTGTTTTTATGTTTTTGAAGTATGTTTGTTTTAATTTTGACGACAATCACGGAGATACCATTGTATTTAATGCCAAGAAGTGGCTGATGATGACTCGTAATAGAGTTGAAATCGGTTCCACTAAAGTAATAAATTGTAATACCATAGGTGAAGAAGTAGGTGTGTTTTTTTATTATATTATTAACTACCTCGTAGTCTATGTTTACTATTTTTGTAAATTTTGTATTTTACACTACGCAAAAATTGGGAGGGGAGTGGTAAAAAAAGGCTTCGTCATTTAAGAGCTAACCCCATTTGATCTAAAAGATTACCACACTTACTTTTCCATTCTAGTAATATTTGACTTTCTATATTTTTTATGATTAACGAATTTGAGAAAATAAATCTCATTTGTTGGTACATTTCTTTAATTTCATGCCAAAATTATGTGTTTTTGTATCTTTGTCAAAGTTGATTAAATGTTTATATCATATACCTCACATAATTGTAACAGTATCTCGAACGAAATCTTTTTAATAATCTAAGTGAATTCAACCCTTTAAGTGCCAAAGGCCTTTTGTCAGGTATTGTACCAAAGTGCCGTTGGCTTTTGCAAGACTTCCGAATAAACGTTACATATTTTTTATTTATTAACCAATTTTATTAATTTTTTTATTTATAGTGAAAGAATTATTTTAAGACACGATACAATTTATAAGTATTTTTCATACAGTAGGACTTGTAAAAATAATAAAAATACATACCTTGAAAATTTTTTTGGAAAAACTTCCGTTTCTACGGTGGGTAACATGAGAGAGAAAAATAGTTCACTCAATAAAATTCATATCAATGTTGTTTAAATTTAACTGGCTACAAAAATTCCGAGTTTCATGAGAAAATAATGTCAAATAATGATTTTACAATGTTATTTTAAGAACATACAACAATGCATTTTTACTGGGCTGCACGGATATAGGCCTATCGAAACACAACGAAGTCATTATGGCCTGTTAGTCCTGTTCCATATAGAATTAGGCATATAGAATAAATTAGTTTAGTAATATGAATAAAAAGGTAATAAAGGGTAGGGGGCCTATCCATAAACAAGAGAGTAAGATATAAAAACTATGTACTCTGTGACAAAACTATTTGCGCATAGTAATTTCAGCAGTTGTGATGGGGAACACATTTATGATGTAATCCCTTTTTACACCTTATACACATAAATGTGGTTTATACTTTTTCCTTCTTCCTCCTTCTCTAGAGCTAGATTTACCGCACACACAACAGTTTTTTTCACGGTTTTCAGGAATTGTTCAGTTTTTATTATTATAGTGCATTATGAATTTGGCTTCATCAGAGAAAATTGTATTGCACATTAACAACAATTAAAAAAAAAATAATAGAGAAAACCCAAAACAGGGAAATTAAAATAAAAGTCTCTCTAATTACAAAGTGCTATTAAAGAAAATTTAGAGAAATTAGTTAGCAGATAATAATTTCGTTTGGGTGACAACCCTCCTCTTTCCGCGTGTTTACAGTTATATTGGATGCGATAAAAGTAAATGTAATATACTTGAACAATTAAAGAGCATTCAAAGGTAAAAAACAACCATTTATAATCAAGCTTTAGTGTTGTCATTTGACATAACGTTTTATGAAAGGGCATACCTATGTGTAAAAATGTATAGTAGATTGCCTGCTAAATTTAGAGCAGAAAATAATACAACTACTTTTAAAAGAAAAGTCAAATGAATATTTTCTTGCAGAGAGTCCCTACCTAATGATTGGAGTTGGGTGACCTTCTCTATACAATGATGTATATTTGACTAATTTTGTTATAATTTTTGTTATTCCTAAACAGTAAAAGAAGAATATATGAATTATATTTTTTGTTTTGATGTACAGTGTGATTGTTTATTTGTTTTACTGGTGTTGTTATTGATTAACGTGTTCAAAGTTGTAAACTGTTGAAACAAATAAAGTGACTTATGACTTATAGTGTCATTTGAATTTTAAGGGTAAACGAAGACATTTAAATTCGGCACTCGCTGATCAAGCCATATTTAAATTCTTAGTTTATATTGCTACAAAAATAATACATCTTTTAAATTCCTCGTTGGCTACTTGTGGTGTATGATAAACAAATAGTCCCATTATTACTGATATAACTGATATGGGAAAGTAGAATTTACTAGCTCAAAATAGCCACGAAATAGCAACAATGAAAAGCGTGACTTTGACTAACGTATTTCCAATTCAATTACAATGTCCGAGGCTCAGGCGTTGACGTTGTTTGATGCGTATAACCATGCACAACACGTCGCGGGCTTGTGACACTAGGCCTGATCTGAGCGGTGATTTATCTTGGACGCTTGCTGAATAAATGCCTAGCATACATATTAAAAGAGGGATTATTGGTATAGAATATTGAACAATTTTCTAAGTTGTAAATAGGAATTCAAGTAATCAAAGACCAGATACAATGCTTATACTATAGTCAATAGTTAGGCAGTGTTCAAAAACCATTGGGGAGCAAACAAATAATGATATTCCTTTAAAATTTTCAATCTACAATATTAACAGTTTATATTAATTCCAGATAAAAATTGTTAATTCTCGCGTTTGCCAAAGCAAAAATTTGTAATTTTTTTATTTTGTTTTTAAAAATTTTGGTAGCAACGGCTATCTCTGTCCATTTAAAAAAGGCAGGGAATGCTGGGAACAATATATAAATGCGGAAAACCCTGTGTTTTCATAATTACAACACGTAGTTTTCCAGTATAAATGTCTTCTTCGTAAACTAAGCTTTGCTTCAGTAAGACTGGTTTGAAATGTTCAAAGATACCCGGTTCTCAAACAAGCAATGTATGTGTGAAAAATGGATCACAGAAACCCGAGGAATGAATTTTGTTTAGAATTTTAAAATAGTGGTTTTGGGCCCCCAAAGTAGATTAGCAAATTTCTTAGCCCTAGAAAGCAGATTTTTTGCTGGGAAGGTTAAAGTTTGTGATTTTAAAACATTTGACTTATAGAATTTCAAATAATAACAGTTGATCAAAAACAACCAGTGACTTTCCAAAGGCCACTATTGTCATAGTTTCATTAGGAAATTCTCTAAAATAAAATAGTTCAGTTAGTCCCAAGGTAATAAAAATAAAACAAACTTTTTAAAGTATATGTTTGAACTATTTTCTACACAAGCGTTTGGTAATTATAAATATGTCAACTATTACCTACCAATAACGCATTATTAAATTCCAGTACTGCAACGCTATCGTACATTTTGAATAGCCCAGTAGTTAACTTGTGTAACTAAGAACGGCTGAACACACCCCGAACTACCTAACAAGTATTGAAGCGTTGTTTGGTAGTTGGCTGCAGTGTTTAGGGTCAAGCTTATGCGGTCCATTCGCTGTTCAAAGTTGATTTTTTATTTTAACGTTATTCAGTAATTTTGTAGCCTCGATATATCTATTTAACTAACGCCAAGGGCCAATGCTGACCAAGACAACTATAAAGTGATTACATTTCTATACCAAAATAAATTAAAATAAATTAATATATTTGTTACGGTTAATACCAAATTACAGTTGGTGCCTAATAGATGAATACATAATATTATAATTAAATAAATACACTATATATAGAGAAAAAACTAATATCTTGAATACATAATGGATAATAGTTGAGAAAAGGTTAATATATAATAATATAACAATAATAGTATGTTGAATATGTAACATATATGCAATACCGTAAGCTGAAAAGAATACACATAAATACCAAATATACACAGTTCGCAGTTTTTGGTTTACTTTCGCTTGATCTGGACATCGGGCATGTGGAAGAATTCCATCGCCGCTGGAAGGCTGTCCTCCTCTTAAATGGTATTCAGAAAACTTTCATTGGGAGTGGCTAGTGGAAATTCAACGACAGATTTGGAGGAAATTCCAACAACAACGATAAAACGGAAGCGAATTTCAGCCTTAAAGTTGCAGAAGACTTTTGTATCAGGATTTCAACTCTGATGACATCTGGTATAGTTCAAAATCTAAAAATCAGGATACAAGAGAGAATTAATTATTATATGGCATAGGCAAACTAAACGCAGTCATGATGATGTTTCTGCAACGACGCTACGCGTTGCGACGTCTGGGATGAAGTACAATAGCAGCTAAAAAAAACACAAGAGCCACTGGAGGAGGAGATTTTGCCACCGAAGGAAACCGAACTCGTCCGATGACAAATGAAGTATCCGAAACAGATGCTTTATTATGAGAAAACAGTGAAATGTATTATTCTCAAATGTAAACTCAGGAAACATACTTATATTAAAAAAAATTACGCTACATTCTCGAAAAAATTATAGTAAAATAACCTAACCTAACTCCACAGAGCACTGTATGGTGGCTCTTTTCTTTGTAACATATTGCAAAAATGGGTTTGTGTAAAATTTAACAAAAATTGGTACCTCAAAAAGTAAACACGAAAAGGTAGAAATGAACCTGGGACCACATGATCGTGTATTCAGTGCCATATCCATTAGCCTACCATAGCGTATCGAACTAAGTAAAAGTTACAATTCATCAATCAGTAGACGGCGCTGTGATTTTAAAATATACCACGGGTAGCGCTCGGTGTAAGTTTTACACCTGGCAGCGCTCACGTAGGAAATGCCTCCTCTTCCAGTGGCTCGTGTGTCTTTTTAGCTGCTAGAGATGAAGTACTCCTGTTCACAGTTGCTATGTACTACAACTCCAGGGTTGTAGTCAGCATGGCTGTCACTGGAACAGTTATTTTTTAAAGTGTAATGAATCGTGAAATTGGTTATTGATGAAAGATTCGCTTCCAAAAATGTATTGCTCTAATTTTTGTTGCTATAATATGATTTGTTTGACCAACAATAAAGCATGACATTTGTGAATCCAAGTCATTACTAATCATTGTAATTTGTATGACTGGAACTTGTATACTCTTAAAAATTCCCGTTTTGAGTTGGTTGAATTAATAAATTTAATGATCACTAACAAAATTGAGCCCCTGCATTGTTTACAATGACATCCTTATCAACGCTTATTCGCTTTTGATATGCTTAAGCTTATTGGCTTATTTTTTATTGGTTCTTATTTTATCCTCAACTGCCCGTCACCATTGGCTTTTGACCTGTGCGGTGAACTAAAGACAACGAGGTGTCGTAACGCATTAGTCACCTGGGCAAGCCAGAGGTGACCGCTCATGGTCTTACAAGAGTCGGCCGGATTATTTATAACCTGTCATTAATTTATTCTTATTCTTTGAGTGGTGTGTAGTTGAATTTGGGGACATCTATACCAGGAAACAAAACCAAGGAGCATTTTACCAATAACAAAGAAATAAGACTAACATGGGGAATTTTTAAGCTATTAGAGAAACGACCTACAGGACTTCCAGAAAGAGGGTAGGCCAGTAGATGATTGAATATTGATGATAGGTAGTCTGACCTATTTTCTTAGAAAATCTTAGCTCAACCGGTCCAGACGTTAAGGTTTTGATTTTATAAAATCTATGGTTGAACAGGTATGGAAATTAAAACATCGGTTGTCTGGTGAATATGTACATAATGTACTATGAATCATCGAGGTGCACTTCCATAAAATATTAAAACAGCGTGGGTGCAAGAATTTACGTATTAGTGAGCAAAACTAAGTTAACAATCATAAAGCCAATATAATTATAGTAATACAATTTACCAGTTCCATATCCTAAATAAACGCCTTTAAGGCCCGAAGGCTGCTGATTAGTATTCAACTACATTAAAGAAGCTAACAAACAAACAGAAGAAAACGTAAATGATTGCAGTTTCCCTTTTGCCGGGACTCAAATAAAAAAGAAACTGTTTGCATTGTAATCAACTTTACACCTCATCATCAAAAATTCAAAGTATCGGAAAATGATTTACCTTATTTCAAGGAGCTAGTGGCTCTTCAGTTTCGCCTTAGTTTTCCATATATCATCAACAACAACGAGGTGGTTTTCTGATTCAATAGCTTTATGCTCACGATTTGTTAGTTCGAGTCTTATCGCATTACTGATTACAATTTGATTCTTACTATCGATCAAGGGTTTTTAATTATCAGACTAACGTAATAATTTCGTGATTCACTTAATTACAAGATTTCGTCGTTATTTTTTCTTTCATTTAACATTTTCATTACAAACGGACAATTACTTTAAGGAAGAGGAACGTGCCATGTAAAACCAGAAATCAGGATTAAGTCCACATTAATAACAATTAAATAAATTCTGTAAATTTTTATCACGGTATAAATATTAACAGGAACGTTATAGTGTAATATTTATAATTATTTTAAGTAGAGGATGAATTTATAACTTCATATGTGTTGAACTGTAATAGCATAACAGTGATCTATACCTATAAAAGGCAAAGCCCTCACTGACTCACTCATCAAGAATTCTCCACCTTCCCATGTAGGTAGAGAGCTGAAATTTTGTACACTGATTCTTTAGGTCTTAAGTAGGACAACTAAGTAGTTTACACGCTGGTATCTCCATAGGGATCCGCCCCACAGACCTTCAAAGTTACCATGTTATTCTTATGGAAGAAAGATTTGTTTTGATGATATCAGATGACTAATTTAAAATATTGTAAACAGCTGTTGCTATTCTATACAAACAGTAAAACCACGGTAGAACGTTGATTTATAATTCTTTTGAACTGGAGTAAGCCAATAATGTTAAAAATTGGCGAGTGTCTTGCAAACTCTACATTACCACCTGTTTCTTTAAAAGTGTTTACAAACAGCTGTTATTATTCATTGGTTTGTTCATGTTTATGATCTTTATTTTGTGTTGTGGGTGACAGGTTAAAAGCTAATTTATTGACTTTGTTTATGTTTATGATCTTTATTTTGTGTTGTGGTGTGACAGGTTAAAAGCTAATTTATTGAATTTGTTAATGTTTATGATCTTTATTTTGTGTTGTGGTGTGACAGGTTAAAAGCTAATTTATTGAATTTGTTAATGTTTATGATCTTTATTTTGTGTTGTGGTGTGACAGGTTAAAAGCTAATTTATTGAATTTTATGATATTTTAGTTTTTTTGTTTTGTCATGAATACACAAAGTTAGTAATATTTTAATTTTTATTGGTTTATTTTATATATTTTTTTGAATTTTTGGTATGGATACAAAATTAACACTATTTGGACAAACAGACTCACAGTTTAGAGTTATTCACATGCCTCCAGATTGTTCGTGCCTCTTTCATTCTATATGCTATTCAGTTTACGGAAATAATTTCTACAGCGATCAAGTAAGAGAGGAAATTGTTAACTATGTTTCGACTAATTGGGCAAAATTCCAAATTTTAACTCAAGATGTTAAAGGGGATAATTACATCTCCCCTGAACACTACCGTCGCGAGATGTTGAAACCATCAACTTACGGATCAGCATGTGAGTTGATTGCCGCATCTGAGCTCTTCCACTGCATATTCAGAGTGTACCATGATGGTCATTTACTCCAGAGCTTTGGTGTAGAGGGAACAGCATCTGATCGTATAAATTCAAACGGGGCGAAGCCCGCGGATAACTGCTAGTACAAGTATTAAATGATTTGAACCGTTCCCACCCAAAATGTTAATAGGATTCCCCCGGTGTATTTAAACAAAAGATGTTTGAACTAAATAACATTACTGGTAGCAGACATTCAGATAAAGTATTTTTGTTGTTGTTGTTTCTTTCACTGAAATAAATTGTTTCAAATACAAGAGAACACACATATTGTTGCCATTGAAGACAATAAGTGGATCTTAAGTTTAATGTCTTAAGAGGTAAGAGGTTGTAATTTGCCATTTCAACTTAATTGAATTAGTTTTCAAGTTATAAATAGCTAAGATCTCATATCTTACGTATACAAATTATAAATACTATTGTTTTGTTTAAGCTGCAAATAATCTTCAAATTATATCTCCCATAAAACAGCTTAGCATTGCGTGGTGAAGACATTATTAGCCATATATCGCCGTTACTGCAACCGCCCTGCATACATTTATGAGACTTATAGCTTCTATGTTTCATAGAAATGGCTTTGGATGTGAAAAACTGTGCTCGGTGAGATGTTAAAAAATTAAATTGCAAAATAACTGTAACAAAATATAAGAGAAATATTAATCTTCAAAAATGGCAACAAACGCCAATCAATCTAAATATGCCAATGAATACTAAATTCTAATTATTCGAATATTTTAATCATTAACAAAAATGTTTCAAATATTTTGTTCTGAAAATAAATAAACTTCAAGATAGACGTATTATTTATATAAATTAAAGTTGTATTTTAACAGTTTAATTCTACACTATATATTTAATAATTAAAACAGTTTTTACTCCCAAACCTTTTCAGGGGGCATTTCCATTAGTTACTTTGTAACACAAATATATAAAGAATTTTTTTCTCACATTAAAATTTATGGCAAGTTATTAAAAATAAACAAAGATTATGTTGTTATGACCAGGCAACGGTATTTAAATGACTTAAAATTTGATATTTTGAAGCACTTTGTTAAAGAAAATTATATTATTAATAATAATAATATTTTTTCAACTTCAGTTTGTTTATTTCTCGTATGCGCCTTTTTGTGTACACTGCAGAGCTCTCTAGCTTCAAGCTATTTGAGAGGAAAACTTATATCTAGTACAAGAAAATTTCAATAACTTTTACAATATAATTTAATGAGTTACAATAAATAATGTAAATTAATTTAATATAAATGGGTTCATCATTTTATAACGTAAAGGTTTTGTCTTGACATCTTGAACACAAAGATATACAATACAATACAATACAATACAATACAATACAATACAATAGCCTTCAAGGTAAACATGTATAAATATCTATAAATTAATAACATGTCTAAATATAATCAATGATAAATATCTCCTTTTTGCATAACAACATATTTTATTCATGCGCATTCATTAGGAATGAAACTTATATCATGCATTATGCCCAATACATTAGTGCCAAATAACTACATACATTTTACGAACAACTTATGTTTGCTTACTCCATGCACTCCTACCCCCGCCAACAAACCGAGTACATTGCTTACCGACACAAAAAAAAAACACCTTTCAGATTATGTCAGACTTCGTCAATATGCTCTCAACTGTCTTGAAATAAACGTTACCTTTAATAAATGAAACATACTTATAGCCTATAGAATGTTTATAATTTTATTCCTTATGTGTTTCTTGTTGTTGGTAACACGTGCTTAGCTTAATTGTATTAATTAATTGTATTCATTAATTAGCTTAATTGTATTGCCATATTATTTTGTTACTAAACCAACTAACCTACATGTAAGTATTATTCTATTAACATGTTTCGTACTATTTTTTTTATAACTATGTATATTAATTACATTATCTAGGGCTGTCGTTACATTTTATTGCTATGATATAATCAGGGGTTGTTTGTAAAATATGTTTTTACTTTGATTTTAAGTTCATTCTGATTAGTCAATGATTTCTACTCAATTGGTCGAGAATTTAACAGAGCTGGTAATAATAATAATAATAATATTATTATTAATAACAGAAATGTGTTTATAAATTCAATTATGTAGCTGCATTAACTTAGGTGTAATTTAATTTAATCTACAGAGAAGACGCTCCCCCACCCTTGTTATAAAGTACAACACGCGCGTTGCTTGTGACAAAGTTTGATATCATACTTCACTGTTAATAAATTGTTAATTAATTAAAACTTTACATACTTTTCCATACCGTAGTCGTTCAATGGACGTGATAAAGTACATACAATCGTGCTGCCCTTGATTCAAAACTGTCTTTTCATTAATATTATCGTGTACCGATGTATTTCCATGGCCCGATGATACACTCCTAAATTTAATTTCCTGATTAGACCGTTTAGATATCAAAAACGTTGGTGGCCAACGTTTCGGATATATTTCAATATGCATTTTCATGGCCACGTGAATTACTAGCACAAACTCACTATAATTTGCTGTTCATTTACCAAAAAAATAATGTTACACCCCAAAACAATCAATTAGTTATAGGTTATAGGATTTGTTTTGCTTAGTTCAGTATAACCTGTATTAGGTAACATTGTAGCTACACAAGAGGCAGTTTCTAAGGCCTAAACACCATCAAATGTGGTATTCACACCAATCACACGTCATCCAATGTTGCTAGGCATAAGCTTTGTCCTTCTAAACCTGCTTTTAAATCTGTGTAGGTAACATTACAGATTCACAACAGACAGTTTCAAGCGCTTCATCATCATTACATGTAACATTCACACACAATCATATGGCAGCCCCTGCTTGTGTTGTCTTATTAATTTTGTCATTAAAACCTGTGATAGAAAAATTTGTTAGGCAACACACGAGGCAGTTTCTAGCGATGTATAATCATTACATTACATGTAAAATTCACACACTATCAAATATCAGCCTATGCTATGTTATAGCTATAGGGTGTTGTCTTACTAATGTTGTCATTATAAACAGTGTTAGACAACACAGTTAAGCAACACACCAGGTAGGATCTAGTGCTTCATCATAATCACAAGTAATATTCACAAAGAATCTCGTAACAGCGCATGCTTTGATATAGGATTTGTCATGCTAAACTATCATTTCAGTCTGTGTCAGGTAACATTACAGATTCACACGAGGCAGTTTCTTAAGCCTCATCGTCATTACATGTAATCACACACAATCAAATGTCAGCTTATGTTATGTTATAGGGTGTTGGCTTACTAATGTTGCCATTATAACCTGTGTTAGACAACACAGTTAAGCAACACACCAGGTAGGATCTAGTGCTTCATCATAATCACAAGTAATATTCACAAACAATCTCGTAACAGCGCATGCTTTGATATAGGATTTGTCATGCTAAACTATCATTTCAGTCTGTGTCAGGTAACATTACAGATTCACAACAGACAGTTTCTAGAGCCTCGTCGTCATTACATGTTATATTCATACACAATCACATGTAAGCCTATGCTATGTTATAGCTATACGGTGTTGTCTTACTAATGTTGTCATTATAACCTGTGTTAGACAACACAGTTAAGCAACACACGAGGTAGGTTCTAGCGCTTCATCATAATCACAAGTAATATTCACAAACAATCCCGTAACAGCGCATGCTTTGTTACAGGATTTGTCATGGTAAACTATCATTTCAGTCTGTGTCAGGTAACATTACAGATTCACAACAGACAGTTTCTAGAGCCTCGTCGTCATTACATGGCATATTCACACACAATCACATGTCAGCCTTTTCTATATTATAGCGTTTTGTCTAGGGTAATTTTGTCATTATAACATGTGTTAGGCAACACAGTGGCTACACATCAGACAGTTTCTAGCACTTCGTCATCATCACATTTAATATTTACACACGTGCTTGTGTCTCCACATGCTTTGTTGGTGTATTTGTCTGCCAAACTCAGGCCAAACTTTAGCTGCACCAAGAGGCAACTTTCAGAACATTTTGCTCGTCCTGTAATTAAATCACTAACAATAACAGCTGAGTTGTGCCATGTGTTTTTTACTCATACAGGATACTAGGTTTATTTTACTATACAATTTAATAAATTTGAAACGGTTTGTTTAAATTGTGTATCAAGTAAATACATGTTATCTTCATTAGTGTTTATCGGATAGTGTTAGAGTTGCAAGATATTCAGAAAGCACTACTGGTAGCTCCCTTTACCCGCTCATTAACTACTGCAGTGTTCCCAACTTCAATGAGACTGTGGTTTGCTCTTGTTGTGGCTACTCTCTTTTGCGGACTCTGAGCAAACAATTAGAAAGTTTAACTGGTCCAAAAGGAGTTTGAGTCATCCCTCTTTTAGTACTTTATGGTGCCACACTTGAGATTGATATAGTTAAATTGATAGCTTGGAAAAAATAGTAAGTGATCAGGGTTGGAGCAAATAAAATATAATTATTGATACAGTTTGTGATTAATGATATATACTCATTTTCATCTCCAGAGATAATTGAAATCAACAATATATTGGCGCGTATCCATTTTATCGCTTTTAAATTATTGGTGATAAATTAACATAAAAAAACCGCTTGGAATAAAATGTTGTCCAACTAGACTTTTAAATTGATAAACACATGCAGGGTAGTGTTCTGATCTAAAAATAAACGGTATCAGGAAACTGAAACATACTTTCTCCCTTTATCCCAACTTTAATGAATAAATTACTTTTTATTTACTAAATATAGAATACAAAGCACGGTGGAATGTACAGAAAATCTTGTAAACAAGTTGTTTTCAAAAACCTCCACCCAAATCCCTATTTTTGAGGCGCTACAGAATCTATTGCTACCCACGTGTTTTTAAGGGGGGAAATGTCCCCTATTCCCCTCCTCAGGGTTATTAAGAAGCAACATAATTCGAATTTCCTCTGTTGGTCAATGATAACTTGACAAGCATATCAAGTTTGAACGAAATTGATCAGTAAATAAGAGAGAAATAGTAATTTTTGTATTCCCCATAAAAATAACGTTGGACAAAGTACTGCGTTTACCGCAAAATGAAAATTTCAATACTGAGACAAAGTACTGACAATAGTGTATAACCAAATATACAATACAATACTTTATAACGTACTCAGAATTACATTAAACGTTATTTCATTTCATTTGTTAAAGTTTTATGGATGGATTTGTTTGTGTTTTTTGATATTTATTATTTCATCATATCTATGAATATTACATTTGTTAACTAAATTTTAATTCTAACTTTGTTCTACAAGGTAGTTGAACAACCATTTATAATTTCACAGGCTGTTTACGACTTTTCCATTTGGATTTTAGTTTATAAAACTTTAAAACTACAAATGTCTTTTACATTTTGATTTGTTTTAACATTTTGTTGTCTATAAAGTTTCCAGTCTAGCTTCAAGTAAAGCAAAATAATGTAATTGGCAATTTCCTACAAAGACCCAACGGCAAACATATCACCACCCCCCCACCCCATCATCAAACTCAATAACATGGTTACACGAATATCGTGAGTTGTTTTATTTACAAGGTAACGTTTGTTCGTATCTGTGACAGTAATACAAATTGTAATGACCATTAATCTGTATAACTAATATTTTGTATTATTGTACTTAATGATTTTTATATTTACATTTAATCTTTTTAGGATTGTATGTGTATGTTGACATAACGAGTTTATATGTGGTTATGATACCCTAGGTGAAATTATAACAAACTTTGGGTAAAAAATTAATATAAGTATATTAATAAAACTGAATATTATGAAGTATGTAATTCCTAAATAAATGTCATTGGGCTAATATCAATTCTCACATTTAAAGATGATATATTATAAGGAACGCCAGTGATTTCAACAGTTTTTCATTTATACTAACCATATTGCATATTCAAATTAACATTTATGTTTAAGCTCAAAATAATTAACCATATATATAGAACACAAATTTGTATCCCTTACATATTATGCACTATAACCATATGGGGAAGACAATGACCCATAAATTGCCACTGCTGCAAACACCCAGCGTACATTCACTGAATTTAATGTTCTCTTGTTTCGTGAAAATCTCTTCAAAATTGGTAAACCTCCAGGCGCATTGTACAGTTAAAACCATGTAAATATATTTTAGTTTTCACTAGTCCTAGATATTTCAAAAGTCTTTGGTTAACACTTGATTTTACTTGTTAAGGTGAATCAAGTAAACTTGTATAATTAATGGGTCTTCAATTTGACAAATAACCTAACCCATGGTCAGTTATTTATTTAATTGTCTTTATTGATTTTTTATAGAGTGAAATTAAAGTTGAAATTCAATTATATTTTTTATTACAAAAAGTTTGTAAAATGAATTGTAAGAAATGTGCGTTTTACTCTATTTTTATCCAGAAAAACTTTGGTTTTATTTTTTTTACCCTCCAGACAAAAAGCGATGATATATAATTTGAAAAAAACGTCAAACCATTTTTAATCATCCCCTATTGTCAATTTCAATTCACATTGCACCACTTAGTCTTATCCCAAATATAAAGGGATCAAATGTTTTAAATTATTTATTTTATATTTAATTTTAACACAGTGTCTCAGCTAAACTAATTACTGAAACTAAGCACCATAACGAAGTTATTCTCCATTTAGATTCACTAGACCAATACATTAGGCTTACTATGTTTTCTCATCCCAGCTTCCTCAAAGGATGGTTCGTACTTACTAGCTTGTTGTATATAATCTTCATTGGTGGATTAGCACATTGTATTGTGTGACGTCAAAACAATCCCATACGTAAATTTTCTGTTTATATACCAGACAGCAGATATGTTGTTTATTTTTGTTACGACTTTTATTACCTCTATTTTACTAGGGTTAACTATAATTTGGCGTTTTTGAACACCATTTCTTGTTTTGTATGTTGTTTATTATTTATTATTTATTGATTCAATAAATGTATTAAAATTAAAACTTAGTTGCCTATATTATATAACCCCGACTACCTTATCACTATAGTCGCAGGTAAGTGGATTTTTAATTTAAAATATAAGCAGTTGTGAGTGGTTTTATCCAGTCTTCAACTTGTGTCTCTGACTTGGTATTTACAACTTTGTAAAACGGTCATAACTTTATGTCAGAAATAAACGTTCAGTGAAACAGTTTAGATATAGGAGTGTTTCTTTGGTGACAAACCGTATGTACTGAAACGAAACAAACTATAATGAATTTTAGTTTACACAGAGCTGGATCAGTTTAATAATACGAAAATAATATGAGAATTAACGGTTGTTATCTTATATTCACTCCATTTGCTAGTTGTTTTCTCGTATCGTATTACAGGGTTTGAAGCCATTGAATGTATACAGTATTACAGTATATACCCATTTATGAGTTTGTGTTTCTTCATAGGCCATCTCCATATTGGAAAATTTCACTTATTGTAGCCTTACCTGAGTCGGGTAAAAATAAAAACTTTATCATGAGGCGTATTCTTGTTTATAGTTTGTAGGTGGTCTGTTACTGCGAGGAGGGTGGTTTTATTGAATCAAACATATTTTACTAAAACCGAATTATTTCGGCGGTGTCTAGGAGATAATGAGTGTATATAAAATATTGGTAAAGCAGTTGGCTTCCCCCATTCCAGCATTACTCGGAGGGGAAGGTGGAAAAGTACAGTCCTTGCTTACTTTCCATTAGCTGAAAAAAGCTGAATACAATACATCATTTCGCTTACAATTTTGATACATAATCGCAATTCAATTCATTCATTATCTCGTTTAGGTTGTTCAGTAGGGGCGTTTTGTCCGTATCTGTTTTCCTTTGTAATTCTTATCAAAATATAATTGATCAAATCTCAGCTATTTAAATTGAATCGGTGCAAGACAAATAACATCAATATTACTCCCAATTTATGCACTGTCGGCCTAAGTAATACTGCTTAGTCTTAAAATTTAATGCAACAAACACAAGAAATACAACATCGTCACAGATTAGGAATCGTTAATCAATACACGAATCCTAGATTTATGTTTTAACAAATTAACTATTTTAAGGAGGGCATGTCCCCCTCCATCCCCCTCCAAAAGAGTTTTAATATTATGTTAGTGGTTGAATGTATTAATAATTTTATTTATATAGAAGTATAGTTAAAAAATTAGAATTTAACTTAAAAACTAAAATTTTAGTAGAGATAATGGGACCATTTTAAAAGCTAAGTCAATTTTTTATCCCTTAATCCAAATATTTAATAATAATAACAAATAAAAAACCGTTTATTTTGTGTTTTTTTTTTGGTTGGAAACTGTTCTTATTTCATTCCTGACATGACCGGCCAAGAGTAAACAAGATTGTATAACTATAGAGTTGCTTTGATTTGAAACCGAAGGTCTCAACCTTGTTGGTCTTGGGCTAAATACCTCACTTTAACTAACAAAACCTAAGGTTTATTTTGTTATGTCAACGCCGACGCCATTTGATCAATAATGCACACAACCGCTTTTAGGGAAAGCCGTCAAAATCCTCAAATGTTTATCATTTTCAAGTTACAATGTTACAGAATTTACAATCTTTTTTCAACTTTAGGTTAAAATATATGTTTTATAT
This sequence comes from Allygus modestus, assembly GCA_963675035.1. Lineage (NCBI taxonomy): Eukaryota > Metazoa > Arthropoda > Insecta > Hemiptera > Cicadellidae > Allygus > Allygus modestus. The sequence continues at coordinate 149,559,248 of OY776115.1, read as the reverse complement.
GCACTTGTTGATGGTAAACATAGTAGATAAAATAAAGCATAAAATACAAAAATGTAGATTTAAAACCTTTTTTATATATTCCCTTATATCAGAGCTTGCTAATAACCTGAAGTGTGAACCAAAGTGTATGTGAACAAGTCTTCTTACAAGCTATTTTAATAACACCACTTAAGAAGAGCGCCCGCTCTACGAGTGTATTCTTTGGCTATGCAGAACACACTACGAACTGGGAGACCATGTACAACTGCCCGCCCCTCGTGATCTTTCCATCGACATCTGATTCAGCTAACCAAGCCTTCTCGTCAGAATAACACACTGAAATATCAGAGAATTTTCTCTGGTTATTAATATTTCTTTGATATTTTTATCAAGATTTGAACTATTTTCATGAAAAAGAAAATTTTTAATTATTCTGTAGTTTCTCGTCCTCTTTACACATACTCTCCTTTGAACCTGCCCTCAACAAGAACAAAAGCCTTTCAACTTTGTGCACGTAAAATGAGAGTTCAAAGAGTAGCCGGTGAGTTATGTGACAAAGTACATCTTTTTTACGTCGTCGCATTTTACAAATAACACGCATCTCTCTAATGCAATGTTCCCCGTCATGAAAGCATTTTTAGTTTAACGAGTAGGCCTATATCATTTTCACGTGTTTATACAAATTAAAGATACATTAACAATTCACATGTAGCATAGCATTAAATTACATATTTACTATTTATTATTTATTTTTTATTATTTCATTTTTTAAATTATAAACTAAGTTTGCATCCACTACTAATGTGTCGGCACTTTAAAAAAATGTAAAAAATTGCAGATCTACCATGAGAATACAAAAATGTAATCTATTTCAATAATTAAAATGTATACTATTTCTAATTTTATCTCAACTAAAAAATATTGCTCCGATTAAGACAAATTCTTCACGAAAAAATATTAAAACTCATTTCAGCAGTTTAGATAGTGTAACAGTCTGCGCATTACCGCAATACAGAATAGCTCCAACTAGAGCAAAACTAAAGTTCCAGTAAAGTTGAGGATACCGCAGTTCTTTAGCAAACAGGAGTTTGGCACTTTGGGGCTGCTCATCGTGCAGGCCAGTCACTAATCTACGACAGCAATTCTTATAATCTGGATTTAGTACTTTAGAGTTATATTACATCAATCCACTCCCCTCCGCCTTAATGACACCAGAAAGGCCCTCTAAGCTTGTAAGAGCCCTCACTATTCTTGCCTTTGGAATTTGAGGGCTGCAAAATCACTTCGTGACCACAGATAAGTCGAAGAATAAAAGTCAACTTAGGTTTTCAAAGTTAATGACATTTGAGTGTAAGTTTATTTAAGGTTTTTTTAACAACTCTAATTCACTAATCATTCGGAAAAACACTGAAAATACTGTTTTTAGTGCCATTCTCAATACATTTCATAGTTCATTACATTTTTAACAGCAATAAACTAAACACTAAACACGAAACACGACACGACAACTAAACACGAAATTGTTTAACTGTATCTTTAAAATCGAAATAACTTCTTATTTAATATAGGGCGTTGCACAGTGGACGTGGTTAGTTATTCCTTAATACTAAAAATAGTACTAAAAACGCTCAATGTTACTTAACTTTGGTTTGGATGGTAATAAAACCATATTTAGGCCTACTTCGATAAATTCTGCTTTATTGCTAGGCCCTTGATTAGTGGAATCGAATACTTTAAAATATAGTTTTGTTATTTTAAACTTTCAAATGTTTCATTTTTATACTTTCTAAAACATTGTTTTATCTCAACGGAAAAGATAAAACACCATCAATAACATTTATTTAAATTTATATAATTCTATAAATGTATAAAATTTAAAACAAAACATTGCATTTTTCAATACAATAAATATGTGTTATCGTTCATAAATTAATAATTACAAATATATCAAAGCATGTGTTTTGTTTAGTATTGTTATGCCATATAATAATCACTCTCCAACGACCTTCCGATGTTTATGGGGTGTTTGATAGTTTTATTTAAACATTTTTTTTTTCTGAAACAGAAGTTTTTAATATTTTACACTATTTTCATATACCAGCTAGTTATGGCATTTTGTTCACTTATTACCATCAATATTAACAAATTATTAAAATGTGACTTTCTTAATGATATATGGACCCTATAAAACTATGAGTGGGCTTATGATTACCTATTAACTCGTGTAGGTTGACGTGGATGTGTACATTTTATACCCAGAGTAGGTTTATACCGCGCAGGTGCACATTTTAATGATCAGAGATTTAACAAGAATAATTATAATTGAATTCCTTTTCTATCAAGGAAAGCATGTTAAAAACCAGTCCCATAATTCCTTATATTGTACACCTTTAAAACACAAACTTGTTTCAAAGGGGTTTGTTGAATATTGCACAATGCGAACATATTGACCAAAAGGTCGTTTATTTTATCTTAATATCACCGAGATTCTTTTGTGTTTTAACAATGCTCTTTGGTCGGTCACAAAAAAATGCACTTTTTGAATACCACTTTATTAAGAGGCTACTCTCACTGTTTGGGGATTTATTAAGTCTATTTGCTGTAAGAATGCCTTCATAAAAAATGAAACACAGTTTACAACTGATAGCTTTCAACGTGGTTTATTTTCAAACTAGACACATATTAAAAATAATTGTATATCTTTAAATAAGAGATGACAGGAGGAGGTCTTGTATTAGTATTATTAAAAGTGAAAATTGCAAACAATACATACCAAATAAATATTATTACAAATATATATATTTAGAGACCGATAATGTCTAAGTGGTCCTTTTAATCTTACATGTAGGACTATTGCGTACTTGATTCGGCAGGACATACTGTGTATACTATATATATACTAATACCCCCGTCGCAGCAAACCTGCATACTCAGCGAATTTCCAATGAATATATAACATAACACATTAAAACACTTAACAGGATTCATAACAAATATATTCACAAACAAGCGATATTAAAAATATTAATTATTCTCCACAAGAATAACATTGGGGATAAGTACGCAGGTTTGGTGCAACAAGGAACACAAAATAATGGGTTTTATGCAAATATCAATAGAACTCATCTTAGTTACATCCAATACCAAGTTTCATCCATATACATTCATAAATAAGCGGTATATACCATTTTAATTATTTTCTATAAGAATAACATGGGGACCGAGTACCTAGGTTTGCTGCTATTGAAACCATAGGTGAAAAATTGTTTTTTTGTGCAAACAACAATAAACCACAACCAGATGAAGCCATATACCAAATTTCATCAGTTTATGTTCATAAATAAGTGAGATATACAATTTTTATTCTTCTCTATAAGAATAACATTAGACAACGTACTGTGTTTAGCACTTTCAATATCTCAGTAACCAATTGAGTTAGAGCAATAATCAAAATACAAAATTTTTTTATGATGAATTAAATGGTAAAAATTAAAATTTGATTTCAATAAAAATTACATGTGGAAACCCCAAAAATGGGTACAAACCCCCTCAAGAACCCCCTTCGGATGGTGCAATTCGTCTGGTTTTCGAACTCGTTCAAATAAATGGTACTTTATACATTTGTACCAAATTTCATTAAGATCGGACTTTTTTATGAGAGTTATCGTGCTTACGGACAAACACACACATACACACATATATAAAATATATATGTATAATTTTGAACGGATGGCGTTCTTGGCATTTGGGGACCTCAAAATGAAAAGTTATCATGGTCTCGGGCTTAAGTCTTACCATGAGACCTACGGTAATAGCTTCTTCCCTATAGGGGAAATTCGCTAAAAGGTCGTTTATTTTATCTTAATAACACCGAGATTCTTTTGTGTTTTAACAATGCTCTCTGGTCGGTCACAAAAATCTTTTGAATACCACTTTATTTGGAGGCTACTCTCACTGTTTGGTGATTTATTAAGTCCATTTGCTGTAAGCATGACGTCATAAAATCTATGAAACACAATTTCCAACTGATAGCTTTCAACATGGTTTATTTTCAAACTAGAATCATATTAAAAATAATTCTATGTCTTTAAATAAGAAATGACAAGAGGTGAACTTATATTATTATTATTAAATGTGCAAACAAGACATACCAAATGAATATTATTACTAATATATATATATATTTAGAGACCGTTAATGTCTAAGTGATTCTTTTAATCTTACATGTAGGACTATTGCGTACTTGATTCGGCAGGACATAATGTGAATACCGTACTAAAATTGAAACGATGCAGAAAAGCGTAGCATGGCGCGCGAGAAAAACCGAATATGTCCAAACAAATCGTGTCCACACGAACAAAATATAAACAAATAAAAATGTACTCTCCCCGGTATTTTGGTCCTCAATAGATTTCTTAGTTCAAGTGTTAAAACGATTGTAAATAATATATCATAAACAAAATTTTCTAAAGAATATAAATAATTATATAATTGTATGAATACTAGCTTTTATAAGTTTAACAAATAGTTAAAAACTAAGAAATTATTTAAAAGCTCAGTGGAATAATGTGCAAAGCAACATTTCAACCATGCTCAGAAAAGCACCATTCTTGATGTTTCGAAATTTGTTTCATATAAATTACGTTTAATGCATGTCAAACTCGTGTTATTTATTATTGTGAATGTTTACTATTTCTCGCGCAGAGACTAATATCGTGCTAAATAGTGCTTATTTTTTCCTTTAAAACTAATTTATAAACAGTATTGTGAAGCTGTAAATTCGTTTAAATAATACCTGTATTAAAAATAGCAGTGATGAAACTGAATAAAGTTCCACTTTCTTGAAATGTACGACAACAACACGAAGCATTATACTCCCTCCCCAAGCTTTTACTTCACTGATGTAGTGTATTATTCGAATTCCACTTCTCGTTCGTTTCCTTTTGTTTAATGGAGTGATAACTTATAATATCTCGTGTATTGTTTCGTACAGTAATACCCTTGTTTTATGCATTTCAATTATCATCATTGTTAAACAAAGCACTCTTTGATGAAACAACTGTTAATTCCTAATATAACCTTTCTTTTTTATAAGAATAACGATAGGACATTGTATTCCACAAGAAGGTTAAGTCTTACTTTGCATGTAAATGAAGAAGGTTGTAGCATTAATAACGATTTCAATTGGTTTTAAATTCTAGGCTTTACCTAGTGTAGCATGCAGATTATAAATATGTTTTTGTGTACAAAAACATGATATTAGTTATTTTTCGGTTACATTAAAATAAAACATCATCATTTCCAAAACATTGAGATTTCTCATAGAGGATCTCAGTTTATTGTGTTTTTTTCTCTCTTTAGTCATGTTGGTGCTATCGTAATTTTTAATGAAAACCTTTTTGGTAGCAACTATCTTTTAAATTTGGAGACGGAGATTGTACGGAAACCAAGCATAAATCACTTGCACACCCGGAATTGTTTATGGCTTCATGCATAAGTAATTATAACCAACACCTCTTGGTGGGTTTAATTGATTCAGTGATAAGGTCAGGTTGCGTGATAAGGAACCATATTTTATTTTAAGTAGCTGTATGAATACGAATACTCAATCATTAACACCACAATAAGCTTGGTTTACAGTCGAATTTCAGACATTACCGTTTGATTCGATATCATTACAGTTATAATTGTAAGTATTATTATTTTCTGTCCTGTATGTATTAATCAGAGAACTATATACGATATATATAGCTAAGCAATCACATGCAAGATTATTATTTATATCGTAGTATTGAGTAATTGTAAATTATTAGTTAAACTAAAAAAGCTTTACAAGGAAAATTCGTAATAATAATCTGGATTTACAAACCTCATGGATTTTTCCAAACCATATTTGCCTTGAAACATGTTCTTCTAAGCCAACTCCAGATTTTAGAGCTTTACGATCTTTATTCTCTCTCTTTGACTTCCAATGATATCTTTATTCTTTTGATATAAATCACCTGTAACTGCAATTACCTGCAATTCGGGTAGGATTTTAAACTCATAAATGCAAGCATAATGCCTCAAACTGTTTGGTTCTTAAACTATGTATTTGAACCTTTTAGCGAATTTCCAATGTAAGGAAGAAGTTATTACCGTAGGTGGCATGGTATGACTTAAGCCCGAGACCATGATAACTTTTAGTTTTGAGGCCCTCAGATGCAAAAAACACCATTCGTTCAAATTTGTATATGCCGGGTGTTCAAAAAGTCTGGAAACCCCTTAATATTGATTTTATTAATAAACGCAGAACAATGAAACTCTAGGATTACGTCCTCACTGTAGTTACTGACATTTTGGCTATTTTAACTTTTTTTTGCTTTGGGGGGCCGTCCTGTGGGGGAAGTCTAAACAATCTTAAATGTAAGCATAGGTCAAATTATACCTCGTTTTAAAGGTCTTTGTTAGAAGAACACATTGCCACAATCCCGACTGAAAAAGGACCATTTGTTTGGAAATGGCAGCCTCTCAAAGTTTGTTTGATTTAAATGCTAATGCAATGGCAAATAACGTTCTTGGCAGATCTAATTACTTGCTAATTCAGATTATTGATAGCCAGGACATAACATTTTTTTATAAAAATATCAGATTGTTTAGTTCTGATATTTTTATTAAAAAAAATAAAGTAAGGAACTTAACTGTTATCAGTTAACACGTGTGGCATAAATAACAGTTGTACTTAGAGTTTATTTTCTCTACAACGATTTACACATTGCACAAAATATACTACAAAGAGGATAGGAAATCTGAACAAATAAACAACTGCATTGGACTAAGTAAAACTTTGATTATTCCTTTGGTTATTGGTTATAGGAAAATAACGTAATAATAATTCATTTAATTTATAGTTTTGTTTGCTACAAAATGAAACTTAGAATGCGAAAATCATATACAACATTATTTTTTTATTTATCGGTACTTACTTTCACTTTATTAAACACTAGGCAGTATATTTTCCTACTTTATAAATATACCTCATTGCAACTTCACAATGACAGTCAACAGTGTCATCATCACATGCAATATTCACATACAATCACGCGGCAACACATGCTGGGATATAGGATGTGTCTTGCTAAACTTACATTACAACCTGTTTCATACAACATTGTAGCTACACAAGAGGCAGTTTATAGCTCTTCATCATCATCACATGCAATATTCACATACAATCACGTGGCAACACATGCTGGGATATAGGATGTGTCTTGCTAAACTTACATTACAACCTGTTTCATACAACATTGTAGCTATACAAGAGGCAGTTTATAGCTCTTCATCATCATCACATGCAATATTCACATTCAATCACGTGGCAACACATGCTGGGATATAGGATGTGTCTTGCTAAACTTACATTACAACCTGTTTCATACAACATTGTAGCTACACAAGAGGCAGTTTATAGCTCTTCATCATCATCACATGCAATATTCACATACAATCACGTGGCAACACATGCTGGGATATAGGATGTGTCTTGCTAAACTTACATTACAACCTGTTTCATACAACACTGTAGCTACACAAGAGGCAGTTTCTAGCGCTTCATCATCATCACATGTAATATTCACACACAATCACGTGTCTTCTCATGCCGCTTTAAGGGATGTATCGTCCTGAATTTTAATTCTAACCCCAGCTAGGGAAAATTTTAGTTAAAGAAGAGGCACTGTACACATTCCTGTAATTTATCCAATGGTAATACGCCAAAATAAAAGTATTAATTATATTTAAGAAAAATATTTACCATCGATGTATCGATTCATTTGAAGATTAAAAAGCTTATTAAAAAAAGTCAAGCGATCCCTTCAATTTGGTAATAGTTCAGCTTGTTGACACAATCGGATTGACCTTTAATACTTATTTTAATATCTCTGTAAGACGCCGACGTTACTGGGGCGTATTTTAAGGTAAATATGAATGAATTATTTTTAAATAGAAACAAATCCTAAATATTAGTTGTTCATCAACTGAATAATCTCTTGCTTAAGAAAGACAGCAATACACAATAATATAATGCTTTGTATCTCTTAAAAGTATAGAATTTTAGACTCTTAAAATGTATCGTAAGATACAACCACTATCAATGTGGCACATGTGTCATTTCAACGTCAAAAGACCACTGCCCTTCATCTCTTGATATGCCCTGAAAAATACAAATAAAATCGGACGTCACCAACCAGGGCGGAAACATCCCTTCTGGAATGTCAGCCGCTGGCTCCATGGACGTGACTGGCATGGCCGACTCCGGCAACTCGTGTCTTGGTTATTGACCTACTGCAAGCCTGAGATGGTTTTTCAAGTTTGTTTAGCTCTAGTTACGTATTTTGGTCGTTTACTTTAATCATTTCTAAATATGTAAACTTTAATAGCGAGTTGAAGAGCCACCGTGATGAATATTTTTTCTAATCGTTTTTATTATCAAATACTGTTTACCAAGACTCAAACAGGCCTCTTGCACACTAATAATTAACATAAATAGTTCTTATTATAAAACAGTTTTTCTAAAAGGAAAGAAAAATTCTAAGAATTTGTTAATTTCTAAATGACATTGTATTTATTGTAGTGAAGAGTATGATGCAATATCTTGTTGTTTATTGAGCCGCACTCACCATTGCTGTAACCCGAAGTGAGTGAAGCCATTGACATTGGTACAAACACAATCACGAAACAATTACACAAACACAACCGCATACTTCATATTAAAACACGAAATTTTGGAGACAACAAAAGACGTCTGTCGTTTCTAGTACGTTTTACGCAACGAGATGGTCGCGAATCTGACTTGAACCCCCAATAATCAACCAGATATTGCATCAACTGGTTTTCAGTTTTCCTATCAGTCTTAAATTATTTTACGTAAAGTTAAAAGCTTTCTTAAGATTTAAGTGAAATTGATTTAAAAAATTTGATGAGATTGCTAAACAATCTATACTTTTAGGTGAAAGAGTGTCACGTGTGGGTTTGATAGTTTTTGTATAGTTGAATTTAATACTACATTATCACCCACTAATGCCAGTTCAACTTATAACAGTCGGTTCTTTACGATTGTTATGTAGTTTTGTAGTTTTTGTCTGGCCAAAATCCTTCTCATTCTATGGCGAGAACTTGTTTATATCTGCTAGGTTTGAAGGGGGTTATGATAAGTACTGTCACATGATATGACAAAAAAATATTAATTGTTTATGGATTTGATAAGCTTACTCCTTGTTATTCGAGAACAAGCAATTTTCAGTGCAATTTTTCAAGTAACTCTTTATTATACGTCGATAATAATTATTTTGTATTTAAATTAAGGATCGAGGATGGCATCATCTTATTACAAGCAACTATTAAATCACTCGCATTTTCCTTTTCATGAACGGTCAACAATACGAATATGTATACGAACATGTTGTAAACTATAAAAATGGTATATTGCAATGTGGGTGGTTGTTTTAAATCGAATACATGTATTATTAGTATTACACTTATCCCAAGTAGTATTACAGTACACAACCAGGTAATTTTGGTCCAAACTTTAAATGCAAGGCCCGTGGGGGGGAGCCCTAACAGATTTGAGGGGTTTGACAATTTATGATGAGTGAAACAAATTTACGGTATTTACCTTACTTTACTTTGGAATATATATATACTTTGGAATATATATATACTTTGGAATATATATATACTTTGGAATATATATATATTTGTTAACGTCTATTTACGCTACCACCTTAAATTAATGCCCATAAGAATAACATAGAAGCTTTGGCAACCGGTGGAGCGGAGACTGATAAAATTTTCCAAACCCCAGACTTTTTGCACATTTACAGCATAAGATTTACACCATATCAAATTTCAGCTTTATAGTCATTGTGGTTTTTGAGATTAATTATGAGGGGGTCAGTGGTATTTGGCTTATATAGATATAGAATGATAGATGACCTCCAAAACACTGAGTTTTATGTCCCAGTGTTGAAGCTATACAGTAGCAATCAAACGTGTTGAAACCATAGTAAACTGGATTAACGATACAATAATGCACGTAAACCACAAGTCTACATTCAATCATGCAGAAATTACTAACAATCTTCAAGAATATTATCCTGAACGTTTATTAAGCTTAGTTTACGAGGACCCTATTGTTGATTAAACTAGCACCCTAAAGTGTGTGTTAGTGTAAACACAAGGGATCAGTAAGACTCTCTCTTTATGGGAGGGATAGAAGTTAAACTTAACCAGTCTATCGGCTTGAATAGCAATGAATTTCGCTGTATCCTCTTACAATCAACTCGAGCCTCTTAAGGTGTTCAACACTGCATTGAGCTCAACATCAGATTGAATAAGGTGTTATGGGTGGCTTTGTATCAAAATAATTTGCATAATTAATCGACAATGCCCACAATTTGTAACTATATGCTGTGTTTTACTGTGTTTAGTCTTAAACCATAAGGGAAAACAAGAGAGTTTAATATATCTAAGTAAAGAGGGTTTAGTATGATCCCAAAAAACAGAAACATTCAATACTGTTTAAATTTTGAAAAACCTCACTGAAACATGTTTTACAACAACATCCCAATTCTACCGAATTTTTCAGTATACGCTGCACTTAAAGCACGTGTTTCGCATTATGAAATGTTAAATACTAGACGTGTGTTCATACGCAGGCAAAATTTGGTACATACTGCACCTTCAGTAATGACCTCATTTTTTACATATATATATTTTATATTTAAATCATCGAGGCCACCATCTGGCGGAATAATTTATTATAGGATTCGTATTACACTTTTCAAATAGATTTAGTAATTAATTGCACATTTATTAGTACTCGACAGTCTGTAAAAATGAAGCAAAGATTAATTTGTCTTGTCTTATAGTAACTCAATAAACTAAAATGTAAAAAAAATGTATGTAGATATATCTAAGAAACACGTTTATAAATAACCGAACATATAATCAACATAAAGTATACACATTATAAAATCCAATGAACATAAAATAATATTTATTTTTACAAAAGATTGTCATAATTTTACAAGTGATGAATTTTATTCCGATATTTATTTATTTAATTATTTGTTACTACTGTCAACCGATGTTACACGTAAAGATTAGCCTTTGGACGTACATGATTTATTCGATTTTAGACAACATTTATCACTGAACTGGTCAAAGTGAATTTACAATTAGCTCTTGCGTGATACAAGACCGTTAATTAATCGAAACAGCTGCCACAATAAATTATCGCACAAATTTAATTTGTTCACCAGTGTTAGCAACGGAACCAGGACAGTTTGGCACATGAGAGATGCACTTGGTGTTTCGAATCCCAGTACAGCCAATAAATAACGGGAAGTTGTATAAAAATAAACGTTATTGGTCATGTGTTTTAAGTGGTTTATTAAAATAAATACCATAGTGATGAGCGGTAGCATGTACGTTGTACGTAAAAATTGTAATTTGTATAAGTCTAATTGAATAAATAAATTAAATATTTCGCCTGCTATTTGGGTGGATTCGGGAGAGCAGAGTTACTTTATCAACCATATTAAATCATCGTGTGTCCAACCCTTATCGGTGATGAAACATTCCCCCAGTGACAAAACACAGGGTTTGACTTACGACTGGGTATTTTGACCGGTTATGCAATGCCAATAATCACGATAACAATCCAAGTTTGCATGCAGGTTTTCAAATTCAGGCTAGGGATATTAGTAAGGAACACAGTTTCAACACTTGTAAATTTCTATCACTGTTTTTACCGGAATGACTTTATGATATCCATGCATAAGGAACCTAATTGATTTATAAATGCCATCCCAACGTTCTTATTCTCTTTTCCCCCTATGATTTTGGTCCTCTTGTATGCATGTGTTTTCGTTTCTTAGCTTAGTTCTAAATCGCTAAATCAGTCACTATAAGACTCCAACATACTCGTGTGTACTTTAAGGCAAATTCTAATTAACTCACGGCTTAGAATAATTGAGATGCCTTGTGTAGCTTTGATAATGACTAATTCTGGATGAATCTTTATAGTTTTAAATGTAACGCAATGGTCAGTGGCAGCTAAGATCCAATACTAAACTTTCACAACAAAACTATGCTCAGGATCGATCTGGCCAATCCCAGGTTGTGAGGCGAGTGCTCTAACCGCTACTCTACGATACCAACTCTTAGAATATTAAGGTTTTAAAAAATAAATGAGAGTAACAGATTTTAATTAATTAGTTTTCATGTTAATTTGAATACAGCACAATTCTAAATAGCTGTATTAAGTTATCAATAGCAACATTCTTTTTGGTCTAGTAGACTACTGTGTTTTGTTTTTGTTTCCCTGGTAAGACATACTATTTTTCACACAAATTGTCACAAAGGTTTTTGGAAGAAATTTTTTTAACAAAATATATTTACTGTGATTATGACAGCATGGGAATCTGTGACATTTATTTGTGACATCCTATGCACACTTGCCTCCAACAACATATTTGGACCGTCCTACCCACAAACAGTTTTACTGTGTTCACGGATTCAACAACGAGATGATTACTATGAACTTGGATATATTTTAATGTAAAATTTAATCTCCTACTAAAGTTTGGATAAAAAAAATGCTCTTAGTCTATTTTATTACTCCTTCCAATAAAAGTGAGGAATTCTCATTCAAATTCAATAACGAACTCAAGAAAGTACAATGCAATTTCTCTGTTTCATATAAATACACGTACAGACCGCTAAGAGGTGTGTCAGTTGTGAGGTTATGTCATACAAGACGAATGTTCGACAAGGTTCCAGTCCGCCCTTTATCCATTTACCTTATTGATGTTGTAATTTGTCAACTTTCATCATGGGGATTATATTTACCTGGGACAGATTATACCGTTATTGGGAATGAAAGCACGTGTTATTTGTCTTGATTAATTGCAACTGTACTCCTTGTTGGTAGTATTGGACATAACACAGATATTTATGGAGTTAGTACTCTTTAAAAAGTTGTAGCTGTATGGGGGTTGAGTTACAAAAAATACAACCTCCTGCCTGCCACAAGTCATATCAAAACCTTTGTCTTTCATTTATAAAACTAGAAATTTTTGTTGTCTTATAAAAGCTCTATCAAAGGAAATTTTTGTATTTTCTAGTTATAAATGCATTTCACCGCAAACTCGATCCTAAAACCGTCATTAACGAAAAACAAATTACTTATAATGGTGATGTTTATTATTAATAAGAAATATTTCAATTCAAACAATTTTACTATAATACTACGTTGATGTCATTTATTTTTAAAACATAGTGTCTTATTTTGGGCCATCTTATAAATGTTTTGTCAAATTGATACGTTTCCATTGTCTGTTCATTTGTTCATATAAATATTTTGCAAAATTATTGACATACTTAGTTATTCAAAATACTCTGTTTATTTACTTGAGGATGATACTTCTCTCAAGATAAAGCCATTCCACATCCACAACGACTGATACTTTTGAGTCACCTCATAATATTCAGATATCGTATATTCAGGTAAAGGTCTGGTATATGCTAACAAAATCCAAAAAGCTGTTCAAACAATTAGTTAGTTAATTTACAACGATAATTTCAATAAATATTAATATTTTTCACAGTTAGTTAATATTAGTGTCAATTTTGTTTATTCGAATTCACTCAATTAGAAAACGATAATTTTGATATAAATATTTATATTTGTTCTACATTAATTAAATTCAGTGCCAAAGTGCCAAATACGGTACGTTGTCCAATGTTATTCTTACATTTTTGTATCATGCTTATTTATTAGTATATTTTGATACAGTTGGTATTTCGTTTCATGTAGTTGACGTCAAATAGCGTTTGCATGTAAACCCCATTTTTGTGGCCCCCATTGTAACAAATCTGCATAGTTAGAACTTTTTTTACGTAAAATTGTATGAAAACATTTTATTGAAATTTGGTAAGTTGGCTCTTTTCCGAGTGCGGTGTATACTTGCACTGGAAGTTCACCTAATTGCAGATTTTCTGAGTCGGAGGTATTTTATTATGCAATAATAACCACTACACAAACAAATGAAGCAAGTCGAAGTACGATTTGATGTAAAATATGAAATATATACGTATAAATAAATCACCTTCCCAAAAACACACTAATAAAAGGCTCAATTTATTGTAGCTGTTTATCGTATCTATTAAGGTCCAGTAAGAAGCCAAAGTTCTAACTATTGGTGTCCTTCTTTATTACTCTTGTCTGATATGTATTTTTTAAAATTAAATAGTAAAGCTCTATTTTTATGATATTGCTAGAAGTTAATAAATAATTGTTGAGTGATTTACATTAAAACGAAAATTTTGCATAAATAGGAAAACATATCATGATATGATTAACGCAAGGAACTCGCCACTGATGGTACCGTATATGGAGATATACGGAAATATATCATGGAAATGTTTACCTTATGGAAACATTTCTTAAAATGTAGGTGTCCGTGTAAATACAAAAATAGAGCTCCTCTGCAATGACCTCATCAACAGCTCCAATGTTTCTAATTAATATGAAGCAATTGATTTATATTATTTCATTCCTACTTATTGCAAAATGATTATAATCTATGACCAAATAAAGTCATTTCAGCAAAATGAAGTTCTATAAAAAAACTAAAAACTATACTAAAACGCTGAAACACCTAAGCTGTTGATAGGTCACAATATTTGTGTATAATTTAGTCACACAAATCATTATAATGAATATAATGTACAGTAGTTTTAAACTTCTAGAGTAATGACTGAAGTCATAAAAGGTTCAATACATAATTTGCACAATAACAAGAAATCTCAATGAAAACAAAAAAAGCTTTTAAACTACAGGCAAATACAATCGTTATGGACAAATAAATATGTGTTATATAAATGTATAGGCTGTTTTTAATTTTTCCAGACTCCTGCAAGCTCAGAAATTACTAAGGGTCGTAAATTTCTCATCGAAGAAGTTTGGTGGATAGAGTAGAGGGAAAGGAAATTCGTATACATCATTCATTACCTTATACGTTATATTTTTCTGGTTGTCATTATTTACAATATAACTGCAAAAAAGATTAGCATTACTATTATTTTTGCCTTTAAATTGGATTTGGTTATGCATATAATATACTGTAAGCTTGAATGTGGATAGGCTTTAACTTTTAGTTTCTTGGAAACAAAATGTTAAGAAAAAAACATTTTGTTTTAAACCAGACAAAGATTTTTTATTTTACCATTATTATTTTAAAGAAATGAAAACTATATTAGGAAGAATGCTTCACGCAATAAAGCACTTTGCTATGTCAAAAAACACTATACTTGTAAAATAATGTTATTATTTTTGATTATCAATGTTCTTATAAAGAATATTTTATCCTTAGTGATGTGCATTTATTGGTCATATTATAGAGATGACGATCAGAATAGCTGTCTGTTTTATGTAGCTTCGAAGCAATTCTATATACAACCGTGACAGTGTGATCAACAAAGACATGTTGTGTTATATTTCTACTGACTAAATATTGCTTTGGATTATTCAAACATTTTAAACTATAGTTTCATTACTACATTAGTTTACGTGTTTTATTTAAGATATAAAAACATACATTGTAAATGAAGATATATGTTTCAGGACAGCAGAAGTATCAACTAACTGAACACTGATAATTTGTATCGATTATTTTATTTTTCATAAAATATAAACAAAACAATTTTATTGAGTAATTCAGTCATAAAACTGTATTCATTAAACAGCATTAAAAACAAGGATAATGTGTAGGAAAAAATAGTCTAAAACTATTTCGACCTCATGAATCCAATTTGAATTAAATGAGGTTAATTAGTTTCTTTCTATAGATTATTTTTCTATATTGAAAGTTTTCCGAAGTAATATACTTGCTTAACAACATTTTTTGTGTTTGTATTGTAACTTGTCGCTAAGTTAAGTTATTGTTATATATTGTATCATATATAAAAAAATTGTAAAATTTCCATAATATAGACAAATCCTGTACATGATACATTGGTTGAGAACATGTACAAAATACAGTTAGAAATAACGACGCTGAAACCGGTGACAGTACTGCAGGATTTATCGCCCCAACCTGTAGCAATGCTGCAAAGATTTAACGTAATTGGTCCGCACTCCAGTTGTGTCACATGAACAAACATTGGCTTGTCGGGTTTCTCTTTTACTGTTACAGCTTTAAAATACTGTAAAATTACTAGCCAACCGTAAAGGTCTATTCACCTTTTATCTGTTTGTCGAAAAGGATGATGTTATTTGTTATATATTGAGAAATATATAACAAATATTAGTTCTTTGAGTCATATCAGATTTTACTTTCTCTCAAAAAACCTGAAACTTACTAAATAGAGTCGTGTTCCCTACAACATGGTCGGTTGACAAACTTTGTAATTACTATAATTCTAACTAAACTGTTTTAAATTATATATGGAATGCACTTACATCCACCAGATTTGTAAAGTTGTTAGTGTAATATTTTTGGGTGTTTTAAAATTCCCTAAACAATCTGTAACTATTCTGTTAAAGTTAGTATTGAACCAGATTAAACCTGAGAAATCCATGTTATATTGTGTCACAGAGAGACAATTAAACAGAGATATTAGCTACTGAATGAAATACGATTTGGATTAAGGCAATGAACTGGAGAATTAACATTGGCATTGCGTTGACATACTCTAAGGTAACTCACCTTATTTGGCTTCTAATTAAATCATACTATTTTACGGTTTAAAAATTGTTGATCATAGAATTTTAATATCAATTTTAGAAAGCAAACTGTCTGGAGTTAATAAAAAAAATCACAGTTTCAAATAACTGCAATTTAAACAGTAGATGTATGTTATAATTAAATTCAAATTTTAATGAATGATTCATCATAATTGCTATAGATCTCCTAATATAAAAAAAACAGCGTTTATTTATTATATAGTTTTGACCTGTGTGAGGTAATAGATCATTTCGAGGTGATCCAGTTAACATGGTTACTGAAATTGAAACTGATTGAACTGTACGTTTACTTACCCTGTATAACATAAATATGTACTTGTGTTTCAAAAACGTAAATCTTTACTGTTTGCACTTTCAATCTCTTGAAGGCTTAGTAACTTATTAAGATGATAACTGAAGCCACTGTTTTAAGAATTACATAGGTGGGACAAATACTGTAAAAAAATAACACTCAACTTAAAAAGCAACGATTCTACAAGACATTTAACATATTGAATCTCGTTCAGTATTATAGATATTTTATTTTACTGTGTAGTTAAATGTTTTGATCATTCTGTTTATTCTTACAGGATACAACTTTAGCGAGCAAAGTTTAATCTGTGCGGGTTGCCGGGAAACTTCACTACCAAAGTTACACAACCTGCGTAGCCCTTGGTTCAGTTGAATCAAAGGTTTTACCTGTACCTTTGATTATTTCTTAGTAAAGGATTTTGGTATACCTCAACTCTGATTTTCTGGATTAATATTTCAAAAAATGTTTGTAGAATTACGGATGTTTTTACATAGAAATTATTATTGCCATTTTCCAAAGAGATAGCTATTAATTAATGTATTTATTAACTCGGTAACATAATCAAAAAAATATTTCGTTCAATAGAATTTTCTTTTTAGTCCTGTCAGCCCCTTGTTCATCTCAATTATTTATCTCACCGAACACCTCAATCACCTTGATCACCTCAACACCTTGATCATCTCAATTATTTATATTTGACCGAACCATATAATACGATTACATTTACCACGATTACATCTACCCTATAATTTGGTGGAAAGCTTATTTTTTTGCGTTAAAATGGTTACGAATTTGTGTTGAAAAAGAGATCGATGCAACGTGCAACACTTCCCATTGAATGTTTTTGATTATAAGGTTGTTAGTGGGCATTGCGAAAAAGTTTTTTTCTGAAAATACATTTGATCTTTACTGCTATGTTTTACGCAAATAATATACTTGTATAAACTTATGTAGTTTTGATATTATTTTAGGACATACTTGATTCCGACATTATAAGAACATAAAAACACATCCACCGGTATACAACAAATGTTGTGGTTTTTAAAAGTATGTAAAAATGCTTTTTTTTCAATGAAAGCATGTATTTGTCTTGCTATCCACCGCAACGTTGTTAACCTTAGCGACCATTATGAACTTACTTTATAAACATTAATTTTACCTAATCCTTGGCCTTTAACAATAATTTCCTTCCAGCAGATAAAAAAACTGCAGCGATGAGAATCTCTCAATCATTCATATTGGGTTTGTTTCAAAGTTTCAAAGGTTGGAAAAAAGGTTTTGTTATTTAAAAAAAGCGTTTATGTTACAATAGTAATACCCTGCATCCCACAGATACTTTAAAATATTCTTTCTCACAAGGCGACAAAGGAGATCCAGTGTTCAAGCCTAGAGCAGTCAGGGTACGCAAGCCTTCTTTAACAGCTTCCTTGGCTTCCTCAGAGTAAAGATGGGCAATGTTCACAGATATACCAACGAACGGATTATACCTATCTTGAAATATGACAATTTAAAAATATATTAATAATAGGAATGAGTACAGTGCTTTGATCATAAGCGTAATGTTAATTTATAACAACATATTAGATAACAGCAATAATAACAAAAGACTAACGTTTCCCATTAAGAGAAACAGTTTTGAAAAATAATCTATTGTGAATGTTTTAAGAAAAACCTTGATCCTTATTTGGTAATGCCAGTCACCGAGCATTTAATACTAATAGAATCTATTCTTACATTAATATTATCTACCTATTTTAGGTAATACTATAACAACGGTTAACCAACTATTTGAATTGGGAAAAACTACTTCTAAGAGTTTCATCAAACAGTTCTATCATTTAGAAAAAGACGTTTAGTGTTTTTGTAAATTATAAAGAATAAATTCAAAGCTCATGGTTACGTAAATGTTTATTAAATGGTAATAGTTTTGCAGTATGTTTTCAGTTCATTATGACATTCGTAGTATTGTGATGACTAGACTATGACCACCATATTTAATTTTATATTCCCTTAACATTTATCTCTTAGCAAAAAATATCCTATGATTGTTCCATCTTTTCACAGTCAACACATAAAGACGATGACTATTAAACCCCAATATTTTACATACTTACTAAGGGCCCACGTGCTCCAGTAATGTGGACTATCGGTAAGGCAAATCTTGAACATTTACATTTACTTGTTCATAATATTAATTTTGTAAGAACTATGTACAATATCAATAAAGAGTTGTTTACAATAAATAATATTTTAAAATGCTCTAAATATACCTATGTTGGAAACTCTGCATTGCCAGTAAGTCGTGACGTGGTTTTTCTGTGAAATTATGTACCGTGTTTCATCCGTTTCACACAATAATACAATTACTAAATATAAATAAGTGCTCACAAAAATAAAGGACAAAAATCTAGAAGAACAACAATTAATAATTTCTGTTTATAACTTTAGTACCGATTAAGTAAGACATAAATTATTATTTTGCAACTTATTACAGATGCACGTAGAAGTAAAAATTAAGTAAATAAAATAGAAGTAAATAAAACCAAAGCGTTAGGCATAATGAATACCATTGTAACTGGTTGAAATCGATATATTGTACAATCTGTTATAAACTGTTTATTTACCATCTAGTATGTAAAGTGTATGTAATTTGTAAGTGTTGTTGGACGTCATTTATTTCACCCTGTCGGAATAACATGTATTATTCCAATCAACAAGTTGTTTAGGTAAATTTTATTATTTTGCATCGAAATGTTAGCATATATGTTGACATGTTTAAATGCCAGCTATCCATTACATACAACACTACAACACTCTCATCTTCAGAGACCTTCTCTTCATTTCTGGATCAATTTTGTTTCGTTGTCTGATATTTCCACATGCGGGTTTATACTGACATTAAAAAACATGAAAGTGCATTTTTTGCCATTATTATCTCAAGTTTGTTAGCAATAATTTAAGACTATTGCATCCTCTCGTTCTAGAGTAATTAGTAGAGGAGAAACACCGTTTTAACCCCGTAATCGGCGCTTATTTCCCATGTTATTCTTATGGGGAGCCGTTTTTGCGCCGACACCAGCTCCCGCCTTACACAAGTTTCTTGTACTAGTACCCTTGCCTTAAATACATTTTCCCCATCCTCTATATTTAAAAAAAAACTTTGGATTTGTCTGAAATTTATCTAATGCATTAATAAATCCCAAATTAACTATTACAGTCGAATTAAAACTGCCAACTTACTGATTTTTGCACCCTAATGTCCGTTTTGACTCTTGCCATACTTTTCCCAATTTTAAAATTTGCATTCATTTTAATACATCCTTTGCAGAAATCCACGAGTTCTGGCTACTTGGGAACCCAAGCCATTTGACATATGATAAATCACCCTTCCTCCTAATTACCTTCTCTACCAAATACATGTCTTTATATTTAGTCTTTAACAATTCTTCTGTATAAAATCCTCCTTTGATTATATTGCCATTTTCATCTTTCAAAATATAAGTCACAGGCTTTGTTTTCTTAACTTCTGCTATTGTAAAAAGCTCTCCCGTCCAGTTGGGGGTATATCCTTTACTAAATACATGTTTATATTTAGATATCCTTACACTATCCCCCACCTTATATCTTGGCTTTTTAACTTGTACTTTAGATGCTAACCTTTCATGTACATCTTTAGAGTTCTTAGCACTTACTTGGTTAGGCTTCATTCCTATGGATCTATGTACTTTATTATTATATATCCTTATTAACTTTGGAAGTAAATCCAACCACTTGTAACTCCCTTGTGCACTAAACTCTCTATACAACCAATTCTTTAAAGTTCTCTGGAACCTTTCCACAATAGCCGCCTTAGTTGTAGAGTAAGTGTGGTAGTGATTAATATTTAGAATTTTCATTAGTTTGGTAAAATGTTCATTAACAAATTCTTTTCCGTTATCAGATTGAATATTTTTAACTCCCTTTGGGAGAATAGTTTTTATAGCTTCTGTGACTACTAATCCAGTTTTATTCTTTAGTGGAGCAGCATAAGCTTTTTTAGAAAATGTGTCTATTAAAGTTAAAATATATTTATTCCCAGAATTCTCTCTAGCATAATTCCGCATATCTATTAAATCTATTTGAACAGTTTCGTTTATACCCAACACCTTAAAAGACCTTCTAACAAAGTTCTTTCTCGCGGGCTTATGCAATTCGTAAGCAATTTTTTCCATTTTTTATTCTTTATTTTTAATGTTAACGTATCTGCCAGTCTCTGTCGTTTCAAAAACACCTCCATTGCTACCAATTAACATACCATCACTCATTCTTTGATATACATAGTTTTTTGGCAAATATGCCTCTCCATCTAAAGTCTTAAATCCGCTTAAAGATGTAGGGTCTGCAACCAACAATTTAGGATTGTACATCATCAAATCGATTTCATTATTGTCTTGCATAAATTTATTAGTTTTATTGTTAAACCTTAATCCATGTGATTTTAAACAAATATCAAATTTAATATTGTCTTGTCTAAAAGTTTTAATATTATCGTCATACCTCAAAACCTGCGACATTAAACAAATATCACTCCTATCTTTGCCTTCAGGTACATTCTTTATTAATTTGTCCTCTGCATCCCACATATCGCTATCTAACATTATAATTTTTATCCCCCTGTTTTATTATGCTTTACTCACCTTTTGTTAATATTTGCTTAACAACAGCCACATCATTTGGCAATGTTCCAGGTAAAATGTTTGTTAATGGCTTATTTTTACCATCAAATTTAAGACCGTCTAAAGTCACAGTCTGATGTTTTGTAACACAATCGTTCTCATCAACAGCGGGTTTAACACGAACTAGCCTTTTATTATTAAAATCCCAAAAGTTTAGATCCATTTTTGGTACTTGAGAGACGTTTACAACATCATCGCTTTCTTTACCAGCCAAAAAATTACTTATTTTTCGCTTTTTGGCATTCCAAATACCATTCTCCGATTCCAAAAATTCATAATTATTTTTGTCTTGTACAAAGACACCATCTTTTCTTATTAAAGTTTGCTCTAATGTGGGTACATCGGTTGAGCTTTCACCTCGTTTAACATTAGTAATTTTGCGTTTATTAGCGTTCCAATTATTACTCTTGGATTCTAAAAACTTATATTTAGTATTACCTTGTACAAAAGCATCACCTTTTCTGGTTAACGTCTGCCCCAAAGTCGATACATCGTCAGTAAACTCCCCACCTTTAACACTACTAATTTTATAATTTAAAGCATTCCAACCATCATCTTTTAGATTTAAAGTAGTTTCTTTAAAACTTCTAGCTTCTGGTTTACTATATGGGTTATATACGCGATAAAATTTATCTATCATCTTTTTATTTAATAAACAATTCCACTTTCCCTCAATTCTTCTATGATAGAATCTATCTCATTATCCACTCCAGAATTTCCCGCCAATCGGCTTAACCAAAGCAGTCTTAACCTATCTACAAGCTCATTAGGATCGTCCCAATAAACATAGTCTATTTTATTACCAGTTACCTGCCTTCACCAACAGTCTTAAACAGGGGTTTAATTATATTAAGATATTTAGTGTGTTTATTACTTGACATCGCCGCACCTGGTTTATAACCCTTTAAATGTGCATTTGTAGCTTCCAAAATCTCTTTATAATTTTGCAAATCAGCCTGACTATAGTTTACGGGTTCTTTTAAAGTTAACAATTCCCACAATCCCTTTGTCCCTTTATAAATTGTTTCTCCAACTGTAACATCATCATTGGCAATTTGAACTTCCTGATTCCCAATAAAAAATTTATTTCCTTCTCGCCTAATACCATATGTGGTGTCTGTCATACTACTTCTACTAAGGTAATTTCCTAAATAGTCTGATGCTTAAAGACCAAAATCTAATTTGTGTGGTGTTATCTGGGTTATTCTTGGTATTCTAGACGGGGTCTTTTCTAAAATCATTGGGAGAACTGGCTTCTCTGTTTTTGTGGCTAAATTTTTTAATTCTTGCAAAGGCTCTATTAACGGTTGGAATGTTTGGAACCTCTCTTCAGCCTCTAGAAATTTACCACGTTTTAACGCCCTATATTTTTCTCTTATTTGTTTTGCAGACTCTACCAATTCTTGTTGAATATTTGTTTTCATTTTATTTACATTTTATTTATCTTATTTGTCAAAGGATTATACTCAAACACTTTATCGTGTATTATTAGGCAATATGCAGATGTGTTTGAAGGGACATTTTCTGCAGTTTCAATTTCTAATTTAATATCTACAACCCCCTCTTTGACTGATTCATTCTGCCTAGAAAAATCTATTACAATTAGAGGATATTTCTTTATAAAGTCAGCTCTGTTAAACATAGGATCGGGGACGGTGTTGTAGTAACTCTCCCTAAACCTCACAAACATCTCATAAGCTTTAGAGGCATCTCCATTTTCAAAGTCGAGATTTAAATCACTATAAGGATAATATTCAGAGTTTAAAAACACTTTGAGATTTTTCAATTTACAGTGATCAAATTCATCAGTTCTTTTTCGTGCACTGTTGTCCCTACCAGTTTGGAAACCAAATATAATAAACCTGGGCTTCTCCAAACTCGAAGACGTCTTAACTTACCATGTATGTCTCTTGGTTTCGGGGTATGATGGGAGTTCGTGTAGCTCCAAACTTCTAAATGCAATTTGCAAATTTTTATTTTGCAATAACATTTTTTGTAATTGAAGCTTCTCCCCATCAGATGGCACCACATGCGGCATCACCCACTGAATCGATTTAAGTGTAATTTTAGGAATAGCATCGACACCAGTTGGAGCATTAGATGTTGTTAATATACAATTTAAGTCGTTTTTGGATCTTTTCAACACCAATTCTTGTTTAACATTTACTAAAACCTTATTAAAATCCTCAAACACACCCATTAACAGCTCTAACGGGACACAAGTACTAAACTTTCCGCTTTTATGGAACTCCTTTAAATTTTCATCAGAATCAAATGCTACATTTGACAATTTAGTTGTTTTATTGTAAGAGCACAATATTTTCATAAGACTGGAAATTCCCGGATTTCTTACAATATCTATTTCTTTACCAGCAACTTCGTATCTAATTTCGTCAAATAAGAATGCAAATGCATTATTTATAAAATGTCCTTTATCATGATTCTCTATCTCTCCTTTAATATACAGATAACTCCTACATGGGAGTGTTAGTAAATCTTGATTATTTATGCATATTCGAATTTCATCGGAATTATTTATTGCTAAAGTGTTGTGTGGAACATAGGAGTGATTTGTAATTTTAACCACGCTATCGTCGTATTGGAATTTTCCTGTAACGTCTAGAAAATCTTCCATTTTTATTAATAGAAAATTTTAACTTCAACCCAATTGATCGCAGAAACCTGGCATTTTGCACACTCAGTCCGTTCTTGTAAATTCTCATATCTTTTTTATATGACAAGTAATTGTAGTTTCTTCTTTATTAAAGTCAATTGGCTTGTCGTGTTGATCTGCAAATGTAATGCTAACAACATCTAAACTTCTCTTATTTACAGGGAAGTATATAATATTTCTGGGGACCTCAATAATTTTGTAGCCGGGAGGAGCTTCTGGGTAAAAACTGTGTATGGTGTGTGATTTGTCACCATTCAAATAAGACCCATTCGCAATATTACATTTTACTCTAATCACATTTACATTATTTATGTTGATTTTATTTACGGATTTAAACGCAATATCTGGAGTAGAAAATCCTTTAAATCCCAATAATTCAGACCCTAAACACGGTTTTGTAAAATCAAACACATGGCCAGAATGTAATGTGGCTTTCATAGTTTTATTATCGGCTATAAGTACAAAATCTGGGAGTTGCTTTTGAATTTCCTTCGCAAGCTCAAACACTTCGTATGTACCTTCAGCAATTTCAATTACATTTGGAGCTTTGTGATCGTAATAATACACATCCTCACCCTCGTCTATAGTTAATTTTGTGTCTTTAAGTTTATTTAATTTTGGAACTAGCCCTTTGTAAAATATAAGTTTGACTTTTGTATTAATTAATGCTACTTTATTTTGTATAATAACTTCAACTTTACCATCTAATGCCCGGTTTAGTTCGTCAATTGTGACCTCCCCTTTTGGGGTTGTAATTTTGTGCATTTTGTAAT
Source organism: Allygus modestus (assembly GCA_963675035.1). NCBI lineage: Eukaryota > Metazoa > Arthropoda > Insecta > Hemiptera > Cicadellidae > Allygus > Allygus modestus. Next base: position 149,534,026 of record OY776115.1, on the reverse strand, counting down.
ATGTCAAAGTATTTAGAGGTTTTTTAACATGAAATATAGAATTATAACTTTGAAAATCTACCAGTCAAATTACATAATCACCATTTAATTCTATAGGAGGAAAGAACACCGACTTCAACTCTGGCTCTGTACCCGTAAATGTTATAGTAAATGAATCCATTTTTATAAACTAAAATTTTTCAGAAATGATAAACATAAAATTCCACAAATGGAACTGTTTAAATCTTGTATTTGATCAGTTGTATAGTAAATTTTAGATGGTACAAAATATTCAATTACCTCTTTTGGAGGCTGTATTCCGAATGGGTCAAAATATATTACAATATCTTTATTTTTACGATATGCTGTCCAATGTGTGCCCCTGTCACTGTCTAAATTAATAATTCCACATTCTTTTACTTTTGGTCTCTGTTTTCTTAGCTCGTTTTTTTGGTACACTCCTCGAAAGTGAGGCACGTCTCTTGCGGCCTCTAACAGCTGAAATTTGTCCATCTTTTTTATTAAATTTTAATCCCATTCCCATTTTTGCCTTGGCCTTCATCAAATTTGTCACTGCATAAGCTGCTGCTTTTTCGGCCAGATTGGCGTCCTTTGCCGAAACCCTAGTCCAAGCCTGGTCCGCTAATCTCATATCTGCCTTGTTCCGGGCGGCTGTATCAGGATTATTCATGTAGAATATGTCGTGCTCTTTACAATAAGAGTCTAGCTTATTTTTTGAAGGTACATTTCTGGCTAAATTTTCACGCACGTTTGTGCCAGGTCCACACCAACTATAATTTCCAGGTATGTGGAGGGGGAAAGGAAGGTTGTTTATAAGGGTATTTAACAAGCCACGGCCTCTATATGGCTTTAAGAATAATCCCTTACCTTGGACCTTTTTACACTTTCTCTTTGCCATTTTTATTATATAAAAAATGTCATTTATTCAACAAAAGAACAAATTTAAAATAGCACATAAAGAAAATACACCAAAGAAGTTGGGTCTATTTCCTAATAATATTCGCTGTCTTATAATAGGGCCTAGCGGTTCGGGGAAGACCGTTGTAATTTATAACTTAATTGTAAAAAAGCAAGGATTAAAGTTTACAAATTTATATATAATATCCAAATCTTTAGAACAAGAAAAATATAAAAAAATAATTGAAATATTCCGTCTGTGTGATGAAGTTAAATTACACACATATTCAAACTGTGAAATCACACCAAATGATGTAGAATCACACTCAATAGTTGTATTTGACGACATAAATAGTCCAAATATCACACAATTTTTCTCAATGGGCAGACACAAAAATATTAACAGTTTTTACTTGTGTCAATCTTACAGTAAAGTAAACAAACATTTACGTGACAATGTTAATTTTCTAATATTATTTAAACAAGACGATTTAAATTTAAAACATGTGTATAACAATCATGTGGGAAATGATTTTTCATTTAACCAATTTAGAAATCTCTGCCATCAATGCTGGGACAGGTCTAAATATGGCTTTTTTGTAATAGACAAGGAAAGGCCAAAGAATAATGGGAAATATAGATTTATGTTTGACCAATTTTATAATGACCAAGGGCAAGAGTGTTAATGCCATCCAGAATAAACCTCTTGTCGTCATCAAAAGAGAGTACCTTTTTGTTCATCGTTAATGTTTGAAGATGGTGGTTTGTGGATTTAATTCTTGTAACATTCTCATAGTAATCTTCCCCGGTTGCAAGACAGTTTAAGTAATGTTGGTGTCTTAAGAGATGTTTAACTGTAGCATTGTCAGCCCCCTTTGCCTTTTTAACCTCTAGCTCATTTTGATTTTCTTTTTCGTATAACCATTGTAAAGGAATGAAAGAGTATAATTTTGGCCTTAAACCACAATATTCATACATAATTTGACCATTTAATTCGTCTTTAAACTTGCCCGTAACTTTTTTATTTTTATCAGAGTATAAGAAATGGTCTTTACTATATGCAGAGGTGTCGAAACAGTCCAAGTCACATTGTATTTCCTTGTAAAAGTCCTCTGTTACTATAGAATAAAGAAGGCTGTCTGTGTCTGTCATTAAAAACTTTTTATTCTTAAATTTTGACATATAATTATAGTGGAAATCATACATTATTACTTTACTGATATCCAAAATGGTCATTCCTAAATATATTGGTTTATCAAAATTTACAATTAATTTATTTAAATATACAGCATGCAAATTGTTATCGAACATTTTGCTACAGTCAAACCTTGGCTTTGTAACGTACTTTGTTAACTTAGACTCGTCTACAAGATGTATATCACGAAACTTACGTTGGTTCATAATTGTTCGACCAAAGAGACTGTTATTTAACAGTTTGTAAAAGTCTTTTTCAAAATCATGTTTAGCTTTTTGTCGCTTTTCAATATTAAAATTAATATAGGGTGCAAGCCATTTCGACTGTCTAAATTTTAAAATTCTGTGGTATTTTGTTACTACCAAACCCAGTTCTTCGTATTTTTTTAGTGCTTTATAATGCAAAATATATTTAGTTTTGTCATTTAAATTTGGTATTAATTTTCCATTCATTTTTTCTGGTGCGAGTGGGTAGTCATTATGCAAATCGTGTAAACTTTTATCGTATTTTAAATCAACTTCCAAAATAAATCCAAAGTTTTCATTTTGATTGTATTTATAATCTTTCTCATTTGTCCATCTAAAGCCATCGATGGGCAACGACTCGCACATTGCTGTAGAGTATAGTGAGTTACAGTCTAAGTATACAAGATATGTGCTTTCTTGATTTGGGTCATAATATTCGCCCATGTACTTATTATTGGCTTTAGCATAGCGCGTGGAAATCATACTTACACCACCTCTAATGGCATGTTCTATAAACAAATGCATGTCAATGTCACGAAATAATTGTAATTTTATGCCGGTCACTCTAAGACACGCCTCCCATGTTAGTCCAGGCAATGAGTACATATGAACAGGGTCGAGTTTATAATCCTTTAAACATAAGTCCCTAAATGTCTCAAACACATCAGCCAATAACAAAACATCTGTTTTAAGGTATAAATCGTTATATTCTTTTAAATTCTTTATATTAAAATGATTCCATACGTTTGTAGCGTGTTCATATTGTGCAGGAGATATACATTCTTTAGTTAGACTACTGTAAAATGCCTCTATGGGTGGGAGAGGCTCTAAAAACTTTTCTGGTCCTGTCATGTATTCGTACGGAAATTCGCCCTTACGTTGTAGTAGTGGATTGTCTATAAATCTAAATGTATTTAAATTGGAAGCTAATTTGCTTAAGGGAAGGGACAGAAAGTTGTAGGAATCCAAAAATACTAAATCATCAACAGAGAATGAAATATACGTTTCCATATCTTTTTGCTATGCAATTCAATTTGCGATTAAATTTTCCTAAGTTTTGCATTATTAAATGTCCATCATAGTTTTTAAGATTGTGGAAGAATACTGGAATTTTCTTGGTTACTTTATAGTTTAAATTACAAGAGTTATGGGAGGGCCCTCTGAACTCACCTGTTAAGTGACAATGGTCGCGCACTTTATCACACAGTAACGGCTGGCGGCATATGTGGCAGCGTGTAGAGTTTTGAAATAACGTCTCTTGCTCTGGAGTCATTACAAGGGGAACATATACTCCCATCTGACTTTTAATAAAGTCATAAGTTTTAAATAATTTTTCGAAAAACACATCCATTACATTTTCACCACTGTACAACTCTTCGTAAATAATTTTAGAATCTCTCACTACAACATAAGCAAATCCAGAAGCAGTGTGTTTGTTAGAGTTTATAAAGCATTCGAAATCTGCATAAATCACAAAGGGAGCTTTAAGTTGATATTTGTAATTTGTAAATTGTAATGTATCTTTTTTAGACATTTGTACTCTTTGGGCAACAAAGGTTTTACAATATGTTATGTGACGTTCCAATATATCTTTAGTGTAAAAATGTTGCAAACAGAACTTGCAAAAATATTTCTTATGGTTATCTTTTGTAGAATTAAACATTAACTTATCAAAATCACGAATTAAACAATAATGTGATTTGCGGCTTTGTTGTAAAAGCAGCAGGTTTGCGTGCGTATTACTATTTAGTTTAGTTATTCTCAATGGATATATTAATTGTCCTTCAATTCCATATACATTAACACTTATATTATTTTGTTTTTCAAATTTATCAATGTCGGATATTTTTACGGGATATTTTATATTTGACATATTTAACTGACCTATGTGGGGTTCGTAGTAAAATACTTGATTTGCATGTTTACAATTCCTTGGTTTTAAGCTTGCTAAAATACTCCACAAAAAACATTTATTATCACTATTTTTAATATTTAAAACAGCGTGTTTTGATTTTATATTATCTGGTGTGGGGATGTATGACTTGGGAGTTAGGGGTTTATACTTGTAAACATGCAGCTGCCAGTATTTAGTATGGTCATATATCCATCCACTACCTTCTGATTGAAATTTATGTAAAGATGTGTCGATTTTTAAAAGTGAATTTTCAATTTGTGTCTTTAATTGTGCTTTCTCAATTGATAAATTAGTTAAACTTCGAAAGTTAGCAATAGTTTCTTTATCAATTAATAATTCACCATTCTTACTAACTGTGTGTTTGATAAATTTCACTCTCCTAATAAGAATCCATTTTATTGGTAAAGGACATGATTGAAGGGTGTTTAATATATCCACAGACTCACCTTGAAACTTAAACACATTATAGAGTCGCTTGTCACATCGTAGGTGGTGGCGTTTCTTGTCACGAGTGATGACTCTCTTACACACATTACAAGTATTGTGGTTCTCTAGCATATGCATTTTAAAATTGCTATTGTCAAATATTTGATGACATATTTTACAAATTTTAGGAATAACTTTGTGGATGTTACGATAGTGTCTGATTAAATTACTTCTTTTGGAGCAGGGCACGGAGCAGATTGCACAGGACAACATGTTCGAAGTAAATAAATTTTGAGATGACATTACTCTGTTTTTTATAAACAAAAATTACCATTTTTTAATGTTAAATTAGACAAAAATTATTTAACAGCGGTTTTAAATTATATTTTACTTTAACAAGTTTAATTTACGAATATGAGAGTTCAAAAATTGCCATTTTTAATGTTAAATTAGACAAATCATTAAACAGTGGTTTTAAATTATATACTTTAACAAGTTTAATTTACAAATATGAGAGTTCAAAAAATTACCATTTTAATTTTAAATTAGACAAAATCCTTTAACATTGGTTTTAAATTATATTTTACTTTAACAAGTTTAATTTAAAACATGAAGTTATAGATGTGTGAAACCAACGTCAGTGCAGCTGAACTGTTTGTTTGGACTGGATACGTCTTCACATTGTACAATATAATTTTATAAATAAAACTGCCATTTTGAAACTATCAATCTACATATTCAATTAGAACAGATAATTTAATATTTAAAGTCTAAAATTCAAAACATATTTTACTTTAATATTTAGTTTGATCAAAGTACAAATAATTTTCAAAACACATTTAACTTTGAAGTGTAAGATAATTGTTGCGCCCTAATATCCTTAAAACATCCTAAGAGATTTGGTGATGGGAGTGACTGTTAGATCACTAGTAATTTTGTATCTCCCAATTCAATAGTTATGTTTTACGATTACAGTTTTGAAATGGAGAATTAAATTAGTAAATGGTGAATTGGAAGTATGATTTACAAATGAGAATTTAAATATGAAAATCTATTTTAAAATTTAATTTGGAAATGCGGCTGTTACATTTGAAATATGATTTATAAATGGATATTTTAAATATGGAAATCTATTTTAAAATTTAATTTGGAAATGGTGAATTGGAAGTATGATTTACAAATGAGAATTTAAATATAAAAATCTATTTTAAAATTTAATTTGGAAATGGTGAATTGGAAGTATGATTTACAAATGAGAATTTAAATATAAAAATCAATTTTCAAATTTTAATTTGGAAATGCAGTTGTCACATTCGAAATGTGATTTACAAATGGATATTTAAATATGTAAATCTGTTTTAAAATTTAATTTGGAAATGCAGTTGTCACATTCGAAATGTGATTTACAAATATTAGGAAACTTATTTCACAATTTTCGGAGCGATTATAAAAAAAATGATGGATTAACAGTCAGTTGTGATTGTCCTCCGCTGAAGACACCATCTACACTTTAGCTACAACTAACTACCGTCGCTAACACTCCCTCATTATCAGCTAACATAGTCGGAGTCCTAGATGCGAAGACGTCGGGCCCGGTGATGTTTGTGAGGTGAGCCGTGACGCCATAGTCCAGTGCTCGGCGTGGTGACGTCATCCGGTGCTGCTCACCACTTCGAGGTCGTGTCGCTGTTGAGAGGTCTTGTAGAACAATAGAGCTGAGTGCTGTCGGTAGCTTCTTATATACACGTCGAGAGGTTGGATTTTCAATTTAACCAGGAAATTACCTCATAGCTAATTCTGGCCAAGGCTGGTGGCCCACTGACACACTGACCGACCTTGCCGTGGTCAGTGTGTCAGTGGGCAGCGGTGTGGATCGTTGCGTGTGTAGGCATGCGTGACCAGGACGTTGGCGTCAGTGGGCAGCGGTGTGGATCGTTGCGTGTGTGTTTTAATTAATCAGTAAGTTGGCAGTTTTAATTCGACCGTAATAGTTAAATTTTGGGATTTATTAATGCATTAGATAAATTTCAGACAAATCCAAAGTTTTTTTTTAAATATAGAGGATGGGGAAAATGTATTTAAGGCAAGGGTACTAGTACAAGAAACTTGTGTAAGGCGGGAGCTGGTGTCGGCGCAAAAACGGCTCCCCATAAGAATAACATGGGAAAAAAACGCCGATTACGGGGTTAAAACGGTGTTTCTCCTCTACTTCAGGGTAAACTTCCAAAAATTATACAAAAGTCTTACGGGATGTAATAAAAGACGTCTTACATCACATAAGATATATTTACACTTATACTGATTCACATACAGACGGTAAACTTATATAAAAGATGGTACTAGGCTATCGATTTCGACCAGTCACACCGGTCATCATCAGGCCAATCATGATCGATGACCAGTGTGACTGGTTTGAAATCGATTGCCTAGTACCATATTTTATAAATGTTTACCGTCTGTTTGTGAATCAGTATGAGTGGAAATATATCGAAAGTATTGTAAGACGTGTTTTATTAAATCCCGTAAGTAATAACAACACGTAATATGCTAATCAAAAAGTTGTTTACAAAACGTCTGTAATAAGTTTCTTACATGAACATTACATATTAAATGAAGCAAATTTTTTTGCAGTGGTATATGCAATTAAACTGACAATTTAATAAACCAACATGCTTAAATTGTAACAAAGCAAACAATAACACTGACGAATGTTATTAGGACAACTTACAGTATAATTTATGAACACCGTTGTTCTCCTTTTGTAAATACGGTATTTCATCTGCTGACCTATAAAAACAGTTTTTCAGTAATTTAATATGTTTAAGAATGAATTATCAAAAATAACTTAAACTAAATAACACTCGAGAATCTATTAACGGTCAAAATAACCAACCTGTTTGTGTAGAAAAGTACGTCAGTGGAGGTCGTTTCGTCGCTATCCAGATTGGTTGCGAAACAGAGTAGCCCGTCTCTCAAATGATCTTCAATGAAGTCTGCACTCATCCAGACGTACGTGACCAAACTTACATTCTGAGGACACAAGGGGTAATGTAATCAGCAATATCAACTACTAAACTTATATTCAACAAATTAATAAAATCAAATAATTAATATAAATAAAATGTATTCATTTAAATATACGGATATCAGGAGCTTAATTTTTAGGCGTTTTATACTACCTCAGCTATGAAAAGGGGTACGTGAAATTGAAATGAATACAAATCCTAACGTGAAAAAGAATTGACACACTTACCGATTTTAATAAATTTTTCGGGTATTTCCGGCCCAAAAAGCTTCGATCTTCTCTGTTTTTTTCAACCAGACATACAACATTCACAATTTGTTGGCCTGCACAATCAGTACGAGTAATCTAATCATGTCACGTAAGAATACTAACATCTGATTTATTGTCGTCTGCTTGTAAATATAGAAACGTGTAATCCACGTTTACATCAACAAAAACAACAAAATAAAGGACTACTTATGTATAACGTAGATATAATGGTTATTAATATCCGTGTGTTTTACAAACTCGAAAATATGTAATATTTTTGGTTAGTCAGCGGTAGCAAACTTGCACACCAATTTGGTGTTAATTCCTTTTTATTCTAGACGTGCCTTTCATTATTTAAGAAATGTAATCCTTCGAGTTTCACCCCACAGGCCTAAAAGGTCCAGTCAGTCTTGTGAAAGTAGTTTTAAAATGTATGTTGTTTACAATGCAGGATCCTTGATAAATTGAAGTGTTTAATATTAAATAGTTCAAACTCAAAAATTATAGGTTAATGGGTGGTCAAGCGTAAAACAATTCATCAAACACAAAATTAACCAAACGCGTCAAACTGTTATAGCAGAACCAATTATTTACAGTCGATAAGGGATCAAAGCACCGAGCGGATAAAGTGTAAGAGACAAATTATTCACACTATTGTGTGGCCAATGCTATTTTCTGCAACATTACGTAAACCTAGGCTTAGTTATTAATAATCAATTTATGAAATATAAGCCTAGAATTGTAAATACTGTGTAAAAATACATGTATTTATTCATATATTCCTAATCTTAGATTATGTATAAATCATTGGTTTAGTTTTGATTTCATTTAATAAATATAAGGCGTAGTATAAGAGTCTATTCGAATTATTATAAGATGTTTATTTCCTTAGTTCAATAATTGTGTAACAAAACTTTACGTTGTCAATGGTATGTAGTCGAATGACGATAAAGCTTTTTGATTTGGTTTGATTCTAGTATTGTTTAGGTTAGGATTAGAACCCGGTAGACTAGATAAAGAGCCTTATGATATATATTCTATTATTTTAAATTGTATCAATTATTTTTAATGGTAGATCAATTCAGAATTTCATATAATTATAAGTGTAAATATTGTATAATTACTTACTAGAGGTTAAGCTCATTTTCCAGAAATTTCCAGGATTGAGTAAAAATAATAACTTTAAATTAATTTAAAATTTAAAAAACCCTTAAACTGATCAATAGTATTCAAATTCCTCTTTATTCATCCTATAATCATTCATTTTACGTTCAAACAATTTATTTAGCAGAATAAAAAGATTTTGTTGGTGCTTGTAACGGTTTGTTTTGTATTTTCTAATTACAGGTAATGCTTTTGTAATAGCGTTCCAGTATCTCTGAGGGGAACTGCACTCTCCTTAATAGTGAGAACTTATTAGTGAACAGTAGTAGTGAGGAGTAAATAGCGAATAGTGAGTTTACTTTAGATTGGTAAGTGAGTTTTTATTTGTATTTGTTTGTATCTAAGGAAGCATCGCATTTTTTTTTGTGATTAAGTAAACAAAATCAGATTGTTATTATCAAATTAGCGTACACCACCTGAATACATCTAGGATAGAGTCAGAAATAGTATCCAATGTCTGTATAAAATTCACATGTATATAATCTCATTGTTACAGTATTATCGTGCATCGTAAGTGTCAATAAGACGATTGCAAAACGAAGTCCATGGGCAGAGATTTAATTTAAGGAAAACAGTTGTATTTGCCAGAAACATAATTAAGATAATTAATTCAATTTAAATAGTAAATATTAATAATATACAAGATTGATAAAACTGCTTTACCCAAGATTACACGAGTTCCAAGCAAACACAATTAAGGAGGTTGGTAAACCGCGAAAGCCTCACGACTAATCCAACGGCTCAGTGTTTTGCACAGATGAGATTGTTACTGCTTGAATGGGATTTGAATATAAGTTATTGAACTTGACTCTAACGCAGCAATATCAGGTTATGATTATTTGTTCTATTTGGTTTAAGTTTTCAAAATAACACTAGTCTGTTGTTAAACGTATTGGTGCTTAAAGGTTTATAATTTGTCGGAGTGATTTAGAGACGCAAGAATCTATTAATTACTTATAATTTCGCACAGGCTAAATTAGTTACTGTTAAGAACTGAAAAGAAGAGACAGCACGGAACATCTGTAATTTAGGTCGTATCTATAAACCAGAAGGTTTTATTATGAACTAAGCATCCTTGCACGCTTAGTGATTGACGTGTAATCAGTAGTGATTATATTTTTATAAATTTAATTCTAATGAGTAGTTATATTTTCATAAATTAAACAATCACCAATTGACAACCTTGACTACACACATAGATAACTGGCTTTGCAAACTGGTCCGGGGAAAAGTGGATGACCCTGCTAGCCTGGGGGTGCTGAGGCCTTGAGTGCAGAATTTGATTTAACTCCAGATGTAGATTGCCCTTTTCCCTGCCACATTTCCAGACGCAAGCGCACGCTTTCTAGCCACTTTACCGGATGATACGGCTATATAATTCATTGTTACCGGGAAGTGTAGAGGATATTGATATATGTGTTGATACTTTACATATTTTAAAAGTAAAATGTTTTGGACAAACAGTTTCACTGCTCTAGGTTAATTTGTTATTTACATGTGAGAGCCTGTTGTAGTTTTTTCTTCTATGGTGATATAATTAGAAATGTAAGATCGCCAATATTTCATTTGAGTTGAAATCTTTGTATTAGTCCATGTTGTCCATATTTAATGTTTTATAAAATGTGGTTGCATTTATTTTTATTCTAATGATATGTCTCTTTGTTGTTGTTTTTATCAACAAAGTTGGTCTAGTTTGAATATTAAGAAGATTCAAAGGACTTAAAGACTCTCAACTACAGTTATTGTGTTTATAATGTTGTGTAACTTCATTTTAGTTTGGTTTGTAACTGTTGTGAAGCATGACAGTAAAATAAAATAAAACAACTTTAGAACGTCTTAAAATCTGAACTCGCCACTTTATTTGGTAAATGAATGTTAGGAGGAATATCCATCCTATTCATTAGGTGTTAGTTGTCCTGAGTAGGCTCTGTAGATTATTGACAGAACTAGAAATAATTTGGCAAAAACCTAAATTCGTTTAAGATATTCGGACGATAAATTACGAACTGTTAATTTTTTCCTTTAGCAATTAAATGGATGTTTAATAAACTCATATAATTATTTTATTTGCAATTTATGACAGTTATATTACTAAGAGAAGAACAATTTAGCATTTTATGGTCTAAATTTCCTTTCACCATTTTAAGTTTATAAGACTCAAGTTTAGTTTAAGATTTACATAACTGGATTCTCCTACAATCAAATTTGAATTACCCTTAAAACACGTTTACAAAACATTCTTAGGTTTACAAAACATTCAAATTAGTATTTGAATTTGTAAATTTAACTATTATTGTATGAATAATAAAATAGATAAGGTGATAGAATCAAATCGTTATAATATCATTTTCTCCTTATGCTAATTCTACGAAAGTTATTGTTGAGGTTGAATTATAATTCATCTGCCTTTTATTATTGGGATGGTAAATTATACTTTCTAATATATATTTTACTTTAGATAATTTTAGGTTTGTGCTATTTATTATACAAACGTCAAACAATTTGTACTAAATTATAAAAAAGTAGAAATAAAGAGCAGTGTTATGTTAGATAAAACAACTGTCAAAATTATAGAATAATGTTCTAGGATTTTAGAAATATTTCTTACCTAGGCTGTACTAGACGTACATTATTTGCAGTCTAAATAAATTAAGTTTTACTCTATTAATTGATTTAATATACCTACTCTTCTGTGTTCGTATGGAGAGTCATATCTATGAACCATTTTATACCTGTATTAGTACTAGATACCACCTTCAACAATAAAGAGTGATCTCATTTCCGTTCTGCTGCGGAACGCGTCTACATGAGTAATATCTAGAGGATATTGCCCCCTGGGGAAGATTATATATTCATCAAACATATGCTGCCTTTACCTCTTTATGAATTTGAATGTTTTTAGTCAGGCATTAGAAGATAATATTTATTCTTTATGACCACAATAATGTAGAGGTAAAACAATATTTACCGAATATTAGTAGACGATAGATAAATGGTGCAAGAATGACGAGTATGTAATTCGAAATAACATAATTGTATTAAGAAATATAACCAAGCCAAATAAGTCACAATTTGCCTAACTTAAAATCTCTTAAAATGCTAGTAATAAAAATGTTAATACTCAACAACTTAATTTAAAAATACCAATTCACTATCTATAATATAACGTAACTCTCCCTGCATATGTATTACTAACTATACAATGTAATTTTACGATTATTTATTAAATAAAATTATTCTGCGATATATTACCTTTTTCAGTGGACCAGATATGTTGTCAAAATGATGTTGTGACCTGCAGACCAAAACCTAAGTTGCAAGATTAGTAAAGTTTCGCTATTTCTTCGTACATAATTTCATACAACTGTAACGATAACAACTGTAAAGCTGATTATTCCTTACAACAATGCTACTGTTAGCTTTTTTGTTTAAATAGTTTTATGTTTAAATTAAAAATCAAACATCACTATAATTAGTATAAACAGCTTTGGTAGAAACTCTTTGGCTTGCTCAGCTAGATACTCAAGTGCACACACGTTTTATGGTAAACGAATTTACTTTTTTCTTTAATGACAACAATTATTTTTTTTTCTTTTAGCTAAATAGATTTGACATCTTTTATAAAACTGGTAATTGTGCTTTCAAATAGCAATATGTGTTCAAAGTTTGTTTCTCATTTACATTCATTAAAACCGATTGAATTTGCCGGCTTTAATAAACAGTTGAAGGTTTTGAAAGTTTTTAAGGGATGTGATAATATTTAATATTCAATACTACCACAGCGTATTGCAAATGAATTACAAATCAAGTAATCTATGTACAAATAGGCGCATATTATAAATGCAATATAATACCCATATCATCCCATTTTGTTTTGAGATTTTTCTCGGCATTTCAGTAATAGATCAGTAACTGTATTTTCAGTGTATTTTTGATGCCAAATTGTTTTCTCTTTTTTAAAACGCTGTGATGTTAAAACACTACACAAATTCTATTTGGGATATCTTAACGAGTGCGGATGTCCCAATTCCTTAGTAATATAGCTCTTACACGAAGGAAATGTTATAGTAAGTACGAGTAAAGGACAAGACCTCATAGATCTAGATTCAGCAATTGATATTTTAAATTGAACCAGCGTATATAAGATGATAAATAGCCATAATAAATTGAAGCATTACATTAAGAAGGTTGTTAGTGCGGTTGATTTATCGGGGTGAGTCCTGCATTGCTTGTTGGCTGGTTTCTTATTTCTTAGCTTGTGTTCTCCATTTAGCCACTTCAGTATAATATTAACATTTAAAAGTTGAACTATTCAGAGTATTAAGTTTGTTGATTGATTGATCATAATTGTTGACTTCGGAATTAGACACTTTACACTCACTCGATTTTCTTTTTAAAATTTGTTTATATAGTTGGAAAATGTCCAGAAAATAATATTTATAAAAAAAAAACACCGAAAAACAACACTTTATTACGTTTTCCAGTAACAAATTACTTGTACATTATGTATTTATATAAAGCACTAAGTAGTGTTTCAACATTCTGTATCTAAATATTCTTATTCCGATTAATTTGGTTAAACATTTATTTTAGCGAATTTCCCCTATAGGGAAGAAGCTATTACCGTAGGTCTCATGGTAAGACTTAAGCCCGAGACCATCATAAAATTTGTTTTGAGGTCCCCAGATGTCTAAAACACTATTAGTTCAAATGTATATTTATGTATATATATAGATATCCACACACACATATATATATATATATATATGTGTGTGGATATATATATACACATCTTAGCCAAATTTAATCGAAATCGGAGGTTTTTTACTCAAGTTATGGTGTTAACGGCACGTGTACACATACATATATATGTGTGTGTACACGTGCCGTTAACACCATAACTTGAGTAAAAAACCTCCGATTTCGATTAAATTTGGCTAAGATGTGTTAAGTGACATTTATGACTTTATGTTTGAAAACCATAAAAATCGGACCTTGGGAAAGGGGGTTTGTGGGGGTTTTAAAATTTCCAAAAAATAGTTTTTTGCATTTTTTACCCTAAGATTTTAAAACACTTAATTTTTGTTTGGACCATGTTATAGAGCTTAAAAGACAAATAATATAGTATTTTGGATTATTAACCTAGGTTAAGTGGTTGCGGAGAAAAAAAAAAAAACTGCTCATAAAATCTCCTATGTTAATCTTATTGGAAAAAGGTTTTTGGCTTTTCCTAAGTTAATTGTAATGTAAAATTTACATTTGCTTTTACCAATCAATTCAGCTCTACAAAACAATCATTTTGGTGTTATAATTGTGATTCTATGTCCAACCGTTGCAGAGATATTCAAAGTGCTAAACACAGTACGTTGTCCAATGTTATCATTATGGAGAATAAATACAATTTGATATCTCGATTATTTATGAATGTACATTGATGAAACTTGGTATGTGGCTTCACGTAGTACTGTTATATTTAAATTTGCACGAACAATTTATTTTTGTTGAATATCCCAGTAGCAGCAAACCTGCATACTCAGTCATAATGTTATTCTTATGGAGAATATGACAAGTTTTATATTTCCCTTAACTATGGACATAAATTAATAAAACTTAGTATGTAGCTTCACCTGGTTGAGTTATATTGATAATTGCATAAAAACACATAATTTGTGTACCTTGTTGCAGCAAACCTGCGTACTCAGCCCTAATGTTATTATTATGGAGTTTAAATAAAATGCTATGGATAACTTATTTATTCATGTATTTTTATAAATCTTGGTAAGTGGCTTCATGTGGTAGTGAGAAATATGCGCGCATTGGAAATTCGCTGAGTATGCAGGTATGCTGCGATGGGGGGTATATTGAAATTACGCTGACTGATTTACAGTATCGCAGACAAATATACAACCCAAGATTACATACACATGAAGCTAAGATTCACCATCTATCGTCTTACTGAGACCAGAGAACTGGCGTGACTAGATGCAGTAAAGTAAACCCAATTATACTTCCATTTAACTTTAATTCCGCGCAGCACGTTCTTACCGGTTAGTTTTGATTTATCTTATGTATCTTAGATCTGTCTGCATTGACTGAACTGTAATATAGAGACTGAGCTGGAAACTGGAATATAGAGAGAAAAACTATAGGTTTTTATCATAAAACTTTCAGTTCACTTTAGCGTTCAATTCCCTGTAAACTATTTATCAATTTGTTTTTTTCCTTTAGATGATAACATAGAAATGGTATAGTTATCTAATGTTGTGCAATATTGGAATAAACTTTAACAATCTACTCTTCCTATGAACATTGCCTCAGAATTCTCAAAACAGGAAGTAGTTATCCTAGTAAACAAAATAAAAATGCCTCCCTCATTTGTTTATTGTTTTTACATATCTTGAAGTTTAGGGTAATCCAGCTTCTCTTGCCTTTCACATAAAAATAACTATACTCGTAGGTGAGGTTAGGAATTCTAAAATAAAAAAACAAACAAGTATGTGAAACCACTTTTACTAGCAATAAAACCATGTAAATTTCATCAGTGTCTTTCATTTGCAGACGATGACGCCACGAACACTTAACGAAGATAACACCCCTTAACAGCCTGTCTGCACCAGTTGAACCCGTCTAATTGTTTGCCCATAACCACACGACAGAGTAGCCCCAACAAGAGCAACAAGTACCCCTCATTGAAGTTGGTAACACTGCAGTAGTTAATGAGTGGGTGAAGGAGTCTGTCATTGGTACTCTCTATCTGTTTTTACTTCAAACATTTTGCTAACTAACATTATATAAGTTACTTATTCTCTGAACACTTTTCCTAATAGAACCTCATTAGTATGGTACATTTAAATACCCCTGTTGCAGCAAACCTGCATACTCAGTGAATTTCCAAAGGAGATATAAATGTCTTAATACTACATAAATCCACTCAACAAGTTTCATAAAAATATATTCACAAATAAGCGATATATACAATTTTAATTATTCTCCATAAGAATAACATTGGGGCTGAGTACGCAGGCTTGCCGCAACAAGGAACACAAAAAATCGGTTGTTATGCTAATATTAATATAAATCAACTAGGTGAAGTCGTATACCGGTTTTTAATCATTTATGTTCATAATTAAGGGAGACAGAGCATTTAATTATTATCCATAAGAATAACATGGGGCTGAGAACGTAGGTTGGCTGCTACGGGAGTCTTTGGCAAAAAATGTTTTTTTTTGAGCAAATATCAATAGACCACAACGAGATGAAGCCGTATACTAAGTTTCGTCAGTATACTTTCATAAATAAGCGAGATATAAAATAGTTCTTTTCCTCCATAAAAATAACATTAGACAACGTACTGTGTTTAGCACTTTCAATATCTCGGTAACCAATTGACGTAGAGGAATGATCAAAATACCAAATTGTGTGTTTTTTTAAGCTAAATCCAATGATAAAATCCAAAATTTGATTATTTCAAAAATTAAAAAAAAAATTTAAAAAACCCATTTTTGGGGTACAAAACCCCCCCAAAATACCCCTTTGGATAGAGCGATCTGGCTGGTTTTCGAACTAAAAGTCATAAATGTTGCTTTACACGTTTATACCAAGTTTCATGAACATCGGATCATTTTTACGAGAGTTATCGTGCTCACGGACACATATATATATATATCTACACACACATATATATATATATATACACTTTCGAACGAATGGTGTTTTTGGGGTATGGGGACCTCAAAACGAAAAGTTATCAAGGTCCCGGGCCTAGGTCTTACCATGCCGACTACGGTAATAGCTTCTTCCCTATAGGGGAAATTCGCTAAAAGTATGTAATTTTACCTTAATAAGTTTGTCCGTGATATTATGATTACCGGTAAAATGTTTTGGATTACAGTCAAATAATGAAATTCAATAATTAATGAAACAAATAACACTAATTGAGACGTATTGATAGTATTATTTTCACATTTAGTTTATATGTGCAGATTAATACAGTTGATATGTGGTATTTTGATGAATCAGTAAAATAAATATGCTAGTTACAATGAACTGCTGCTTACAATCAGATCTACTAGATTGATTAGTTAATTTTAAAATACAACAAGAGATCCTATATGATGGTAGTGAATATTATGGTATTACATTGACGGCCTAAACAATTTATCGCAGTTAAACTTTATTATTTCATATTCAAGTATTTATTGTATTGCTTAAAAAAATTATAAAGTTTTCTGATTTCTAAAATTTTATTATTTCATTGTGAAGTTACAATTCTAAATGTCGAAAATTTAAAATGTTATAGAAGCAATAAAGTTAAATTATTAATGTGATACGAGTTATACTGTAAGGTCAGGAAATATAACCTCCTCTTCACTTTGCTTGTAACTAGTACTATAAATAATTATATAAATATTATATTGGATTATTTAATTGTACGATTCTA
This sequence comes from Allygus modestus, assembly GCA_963675035.1. NCBI lineage: Eukaryota > Metazoa > Arthropoda > Insecta > Hemiptera > Cicadellidae > Allygus > Allygus modestus. The sequence goes on along the minus strand of OY776115.1, from coordinate 149,516,470 downwards.
ATAACTTTCCATTAGATGGTGTAGGTCTGGCAACTGTTGGAGTATAAGTGAAAGAACCCAAGTGTCGATTGATACAGATTACTATCATGTGACTGTGGGTAAATATTTCCTCTGGTGTAATGTGGAGTTCTAGAAACTGCTTCACTGTGCAGGGTGTAATTTAGGAAGAAACGACCAATAACATAACATGAGCTACCACGTGACTATATCTGAATATTTTACCTAATATTATGAAGTGCAAGAAACTTGAAGTTAGTAATATGTGATAAGAAGAAAATATAAAAATGTGCTGTTTTGCTGAGACAAAATATCTGAACTTATGTGTAAAATGTTTCTGCGGATAGAAAGCAAAGAACCCTAATCATTGGACTAATAAATGAAATATACTTGTGTAAAGGTTTTACAGTTATGTTAACTCTTATTTTATATTAACCGTCACTTCACAGTTGAGACATCTATTAACTACAAATAATTAAAACATAATTAAAATTAACTTTCATTAACTTTAGGACGTTTTAAAACCTTAATTTCCCCGTGATTGCGTCGCTAATATTTGTACGTTAGTCAGTACTTGTAACATTTACTTTCCATAAATAGTACACGAACCCACGACAGGACTACTGCTACGATTCGCAAGCAACTAATTCATATAAAAACAACTTCTACTACACTTAATCGTGTATCCCACTATTTTACTCATTTACATTTTTCTTTAACTGTGAAAAAAATTTCCAGTTTTTACGTTGGAAAAGCAGGTTTTCCCTTGACGCAGGGGTGTTAGAGAGGACGCGTTTTTTCGTAAAGAGATTAAAAAGGAAAACTAATGTAATCTGATAAAATTGCGAAAACACACGTTGTAAGCTATTTATTTTCATTATTTTTAGCTTTGAATATCAGTACAACAGCTGTGATAAAGGCTTAATTTGATACGTCTGTTTCAAATTCAGTTACATACCAAAACTACGTTAGTGGGTTGTCGCAAGCGACGATAGTTAACTTTTGTAGATGTTTCAGGAGTAGTTAGGTCTATCGTGTCTTCGCTTAGTGAAATAAAAACTTGCTGGGACGTTATAAATGTATTTAATAAACAATAGCAATCCTGATGGTCCGATGCAACAACATTTTTGAATGCTTAGCGTTGATTTATCCCTTTATCTCTATCAGACACCAACCTGAAAGTGTGTTAAGGTGAATATGAATTGTGAGTGTAATATGCCTCAGATGTTTTATGTAGTTTTGTTACTAAACGACCGATTCTTTAGGCAGGATCACTAATGAATTACCTAACGACCATAGCTGGTTCCAGATTTCAAACTTCACAAACATTTCCGATTTGCTCATGACCAATCTGGCCATCCTCAAACTACGAGGCGAGCTCTCTAACCACTACGCTACTCAGCCAACTAATTAAACAACTAGTCAAGCACTCGCTTAATCCTCCAGTATCAAGATAGATAGTAATGGATGGTAATGGATAGTTAGTTAACATTAGTGGTAAAAATTAACAGTTAGAGTACTTCAGAGTTTATATTTCTCGGACGTTTTACACTTATTGCACAAAACATACTGCAAAGAGGACAGAATACTGATTATATAAAAACTGGATTAGAGTGTCCAAGTAAGACTTTGATTGCTCTATGGTTACTAGTCATTAAAAATAAACATAATAATCATTAATTTAACTAAGAATTGCGGTTCTTGTTTGCTATAAAATGAAACTTAGAGAGCTAAAATCGTAAATAACATTACTTTTGATTTATTAAGTACTTACTTTCACTTTATTAAACACTTGGAACTACATTTCCCTACTTTATAAATATACATCATTACAACTTCAAAATGACAGTTAACAGTGTCATCATCACATGCAATATTCACATATAATCACGTGGCAACACTTTTAGACTTTTAAAAATCCTTTTAGAAAAACCGTTTTATAATAATAACTATTTAAGTTCATTATGAGAGTGCAAGAGGGCTGTTTGAGACTTGGTAAAACATATTTGATAGTAAAAACGATTAGAAAAACTATCCAACACGGTCGCTCTTCAACTAGCTATTAAAGTTTACATATTTATAAATGCTTAAAGTAAACCGACTAAAATACGTAACTAGATCAAAAAAAAAAAAAAATGTGAAAAACCATCTCAGCCTTGCAGTAGGTACCCAAGACACGAGTTGCCGGAATCGGCATGTCAGTCACGTCCATGCAGCCAGCGGCTGACATTCCAGAAGGGATGTTTCCGCCCTGGTTGGCGCCGTCCGATTTTATTTGTATTTTTCAGGGCAGATCAAGAGATGAAGAGCAGTGGTCTTTTGACGTTGAAATGACACATTTGCCACATTGATAGTGGTTGTGTCTTACGATACATTTTAAGAGTCTAAAAGTCTATACTTTTAAGAGATAGAAAGCATTATATTATTGTGTATTGCTGTCTTTCTTAAGCAAGAGATTATTCAGTTGATGAACAACTAATATTTAGGATTTGTTTCTATTTAAAAATAATTCATTCATATTTACCTTAAAATACGCCCCAGTAACATCGGCATCTTACAGAGATATTAAGGTAAATATTAAAGGTCAAGCCGATTGTGTCAACAAGTTGAGCTATTACCAAATTGAAGGGATCCCTTGACCTTCGATAAGCTTTTTAATCTTCATATTTATCTGAAGGGGAAAAACATTAGCTCCTAATTATTTTAAACATTTTTTGTCGTGACTCAATGTAAATCATTCCGTTAACTTAGTCAATTCGAAGGTTTCAATGAGATCTTACAAATCACAACATTTTAGATTATGAATTTTCATATATTTTTGGAGTTGAGAGATGGAATAACACTTCCCTTTCAGACTATAACTTTTGTTCAATACTAAATTATGGATGTGGACTAAAGTTAGATAATTATCATAGATTAAATACCTGGGCCTAGATTTGCAAAAATGAAACTTTGATGTTTTAAATGGTGAATTTTACTTGTATGTCTCACTGGTTGTTTTGATTAGCTGTTATGATTGTTTTGTTATAATGTAAAACTCCATAAAATCAACGTTTAAATTTCCAATTTCCAGCAGAATTGAAGTTGTCTTAGGGTTAAGGACTTTTCCAGTTAATTTCTGATTCCCAAAAACCCCTATTTTTAAATTTCTGTAAAATTATGACAAATATATCCATTTTGCATTATATAAATATGTATGCAGATATTGCTCATTTGAAAGTATAGTATATTAAAATAAGGGCTTTACATTATTGTTTTAATTTTCCCAAGTGCTCAACTTAGCTAGCTTGACATAAGCTCTGGTTTATAAACAAGCAAGAGACCTTCAAATTGGTAAGATTTAAAACTGGTCCGATTTCATGTTGGAAAGTTTTCACACAGGTATGGAAACAAATCAGTCGTGCTGTCAGTGGCCACCCGCATACCTCCAGACTCGTGTGAATAATTTTTAACATCAACCATTTCTGCTCGTCCCGCTCCATAATGTCTGCATAAAATTATAAACCAAAAGAATCACAGCCACCATTGTAAGATAACACGTATTACATTACCTAAGTGAAATATTGCCACACGACTAATCTTCATATTGGTCACGCCGGTTGTCTTAACAAGCTGAAATATTACCAAATTGAAGGGATCCCTTGACGTTCGGTAAGCTTTTTAATTTCAAAATAAATCGATAAATCGATAGTAAATATTTTTCTTAAGTTTTATTAAATCTTATATTGTGGCGGATTGCCTTTGGATAAATTACAGGAATGTGTCAACAGTATCTCTCCTTTACCTAAAATTAACCCTGGCTGGGGTTAGAATTAAAATTCAGGACGATACATCCCTTAAAGCGGCATGAGAAGACACGTGATTGTGTGTGAATATTACATGTGATGATGATGAAGCGCTAGAAACTGCCTCTTGTGTAGCTACAATGTTGTATGAAACAGGTTGTAATGTAAGTTTAGCAAGACACATCCTATATCACAGCATGTGTTGCCGCGTGATTGTATGTGAATATTGCATGTGATGATGATGAAGCGCTAGAAACTGCCTCTTGTGTAGCTACAATGTTGCATGAAACAGGTTGTAATGTAAGTTTAGCAAGACACATCCTATATCCCAGCATGTGTTGCCGCGTGATTGTATGTGAATATTGCATGTGATGATGATGAAGCGCTAGAAACTGCCTCTTGTGTAGCTACAATGTTGCATGAAACAGGTTGAAATGTAAGTTTAGCAAGACACATCCTATATCCCAGCATGTGTTGCCGCGTGATTGTATGTGAATATTGCATGTGATGATGATGAAGCGCTAGAAACTGCCTCTTGTGTAGCTACAATGTTGTATGAAACAGGTTGTAATGCAAGTTTAGCAAGACACATCTTATATCCCAGCATGTGTTGCCACGTGATTGTATGTGAATATTGCATGTGATGATGGTGAAACGCTAGAAACTGCCTCTTGTGTAGCTACAATGTTGTATGAAACAGGTTGTAATGCAAGTTTAGCAAGACACATCCTATATCCCAGCATGTGTTGCCGCGTGATTGTATGTGAATATTGCATGTGATGATGATGAAGCGCTAGAAACAGCCCCTTGTGTAGCTACAATGTTGTATGAAACAGGTTGTAATGTAAGTTTAGCAAGACACATCCTATATCCCAGCATGTGTTGCCACGTGATTGTATGTGAATATTGCATGTGATGATGGTGAAACGCTAGAAACTGCCTCTTGTGTAGCTACAATGTTGTATGAAACAGGTTGTAATGTAAGTTTAGCAAGACACATCCTATATCCCAGCATGTGTTGCCACGTGATTGTATGTGAATATTGCATGTGATGATGATGAAGTGCTAGAAACTGCCTCTTGTGTAGCTACAATGTTGTATGAAACAGGTTGTAATGTAAGTTTAGCAAGACACATCCTATATCCCAGCATGTGTTGCCACGTGATTGTATGTGAATATTGCATGTGATGATGACACTGATGAACTGTCATTGTGAAGTTGCAATGATGTATATTTATAAAGTAGGACAATATACTGCCTAGTGGTTAATAAAGTGAAAGTAAGTTCTTAATAAATCAAAAGTAATGTTATTGACGATTTTAGCACTGTAAGTTTCATTTTATAGCAAACAAGAACCGCAATTCTTAGTTAAATTAATGATTATTATGTTTCTTTTTAATGACTAATAACCATACGAACAATCAAAGTCTTACTTGGGCACTCTAATACAGTTTTTATATACTCAGTTTTCTGTCCTCTTTGCAGTATGTTTTGTGCAATAAGTGTAAAACGTCCGAGAAATATAAACTCTGAAGTACTCTAACTGTTAATTTTTACCACACATGTTAACTAACTATCCATTTATAACTATCTATCTTGATACTGGAGAGGTAAACGAGTGCTTGACCAGTTTTTTAATTAGTTGGCTGAGTAGCGTAGTGGTTAGAGAGCTCGCCTCGTAGTTTGAGGTTCGCCAGTTTGGTCATGAGCAAATCGGAAATGTTTGTGAAGTTTGAAATCTGGAACCACCTACTTTTGGTCGTTGGGTAATCAATCAGTGATCCTGGCTAAAGAATCGGTCGTTTATAGCCAGTAACAAAGCTACACAAATCATCTGAGGTATATTACACTCATAATTAATTCATATTCACCTTAACACACTTTCAGGTTGGTGTCTGATAAACATAAATCAACGTTAAGCATTCAAAAATGTTGTTGTATCGGACCATCAGGATTGATATTGTTTATTAAATCAATTTATAAAGTCCCAGCAAGTTTTTATTTCATCAAGCGAAGACACGACAAACCTAACTACTCCTGAAACTTCTACAAAAGTTAACAATCGTCACTTGCGACAACCCACTAACGTAGCTGTGGTATGTAACTGAATTTGACGCAGCGAAGTATCACAGCGTAAAAACTGGGTGGATTTCGTTTCACAGTTCAAGAAAAATGTGCATGAGTAAAATCAGTGGGATATTTGATTAAGTGCAGTAGAAGTTGTTTTTATATGAATTAGTTGCTTTTGAACCCTAGCAGCAGTCCTGTCGTAGGTTCGTGTCCTATATATGGAAAGTAAAAGTTACAAGTTCTGTCTAACGTACAAATATTAGCGACGCAATCACGGGAAAAGTAAGTTTTTAAAACATCCTAAAGTTAATGAAAGTCACTTTTAATTATGTAAAATCTGGGGTTAATGGATGTCTAAAATGTGAAGTGACGGTTAATATAAAATAAGTGTTAACATAACTGTAAAACATTACATAAGTATATTTCATTAACGGTCCAATGATAAGGTTTCTTTGCTTTATTTGGTTTAGTGACTAATTATGAATTATCATACATAATTTTCTACATTTATATAAAGTTATTAAAATTACACTACAAAAAATTGTAAATGTTTAAAAGTCAAGCTTGAAATGGTAGCCCACGGTGTAGCTTCTATACATATTATTAATAATACTCTTTAGCAAAGGTATAGCAAAAATGCTTCAACAGACTTTTGAACAATAAACCCACAAGAGCGTAATCATGCATGCTTACAAGTCCTTTTGTTCTATACAAAACCCACATCTTGTAAATGGTTATGATGGTTATGTCAATAGAAATTAACCTAACCATCGGTTAAATAGATCGCAAAATATTACTGCAGTAAAAACATGATATTCAATCTAAAGTCATCCGTAGGAAGTTGAGTTACTAAGTTAACCCTCAGAAAGTTGCCTACTCCAGTAATTGGTGCGGGAGTTTATAGCAACTTGTTATAACAAGCTCAGACAAGTTTAATTGTTCTAAGGGAAACAGTTAGTTATTATGCGTTGCAAGGGCTAAGTTAGTAAGTAAGTGTGTCTTAAAAACCGAATTTTTCACAACCACGTTTTATGAGGTCTTAAAATACACTTGTAACCACTTCTGCATAAAACACTACTAAATGTCATGTTTTATTGCGATAAATTTTAAGGAAACAATATTCAGATGTAACTTCGAATCACACAAAACTCACAAATTTTCCGTTTTCAACTAATTCTTATAAATAAACAGGCTTTTACAAACAAACAAGTTCATCGTAATAAATAATTATTTGTAGTTTGTTTGTGTTGCTGTGATTGTGTTAATGTGCTATATTGTGTTGTTTTATTCACCTGACAAAATCATCTTGTCAACCAACTTCAGTTTAATCCAGATGCTAATGGTATATGACACATTTATTGGGTTTTCGTGGTGTATTTATATTTCAAACTTATGATAGACCCAGCAATTGTCTCCAATTATAATAGTTTAACGGTTAAAACTTTGTTTATCATTACCAAGTGCATATAAAACATATATTTTAACCTAAAGCTGATAAAAACTAAGATTCAAGTTCTGTAACATTGTATCTTTAAAATGTTAAACATTTTAGGGTTTTGACGGCTTTCCCTGAAAGCAGTTGTGTGCATTATTAACAAAAATAAATATTCATAAATGTTTCTTTACACGTTTATACCAAGTTTCATGAAAATCGGATCATTTTTACGAGAGTTATCGTGCTCACGGACACATATATATATCTACATATATATATATATATATATATATATATATATATATATATATACACACTTTCGAACGAATGGTGTTTTTGGGGTATGGGGACCTCAAAATGAAAAGTTATCAAGGTCCCGGGCCTAGGTCTTACCATGCCGACTACGGTAATAGCTTCTTCCCTATAGGGGAAATTCGCTAAAAGTATGTAATTTTACCTTAATAAGTTTGTCCGTGATATTATGATTACCGGTAAAATGTTTTGGATTACAGTCAGATAATGAAATTCAATAATTAATGAAACAAATAACAATAATTGAGACGTATTGATAGTATTATTTTCACATTTAGTTTATATGTGCAGATTAATACAGTTGATATGTGGTATTTTGATGAATCAGTAAAATAAATATGCTAGTTACAATGAACTGCTGCTTACAATCAGATCTACTATATTGATTAGTTAATTTTAAAATACAACAAGAGATCCTATATGATGGTAGTGAATATTATGGTATTACATTGACGGCCTAAACAATTTATCGCAGTTAAACTTTATTATTTCATATTCAAGTATTTATTGTATTGCTTAAAAAAATTATAAAGTTTTCTGATTTCTAAAATTTAATTATTTCATTGTGAAGTTACAATTCTAAATGTCGAAAATTTAAAATGTAATAGAAGCAATAAAGTTAAATTGTTAATGTGATACGAGTTATACTATAAGGTCAGGAAATATAACCTCCTCTTCACTTTGCTTGCAACTAGTACTATAAATAATTATATAAATATTATATTGGATTATTTAATTGTACGATTCTATTAACTTTCCCTTAGATGGTGTAGGACTGGCAACTGTTGGACTATAAGTGAAAGAACCCAAGTGTCGATCGATACAGATTACTATCATGTGACTGTGGGTAAATATTTCCTCTGGTGTAATGTGAAGTTCTAGAAACTGCCTCACTGTGCAGGGTGTAATTTAGGAAGAAACGACCAATGACATAACATGAGCTACCACGTGACTATATCTGAATATTTTACCTAATATTATGAAGTGCAAGAAACTTGAAGTTAGTAATATGTGATAAGAGGAAAATATAAAAATGTGCTGTTTTGCTGAGACAAAATATCTGAACTTATGTGTAAAATGTTTCTGCGGATAGAAAGCAAAGAACCCTAATCATTGGACTAATAAATGAAATATACTTGTGTAAAGGTTTTACAGTTATGTTAACTCTTATTTTATATTAACCGTCACTTCACAGTTGAGACATCTATTAACTACAAATTGTACATAATTAAAATTAACTTTCATTAACTTTAGGACGTTTTAAAACCTTAATTTCCCCGTGATTGCGTCGCTAATATTTGTACGTTAGTCAGTACTTGTAACATTTACTTTCCATAAATAGTACACGAACCCACGACAGGACTACTGCTACGGTTCGCAAGCAACTAATTCATATAAAAACAACTTCTACTACACTTAATCGTGTATCCCACTAATTTTATTCATTTTTTCTTTAACTGTGAAACGATATTTCCAGTTTTTACGTTCGAAAAGAAGGTTTTCCCTTGACGCAGGGGTGTTAGAGAGGACGCGTTTTTTCGTAAAGAGATTAAAAAGGAAAACTAATGTAATCTGATAAAATTGCGAAAACACACGTTATAAGCTATTTATTTTCATTATTTTTAGCTTTGAATATCAGTACAACAGCTGTGATAAAGGCTTAATTTGATACGTCTGTGTCAAATTCAGTTACATACCACAACTACGTTAGTGGGTTGCCGCAAGCGACGATTGTTAACTTTTGTAGAAGTTTCAGGAGTAGTTAGGTTTGTCGTGTCTTCGCTTGATGAAATACAAAATTTCTGGGATGTTATAAATTTATTTAATAAACAATAGCAATCCTGATGGTCCAATGCAACAACATTTTTGAATGCTTAACGTTGATTTATCTTTATCAGACACCAACCTGAAAGTGTGTTAAGGTGAATATGAATTGTGAGTGTAATATGCCTGAGATGTTTTTTGTAGTTTTGTTAATAAGCGACCGATTCTTAAGCCAGGATCACTAATGAATTACCTAACGACCAAAAGTAGCTAGGTCTAGTTTTCCATATACACAAACATTTCCGATTTGCTCATGACCAATCTGGCGATCCTCAAACTACGAGGCGAGCTCTCTAACCACTACGCTACTCAGCCAACAATTTAAAAACTAGTCAAGCACTCACTTACCTCTCCAGTATCAAGATAGATAGTTATAAATGGATAGTTAGTTAACATTAGTGGTAAAAAGCAACAGTTAGAGTACTGCAGAGTTTATATTTATCAGACTTTTAACACTTATTGCACAAAACATACTGCAAAGAGGACAGAATACTAATTATATAAAAACTGGATTAGAGTACCCGAATAAGACTTTGATTGTTCGTATGGTTACTAATCATTAAAAAGAAACATAATAATCATTAATTTAACTAAGAATTGTGGTTCTTGTTTGATATAAAATAAAACTTAGAGTGATAAAATCGTAAATAACATTACTTTTGATTTATTAAGTAATTACACTTTATTAAACACTTAGCAGTATATTTCCCTACTTTATAAATATACATCATTACAACTTCAAAATGACAGTTAACAGTGTCATCATCACATGCAATATTCACATATAATCACGTGGCAACACTTTTAGACTTTTAAAAATCCTTTTAGAAAAACCGTTTTATAATAATAACTATTTAAGTTCATTATGAGAGTGCAAGAGGGCTGTTTGAGACTTGGTAAAACATATTTGATAGTAAAAACGATTAGAAAAACTATCCAACACGGTCGCTCTTCAACTAGCTATTAAAGTTTACATATTTATAAATGCTTAAAGTAAACCGACTAAAATACGTAACTAGAGCTAAAAAAAAACGTGAAAAACCATCTCAGCCTTGCAGTAGGTCAATACCCAAGACACGAGTTGCCGGAGTCGGCTATGCCAGTCACGTCCATGGAGCCAGCGGCTGACATTCCAGAAGGGATGTTTCCGCCCTGGTTGGCGCCGTCCGATTTTATTTGTATTTTTCAGGGCAGATAAAGAGATCAAGAGCAGTGGTCTTTTGATGTTGAAATGACACATGTGCCACATTGATAGTGGTTGTGTCTTGCGATACATTTTAAGAGTCTAGTCTATACTTTTAAGAGATACAAAGCATTATATGATTGTATATTGCTTTCTTTCTTAAGCAAGAGATTATTCAGTTGATGAACAACTAATATTTAGGATTTGTTTCTATTTAAAAATAATTCATTCATATTTACCTTAAACTACGCCCCAGTAGCGTCGGCGTCTTACAGAGATATTAAGGTAAATATTAAAGGTCAATCCGATTGTGTCAACAAGCTGAACTATTACCAAACTGAAGGGATCGCTTCACCTTCGATAAGCTTTTTAATCTTCATATTTATCTGAAGGGGAAAACATTAGCTTATAATTATTTTAAACTTTTTGTCGTGACTCAATGTAAATCATTCCGTTAACTTAGTCGATTCGAAGGTTTCAATTAGATCTTACAAATCACAACATTTTAGATTATGAATTTTCATATATTTTTGGAGTTGAGAGATGGAACAACACTTCCCTTTCAGACTATAAATTTATATTTTATAACTGTTCAATACTAAATTATGGATGTGGACTAAAGTTAGATAATTATCATAGATTAAATATCTGGGTCTAGATTTGCAAAAAAGAAACTTTGATGCTTTAAATATTGATTTTTAATTTTATGTCCCACTGGTTGTTTTGATTAGCTATTATGATTGTTTTGTTATAATATAAAACTCCATAAGGTCAACGTTAAAATGTCCAAGTTCCAGCAGAACTGAAGTTGTCTTTGGGTTAAGGACTTTTTCAATTAATTTCTGATTCCCAAAAACCCCTATTTTTAAATTTCTGAAAAATTATGATGGAGATCCATTATGTATTATATATATATATATATATATATATATATATATATATATATGTAGATATTGCTCATTTGAAAGTATAGTATATTAAAATAAGGGCTTTACATTATTGTTTTAATTTACCCAAGTGTTCAACTTAGCTAGCTTGACATAAGCTCTGGTTTATAAACAAGCAAGAGACCTTCAAATTGGTAAGATTTAAAACTGGTCCGATTTCATGTTGGAAAGTTTTCACACAGGTATGGAAACAAATCAGTCGTGCTGTCAGTGGCCACCCGCATACCTCCAGACTCGTGTGAATAATTTTTAACATCAACCATTTCTGCTCGTCCCGCTCCATAATGTCTGCATAAAATTATAAACCCAAAGAATCACAGCCACCAGTGTAAGATAACACGTATTACATTACCTAAGTGAAATATTGCCACAAGACTAATCTTCATATTGGTCACGCCGGTTGTCTTAACAAGCTGAAATATTACCAAATTGAAGGGATCCCTTGACGTTCGGTAAGCTTTTTAATTTTAAAATAAATCGATACATCGATAGTAAATATTTTTCTCAAGTTTTATTAAATCTTATATTGTGGCGGATTGCCTTTGGATAAATTACAGGAATGTGTCAACAGTATCTCTCCTTTACCTAAAATTAACCCTGGCTGGGGTTAGAATTAAAATTCAGGACGATACATCCCTTAAAGCGGCATGAGAAGACACGTGATTGTGTGTGAATATTACATGTGATGATGATGAAGTGCTAGAAACTGCCTCTTGTGTAGCTACAATGTTGTATGAAACAGGTTGTAATGTAAGTTTAGCAAGACAAATCCTATATCCCAGCATGTGTTGCCACGTGATTGTATGTGAATATTGCATGAGTAGGGGGCATTAGAGGGTTCAGAACCAGCATAGGCGCGGTGTGGACGCGTGGACGCGAGGACGCCCCCCCCATGACGTCATCCCCCCCCCATGACGTCATCCCCCCCGACCTTCCCCATAGCCAAGCTCGGACCCCCCCATGACGTCATCCCCCCCGACCTTCCCCATAGCCAAGCTCGGACCCCCCCCCGGTCTACGTGACCGCCCGGGGTTGTTTACTCATCAGCGACCTTCTAGACCCCTCATCACTCCCTCACTCCTCCGGCAAGTGCGCGCCGCATGAGGCCTCCTCCCGACCAGAGTGTTATTTATAAGCGAGTCCTTGAGGGTTTCGCCAGTTTGTCTTTGGAGCTCTTACTGCGCGGACGAAGTATTGCCGTCTCCGAGATACACTTTACAACCTGTGCTTGTGCGACTGTGTGGAGTTTTCTCTTTGAATATCTTAAAATGTAAGTAACATTTAATATATCTTTTCATCAGCCGATTTGCCAATGATCTAAATCCCAATTAGCTAAAATTAATATTTAATATTTTACATATCCCAGTGCAAAATAAAATTTGGTTTTGCTTTTAAATCGAAATTTCAAGTGGCTAGTAGAATTATAGACGAGAGTAAAATCGCCATGTGCGACTGAAACAAAGATAAAGACGTGTAACAGTGTTAGGAATGTCATAGGAGCCATTCTTGTAATTTATTTCTGTCTACTATTAGAAGGGTACTGCTACAGATACCCGATGTTGTAGATGGCTGTTCCTCGTATGTGTGAGGTCTGCGGTCGCGTCTTCGCTGGAAACCTGGCTCGTCACATGGCAGCTGCTCACAGGGACCGCCATTTCGACTGCAACGTCTGCGGGAGACGCTTCGGGCGAAGCGACAGCCTGCGACGCCACCTCACAGCAGTTCATCCTCCCACTCCTCACGACCAAGCGCCAGGTACGGTTTTTACATTAAACAAGAAACCGTCAGTACTAATGACTTGTTTTCGAGAGAGAGTAAACGGCTTTAGCTGAGTAAACAGATTCAAGTAGTAAACAAGGGGCTGCCAGCCTCTGTTCAGTTCCTCACCCTTGTATTACTGGGCTCAAACTGGCGTTCGAGATGAAGAAGAGGTCGTCAGGCCTCTATGCAATTCCTCACCCTTGTATTACTGGGCTCAAACTGGCGATTGAGATGAGGAAGAGGTCGCCAGTCCTCTATGCAGTTCCTCACGATCAAGCGCTAGGCACGGTTTTTACATTAAACAAGAAACCAGTACTAATGACTTGTTTTCGAGAGAGTAAACGGCTTTAGCCGAGTAAACAGATTTAAGTAGTAAACAAGGGGCTGTCAGCCTCTGTTCAGTTCCTCACCTTGTATTACTGGGCTCAAACTGGCGATTGAGATGAGGAAGAGGTCACTAGGCCTCTGTGCAATTCCTCACCCTTGTATATACTAGGTTCAAACTGGTGAATGAGATGAGGAAGAGGTTTCCAGTTCCTCACCTTCATGTATATTGAGGTAACTAATAGAACTTGTTTTTCCTGTTCACAGACCATCCATGCCCGTTGTGCTCAGTCGCCCTGGCGAGCCCCGAGGATCTTCACCACCACATGGAAGCGGTCCACGGTGCGATCCCGTCAGCTTCGACCTCCTCCTCCGCAACGCCACCTGTCAGAGACCCACGGCCCGAGTGCGACGCGTGCGGGCGGCGATTCGACCGCGAGGACCTGCTCCGGTGCCACGTGCAGCTGGTGCACGCCAACGGGGTCCGCTGTCCCGAGTGCGGCGCCCTTTTCCGCAGGGCCGCGTACCTCCAGCGGCACATGGAGAGCGTCCACCGCGGCATGAGGTTCGCGTGCGCCTACTGCGACCGAGGCTTCACCCGGCGCTACAACCGGGACCAGCACGAGGCCCACAACTGCCCCATCGTGAGGAACCTCGTTGTGGACGAGATACCGCACCTACCCGTCCTGTCACCCGAGCCCCGGCCCGGCCGCGAGCCTCGACCCAGCCACGAGCCCCAGCCTCGACCCAACCACGAGCCCCAGCCCGGACCCAGCCACGAGCCCCAGCCCGGACCCAGCCGCGAGCCTCGACCCAGCCGCGAGCCCCAACCTGGATCGAGCACGGCACCCGACGGGATGGTGGGTGGCGGCGGACTACCCACGTTCCGCACCATCCAACGAGGGTTCCGCGGACGCCTCCTGACCTTCGGTCTGTCCCGGCCCATGGAGGACTTCTTGACCGTGGAGGACGCGCTGGTGCTGCTGTTCGACAGCGTCCTGGAACTGTTGGCTGACGTCAGGACCCGACACCCAAACACCAAGGTCAACATGTTCCTGGAGTGTGAATTCGCCAACGTTCACGGAGCCACCTGTCTGCGGGCCTTCAAGACGAAGAACGTGCCTCTCACCGCCGCGTCCAACTTGGAGGACTTCCTGTCAGCGTCCTTCCACAAGCTGGAGGAAGAGAAGGAGCAGTGCCTGCTAGTGGGCAGCGGGTGGAGCTATCTCCGGATACGGGACCTGGAGATCCGCGTCAACCTCTACACCCCGTTGGGAGAACGCGGAGCCCGGTTCATCCTGCTTCCCAGGACCATCTGCGACACGCATGCCGTTATCAACGTGCAAAACGTCGACGACATGTGCTTCGCGTACGCCATCCTAGCCAAGTTCGTCGCGCAACACCCGGAGAGGCCCACATCGTACACACCGGACGTCATGGCACGCTACGACTGGGTCGGCCTACGCTTCCCCGTAGCCGTGAAGGACATCAAGGTCTTTGAGAGGAGGAACCCCATCAGCGTCAATGTGTACGGGATCGAGCGCGCCATGGTGGGGAGACGCCCCGACGGATCGCCAAAGTTCCAGGACCGCGTGTTCCCGCTGAAGATCTGCAAGCGGGAGTTGGAGGATCACCGGGACCTGCTGTACGTGACCACCGGCGGGGACAGTCACTACGCCTACATCGCAAACATGAGTAGGCTAGTGCGACACCAGCTGACGTCCCGCGAAAGCGCTATTCACGTGTGTAAGCGATGCTTCGCTTACTTTGACAACCAGCCCAACAAGCTGCAACTGTCCGGTGCCGAGCGTCTGGAGGAGCATATGCGATACTGCACCGCCAAGGCCCCCCTCCGCTTGGACTTGCCGAAGAAGCAGCAAATCCGCTTCACCCACCCCGAGTACACTCGGCGCGAGCGCTTTTGCGTCTACGCCGACTTTGAGTGTGCTCTGCAGCCCGTCGCCGCTGACCCTGCGGAAGCGCCGCCCGGCACAAGGCCCCTGCAACTGCACGTCCCGTACGCCTTCGCTTACCAGATCGTGGACTCGCTCGGCCTGGAGGAGTTCGAGCCCCGCGTCTACTTCGGGGCAGACGCGTCCAAGGTCTTCATGGAGAGGCTCAAGATGGACGTGCTGGCGCTGTGGGAGTTCCTATTCAGCATGAGAGCTCTGCACCGTTCTCTGACCCGGCAGGAGATGGACGAGTACCTGGCAGCGACTCACTGCTACCTCTGCGGGAAGGAGTTCACGGACCAGGACGTTAAGGTGCGGGACCACAATCACGCCCCACCCTACGAGTTCCGAGGAGCCGCCCACCGCTCGTGCAACCTCAGGTACCGGGAGCAGCGACACATCAACTGCTACTTCCACAACCTGTCCAACTACGACGCCCACTTCGTAGTGCGCGAGCTAGCCATCGACCCCGGTGACGTGGACGTGTTGGCCCACACGGAGGAGCGGTACATCGCTTTTACCAAGCGATTCCACTTTGGCCAGCCTGGGGACAATCAACGACAGAGCAGTTTCGCGGTGCGCTTCCTGGACACCTACAGGTTCCTGTCCATGAGCCTGGCCAACCTGGCGGCGGGACTCCCCACGGACAGGATGCGCGAGACGAGGAAGCGCTTCCCCGACGACCGGCTGTTCGACCTGGTGCGTAGGAAGGGCGTGTTCCCCTACGACTTCGTTACGTCCTACGACACGTTGTACAGGACCAGGGAGTTGCCGCCCAAGGAGGCGTTCAGGAACTCCATGACCCTGGAGGACATCAAGGACGAGGAGTACGAGCACGCCCTCAACGTGTGGCGAGCCTTTGAGTGTCACAACCTCAAGGACTATGCCGACAAGTACCTGCGATGCGACATCGCCCTGCTCACCGATGTCTTTGAGCAGTTCCGCGACACCTCGTTGGCAGAGTACGGGCTGGACCCCGCCCACTACTACACCCTGCCGTCCTACGCCTGGGACGTAATGCTCAAGACCTGCGGTGTGGAGCTGGACACGCTGCAGGACTTTGACATGTACCTGTTCGTGGAGCAGGGGATCCGAGGAGGCATCTCTCAGGCCATCACCCGTTACGCCAAGGCCAACCACGACAGGTGCCCGGACTACCGCCCGGACGAGCCCACGCGCTTCCTCCTGTACCTGGACGCCAACAACCTCTACGGCTGGGCCATGTCCCAGTGCCTGCCGACCGGAGACTTCGAGTGGCTCAGCCGTGAGGAAATCCAGGCGTTGGACGTCGCGGCGCTGGACGCTGAGGCTGATCGAGGCTACATCTTGGAGGTGGACCTCCACTACCCCGCGCGCCTACACGACCTGCACAAGGACCTTCCCTACTGCTGCGAGACGAAGCGTCCGCCAACAGGGAAGTTCCCCAAACTGTTGACGACCCTGGACGACAAGACGCACTACATCTGTCACTACAGGGTCTTGCAGCAGGCGCTGCAAAACGGATTGGAGCTGGTCGCGGTGCATCGGGCGATCTCGTTTCGCCAGTCGCGGTGGTTGGAACCGTACATCCTGATGAACACGGAGCTGCGGAAGAGGGCCAAGACCAAGTTCGAACAGGACTTCTTCAAGCTCATGAATAACGCGGTCTTCGGCAAGACCATCGAGAATGTACGGAAGCGCCTCAACGTGAAGCTGGTGTGCACCCCGGAGAGGTTTTCCAAGTACGTTGCCAGATCCAACTTCCTGGACCGGACGTACTATACGGAGGACGTGGCCCTGGTGCATCTGTCCAAGGTCAACATCGTGTTGGACAAGCCCGTCTACGTAGGCATGACAGTCCTGGAGCTGAGCAAGTGGCTCATGTACGAGTTCCTGCGCAAGATGAAGGAGCGCTACGGTGACCGCCTCACCGTGGACTACATGGACACGGACAGCTACGTCTTTGACATCGTGTCCCAGGACGTCTACGCCGAGATGAAGGAACACCTGGACGACTTCGACACCAGCGGCTATCCGAGGTCCCACCCCTGCTACAGCCCCGTCAACGCCAAGGTCATTGGAAAGTTTAAGGACGAGTGTAACGGTCTGTCCTTATTCGAGTACCTCGGCCTGCGGTCCAAGCTGTACTTTATGGACATCGAGGACGCAGCGACAGGCGGCAGCAAGGCTCTCAAGCGGGCCAAGGGGGTGGCGAAGGGCGTTGTCAAGAACGTCCTCACCCCCGACGACTACAGAGAGTGCCTGTTTGAGGGGGTCCAAAAGCGCACCACCAAGTCCGCTTCCAGTCCCACTTACACCGGGTCTACACCGTGGAAGTGGACAAGCTGAGCCTCAGCCCGACTGATGACAAGCGGTGTGTCCTCCCCGACGGCATCCACACTCTGCCGTGGGGACACAAAGACGTCCCGCCGCTACCAGCCAGGAGAGGAGATCGACGGATGGAGGTGGATGGTGAGGAGGAGGAGGGGCAGCCCCAGGATGAAGACGAGGAAGAGGAATTCCCAGTTTAGTTTTAATATTAATTTTAAGAAAAATTTGTAAATAGTATTTGTAAGAAAATATAATAGCTTTATGTACAGCACGAACCTGAGTTGTTTATTTCCTCCCCTTTGCTCACTCAAAAGCCGGTAGGCTCAGAAAAACTAAAGTGAAAGGCGTTATGGGCCGTTTGGCCCGAGCCGTGCAGCTTAAAAAGCCCCCGCCAACCGGGAGCGATTGGCGGCGCGTGTCGGGGGACGGCCCTGAAGGAGTTGCCCAGGAAGGAATTACTCAGCGGTTTGCTGACGCTCAAGGTTGCACCCTCGAATTGCTCAGCGGTTTGCTGATGTCCGAGGGGTCTCGTGACGCGCCCTCTTTGGCGACCTTCACTGCCGCTTGGCGGGGGCTCAGCCAGTGACACGCGCCACTGGTATATAAACCTGAGGTCCAGCCCCGCTGCCTCAGTTTTGCTAATTTTTTAAATTTAGTAAGGAGAAAGGAGAAATGAAAACACAAGCTTTATCATTATGAGGCATGTATTGTACAGTAATAAGGTTACATACACATACTACAAAAACCTTACAAATTAGTTTTAAGCGAATATGGAGTGGAAGAGTCTGCGGACGAGAGCGTCGTTGGCGGCGGGAGCGGCAGGGTCGAAGAGCTGGACGTAGTCGCTGAGTGACGTGCGGAGAACAGCCCGGCAGTACAGGTAAGTGAGGCAGTAGTAGCCGCAAACAGAAGTATCGTAGCCCTGGAGCCGATACCTGTTGTAGACGTAGTGGCGGTGATGAGGATTGCGCCTCAGGAACATTTGAAAGTCGGCCTGGTATGGCGGCCTTCCGTAGCTGTCCAGGTACTCGAGTCTGTCCTCTTCCGAGCAGTAAAACGCCACCCAGTGTTCGCCTCCCTCGGTGTGTGCTACCGTGTTGGACACGATGGCGGTGAGAGGCTTGACCGGCACGTCCGGTAGTTGGTCAGAGGCGTAGACCGCAACGTTCCTCAGTCCAGGGATCTTCGCCAGGCATTCTCTGATCTGGACGGTATTCATCGTGGGTGGAAGCAGCACAGGCAGCTCGAGGTGGACGAGTCCAGTGTGTCGTTAGCCACGAGCCAGTCCCGCAATACTATGCAGTTATGAAGGGCGCAACGGTTGTGGGAGCTCTTATGGTGGCGACAGCGCAGGGTCCGGTAGGTGGGTGGACCGTTGAGCGACCCACAGCCCAGATCCTCCATGTCCTGAGCGGTGGTGGCGGCGGGCTCGGTTATGAGGTGGCGTTGTACAAAGTCCCTCTTCTGCGATCCTTTGACGTAGACCAGGGGGCGGTGGATGAGGCAGGAGCGCAGCTTGTCCAGCAGGGCGACGTACGCGATGTCCCCCTGGTCCCACTCCAAGCCGTGGCAGTGGCGAGTGACCCAGACGCTCTCGCGCTGTTTCTCGGAAGTCAGGAGGTCTTTACTGAAGGGCGGGCGGGCGATGTGATGTAGGAGCAGCGTGCCGGTAGTCACGTCCACCACGCAAACCTCTTTCAGTAGAAAGTCATTATCACTGTCTTTAAAACACTGCATATCCATCACCACGCTTCCGTGATGACAGCGCGCTGGCGGTGGCTCGATGTAGATCGGTGGCGGCACGTCCATCCCGTACGGCTGACTGAACTCGACTGAGCGCTGGCGGGAGCGCGCCTAGCAGGTTAACCTTGGGTGCGCGCGCCGCCATCACGGTCCACGGTGACCTTGAGCGCGCGGCAACTCGTTTACCCGCCAAAGTCGACTGTGACGTTGCGATGACGGTCCACCTCCACGACGTTGTCCAACTCGGCGTACACTATGCAGTTGAACGCCTCCGCCAAGGCTTCGGAGAACCCAATCTCTATGCGCAGGTTACCGTTGCGCACCAGGTTCCAGTGGCTGGATTGAGAGGCCGCCATATCGGGTGTCAGATCAAACGCCATCAGGCAGTATCCGTAGGGGTATTCGTTGCGACTGACTTCGTTACCACAGTCTGAGAAATTGATGCCGGTGCCGGTGTACAGCGTGTGGTAGGCGAGCACGCACAACTCCTGACCGAACGTGTAATCCGGTTGAAGCGGCTTACATGGCACTTGCTCACCATCTATGTACAGCGCGAAGAAGTTCACGTGGCTGTGGGTGAAGTTGAACGGGTTCTTCTTGTAGTCCCCGTTGAACGCCTGATTGCTGACCAGGCCAACTATAACGCGTTTCGGCAGTTGTCCCAGAAACACACTGTCCAGAGTATTGCTGCTGATACCGGAGGGTAGCGTGAAGGATTTGACTTCCACGCGCGTAATGGGATATTTGGCTGTACCCGACTCCAGCGTCCTGCTGTGAGCCAACAGCACGCTCGGGTTGATCTTACAGCGGCGCATGAACAGGTTGACTTCGGCGATGTCCACTTTGTAGTCTGTCACGGTTTTGGACATGATGGAGAATGAGTTCTTTGACCTGATCAGGCGAAAGCGCATCTCCACGCCGTTTAACATGAACTTCTCCTGGTTGCACAGGTCGACGTGCAGATGTCCGACCATGTCCGCGTACCGGCTGCCCTTGACAAACTCCCTCCGGTTCTTGAGCCCGGCATTATCCTCCTCAGTATTGTCCATGTACCCGGCATAGTCCTCGTAGAACAACTCCGCGGTGAGGTGCGATGTCTTGGCATCACCGCCATAGGACAACAGGTTCTCCAGGTAGGCGCGATAGGCGTACGTGTTGTTCTGAGGAGACACCAGTTTGTTGTTCAGGTACAGGTCCACTTGACTGAACAGCGAGTGCAGCCAGTTGTTAATCGGACCCACCTCTTTTATCGCTTGATCACCCGTTACAGCGCCTCCGTTAGCCGTTCTAATGGTAGCCTTCACATGCAGTAGCGTCTGTGACAGATCCGTGTACTCGTCCCCGTGACCCGGAACTATGAACTCCACGGGCGAGTCGTCTGTCAGGGAGGAGATGGGCTTGTACTGCACCCATTTACCGCTCTCTATACTGGTCTGCGTGGGCGGTAGCGAGAACAGGTCCAACTCGGTCTTGACACACTCGCACGACTTCTGATGTAGAAACGCCATTATCCAAAAATGTCCTTCACGGTACTCTTGCTCTTCTTGCTTCTCCTCTTCTTAGCGACACGTTTTGCGGGCTTCCTCTTGGGCGCAGCGCTCTTCTTCCTCGCTCCGAGGAGTTTCGCCAGAGACTGAGGAGTAACCCGCTGTACACGCCTCCTCTTATAGGCGCCACCACCGCTCAGCACGCGATCCAGTTTTTCATCGGCCCTACGTTTCAGCGACCCGGTAAACTGTCTGAGCCGGGCGTTGGCTGCGACTCGGGGGTCGGCTGTGCCCGCCGCCACGTCGCCCAAGAAGCCCACACCGGACCTCAGCGCCTCCTTGCCCAGCGTCGATGCGCCGGATCTGATCAAAGGGACCACTGTACGC
Organism: Allygus modestus; assembly: GCA_963675035.1. NCBI lineage: Eukaryota > Metazoa > Arthropoda > Insecta > Hemiptera > Cicadellidae > Allygus > Allygus modestus. The sequence continues at coordinate 149,494,953 of OY776115.1, read as the reverse complement.
ATCAGCCCGCCTAGGAAACTGCCGATGCCGTGTCCGCGTTGGAAAGCGGCTCCTCTGAATACGGAGGATACGCCATGGCCCGCCTGCTGGTGGCGGTAATACGCCAGATAGGGATCGCTCGGATTCATTGCCGCTGCCTCTCTTTCCTGAAATGAAGCTTCATGCACGTAGTCCCGAAGTGGAATGGCAAGTGTCGCCCTTGGTTGTCCCTTAAATCGATTTCCACGCTCTCGAATGAGGTTTTAATCACCGGCACGTAGTGCGGGTCTATTATATACACTGTCGTGTTGGCACCGTACGTGTAATTCCTGATGTCGATGTTGAGGATCTTCAGTAGTGGCGCCACAGCGTCGCCCACCAGTTGGGGTTCCACCAGGTCGCAATACACGTACATGTGTGATGGCAGACCGGCGAAGAGGTTAGCCGGCCTCACGGACCTGTGACGCTTGACGATATCCGTATCCACCTCGTAGCCAAACTGTAGCGCCAAACTGGGGCTCAGTTTGAGGCTCTGAACGGCTGAAGACGTCGACATCAATTCCACCCTGGAGGACCTCTCGTCATACGAGAAGGCGCACAGGTTACTCTTCATTTGAGGGTGGTTGTTGATTGCGTGCACGAGTTCCTCGGTACTACTGTAATTGCCCGGCTCCACTTTGATTAACAACTTGTCCACCACGGCCAACCCGCCTTTCGAGTCCCTCATTCCCAGCACTAGTTTGATGTAGGTTCCCTCACCGACGGTCAGAAAAGAGAAGGGGTAGTGCGCCTCCGCCAGAGCGACCTCCCACTCGCCGTCTGACAGATCAACGGTCGAGGGTAGATGGGTCGTGTAGTTTGTCACCATGTTGTTGGGATAGTAATTCATTGAACTGTTACTGGGCAACGTCAGGTAAAACTGGTCGTGCCTCGTCATCGCAGCTGTTGCACGTCCGCTGCGGGTACCCACGAATTGAAGTCCTCTCCGTAACCGGCCCACTTGACTAGGTAGCGCTTACTGGAGCCTCGCCCTTTAGTGTCCAGTATTTTATCTATTTGATACAGGCGATCCGGGGCGATCGTCACCTTTTGCATCTCGTGCTCGTAGAAGCGCCCTTCCAGCGGCGTCCCGTTCAGGTCGCGCAACACGTACAATGGTAGAGGATGCGACCCGTATACGTGGTCCACCACGAACAGCTCCTTACTCCAATTGGTCTCGTAACCTTTGGCGAACGTGCCCTTCTCCTTGGCTATGCGCACCGTGTCACCAGGCTCGAACCTGGGCTTGTGTCGCCGGATCGCCTTTCCATACATGTGACGCCACACCTTGTACACCGTTTGACCATCGCCGCTGTCCGCGTCCACGGGTCGTAGGCCACCCAGGCTCTTGTGCGGGCTGCGGTTGTAGGCGTCCACAAGCCTGTCCAACACGTCCACGTAGCGATACGTGTTTTTGTAGGTCAGGTAGCGCCACATGCGGGTCTTGAGCGTGCGGTTGACTCGCTCCACCACCGCCGCCTTCACGTCGGGGTTCTGCGTGGTGAAGTAGTTTACACCGTGACTCTTGAACACTCGCTTGGTCGCGGCCCCGGTGAACTCCGTCCCCTTGTCGGTCTGTAGGCAGCGGGGAGTCGCCTCAGCGAATATTCCCTCGAACGCAGCAGCCACCTCAGGCCCGCTTTTCCTCTTCAGTGGTACCGCGAACAGCCGCTTACTGAATACGTCTATCACAGTCAGCAGGTAGTTGACCCCGTCGTTGTACCGGCTCAGGCCGCGCATGTCGTTCAGGTCCGCCTGCCACAGCTCCCGGGGCCCGAACACGGCGTAGCGGTTGCGGGGAAACCGCTTGCGCGCAGGCTTGTGCAGCGTGTAGGTGTCCTGGGCGCGCAGCCAGTCGGCTACCCGACGTTTCGGTAGGCGCGCGGCTCTGGCCAGAGCAGCCACCCCGCCGAGGGAACCGGGCTGGCTCGGGTCGTAGTACAACTTCTCCATTACGGTGAGAACTGCTCCCAGTTGTCCAATGACGATTCCTGGTCGGGTTCCTCGGTTATTATCCTTCTCCTGGCCGCTGGGGGCCGCGGTCTCAGGCGGTCCAGTATCGGCGTCAACCTCGGTGAGAGGGGTGTCGACGAGGCCGTTGTGTCTCCCCAGGGGCTCAATGCCGAGTCCAGTCCCACGCCTAAGTAACGCAACGCCGTGGGATTGCTCACGTATTCTTTGGGCACGTTCATGTCCTTCAAGGCGGCCATCACTTGATGCCAGCCGGTAGGCAATCGGTCCGCCCTTCGCGCTCTCACTATGCTGTGCGCGATGTCCACTATATTGGAATCGGGGATCTTCACCTTGTCCACATACACCGCCCCACTGGCGTCCCAGGAGATGGGGCTGCCTTGACGGGTCATGAATCGCAACAAGTTGCGCGCCACCGACCTGTAGATTTTTGAGAACGATTCCACAATGTCCTCCTCCGCCGAGGCGCTAGACTCGCGCTTCATCTGACTCGGACCTCCCGTCGCTTCCTCCTCCCTCTCCTCACCCTCGATGATTGACAGACCTATGGGTTGACGTTTAGCCGCGGAAAAGTGCAGGAACCGCTGTAACACCTGCTGATATTGTTTCCATTTCTCCGTATCGTCCAGCCGCTTGTCGCTCAATATGCGATGCATCTCAGCATCTAGGCTGGCTGGCTTATTGGCGCTACCTGCTCCTCTTGGTCCTGGTCCCGGTCCTTCTCGCAATCTCTCGATGAGCTCCTGCGGTACAACCACCATTTTCCTAGCGTACTCCATGTCCGATTAGCTTCTGCGCTAGAATGGGCAGAACAGCGTTCAACAGCAGAGGTAGGAAGATCCCTCCGCCCCGTTGGACGAGGTAGTGTCGTTTCTTGGTCCAACCCTCGCCGCGTTTCACCAGCCGTCTGAGCGCCTGTTTGTGTTTGCTCAATTTGCGTTTGAGGCAGGGAGAAAGCGGTACGTTTCCGCGTAGCACGTTATACGCGCACTCGCACAATGACTTGATGCGACTCTTGTCGCACGCTTTTAACAGGGCCTTGCGTTCTTTGGGCGTAGCGTGTATTAGGGCCCTCAGCAGCGCCACGTCCTTCTTCACGCGGTGTGACATGATGACTGACGCTGGCGCGCGCTCGGCCTATTTATCACTTCTTCTTGGGCAGGTACACGTAGTTCACCGGGTCGTCTGGGAAAATGGCTGAACGTATGCGCATCTCCTCGGGCGTGGACTGTTTCAAGTCTATGAGTAGATAGGCGTGCGGATCACGCGTAGCGTCCGCGTAAGCCTCCTCCACAAATTTGGGGTTCTCCGGGTATACTTGACGGGCGAGGTGTTTGATCTGAGCGCGGTCCCTGGGATTCTTGAAACACACTATGTAGTGGGCGTTCAGCGATATGTCGCGCTGGCCCCTGCCCTGGTGAAAAAGGTTTTGCGTGATGAAGAACACGCTCAGGTTGCGGTGGTGTGAGCCCTTGGTGAACAGGTCCGCTACGCCGGGGCCAGCCTCGCGCATCATGTCGTCGATGATGACCAGGGCGGGCTCGCTACCGTCATAGTCGTCCAGGTCTGGCAGGCCGGCTACGTAGCGCACGGCAGAGTCCGCACGGCTCTTGCTACCGCCACTGCCATAGTGCCAAGTGATACGGGCGAACCGTGTATCGCACATGCGGTCGGCGTGCTCTATGAAGCGAGCCACGAAGTGCGACTTGCCGCTGCCCGAAGGCCCGGCCACGATGGCGGTGAACGGGTGTTTCCACCTCAAGTCCATGGCGTCTACTGACTGCCATGCACCGCCACCTCGGCTCTTAAAACTAAATTCTTTTCTCGCTTTTTTTTTATTTGATTTTTTTATTGAAGGAAATAAGGGAATAAGGAATACCATTTATTTATACAAATTCTAGGAGAGGACTTTTACTGCCTGGAGAGCTGCTCCTCTTCACAAGGCTCATCCTCGGCCTCATGCCAACGTTATACTGCGTGATGGTGTTATCGTCCAGGACTGCAAGGTACCGCCGGGGCATGTATATCCGGATCGGGTCGTCACCAACAAGACCCTCCAAGGTGGCCATCACCGCCTCGCCGTATGGTGTATCCACCCTCTCAAACGAGCGGATCGGGTAGACCACGTTGTCCTGCAGGTCTACGATGCGGGTATAACCCGCGGCCTTGCAGCTGTTGAGGGCTGTCCTGAGGTCCATCTTCTGGTCCGTGTTGAGCATGACACAGCGGCTGGATGCAGAATGACTGGCTCTCACTACCAAGTCGCCTTTTGTAGACAACCGCGGAGGAGGCGTAGTGATGAAAACATCAACTGGCGGAGTGGAGGAGGAGTGGAGGAGGAGTGGAGGAGTGGAGGAGTGGAGGAGGAGTGGAGGAGGAGTGGAGGAGTGGAGGAGTGGAGGAGTGGAGGGATGGTGGAGTGGAGGAGTGGTGAGGCTGGATATGTATCTCGAGGAACACGCTCATTCGCTTTATTACGTTATTTATTTATTTTATTTTTTATAATAGTGTACATTAAGGAAAAGTAGGAAAGGGAAGGATCGAATTACTTAGTTTATTTCATTTATTTTTTCGTCTTTTTCCGCTTTTCGGGGATGGCGACAGCGGCGGTGGAAACGCACCGATCCGCGATCTTCCTCCAGGTGGGCAGCGGACTGACGGTCCTGACGATTCCGTCGAATCTAGGCTCTCCCGTCTCGCTGTTGGCCAACCATAGGTTCTGCAGCCTAGTCAGCAGATCCGTCAGAATCATGCAGATCTCGTCGTCCCGCTGCTCGTCCAAATACAGGCCGCAGGCCCAAGTCGAGCGACCTCCTTGGAAAACGTTCATCTTCAGAAGGACGTTGCCATTGTTGGTAGGGTTCTTCACCGTATACTGGCGCGCGCCCGCGGTCCAACTCAGTGTAGGGGAATCGCCAGGCACTTCTTTATTCGCGGTCCACCCGCCATTGGACTTCCTCTTTTTAGCTGTCGTCCGTTGTTGCTGCGGTGGTATGGGGGTGGTGGCGTTGGCGTTCTCTTCGTTGATCGCGTTCCACTCCTCCATAAAACAGCGGATCGTTCGATCCACTTCGGCCGCGTTGCTCATGCCGCTGCTGTGACCGCTCGTGAAGAAGTCTCGGACGAAACTGAGACCGTGCGCCACCGGACCTAGGGTCTATTATACTCCTCCAGAGGCGCCCTCTCAAACCAGGTGATGTCGGGGGGGGGGGGACCTGATCTGTTTTGAGGAAATTTCCGACTGTTGTTTATCTAGGGAAAATTCCTACTGTTTTGAATAATAATCATACATACGATTGCTTAACTACATATATAGTATATAGGTCTCTGAGATTATCATATATAGAACGGAAAATAATAATACTTACAATTGGAACTGTAATAATTTCGAAATAAACGGTAATGTCCGAAATTTGCCTGTAAACCAAGCTTAAAATATGTTTCCTTATCACGCAACCTGACCTTATCACTGAATCAATTAAACCCACCAAGAGGTGTTGGTTATAATTACTTATGCATGAAGCCATAAACAATTCCGGGTGTTTAAGTGATTTATGCTTGGTTTCCGTACAATCTCCGTCTCCAAATTTAAAATATAGTTGCTACCAAAAAAGTTTTCACTTAAAAATACTAATGCACCAACATGACTTAAGAGAAAAAAACTTTAAAATGAGATCCTTTCTGAGAAATCTTAATGTTTTGGATATGATGATGTTTTATTTTAATGCAACGGAAAAATAACAAATATTATGTTTTTGTACACAAAAACATATTTTATAATCTGCATGCTACACTAGGTAAAGCCTAGAATATATAACGAATTAAAATCGTTATTAATGCTACAACCTTCTTCATTTAAATGCAAAGTAAGACCTGATCTTCTTGTGGAATACAATGTCCTATTGTTATTCTTATAAAAAAGAAAGGTTATATTAGGAATTAACAGTTGTTTTATCAAAGAGTGCTTTGTTTAACAATGATGATAATTGAAATGCAAAACACAAGGGTGTTACTGTACGAGACAATACACGAGATATTATCAGTTATCACTCCATTAAACAAAAGGAAACGAACGAGAAGTGGAATTCGAATAATACACTACATCAGTGAAGTAAAAGCTTGGGGAGGGAGTATAATGCTTCGTGTTGCTGTCGTACATTTCAAGAAAATGGAATTTCATTCAGTTTCATCGCTGCTATTTTTAATACCTGTAGTATTATTTCAACGAATTTACAGCTTCACAAAACTGTTTATAAATTAGTTTTAAAAGAAAAAATAAGTGGAATTTAGCACGATATTAGTCTCTGCACGAGAAAATACTAAACTTTCGCAATAATAAATAGCACGAGTTTGACATGCATTAAAACGTAATTTATATGAAACGAATTTCGAAACTTCAAAAATGGTGCTTTTCTGAGCATGATTGAAATGTTGCTTCGCTCATTATTCCATTGCGCTTAAATAATCTCTTAGTTTTTAAATATTTGTTAAACCCAAAAACCTAGTATTCATCAAATAGAATAATTATTTATATTCTTTAGAAGAATTTTTTATTCCTATATTATATTATTTAAATCCGTTTCAAAACTTGAACTAAGAAATCCATTGAGGATCAACAAACTGGGGAGTGTACATTTTTATTTTTTTATATTTTGTTCGTTTGGACATGATTTGTTTGAACATATTCGGGTTTTCTCGCGTGATATGTTAATCTGTTCTGCACCATTTTAATTTTAGTATAGTATACACAGTATGTCCTGCCACATCAAGTACGCACTAGTCCTTCATATAAGATTAAAAGGACCACTTAGACATTAACGGTCTCTAAACATATATATATATATTTGTAATAATATTCATTTGGTATGTATTGTTTGCACTTTTAATAATACTAATACAAGTTATCCTCTTGCCATCTCTTATTTAAAGATATACAATCATTTTTAATATGATTCTAGTTTGAAAATAAACCATGTTGAAAGCTATCAGTTGGAAATTGTGTTTCATACATTTTATGACGTCATGCTTACAGCAAATGGACTTAATAAATCAACAAACAGTGAGAGTAGCCTCCAAATAAAGTGGTATTCAGAAAAAGCAATTTTTTGTGACCGACCGAAGAGCATTGTTAAAACGCAAAAGAATCTCGGTGTTATTAAGATAAAATAAACGAACTTTTGGTCAATATGTTCGCATTTTGCAATATTTCTCAAACCCATTTGAAATAATTTTATGTTTTAAAGGTGTACAAAATAAGGAATTATGGGACTGGTTTTAACATGCTTCCTTGATTGAAAATGAATTCAAATATAATTATTCTTGCTAAATCTCTGATCATTAAAATGTACACCTGCGCGGTATAAACCTACTCTGGGTATAAAATGTAAACATCCACGTTAACCTACATGAGTCAATAGGTAATCATTAGTCCTCTCGTAGTTTTAATAGGGTTCATATGTCATTAAGAAAGCCACATTTTAATAATTTGTTAATATTGATGGTAATAAGTGAACTAAATGCCATAACTAACTGGTGTATGAAAATAGTGTGAAATATTAAAACATTCTGTTTTCATAAAAATATAAAAAAATAACGAAAGTTATGTGTTCTTTGAATAAAACTATCAAATACCCCCTATAAACAATTGGCATAACAATGCTAAACAAAACACATGATTTTAATATATTTTGAAATATTAATTTATGAACGATAACACATATTTTAGTTTATTGAAAAAATCTATGTTTTAAAAATATAATACATTTATAGAATTATATAAATTTAAATAAATGGTGATGACGTTTTATCTTTACCTTTGAGATAAAAAAATGTTTTCAAAAGTAAAAAAATGAAAATTTTGAAAGTTTAAGATAACTAAACTATGATTTAAAGTATTCCATCCCACTAATCAAGGGCCTGGAAATAAAACAGAATTTACCAAAGTAGGCCTATATATGGTTTTATTACCATCCAAACCAAAGTTAAGTAACATTGAGCGTTTTTAGTACTATTTTTAGTATTAAGGAATAACTTACCAAGTCCACTGTGCAACACGCTATATTAAATAATAAGTTATTTCGATTCTAAAGATACAGTTAAAAAATTTCCTGTTTAGTTTTGAAGGAATTAAATTCTAAAATTTATAAAACTGGTAATTGCTGTTTAAAATGTAATGCATTATTTAAAAAAAAATTATTGAGGACCACAGTAAAAACAGTATTTTCAGTATTTTTTGCGGAATGATTTATAAATTAGAGTTAAAACTACCTTAAATAAACTTACACACAAATGTTTTTAATTTTGAAATCCTAAGTTTACTTTTATTCTTCGACTTATTTGTGGTCACGAAGTGATTTTTCAGACCTCAAATTCCAAAGGCGAGAATAGTGAGGGCTCTTACAAGCTTAGAGGGCCTTTCTAGTGTCATTAAGGGGGGGGAGTGGATTGATGTAAAATAACTCTAAAGTACTAAATCCAGATTATAAGAATTGCTGTCGTAGATTAGCAACTGGCCTGCACGATGAGCAGCCCCAAAGTGGCAAACTCCTGTTTGCTAAAGAACTGCGGTATCCTCAACTTTACTGGAACTTTAGTTTTGTTCTAGTTGGGGCTATTCTGGATTGCGGTAATGCGCAGGCTGTTCACAAGTTAAACTGCTGAAGTGAGTTTTAAAATCTGTTCGGGAAGAATTTGTCTTAGTTGGAGCAGTATTTTTTAGTTAAGATAAAATTAGAAAAAGTATACAATTTATTTATTAAAATAGATTACATTTGTGTATCCTCCTGGTAGACCTGCATTTTTTATCTCTTTTTAAAGTGCCAACACATTAGTAGTGGATGCAAACCTAGTTTATAATTTAAAAAAGGAAATAATAACAAATAAATAATAAATAGTAAATATGTAATTTAGTGCTATACTACATGTGAATTGTTAATGTATCTTTAATTTGTATAAACACGTGAAAATTAGATATTCGCTAAACTAAAAATGCTTTCATGACGGGGAACATTGCATTAGAGAGATGCGTGTTATTTGTAAAATGCGACGACGTCAAAAAGATGTACTTTGTCACATAACTCACCGGCTACTCTTTGAACTCCCATTTTACGTGCACAAAGTTGACAGGCTTTTGTCCTTGTCGATGGCGGGTTCAAAAGAGAGTGTTTGTAAAGAAAACGAGAAACTACAGAATAATTCAAATATTTCTTTTTAATGAAAATGGTTCAAATCTTGATAAAAATATCAAAGAAATATTAATAACCAGAGAAAATTCTCTGATATTTCAGTGTGTTATTCTGACAAGAAGGCTTGGCTAGCTGAATCAGAGGTGGGTGGAAAGATTACGAGGAGCGGGCAGTTGTACATGGTCTCCCAGTTCGTAGAGTGTTCTGCATAGCCATAGAATACACTCGTAGAGTGGGCGCTATTAGAAAGAACGGGGGTTATTCTTAAGTGGTGTTATTAAAATAGCTTATAAGAAGACTTCTTCTCATACACTTTGGTTCACACTTCAGGTTATTAGCAAGCTCTGATATAAGGGAATATATAAAAAAGGTTTTAAATCTACATTTTTGTATTTTATGCTTTATTTTATCTACTATGTTTACCATCAACAAGTGCATATAAAACATATATTTTAACCTAAAGTTGAAAAAAAAGATTTAAGTTCTGTAACATTGTAACTTGAAAATGTTAAACATTTGAGGGTTTTGACGGCTTTCCCTGAAAGCGGTTGTGTGCATTATTAACCAAAATGGCGTCAACGTTGACATAACAAAATAAACCTTAGGTTTTGTTAGTTAAAGTGAGGTATTTAGCCCAAGACCAACAAGGTTGAGGCCTTCGGTTTCAAGTCAAAGCAACTCTATAGTTATACAAACTTGTTTACTCTTCACCGGTCATGTCAGTAATGAAATAAGAACGAAATAAACGAAATAGTAATGAAATTAAAACCAAAAACATTCACAATATAAACTGTTTTTTATTTGGTATTATTATTAAAAATTTGTATTAAGGGATACAAAAATTGACTTAGTTTTTAAAATGTTCCCATTACTACGCGAATTGTTATTAATAACAATTAATTCCCATTAATTATTATTAAAGCCAAATGATGTATTGTATTCAGCTTTATTCAGCTAATGGAAAGTAAGCAAGGACTGTACTTCTCCACCTTCCCCTCCGAGTAATGCTGGAATGGGGGAAGCCCACTGCTTTACCAATACCTTATATACACTCATTATCTCCTACACACCGTCGAACAAATTCGGTTATAGTAAAATCTGTTTGATTCAATAAAAACACCCTCCTCGCAATAACAGACCACCTTCAAACTATAAACAAGAACGCCTCATGATAAAGTTTGTATTTTGACCCGATTAAGGTAAGGCTACAATAAGTGACATTTGCCATTATGGAGATGGCCTATGAAGAAACACAAACTCATAAATGGGTAAATACTGTTATACTGTATACATTCAATGACTTAACACCCTTTAATACGATAGGAGAAAACAACTAGCAAATGGAGTGAATATTAGATCAAAACCGTTAATCCTCATTTTCGGATTATTAAAATGATGCAGTTCAGTGCAAATTAACATTCATCGTAGTTAGTATTGTATCAGTAAATACATTTTGTCACAAAAGAAACCCTCGCACATCAAAACTGTTTTACTGAACTATTATTTCTGACATCAAGTTATGGCCGTTTTTCAAAGTTGTAAATTATAAGTCAGAGACACAAGTCCAAGGCCGGTTAAAACAACTCACAACTCCAATTCATATTAGGTATTAAAAATCCAAATAGCTGCAACAAATGTTGTTATTAATTTTGGGCGATTAAGTTGTAATTGCAATATATTTATTGCATCAATGAATAATGCAAGAGTAACAACATCCAAAAACAAGAAAGGCGTTTAATAATTCCAAATTCCAGATATTAAGCTAGAGGTAAGAAAAGTCATACAAAAATAAACAACATATGTGCTGTCTGTTATCTTAACAGAAAATGTCCGTTTGTAGTTGCTTTGACTTTGTACAATACAATAACACAATAACACAATACAATACAATAACACAATAACACAATACAATACAATAATGTGCTCATCCACCCACGAACATTATATCCAAAAAGCTAGTGAGTATAATGCATTCTTTGAGGAGGCTTGCATGAGAAACCATAGTAAGCTTAATGTATTGGTCTTAATGAATCTAAGTGAAGAATAGAATGTTATGGTGCTTAGTTTAAGTAATGGTGTTTTAAAGTTGTACCCACTGTGTTAAAATGAAATATACAATAAATAATTTTATATATTCGATTCCATTATTTGTATAGTAGGACTAAGTGATGCTTTGTAAATTTAAGTTAATAATAGGGTATGATTTAAATGTTTTGAAATTTTTTCAAATTATGTATCGTTGTTTTTTGTCTGGAGGATAAATTTTCTGGATAAAAATAGAATAAAACACAGAAGAGAGTTTTATGAAACACAAAAACATTAAATTCAGTGAATGTACGCTGGGCGTTTGCAGCAGCAGTAAATTATGGCTAATATTGCCTTCCCCTTACGTTTATAGTGCATAATATATTAGGGATAGGAATTTGTGTATTATCTGTCGAGGTTGTAACTGAGTTGAACCTTCGGATCTTTATTAACATAAATAATAGTTTGAATATGTAATTGACAACTTATGGGTAATGTAAATTAAAACCTTTGTTGAAATCATTGGCACTTTTTATTTCACCTCATCTTCAAACGCGAGTATGAAAATAAAACCGTTGAATTTTATTTATGAATCATACAATTCATAATGTTACAGTTTTGTTTAAATACTCATATTATTTGCTTACTCAAAGTTCGTGTTATTTTAACCTAAGGTGTCAGAACCATATACAAACTCGTTATGTCAACTTAGACATACTCTATACTCCCAAGCAGATGAAATTTAAATTGCAAAATCATATAAAGCGAAGTAATATCAAATATTTTAGTTACACAGATTAATGACCATTAAGATTAGTATTACTGTTTTTACAGATACGAACGAACGTTTCCTTATGAAGAAAATCACTCACATCATCCGGGGAACAATGTTATTGAGTTTCTGGTGTTGATGGTTTGGAGGGGGGGAGGGGTGATGATATTTGTGCCGTTGTGTCTTTGCAGGAAATTGACAATTACATTATTTTCATTGCTGCTATTTTGCTTTACTTGAAGCTAGACTGGAATCTTTAGTTTCAAAAAATGTTGATGTTTAAGAAAATCTAAATGTATAAGACATTTGTGGTTTTAAAGTTTTAAAAACTAAAAACCAAATTGAAAAAATTCGCAAACAGCCTGTGGAATTATGAATGTTTGTTCACCTACCTAGTTGAACAAAGTTGGAATTGAATTATAGTCAATAAATGTAATATACATAATTCTGATGAGACCATAAACAATAATCCTTAGCTATAAAAAAACATAAACAAACCTAACCATAAAACCATATAAAATGAAATTATATAACTTCTTAAATCATTCTTGAAAGATATTTTCAATACTTGATCGTATCCAAGAAAGCTTCAGAGAAAGCTTCAGTGGTTTTCTACCACTTAACAATGTTGAACTAAAAGCATGATAACTCGTTTTTGTGATCAGAATACTACTATGTATGTGTACATTAATTTAAAAGTTTAGTATACAACATTTTATTCCATGCGGTTTTAGAGAATTCATCAGCAATAATTTAAAAGTGAACATATAGAAATGTGCCAATGAATTGTTGATTTTAAGTATATTTGAAGATGGAAAGATATACATCATTAATCTTTAACAGTAATAATAATTCTACTGTATTTACTCCAACACTGATCCAAATATTTTTTCCACGGTATGAAATTAACTACATCAATCTCAAGTGTGGCACCATAAAGCACTAAAAGAGGGATGACTCAAACTCCTTTTGGACCAGTTGAACTTGTTTAATTGTTTGCTCAGAGTCCGCAAAAGAGAGTAGCCACAACAAGAGCAAACCACAGTCTCATTGAAGTTGGGAACACTGCAGTAGTTAATGAGCGGGTAAAGGGAGCTACCAGTAGTGCTTTCTGAATGGCCTTGGCTTGCAATACTAATACTCTCCGATAAACACTAATTGAGATAATATGTATTTACTTGATACACAATTTGCAGATGTCCCGTTATGCGCACGGGGATCTACCAGGCATAGAGCCAGACGCTTTAAAGATTTATTTACACTATAATCAGCTGATTAACTAAATCAAATGTAACTCCAATAAATCAACATCGACACTTTGAAAGCCTGCGGGGGGAAGCTCTGAAGGTTAAGGTTTTTAAACCCCCAAAAGGCACATTACATCTAGGGAGTAAGAGCTTTTCATTGATACCAAACATGTATACAAAATAATTGTTGGGGTATAAAATAGCCGAACAAAAATCAAGAAATTCTTTTAATAATATAGATTTAAACAAACCGTTACAAATTATGAAACTGAAAATTATGAAAACTGAAAACTGAAATTATGAATTATGAAAATTATGAAGTGTAAAAAAAACCTAGTATCCTGTATGAGTAAGAAACATATCCCTCAACTCAGCTGTTATTGTTAGGGATTTTTTAGGGACGAGTAAGATGTTCTGGAAGTTGTCTTGGAGCAGTTAGAGTTTGTTCTGATACATACAAATACAATAACAAAGCATTTGGATACACATGATTGGTGTATATATTGCATGTGATGGTGATGAACCGCTGGTGTTATTGTGTAGCCATGGTGTCGCCTAACACAGGTTATAATGAAAAAAAAAAAAATAGTAAGACTAAACCCTATAACATAGCATAGGCTGACATGTGACTGTGTGCGAATATTACATATTGTAATGATGACGAATCGCTAGAAACTGCCTCGTGTATTGTCTAACAGTGTTGTCTAACACAGGTTATAATGCCAACTTTAGTAAGACAAACCCCTAGAACGTAGCATGGGCTGACATGTGATTGAGTGTGATTATTTCATGTAGTGTTGATGAAGCACTAGAAACTGTCTGTTGTGTAGTCGTAATGTTATCTGACACAGACTAAAATGCTAGCTAGCATGACAAATCCTAAAACAAAGCATGCGCTGTTACGTGATGGTGTGTGAATATTACATGTGATGATGATGAAGCGCTATGAACTGACCCTAACAGAGTTATCTAATACAGATTTTAATGCCAACATTAGTATGACAACGCCCTATAACATAGCATGGGCTGACATGTGATTGTTTGTGAATATCACATGTGATGATGATTAAGCCATAAACACTGCCTCGTGTGTTAAGCTATAATGTCAGTATTAGTAAGACACAAAGTTGACATGATATGACAGAGCTGACATGCGACTGTGTGAGAATATTACATGTGATGATGATGAAGCGCTATGAACTGACCCTAACAGAGTTATCTAATACAGATTTTAATGCCAACGTTAGTATGACAACGCCCTATAACATAGCATGGGCTGACATGTGATTGTGTGTGAATATCACATGTGATGATGATTAAGCCATAAACACTGCCTCGTGTGTTAAGTTATAATGTCAGTATTAGTAAGACACAAAGTTGACATGATATGACAGAGCTGACATGCGACTGTGTGAGAATATTACATACGATGATGGTGAAGGGCTGAAAACTGCCTCTTGTGTAGCTACAATGTTCCTTAACACAGGTTATAAAGCACTTAAGCAAAACAAATCCTATAACCCATTATTTACAACTTCTTGATTGTTTTGGGATGTTGCATTATTTCTGTGGTAAATTTAAAAATTGATAGTTGTGCTACTAATTCACAACGCCTTGAAGATGAATATTGCATTATACCCGAAACGTTGAGCGCCAAATTGTTCTATATCCACACGGCCTAATCAGGAAATTAGATATAGGAGTGTATTCAGGCCATGGAAGTATACACGATAATATTAATACAAACTCAGATTTGAATCCAGAGTCACAGGATCGTATATACTTTCACATCCATTGAACTACTGCGGCATGCAAAATTATGTTAAAGTTTTAATTAATCAACAGTGAAGTGTGATTTCAAACGTTACCACAGCAACGCTCGTGTTGCACTTTTAACATGAGTGGGGGCAGCGTCGTCTCTGTAGAGTAAATTTAATTACACCTATGTTAATGCAGTTGCCTAATGATAACATTGAATTTATAAAGACTTTTCTTTTATTATTATTATTATTTTTTTAATTTAGTTCTTAAAAATATTACATTATGTGTTATTTGAATAACATTATGTCTAGCCATCATAACCTTTTTTTAATTTATATATATTTACCATGAATTTTAATGTGAGAAAAAACTGCTTTTTATATTTGTGTTAAAATGCAGCTTAAGGAAATGCCCCTTAAAAAAGGCGTGAGATTAAAAACTGTTTTAATTTTTAGTTATAAACCGGAATTATTGTAAAATAAAAAATTATTGTTTAAAATTACAAATTTATTTTATATAAATAATACAAAATACAAAATAATTTAAACATTTTCGTTAATTATTTAACTAAACATACATTCGAATTTAGTATTCATTGACATGTTTGGATTTATTTGTGGTTTTTGGCATCTTTAAAGCTTAATATTTTTCTTATATTTTCTTACAGTTATTTGGCAATTTAAATTTTTAACATCTCTCCGAGCACCGTTCTGCACATCCAAAGCCATTTCTATGAAACATAGAAGCTATAAGTCTCATAAATGTATGCAGGGCGGTTGCAGTAACGGCGATATATGGCTAATAATGTCTTCACCACGCAATACTGTACTAAGCTATTTTATGGAAGTTATAATTTGAAGACTATCTGCAGCTTAAATCAAAACTATTGAATTCATAATTTGTATACGTAAGCTATGAGATCTTGGCTACTTCACAATTGAAAATTCATTCCATTTAGTTGAAATGGCAAATTGTTTACCTCTAAGACATTAAACTGAAGACTCGCTGATTGTCTTGAATGTCAACAATATGTTCGTTCTCTTGTGTTTGAAACAATGTATTTCAGTGAAAGAAACAACAACAACAAAAATACTTTATCTGTATGTCTGCTACCACTAATGTTATTTAGTTCAAACATGTTTTGTGTAAATACACCAGATGAATCCTATTAACGTTTTGGGAGGGAACAGTTCAAATCATTTTATGCTTGTATCACTGTTATGCTATCACAATTCAACACATGTTAAGTTATAAATTTACCCTCTATTTAAAATAATTATGAATATTCCACTATAACATTCCTGTTAATATTTATATCGTGATAAAAATGTACGGAATATATTTAATTGTTATTAATGTGGACTTAATCCTGATTTCTGGTTTTACATGGCACTTTCCTCCTCCTTAAAGTAATTGTCCGTTTGTAATTAAAATGTCAAATGAAAGAAAAAAATAACGAAGAAAACTTGTGATTAAGTGAATCACAAAATTGTTACGTTAGTCTGATAATTAAAAAACCTTGACCAATAGTAAGAACCAAATTGTAATCAGTAATGCGATAAGAATCGAACTAACAAATCGTGAGCATAAAGCTATTGAATCAGAAAACCACCTCGTTGTTGTCGGTGATATAAGGAAAAGTAAGGCGAAACTCATGAGCCACTTGCTCGCTGAAATAATGTAAACCATTTTCCGATACTTTGAATTTTTGATGATGAGGTGTAAAGTTGATTAGAATGCAGACAGTTTCTTTTTTATTTGAGTCCCGGCAAAAGGGAAACAGCAATATTTTATGTTTTATTCTGTTTTTTTGTTAGCTTCTTTAATGTAGTTGAATACTAATCAGCAGCCTTTGAGCCTTAAAGGCGTTTATTTAGGATATGGAACTGGTAAATTGTATTACTATAATTATATTGGCTTTATGATTGTTAACTTAGTTTTGCTCACTAATACGTAAATTCTTGCACCCACGCTGTTTAAAATATATGCTTACAGTATTGCATATATTTTATGTATTCAACATACTATTATTGTTATGTCATATATTGTTACATATTGATATTTTAACAACTATTATCCATAATGTATTCAACATATTAGTATTTTTTTCTCAATCTATGGTGTATTTATTTAATTATATTATGTATTAATCTAATAGGCATTAACTGGAAATTGGTATTAACCGTAAAAAATAAATAAATTTATTTTTAATTTATTTTAGTAAAGAAATGTAATCACTTTATAGTTGTCTTGGTCAGCATTGTGCCTTGGCGTTAGTTAAATAGATATATAGAGGCTAAAAAATAACTGAATATGGTTCAAATAAAATATAAAAGTTGAGCAGGCAATGAACTGCACAAACCTGACCCTAGACACTGCAGCCAACTACCAAACAACGCTTCAATACTTGTTAGGTAGTTCGGGGTGTGTTGAGCCGTTCTTAGTTAAACAAGTTAACTACTGGACCTTTCAAAATGTACGATAGCGTTGCAGTACTGGAATTTAATAATGCTTATATTGGTAGGTACTATCAAACACAGGGTTTCCCACATTTATAGATTGTTCCCAGCATTGCCTGTCTTTTTGAAACGAACGGAGATAGCCGTTGCTACCAAAATGTTTAAAAACAAAGTTAAAAAATTAAAATTGTTTGCTTTGGCAACCGTGAGGATTAAAACTTTTTATACTGGAATTAATATAAACTATTAATATTGTCAATTGAAAATTTTAAAGGAATATCAATATTTGTTTGCTCCCCCATGGTTTATGAACACTGCATAACTATTGACTATAGTATAAGCATTGTATCTAGTATAAGTGTATTTAATTACTTTAATTTCTATTTGTAACTTATAACATTTTTCAATATACTAAACTAATAATCCCTCTTTCAATATGCTAGGCATTTATTCAGCAAGCGTCCAAAAGAAATCACCGCTCAGATCAGTCCTAGTGTCACAAGCCCGCGACGTGTTGTGCATGGTTATACGCGTCAAACAACGTCAACGCTTGAGCCTCGGACATTGTAATTGAATTGGAAACCGTTAGTCAAAGTCACGCTTTTCATTGTTGCTATTTTGTGGTTACTATGAGCTGGTAAATTCTACTTTTCACATTAGTTATAGAACAATAATGAGACTGTTCTATTATTATTTTTTGTTTATCATACACACTCAAGTAACGAACGAGGTATTTAAAAGATGTATTATTTTTGTAGCAATCTAAACTAAGAATTTACATATGGCTTGATGATCGAATGCCGTATTTAAATGTCTTCGTTTACCCTTAAAATTCAAATGACACTATAAGTCATAAGTTACTTTATTTGTTTCAACAGTTATAACTTTTGAACACGTTAATCAATAACAACACCAGTAAAACAAATAAACAATCACACTGCACATCAAAACATAAAATAACATTTATACATTATTCTTTTACTGTATAAGAATAACAAAAATTATAATAAAATTAGACAAATAAACATCATTGTATAGAGAGGTCACCCAACTCCAATTATTACTTAGGGACTCACTGCAATAAAATATTCTTTGACTTTTCTTTTAAAAGAAGTTGTATTATTTTCTGCTCTGATTTGAGCAGGCAATATGCTATACATTTTTACACATAGGTAATAGGGCCCTTTCACAAAACGTTACGTCATAAAAGAAATGTACCAACAAATAACATTTATTTTATCGAATCAATTAATAATAATGCAAAAACTAAATATAAATACAAATATATTACATGAATGATAAAGTAAGTTTGGTAATCTGTTGGATGAAGTGGGGTTAACTCCTTAACACTGAAAAAAACCTTTCTTTGTACTAATCCCCTCCCAATGTTTGAGTAGTGTAAATACAAAATTTACAAAAATATCAAATTCTTGTACAATGAGGTGTAAAATGAGGTATTTAATGAGGTATAACTCATTAAATATTGACAATGAGGTAGTTAATATAATAAAAAAACTCACCTACTTCTTTTGCTATGGTGTCACAATTTATTCCTTTAGTGGAACCGGTTTCAACTCAATTACGGGTCATCATCAGCCACTTCTTCATATTATATACAATGGGTCACTCACCAGTGTTTGACGCCAAAGTTAGAACAAACATACTCAGAAACATACAAAACACAGTTTACGAGTCACATAACACACAGTACAATTGCACTAACAAGTTCCGACCGGGACGATATTTGTCTGGTATGTTTTCCAATTTATTTTTCTCATTATTTTTCTAAAACTGTTTAAACTTTGATACGTTTATTGTAAGATTATTTTCTTTCTTTTACTCTTAAGTTTGAATCATAACTCGCTTAGCTTAGTGAGTTGGAAACCAGGAAATTGATTGAAATGACACCAGCGTCTGTAATAACATATACCTTTTAATATACATAAATCAGATGCACTACTTCCTCCTTATTATATAGTGATTAATATTCGTGACAACCCTTTAAATAGAGGCCTCTGTGCCCTAACTCCTATTTATAAAATACAACTGAAATGACAAACACAATATAAATCAATACTCTCTTAAGCTAACAAATCATTAATAAAGATCACTCTGTTCTGGCATGGCCAAAGTTCTTTAAGGCAACTTATACGTCACAGTCCACACCTTCCATATGAATACACACCCTAACACGATATTTAACATTTAATTTACATTATTGGGCATGTAGCCGTTAATCTACCATTAAAGGTTTACTCAATTCACTTTATTAATAGTTTAGTTCTTTATATTTCATCCATCAATTACACATCAAAATAATTACCCTTAAACCTTTCCAAATTAAACATTGTCACATTATATTACATTAAAATGTTAAGCCATGTGGGCCTTTATATTCCAATAATCAATTCATTTATGTAACAGTTATTCATTAACACTTATTAATTTAATTGAACGATGGTTAATGACATCGAGCTACTGTTATATTTATTTACAACTATTTTACACCTCAACTTGGCCTATAGGCCATTCCGGTTATGCCTACCGTCTTTAATTTATTTTAACAATTTACCCTGTCATTTATTCTGAGGCTTCGTAATTATATATATATATATATATATATATATATATATATATATATTTCCCCTTTCTGTTTGGATTATTTATTGCTTGTCTTAGTAATCTTTAACTTTTAATATCTTCATCATTGCTTAATCATTATTATTATCAAATCATTTCCCTTAACCTTCGACTGTTCTCTCAAATTTTTCCCTTTTAACTAGAGGTGCAATTTAGTGAAGATCACATACCACGCAGTCCGGAATTTTGGCTGTCAGGCGGTCTCCCTGCGTTGTCGGTCCTTGGCCTCTCCGTGGTCCCGTCCAGTGGTTAAGGTGTCCAGGAGTGGTCCAGCGTCCAGAAGTGGTCCTGGGTCCCTTTGTCGGTGGTTGTCTTGAAGAATTCTCCCAAGGCTCCTCCGGTCGCAGACACGATCCATCCTCTTCTCCCTCTGGGTTGTGGTCGCTGTAGTGCTTCTCTTGGCCCTGCGTTGGTGGACTTGGTTGGAAGGTCGACAACACCCGGTATTTTACTATAACCTAAGTGTTGCGGGACTTACTCGATCCAGCCCCCTTTACTTCCCAACACTTCACTTCTTGCCTCTCTTTTCCTGACTGTCCATCCTCTCTCCTCGATATGTTTCCCCCGATATCGTGTTTCCCCCAAATTCGGTCGACCACGCCCACGTCAACCAATCACGTCGATTCTGGACTCCTACACCCGCCGTGATTCGTGTCCGTAGCTGGTCAGCATTCCGCCGCCATCATTGGAATTTTTGGTGAGTTACTTTGATTTTGTCGCTTGAACCCTAGGTCATTTACCTGTGTAATTTGACCGTTTATTTCCTGTTTTGTTACTCTGTCATTTCCTGTTGTTCCCAATTCCAAGTCTTTGACCTCAGCTTTACTTCGTAGTTAATTGTACTCATATTTTTAAGATTTTATTTTAGGGATTTTATTAACCAATAATGTTCAGAATGTTTACACTCCCCTGCTTGGGAAAATTGTTTGTCCCCGAAAAATAATTTAAGTAGTGAAATGAAGGTGACATCAGTGAAGTATGTTGTTTGTTAGTATAATGTTCTATGAATTTAACCATCACTAATGTAACATATATTCTTGATGTGAAATTTGTAAATATTTATGTTTCACTGGAGTTAAATGTAATTTGGAAGTTTGAGTTCACCATTAAATGTCATGAAGTATCTAGTCTGCCGGCAAATTAACTAGCCTGTCTCCACGAGAATTAATAGGTGTACAAATTTTGAAGTTATCATAAGTTTTGTTTATCGATCAATAATTTTGGTTCAGTAATTTGCTATTAAATGTCATGAAGCCTTAGCTTTAGCGCTTTTCACTAACTCTCCGCAAGATTTAATAGCTATGATATTATTTAATTGTCTTATTTCCATCTCCTTAGAGAATATAAATTACGTTGTTGTAACGCAGTAATGTAATCTCCTCAGCTAGTAGCAGCTCTATTCAGCTGAATAATCTGTAGCCTGTCTGTAAGTGCAACGTGGCTTGTTTCTCATGCGTGTAATCTTATCCGCAACCTCCTGTCTGTCGCTTCGTGTTGTTGTGTCTGTGTGTTCATAGTATGTCCCCAGTCGAGAGTGAGTATGGCTTTGGTCCAGTGTCGATCCGCGTCGGATATGTGTCGAAAACGTGTTAAGGGTTTTTTTTGAGTGATAAGTGGTCTTCCTTCCTTTTTTTAGATGCTTTAATCTTCTGTGTTTGAGTGAGTGTGGATTATTTATCGGATACCCTCCAAACTTTAAGGTATCGCAGCTTATTTAAGTCATTAAGACATATTTTTTTTTTTTTTGGTCAACTTTAATTTCCTTTTACAAGCGTAGTACATTCATCATTTTATAAATATTTTACTTATTTAATTTTATCAAGGTGATCCCAATTGTGTTATTTAACTTCGTATTTCAATTTCCGCAATATAAATGTCAGGACTCGTTATATTGTTTAGAGCTCAGTTCATGTGTGGGAAACCCTTTATAATTTTTTTTTTGTAATATTTGTTAATTATTTGAAGTCTGTCAAATTCTTAGGTTCATAATTTGTATCGCATGAACTTAAATTTTGTAAATTTCATTCATTTGTAAATTGCAATTTATTGAGTTACCAATCGAATCTCAACTATCTAGTAATATATGGGCCATTAGATGATACTAGTAGTAGTAGTTATTAGGCTTAAAGAGTCGAGCCTTCTTGGGTTCCTCTGTAGATTAGAAGTTAGTCTTTATTTTTAAGGAAATAACGTATTCCTAATACGTATGTAGGCCCAAGTTAATTAATTTATTTATTTTATGGGATTTTATTGGTAATTGTTTTGTAGATGTTTCACAGTAGTTGACCTCTTAGTACTTTAAATTAATTTGCAACAGTGTAACATTGACGCAATTTTGACTGTTTCCCAAGCAGCATGTTGTGTATTAAGTTACAAATTGAATCTCAGTTGCGCACTCTGGTCGTAGGTGATGCAGGTGTAAATAGGATGCTTTGTAGAGAAATTTCCTAATAGGGGAAGATTCTAACAGTAGGAAAGCTCCTTGACACGTACGTATTTCTAATACGTTCATTACGTTGTCGTCAGTAGAGGTTCTGTTTGTGACTTATAATTTTAATTGTTTTTATTTAATTTCTTCTGTGAAACGGTTTAATATTCTCGACATGAACTGGTTCCTCCACTAGTTTTCCTCGTTTTTCTAAAGCCACTAAGTAGGTCAAATCATTTAATTTATCGGTGACATGATAAGGTCCTTTATAGCAATTTTGAAACTTGCTATATTTTTTGTGTGATCCGTTGGATATTTAATTAATATTTCATCCCCTGGTTGTAGTTCTAAATTCCTTCGCGTCCTGTCAAAATATTGTTTTTGACTATTTTGGGCCTTTTCTAAGATTTTTTGGAATTTCCGTTCTAATTTTATGTATTAATTTAATCTCTTTTAGTACGTCCTTGTCCTGATTTTCGTGAACATAAATATAATCAGACGGGTGGTTTGCTTCTCTTGCAAAATTTAAATAAAATGGAGTGTAACCCGTGCTTTTATTTATTGTAGTGTTATATGCAAATGTTATAAATTTTAACACGTCAGACCAATTGTGTGGGTCTTCCTGTATGTAGTGTGAAATTGCTTTCTTTATTACCAAGTTGCATCTCTCCGTTAAACCTTGAATACGTTGTATGTATGGAGGACTTGGCCGCTGTTCTATGCCTAAGCTTTGTAATAATTGTTTTAGTACTTGTCCCATGAAATGTGTACCCTGGTCGTGAGTAATAATTTTTGGACAACCGTATAAACAGAATATTTCCAATAGTATCTTAGCTACGGTTTTTGCGTCTGCAGAACGAGTTGCACGTGTATATGCCATCCTCGTTGTGGGGTCTGTCATTACTAAAATGTATTTAAATCCATGGCTTTGTGTTATAGGGCCTAAGAAATCTATAATTAATCTTTCAAACGGTTTTGTTGAGGGGATTTGCGGTTGTAACTTTCCGTATTGCTTATAAGTAGCAGATCTCCTAAGTTGACAGTCTTTACATGTTTTAGTATAATTTACAATGTCCTGATTTATACTGGGCCAATAATATCGTGATTTTATTTTCTTTCCAGTTTTAAAGCTTGAGAAATGCCCTCCTGAAAATATATTATCATGGAAGGTTTTTAATATTTCGTTAACCTTTTGCTGCGGTATTGCTAATAAATATTCCGTGTCCCTACCATTGAAATGTTTGTAATATAATATGTTATCCCTCTCTACATATTTCCTGGATTCATGTCTGATTTTCTTCGGAACGGAATCTGGTGATATCTTAGCTAATTTTATTTGCTTTAAATAAGGGTCTTTTGCTTGTAACTCTTCAAAATTTTCCGTTTTTATCTCCTGAATGTTTAATGTAGCTTGAATTAGGTCCTGGTCTAACTCTTCTTCTGGTGGATTCCTAGAAAGGCTGTCCGCTAGTAGATTGTTAGTTCCTTTCTTATATTTTACGATTATATCGTAGTCAACTAGTGCGAGAGCAAGGCGATTTAGGCGTGATGAAGTGTTTTTAAAATTCTTATAATGTATGAGTGACTGACAATCGGTATAAACCATTGTTTGCCTGCCCAGCGTAAATTCCCTCCAGTAATTAACTGCATATACTAAGGCTAGCATTTCCCTTTCTGCATTAGAATATCGCTTTTCCGTTTCTGTGTATTTTCTTGATAAATATGCTATGGGATGCATAGTATTATTTTCAGGATTGATTTGTAAGTAACAGGCCCCAAGCGCAAATAATGAACTGTCAACATAAATAACTGATTCCCAATCGTCTTTCCAATGAGCAAGTAATGGTGGATTAGTTAAAATTTGCTTTATTTTATTAAAAGCTTGTTCACAATCTTCATTCCATTTAAAAGGTAAATTTTTGTTTGCCTGTTTAATTAACTCTGTTAGGGGTAATGTAATTTGGGCATAATTTTTAATATGCTTCCTGAAAAATGATGACGCGCCTAGAAACTGACGCACACGTCTTATACAATCTGGCCTTTTAAATTCTTGTATAGCATTAACTGTAGATTGTTGAGGTAAAATTCCTTGCTTTGAGACTGTGTATCCAAGTATATCAACTGTTTCATATAAAAACTTGCATTTTTTTGTGTTTAGCTTTAAATTAGCTTTGTGTAATATTTCTAAAATTATTTCCAAATTTTCTAAATCCTGTTGAAAGGATGATCCATAAACTATAACGTCATCAATATACGATATAACTTTATTGTACAGGTGCTTATTTAATAAAGCTAATATCGCTTTGCTGAATACAGCGGTTGAAATTTTTAATCCCATGGTTAACCTTTTGTATCTTAACAGACAATCTTGCGTCTTAATCGCAAGTATGTTTCTGTCTTCTTCTCTTACAAGTAATTGGTGAAACGCTCCCTTGAGATCTAATTTTGTGAACGTGTTTGCTTTATTTAAGCAATTTAAAACTAAGTTAACTGATGGGGTAGGGTGTACACAGTTCTTTAAAATGTTGTTAATACGACGCATGTCCGCAACAACGCGAGCCGAATTATCGCGATTTTTTGTTACGAATACTGGTGAAGCATATTCGCAAAATTCTGGGCATTCCTCTAAAATGTCTGCTTCTAGTAATTGGTTTAAAAGTTTATCTAGTTCCTGTCTCTCCTGCATACTCTGTCTATAAGGTGGGCTGTTTACTGGTTTAGCATTTGGAACCAATTCTAATTGTATTGGTGGCAAATTAGCTGGTTCAAGGTCCTCTACCTTCGTGGTGAACATAGATTTGTATTTATGTAGCAGTTTACTGACCATGTTATGCTGCTGTACCGTTAGGTGTGGTGATATGTTAAGTTCTATGCCATCCTTATCTGTGACTGTTTGTTTACGTAGGTCCCGCGTGCCTGGCTGTTGTCGCGGCCTTGTTGTGTCAGCACAAGTGTCGTCTTTGTTTACTTCCTCAGTGAGGTAGCCTAATACAGTGTTGGCATTTATGTGTTTTGGGAAGCTAGATGCATTATAAATAGTTATATAGCTGCCCTCATCTGCTTCTGCATCTATTAAATATGCATGGCATTTTTTCTTTTCTTTTAAGGACTTTTCCGACTCAAAATATGTTTTATGACTTATTTGATGTTTAAGCTTTATTCTCCTATGCTGATGAGGTGCTATTACCATATCCTCTTCGGTTCTTATGTCTATGATTTTATCTCTGGAAACCATCTCAGTACTGTTAATGGTTTCGATTTGTATCAACCATTTTTCCCCATTTTTATTTTATGTTTAAATTGGCCTAAGTTTATCACAATTTCTTTTGTGTCGAAATTTAATTCAACCCTGTTCTTATTTAGGAATCTATTCCCTAAGATTATTTCGCTCGTGATATTCGGAGTGACAAAAAATTTATCCCTGATAATTATATTATCTATTTCTAATACAATTTCCGCGATCCCTAAAATGTTTATGGGAGTATTATTTGCCGATACAACTCTTGGCAATTTTCCTGTCTCAATATTTGTCCCTTGTACGAACTTTGAATTTATAAGGTTTATATTTGATCCGGTGTCAACTGTACACTGAATTATTTTGTTTGGATTTTGAGTTAACTTTGCATTAAGTGTTAACACTGGTACTCTCTTGTCTTCCGTTTGTTTTATTTTAAATAGAGTATCATGTAACTCCTGGTTTCTTAACTGTTCCTTTCTCCTTGGCTTATGTATCCTTCCTTCTGATACTAGTGTAATGTCACAGCTGTGGATCATGTGTTGCGTTCCTTGCTCTTCCAGCTGCCTGCATATTTCTTCCTTCTCCTGTTCCCTCAATGTGTCTCCTTCTTCCCTGTTCTCCTGTACTTCTGTTGTTCCTTTGACTTCCTTTGTTCCTTCCCTTTGTTCCATCCTTACTGTCTCCTCTTCCTTCTTTATAGCTCGTTGCTCTTCTCTGGCTCCTTCCCTTAGTCTCATTCCACCTGATAATGGCTGTAGCTGTTTTCTCCATTGCACTCTGCGCTCCTTAGTCTTGCAAGTGTGGTATATATTGTGGTATTTTCTCCGAGGGTTAGTTATGTTCTCTTCATGTCTTCTTTCTTCTCTTCTGTGCATGTATTCCCTCTTCTTCTTTATGTTCTTAGCTTCATCTAGCTTAGGAAATTCCTTCTCGTAGTTATATATTCTGAACTGGGGTTGTACTTGTTTGTAGGGCGAATTTATACTCTGTTTTAAGCAGGGAACCTGCTCTTTGTTGTTAGTATAGAGAGGGTCCCTTCCTATGCGTTTTTTGTATCCGGTTTTCCCCTTTGTAGTTTGTAGCATTCTTCTTTGTTGTGGCTGCTCATCCTACAATAATCACAATACTTGGACCTTGTCTTCATCATTTCCCCTGTTTGCTGCCTCTTAAACCTGCAATCCTGCGTATTATGGTTGTTTCTTCTGCAGTAACTACAATATGTAGTAAAATTCCTGCTTCCGTTATATGGAACTTCTGCTCTTGGGGTTGCATGTCGTGGGCCCCATGATGTTGCATGGTAGTTGGTCTGGTAGCCTCCTCTGCTCATGGTGTGCCGTGGTGTCCATTGCACTGGGTGTCGTTGTGTCGTCCTATATCCAGTTGGTCCCCTGTAGTTGGTTCCTCTTCCCCTGTAATTGTTGCAGTATTCCCTGTGTTGGTTTGGCTTGTCGTGTTGTTGATATATTTGTCGCTGTGGCGTTTGTTGCATAGTCATGTTTGAAATGACCTGAGTTAGGGTCCTTATTTCTGCATGTAAATTGTTTATTTCCTGTCTATTGGTGGTGGTTTCCCTAGTGTATCCCTCTCTTTCTGCTCTGCTGTATTTTTCTTGATTTACCGATTTAATTTGTAGCTGTAACTCTATTTTCTTTAAACTATTTTCTAGCTGTTCTAAAGTGTCACAAGTTTCTGATAACACCCTATCACAAAATTCAGGTCTTAGGCCTTGTATAATGTACTGCCCTATTCGTTTTTCTGACAAATTGGGGTCATGGCGCCTACACAAGGTTAGTACCTCCAAGTAATATGTTAGCACAGGTTGGTCCCTACCTTGTACTTTCTTTTCTAAGATGTTCTGCAAAGTTTGTGCCTGTGCAACCGGGGTGAAAGTGTTAATAAAGGTTTCCTTTAACTCATCCCAATCGTGTATCACCTTCCCTTTTGTGAAATGTTGATGCCATGTAAGTGCCGTCCCTGCTAGGTGTGCCGGAAATAATTTTATTTTTGAAGCATCCTGCCAATTATTTGACTGTGCCGCGATTTGATACTTGTCTATAAAATCGTTGGGGTTTTCAGTTGGTAGACCGTAGTACGTACCAGCAGATATTAACGGTAAATTTTCTTTTGGTGTCGTCATGTTATCCTCGCGGTCTCCTATGTAATTATCCGTGAGTGCTCTATGATTTGCCCTATTCGTCCCTTGGGGTGTAATTTGACCTGGAGGGTCGTCTGTGTCCACTGAAGCTAAGTCAATGTCCTCGTAGTCGTCACCGTCACTGTCCTCGCTGGCTGGCGTGTCGTAAAGGTTTTCCCTATCCCTAATGAATTGTTCAATTCTCCTAAGCAATGGGTGTTTTTCTAACTCAACATCGGTTAAGAATCTTTTCCCTAATAACTTTCTTAAAATGAATTTTTTTTCTTCAGACCAATTATTTTTAAAATAAGCTTTAAGATCGGCTACAATGGGTCTTAATTCGGCAACCGTATCCTCGTCTTTGTATTTAATGTTAAACTTCACTAATATTGCTTGTAGCTGTTCTTTCTTTACCCTATAAATATCCGAAGGCAAGGAAACTTGGTTTATTGGCATTTCATTTTATTTTAAATTAACAAAACCCTAGACAGTTTTATTTGTATTTATTTATTACTGTTATACAACCTATCTTTTATGTTTTATTAAACCCTGACGACTTTTATTATTTTATGCGATATATCTGTTGATTAAATATTTTGTATGCTATTTTTTTATTTGTAAGTGCCCTACAGTATTAACCGTTTAGTCGATTACGTCTCTTCAATTCATTATTTCTGTCCCTATGCAGTTTTATCCTATCTCATAAATACCTTCTTATCTCTATAATCATCTTATGCTAATAAAACATCACTCACTCTGTGTCAATTCAATCAATTTTATGGTAATTAAACCAATTCAGCGATCTCCACCATGTAAGATTTATTTTATTTCTTTTACTCTTAAGTTTGAATCATAACTCGCTTAGCTTAGTGAGTTGGAAACCAGGAAATTGATTGAAATGACACCAGCGTCTGTAATAACATATACCTTTTAATATACATAAATCAGATACACTACTTCCTCCTTATTATATAGTGATTAATATTCGTGACAACCCTTTATATAGAGGCCTCTGTGCCCTAACTCCTATTTATAAAATACAACTGAAATGACAAACACAATATAAATCAATACTCTCTTAAGCTAACAAATCATTAATAAAGATCACTCTGTTCTGGCATGGCCAAAGTTCTTTAAGGCAACTTATACGTCACAGTCCACACCTTACATATGAATACACACCCTTAACACGATATTTAACATTTAATTTAAATTATTGGGCATGTAGCCGTTAATCCACCATTAAAGGTTTACTCAATTCACTTTATTAATAGTTTAGTTCTTTATATTTCATCCATCAATTACACATCAAAATAATTACCCTTAAACCTTTCCAAATTAAACATTGTCACATTATATTACATTAAAATGTTAAGCCATGTGGGCCTTTATATTCCAATAATCAATTCATTCATGTAACAGTTATTCATTAACACTTATTAATTTAATTGAACGATGGTTAATGACATCGAGCTACTGTTATATTTATTTACAACTATTTTACACCTCAACTTGGCCTATAGGCCATTCCGGTTATGCCTACCGTCTTTAATTTATTTTAACAATTTACCCTGTCATTTATTCTGAGGCTTCGTAATTATATATATATATATATATATATATATATATATATATATATATATATTTCCCCTTTCTGTTTGGATTATTTATTGCTTGTCTTAGTAATCTTTAACTTTTAATATCTTCATCATTGCTTAATCATTATTATTATCAAATCATTTCCCTTAACCTTCGACTGTTCTCTCAAATTTTTCCCTTTTAACTAGAGGTGCAATTTAGTGAAGATCACATACCACGCAGTCCGGAATTTTGGCTGTCAGGCGGTCTCCCTGCGTTGTCGGTCCTTGGCCTCTCCGTGGTCCCGTCCAGTGGTTAAGGTGTCCAGGAGTGGTCCAGCGTCCAGAAGTGGTCCTGGGTCCCTTTGTCGGTGGTTGTCTTGAAGAATTCTCCCAAGGCTCCTCCGGTCGCAGACACGGTCCGTCCTCTTCTCCCTCTGGGTTGTGGTCGCTGTAGTGCTTCTCTTGGCCCTGCGTTGGTGGACTTGGTTGGAAGGTCGACAACACCCGGTATTTTACTATAACCTAAGTGTTGCGGGACTTACTCGATCCAGCCCCCTTTACTTCCCAACACTTCACTTCTTGCCTCTCTTTTCCTGACTGTCCATCCTCTCTCCTCGATATGTTTCCCCCGATATCGTGTTTCCCCCAAATTCGGTCGACCACGCCCACGTCAACCAATCACGTCGATTCTGGACTCCTACACCCGCCGTGATTCGTGTCCGTAGCTGGTCAGCATTCCGCCGCCCTCATTGGAATTTTTGGTGAGTTACTTTGATTTTGTCGCTTGAACCCTAGGTCATTTACCTGTGTAATTTGACCGTTTATTTCCTGTTTTGTTACTCTGTCATTTCCTGTTGTTCCCAATTCCAAGTCTTTGACCTCAGCTTTACTTCGTAGTTAATTGTACTCATATTTTTAAGATTTTATTTTAGGGATTTTATTAACCAATAATGTTCATAATGTTTACATTATACTAACACATTGAATAACATTTATTATATCTATCTATACACAGAATTGTCTAAATCTATTAGTATTTAATTGCAGATATTACTCACTGCTACACTGAAAAAGATTAATCTTAGCCAGTTCAAGATAGCGGTATACCAAATAATTATCGGTTCAATCATTTAAATTTAGATTTAGGAACATGTAATAAAGCAATCTGAAAGTAGCCATCACTAAATATAGTTTAGTTTAAAGGTTGACAGGCAATAAGTGTATTATTGTGGATGCACATACAGTATCTGAAATTAATGGCGAACTACGGTAATTGTAACCTTTAGTTTAAATCTGGATCCGAACCATGGACGTCTACCTTAGAGTTAAGCCCGACAACATTTAGCTTCTATCCTTTCGGTTACACTACTCATAGTCAATATAGACTAGCCTTGGTTGAATTTTTGTACGGAGCCTATGTCAATTGAGGGTGAAATACATAAATAGGATAAATAGGATATAAGTAGGATAAGGTATATTGCTGACCTTTAAGATCTTACATAAGCTTATTACCAGTTTTACAAATATCCCAAAAATGTTACGCATCAGTTTCCCAATATTTATTTGTTTAGATAAGCTTATAATTTAACATAGTTTTTATAAGTTATGGGAAAGGTAAAACCATAGGCCAGGAAGGAGCAAAATATACCGGTTTGAAACATCTGCCCCTATAAATCAGTCCCGCTAACAACCTCTCTAATAAAAGGTTCCAATTTATTGAGGCTATTTATCACTAAAATGCTAGCTCACACTGAAATATTAACAGCTGACTTTATTATTGCAGGTCTCTAGCCCAACACTAATATATTTCTTTTGACATGATAAAATTAAAAACCCAAAAAAGTTTTTTTTTACTATTTATGTTATGACTTAAAATATATTAATGAATGATATTCACAACAAGCCTAATTTGCCTATTGGTCACTGTGACAATCAATGGGTTGAAAGGCAGAATCGATACTCCTTCTGCTTGGTTTGTAAAATCGATATTATTTAAAAAATTTTTGAATTTTGTTCTGCGATTTTATGCCTTTAAAACTATTAATCTTCTTATTTGATAAATCGAAAGCTCCTAACTTCAAGATGTGGCTTTTAGGATTCTGAAAATCATCCCCCTCATGGGCCTTTAAAGCTCCAATGTTAATCATATGGAGTTTAGTTTATTTACTCAAACAGCTGATTATAAAGCAACCAGTTAAAAACATCTGATTCTATGCCTGCGTGATTCCCGTGCAGAGAACGGTACACCTCTGCTAGTTACAATCTTAATGCTTTTTTGAACATTTAAAAATAAATTTGCCACATACATAAGTAAAGAAATTCTTTATCGGATTTGTTTGTTTGAGCGATTGAAGTAAAAACCTCTTTGTAATAATTTAAAAATCTATAAATATGTAAATCACGCTCCTAGATGGTGGACATGGATCGACCCAGGTGAAATGTTGGGCTTGTTTCATCTGAATGTCAGGCTATATTTCACCAGTTTCACTCAATATCCTAATCAGTACTACGTTCCTTATAGCGGGTGGATGTTCTTATATACTATTAAACCCGTAAACGTTCTGTAGGGCAATCGAATGTTTTGTTATTTTTTTCATAAGTCTAAAAACATTATTGTTCTCTCGTATTGTTGTGTTAGTTAAGATTATAAAACCCTACAATGAATAAAACAGAGTAACTGATATAAGCACTTTAGAAACTTTAAACTGGTTACAAATTTGTTGGTCAAAAACAGAAAAATTGGAAAATATTTAAATTTTAGACATGATAATTTGTTTATACATTCATCATAATTAAACAAATCTTTGTATAATCGATGGTAAAATAATAATGTTTGATTTAAAACACTGTTAAGCTATAGTATAATGTATATATATTTAAAAATGTTACGCAATATTGTTTTGCTCAACAAAATATAATTTTTGATGGCTTTATTAGAACGATTTATTAAGTAACAAATTATATAATGTGAATACTATAACTCAAATAAAAAATAAATCAGGTCACTAGTGGAAAGGACGCCAACAATATTTGATATATGTTTGTTAACCAAATGTCACTTGTTTATTTGACTGACCCAAATGTCACTTAATAATTTTATAATTCCAACTGAAATGTCATAACTTTATTCTTCATGGTCAGCAAAAGGCAACTAAAATAAATTATCTTCGAATAATATAATGTCAAATATATATGGTAGATATTATTGGGCAATAGAAAAGGTCTCTTATTTATTTGTATACATAAAAAGATGTAATGCTTTTAAAAACTAAAATGGTATTTCAAATAAATGGTGTGTAGTCAAATGTAGTCAAATTAATATATAGCATTTAACCTATATCGTTTGTTACTTTGACTTTTCAAACTGTTATACACACTGTCCAGTGTTATTAAATAAACAGTAGCAGAAAATATCATAAAAATATGGCTCGTTGATACTCAAACTAACTCAAGACTTTGGACTTTTACCCTTTATTAGTTTTAAAATATTAATTTGTAATAATAATAATTCATTTTAATTTTAATTAACGCCTCGCCAGCCTAACAGTTACAGTACACGTGTTCGATTCCCGGGCGCCCACATTATTTGACGTTTGGACCGTTGTCGTCTAACAACGTCAAATACAAAATGACTCTGACGTTGACATGAACATGTTTGTTAAAAGTTTGAATTTTTAATTGCTATTTATTGTTTTATTTCTATAAATACTTTTGCAACAAAGCATGCAATATTCTTTTAATATTCCTTATAACAATAAAATACATACACAAATTAATGGGTTAGAACTAAATCTTTTCAGTAAAAATAGGTTTTATAGATGTAGCACCAAGGTTTATGATAGTACTAGATGTTACCCGCAGGCTTTGCCCTGCGAATGATTTATAACAACTATGTGTGTGCTACATTCTGTGATTAGCCCGTGGAAATAATACGAATCAAAGTCAGCTGCATAAACAAATAGAATGTCCAAAAGGAACACATGGGAACTTTGAAACCCCGTGATGCAAAGCCCTATAGGATTTTTGCAACTTCAATATGCCTATATGTTATTCTGGACTATTGAGTAACTCACTGCTAAATTTCAGCTCAATCAGTCTAGTGGTTAGAGCGTGATTGAGCCACAAGATTCAGCCACAAATAAGTTAACAAACAAACATAAAAACTTGTAAACTTTCACATTTATAATATTATAGTAGTATAGTATGAGTTCTTTAGCTTACAGGTACCGACGGTTAAACACTACGGTAAGGTATTGTTGAAAAATATTAAAATAAATAATTTACTTCAATTACGTTACTGTGATGACAAAGTGCGTCACAACTGCCTCATAAGAGGAATGTCAGAAGGTAAATCTAATATTAATAAAACATATAATAATATAAAATGTCGCTGGGATATACCAGTTTCTATTTATTTATAATTTACTATAATTTTATTTTGTATGAGCTGTACTACTAAGTATAATACCTTTAAACTATCTTTGTTGATTTTTTTAGTGCACTAAAATGGTTGTTTAGGGCACTGAGTTATGGACACTGTTACTGCTAATACAAATATAAAATGTTTATTTTATAAACTTAATATACGTTTATTATTGTATGGGCTGTACTATTAAATATAATATTTCCAACTTTATTTTTGCATTGATTTAGTGCATAGAAACGTCTTCAGTAACCGTTAGGCATACTGTTAAAAGGAGATCTTGTATAGTTAAACCAGATTTCTTGTTTCTGGTTTTCTTTTGAATAATGTAAAAAACGCATAGGACGTAATTGTGTGAAGCGTATTAAGCAAAGCGAGGTGTGAGCATAACTATTACGCAGTACTGATAAAATCTAATTGCCAGGATTCAAATGTAATTAGTTTTATGTTTTCTATTACTTTCCTGGGTACAATTTGATTTATAGAAATTCGTAACCTACATATTTTACAAACAGTGCTCTACAATTTCTTTCTTTTTTGTCTTTTATTATTTTACCAATTATAGTTACATACTGATGCATTGTAATAAACTAAGAGTTTTATACGACTCCAAACGCAAACAGATACTCTAACAGGTACTCATTAATCTTTAATGTTAAGGTAGGTAAAAGTATTGAATATATGAGTTGCGTTTGACTTATTTTGGTCCTCCTAGTACAAATTTGTGTTTGGTCTTGCTAGATCCTCATCATTTCGTTCCCTTGGTCAAAAACTAATAACATGTGTCATTAATTAGGTTGTAATATATAAGAATCCTCTTAAAAAGTTCTTTACATAAGATGTTATTATTTTAACTACAAATATGTATTAAAAACTAGGTTTTAAAATATTTAAAATGATGAAAAACTAATATTACTTTTATAAAAAATTGAATAAAAGCTGTTTATTGAAAAGTAATTTTCAAATACTCCAAGAGTATTGTTATTTTAATAACCTAAAGGCATTTCAAGAGAAAGCGTTCAGTAATTTATTAAAGGACGAGAACGTTAATTGTTTACAAAGCGGGACAGTGGCTTTCAAATAATTAGTGGCATGTAATTGTCACCTAAACAGACGTTTCAGTTGTTAAATGTCTTATTTGTGTCTCCGTCGTCTTTGAAGGACCATTGTAAAGACTTCGTATTTCAAACTAATTTATTTGAAAAACAATTAAATTTGTCTTAATAAAAACTATGGAGCCCAAAGAAGGCAATTGTAATCTATAAAATGTTTGTTTAATATCAAGCGCTCTGGAAATTGAAATATTTCCCAGACAGGTTTGAGTTAAAATATAATTTTTAATATTATAGCTGGCAGTCATTTGCTTTCTTTATACAAACGCGGACTACTGTCCCTTGCTATAAAATATAAGCGTTATAATTAACCTGACATACTGATATTAGGTAAATATTTTCTCTTCACAATAATTAATACTAAGACAAATTAGCGTTACTAATATAACGGATAAGCCATATTCTCAGTGGTTTCTGCCTCCTTGCTTTAAACGTAAGGAAAGATAAAATTTTAATTTCAATATCTAATTTTTAACACCAATTTACAATTCTTCCTGATAAAATATGATTACAATACTCCTTTTATTTGCTTACAGGGGGTAATTTGGCAATTTTACACAAGTTACGATTACAGGAGGTAATTTTGTAGGAACGTTAATGATGCTCTTTTTACTTTATCCTCCTATACATAGTAAGTGAAAAGTATTGTTTTAGTCAAAATTATATAAAATTCACTTTTAACTGTTAAAAAATAACTCAAATAGAAATACATTTGTATCTTGAATTTGACAACTAATGGATGTGGAGAAAATTGAAATTAGCGGTGAACTCAATACGTTTTCCATTACTATTTTTATGGAGGATCAATAAACTGTAATTTATCTGTTATTGACTTATTATTTCCATAACAAATTGATAAAGGTTAAGGTAAAATGTACTAAATGAGGATATTCAGAGGATAAGAAACTATGGTAAATGCTGAGGGGTGTGACTTCCCTCTTTAATATACCGTGTAAACATAAAGTCTATTGGCAAATCGGTGACCGTTTGTGTTATAACAGTTGACTATAATTTTGTCAATATAGACTAGTGATAAAAGAGGGTTAAAAGCGATAGATCATGTGTCAGTTTTATGATAAACTTCATTAACATTGTTTTCTTCTGGAAAATGAGCGTTATAATAAATAAATTTGTCCTCTGTTTTTCCTCTGTCAATATTTATTGCACAATCCCATATCACCTTCGATCAAGATGTCATTTGCATATGGATAAATATCATTTAACATTTTTAAGGTAAACAGTCAGTATCACTTGTTTTTTAATCAAAGGTTAAAATACAGAAGTTAAGACACATATTTTATGTTATTAGCAGTAAAATATATACGAATTAACAAAAGAATCATGCATATAAGTGCAATATAAATGTTCTGTTCTGACTTCTCTTCTAAAAAAAAGAAAAGAAAGATATGATGTTTGGCTAAATGATTAACATTTCAATTTAATTTGTTATTTGAGTTGTTATTCTAAATAGTTCCAAGTAGAATAATACCCCCGTCGCAGCAAACCTGCATACTCAGCGAATTTCCAATGAATTATAACACATTAAGCCACTTAAGAAACACACTTAAGCCACATTATTCATAAGAAATGTATTCACAAACAAGCGATATTTAAAATATTAATTATTCTCTATAAGAATAACATTGGGGATGAGTACGCAGGTTTGCAGCAACAAGGCACACAAAATAATGGTTTTTTATGCAAATATCAATAGAACTCATCTTAGTGAAGTCACATACCAAGTTTCATCCATATACATTCATAAATAAGCGATATATAACATTTTAAGTATTTTCCATAAGAATAACATGGGGACCGAGTACCTAGGTTTGCTGCTACAGGAAACATTGGCGAAAAATTGTTTTTTTGTGCAAACAACAATAAACCACAACCAGATGAAGCCATATACCAAATTTCGTCAGTTTATGTTCATAAATAAGCGAGATATACAATTTTTCTTTTTCTCCATAAGAATAACATTAGACAACGTACTGTGTTTAGCACTTTCAATATCTCAGTAACCAATTGACGTAGGGCAATGATCAAGATACCAAATTATTTGTTTTTTTATGCTGAATTCAATGGTGAAAATTAAAATTTGATTTAAATTAAAATTACATGTGAAATCCCCAAAAAACACATTTTTGGGGTACAAAACCCCCCAAAAACCCCCCTTCGGATGGTGCGATTCATCTGGTTTTCGAACTTGTTCAAATAAATGGTACTTTACACATTTGTACCAAATTTCATTAAGATCGGACCTTTTTTACGAGAGTTATCGTGCTTACGGACACATATATATATATATAATATATATATATATATATATATATATATATATATATATATATATACATATATAACAATTTGAACGAATGGTGTTTTTGGCATCTGGGGACCTCAAAATGAAAAGTTATCATGGTCTCGGGCTTAAGTCTTACCATGAGACCTACGGTAATAGCTTCTTCCCTATAGGGGAAATTCGCTAAAAATATTACGTTCTAAAAGAGCGCATTTTTCTTAACCGTCGTCATCAACTTATCTTATTTTGATATTTAACGAGCCTTACAGTCGGATGACAAATTTGTAGGTTCTTGAGGAAACGGTTCAGTCGCCTTCTAATAGTTAATGGGATAATACTTTGCTTTGACAGACATTTAATGAGTGACGTTTCCTTTGTGCCTTAATCTTAGTTTGAGGATTTATGAAGTTCACGAGAGAGATGTATTATCTTTCATTAAATTGAGTGTATATGAATTGTTCAAATAGCTGTATTTTGTCATTCATATATGATTTTTATATATTTGATAAACAAAATAATCTGGAAGCCATTTGAAGTTCCTTACAACAAAATTAACGGTTTTGAGTTATTTAGATTGAAAATTGCAAACAACATCTATTAAGATAAGAATTGTCACATTAAGCTGACTATTTTACTATGATTGAGTATTTTATTGATAAAGAACCTTGTTAAATTAAAAAAGTTGGGAAAATCCAGAGGTACACTTATTTATTGGAAATATTAATAAAATTGGTAGATAATTCGAAAACGGAGTGATTTAGTACCTAGTGTTCTAAGAAAAGCATTATTGAAAGTGGTGTAAAAAATATGCCAGTAAAATATCAATGCACACTGTTAGACACCCTGTATATATATAAATAAAAATTATCCTTGCATAACGAAGAATAAACCTTTTAAACATTTAGTTTACAGGAACATTTGAATTCTCCTCTGCGGGATATTATTAATGTTATACTTTACTAATTTATGATAAGAGTTGCAATAACATTTTATGTGGTTCGTTAATATACAAAAATATAGATTTATGTTTATTCCCGGACTATTTAAAACACACGAATATCGTTTTTGAGTCCATTGCGTGCTTGAATAGTCATGCTACGTATTTTTCTTTTTGAATTCTATTTTAATTTGACTGGTTGGTTGGGATTTTATCACTTGAACTCCTTACGGTGAAGTTAAAGAAAAAATGAATACGTTTAAATAACCATTTGACAAATAATAAATTATCGTCTGAATTTTGGACGTTTTTGGATGTCGGCAACCGTAGGAAACCTAATGATTTAATAAAAAACGATATTTATTTGCGGCAATAATATCTTCACATTTGCACGTACAATTTATAACATATTTTTCATAATGGTTTAACTATATAGCCTACAGTATAACTCTCAGGTCAATCGGGTCATGGGAATTGGCAAGGTTCCAGGGCACACTGTTGAGATTTGCTTTACAAGCGCATTCACTGCAGACCTTAAACTCAAAGTTAGTTACAACTAACTTTAATAACGTTAACAGTAAATGTTCATTCTGGATACCCCCTAGGAGCTGCGAAGTCTTGTTCTCGTAGAGGTTCGGATTGGCAAATTACGTAAAGGTACTTTAGCCAGAATATCCATTATTAACAACAATTCTCCGAGCTTGCCACAAGTCCTGAGGGAACCTCGCTCTACCCTTCCAGGTGGTTTTCAATATACTTTGAAAATACTTTGAAATAAGTTTATCATTGTTACAGTAGTAGCATATCTTATAGATCAGTTTATGTATGTAAATATTGGATAATAGAGAATATAAATTACTTCTATACAGTAATATCATTGAATGTCAAACTGCATTTACCAACAAATCACAATCTTCTCGGATTGAAGTTATGATTTCCTCTAAAACCAATTACTTTAGTGTAATAACGCATTAAACTATCTAAACACACGCAACACCTAGTAGGGGCATTCATTCGAGAATAAAATTTGACTAGAAAGAATATTTGTGGCTGTTAAATATTCATGATATCGTAAACAACTCCACGTGCCGGGGTGATTAAATTAAACTTTACTTGAAATAGAGCAACCACGCCCTCGTTGGTAGGGGTTGAATTGGAATATTGCTCATTAATATGAAGATAAATAATAAAAAAAATAAGACAACGTTACCTTCAAACAAACTAAGAGTTGTGGGGGTGAAATGTAAAATAAATTAAGACTCATTATGTGTAATACCATAATCGTTAGTAACATATATTCAAAGTAAGAGGAACAATTACAATCCAGATATTTTGCTATTAATATGATAGATCTTTCATGGAACAATAAATAAATATACAGCAATCACATGTTTCTATTTATAACATAATAATACAGAACAAGACTCGATTATAAAGAATTCATTATATCTTTAATGATTGTACTAAAGTCTATTGTGATCTAATTATAATAAAAAATCATAATAGGTAAAGAATTTATAATATACTAGTTGATATCCGTACCACATACAGCTTATTAAAATTCCTGCTGCAACTACATCTCTTTAAATAATGATCTGATCCATTAAACCTCTTGCCCATAGAAATTTAATTGTAACTTTAACGGCCACTGGGGTGGAGCCCTAAGGGATTGCGAAGATGGGGATATGTGTATATGTAGCCCAGATAAATTATCTACCTTCATACAAATTTTCAGCTCGATTGGTTTAGTATTTTTTACGTTAAAACGGAACATACAATTCGAAAGACAGACAGACACCACAGTTTTTTATAAAGGCA
Organism: Allygus modestus; assembly: GCA_963675035.1. Classification (NCBI taxonomy): domain Eukaryota; kingdom Metazoa; phylum Arthropoda; class Insecta; order Hemiptera; family Cicadellidae; genus Allygus; species Allygus modestus. The sequence goes on along the minus strand of OY776115.1, from coordinate 149,454,904 downwards.
TAGGATACCTATAAATAATGTAGAAAACACTCAACTTATATATTAATTAATATAGCTTTAAATTATATCATGTAGTTTCATATTTTGAAAAGTAATAACTAAAATGTTAATTGAGGAAAGGAAACCCCTTGATAATTTATAATCTTGCGTCCCTTCATAATTCTCTCTGGGGCAAAATACGCAAGGAATTTTAAAATCAAATGCAAACCTTTATACTTTGAAAGTATAAAATTAACTTCTGCTGCATTATAATTTATTACTAAAAGTGATTTGTGACAAAATCATAAACACAAAAGCATACCATCGCAAAATGCAGGTGGAGGAATGTCATTGCTGTAAATATGGTCATGTGAAACTAAAGTGATGTATTTTTATGCACATTACATTCCAAATAAATCCAATACTGGACTATCCTTATTCATTTTACTGACCATTGGGCTGCTAGAATATCTAGACCATTTGGAAGGTAAAATTATATTTATCTATTATCATATTATTTACCATAAATATTAAAAGTAGTATTTTATTAATTTAAAGTCGTAATTTGAATTGTTGTGTACTATTTAACAATAGGTATGTAAAATGGGCAATTAGGTTATGGGTTGGGTTATATTTCTTAGTTTATGGGTTTAGGTTAATGGGTAATAGGTTTATTACTCATGGGCTGGATCAACATTTGATATGCTATAGTACATAACAAACTTGATCCATGCTGCTATTAAGTATTTCGACTTCTTGTGGGCCGTCCCGGTGAAGGAGAATACATGATTTTTAAGGAAAAGATTAATGGTCTTATTGTTGATTTACAGAGTTTAATTTCTTTATCAGCAATAATGAAACAAATACTAAACCGTTCCGAGACTTAATTGACACTCCGTGCATTAACTTATAACTTCCTATTGTTATCTATAAATTTTAAATCGAAAGAGAGATGTCTTACAAGTTTATAAAAGGTATAATTTGTTTCCGGTGCCCTAAAGGCTCTTCCTATTCAAAAATCCAATTCTACTGGACAGCTCACCGAGTTTTAAAATCTAAAAATATACATTTTATAGGACCTGTCATGTTTGTGCTTAAAATTATAACAAACTTAACGAAAATATCACCTTAACAGTTATTGGCACTGTGCCATAAGCGTACGTGACTCTGTCAACTGTTCTGTTAATTGTTGATAAGTTACTCATGAACTTTATAATCCCATTCGAAACTTTCAAGAACAGTAAAATAAACACTGATCATTGATTGATATAGCTAATTTACAGCAGATGCTCACGTAGTTGGTGGAGTAACTCTATAGTATGATTTAATTCGGAATCTTTTACCGACAAATCGATATTTGTTTTCGATATATCGGTTGTGAATATCGAATTGGTGGGAAAACAAATAGTACCGTACACGGTATCAATATATAAATTACAATATAAACCTGCTATGTTACAGTAGGAAATAAAACAAACAATAGCGGTTCTATCGGAAATGTCTTAACTGTTTGGTCCAAATCTTGTCAAGGTTAACTCTTCACACTAACAATAAATGAATCTCAATGCTACACCTGACGGAGCTTAGTATGTTCAAACAACGCCTTAACTTTACTTCCCCAAAAAGCGTACCATTTGCCGTAACGCAGACGGTCGTTTTCAAGACATTTTGCACTAGGAAAAATCTCTTTAGTTTGCAGGAAAGTAATAGCTTCTTCTTCAGATAGTAGTAGATACCCTAACGTAATCGGGTCACTTGTAATACATATCTAAACACCTTAACAAACATTCATAACAAACATCAATTGTTTTTTACTTTCTCCCCCTATACATAGTATATGGAGAAAGTATTGTTTTCGTAAAAATTTTCGAATTTGAGTTGTTAGTGGAAATATTTGTTTTGGTGCTCCCTGAACCCAAAAAAGTGGTTTTTACGTGATGTCTGTCTGTGTGTGTGTGTGTGTCCGTGTGTGTGTGTGTGTGTGTGTGTGTGTGTGTGTGTGTGTGTGTGTGTGTGTGTGTGTGTGTGTGTGTGTGTGTGTCTGTGTGGATGTTTACAGAGCTAGAGCCCTAACCTATGGGCCGATTTTTATGAAATTTGGTATGTAGGTACTAATCCATGATATCTCCAGGTATTTTATTCATTTTTTTGAATTTTTGATTTTTAAGGGTAATTATCCCCCCAAAACAACCAAAAAACATGAAAAATCCAAATTTCTCAAAAACGGCTCTAACGATTTTGACTAAACTTTCGTGGTTTGTAGAACTTTAGGTTTCAAACAAAATGACACCACCCGCATTTCTGGAAAAATTCGGGTTCAGAAATTACAGGACTTAAAACATCAAAAATTCAGTTTTTTGGATTTTTCATAAAAAATCATAGATGTTAAAAAAGATTACTATTCACCATTAAAAAGAGCTCAAAAAACTAAATAATTTAGTATTTTAAATTACTATTCTACGATTGCTAGTTGCGGAGAAAATTGAAATTTTCATTTAGCGGTAAACACAGTACGTTGTCCAATGTTATTCTTATGGGGAATAAAAAAATAACTATTTCTCTCTTATTTACTGATCAATTTCATTAAAATTTGATATGCAGGTCAAGTTAGCATTGACCAACAGATGATGTTCGAAATGTGTTGCTATTTAACCCTGGGGGGGGCAAGGGGGCATTTCCCCTCTCAAAACTACTGTGTGTAGCAACGGACTCTATAGTGCTCCAAAAAAGCAGTTTGGGTGGATATTTCTGAAAACAACTATTTTAGAAAATTTTCTGTACATTTATCTATACTTCATATTCTATATTTAGTAAATAACAAATATTTTTGTCATTAAAGTTTGGCTAAAAGGGAGAAAGTATGTGTCAGTTTCCTGATACCGTTTATTTTATGCTGATAAGCAAATACCTGCTGTTTATTTAATTTATTCATACAGACTTGATATTTGAATTCGATATATTGGAAAGAAATACCGATTAAAATCATACTATATAAGTACTCCACCAACTACGTAGTTACTTTACATTAATAATTACATTAATTTAATGTTAGCAATGTGTGCTCTATTAATTTACCTGAAACTGTTTGACACACTGTTTAGCTGTTATACGCGATACGTCCTGTCCTATCAGTTCTGTCGAAATCTTCAGCCTTTGAATGTCATACTCGATGTCACTGATCTTGACATTACTTTGACCTGTCAATTTCCATTTAATCTTCCATTCACAAGGTGAATGTTTAAACGAGTAGAAACGCGAGTCATTGTAGATAACCTGTTTAAGAGAAAGCTATGGACGGATATCAGGTTTATTCAAAAATTCACTCTAGTCTCAAAACGATAAGGCCGATTTAGAGTTTATTGATGAACATATTTACTAAATAAACCTTGGTGATACATTTAATGTATCATTTTATGTATGTAATTTGTTTCTGTATTACTTAATGAAACACAACTTTCAAAATTGGTTTAACTGAAAGCAGGAAATATTTTGTTTGGCTTCCTACAATAATTATTATAAGATAAAAGAAGATTTATAGTTTAAAATATTGGAATTGTAATATAAATAATTTATTAATCTTCACATTAGATAAACTAATTTGCGAGACAAGTAATTGGTAGATAACTTGGATTCAGGAATGCTTTAAAACACCTATAGTAATCGTTTTAAATTCCAGATTCACATTTTTAATGATATGTGATTTTTTCTTCAAATGAATACCTATTTTAAAACATGGTATCACCCAATTATACGTTAACCTTAAATACTTTACGTGTTAATTTGTTTCTCATCATATTACATTCTTAAAGTGTTATTATTGGTTTGACAAAGCTACCACCTGCATGAAATAAGCATATACAAGTTATGTAAAGTAGAGAAATGTATTAAGTTTCTGTAAATCACTCTTTTATAATCGATTGGTGTGTGGGAGGAAGTGGGCGAAACTGTTTGATTTTACAGGAGATGTGGAAATTCTCAGTCTCCTGGCTAACTCCCAACAACCACTTTATGGATAAATACCCCCGTAGCAGCAAACCTGCATACTCAGCGAATTTACAATGCATATTAATTTATCTTAATACCACATAAAGCCACATACCAAGTTTCATCAATATACATTCATAAATAAACGATTTATGACATTTTAATTATTCTCCTTAAGAATAACATGGCGGCTGAGTATGCAGGTTTGCTGAAATAAGGAACACTAAAAATGGGCTTTTATACAAATATCATTATAACTCAACTAGGTAAAGCCACATACCAAGTTCTATTAATTTATGTTCATAATTAAAGGAGATAACACGTTAATTATTCTTCATAAGAATAACATGGGGCTGAGTATGCAGGTTTGCTGCTACGGGAACTATCGGGCAAAAAATGGATTTTTATGCAAATATCAATAGACCACAACCAAATAAAGCCATATACCAAATTTTGCCAGTTTACGTTCATAAATAAGCAAGATATACAATTTTTCTTTTTCTCCATAAGAATAACATTAGACAACGTACTGTGTTTAGCACTTTCAATATCTCGGTAACCAATTGACGTAGAGCAATGATCAAAATACCAAATTGTTTGTTTTTTTTAAGCTGAATGTAATGGTATAAATTACAATTTGATTTAAATTAAAATTACATGTGAAAACCCCAAAAAACACATTTTTGGGGTACAAAATCCCCCAAAAACCCCCCTTCGGATGATGCGATTCATCTGGTTTTCGAACTCGTTCAAATAAATGGTACTTTACACATTTGTACCAAATTTAATTAAGATCGGACTTTTTTTACGAGAGTTATCGTGCTTACGGATACATATATATATAATATATATATATATATATATATATATATATATATATACATATATAAAAATTTGAACGAATGGTGTTTTTGGCATCTGGGGACCTCAAAATGAAAAGTTATCATGGTCTCGGGCTTACCATGAGACCTACGGTAATAGCTTCTTCCCTATAGGGGAAATTCGCTAAAAATCTTCAACTCAGACTTATCAGCTTAATATTCTTATAATACAGTCACATGTATTGTAACATTTTCAGAACAATATGTTGAGGCACCCAACTATTTCTGTACATATTTGAATATTAAAAAAATGTCCATTCCTTTTTTTAAAAGAGTGTCATTAATATTTAACTGTTTTGCTATATATTCATGATGTAATGACATAAATGCTAAAAATATTAAAATTCAATGAATGTAAAATTTTAATCTACCCTACCGCTCTATTGTTATGTGATTTACTAGAAGTGAAACAGTCTTACATACTTTAATCCTAGCCCTAATTCATTGTAATATTAAAAGCACTTTAAAAATGTTAAGTTGATTTATTTAAGCTTGGTAAAAATATACTATGCTTTCCATTTCCATACATGAATATTCATTATACATTCAAATGGACAATGATGAAATAATGCAAAAGCCAAAACTCCTCGCAGATTTGATGACAATAATCACAGACCACCCCCACCCCTCCACTACCTTACAATTGGAGCAAACGTGTAATACATGTTGTTCATAATCTTACGCTTCTTTGGTGATCGTTTGTTATATGTGGTGTCAGAGCATTAATTGTTTTGTGTTAAAATAGTGCTCTAAACTTATAAATTCTCTTTTCAATTAGTAGTACTTATATTACGATTTTGATTTTGTGTTTTTGCACTGTCAAATATAGACAGTAAATATAAAGTTATTTAGTTATACAATTTAGTTGAGTAGTTATAAATATTTATTTAAAAAATATAAATTTTTAATAATTTTTTCCAAGCATCATAGTTTGTTGTAAAAGTCTGGAGATGATTACCAGCATTTTCTAAAGCACCATAAGTGTATGTAACACATTTACATTCCTATCGAGAAAGTTGTAGCCTAAAGCGAAATCTCAATCACTCATGTTGATATTTGTGTGTTTGGAACATTTAACCTGAAATTTCCACTTTTTAATACTCTATTTTAAAGACAACCATGCAGCCGACTGCAAAGTGCACACTTGTTTAAGGTTGAACTTATGGAAACTGTATTTATATACACTATCATTTTTAGCTTGTAGTCAAATTCCTCAGTATTGTGTACTAAAAAAAGTCTTTAAGTGTCTTTCAATTATTGCTACTTGAATCAATTTATTATTTGAACGCACGCAGCACCTATTAGGAACATTTTTTGCTAAATAAAATTTTACTCTCAGTTTATCAGGTACGATTAAATTATTATTATATTATAAACAACTCTCGGTGTCTGAATAATTTAATCAAACCCCACTTGGCACAACGCAGCTACAATAATTATGGTGGTGTAGATCTTGGTAGGTGATATCAGACTAAATGAACGGTATCAAGAAACTGACACGTCCTTTCTTCCCTTTTAGCCCAACCTTAATGAATCAATTATTTCTATTTAATAAATATAGAATATTAAGCAGTGTAGATTGTACAGAACATTTTTTTTTAAAGTTGTTTCAGAAATATTTACCCAAATCCCTTTTTTTGGGGCACTACATAATCCTTTGCTACAAGCAGTAGTTTAAAGAGGGGAAATACCCACTCATCACCCCCCATGGTTAAGTGGAATCATACTTCGAATATCCTCTGTTGGTTAATGGTAACTTGAACTGCATATACATTTTTGTTGAAATTGATTAATAAATAAGTGATAAATGGTATTTTTTGTATTTCCCGTAAGGATAATATTGGACAATGTACTGTGTTTACCGTAAAATTAAAGTTTCAATTTCTCCGCAACCAGTAATCGTAGAATATTAATTCAAAATACTAAATCATTTAGTTTTTAAACTCTTTTTAATGGTGCGACAAGTAAGGGTTTTTAACATTTATGGTTTTTATAACAAATAAAAAAAACAGAAATTCAAAGATTTTTACAGTAATTCGGGTGGTGTCATTTTATTGGAAACTTAAAGTTCTACAAATCACGATAGTTTAATCAAAATCATAAGATCCGTTTTTGATAAATTTGGATTTCTCATTTTTTTTAAAGGGAAAATCACCCTTAAAAAAAAAGAAAAATTAAAAAATTCTGGAGATATTGTGGATTGGTACCTTTATACCAAATTTCATCAAATTTGGCCCATTGGTGAGGGCTCTAGCTCTGTAAACATCCACTCAAACACACAAACACATAAACACACACACACACACACACACACAACACACACACACACACACACACACACACACACACACACACACACACAAACACACACACACACACACACACACACAGACACTACGTAAAAACAACCTTTTTGGGTTCAGAGCCACCAAAACAGATATTTTCACTAACAACTCAAATTCGAAAATTTTGAGGAAAAAATACTATCTCCATATACTATGTTAAGGGGGAGAAAGTAGAAAGGGAATTTGTTGTTGCCTAATATTTATTAGTTATACGAGTGGTACAATCTTACTATAAAAATATTGGAGGTGAGATAAATTATCTTAATTTCCCTAATACTTGCACTGTTAAAATCATGTTTTAACTTGTTTAAATGATCCATTCTTTAGCAAATATAGTGTTTTATAGTACTCATTATTGTTAACAGTAAATTTTATTTTTCTTTAAGTATATTGTCCTAAATTTATGACCTGATATAACCACTGTAATGTCATTCTTTACTGAAGGGAACATAGGAGTGTGCTTCTTTATTTAACCTAATGAAACCAATATATGATTAATAAAACAGCGAGATGGAAAGATTATTTATTAATCTCTATTACTTATGGAATTAAAACTATAGTTGAATAAATATATAAAAAACAGCCATTTACAACAATATTCGTTGTTTATTTTGTGTTTTCATTGGCAATGAACTAAATAAGTTTAAAGGTAAGTTTATGTATAACGCAGATCCGCGATTAATTGCAAAGTTGGCAGAGTCACAGACCGTGGCCCAGCGCCAACACCGGGCAGAGCGAACCTTTTGTCGCCATTGTTTGTAATATGTCACTTAAGTAATTATTGTTAAACGGACTTAAAAATCTCCTACATGTATGTGAGCCTAACCTCTACTGGCAACACCACCTGTACTCATATTTTAATATAACTTTTTTAATACTGCTATGGTTTGTAAGCTGTGTATCATGTCTTGGCTTTACTCACCACGTCCTGTCCAGTCAGTGATGTTTGAATCGCAGTCTTTAAACGTCATGCTATGTCACTGCTCCTGACAATGGTTTGAACTGTCAGTTTAAAATTTAATCTTCTACACATATAGTGCATTCTTTAACGGGCAACAATTGAAGATTTGTATCAGAATACCTTCTTACAGAGATTACGCGAATATGTATTTATGATAGTTGTGCTATGATCAAATTAACTTCGTTCTTAAAACGTCATATTATATTAGCTTTATTTAACATCTAAATTTAATGAAGTTAGGGCGATTTGGAGGGTATTGTAAACAAAATTGATCAAGCCAAGTGGAAATATAATTTCTATGTAATAAAACAAAACGCGCCTCTTACATATGTTTATACCTCAAAACATCTTTTATGATGTTGCGCCATATCAGTTTGACAAAAAAGTTAGTACAAATATGTCTAAAAAATCAGTATTTCAGAAATACTTTGTTAAAACTGATCACAATAATCGTTGATTCCAGGTTTGCTTCAAGGTTATTGGTTTTGTAATATCATGTTAGTAGGAGATTTTGTAACATCAATTGGTTAGTAGGAGATTTATCACTACAGTATCTTGCTCGATATGAAATTGCAAGGTATTCAAGTTTTGATTTTATGCAAAATGTCGGTTAAATTATTTGTTCATACTTATTTTGTTTATTTATTAGAGAAACCATACAAAACAGGTATACCCAATTAAAATGTAGCATTACTATTTTATAAATTTTATAGTCTAATGATATTATAGACCTACTCACGAATTGATTAAACATACAATAACATCTAATTAGATTATACAGTTGTCTTTGTTCTCTAAAATAAAAAAACGTTGAAGAAGGAAAACATAGTTTGATTGCTATGTATCGAAGAATCAACCTAAGTTGAGACTTAATATTCAATCCCGCTAAATCCCTCCTGTGGAATAGATGAGGTCAAATCGACTGGGTGTCTGGCAGTAAGTAGGCAAAACTGTTTGAGATATTTGGTTTTGCATTTTGACGAGAGATTTCTTTATCTCTTGGCAAACACCCAGGGACTGTATTATGGGTAAAATATATATATATATCTTAGCTTTAAAAACGGTATGCCTATAATACCGTTACTCAGTCTCGGTAACACATTTTAAGAACATTTTTTACACATTAAAATCGACTGCATATTTTAATTGACTTATTCATAATTTTTTGTAGAATCACTTTGGTTACTTAAACGTTTTATTCCATTTTGTTTTTAAAGACTAATGTTAATCCATTGGGCGATTAAATTAAAATACACTAAATCTATCTTTTCCCAATTGCTTTGCTTGTTTCCACATTTCAGTTGCATAGTCAGATCAAATCACACAGCTGATAAAATTAAAATATTTAAAACTGAATTTAATTTATGAATTTATTATTAGTTGTATAAGAAACTAACATTTCTGCTAACATTTTCCCACCGGAACCTTTCATTTAAGTATATGGTTAATGGGTGTCAGCCTTATTATTATCTCAACGGTTCCTGTCACAGTGATTGTTTATACATAGACATACAAGTGAAACAAAGTGACATAACTAAGCCATGCCTCTGCCCATCACATTCCCTGGTTAATTTGTTGACTGTGTACACATGTTTTAACGTTAATGCTGTGTCACTTGGTAACAGCTTATCGTTGCGGTATGGCAATCACCAGCGTCAGTGTTGGGAATTCCCATCCGTCATTACTATAACTATAGCTGGACGAACAATGCACTAAATTAATAATTAGCTTTATCAAAGTCTGTCATAAAGGCCCACATATTCATTAAGAGTTTACCTACAATGCCTTCCACATGTGAGTTCCTTGAAGACCGCAAGTGCAACGTGGAGTAGTCACTCTGAAATGCATATTACAAAAATATATTTATGTTTATAGGATTGGAAATGTATTTAACTTTAAATGATGTTGTACATATATATTTAGTTTCCCTTGTAAATTCCAAAAAAATCAGCCGTTGATAATAATAACAATAGTTATAAGACCCTGCCATGAAATCGATAACTACTTACACTGATATATTTACAGTGACGTACTCCAGGTTAATGATAAAAAGATTAATTAATTTAGACAATTGAAATATGTTTGTTATGCCACAGAGACAAATATTTTTACCATTAGGAGCCACTCAGTACAAGAGCGGGGGTAGTAGAGGGTTCCGATTGCTGTTATTAGTTTAGCGTTCACTCATTCTCTATCCGACCCCACGAATGTTGATGTCAGTAAACACGAATAATCATCGCAAACAAACAGAGGTAAATTTATACCAATTTTCGATTCGGTCGATGGATTTAACTCTTTGGTGGAAAGATTAGTTCTGGAAATATTTAGTGGTGTCAACTTAGCAAATTCCGAGAAAAAAATTGTTGTACGAATTATATTTCTTAAAAGGAATAACATAATTATTTGGTGGATAGTTTCATCATAGCGATTAGTGTCAAAGAGCTGGGTTCAACATCTTTATTAAAAAGAATTAAATGTATCCTGAGATATTTAGTAACCTGTTATTAGGCAGAAGATTAATGTTTTCGTAGCAGTTTTAATTGGTTTTAAAAGAGTAATAAATAAAATTAAATTTTTATAATAGTTTGTTTAATTAGGAACGACGAACTTGTCTCTCGTGTGAAAAGGGCAGGAAAGGCAAATTCATAATTTACATCCTGCTCGGTTAAAACGGTTACATAAAACGTAAATTAATCTCTACCTTCTAAACAATATTAAAGCTCAAACTTTCTTTTAACTATGAATTTTGATAAACACACAAAAACGTTATATTTAGATGTAGCCTACAGTAATTATAGAAGCCATCCAGAGTAAAACTACGTTCACTGAATAAATAGTAGTAACACACCGTAATGATTTTGTTAGTAGAGTAGATTATTTGTGAATTCCCTGCCATTAGGGTTTTTGGTCTATGTAAGGTTTCTTCCAATACATTTATTAAATATTTCATAAGGGATTTTCCCTATGAAAACGTCAAATATGCTACCGGCGTTAATAAGAATTCGATATTATATTGAGTACGCTTATTTAATGCTTCATCTTTGTGTAAGATTATCTAAAAACAAATATATTTTTATATAATTGAACTAGCTACCATCGTACCCGGTTTCACTAGGGGATAACAACTGCGGTGTGTGCTGCATTGTGTGTTTAACCTGTGCAACTACTACGAATCATGATCAGCTGTTTGAATTTCATCAGTTCAAACCAAACTGAATGTCCATAAGAATAACACTGGATTGTAACTTTGATTCCCTGTGGGGTGGAGCCCTATGTGAATTTCTAAAAATACTTTCCTTGTGGTTACCCTACGTTATAGAAACAGTTACTTGCCTAATTCCAAGGATGTAAGTGTAGAGGTTTGGCCTGGGGAATGATCGGTTTTTTGTATTCAACACTGGGTTGGAACTTTGATTCCCTGTGGGGCGGAGCCCTATGTGAATTTCTAAAAATTCTTTCCTTGTGGTTACCCTACGTTATAGAAAAAGTTACTTGCTAAATTTCATGGTTGTAAATGTAGAGGTTTGGCATAGGGGATGATCGGTTTTTCATATTTATATATATAAACAAGGGGAATTTAAATATATATAAATAATTAAAGAAATTATAGAATAAAATTTAAAACACAATTACTCCTTTACTTTAAAATAATAATTATGAAAGCAGAGACAGATCGAATCAAATCATTACGCTCCCACGGGAAGTCACGACTCCTCGGCGAACAACAGGACGTATAGAATTACGATCCTCGATAATGATCAAGCTGAAAATCAAAACCCTTGAGAACAACGTTAAGAAATCAAACAATCCCATGATCCAAGCATGCTAAGAGAATAAAATTACTTACGGTCAGCGACACGCCCATTTCGTCGAACTAGTAGGCCGATCAGGAGGAGGATGACCAATAATATGGAGGTATCGGATGCATCGATCACCGATTGGTTAGGAGGCGTAACGATGACGGATTGGAGGGGAAGATGGCGATAGAGGGAGAAAAAGAAAAGGACAGTCTTCGGAGAGTTTTGGAAGAGTAAGGTAGACACTGGGGAGCTTCTTCTGGGCTGTTCCGGACCGAGTAGGAACAGAAAGTCTTCAGGAAAGTGAAATGCACCTGAGGGCACCCAGGAGTTCGATAACTTCTACCAGTACCTTACGACACTCTACCACTTCACTCGACGAGATCCCATCGCATCTGGGTCCATCTTCTGAGAACATCAGTGAGGACACCGACCGACGTCCACCCACCCGCCGTCAACCCCAGGGGGAGCGGAACTCCGAGGTACCGGTCTACGGCGCGGCCCGGAGGGACGAGGACAGGAGGAGGACAGGACGACCGGGCGCAAGGGACGTGAGGTGTCACAGAGATCTCCAAAAATATCTGGGTATGTTCCCACTTCATAAAAAAAGGTGCACAGATAGGATATATTAAATAAATTATTAAAAGACGAACTTAAATAAAAGAAGCCAAGAAATAATAGCTAGCAGGAGTTAAAAATAAACTATAATAATAATAAAAATTGTAAATGCAGGAGAATTATAAGATATCCCGAAGAGATAAAATATCTAACTAATATAAACAAAAGGGATGATATCAGAATGCAAGTTAAGAACCCGCCATGCTATGTGGGGTTGAATGTATAAAGTATTAGGTTAATAATGTGTTGGATATACATAAAGGGTTGTTAGATAATTCTGTTTAATATATATTGATTCTTTATTCAGTATACCAAATGAATGTTGGATGTACAAAATATTAGATCATTAATATGTCAAAATATAAAGGGTTTATTACAGGATTTTAATTTTATGTCGGATATATAGAAGGGTTTTAGATAACTCCATTTAGTGTATGCTGATTCCTTATTCAGTATATCAAGTGAAAGTTGAATGTATAAAGCATTAGATATTTTATATGTCAGATATATAAAGGGTTTATTAGAAGATTTTATTTAGTGTGTTTTGCTCCTTTGTTCAGAATATCACAGGAACTATTCGTGAATATTGATAATAACTAAACAAGGGAGAGATAGAAAGCTTTATTTTATGGGGTTATTTTATGTATGTGTTTTGTGAATATTCTAAGGAACCTTTATGTCATGTCTTGATTATGTTATAAATGCATAAGTCATTGTGGTTCAGGCCTTTGTCTTGAGAGACCATTATTATACTGTAAGAGTAGAGGTTAGGAGAATTAAAGTGCAAAGTGAATATTTTAAATGTATTAAATGCACATGGAGTGAGAAAGTGGAACAAACTATATGTGTTTATCAGGGATTAAGGACTCCCTAGATACATAAATTGTCCAGGAGGCTTAAGTGCACCTTTTATAGTATTCTGTTCTATCATTTATTATAGTTGGATTATATTTATCATGTATATTAAAGTGTTTTCATTTCCTTGATCTGTGTTCATTCCAATCCACGGTCCTATGAGTTACCTCTAACTAGCTAAGCGAGTATAATTTCAAATTTATTCAATTCAATCAATTTAACCCCTCAAAAGGTTTACATGGTGGAGACAGCCAGTTTTGATTTAATTATCAAGGATGGAATGAACACAGTGAGAGCACATGTATAGAATATAAGAAGGTGTTTTACATATATTTAAGTGTGACAGTGTATATTTTGGTAAAACCAGGAAAGGGAAACGAATTTTAATAGGATAATAATATAGGGATTAATAAACTAATAAACCTGTAAAAACAAAAAAAAAAAAAAAATTTTAATATTAACCTAAAACCAGAAAACATAATACCCCAATTACTAGTTAGGAAAATTCCCCCAAATAAATAAACGATAATTATAAAAATAAACGCCACACGCTTAGGGAATCACGATCTTAAGAAATGAAATGCCGGAAACAGGAATAACTTTACCGACAGACATATATAGGGTGAGTAAGGAACACCTCATATATATCCTAACAAAGTTTAACATAAAGTGTAGGGAAGAAGACACCGTAGCCATTTTACGTCCCGTGGTAGCCGATCTCAAAGCATTTCTTAAAACACCGATAACAGAGGAAAGGAAGTACATTATAAGGAAACTATTAGGCAGGAAATATCTCACAGAAATCGAATTAATTAAATATCCATCACTAACAAGAATCCAACAATTTCTACAAGATAGGGAAAACTTGTACGACAACCCGGCAAGCGACGAGAGTTCCGACACGGAATACGAGGACATAAATTTCCCCGACACACTTTCACTAAGCTCACAAACAGCAGTAGAAAGTAACGAAGGCCCTTCAAGAAACAATTTACCAAACCCCGCACAAAACATGGCAACAGTCAAGGAAAAACTACCCTTCATATCAGCGGGTACTTACCACGGCCTACCGTCCGAAAATCCTAATGAATTTATCGATAAGTATGAAATCGCGGCGCAATCTAACCACTGGCAGAACGAAACCAAACTAAACATATTCCCAGCCCACCTAACAGGAACAGCGCTTACATGGTATAGACATTACACAAAAAATGGTAGACCCGACAACTGGGAAACCCTAAAGGGAAAATTTATAACAACATTCACCCCAGCAGCCCAGGCAACCACGCTTCAGAGTATCTTAGATAAAAAGGTACAAGGTAGGGAACAACCTGTCCTTACTTACTATCTGGAAATTCTAACATTATGTAGGAGACACGAACCGGATATGTCAGAAAAAAGGGTAATACAATACATAATCCAAGGATTAAAACCGGAATTTTGTGACAAAATCTTAACTGAACCTTGCGAAAACTTAGAAGAATTAGAAAACAGCCTTAAAAACATAGAGTTACAATTGGAAATTAGGGCAGTAAACAGGGAGAAATATAACAGGATACAAATGGAAGGACAAAGCAGAGGAAACACTAGGGACAGACAGGAAATAAATCATTTAGAAGAGGAAATAAAAACCTTAACCCAAGTAATAAGTAACATGAACGTCCAGAGGTACCCACAACAACCACCGCCACCCAGCTACCCCAATTATCAACGACCACAACCACACCACCCGAGGACCGTGACCACACCACACCACACTTATCAAGCACGTGACGTCAGGGCCCCAGACATAAACAACAGGGCGTCGACCTGGAGGAGCGACGGAGCACCGACACACAACATGGCTGGCGGCAGGCGACCTTGGCCTACTGCACACCAGGCGCACTACACAGGACATCCACTCTCCGCACACGGACACCTCACCCACATGCGTAGGGGAACGGGGAACACATACTACGGGGGAAGACAACAACTAACAAATTACAGCTATAGGAATGGCGATTACCAATGTAATATATGTAAAAGGACCAACCATCGTACACAGGACTGCAAATATAAAAATGCGAGGACACAGAACACCCGAATGAGAAACACGTATTGTGATCATTGCCGAATGACAAATCATTCTAGGGAAGAGTGTTTTAAATTAGGGAAATTCCAGACAAAACAAAAAAACGCGTAATGAGGGAGCCACTTTATACTAACAGAACAAAGGGGTCTCCCACACCATTTAACATTAAATCTCAAAACAATGGCAACAACCGATTCCATATCACGGATTACAAAAAGGAATTTCCGACACTAGAAGAAGCTATAAACAAGAAGCAACCAAAGAGGAAACCCACGCAAACAGAAGAGGGAAGAAAAGAAAATATTTCCACACAATACCACGGGGGAAGAAGAGGGAACTACGAGCATCAAAACAGAGCAATTACAGTCACCACCAGACAGGCCACAAATAAAAGGACAACAAAGCAGACCGATAACGGAGGGAACAAGGAAAATGAACAGATTCTAGGAGAACAGGAGAAGGAAGAAATAAGGAAAATATTAAAGGAACAACACACAGTACATGCGTGCGATATCTCACAAATAGCGGAAGGAAGGATCCATAAACCGAGGAAAAGGGGAAAATTAGAGGGGAAGAAAATACACGAAACATTGTTTAAAATACAAGACAAGGAATCAAAAAAAACCCCTGTACTAACCTTAAATGCGAAGCTAGCTAACCGCCCACACGAGACCATACAGTGCATAATAGACACGGGCTCCAACATAAATTTAATAAATTCAAAGTTAGTAAGGGAGGAAAATATCAAACACAACAGGGTACCTACAGTCGTATCAGCCAATAACACCCCCATCAACATCCTAGGGACCACGGAAATAATGTTGGAGATCAGTAATATCATAGTCAAGGAAACGCTATATGTTACACCCGATACAAACAGTTCTATAATTTTAGGCAATCGATTTTTGAACAGAAACAAAATTGAATTAAATTATAACACCAAGGAAATTGTATTTAACTTAGGGGATTACAAGCATAAAATAAAAATGGATAAAAAATGGCTATTTGAAATTGAAAGCGTAAAATGTCATCAAACCACCAACAAAACAAACATTATTGACATCAGATGTGAACAGGATTTAGTCATCGCACCACATCAACATAGGAGGATACAGATACAACAGAGGATAAGCAAGGAAGCAGTTTTCGAGCAAGAAAAATCATTACAGGAAAAGAAGAGGTGCCACATATATCCCATAGAAGGAGCAGATAAAACAAGCAATTATTTAAATATTTACAATGCATCAAACACACCTAAACACATAAATGCCAACACAATATTAGGTTACTGCACGGAGCCACACAACACAAATGTAGGTCGACAGGAAAACGAACCCCATCAGATAAAATACAACAATAACCCGGGAAAACAAATCCTTAAAGATAAGGACAACATATGTTTCGACATCTCACCCCACCTCACGACAGAACAACACAACAGGGTAATCAAATTACTACAGAAATATAAGGCTATGTTTACGACAAAAATTAAGGATCTAACCCCAGCTAAACTGCCCCCAGTCTCACTAGAAACCATCCCAAACTCACAACCAGTAAATACACCGCCTTATAAACAAAGCAAACAGGAGAGGGAAGCTTTAAATAAAATATTACAAGAACTACAGGAAGCGGACATACTGGAAGAATGTCCCGAATACTGCGAATATTCAAGCCCGGTGTTTATAACACACAATAAGGATAAAACACCACGCTTGGTGGCAGATATGAGGAAAATAAATCAAATTTTAAAACCGTCCATATACCCTACCCCGTCCGTAAATCTGGTACTAAACAGCTTAAACAACGCAAACTCTTTCACAAAATTGGATTTAAAAGGGGCATATCACCAATTATTGGTACGAGAGGAAGATAGGCATTTATTAACAATCAAAACGACAGACAAGCTCATGAGATATAAAAGATTAGTAATGGGGCTAAAAACATCGTCAGCACTATTCAGTAAAGCGATATTAGCATTACTGAATAAACACCTATACAACAAAGTAGTATGTTATATAGATGACGTCATAGTATATGGCAAGAACTTTGAACAAGATCTACAAAATTTAGAAACTATTTTAAATATCTTACATGAGGCAAACTTGAAGCTCAACACAAAAAAATGTAAATTTTTATACGAACAAGTAGATATCTTGGGATACACAGTATCGACCCAAGGTATATTGCCTCAAAAGTCTACCGTAGCAGCAATACAAGAATTTAATAGGCCAAATTGCATTAGGAAAGTAAGACAGTTTTTGGGCTCTTCATCATTCTTCAGGAAACACATAAAAAACTATGCGGAAATAACACTACCCCTCACCAACTTAATAAAGGATTCAAATAAAAATATACCATTTAAATGGTCAGACGACTGCGAAAAAGCATTTATAGAAATTAAGAAAATTTTGACAAATCCACCCCTATTAAAACATTGGAACGACGACTGGGAATCAAGCATTTATGTGGACTCAAGCTTAAACGCGCTCGGGGCTTGCCTCACTCAAACGGATCCCGAAACAAACAAACAACATCCGATTGCTTATCTGTCAAAAAAATATACGGAAACACAACAACGGTACTCAAACGCCGAACGAGAGATGATGAGCTTAGTATACGCCGTAAATTACTGGCGAGAGTTTACACTAGGACGCAAGATAACTATCCACACGGACTGTCAAGCACTAGTTCATTACAAGAATTTTAAGCATACATCATCCAGATTAAACCGACTGGCGCTATCACTAGTTGATTACGATATAGATGTCAAATATAAGAAAGGAACGACGAACACGTTAGCGGACAGTCTTTCGAGGAATCCACCCCAAGACACACTCGAGGAGGACCCCTTCGAAATCACCTTAAACATACAGGAAATTAAGACAGAAAATTATGAAGAATTACAAGCCAAGGATCCATACCTAAAACTTATCAAATTAGCAAAAATTTCACCGGACACAGTCCCAAAAAAAATACGAAACCAAAGTCGAAAATACGAAGAACGAAACGGATTATTATATTTCAAGCAATTCAATGGCAGGACGAATAACTACTTACTCGCAATACCGCGGGATAAGGTACAGGATATCGTACAATCATTTCACGATAATGTATATTCCGGAGGACATTTCTCGGCATTCAAGACCACACAAAAAATTAAAGAACGTTATTATTGGCCAGATATGACAAAAGATATCCAACATTATACTAATACATGTGAACAATGCCAATTAAAACGAACTCCCACTTACAAGCAATACGATAAATTAACTCCACAAGTACCACCCACGACGCCATTTGAAAGACTAATTATTGATTACATGGGGCCGATCACACAGAGCAGAGGATATAAATACATTTTAATGATTACTTGCCCGACAACAAGAATGATTTTCGCAAAATGCACGAGATCAGCTGATACAAAAACCACAGCGAATGTTTTACTGGATTTATTCTGTCAATATGGATGTCCCAAGGTCATCACGCACGACCAAGGCACCCACTTCATGGGTAACGTACTTAAAGAACTCTTATTAAGTTTAGGAATTCATCAACACCCGAGTCCACCTTATATGTACAGGATACAAGGCCTAACGGAAAGAATGAATCTTATTTTCAAAAAAACGATAAGTCACTATATTGAAGGCGAACCAAACAAATGGTCAGATTACGTAAAATATGTCACCTTCACTTATAATACAAGCGTTAACCGATCCACGGGGTATACGCCATTCTTTTTAATGTATGGCAGACAGGCAAACATGCCATCGGATTATTTACATATACAAAAAGACCAGGACCCTGACATAATCAGAGAAATCAAAAATATTCAAAGGGTACGACGGGAAATCCCAACGATACTTAAAAAAGCACAAGATTCCCAGAAAAAACATTTCGATTCAACAAAACGAGATCTAAATCCACAAATCGGTGACGAAGTTTTAATACAAAATCCGAAGGATTTCAAAGGAGCTTATAACAAGTTCAATAATGTTTACAGAGGGCCATACTTCATTACGGACAAAATAAATGACACTACTTATATGGTTTTACTCGAAAAGAGAGGGAGACTGATCAACGAACCAGTACATATAGCTAGAATGAAACCATTCAGCCGCAGATAAATATTTAAAAAACCCAAAGACTAATACCTTAACGTGTACAGGAATACCTTCAGACAACACTCAAACGACTTAAAAACAAAGCCACTCAGACACCAGCTTAAGCCTAAAGCGTAAAAATTACGCCGGAATAGAATTCCTTCACTTATAATTAATATAACTTAGAAAAACCCACCGGGGGGGAATTAACCCCTAGCAACAAAAAAATTTGAAGCAACTTATATTAAGACCCGATGGGAAGGAGGTCTAGCCACCTTTTTAGCCCTAGACTTAACTATAATAACTACTAGTCAACTCATAAACACACACACAGTCAAACAAATAGGCCTATGTCTGAAAATATACCTTATACACAAGATAAGGATTAATCTATTTAAGAAGGATCGATCAAAAAACAACACCATATAATATTCAAGAATTACAAAATGCCGATCCCGAATCAAAATAGACTACCGTTACATATAATTTAATGGATGGCAATACATCGAGGGAAATGAGTAACTAATGCCACCCCCGAAAAATCAAAACCCATCCTTAAAGAAAATATATCACCTCAAGAGTTACATCAACGCATCTTCAAACACGAAATCTTGGTCAAAAATCAAACAACATACAACATTGTTTAAGAGTTATCATCATACTAACGCCGCCAAGAATTATATCGGAGTATCTACAATCAATAAATAATTAAAACGAATTAACACGAATTACCTCCCAAGTATATAAAAATTAATATAATTTATAAACAACTATTGAGTCTCACAGGAATATAAAATACTAGTTAAAATGTATTTTTGTGACAGCCAATAGTAAATTCTAATCCCGACGAATAAGGTGGCCTATCAACAATTACCATTAAAAGGAAATTGGAATTCGCAAGTAAATTAAAATATACAAAATCATAGAACTAAAAATAGTATTTAGTCTCTGCTAATTTAATAAACAAAATCCAAAGGGAGTTTAGCGAGCAAAAACGAAAAAATATATACATATATCTGCAAAGGGAAAATTTCCGCTAGAACCCAGCCGCCAAGTAAAGGAGTTGGAACATTTAACATTACCCACAACTTGGAATGCTTAAACATACCCATGGGAACACACCAAGATATTTCAAGAGGGCGATCTAGTGATAGGACACATTCGACACTTGATTTACACTCAATCTACAAATAATTGAAATAAAAATACCTCGAATAAGATTATCCAAGAAAAAGGGACAACATAACACTTTTAAAATCACAAATCGATATATCACTGACAATGCACAACGCCAATCAATAGTACGAGTTACCATAAAACAGCAGTAGACACGAACGGAACCATATCTCGCAACATAATGGGCACGACACAACCGTATTAATCCGACAGGGACACAGGCGCCCACGGATTCAAAATGGCCGACTTTCCAAGACAACAAGACACAGCATTCTTGGAGATAAGACGACGCCAGGCGATCCAGGCATGTAGCACTGCTCACTACACACTGTCTAACCACGAGGAACACTCATCACTTTCAGATGACAAAATAACGTAGCCAAACCAATTACTGGCAATTAGGGATATATAACGGCCTGATCACCCGTGTTATGTCTGTAACAGCACAGCAATTGACAAGCTAAACTAATAATCGATTATCGATTAAAACTTAGGAAAAATAAAAGCTTAATACAACCACTATATAATATAACACTACAAACTGGACAGGGACTGAATAAACAAAATAAGACACAGAAAAAACTTAGAATAACAATGAAAAATCCCTACACACAAATAAAATAATAATATTAACATAATTTTGCGGCACAGATATTGGACGAACCTCACAAGATGAAGGCGTCAACGTCGACAGCACTCCTAATCACCACGACAATTATACTATACACACTCTCAGGTACATGGGCAGAAAATAAGACTAGGTACCAAATATTCTCAGGCCATCACTTTCAACAACGGACAGATTACATCCCATACGAAACAATAATCCCCTTGATATTCTCAACTCAATTTTTCCTTGAGCCCCAATCATACGACTGGACGACGGAATCGAACTGGACGAACTGCCGACAACACAAAGATGACTATTGTTTATTTCAAAGAAACCTGATGACATTGCGTGACCTCATAAATGAACAAATTAAATCCCAATACAGCGACACTACATTGACCAATCAAACTATCCTAAACTCAAGAAACAGAAGAGGATTATTATTCCTCCAGAATTTCTTCGAATGGTGCTGCAATGTCGCCACGAAGGGACAAATAAACAACATCTATGAAAACCAAAAGGGAATTGAAGAACATACCAACCAAATTATCGATTCCGTAGGGACCCAGTACCAAGATTTGGTAAAAACCACGAGTAACTTAAATAACTTTAGTAAAAACGTGGAACATTTAGCAACTAAGGTACATCAGGGATTCAATGCCGTAAAACAAAATCTACTGGGAATGAAATCAATAAATAATGCAGAGATTTTACATGAGATATATGCTACTATACAAGAAACATGGAACTATATTTTATACAATTACTACCAAGATACTAAAAGGGAAATACTAGAAAAATGTCACATAAACCTACTATCTGAAAAAATGGTACCTCCACAGAACTTAACTACAACGTTGCATGATTTAGCAAATAAAGCGAAAACTAAAGGCCTCACTCTAGCAATACCATTAACAGACGTATACTTATATTACAGATTGAAGATAAACCATTGCAAAATAATTCAGAACACACTAGTGGCAAGGCTGAATGTGCCCTTAATAAAATCGAACGCACAGGGCGAAGTTTACAAAACAATAAACACTCCCCTGATTTGGGAACACAAAATATGTTCCCTGCACATGGAAGAAAACATCATTTTCAAAACCAAAACATATACGAAAGTAATAACCATGACAGATAGCCATTGTAACGAAAAATCGTACCCATTATGCAAAATCCCAAGAACCACAATTATCGCAAACAAAATGCAGCTATGCCTACATTTAATTCTCAATTCCGCATCAATCGATAAACTAAAAGAAAACTGTCATTTTATATGTGAAAATCAACCCCAATACCCCATAATCACCGAATTATTCCCAAATCAATACTTAATCACCAACGTCCAGCAAGACCTAGATTTAATATGCGACAACTCAACTAATACCAGGAAATTACCAAAAATGAGCACAGGAACTCTACAGGTAACAATACCGTGCGAATGTGAATTACTAATGGACAATTTATTACTATTAACAAAGATACGACCTTGTGACAGAACAGACAATGACCCACCACATTACGTAAACCTGATACCAGCAGCTTGGACAAAATTAAAAACCCTAAAATTGTTCACACTCGAATCAGGAATTCATCACGAGTTTGACAACCTAACGGAAATATTAGACACGGATTGGAACATCACGAACCCAACATTTGTTTTAACAAAAATGGAGAAAATACAGCACATATCATTGAAAAATAATGACTTCGACCTATTTAACAATACAAGACTACTATTTTACATGCTCCTAACATGGAATATTTTACTGACTATACTATGCCTCATCCTAATATATTGCCTAAACATACAAGCCATAAAACTCAGAATGTTGCTACCCACGAGGGACTACAACCAACGTCAACAATAAACAACCTCACAACACATATTACAATTTGATTAACTTGGGGACCAAGTTAAAATGGCGGCGGCGGAATATAAACAAGGGGAATTTAAATATATATAAATAATTAAAGAAATTATAGAATAAAATTTAAAACACAATTACTCCTTTACTTTAAAATAATAATTATGAAAGCAGAGACAGATCGAATCAAATCATTACGCTCCCACGGGAAGTCACGACTCCTCGGCGAACAACAGGACGTATAGAATTACGATCCTCGATAATGATCAAGCTGAAAATCAAAACCCTTGAGAACAACGTTAAGAAATCAAACAATCCCATGATCCAAGCATGCTAAGAGAATAAAATTACTTACGGTCAGCGACACGCCCATTTCGTCGAACTAGTAGGCCGATCAGGAGGAGGATGACCAATAATATGGAGGTATCGGATGCATCGATCACCGATTGGTTAGGAGGCGTAACGATGACGGATTGGAGGGGAAGATGGCGATAGAGGGAGAAAAAGAAAAGGACAGTCTTCGGAGAGTTTTGGAAGAGTAAGGTAGACACTGGGGAGCTTCTTCTGGGCTGTTCCGGACCGAGTAGGAACAGAAAGTCTTCAGGAAAGTGAAATGCACCTGAGGGCACCCAGGAGTTCGATAACTTCTACCAGTACCTTACGACACTCTACCACTTCACTCGACGAGATCCCATCGCATCTGGGTCCATCTTCTGAGAACATCAGTGAGGACACCGACCGACGTCCACCCACCCGCCGTCAACCCCAGGGGGAGCGGAACTCCGAGGTACCGGTCTACGGCGCGGCCCGGAGGGACGAGGACAGGAGGAGGACAGGACGACCGGGCGCAAGGGACGTGAGGTGTCACAGAGATCTCCAAAAATATCTGGGTATGTTCCCACTTCATAAAAAAAGGTGCACAGATAGGATATATTAAATAAATTATTAAAAGACGAACTTAAATAAAAGAAGCCAAGAAATAATAGCTAGCAGGAGTTAAAAATAAACTATAATAATAATAAAAATTGTAAATGCAGGAGAATTATAAGATATCCCGAAGAGATAAAATATCTAACTAATATAAACAAAAGGGATGATATCAGAATGCAAGTTAAGAACCCGCCATGCTATGTGGGGTTGAATGTATAAAGTATTAGGTTAATAATGTGTTGGATATACATAAAGGGTTGTTAGATAATTCTGTTTAATATATATTGATTCTTTATTCAGTATACCAAATGAATGTTGGATGTACAAAATATTAGATCATTAATATGTCAAAATATAAAGGGTTTATTACAGGATTTTAATTTTATGTCGGATATATAGAAGGGTTTTAGATAACTCCATTTAGTGTATGCTGATTCCTTATTCAGTATATCAAGTGAAAGTTGAATGTATAAAGCATTAGATATTTTATATGTCAGATATATAAAGGGTTTATTAGAAGATTTTATTTAGTGTGTTTTGCTCCTTTGTTCAGAATATCACAGGAACTATTCGTGAATATTGATAATAACTAAACAAGGGAGAGATAGAAAGCTTTATTTTATGGGGTTATTTTATGTATGTGTTTTGTGAATATTCTAAGGAACCTTTATGTCATGTCTTGATTATGTTATAAATGCATAAGTCATTGTGGTTCAGGCCTTTGTCTTGAGAGACCATTATTATACTGTAAGAGTAGAGGTTAGGAGAATTAAAGTGCAAAGTGAATATTTTAAATGTATTAAATGCACATGGAGTGAGAAAGTGGAACAAACTATATGTGTTTATCAGGGATTAAGGACTCCCTAGATACATAAATTGTCCAGGAGGCTTAAGTGCACCTTTTATAGTATTCTGTTCTATCATTTATTATAGTTGGATTATATTTATCATGTATATTAAAGTGTTTTCATTTCCTTGATCTGTGTTCATTCCAATCCACGGTCCTATGAGTTACCTCTAACTAGCTAAGCGAGTATAATTTCAAATTTATTCAATTCAATCAATTTAACCCCTCAAAAGGTTTACAATATATATATAGATAATATGAACTGTAGTATTTCCACTCAGAATTACGACTTATACCATTAATTTAGTAACATTTTATCGCCTAAATACCAGTTGTGCAGTATCAGTTGCAGCTATGCAGAATACTGAGCCGTTGGATTAGCCGTGCGGCTTCAGCGGTTTGCCAACCGCCTTGATTGTGTTTACTTGGAACTCGTGTAATGTTGAATAAAACAATATTATCAACTTCTTTCCGCAATAAAACTTAATTACCCTTCCTAATCTGTATACGTGATTAAATTAATCTGCAAACAGTGTAACCAACTTGAATTAAAGAGAATATAAAGGCTGCATTTTCATTAGAAATACTTATTGGATAACATTTTAATTTAAACGTTCATAATGCAAACTTGGGGTTTACTACTGCATGGTGGGATTTTGCCACTGATAAAACAAAATATTAACAATGAATCTATTTAAAACATACAGTTCTCTCATTTACAGTAACAAATTAGATTAACTAGGTATAGGTTTTTTCATTACTTATTTTGTGGAAGAATATATCACAACCATTGGAGTTATATTGTGCCTTTTAACACGATGTAATATTATAGACCATCATTTAAAAACTTAGATTAGTACAAACTCGTCAAAATGTAAAATGTTGTAGATGTAGAACGGACGCTTAATGGAATTATAAACTGCCTTTCTGCCTGCCTGTGATTTGAAGTATAGTTGTAAGGCTAATCCATAAGAGGGTTTTATTGTTAATTTCCAAGACACCATGATAGCTTCTTCTAGTTTCAAGAAAATGTTCTTCCAGATGCGTTGAGATTTTGTCTTCGGACCTATCTCTTGGGGTAGAGGAAACAAATACGAATGTTTACGTTTTTCCTTACAAACGTCTGTTTTACATTCATTTTTCATTATCAATTACTGAATGTACTTCATACATTTTTATATCATACTGACAAGAGCCGGGTTGCATTTTATTATTTATAGATATGAGGAGTAATTATAAACAACATACAAATAACTGTACTGTACTGTATGTAATTTGTGTACGAATAGTTTGTGATAATATACAGACAGGGTAAGATTTAAATGAGTCCCTCACCTACTTTTTATACATTTCTTAAGGTATTACTCCGGACAACCACCGATCATTGTTGACCAACTTATACTTAATTTTGACTTATTTAATATTTTTGGCCACCGTCTTGGATCCGCTATATTGGATTCAACTATATATTTTCAAACATAAAAGTAGGGATATGTGGCCCATTTTGAAATGATAAACAGAAATCTTTTAATATCGTGTGAACGAAACGTGATATTTGATGGGTTGCGGCATTGATGTCAGCATTGAAAACAGTTGGACATGGTGGGTCACAACCCTACCTTTAAATCTGAAAACATTATCTTATTCCATAATGGTGAATCCAAGATGGCAGCTGAAAATTTTAATTTCGAAAAAATTAAGGAAATTACACTTAGCAATGATTGATAGTAGTTTATGGTAATTATTTGATGTAATGATGAGAATATGGATATGTTTTATAGTTGGGACATTTTTAATTCTCTCCAAAATCTTTTTTTAATCACTAATATCTTCAAAACGAATAATGATTTTCAAAAACGGGTTGCGGAATTGTGTTAACCGTATAAAAGTACTTCTATATGACGTGTCACAACCCCACTTTTGTATTTGATAATAAATTATTGAGTCAAATATGGCGGTTTCAAGATGGTGGCCAAAATATTTTATAAGTCAAAATTAAGTATAAGCTAGTCAACAATTATCGGCGGCGGTCCGGAGTTGATATCTTAATAAATATAGAAAAAAGGGGGACTCCTTTAAATAAAACTCACTCTGTATATAATCCCTGTATTACTATTGAAATAGTTTAGAGGACATCAAAATAGAATGAAATAAAAACATACCTCTTTACGTATAATACAAATTCTTAACACTACTAAAATCTAATTTACATTCAAATCGTCCCACTGCGATTTGTTAATGTATTTAGGTATTTTTTGTGAGGTTTGCTCTTTAAATTATCTGAGTTAACAAATTACGTTGCAGCATTTAATATTTATGTTACTGAACACCTTAATGAACATAACCTTCACATTAAACTGGGGCGGTAACAAATTTACGCTTTTCTAGCAGCATTCTAGCATTGTGTTTCTAGCATTGTGTGTTGGCGACTCATTAGTCTTGCGCATCTTGCGACTCATTACTGTTATGCACATAGACCTACCAAACTTGGAGTGAGACTCTGTGTCGACATGATCTTACCAAGGATAATGTATGTGTTTTGGCATTGAAAATATCTAAATTCTTTTGTTATTGTACCACAAAGAGAAACACTGCAAGATGTGTAACTTAGTTGGTGAGCTTTTGGAAGCCTCAGCTAGGATTGAACTACCTTTATCTTAATAAGTTAATATAACGCTATTGTAAGGGGGAATTTTTTGTTCCAGGAGAAAGTCGAATTGCAAAATAATAACTAGGCTTTCATCAACTAGGATTTAATTTAAATTTGTTGTTTTCTTAAATTGCATTATATTTTTTATTTATAATTGAGAAGGAATATGACTACTATTTAAGAATCTTTAACAACAACAAGTATCAAATTGGTAACACTCATCTTAATAAAGAAGTATTTTCGTTTCCCAATCACTCTTTCTAATACAAAAATAAAAATTTGTAATATGGAAATTTGTTTTTCTGTTTTTACCCTGAATATAAAAAAAATTTGCATTTTGTTGTGACTTGATCAAACACCATCCTAACGCACACGTGATATAAGAACCCGGTAAATAGCAGCTTAAAACAATGAACGAAACCACAAATTTAAGTGCTATTATACAGTTATAATATTTATTATCTGAGATAATTTATATTAAAATCAGGATAGATTGTTGGTGAACAAATCTTAGTCAAGATTTTGATGTATGTAAAGTTGTAGGATTGCCGTAATAAATAAATAAATACAAATATACTTCCATCAAATTGCTACCACGCCATGTTGGGGCCATTATATAATCCGGTTTTGCTCGATCGATGGAGGTCTCCTAAGCCGACAGCGTGATCCGAATATTTACCAGATTCGACCTCGGCTTTATCAGGGAAAATCGTCTTAACAGATACCATGAAAAGCTGCACAACCAACAGACTATATTTTTATGCTTGGTAAATTTTGGGAAAATACGTTAGGTACTTATTTTAGATGATATTTTTATAGAGGTTGCACATGATTATTATAATTGGTTAGGACAAAAATGTGGAATATTAAGTCAACAAAATTCATTTTTGTAACCAAAGCTTAGTTTTTTTTTTTTTACAAAAACATAGTGTTTTCATATTATAACCCTCCAGATATTTTGAGATTTAAAATATTTAGTATTGAAAGCGTTATTAATGCTCCATTTTATTACATTATTTAGATTTGAACATTGTTTATAACTCTATAAAAATTAACTAAAATATATACTAGGTCAAAATATAGTATAACGGTTTGAAACATTTGCTACTGTAACTCAGCCCCTCTAACAACCTCTCTAATAAAAGGTGAACCACGCCCCCGCACCCGCACCCAAGCGAACCAGAATTGGAAGCGTGCTCCCATGGACGCGGGGCGAGGGGCGGCTCACAGCCCTACCTAAATATGATAGGAAGACCGTGGAGGAAAAATCATTAAAACGCACCATTTGAGAGGCACAAACTGTAATCAACGAAACACCCAAAATACATGTGACTTTAAATAATTTCAGCAAATAACAATCGTTCCCACCTGCCTTCTAGCTTACATGTTCTTTTTACATATTTAAATAATGGTGTGTCTCATTCTATCAAAGATTTCAAAAAAAAAAAATTGTAAAGTTTAAATAATTTAAAACACAGTCTATTCAAAAGTTAAATTAAGTTAATAGAGTTAAGTTAACATTATCAATTTAAAAAAATATATAAACTAACCAACAGTAGATAAATAAATTAACATTTAAATAAATAATTCAACAAATCAATAAATAAATAACAAGAAACAATTAGCAACAATTTAAATTAATTTTTTATGGATCAAGAAATGGTTTGGTAGGGGCCCCCTTTAAATAAGTTATCAAAAATTTACCAACAAAAACTGTGCCTAAAACTAAATAACAGAAATATAGATAAGTCCATGGTGGCAACAGCTTTCACACAAACATCAAATAAATAAATATAAACATATAACAAAAAAAGTTCTATGGTAACTTGCGGCAGGCGGTTCTGGGCGGGTCAAAGCGGCCCACCGGAGGGGCGACGAAACAGGGCGGAGAGGGGGGCCAGAATCCGGTGACGGCAGCCAAGGTGGAAAATCCCTCTCCGCCGACGCTCATGCTGTTGAGGTGGTCGCGCTCCTCCGGGACCCCATCAGGCGGTAACGGCTCGTTTAGGCGAACATTACGATGACATTAACAACAGAAAACATAACACAAAATTACTTCACTAACATAAACTTTTGACAGAAAGATTCGCAGAATGTTCGTCGTTTGACAGTCACGGAGCCTATGAGCAATTTTGCACGCTGTGCAACGGAAATTGGCCTCGGGGTTCTCAAGTCAACGCCCAAGGACTCTGCACACGAGGTTCACGGCCGTGCAAATGGGGACGTCAGACCACAGACACTACAATCGGTACTATATGAAACACTAAATGAGGCGTGACATTCGTCGGTGGAAAGTAGTCACGGCTCAACCTCCCCCCCCAAAAGAGGACACTCCTCTCCAAAGGGACAACACAAAGCCTCCCCCCATTTCAGAAAAACAACGACACCAGTAGACGACTCAAGTGTCTGGAGTGGGGAACGCCGAGGGACTTCCAAACTGGGGGGAATACTCACCCCCAGGATTTGCTCTGGCCAGAGCTGGGGATTAAAAAGGGAAAATCATCAGCAGCGCACAAAGGACAGAAAAGGTGATCAATCTCTCTGGCCCAGTGCACTTCCCACCCAGACACAAGAGTGACCTAGCCATGGAGTGCTTCATGAAGAGTAACCACCCGGCTAAACTGACTCCTCAGAAGTTCGGGGTCCATCGATGCCAACTTGTTCATTTTGTTTTCAGTCAGTGTGTCACCTACCCTACAACAAAAAATACACCAGAAACACTACACATACTTAACCTCCTAAGGCTACAGTACTGAAATGCCTGTCCACCTGATGAGGCCCCAAAAGAAGAAAAACCTGCCCATTCATACTGCCAATACCGCAGAAATTGAACAAAGATTCACACACACATACATACACAGATACATACACTAAACAACAACACCTAACACTTGCCTGGTGGGGTTAGCACACAGCAAGATTTAATTTTGAGTGTCGGCCATGCTTTAGAAAATTCTTGCCCCCTAAGCTCGGAAGCAAGACATTAACCAGATTCCACCCGGTGCCTCGGCTAAGGGCGAGCTCCTAATTGAAAAAAAAAAATAATTTGTCTCCCCCCACCAGAACAACAATTTTTCCAGAGTCAGCTAGGACAAAACACCCGAGAAAACAATCCATCCACGGTCCTTCCAAAAGAATTTAGAACGTGGCCATTGATCGGGTCTCCCAGTCCCTCAGTCATGCACCGAATAAGGTCCACAGCCAAGGGCCGGGACCACAACCACTAAACCACGCTCTGCTACCATCTGAACCACGCCCCCGCACCCGCACCCAAGCGAACCAGAATTGGAAGCGTGCTCCCATGGACGCGGGGCGAGGGGCGGCTCACAGCCCTACCTAAATATGATAGGAAGACCGAGGAGGAAAAATCATTAAAACGCACCATTTGAGAGGCACAAACTGTAATCAACGAAACACCCAAAATACATGTGACTTTAAATAATTTCAGCAAATAACAATCGTTCCCACCTGCCTTCTAGCTTACATGTTCTTTTTACATATTTAAATAATGGTGTGTCTCATTCTATCAAAGATTTCAAAAAAAAATTGTAAAGTTTAAATAATTTAAAACACAGTCTATTCAAAAGTTAAATTAAGTTAATAGAGTTAAGTTAACATTATCAATTTTAAAAAAAATATAAACTAACCAACAGTAGATAAATAAATTAACATTTAAATAAATAATTCAACAAATCAATAAATAAATAACAAGAAACAATTAGCAACAATTTAAATTAATTTTTTATGGATCAAGAAATGGTTTGGTAGGGGCCCCCTTTAAATAAGTTATCAAAAATTTACCAACAAAAACTGTGCCTAAAACTAAATAACAGAAATATAGATAAGTCCATGGTGGCAACAGCTTTCACACAAACATCAAATAAATAAATATAAACATATAACAAAAAAAGTTCTATGGTAACTTGCGGCAGGCGGTTCTGGGTGGGTCAAAGCGGCCCACCGGAGGGGCGACGAAACAGGGCGGAGAGGGGGGCCAGAATCCGGTGACGGCAGCCAAGGTGGAAAATCCCTCTCCGCCGACGCTCATGCTGTTGAGGTGGTCGCGCTCCTCCGGGACCCCATCAGGCAGTAACGGCTCGTTTAGACGAACATTACGATGACATTAACAACAGAAAACATAACACAAAATTACTTCACTAACATAAACTTTTGACAGAAAGATTCGCAGAATGTTCGTCGTTTGACAGTCACGGAGCCTATGAGCAATTTTGCACGCTGTGCAACGGAAATTGGCCTCGGGGTTCTCAAGTCAACGCCCAAGGACTCTGCACACGAGGTTCATGGCCGTGCAAATGGGGACGTCAGACCACAGACACTACAATCGGTACTATATGAAACACTAAATGAGGCGTGACATTCGTCGGTGGAAAGTAGTCACGGCTCAACGGGTTCCATGTCTTGAGACTATTTATCACTATAATGCTGGATCAGCCTGAAATCTTAAAAGCTGACTTTATAATTGTAGATCTGCAACTATGTAAACCTCCAATATTTATTCTGACAGAATGCAATAACAACCTTACAAAGCGTTGTGTTACGTCAACTCTAGACTTGTACACATCAGAATGATAATACATAGTCCAGCAATATAGATAGGCCACATCGATCATAATTAGTTAAATTGGTAATATTGTACATTGCGATAACACTGTCATTGGATACATATGATGCAGCATGATTTACTGATTTTCTGAACTGGGTCAATTGAAATTTGCTATACATATATACAAACTTCATATAACCAAATATTTCTTATTTATATATTTTTTCCAACATCCAATCGGAAATTTATTTTCTTAACTGTATAAAAGTGATAACATGCAATAACATCCTCCACCCGTGGCCGTGTTATATGAACAGGAGAGAATATTTACCTGTTTAACCTGAAATAAAAGCAATGCGGATCAAAACACATTACCATAGACATTTTTTATTTACAAGAATTTTTTTAGTTTTATTTACAACTATAATACTTGGAAATTTTCAGGAGTAAATTATACGGAATATCTTAGTATCTATGTAAGACACCGACGCACTAGGACGTATGTTATGGCGAATACGACTGAATGACTGAATGATGAGTGTAAAATGGCTGAGATGCCTTGAGTAGCCACGTTACTGACCAAGACCGACTGATTCTTTAGTAATGGTCACTAATTAATAGCCCAATGGCCAATGGAAGCTGGATCCAGTATTGAACCTCCACAACATTTTCTCAGGAATTTTATTAATTTCATCAACTTTATTTTTACACATTTAACATCATTTTTATGGATTTAACTTATTTTGGTGGTTTATGGTGTTTACATTGTTTTCATACTATTAATTCCATATGCAAATCTAGGAAAACCTGGTGTTAGTAAAAATGGTGCGTTTAAAAAATGTGCTAAGCAAATGTTTATTTGAAATAGCGACAAAAACACTCATATAACATTTTTCCCAGTTTAGCTCTTATACCTATTTTTGAGTTATTTTGGCAACACCCACCTTAGAATTCAATGCAGCATGGATCCTGGGACAATCCTAAATACGAACACAAACACATCACAAACTGGATTATCACACTAGTCATATTATTTCGATCACAAATTTTAACCCTTCTAGAGATTATTAAGATAATTTTAAACCTTTCAACTTTATATAATGTGACAAACATGCTGGTATCAGTAAACATTTTGAAACTCTTTGTATATTTCTCGTTTAGAAATTCGATATAAATGTAAAAAGATTGCATGATGAGCAAACAAACTAGGAACGGTTAATTAGCTCAGCCTAAGTCGACGATTGACAATGTTAATAATTATACGGTTCATTGCATTAACAACTCAAATTGACTTTCACACACTGCTGCTAACCTATAGAGTTAATTAACTCTGTTTGAACATATAATACAAGGGTACACATCTTGTATTGGCACTAGTTAAAAAAATATATAATAAGAAAATACACCTTTTGTAAAGGAACATCAAAAGCAACCTGAAAACATTATAATCTACCTGGATGTTTGGTTATTTGTAAGTGTAATTTGTATATGAATAATTTTAACATATCATTAAAAGTATCCAAAAGGTTACTATAGCGATTTTAAAATTTTAATTGTGTAAATACAACTTTTAAATTTATATTTTAAAGTTTGAAGCAATACATTTGTTTACCAATTTACTTTGTCATAGGGAATCAACGTTAAATGAAGATAGACTTTTTTATGTCTAATGACGTCAGTGAGTTTTAAATATAGTGATTCTGGTAGTAAATTTGAGGGGAGGCCATTTTTTAAATATCTCAAAGGACTAAAAGAACCCGGAATTAAAAATACATCATTCTTTTTTACCAACAGGTAAAGGTTTAATAGCCTAAATATA
The DNA here is from genome assembly GCA_963675035.1 of Allygus modestus. Classification (NCBI taxonomy): domain Eukaryota; kingdom Metazoa; phylum Arthropoda; class Insecta; order Hemiptera; family Cicadellidae; genus Allygus; species Allygus modestus. The sequence goes on along the minus strand of OY776115.1, from coordinate 149,420,846 downwards.
AGGTAATTGGTAGTACTGAAAAACTTTAACCGCATATAGTAAAACCCACTCACAGTTAGTGTTCGCAAGCCTGTTATACACTGTAATATAAGCCTCATAATACGGACCAGTTGCTTTAAATCTGTGTAGCACTACAGGTTTGGCGTTAAATACGGTACTTCTGTTGCCAGGTTTAGCTTTATTATTTTTAAACCGTATTTAATGGATTCTTCCAACCAATGTATCACTTATTAGATTTTCCTAAGTCAGAGAAATTGTATTTATTTTTACTTATTATACTAATCTCGGCCAAAAGTTTTTAAATGGTTTAATACAGTGCAGTATTTCATAAGTAAATATATATTAAACTGTACCTACAAAAGCAATTAAGGTTAATAATCAATTAAACTAATTATAAAACCTTATTATAATCCAATGGGGTTCCCCAATCTACTAAAACATTTCCATTGACTTGTTTTATCCATTTAACCCGGTTTTTAATCCAGTTTTCAGCTGGTTAGCGATTCTTTGCCAGTAAAAATACAACTACTGTACTCTACAAATAAACTGAACATTTAATTACTATTATTATATTTTATTCCGATCATATTTTGTAAAAGTAATAAATCAAATAACGTTTATGAATGTTTTCAACCATCTGATAATTGAAATCATTGATTGTACATCTTGTGGAGTGTACTTAATATAATAATGTAATGCATCTTATAATTAATTCCTTTTACAATTTTTTTATATAATACATGAAATTAATTTCTTTTAGTAGGTACCGAAGATATTGTTTTGAATATTAGATTGTAATATAAAGTCAGTAGAACGACAACAGAACAAAATTACATGGTCTTTGTTGACCACACTGTCAGTTAGAAATATAAACTTAGTTTGACGCTGCACAAAACATCCACCAACTCTGTTATTCATCCTTATTTAAAATGGGAAGACCAATTCTTCTGCTACGATTGATGTGTATGTATTTTATTCAACAATGCCTGCCATTTGGATGTGCATGGATATAATTTGTTTCCACTTAAATGGTTGTGAAACGAAGGAATTTAAAATCATTTCAAATATGACGTGTCTTTGTCCTTTGAAAAATCTGAGATTCTCTATTTTTGTCTAAAAAGGTATAACAATATCTTCGTCTTCAGCTATTTCTCCAATCCAAATAGGATGACCATGGTATCTAATCTACGTTTTCTGAAGCTATACTTCTTTATTCAGACCAAGCACAAACACTCTAACATAATTATACAAGCCGTTGTTACGCATTCAACTAAATCATTAAAATGTGAAGGTCCAAAGTACAATTCAAGGTTGGCTGTCGTGTTTTCTGTAATCTACATCAGTCAGTGATCACCTACTAAACGTCCACTCCAGTGAATTTTAAATGCTCATTTGTTTCGTAATCGTGTCTTTTGTTATTGTATTAAGTGATTTTTGAATGACTTCACCGTATAACAAACCGTATAATTATGTCTGAATTTTTGAACTTGGCCTGAAGATAGTAGTTTAACTTTTGTTTAAAACTGCAGCCGTCCTAATTGGTTTGGAGAAACAGCTGAAGACAGAAGTTCTGTAACACCTATTTATAGTGTCTCATCAGCTTTGGATGCTCTAGTAACATTACATTTTAAATTAGAAAGTTCATGAGTTACCCCATTGAATCCCTTTGTTACTGTCCAAACTTGTGTAAATCTTTAACCCACATAATTTTCAAAAAGTGTACAAAATGTAGCATTATAAACATTTATTTATTATTTAAAAAACTTATAAATTTCCACCAGTCTAAGCTGAAAACCTCCCTTTCCACATTCCTTCAATACGCTAGGCAAGGGTCCAAGAGAATCACCTCTCAGATCCATCCTGCTGCCACAAGCCCGTGACGTGGTGAGCGTGGTTATACGCGTCAAACGTCAAACAACGTCAACGCCTGAGCCTCCGACATTGTTATTGAATTAGAAATACGTTAGTCAAAGTCACATTATTGACGTTGTCATTGATACACAATTAACATTCCACTTCCCACTAAGTTAGATTGTATTGTAAGACAAAATATCCAACGTTTTCATCCAATCTCACATTACCATACACATTCCCGATACAGAAGATGTCGTTTGAGGTGATAACAAATGATTAAACAACTGCTTAGGATTTCGTGCTTTGACTTCGTACATCTATGACTATGTAACCTTGAAAAAATACAAATCACTGTCAACACGAAATGGCGGCTTCGACAGACTAACGACGACGGTCCCGAAACACAAATGATAAATTGTTGTTCTTCTATATGTCTGTAAGACAAATCAAATTCCAGTAAATATAACTTGTACTATAACGTTTGTAGAAGAATTTAAAAATTGTTAACTTTAAACTGACCTTTATTAAATTTTGGTTTATACATAACTTTACTTTTAACCTTATTTATTTACGGAAAACAACTTGAGTGAGCAAAGTTTTAGTCGTGCGGGGCGCCCGACAGTTTCGTAACCAACGTTACAAACCCTGCGTAGCTCCTGTTTTAGTTAAATCAAGAAGTTTTCCCTGCACCTTTGAATATTTCAAAGGAGAGAACTTTTATACTTACTAAACATGGTTTAAGACGAATTTTTTGAATTTTTAGACGGAATTTTAGAGCTTTTCATAACTCTAATTGTTATAATTTATTTCTATACAAATTCTATATCTTTATACAATATGCTACTGATAACATATACGATGTGTTTCCACCGAAACGTTGCACACAAAAAGTACTCGTTAGTAGCGTTAACATGCCTCATCCCACATGTTTAACCAGGATTGAAAAGACACAGGATTTTTCAGACACTCAACGTCCAACACCGATTCACTGGACCGCATTTTCTGCTCGGGCGTTCCTCGCCATGCAGATCACACTTTATTCTGCTGCCTGCAGCCCGAGCTGGGAAATACTCCTGATGGAGGCCAATCATGTGTGGTATTTGTGAACGTGATCAGTGTGAGTATGATGGAGAGGATGGAAAGAGACTATGTGTTTAATTTCTTCCAGGTACCGCGCCAAAAAGGATTACCTAGACCTAGTGGACTAGTTCCTTGTGTTTCTTAAAAGCTGGCTAAGGAAGGTACAAGCCCTGTGGGCAATGGGCATAAGCCAATATAAGGTTAATAAGGTGCCTAGGTTATGTAATGTGATAAACCGTCCCAGGTTAGAACATAGACAAGTAGAGGAGGTTTTTTGTTGGTATAGCAATATGAGTCCCACAACAGAGGCTAGCTAATCGTTTTAACGTTTTGATAATAAGCGGTCAAAGACCTAGTATTTTATTGTATATATTTTAAATGTATATGGCAAAACATGAACTTACATTTTGTGGGAGAAATACATTTAGATATACTACTATCTACTTGTAAGAATACATGAGAGTAAATTCAACAGACCATAGTATTAGAAAGAAAGAAAGAAAAAGAAAAACAAGCTTTATTTTCTCATTCATACAAATTACATGTAACCAAGTAAAAGCATAAAAACACAATGGTTAATCAGTAACCATCTGTTGTGGTTGGAAAAATAAAAATTTAACAAATATGTAAAAGTTGTGAAATGAATATGTTTTTAAAACATTTTTACAACAATTATAAATAATTAAGCCTTTAAAGTAAAAAAATTATATAAAAAATGCTAATTATTTGTTTTTATCTTTTTTCATATAAAGTATAAATATAACTTAAAAGACCATTTAAACTTGCACTTGAAATACAGATTTTTTAATTTAGCATCTATAATTGCTGCACAATTTATTCTAAAATGAGGTAATTGTAACCCTCAATATAAAAAAAATGTTAACTACTATTATATTCTAGACAAAAATAAACTCATTAATTAACTCCCATCTATATTTCCATGCGGCCTTCAGATATTTTGAGAGCGCCAGCCAATTCCTACCGTTTAAATACTCCTCATACTAAATTTGATTAAGAGATTAAGAGAAATTTGATTATGAAACACTGTCTCATTTTCGTTCAAATTGCATAGCGATCATGAATAATTCGTTTCAATCCAAGGCTTGAAGTTTAAATCTATAAGCCCTGGCTTTAATGGCTCAAGAGATAACGTCTATATCGTTATCGTGTATTGGACTCCTCTCGCCAAGGTCAAAGCCAAGGGAAAACAGCTGTTTGTGGAACAATGGCGTACGGGCCCTACCGACACACTCGGTCTACCACGTGGCTTTTAGCTCTCCTACCACTCTTGCTAATTGCAACGCTAAATCTCCCAAATTCACGGACTCGAAAATTAAATTAAAATTTTGATCACATTTTTGACCAGACATTTTCCAATCACGGATCCAATAAATGTTGTTTCTAATAACTTATTTAGCTAGGACGTATGGAAGACGGTAATTTGGTAAAGATAGCACTTTTATAATATAATTTAAATTTAAAGCCAGAGTATGAAAGAATAAATTTTCTAAACCCGTTTTTAAGTAGAGAACAGAGTTGGGTGTATCGTAAGGAAGACGAAATAATTTTGCTGTGAACAATTTTAGTAGATTCCACGCACTCGCTTTCCTTAACCCCCCAAACCTCAGCACCGTAACATACAATTGACCTTACTACTGAATTGAAATACACGAGTTTGCTGTTAAGAGGAATTTCACGAGTTTACTCTTTTATTTTCCAATACTGAATTTAAAGTAAATTTTGCCACGCTTGACTTTTCTTTTAAATGAAGATTCCATGACAATGTACTTGTAAAGGTGATACTTAAATACTTATAATTATTTACCACCTAAATTTGTTCACTCTTATACCACCACTTGTCAACTTCCTGCAGCTTTCCACTATTCATAAAAACCATGAATTTTGATTTTATTAAAATTACTTTTAAATTCCAAGTTTCACCATACCTCTCTAAGTTTTTAATCTTATGCTGCAATACCGTAGCGGTTGGGGCAGGCAGAATTATGTCGTCCGCATAAATAAGCATGTTTATTTTGTTTCCTTCGAAAATACACCCTCCACCCACCGCGTCTGGCAGGTCATTCACAAACAAGCAAAACATGGTTGGACTTCCTATACAGCCCTGTCTCAAGCCTATTGAGGTGTCGAAGATCTCTGTGACACCATCTTTACACCACACTCCCGCCAATGTACCGGTGTAATAATTGTGCAAAACAATTGTCATCTGCGTGGACACCCCGAGACACGACAATTTATAAATAAGAACTCTGCGGTCAACGGTGTCAAATACAGCTTTGACGTCTATAAAATATACCCCCGTCGCAGCAAACCTGCGTACTCAGCGAATTTCCAATGCAAAATATAAGTCTTAATACCACATAAAGCCGCATACCAAGTTTCATAAAAATATATTAAAAAATAAGCGATATATCAAATTTGAATTATTCTCTATAACAATAACATTGGGGATGAGTACGCAGGTTTGCTGCTACAAAAAACAACAAATATAGGGTTTCTTGTAAATATCAATATTACTCAACTAGGTGAAGCCACATACCAAGTTTCATCAATATAAGTTCATAAATAAGCGATATATGCAATTTTGATTATTCTCCATAAGAATAACATGGAAGATGAGTACGCAGGTTTTCTGCAATAAGGAACACAAAAAATGGGTTTTTATGCAAATATAAATAGAACTCAACTAGGTGAACAAAAATTCCAAGTTTTATTAATTTATGTTCATAATTAAGGGATACATTACATTTTACTTATTCTCCATAAGAATAATATGGGGGCTGAGGACGCAGGTTTGCTGCTACGGGAATTATTGGTAAAAATCGGGTTTTTTGTGAAAATAACAATAGACCACAACCAGATGAAACCATATACCAAGTTTTGTTAGAATACGTTAGAATACGCATAAATAAGCGAGCTATAATTTTTTACTTATTCTCCATAAGAATAGCATTGGACAACGTACTGTGTTTAGCACTTTCAATATCTCTGTAACCATTTGACGTAGAGCAATGGTCAAAACACCAAATTGTGCGTCTTTTTAAGTTGATTCCAATGGAGGAAACTAAAATTTGACTTTTTCAAAAATTATATGTAGAAAACTCAAAAAACCCATTTTTGGGGTACAAAACCCCCCCAAAATACCCCTTCGGATAGTCCGATCTGTCTGGTTTTCGAACTTAAAGTCATGAAATGCTGCTTTACACGCTTATACCAAATTTCGTCAAAATAGGATTATTTTTACGAGAGTTATCGCACCCACGGACACACACATATATATATATATATATATATATATATATATATATAGTAGTGTGGGTTTGCGGGTTTTGCGCCGGAAGTGACGTCATCCGGTCACGTGACCGGATGCGCTGAGTCATGAAAGACGTCATCTGGGGCTGAGCCAGTGACGTAGGCGGTTTTGTGACGAAATGAGTTAAAGTTCAAAGTTCAAGGTCACGGGGAGGTAATTTTAAAAAAGTACTACCTCGCACGCGTAAAATCCGATTGTGATTCGATAGTTTTAATTCGATAAAATATCGAATGAAAATTATCGAATGAACCAATCGAATGATACGAGTGCGAGGTAGTACTAATACAAATATTACTTTATTTTTATTTACAATAAGTTATGTTTACAATAATTCATGTTTACAATAGTTCCCCGTTGTTGGTTGTCATCGATGTTGTTGATCCGGACGAGTTGCGGCCATCACTTCGCTTTCTGAAGAAAGACGGTATATACTTCGATTCCTGCGCAGAGTCCATGTTGTTTTTTGATGCGTAAAGTTCCAAAGATAAATCGTAACCGGACGCAATGAGAAGTCTTAACTCTTCATTAAAAACCTCGAGGTCTTGGAAAGTCGCCAGATGAATAGAGTCATAATGAATACACCTAATTTTAATGGACATTTTAATACAATGTTTTACGTTTGTGAAGAGCACTCGATGTTCACCAGTCGAGAGCCGGAGGTGTACTGACTATTCGCTAGCTAGCGTTCTGGTATCAAACAAAATGGTGGGGCGGAGAAGATGGCGGACAGCAGATGGCAGGCGGCAGGTGGCAGCTGGTTGCTACTACATTCGCCGCCACAGTAATGCAATCCTTCGGCGTAATTCTTGTAGTTTATCTTGTCGGTTCATTTGATACGTTTTACATCTACATATGCAATAGCTGAAACACTTGCACTTACGACAAGCTTTCCCGTCAACTTGATCGCCTGGTATTTTAAAACATTGTAACTCGCAACAATATGTCTTCAAATTGTTATCGAAAAATAAATTTTTCATAGGTGACACCGACATGTTAGCTGCAGCGTGTGTTGGACAAGACTGAGACTAACTTCACTGCTCCCTCTCTTTTATACCTCTTCATAAGTTAACCCTGAATGAAAGTTCAAGGTCATCCATTTGAATTTTAAAAAAAGCAACACAGCAGTATATAAAATAATATACTGCTGTGTTGCTGTTTTTATTTTTTTTTATTTTATTTTATTTTATTTTTTTTTTATTTTCTTTATTAAACAAACATCTTACAATACAATAAACTTAAGTTTAACATTGATAACTAGAAATACAAACAATAAAATACAAACAGAGACATTATGTACAAGGATGCGTGATGTGCAGAGTGAGTTCCGTCGAGTTGTTGCCGCTTACACCGTGTGATACCAAATACAACGTCCCCGGTTGAATATCTCGCAAATCTTCATTTTGTAGCAGTTGAACAAATCGTTTTGGAAGAAATACTTGAAACTTCGGCTCATCTCCTGGAGAGAAAGGTCCTTCGCTCAATGAAACTAGAATTGCTTCTCCATGTGTGGTTTCCACTTTCTTGATGTTATGAATAATGTAGTGTTTTTGTTCTTTTAGTTCTGAACACTTTTTAGTTAGCAGAAGGTCGGATTTTGAATGAGTGTTGAATTGATCAACCAGTGTTTGTAGAAACTGTTGTGATGTCATCTTCGTCAGTGGTGGTTGTGGTGTCTTCTGTGATGTTGCCTCTTCGGAGTCTCGAATAATACTCGTGCCGGAGCGGTGTTGGCTCCTCGTATTTATAGGCCCCGCTACCCCCACCACATTCCGGTTCTTTGCTACCCCCACCACATTTCTGCGTTTGTTCCAAGTAAGCAGCCAAACGATATGCGTTGTGCAATGCGCAGTTTAATTGTCCGTGTTTAGGATCTTTTGCAGCAACACAAATATTACCGAGATTAATGTTAAAGTCCTTACCGATGGTTATATCGAAAACATCACCGTGCGTGTACTTTTGTATCCAGTTCCTTTTTTCTAATCCTCTTGTGTATATATGTGAATATTGTTTGCAAAAGTTAAACATAATACTGTGCAGATTACTGTAGCTTATAAATCCTTCATACCAATGTATGTGATGAAAGTAGTTTGTTATCCATTTGTTTGTACTTTTTGCTTTGGCGTTAAGGTTGTTAAAAGAAAAAGGAGCTTCAAACGTGAATGGGTAAACTACAAATGTAAGCAAGTCTAAAATTACTAATTCCTTGATAATAAACCTATCATCATTATTTCGAAATGCTTGAAATTCTATTACACAAGGCTTTACACTCACTTCTTCATCCCCTCCGCTCATCATGGCACCTAGCGATCAACTAAACTGTTTTCCACACCACGGTAGGTTAAATACCAGGCCGTACAGTTGCAGGCGCGTTGGTGTATATTTAACGTGGGCACCGTCCCCAATAGGCCTACCCCACGTGTGTTCTTCTTTACTAAGTCAAACTTTAGTCTTTTTTAACTTCTTCTTCTTGTGTTTCGTTTTCTTCTTCTTCTTGTTTCTCCGTTTCTTCTTCCTGTGTTGTTTCTTCTGTAGCTTCTGTAGCGATTTCTACAAGTGGTTCAAAATCCTTTAACTTTCTCCACATGCAAACTTCATGAGGTATTCTATTAAAAATAGATGTATCCACAGGTCCGTACACGATGGTGCTATCAGGTTGTTTTTCCAAAGTATCGACCAAATATTCTTTAATAATAGCGCTTGCAAATACCAACTGTCTCATGTACCTTGTAATAGGTTCTGTTGCGTAGTTTAAAACGTAGAATTCTTCACGTGACAGTAGAATCTTATTTTCATGTTGAGTCAAGTCTCTAATTCGCACTTGTAGTTGTCCACGATGTTTAACAATATCGATTTCATTGTCACAATCCAAAAGTCGAATATGTGTTTTCCTTCCACACAAACTGTTAGTTAAATAACATTCTATTAAATGTACATGTTTCAAAAATGACTCCCAAGCATTTTGCGAAAATAAAACCTTTTTTGTTCCATGGTGTAGTATTACTGTAGGGGAATAATCCAATGACTTCATCAATCCAACTGATACACTTTTACTGATGCATGCTGAGATGGGGTAAAAGATTCGCAAAAAAACTTCAGTTAAAATGTGAGGAGGAATATTTTCTTCAACTTTCTTCTTCCTCTTTGGTACTACCTTTGATGGGTCTGCATTACTTTCCTCCTCTCTATCTCTTTTACCAAACTTTAAAAATGCAGTTATTTCCTTGATGATTTCTTCTTCACTAGTATTATCACGTTCCAATAACGGTGCTACCTCTGCATCACCTTGTACAACAGATGGAGAACTCATTTTGTAGAAGATGTTGCCCATGCGACGATAGACGATCAACTGAAGACCTGCATTGTTGCTCCGCTATTTATAGGTTAGCGACAGTGGCGGTGCCGGTGGTGGTACAACGTTTTACAATACCGTCTTTACGATACCAGTCAACGGTGTGTATGTAACAATTTTATCGTGCAAAATTAAACAATACGCAGATGTATTTGCAGGTACGTTTTCTTGAAATTCCATTTCTATTTTTATATCAACACTAGACGATTTTACAGATTCGTTTTGTTTGGAGCAATCAATTACAACAATCGGAGCTTTCGATTCAAACTGTACGGGAAATAGTAGAGGTGTGTTTGTTTTGCCGTAATATGAATTTTGGAACCTAGCGTACATATCGTATAAAACACTGTACCTTTTTTTATCAAAAGAGATATTAAAGTTGTCGTAGGGAAAGAATTGTGAATTCAGGAACACTTTACAGTTTGTTAATTTACAATGGTCAAATTCACCAGCATTTTCAGTTAATATACTTTTTTTCTTTGTTTGTAATCCAAAGATTACATATCTCGCTTTTTCCAAATGAGTAGAAGTTTTTACAGTCCATGTATGCCGTTGTGTTGAAGGTAAAACGGGGTATTCATGAAACTCCCAGCTTCTGAATGGTATTACAATGTCTCGATCTGATTTTAACTTTCTTAATAATGTAATCCTGTGTTCATCATTTAGTCGCACATGTGGTACTCTCCAAACAATCTTGTCTAATGTTAGTTTCCAGTCTAAATTGGCTTCAGTTGTTCCAGCAGATGCTTTAATAATATCATTATCGTTTGATGACCTTAATAAAACTAGTTCTTGTTTTACATTTATTATTATTCTTCTGTAATCTTCAGCAAATCCTAAAAGTAATCTTAAAGGTACGTAAAAATCAAAGTTTCCCGAAGCGTCAGGAGTAATTATACTTTTGTCTGGTGCAACCCATCCTGCAACAGCTAACAGATTCTTCTCATTTGGTGTTAAAGACGCTAATCCTTTTAATGTACTGGAAATTCCAACCTTTTTTGTTGAATCGACTGTAACTCCTGAAATTTCATATCTAATCTCGTCAAACAAAAATGCCATAGGATTATTTATGAACGGAACAGTGGTTCCAACAGTACCGTCAGCTTTTGTTACTTTTCCTTCAATATATAAATAACTTTCGCATGGAAGAGTATAAATGTCTTGTTGTTGTATAGGAATCCTAATTTCATCGTTATTGTTTAATTTGGACGAAGCGTAAGGGTTGTGCGTGTGATATTCCTTTTCCCATAAGGTCTCGTCGAATGTTGGGCCCTGCGCTATATCCAGTATATCCATTGTTAATGACCTTTAATTCAATTTCTTCTAGAAAACGAATGTTGTCACTTGTTAATCCTTCTACAGCTGATGAGCTACTGACCTCTTTGCTGGTTGGCTCTCTCTTTTTAAATGATAACCCCATTATCTAAGCGGATGATTTTATATGTATTCTTACAGTAATAGCTTCTCCTCGAAAGTCAATAAGGTTTCCGTCTTGATCCACTATGTTCAGCACGATGTCTGAAATGAAACTGGTGTTTAACGGTAGGTACACAAGGTTTTGAGGCTTTTCTACTATCTTGAAACCTGGTGCGACTGATGGGTAGAATGTGTGTAATATATGCCGATTTTCTCCATCTCTGTAGGATCCTTGTATAATGTTACATGTAATGTCTATGCTGTTTACTTTGATGATCGTCACAGTTCTATTCCCAGAATGAGTTGTATTAGGTTCTAATACCTTTGTTTCCTTAGAAAACCCCAATAAACTACCAATTGAACGTTCTTGGCCAAAATCAATATAATACTTAGAAGTAATTTCGGCTTTCATTGTATTGTTATTGCCTTTTATCGTTATATTTTCTTTTCCCATATGTTTTTGTATAACTTCATTTATATTATCAATTTCATAAGCTCCTGTTGGTAAACTGAATTCTTCCAAAGGTGAATATTTTCCTTTATTATCTTTTGTCTTGTAATAATGTATTTTGTTATTAATTCCTTCACTAACGTTTGGAATAGAGTTATATGTTGTTAAATCCAATAATGCGGCTTCCCATAGTCTTCCTTTTTGCAAACGTAGCGCTGGAAACAGAATACTGCGCAAAGTACATGAGTTACCGGTTAATGACACTGTATACGAAGACATCTTAAAGTTGACTAACACTTTTAGCTAAAAAGTCTAAACATAAATGACCGCAAATGGATGTATCATCAGGTTGTTTTCTTGTATAATTGTAAAAAACATTTTCTGCCGCACGAAAGTATTGTTGAAGTTCTTTCGGTGGTGGAAGGTTTCCAAAACTGTCGAAATAATAAATCGTTTCACCAAGTTTCTTGTAACACACCCAATGAGTGCCTAATCCTTCACTATTATCCAAATTTACTATACCAGTCTCATTTTTCCACATTTTAACCGGTAATTCATCTTTCATAAATACTCCTCTAAAAAATGGGATTTTCAAACAAGAAGCATATGTAATCAGTTCTTCATTGGTTAATTCTTTGTTTTTAATTATTAATTGCTCTTTCTTATTTAATACACACGATACGGTCTTAGGTATAGTCCTCCTCCCTTTTTTATCATTGACCATATTGTTGGTTTCTTTTTACCTTTACCACTAGTAGATCGACGTTTTCTTCTGATATTACCTCCTTGTTTCTTAGCGGGTCTTTTCCCACGCCTTCTTCTCTTTCCTCCTCCAAACGTAGTTTTTGCTTTCATTGCTGCTGTTACTGCTAAAGACGATGCTTTTTCACCAATACTCGCGTCACTAGATTTTACTCTTTGCCAAGCTTTCTCAGAAAGTGCTCTATCTGCTATTGATCTATTTTTTGTATCACCAAATTTGGAATACGCTATATCGTGCTGTTTACAAGCCTGATCAAGCTTATTTATTCCAGGATCTCCTCTAGCAAGCCGTTTCTCTAATTTGGTTCCAGGACCACAATATTGATATCCTCCAGGTAAATGTAATTCCACAGGTAATAAATCAATCGCCTTGTTAACTATAGCTCCAACCGGTTTACTTAATAGAGAAAATGCTGTTGATGCTATTCCCCTTCCTCTCTGTAATCTCTCTCGATTATGACTGATGCGTTTAGCCCTCGGCATGACTATTTATAGCCAAACTTACAGTCAGTAGGTGCACTCTATAAATGTTTTACAATGAATGTAATATTAGTCTTGGCTTCTTGTATTATATATACTGTTTAAAATCCATTTATTATATAGAAATGGATTAATTAATTAAATGTAGACATAATAAATAAAAGTAGTAAAAATAGAAATAAGGTGTAATTGAAGATGTTTCAAATGTTTCTCCGCTGGTGATGGTATCGTTGTTTTCGGTAAAATGAATAAAATCTAAATAGTTGTCATGTTCCCTTAGAAACTTGCCACTTAATCGTTGGTAATTAAATAACACATTCCAGTCTAGTTTATCTTTAAAATTGTCAATGTAATTTTCAGAGAGATTTTGATATTTACTTATTACTTCCCAACAGTTATTAAAATTTGATGTCATCTCTACAAGGAAGTTTTCTGAAAACTGTTGTCTTTGTAAAATATGAATCCAGTTAACTCTGTGAAAATAAATTCTTAACATAGTCATTGTGAAGAGGTAGTGTATGGAAAGTTGTTCCCAATCCATATATCTATCAAACCGTTGAACAAAACCATCTGTCAGCACTCCTTGGGGAAATCTCGGCTCTTGAGATATTAAACTCCACGCAGTAATATTGGATTCCATCATCCTCTCTGTATCATCTCTCGAATATAACTGATGCTTTATCCCTTATCATGGGTATTTAAATTCTTTTTTCTCTTATATAATCTTCATCGTTTTCTGTTGGTTCATTAATCACATTCACTTTATCCCCCTTTCCTAATGTCTTGACTTTAGAAGGCTCAGACGGTTTATCTAATTGATTAGGTTTTTCTGGATTGTGTATCTTTTTCCAGTCTAAATAATTGTGGCTGTCAACATCTGAAGCTACAGCTCTTCCTGAAGCCCGATGGATATAATTAAATAAAGCTGCACCAAACCTTTCCATATGTTTTTCATATTCTGTAGTCCATTTCTTGTGTACTATATCAAATATTTTCTTATTTACAGCGTCTCCATCCTGCTCACAATCACCTACATTTGACAATTTTAATTTTTTTACATCATAGCTTGTATCAGTTTCATTCTTTTTGTAAATAGTTAACAATTTTAAAGTCGCTAAATTTACTGCTTCACCATCATAAATGGGATGTTTTATATTGCTTAACCTTTTACCGGAAAATCCCCAATGGTCTTCGTGTACAATCGGGGTTCTTTTATCCATGTATTGTACCGTAACCGCATCAGAAGACAAAAGCGGATCACCAACATTTTGAATTACTTTTCCTTCAAAATTATAATTACCATCAGGTGTTAACGGAAACCCAGCTCTTTTTTCACTATATCCAGATTTTACTCCAAACTCGGAATACCGTCCAAACTTGTCCACACTCATGATGTAACTGAATCGCTATCGTTTAGGTTCTTACTATATATATATATATATATACGTCTACTGAACAATTATTTCTCGTTTTCGCAGTTCATCAACCAAAGCTACCCATTCGTTTTCTAAACCAGTGTGCCCGGCTTCCATAGCTTCATGTAATAACCTCATTCGATCAACTAACTTATTTATATCGTTGTAATATATTATATTGGTTTTATACAAATTTTTTAATAATCCCCTTCCAGATGTAGTAGGATCAGTTGTTTTTCTTTTTTTATGCAAAACATTTAATTCAGCAGAAGATAAAGCTCTTCTTTTAATTGGAGCTTTATTTGATTTCGAGGGGAAAAGACTAGATATAATGTTTGTGTATTTTATTGACCTGTTTCTATGAATAGGTAGTTCTTTGGAATATTTTTTTCTATGTGCATTTGTATACTCTAGTATATTTTTAAACAATTGTAAATCCTTTTTAGTATATTTACCAGGATTATTTTTAAAGATGAGTTCAAACAAACCTGTTGTACCTTTATATTTCTTATCACCAATAACTATATCATCATTTTCGTTTATATCTAACTTTCTATCTCCAATCATTAATCCTTTATCCTCTATTCTAGCTCCATATGTATGATAATTTCGATTAGCATGTGTGCCATGTAACATTTTTAATGTATATTTTCTTCCAAGTGTTCCTTTAAACATAATATCTGTGCCTAATTTGCTTAAGTTGGATGGGTTGATATCCTCTTCTTCTGCTCTTGTATCTTCCGCACTTGTATCTTCTGTACTTGTATCTCCTGCAATGTTCTTTTCCCTTAAATCTCCTATATCTCCGCTTTCTTCATACTCGTCGCTTTCTTCAGATGTTTGTAACTGGTCAGAACTTTCATCATTCTGAAATTCTTCTTCATATTTGGAAATTGGTAGCATTTTGTCTCCTTCGAAGCGAATTGAAGGTCTTTCCATATTTTGTGCTAATCGCTTTAAAGGTTCAGTAACAGGTTTGAATGTTGTTTCTAAAAATTGCTCATTTTCATTTATACCTGATTTTAAAGCTCGGTTTTTTTGTCTAATAGAATCACTAAGTGATTTTATTTCCTTTAATAGCTTTTCCTGGTTAACCATCTTCACATCTTGACGACTTGTACAGTAATACCGCTAATCAGTGTATTAAAACGAATTTATCAAAACCTATTCTATAACGACCATCTTTTATAGCTTGATCTTTCATAATAACCAAAAATCCATACTTTTCCGCCCATGCTTTTCCGCAAAGCTCTTTAAACTTTTCAAATGGCATATCCGCATTCACATGATAGTTATATATATGTTTTAGGTTAGTATCATCTTGTTTGAATACAATTAGAATATTTGCATTATCTCTGATAAGTTGTTTTGGGATTTTGCTATAAGTTTGTCCTATATATATGCTGTCGATGTTATTATGTCTTCCCATGGCAAAGTAGTTTCTAATAGTATCCTGATTTTCACAAGATACATCGTCAAATATAAATACAGAATACGGTTTCGCTTCGTTTGGTTGCATAATGCTATCACTAGCGTTAAATTTGTAAAAATTAACATCAGACACATCAGATAGGATTTTATCCAGCAATTGATACTTTGGTTGATGTAGAGACTTTGAAGAAATATATAGGTTACTAAACCTTAATCCCTGCGGATTAGTGATCAAATTAAAGACAACATTGGTCTTTCCACAGTTTGAGGGGCCACTTACTATACATCGAACAGTGTTTGGAAGTAAACTACCGTGTTTACCATTGTTGATTTTAACGTTATCCACAGTTAAATCATCTATGTTATTAATATTGAATCGATCTTTATGGTGAATAATCTCCATCCTGCTCAAAGGTTAACGATGAAATGAGTTGCTTGTATTAAACCAAGTCCTTTATAGGTATCCATGAATCCTCAGTTTTGTTAAACCCTAACCACCGCACTTTAACTGCGTCCTTTTTTCTTTGTAACACTTTTTCAACAAGATATACATCACCTACTGTTGACTTTAACATTTCATGTCCATAAAATGCACCTTGCAACAAATCTCCTTTGTTATCTTTTAGGATATACGTTTCAGGTACAGTCGGTTGCACTTTATACACTGTAAAAACTTAATTCGTCCAATTGGGAAGGTATTTTTTGGTAAACACTCCCTTATATTTACTAATCCGTACTTTATCACTTACATTAAATTTTCTTGGCTGCATTTTTTCTACTTTAGGCTTTGTATTTTTCTTTATGCGTTTTAATACATCTTTTGCATTTCTTCTATTTACTTTGTTAGGTTTCATACCAATAGTTCTATGAAACCTGTTGTTATAATCATTTATTAATTGTGGTAAAACATCATACCATACGTAAGAACCTCTTTTTGAAAATTGTTTATACAGTGCTCCTTTCAAGGTTCTATTGAATCTTTCTACAATAGCTGCTTTTTTCTCTGAATTTGTAGAATAATGATTTATTTTATATTTATTCATTAACTGTGCAAAGTTTGTATTAAAGTATTCTGTTCCATCATCAGTTTGTAAATGTTTAATTTTGTTTTTATCTCTTTTTATGGCTATTTCCATGGCTTCTGTTACGCTTTTACCAGTCTTGTCCTTTAGAGGCAAAGCGTCTGCAACTTTTGTAAAACAATTAATAATTGTGAGTATATATTTAAATCCTTTGTTTATTCTGCTATGCGGTCGCATTTCAATTAGATCCGCTTGATATAGATCATTTATCCCTTTTATAACAGTATTTCTTCTTGGAAACTTTATTCTTGCAGGTTTGTGTAGTTCATTAATAATCTTCTCCTTCAGGTCTGACATGATGGTTTCACGAAGGCAGCTGATATGGTATTAAATATTCTTTGGTATAAATCTGCTTATATATATATATATATATATACATATAGTTCAAGGTCATTTAAAACTTGTGTAAAAAAAGGGGAAACACAGCTTAACATTGCTGTGTTTCCCCTTTTTTTACGGAAAGGAAAAGGATAAAGGATCTAGGACGATGAAAAGGTTACTCGTCAATAGGGTTGAGGGAGTAGTGGCCGAATGGTAATGTGTTGATTTTGTCTGGAAGTGTTTGTCTTTTGTCGTCATTACAGGATAGCGCCTTTTTAACTTCAGTCACGCTGTACAGCTGATGGTTAAAACTTCTGATGGTGTTGAATTTAGCTGTAATGATGTTATCCTCAAATAAGCATTGCTTGTAGTGTTCAAAATGCACTTCCTTCTTTAAATATAAACTCTTTACACCTTTAGCTTTCTTAATATAGCTATTCTTCTTTTCTTCTTCTTCTTCTTTTTCATTATAGAGTTTCAAAGAATATAGTTTAGACATCAATGCAACAATCTCTTCAAGCAGAACACCATTAGCCTCATCCTTGAATTTGCCTAGTACTTTTTTGTGTCTGTCATTGTCGTAGTTTGGATGATCTTTTGGATAATCGGAGAAATCAAAGTCGTTCTTGTAAATAAATGTACGCAAATCTTTATACATGTCCAATGTTACTATGCGATATATGAAAGCGTCAGTGTCCATATATGTAATAGATATATTTTCTCTTCCGTAGAACGCCACCATTTTGTTGTAGTGAAAATCGTACATGTGTGTTTTTGAGATGTCCAAGATTGACATGCCTATATACAAAGGACGATCCATCTTCACACTCGTCTTCTTCATGGACACTGCTACAAGTTTTTCATTAATAATTATAGATGTTCCAAAATTTGGCTGCTGTACTAGTTTCTGTAATTTTTTTGCGTCGGTAACAAGTTTAACATTTTTGTGTCTTCTTTTGTTTTCCAATGTTTTTCCAAATATCGCATTATTCATTAATTTAAAGAAATCTTTTTGAAAGTCTGATGTAGCTGCTGCTCTTCTGATGGTATTTGAATCAATGTAGGGTTTCAACCAGCATGATTGAGAAAATTCCAAAACTCTATTAATTTTTGTTAGACGTAGTCCTAATTCGATAGCTTGTTGAACCACCCAAAAGTGAGCCACGTAGCGTTGTTTATTATTTAATGTCATCATTAATTTGGGGTGTTTTCCAATTGGTGAAATTTCTGTTTTAGCAAGAAGTGGAAGGTCATAATGAAGATCATGTAAATTTTCTGGGTATTCAAAATCGCAATCCAAAATATATCCAGTGTCACCATGTTTCGGAATTTGTAAAATATCGCCAATAGAGTCGGGATTAATCCATTTAAAGTTATCAAAAGGAAGTGGGTTTGACATTGCCCATCCGTACAGGTTATTTGCATCGAAATATCCTAAATAGGTTGACGGTTTGGTTTCATCGTAATCGGGTAGGTATTTGTTGTTGGCTTTGACATGTCTGGTAACACTTTGGGTCAATCCGCCTCTTACTCCAGCTTCAACCATTAAAACCATGTCAATGTCTGTTAAAAGTTGGAGTTTGCATTTTGTTTCTTTTAACATGGCTTGCCAAGCTAATCCTGGTGAAGTATACGAATGTAGAGGGTCCAAACCGTATGCAGCAAAACAGGTGTTTCGGAATTCTTCCATAACATCACAAAGAAGAGTTACATCTAGTTTGACATAAAAGTCCGAGTAATCTCCTAAGGTCTTCATATCTAACTCGTTCCATACTCGACGTGCGTGTTGATAGTCCTCAAGTGATATTTCCGAATCATTAAGTTTGTTTTTGAAGTGTTCTGGTGAAGGTAGTGATGTTTCATCAAATCTATGCAGTCCATCGATGTAATCATAGGGGAAGACTCCTTTTCGAAGAACCAAATCCATTTTACTATTGGGTACAATTTTGCTTGTTTCTATCAAATCTGTTCTTCTTAGATTTTCAGATAATTTCATGAGGCTTGAAGGCATAAATCTAAATGAATCAACAAACCTTAATTTAATTTTACCCACCTTTTTTGAAAAGCTTATAAATTTTTCCATTGTAGTAGCCAAAACGTCTATTGCTCCATTATCTCTTCCTAGTTCGGGGATTATGAAGTGCGAATCATAACCACTCAGATTGTGCAGAACTACGGGGATAAAATATGGTAGTTTGTAGTTCAAGTTGCAAGCGTTACAGGCTGCACCTCTGTACGCTCCCGTAAGATGATCGTGGTCACGAACTTTAACGTTATCCAGTGTAAAGGTGTTATTACACAAATAACACGTTGTTGTTGAATCATAATGTTGAAGTTCTTCTTCTTCCATAGGTGACATGGGTACCTTTGTTCCATACAGTTCTTCTACCTTTGCAGCTATGTCATACAAATCATCGACAAAGTATTTGGCTGCTTCTTCACCGCGATAAATCTTTGGAGAAGATGATAGTCCATATTTTTGAAGATGGTCTTCAGTCAACGTGGATTTAATTAGTATGCAATAACTGTTTGGTGAATGAAGTTGGTATTTGCTTCTTCTTGTAACGTCCTCTTCTTGTTGTTCAAGCGGATGTAAAGAAGACTCGAAATCAGCGTAAACAACAACAGGTACACGGTATTGTTGTATTACTTTGTCAAATTTTATCTGCGCTCTGCTAGGATGCGGCAATTTAATTCTTACTTCATAGTTTCCATTACATAACCGCTGGTGTTCTACTAACCAATCAGACCCTCCCTTTCTTAGTTCTTTGTTCACGTGACAAAAACATCTTTTGCAAATTGTCATCTTTCTTTTATGCTTAGATAATTGATTAGAAACAAGACTTTCAAATTTTTTGATATACACAAAGTGTGAAATATCACCTTTAGTAATTAATAACAAATCGGTATGATCTCTGCGCTCATTTGGTGTTATACGCAAGGGGTACAAATTGTTTGTCGAATCCAATCCGAAGAGGTTGACAGAAGCTGAAGGATTTTGTTTTTCAAATTTTGAAACGTCTGTTATAGCAACAGGGTAAGTCATCCCTTGGAAATTATATCTATGTTGTACTTCTTCATAATAGTGACTTGGTCTTTCCGGATGAATTGTTACATATTTGGCCAACATAGCATATTTAAAACACTCAGTATCTTGATTTTGTACGTTGACGCAGGATAAGGTATTTCTAATCTTTGTTGGTAGAGGAATGTAGCTACTTCCTCGAATTCCATAGCCGTGTTTGTGTACTCTTAAGTCTAGCCCTGTGATGCTTAACAAATTCCATCCAGAGCCTCTTCCTTCATGTTCTTGTATTTTAGTCATTAGCTCTTCAAAACATTCAGATACGATTGAATCAATATCTGACGAAAACATAATAGTTCGGTTTTTTGTTAAAAACCCTCTCGGTGAAGTTTCATTTTGAATGTTTGTAAATAAAGCATCCATTAATAGTCCAAATTTAATAAAATTTAATCTTTTTAATTCATTTTGCAAAGTGTTGCTTACCAATCCTTTTGCGTTATTTAAAAACTCTTCGAGTTGTAATTTTGCATTGTCAATTTTGAAGTGGGTTACTACATTACCCGGAAGTGCTCGGGCATGTAGTTCTACATTTACTGCTGTTGATGCTGAAGGACGGTGAAGTGTAGACAGAGCATGCGTAGAAGTCGATGCAGCTGATGATGTTGAAGGATGATGAAGTGTAGACAGAACAGGCGTAGAAGTCGATGCAGATGATGATGATGATGTTGAAGGACGGTGAAGTGTAGACATAGCAGAGGTAGAAGTCGATGTTGATGGTGCATATTGAATAACACTAGGTCTGGAATTTTGGTGTTGAGCTAACATTTGATCTATTTCTTTCAATTCTTCTTCTTCATATTCTTCATTTTGGTTTTTGTTATGTTTCAGTTCTTTATGTATCATTAAAATAAATTCATCCTTAAATGAAGACTTGCAAATATCGCAGCGATGCATAATGTAGGTGCGATCTCCACAAGGGTCAAGGCAATAATGAACAACACTGCAAATACCCCTCTATTTATACCCTAGCAAAAGTAATGGGGGTACGTATTACGTGAAGTTTACTATTTTTTTTTTTTTTTTTTTTTTTTTGCATTTTATATTTACTATTGTAGCTGGAGGCTACAAATTTCTGTATTTAGGTCAAGGTCATTGAACAAATTTACCAAAACGGGGAATAGAGCAGTAAATGATTTTATATTAAACCATAAACTGATCTATTCCCCGCTCTGTATTTAACTAAGACAATTTTCTCCAACAGAAACATTTGATAAATTTTAAACTCGGATGTGAAGTTGGATTGTACACATTGCATCTTGATCAACTAAAAATTTCATAAAACAATAGGGATCTTCAGTTGTAGATTCATCTTTAACATATTCAATAGTCAACATTGCCGAACGAAGATCTTGTGGAATTACGTCGACTTTTATGAGTCGCCTTTCGAGTTCGAACCGTTTTGTTATTGATGTAAGTTTTATCACATCATCGATATCGATGAGGGGAAAGCTGTAGCAAACGGAGTTTCCTGGTGGGTTCATCATGTCTATATGATAAATATACACTGTTGCATCGTCTTTAAATAGACGTTCCCCCACCATTAAATGTATAAGTTACCCCACTTTTTTAATCATGTAAATGGGTCAAGGTCATACAACGATATTACCAAAACGGGGAATAGAGCAGTAAGTGATTCTCACTATAACCACAAACTGATCTATTCCCCGCTTTGTATTTAAAGTAAACTATTTGAAGACAACAAAAACTTATTCAGATTCTTCCGATGATAATGATGATGATGAGCTCATATCACTAAATAAGCGACGACGAACACAAAAGTTCCTTGTGACTGGATCTAGAACTACATCATCGATATTAATACTGCTTGGAGGGGTTTCACTATCAACAAGGTCCATTTCCTCCAAGCAAAGCAACTGATGATGAAATTCCGGTTCATTATTATCGACATCGTCGTCGTCAGTCAACAGCTCCAACAGCTCCATCTCTCCAAGATATGGTTCACTGCTAGCAAACTCACTCAGTAGTTCAAGATCACTAAATAGTTCACCTTCCATCTCTGAATCGTCTTCGTCTTCATCTTCGTTTAAATTTAATGGAATATTTTTAATCAATTCTAGTATAGTCTTCTTAGAAGGGAAAATGTTATCTCTGGGCGACATGATTCCAAGTAGCAGACTGATTTACCACTAATACGAAACCACCTTTTATACATGATTTCGGTGGTGGTGGGGGTAAGTGTTGAAAGTGCAAGTGGTAGGGAAAAGTGATAGGGAAGAGGTATTATTGTAACACAAATGATTAAGTCCTGTAAGTGGGTCAAGGTCACCTTATCCTATTACCAGAACGGGGAATAGAGTAGTAAGAGATTCTTATTCAAACCTCAAACTGATCTATTCCCCGTTCTGTATTCCCCCCCCCTTTGGCGTTTTATTTAGTTTATGAGGTTGTGTAATAAAGGCACAGTGTGTAGCCTTCTTGTAATAATTGGACAATTTTTTTCTTCAAAGGGATTGGTTTTACATCTATTTTTACTTCTTCTGTTCCACGAATACCCAATCCTTTGACCTGAACATGTTGGTACTCCGTTAACAGTTGGTAAACACGCTGGATAAAAGTATCCGCTTTAGCAGTAGAGTCAATATAGTGGAGGTATACCATGGTAGGTGCTCTCTTGACGCAATTCAGAACCAAAGTGATAATTGTCTCTGTAACATCGGGCTTATATACCCATCGTTTTTTTTTTGCTTTAATTACAGGTTTGGAACAATATAAAATGTTATATTAATGTTCCATCCTTTATCGACTAACCTTACCATATTACCAAAGATTTTATATAACTTTCTACTGTAGTTTGTTTCAAATGCTTCATTTTCACTACTATAAACTTCACCTGTTGGTCTCCACATGTACAATTGACAACTAACCTCTATATCAAGATACCGTAGCAGTAATCTCCTTACAGCAAGCACCTGATCAATGTTTTCGACCCGTCTGCTAACTATTATAGTTGCTGCAGAGATAGAAGTAGTGGATGCATTCATTTTCAGCAGAGTAATAATTTTTACCAGCGATGGAGAACCTCCTTTATACTTAGTTTAGGTAGTGGTGGGGGTTAGGAAAAGATATTGTTGTAAGAAATAAGAAGATCTTTCATTATTTTTTATCAAACGAATATTTTCTAAGTCCCAAGGTCATTTACACCAGTTGCCAGAACGGGGAATAGAGCAGTAAGTGGTTCTCACTTGGACCGCAAACTGATCTATTCCCCGCTCTGTATTTTAAAGTAAACAATAACTCTTCTCACTATTGAGCAGCCTTTGTTCTTTGAAGCTCAAGTTCTAAGTCTGCAACCAGGCGAAAGTCTGCATCATGCTCCTCCCATTGTTCAGGAGAACGCGGTTGACCACACCACTTAGTAAAGGCGTACCTCATCGCCTCATTGTACTCCTCCAGGATAACATGATAGGGTCTTGGTTGTTGCGTTGTAGACTGCATCGGTGATGTAGTTTGTTGCGGTTGAGACTGAGCACCATTTTCTGCAACCTTATTAATTTTATAAACCTCAGTCATTTCAGCAGCCTCAACAATCGCGTACAACTCCTCTTCGCTAATTTCCTTTCCCCATGTGTTGCTGTTGACGCTCATGACGATACAACTAATAATTATATTCCGAATCTCTCGCTTAAATACCCGCTTACCCCCTCCCCTCTTTACTGTTGAATAATGTCTTTAATATAATATTTCTCCTTTTTCCATTTAAGTTTTATCTTTAACTTAGTGCAATATATCTAAGTCCGTTATTTAGGTCAAGGTCGTTGTAGCATTGTAAAAAAAAGGTGTGGACAACCTATTTACACTCTGCAGCATATGCTACAAATTGTAAATAGGTTGTCCACACTTTTTTTTTTAATTTGGAAAAGACTATTTTTAATTTGGAATACACTTTTTAATCTTTTTTTATTTTAAATGTTTTCCACACACTGAAACCTGTATCATTTCGAATTAAATAGTTCTGTTTGGTAAGTTCTTTGACGTGGAGGTCCATGCCTCTAGGCAACTCTACATAGTACAATTTACCTTCACATTGAACCACCACCTTTGCAAAGCCCTTTGATTTAACAAAAAAGTATCGTTTATTTCTACAAAGCCTATTAATTCGAATTTTGGTTGGTCTCACTGATGGATGGGGTGTAGAAAGAGAAACGGTGCCCTTGTGATTTTGTTTTAAATGTGATCTGCATACTTCTTCATTTAAAACACACGACTTAGCACAACGTTCCCCTTTCCTTGCACCTTTTTTAAAACTGTAGCTGCATCTTGGTGCAGGAAGTATAGACTGCCTTCTCAAGGTTTTTAATTGTTGAAATTTCTCTGAAGGAGATTCGTTGTTAATACAGATCACTGAAGGACGGGAAAGGACACTTACAGAAGGTGTAGAAGGTTTGGTAGGAGAAGAAGAATGTAGACTTGCAGATGGTGTTGAAGAGCCTGGTGTAGAAGGTGGAAGAATGCTTGCCAGCGCCTGCTGAAGAAGCGAAGGAGCTGGTGAAGCCAAAGATGGTGCAGTTGTTTGCTCATCCTTCCTCGGTGATGGAGAAGGTGAGCGAGAAGTAGCCGAAGAAGATGAAGACGACGAAGACGATGAAGAAGATGAAGAAGATGAAGAAGCGGACGGGGGAGCAACGAGGTTTTCTTGAAGTGGTTGCGGTCGTGGAGCAGGCTCCTCAGGAACAATGCATGATAATATTAACGCCTGCCGAAGGATGGAAGGAGCTGGCGGAGCAGATGACGGAGCAGGTGAAGAGTGCTCAACCTTCCTCGGCAAAAGTTGCTTCCTACGGTCAGACATCTCGGGAACTGAACTGCACTCGTGATGTGTAAGCAGCAGAATGATTTTACCACTGGTGAAAATCCTCCTTTTATACCCAGTTGTAGGGGGGGGGGGCTTTAGAGGTTAGGGAAGGAATATTGTTGTAATGTTTTACTAAACGAAAATTTTCTAAGTCCCGAAGTGGGTCAAGGTCATCTGAACATGTTGCCAAAACGGAGAATAGAGCAGTAAGTGATTCTCACTTGGACCACAAACTGCTCTATTCCCCGCTCTGTATTAGGAGAAGAGGACTAGCTTAAAGCTCGCAATTATAGGCAAATAAACCTGATAACGGAACACTAACCTCTCCCCCGAAAAATTATTCACCCAACACACAAACGATATAGTCAGTTAACAACAGTCGCGCACTCTGAAACCGCAAGGACGTTCATCACTGTGTAGGCGTCAGAGTACTACGAACCGAAGTACAATAATACCTGACCAAGGTCCCCTTAAGTTTATTTCCCCGATGATGTATCCTCCAAGATAAGCAAAATGGTCAGTTAACAACAGTCGCGCACTCTGAAACCGCAAGGACGTTCATCACTGTGTAGGCGTCAGAGTTTTACGAACCGAAGTACAATAATTACCTGACCAAGGTCCCCTTAAATTTAACCAAAAATAAGCAAACTGACTGAATCTGTTTCTCGAGAGTAAGGGTTAAGATAGGTAAAGTCATCCGGTTTGCGCGCCGTAATGACTTAAGGTCGGTTTTCGTGCTATACCTTTTTGTAAGGGGTTAGGAAAGGTGTTTATTTGAGAAACATAATCCCCCCTGAGATATTTAAAGACATAAGGTCGGTTTTCGTGCCATACCTTTTTGAATGGGAGCGTGAAAGAAAAGTACATATTTCATTAGTAAATAAAAAACACTTCAAAAACACTTTAAAACCAACACCAAACTAACTACAGTTAAACTAACTACATTTACTAGCAGCAAACTACAAGCGTTATTCTAACATGCTTAATAATACACAGACATGCCTTAAGCTAAGGTAGCATCTCTAATATATAGTGGTACCAACTCTATACTAGAGATACTATTGCGGACAGCGCGGGCAAACAGCTAGCTAGGCTGTCGGCCTGCGACTGCGAACCCTCTGCGGGCTGCTCCCGCTTTTATAGGAATATATCGGGGGGGGGGGGCTTCGACAGTAGTTTGTTCTAACGCTGTATAGCACACTTTGAATTGCTCCAAGTCCGGTAACTGGGTCAAGGACACGTTAAAATATTTTGTAAAATAGCAAAGATGTTACCTTTGCTATTTTACTTTGGAAGAAATCTGTACTACGTTTAAACAAGGGAGACTGTTATCCGTTTTACGCAAAACTCCTTGCACGATCTTTTGATAAAATGGAAAAGATTAATGCCGGAGGGCGATTCCCATTCCACCAAAATACAATGCATATCATTTCTATGCAACGGTCTCAGCTCTATTTTTACTTTTAATTTAATGCCTCGAAACTCATAAGTAAGGATGGACAGAAAGGCTTCTGAAATAGCAAGCTCGGAAGGAACAAGCCAAGTGTTTACACCTACAGCTTCCATAGCGATATGATGATTTTTACCACGCTGTTGCAGTATATATTAAATTTCCCCTTCCATAAATTTTGTGCTAAAACGTGGTTGTGTACATTGAATGTTTCTTGAATATTTTCTAAGTCCTAATCTAGGTCAAGGACACGTTGAAGATAAAAGCATTAAGTGTTAAGCAAACTACAAAACATTCCATCTACAATGTTATTATAAAGCATCAAAATATGGTCAGTTTACAACAGTCGTGCACTCTGAAACCGCAAGGACGTTCATCACTGTGTAGGCTTCAGAATACTACGAACCGAAGTACAATAATCCCCTGACCAAGATCCCCTTAAATATATTTAACTACACATGCAAATGCGCATGGTCTCTCAATTGCGCGTTGGGCCCACACACACTCAAGAGACCTACGCTGCAGCAGGCACTGCAACCCAGTGGGACGTTCATCCTAAAGGGCGGCAGGCTACTGCGCGGAGACGCTTGAAATCTCGGCTTATATAGACGAAAAATGGGAAATAGGGATATTTAGGGGAAAACGGGATAAGGGATAACCCTACTTCGTTGCGGGATTTTGTCGGGAATTTGTCCCTTTCTGCTAAAAAGTTTATCCCTCGACCTTGACCTTGAACTTGACCCAAAAGGGGGGGGGGTTCCGTCAGGGGGGGGGGTTCCGTCAGGGGGGGGGGTTCCGTCAGGGGGGGGGGGGGGGGGGTTCCGTCGGGGGGGGGGGGGGTCCGTCGGGGGGGGGGGGGTTCCGTCGGGGGGGGGGCTTGAACTTGGCCGGGGGGGGGGCCGGATGTAAACCGGTTCTAATTAGTACCCAGCTTTCTATCTATATATTGATAGGGCAAGGTTATCCTTTGCGACCTGCTTTACTTTGTCTGGCACCTCATTCCAGCTTTGGTTCTCAGCCAGTATACACGTGCTCTATTCATTTTCCCTTCCATCCAACAACACCATGTCTTCTCCTCTGACTCCCGAAAAACTTCAACGTTTGAAGGAGTCCTTGAAGAAGTCGACGGAAAGAAGAAGCGGATTTAAGAAACCTTCAGCTTTTAAGTCTGCTCTTAGACGTGATTTTCGGTGTCACCCATTATATTTTCACCAGCGACCCTCAACTCAGCCTCAGCCTTCTACGTCCACAGCTCGACCTTCAACTCCACCACTAACTGTAGATGAGGTGATGGAGCGGACAAGAGTGATGGGGATCAATGATTTGGTGACGCCGATCGACACCTCCAAGGCCGAGTTCCGGAATCTGAAGCGGATGACGGAGTACAAGTTTGTGGCTAGGAACGGGGACCACGTGTTCCTCTTCCAACACACCGACCACTACGTCGAGGTGCGTCTGCCGCAGACTTGTCCACCACCACCCCCTCTGATAAACGACACCCAGGAGTTGTACTTCATGAGACAAGATGGGAGGGTAAAGTGGGTTTTAAAAAATAAAGTTTAAATTAAGCAGCGATCCCTAGACCAACCATTCCTAACCAAACCATCCCTCAGCACGCAAACGGTCCTTTTCAGGACCACCCTAAGCATTTCAAGTTAGGGACTTGGCCTGTACATAGGCAGGAGACTGTTAGTCTTATGTTTGTGTGCAGCCCACTTTGTGAAAATTTCTAAGTCCCAAGGTCCTTGAACATGACCCAAAAAAAGGGGGGGGGGGTACAAAGTTTGTGCAAAGTATGTCATGTGGGTACTCAAATTAAACGGATTGATCGGACGAACAAGTTGGTGCAAACAGAATTCAGATCCGACCAAGGGTATAGCAGCAACAGCGAAAAAACAACTATTTTCAAGGACAAACCTAAATAACTTCTTTATTTACGGTTTAAAGTATATTAAGTGGGTACTCAAATTACGCGGATTGATCAGACGAACAAGTTAGTGCAAACAGAATTCAGATTTGACAACGGGTATAGCAGCAACAGCGAAAAAACACCTATTTTCAAGGACAAACCTAAATAACTTCTTTGTTTTTAGTGCAAAGTATAACATGTGGGTACTTCAATTACGCGGCTTGCCAAGACAAACAAGAAGGTGCAATCTAAATTTAAATCTAACCAACAGTATAGCATCTGTAGCGTAAAACGATGGTTTGAAGGACAAGGTAACGTTGTGGTGAGGGTTAGGTGCCTATCATACACGATAACGCTCCATCATTATTCTTCCAGCTCTTGACGGATGAAAATCTACCTAGAGGATCTGAAAAATGTCGCAGTTTTACAGGAACATGAGGAAGGTGACCTTCAGTAGTCCCCTTGACACTACTTTCTACTTCCCTGACAATGAAGACAGAAGGTCTACACTTTTAGTGGACAATGAGCGGTTTCGTCGAAGAATAATCGAGGTTGAAACACTTTTAGCTAGTTGTTTGCTTCGCAAAAAGAACCATATGAATACATGCACCGGTTTAGATCATAGTAGCTGTTATACTTATACAGCGTTGAAGCGCAAACATTATTGAAGTTTTTAGTTACGGAGCTAAGGTCTTGACAGTCTAAGAGCTAAACCCTAACTAACACATGTAAACTAGTTATTGTGCGATGTAAAACTTGGTGGGGAGACTGGTGTAGTGGGGGGACTGGTGTAGTGGGGGGACTACCATATGCCGCACACTTGCCACCTGCCGCCTGCCACCTCCCACCAACCATCTGCTTCGTTCTACTACACTTTTACCCCCACCATTTTGTTTGATACCAGAACGCTAGCTAGCGAATAGTCAGTACACCTACGGCTCTCGACCGGTGAACATCGAGCTCTCCGAGACGCTCTTCACAAAATAACAATATCATTTCACTCAAGGTCTGATAGATGTTTCTATTTCATTGCCGTCACGTATTATTTCCTCCTGACAGCAATGAAATGCAAACACCTAACAGAACAGATAGGTGTCAAAAACACAACATGGACTCTGCGCAGGGATCGAAGTATCTACCGTCTTTCTTCAGAAAGCAAAGTGATGGCCGCAACTCGTCCGGATCAACAACATCGATGACAACCAACAACGGGGAACTATTGTAAACATGAATTATTGTAAATAAAGTAATATTTGTAATATGAATTATTGTAAATAAAATAAAGTAATATTTGTATTAGTACTACCTCGCACTCGTATCATTCGATTGCTTCATTCGATAATTTTCATTCGATATTTTATCGAATTAAAACTATCGAATCACAATCGGATTTTACGCGTGCGAGGTAGTACTTTTTTAAAATTACCTCCCCGTGACCTTGAACTTTGAACTTTAACTCATTTCGTCACAAAACCGCCTACGTCACTGGCTCAGCCCCAGATGACGTCTTTCATGACTCAGCGCATCCGGTCACGTGACCGGATGACGTCACTTCCGGCGCAAAACCCGCAAACCCACACTACTATATATATATACAGTTTCAAACGAATGGTGTTTTTGGGGTCTGAAGACCTCAAAACGAAAAGTTATCATGGGCCCGGGCCTAGGTCTTACCATGCCGACTACGGTAATAGCTTCTTCCCTATAGGGGAAATTCGCTAAAACGCGTACAATTTGCTACCTTTCGTCGATAACATTAACTTTATCATGCAAGATAGATTTAAAATATTGTCTATAGTCGAGTATCCGTGACGAAATTCTGCCTGAAACTCAATCATTATTTGGTCTTACCAGAGCATAGTATAAATGCAATACAGTATTATTGAGCAGAATAACATTGCAAGGTCAATCACTTATCAGAGAACTTAATTAATTAATAGTCCAATGAAAAATCCCAGCTTGATCCAAACACCATCCTTTACAACATTTTGTTTAGAATCGCGTGGTGACCCTCAAACCACGAGCCAAGCACTCTGACAACTACGCTATCTATCCAGTTATATTTTGTGTGCGCATTTGCCTTTCTCTTACCTTTCATGAAAAATCTTCTAGATATTTAAAGTGTGTTAATTTTTTATGCTTACCATTGGGATCTCGTAAACCATAACAGTTACTGTACTATTATTTAATTAAATACTAGGAATAACGTTATGTGAAAGGCAAAATTTATTTACATTCAACACAATAAACAACGTATTATTATTTATCTTAAAACAGAACATATGATTATAACCAAACACCTGTTTGGTGAGAGACCAACACAGCTACAAGTAAGGTTAAATAAGCAAAGTAGTGCGTAGTTATAAACTAAATAAAATGATGCAAATAAATCGAAAACATTTCACCAAACTCGTTTCTGCGCTCAAAAAAACATGTTTTAACTCAAACAATAATGTTACATAACTTTATTATTTTATCAAGTTACAAAAACAATTTCAGATGAATGTTATGTGAAATTTTACGTATATCTTGAGTACTTAGCTAAAATCAAATAATATACTTGGCTTCTGATATAAAACGATCAATTCAAGCATCTTTAATGCAAGTACGGTGTTTTATATTTTTATTTTAAATATATTTTCCCCTGATTACAAAAATACGACATGTGTGATATTTTACTTGAGAAAATAAGTCCATGATTTAACGAAAACCTGGACGTAATCAGCTGTTGTGACGTAGATGGGCTCGCTCGCTAGCCCAGCCAATGACATGGATGCGAACCTTACTTTTTAGTCTTCTTAAATGTTATTTTTTCGATCATATGATAAAGACATTGTTTGTTTACTAATATTGCACCCATCTACGTCACATCAGCTGATAATGCACACACCTCTCTTCTATACATCTTGTGTTGTACTGGTTCGCCCATAAAAGTATTCAATTTACGTTTTTCAGCTGATTTACTGAAATCAGCTGATTCGCGGAGCTATCAGCTGTTTACAATGTAAGAAAACAACGTTTTTGTAACAGCATTAAAATATATTTCTTAGCAATTTTCTTAAATTTTTAAACAGTTGATTATCAGCTGAATCAGCTGTTTTCAGTAAATCACCGAAAACATAAATTTAAATACTTTTATATGCTTTTATGTTGAAGCCGGTACAACATATCCATAAAATGGATGCCAAAAAGAGTTTCGTTAAATTATGGACTTATTTTATAAATAAAATATCAGTTATGTGGTATTTTTGTAATCAGGAGAAACATATTTTTCAAATACAATTATATAAAAAACACTATACTTACATTAAAGATTTTGGACTTGACTATTTTTGATCAGAAACCAAGTATATTATTTATTTTAAGCTAAATATACTAATTTGACGTAAAATTTCAAATAGCTTTGATATGGATTTTTTTGTATCTTAAAAAATTAGAAATTCATAAGCAATTTTTATTCTGGTAAAGTTTTTGAGTCAAGCGAACGAGTTTGGTGGAGTTATTCAAGAAAGGTTACGAGATCCCAATGGTGAGCATAAACAAATGAACACACTGTGTTATATATTTTTAATAGTTAGCATATTTAACACCGATTTCACGGATCTGTATATTATAGTTTTTTGTCACATCACTGATGTAACACAGCTCCTATACTGATGGCTATCTGACATAAATTGGTTAAATTAACCGAACTAGGCCACTGGTTATCGTGTCGAGGGCTTTCACCTTAGGACCAAAGGAGTTAGGGGGTTTGTGCAGTCGTCTGTATATGGGTCAAACCTGTACGCTTCATGTCTTCCAAAATGATTTCTCCACTTAAAAGCTCTTAAATTGGTTTGCATTTCAAACTTATACAAGGTGTTCGGAAAAATGTTCCAATAATTTAGAATGTTATTGTTCACATACAAATAAACACAAAATTTCCCAAGAACATATGTCCTAAAACCTACAGTTTTTCGTCTATCTGTCTGTATGTGTTTTTTACATAGTTAAACATAACTTATTAACCACTTAAAGTATCAATTTCAAACTTCGTACATGTCTTACATATAATACGACCTATTTTGGTATGTACTTTAAAATTTTTACTATGTAATATTTGATAATTGCTTTAATATTTGTTTTTAAAAGTTAGATGTGCTAAAAACCGTAATATTTATCAAAAAAAAAACTGTAAGAATAAAAAAAATTGTGTCATTTTGTCCTTTAACATGATGTTTTCGTCAAGAAATTGCAAAAAGAACATGTTTTAACTTGTAACAATTAAAATTGCTCAGTTATTTAGAATCATAAAGTTAAAATCTTCATATTATAATTTTAGGACAAAATGACACAACTTGTTTGATCCTTAAAATTTTTAAATAAATACTATGGTTTTTAAGATTTTTAGCTTTAAAAAAGAAAAATGGCCGCATTATGAAATGGTATAAAGTAGGAACTTCATATTGCATTCCAAAACTGGTTTTATGACATGTAGTACACGTACTAAGTTTAAAGTTGATATCTTAAGTGGTTAAACAGTTATTTTAAATTATGTAAAAAAACACATACAGACAGATAGACTTAAAACTATAATTTTTAGGACATATATTCACAGGAACCTTTTTGTTTATTTTTATGTGTACAATAACATCCTAAGTTAATGGAATGTTTTCCCTGAACACACTATATAATAAGTATGGTAATACAACAATATTATTTATTTTAAACATTTTCCAGAATTATATACTACAAAAGCCTCTTGTCTCTCGGTAAAAATAATATCCCCTCAAAACCAGTTGTTGTTTATTTACATCACAACGCACAACCTTTAGAAAGAGAAATGCAAATCTCGTTAGTGTTATGCGAACAAGTGTCGGACATTAGATGATATCTGCCCTCGTCAGAGACCGTGTAAATTGTCATAACAATCTTCAATTATTATTTCAGTTTGTTTCAGTGTCATATTGATTTCTGAACGTAGTAAGGAATATAATAGTGCCAATTATAAGGTTGTAGGATTATCAATTGTAAATTTAAATTAATTTCCAGTCGTGGAAAGTGCTTATAGCAATAAAACATTTTGAGATATATAAATTATTGTAGTTTTTAGCGAATTTCCCCTATTGGGAAGAAGCTATTACCGTAGTCGGCACGGTAAGACCTAGGCCCGGGACCATGATAACTTTTCGTTTTGAGGTCCCCAGACCCCAAAAACACCATTCGTTCGAAACTGTATGTATATATATATATATATGTGTGTGTGTGTGTGTGTGTCCGTGAGCATGATAACTCTCGTAAAAATGATCCGATTTTGATGAAATTTGGTATAAAGGTGTAAAGCAACATTTATGGCTTTAAGTTCGAAAACCAGCCATATCGCTCCATCCAAAGGGGTATTTTGAGGGGGTTTGTACCCCAAAAATGGTTTTTTTTCGATTTTTTACATGTAATTTTTGAAAAAGTCAAATATTGGTTTTTACCATTGGATTCAGCTTACAAAAACACACAATTTTGTATTTTGATCATTCCTCTACGTCAATTGGTTACCGAGATATTGAAAGTGCTAAACACAGTACGTTTTCTAATGTTATTCTTATGGAGGAAAGGAAACATTTTATATTTCGCTTATTTATGAACGTATACTGACGAAACTTGGTATAAGGCTTCATCTGGTTGTGTTCCATTGATATTTGCTAAAAAAATTGTTTGCAAAACGCTCCCGTAGCAGCAAACCTGCGTACTCAGCCCCCATTTTATTTTTATGGAGAATAATTAAATTCTATGTCTCCCTTAATTATGAACATAAATTAATAAAAACTGGTATACGACTTCACCTAGTTGATTTATATTTATATTAGCATAAAAGCCAATTTTTTTTGTTCCTTGTTGCAGCAAACCTGCGTACTCAGCCCCAATGTTATTCTTATGGAGAATAATTAAAATTGTATATACCTCTTATTTGTGAATATATTATGAAACTTGGTAAGTGGCTTTATGTAGTATTAAGACATTTATATCTGCATTGGAAATTCGCTGAGTATGCAGGTTTGCTGTGACGGGGTATATTATAGTTTTCACTTTAAAACCCTAGTTTCACCAACCTAGGCAGGACCGGTTTAAAAAATTAAGAAAGAGAAGCTGTTTTATAATAAACTATTTAAACTCTATTGATCTTTGATATATATTAGTTTAAATTGGGTAGAGTTTATAAACCCAAACGCCTCGTAATTATGTTGAATAGGGTGTGTTCCTGTTAGAAGTATGACTAGATAATCTGTCTGATGTAAACAAAATTCATGTCCACTTAGTATATTACAGTCATGTCTCTTTAATTTGTCAACGGGGAGTTAGATAGGAGACCACATATCACACAACCACAATGACAGTTGGCTGTTGTGTTGTAGCGGCATGTCTGACAAGGTCTTGTCCGCCCTGGGTTCATCTCCATTATTTATCCTCAATATTGTTCGGTACCTTTTATTATGATTACATTTATTACTGTCATGCCCTATCTATAATTGGGTTGGGTGATTATTTGTTTAAAGTCTAAATGCAGTGTTTCAATATCAGTTGCTTTGGCATCTTTCACAGTGAATTAATACTTTACGGTAGTATCAGTATAAATGGAAAACAATCAATACTGTAAATTGATAAGTACTGATGAATACACATAGCATTATACCAAGATAACTAAATTGTTTTAATATGATAAAATTCTTGTATATTTTTTAATACAAAATATTTGCTAGGATTGATTCCTTACAGTGGATTAAATAAGTTTATGTAAGTTAGCTTACATGGGAAAACCAACATATTACATTCACAACCAGATGCCAGATTAAATATTTAAAAATACACTAAAATCAATCATTAAAACCATGCCGTAGTAAAAATTTCTGCATAATTTTCAAAACCTCAGAAACAATATTGATGAATTTATGATTGGAAGTGTTCTTCTTGTTGCAGTCGGAATTGGTGTCTGAATGGATCGCAGATTCATCTGTCAGGGAAAACAGAGACCGGACCCTTGGTGACACTAGATGTGAACTCTGTAGCTTCTGATAACGCAACAGAGAGCGAGAATGTGGTGGATGTCCCTGATTACTAAAGGGTGGTTGCAAGATTGAGGAAAAATAGAGGTGATAAAAGAGAATAAAGGTTGAAACCCTACGGCAACCCTCTGCCGACGTCCAGCAGCCTTTAAGAGAAGAAGAGATACTGGTCAGATAAGGAAGAGATGATGGCTGTCACCAAATACTATAAATTTTTAATTTACAATATTGATGAACTAAAAAGATTGAGAAATAAGTTAATATTGACACTGATATTTTAGTGGGAGATATTTTTAATTGTGTAATTTGATATTGCAACATAAATAAATCACTTAACATAAAAAATAAAATAAAATAAAATAAAATAAAATAAAAAACACTCAAAGAAGTTCTGCCACGAGTTAAACAAATTTTAAAATAAGCTGTTGTGTAATGATATAAACAGTCATTAAAATAAACAATGTTATAAATGATGAATGATTCAATAAATCACCTAAAGGTTTTTAGATAGTTAAAATGTAAGAGGTCTATTCTATGTTTCTTATGATGTAAGTAAAAAATTTGATCAAGCTAAGTTAGCTCTTGACAATTTACAATATTCGATGGGATATACCATAAATTATTTATTTTTGTTCAAGTCAAATACATTTTCTATATCAACGCCAAAGAAACGCTTACTACAACATTTACAAGGGCTTTAAGGGGAAAGAGTTTGACATTGCATTTACAATCATTGTTGTTATAAATTATATATAGGCTCTCAGTAATTTATTTACTCCCTCCTTATCTGTGAGGGACGGGATTTGTTATTTCTTAACACACTTTATTTGTGAGCCATCTTAATAACAAAAGTAATTAATCATATTCTATGTAATATAACAATAAATTATCTTTATGATGAAAAAATGTATAAGGATTGATTTTATTAGTGTTATTTATAGTGAGGAAAGCATAACAACTGTATTAGATCAAGAAAAAAAAAATGTAAACACTGTATTTATATTTAGATTCCTGAGAACAACTCAAATTTAAACTTTTTTAGATTCAAAATAAAGCCCCCCTTGGCAGTTATAAACGGTCAATGAAATAAAGTGCCTGTTTACAAAATCAATCTATTTACCTAATAGTTTCTTTTATGAATACAATTAACAGATGTAATTTGAGTTAGTAAATTGTTTCGTCATAAAACTTTTGATATTATTTGTTCTTAACTTATCTAAAAAAAAAATTACGCCGAATATTTCACATGTTTGTTTGTTAGAATGGTATTCCGAACAATTAGTTGTGACACAGAAGGCTTAAAATATTGTTTGTTTCCTTATGATGAACTCAAATCTATTATTTACAGGATTATTTTTCCAAGTGACAGATTGGTATCCAGAAAGCATCTCGTATTCCAGCCACGGTCTGAGTAGCCTGCGTCTCAGCCCCTATCAATATTTCTGCACTGGTTGTCGCGTTCTCTTTTTTTTCTTTTATTCCTCAGAGGATCAAGTGTTCAGAACACGTGCCGAGGACAGAGCTTACTGCAATATCACCTCGTTCCATCCATTTTCAATCTTTCTTGTGCCTTCTCGTAGAATATAAATAAGCATACTGTTTCTAGATTATGTGGATGTAAAGTTAATACATTTCAAGTAAAATACGGTTTTTTAATTTTAAATTTAATTAAAGTTGCGTTTAAAGTAAGTTATGTTTTGGAATTTCCTGAACGTTGTAGCAGTTTATATATATATATATATATATATATTTTTAAAAAAGGATGTTGGTTTTATTGTTTGTATATTTAAATATTTGAAGTTTATGGACTCGGACACCATTGGGTCGTTTAAACTTGGTATATATATATATATATATATATATATATAAGTATAAAAACATGAAAATAACCATGAGTACCCTGTTAAAAACATTTTTTAATTATATTTTCACTAACATGTTTCGACTTAAAGTCATGATCACAGTGCTAATATTTATTTGGTTAACCTAACTCTGGTGTTATCAACAAATCATAAATATACAGGTTTTTGATAATAAACAGCTGATCTATTTTTCTTTTTGGTGCAATCGTTTTGAGTTTGTTCTTATATTTATAATTGTATTGAAGATTGGGTTGCTAGATTGAATTTGCATTGTATTTAATATATTATCTTTGTCATTCTTTTGGCTATGGTATATATGAAATTCTTCTTTTATGTTCATTTTTTGCCCCTTGTTAATAATCTCTAGAATTGACATGTTTTCATTGCAGTTCCTGTAACTATGGTCTGTTTTTAAGATGTGGTCAGCGAAGGCAGATTTTTGGGTTGTTTTATTATTTGACTTTATTGCCTGTATGTGTTCACTGAACCGACGTTTGAAGTTTCTCCCAGTTTGGCCAATATAGTATTTTGGGCAGTCACTGCAGATGATTTTATATATGCCACTTTTTTCATACTGATCTGATATATTTTGATTATTTGTATTAGAGAGCTTATTAATAAGGTGAAATGAATTATTTCTGGTTCTGTAAGCCAATTTGTAGTTTGATTTTTCAAACGTTTTTCTAATGGCCTTGTTCATAGTAACACTGTATGGTAAGCATAAATATTCGTCTTTGGACTTTCGTACTTGTTTGTTTTCTTTTCTTTTCTTTATTTGCTTCTTTATCATGTTTTCTATTAACTTGGCATTGTATCCATTTATCTTGGCAGTTGATTTGATTCTTTCTTTTTCTTCCTTGTAGTCTTGTTCATTCATAGGTATTCTTAACAGTCTATTAATCAACGTATGGAATGTTGCCATCTTGTGTTGCCACGGATGATTAGAATTTGCTGGAATAATGAGATTTGTTTGGGTGGGTTTTCTGAAAATTTTAAAAGCATGATTATTGTTTTCTTTCTTAATTGAAATGTCTAGAAAGTTTATTTCAGACTTCTGAATTTCCATTGTGAACTTAATAGATGCAGAGATAGTGTTCAAATAAACAAATTGCTCCTCGTCAAGGACTAAATTTAGTGACGAATAAGTAATTTTCAGTTCGATATTTTATTCTAAAAATGGGAGAACTCCAACTACCTGAGGAATCTTACTTCGTAGTAAGTGTAGAGATGACTTACCGAAAAAAAAAAAAAACGATTGCACCAAAAAGAAAAATAGATCAGCTGTTTATTATCAAAAACCTGTATATTTATGATTTGTTGATAACACCAGAGTTAGGTTAACCAAATAAATATTAGCACTGTGATCATGACTTTAAGTCGAAACATGTTAGTGAAAATATAATTAAAAAATGTTTTTAACAGGGTACTCATGGT
Organism: Allygus modestus; assembly: GCA_963675035.1. Lineage (NCBI taxonomy): Eukaryota > Metazoa > Arthropoda > Insecta > Hemiptera > Cicadellidae > Allygus > Allygus modestus. The sequence continues at coordinate 149,382,287 of OY776115.1, read as the reverse complement.
TATTTTCATGTTTTTATACTTATCTTATAGTAGCCCTATTCTGTGAATTTGATTATCTAATATATATATATATATATATATATATATATATTTATTATATATATATATATAATAAACAAAATATATTATATTTATCAGTAGCCCTAATCTGTGAATTTAATGTTTATATATATATATATATATATATATATATGTAAAATTTCACGGCGAAGGTTGTTAAGCCATCCATTTCGTCCTAAATCAATTGGGTTCCTCTCAAGAGGCCCAAAAGGGTTTCCATATAACCTTATGGAAAGATATTAATCTTTACATAAAACCTAATGACATGTTTACTTGAACAGGTGATCTTGGTGGTATTTCATATGAACAACCAACAATATCTGCTACCTTTCTGCGTATCCACGTATATTGCAATTTTTGGAAATGTCTGTAGTTCAATACATTGCGAATACTTTTTACAGCTGTTGATTACAATTTTGTTGCCCTGTATCTCTGAAAAGAACAAGACAAGAATGAACGGGTCATACGCTGGGCATCTAAGCCCCTTTTTACATTGACCTGTATATATTTTATCGTCTAAAACTTAAACAATTTAGCTACATGTTTTCCTGCTTATAAAGAGGATAACATTCATAACATCCTTTTAACTTGTAATTGAAAAGTAATACCGATTTTACGGCTTTTATAGTTTTATTATAATTACACAGTTACTACAACTCATCAATATTTTGTTTTCCAATATACGTGCCTTCAATATCATGGACTAGAGATTTTCACACTCTAGTAGAAACATATATGACTATTTTATATGCATTACCTCTGCGTCATAAAATTGAAAGCAAAGGAGAAAGGAATGCAAATGTACTTGCCCTAATCATAAAATATTCTCATCGGGCTTCTGAAATGTCGTTAAGACAATTGGAAAACTGAGTTAATTGACAAGACGTGCAATACAGCGTAACTTTATATCTACCATAAACGTGTTGGAAAAAGAAGCAACTAAATTAAAAGAGTAAATAGTAACATTACTTGAATGCATAATGAGGTTAACAATACTCTTTATCAAGGCTACACGACACCAAATTACACACAGTTAGGGAGGTTGCAAACCACGGAAGCCGCACGTCTAATTCAACGCCTCAGTATTCTGCACAGCTCTAACTGTTACTGAGTGATTTGTATTTAAATGTAAATATATTAGGAAATAATAAATAACCTTCACATTATCTTATTAATTACTAGCTGGCTAGTTGGTACCAGGCGTGATGATACTTCTTTCATTTGGTGTTGGATGCTGACTGTAATTGCTCATTTGGACTTATGGATTGTTCTGCATGTATTTAGGTTATTATTTTATTACCTACTGCTTGTTTTTATTGCTTGTTGTTATTTCTTGTTTTATATTACAACTAAATGTTTAACAATTTCATGCATATTGCCTGCCCATGTCTTTTGCATGATTGTAGTGCTGTCTGACAATAAACGTTGATTATTGATTATTGATTATTGATTTCGTTTACGTAGTTTTCCTTTACTACAATTGATTCCCGTTTATTTTCCTATTATTAAAATATTGTTACCATGGAAATTGAAATAAAATTATTACTCCACAAGGTTAACATAGATAACTTAAAAGTCCAGTGCGGTGAAGCCCTAAAGTCCTAGGTCTTTGATTAGTGGCTAAAAACCTTCCTAGGGTTAACCTGAATAATCATGCAAAGTTTAATTGCAATGGACTGAGTGGTGTAGGAGTTCACGAAGGATGAAAAGACAAACAAACAAACATAGATTTGTATATCTTTATATATAATTCTGTACGTGAAAGTTTTAAGTAAAAACTGTGGAAGTTTGGCAAATCACAGGATAGTGGCAGACGGCTTAAATTAAAGGTCTTGATCCCAGGGACTCGGTAAAAATAGCAGTATTTCCATAAAATTACTAGCAAACAAGAAATAACGTAAAACATCTTCCATAAGAAAAGCATGGGGATTTAAAAACGTCTGTTTTGTTTACATTAAACATGTGATTACCTAAGAGCCTACTATGTTTACGAACTGAAATGTGTTCCAACTTATACAATTTTATTTTCCTCAGCATGTAAATCCAGTAGTAAACAAATAAGATGTGGCAAAGTATCGAAGCAAGGTTAGGGGCTTTGGCCGCTTCAAGCCACTAGTATATAAACTATATATACTAGAATATAGTAGTGTATACTAGAATATAGTAGTATACTAGAATATATTAGTGGCTCTAGCGGCCGCATGTTTTGTCCGATTTACTTCAAATTTCGTAGGGACGTTCCTTTCTATAATGCGTTGGACAAGTCCGTTGGGAAAAATAATCGGAAAACTTGAAACCCCTTTTTTGGGGATAATTCTTTAAAATTTCGGGTTTTGGGCCCAAAAAGGGTCAGAAAAGCCCCGGACGTAAAATTAATGCATGAATTAAGATGGAAATTAATGAAGCGAAAGTTTTAAGTCCTCTCTCGTCATTCTAGCATAAATATTTACCGAGTTATTAAAGAAAATGTATATCGGCTAAACACAGTACGTTGTCTTATGGGGTTTTTAAAATAGAAAAGCATGTTATTCATTTTTTGGTGTATTTGTTTCATCCCTAGCAACCTCGTGCCTTTCAAGCCTGAATGGTATTATAGAGAGTGCTAAGGGTATTTTTTGTAACGAATACTTATTCATAGAAGTTTGAGGTGTCAAATTTAAATAATTTTCCTCTAGAAAACTCAATATGAATTTATTTTTGACTCGGATCTCAGGTCTCCACCCAGATGGCCTTTATTAAAAAGTAATATTTACAAACTATTCTTAATAGTTTTTGAAGGTATATATGTTGTGCCGATTTATATAGGCTATACTTTAACTTCAGAAGTTATGGGTCAAAGTAATTTCATGCACTACAAGGAATTTATTTTTGCAATATACATTTCTCTGTATTTTTCCAGTACATTGTTTGACTGCGTTCAGTGCCATCGAGTTTAAGCACAATATCAACATGCTATGAAGTTTTATAAGCTCATGTAAATTTACAGACCAACTAAGTCTCTAGGAACTTCCTTTCTATAAAGCATGCAGACTACACCAAGAAATATTAATATCTAATAAGACGAGACAGGACAGCAGTTTGTTTTGTCCCTTATTACATTATATTTATTGATAAAACAACAAACGCTTGCTATGTTTAGGAAAGTCCAAGGGTGGGGGGGGTTATGGCTAGTTTATACAATAAAGCGAAACTTCCTATAAACGCAAATCGAGATAAATATTAGAATGCTTATGGATCCCCTCTTTATTTCTTTTAATCTAAAAATTCGAATAGGAAGTTGGTAATTCTGTAAATAAAAATATGTTTTCAGGGTATACAAATAAATATTTGGCTAGAATAATAAATAAGGTTAAGACTATCCAACACACTTAAACAGCTGTTACTTGTTCAGTTTTCCCCTGTGCACTTGAAAACTACTTAAAACGTCCTAACAATTTTTGGAAAGGTGAGTGTTTACTTAACATTTTTTTCAGAAACAAAAATATATTATATATTCAATATCACATTCTAGTTAAATATGTACTGTATAAGTCTTTCTAATTGTATGTCTGAAAAATAAGCACCTTAGCGTATTGTTTTTATTATTAAATCGTAATAAAACTCGTGTATACCTATGAATCCATACAAATTAGAGGCCTTATTGTTATTTTTATATCTATATTTAAAAAAATCATGCGTTTAAACTATGTATGGTCTATACCTAATGAACCTAACCGTTATTAAAACCGATTTTAACTAAATAACTGAAATTACTGTACCATAAATAAAAGTAGCTTTAACATCAGCATAAATTTTAATTCATAAATACATAAGTCAAGCTGAAGTGTTATGGTTTCATGTTTACGATAATCCCATGTCGGCGGTTGTGGTAGGCTTGTAGCAGGTAAGTGGAATTTGATTAAATCAATTAGGAACCTGATATTGTTTACCGGGTAATGAACAACCAACAATATCTGCCACCTTTATGCGAAAAATCTACTTACATTGGAAATTGTCTGTAGTGTCTGTAGTTCAATACATGGCGAATTACTCTTTAAAGCCAATGATTACAATTGTACTTAAATGTTATATCAATGGTATACTTATTAACCTTTTCAATTTGGCTTACTTATTTTAGAATTTAAACTCATCTATAGGACCACTTCAACGTCATCTCTGCTACAGATTGTCAAGTTAGAGTTGGATATATAGCTATGATACGTCATTGATGTATAACTAACTTCTGGAGAGCCTTAATGACAAATTAAGGCTTTTGCAGAATCAAAGAAAGGACACAAGTGACACGATACTGTGGCAGAGAAACTGGCCCTCCTCAATAAGATTTTTACCCAGTGAAACTACTCTATGACTAAGTGAAATTATAATTTGTATTTTTACACAGTAAAATAATAAAGTCATTAAACTTTTAAATATAATTGTATTACCAATTAAAACAACTAATTGAAACAGCAGGTTTTTTGATAAACATTTAAAGATTTAACACTGGATAATGTTGGGATATTGTTCTTCTATATATGAAACAACTACATTTTCCCAGTAAATTCCTGGTACCATTAAAAATATAAAAAATGTAAGTAATTTAAAACATGACACTCATGACAGCCTTATTCTCAACCAAAATGTTAGTGTTCTGACTGATGGATATTTATTCTTAATTATGGCATAAGGATTTAAACAAATAAAACATTATCAAACCTAATAAAAACATTAACTAAAAGGCTAAATTTAAATTAAATTAAATTCAAAATTTAAATTAAGTTTGACATCGTTTAAAATATAGTTTATTTTATGTACTCAATTTACAAGGCGCTCTTCTGAAAACACAATTTGTTCAGTTTTAACCTTAAGCAAGTCTGCGAATATTATTATGGTAAGAAACCTTATCCATCTGACATTTTTCATCAGGATATAATAGTGGTAAAAGAAGAAAACAATTACATTATACAAGTTTTAGCCCTTTCTATGTCAGAGTAAAAAAGTGTTTAAACATATTAGCGTCTTTTAAAACTAAAAACCAGGATCCGTCAAACAAAACAATTACCTACCTGTTATTAAACTGATTAAATTTAAAGCTATTTCAGAGTGGTAACATTTATTTTTCATGGCATTTAATTTGACAAATTAATTTTAGATAATACTCTGCCAAATAAATTAGAAGACTGTCTCTTGATGTTTGTACAGAAAACCATTTCCATCAATTGTCAGATCTTACCGTTAGATCCCAGTACGCTCTTCAACAATTCTCTCATTTTCATTCTATTTAAAAACGAATCTCAAGTAACACATTCAGGGAGTTGTCCTGAGGGAAGTGTTCAACTGTATATTTATCGAAGGAGAACCACTTCTGTTAAACAGCTTTCACGTGCTCCAAAAATAATATAGTGACATTTTCTCACCAGTTATCCTCTACATTTAAGTCTTAAAGATCCTTCTTTATCACCGAAACGATGCGAGGATAAATAGACAACTTAGATTTCACATGATTTTAGTAATGTTCGAAAGTACTACAAGAAAACGGATAATGTCCTAAACACTATTTACGAAATGTTACAGTATTAAATAAATACAAGAGGTAAAATATTCAGGAAACACAAATAAAAGTAACACTGATTTGACATTTAAGTTTTATCGCCACCAAGGTTGGATTCAGCTCACGAATATTGGTTTTGGGATGTTGAACCAGAATAATATAAATATACTTTTCGGACCAGAACTATACGGCAACATACTTATGATATTCTGGTAATTTAATTGAATATACTGGCACTCATAATTTAAATAGCTTGCCACTTTACTTTCAAATTGACTTTACTATCTGTATCTTTACTAGCGGTATGAATTTTAAAATATTTCTTTAAGAGACTTCTACTGATATGTAGCATTGCTGTATTATTGACCCGACTATTTCATCAGAAAGCTTTTAGTGAACGTAAGGTAAAAAACTACGGTGTCAGATGAGAAAAGTTTTGCCAATCTTTGATTCTCAGTCTAGGTACTTGTCGTTTCCTTACTTGTCATTTAGTTCACTGATTTTTTTGCTTTATGAAACAACAACTTCTGATTCCAATTGACGTTGGTTTCGCAATGATATTATTACGTGAGGAAATTGTTACATCGCGAAATTTGTTAGAACTAAGCCTTAAATGATACTCATTGGTCATGAACAATTAAATTAGAATAAAAACGAAGATGAGTAGTTATTAATGTTAAAAGTAAGAAAAGTCCATATAATAGACTTGTCTTCTACAGTCAGCAGTTGATATTTTAGAGAAAACCAGCGGCTTTAAGATGATAAATCGCCATAATAAATCGAAGCCTTTTATTAAGAAGGCAGTTAGTGCGGTTGATTTATTAGGTCAAATGCTTCATAGTTTCTCTTCAGTTTTTAGTAGATGTTATTAAGATGTAAAAGAAAACCATCAAGGATATTCTACTAAACGGTAATGGAATAAATAACCATGCGTGTTACAGCGTACAGTCACTTTATTTGTGCTTAAACATCCCTTTAAAGCTACAAAAGTTAACACTTAATTATTTAATTTCCTTCGAAGTCACTTTGAATATAAAATGTCTTGATAAATAACTTAAGAAAGAATATATCCTTTAAAAACCCCCATGAATATCATTATTCAAAGAATTCACGATTAAAAAACACATACAATATTCTGGTATTATTTAAATGAATGGTTAGAATTTCTGAGTTAAACGTTGGTTCCAATCCTTCCTTGAAACGTAAATTATTTTTAATTGAGTTTTTTAAGAACTACTCAGATTACTTTAAAATAACAGTTAAACTTACATTAACCACAGATTTAGGCCCAGAATACATACATTTTTCGTTTTAGCGAATTTCCCCTATAGGGAAGAAGCTATTACCGTAGGTGGCATGGTAAGACTTAAGCCCGAGACCATGATAACTTTTCGTTTTGAGGTCCCCAGATGCCAAAAACACTATTCGTTCAAATTTATATATTTTATATATATATATATATATATATATATATATATATATATATTGTATTATTTTGTTCACTGCATAGGGCTACTATTATTATTATTACTTTTAAAAGAAAATTACCAGAGTACCCTTTAAAATTCAAATAACCAAACCACACAAAAATCAAAATTTGCCGAACATATTTTAACTACAAAGCACAATTTTGGTACACTGCAAGAAAGTTTAGAAGTTTTGTCTATTGAAAAGAAAGGTGACAAAATGAATGCCAAAGAAGAGCTTCACATTTACATGAATTATTCAGAAGACAAAACTAATATACTAAATATAATGCAGGCGCAACAAAAAAATCCAATCTTTGAAACAATAAAAAAAATCAAAAGTAATTAATCATATTTAGATAGATAATTTAGAATATGTTAACAAAATTATCATACTGTTTTGTTTATTTACAGATTGTTTAATTAGCTGCACTGTGATCATGAGGTAAACCTCGAAACACGTGTCAGTGAATTCAAATTGAATTTTAAAGGCTACTCTGGTAATTTTCTTTTAAAAGTAATAATATATATATGTGTCCGTTACCACGATAATTTTTGAAAGAAACACCCGATTTTGATGAAATTTTGCAAAAATGTGGAGAGTAGTATTTATGACTTTAAGTTCGAAAACCAGATCGATCGGTCTATGGGAAGGGGGTTTTATGGGGGTTTACAATTTTCCAAAAATCGGTTTTTTGCAAATTTGACCCCAAAATATTAAAAACACTCAATTTTGGTTATAGACATTTTATAGAGCTTAAAAAAACAAATAATTTAGTATTTTGAATCATTAACCTAGGTTAAGGGGTTGCGGAGAAAATCCAAAAAAGTGTCCCATGTTAATCTTATGGGAAACAGGTTTTTAGATTTTTCTCAGATAGTTTTACTAAAAACTTCACATTTCAATTTATTAATGTGTTTAGCTCAACAAAACAAACATTTTGGTGTTTTAATCGTTGTTCTGCGTCCAACCGTTGCAGAGATATTCAAAGTGCTAAACACAGTACGTTGTCCAATGTTATCCTTATGGAGAATAAATAAAATTCTATATCTCGATTATTTATGAATGTATATTGATGAAACTTGGTGTGTGTCTTCAACTAGTTGTGGTATATTGATATTAGCACAAAAAAAGTTTTTTGGTGATAGTCCCCGTAGCAGCAAACCTGCATAATCGGCCCCCATGTTATTCATACGGAGAATAAGTAAAGTTGTATATCTCCCTTAATTATGAACCTACATTAAGAGAACTTGGTATGTAGCTTCACCTGGTTCAGTTGTATTGATAATTGCAAATAGTATATTTCGTCACTAGGATCAAAAGTGGATCTTTTTAATACGAGCTCCAGTTTAACTGCCGAGGCGAAGCCGAGGCTGGGAAATGAGCGAGTATTAAAAAGACACTTTTGATCCAAGTGACGAACTATATTTTTCGTCATACTGCCAAAAAACTTAAGGTTTAAACAAAAACAAAAGTAAAATTTACGTACTGTGTCTTCATAACCTCAAATGTTTCTTTCAGCTTGTCTCTTGAAACAATCAGCTGTTGCACATGCATAACTTCGGTTCATTCATATCTATCGGTTGTTGAGTCGATCATTCAAACCAATCATTGTGGTTCGAATCAATCGGTTGTTCTTCAAATAACAATACAACAATGAATGTTTCGATAATAACAATGAATGTTTCGATTATTTATAATCGAATGAATTTTAATCGATTTATGACGACCTCGAATCAAAAGTATCATCAACAACGATCTTTTTAGTCCTAGTACGATAATGATCATCAAAACATATGTTATTATCCAATGACTAAAAAGAAGAACTTTTGAATCTCAACGCATCTGTCAAAAACAGATGTTTTTGAAGCAGTATGACGAAAAAAATATTACTTATCTTCCTCGTTGCAGCAAACCTGCGTCCTCAACCCTAATGTTATTCTTATGGAGAATAAATAAAAAGCTATATATCACTTATTTATGGATGTATTTTTGTGAAACTTGGTAAATAGCTCTATATAGTAGTGAGTCACATATATATGCATTGGAAATTCGCTGAGTACGCAGGTTTGCTGCGACGGGAGTATTTAATTACACCAGAGAACTGGCGTGACCAGGTGCAGTAAAGTAAACCCAATTATACTTCCATTTATCTTTAATTCCACGTAGTACGTTATTTCTGGTAAGCTTTGATTTATTTGCTTTATCTTAGATCTGTCTGCATGAAATAGACCGCAGCGCGCAATTTAGTTATTGGTGAGAAATGATATCGTTATAAATCAAATAACCAGTCTTCCAATTGATCCTGAGCTTAATTTTCAGTTTGTATTTTTATTTAAAGGAACTTTTATTTCTTTATCAAATACAATGGAACCAAGTACAACACATTTATTCTAGTTGAATACCTTTTTTGTTTGAATAAACGTTAGTGGCTGTTATACATTTTAAGGAACATGGTTGTATATTAAGAACAACTTTAAAAACACACACATTTGTGGACAACACAATGGTTGTTAGTAGTGGCTAAAGGAGAAAGAGGCATACTATTCGGCGCTTTTTCCCATGTTATTCTTATGGGGATCAGTTTTTGCGCCGACGCCCGATCCTACCCTACACAAATTTTCTTTTTGGCCCTTGCCTTATTTTCCCCCATTTAAAATTTGCATTAATTTTAATACATCCTTTGCAGAAATCCACGAGTTCAAAAATAACTCCACACTAAATAAACAACACATGTAAACAACTTAGAAGTTATTGTGTAGTAGTGGTGAAATGAGGGTTTAACGCCACTTCCGGCGTTTTTTTCCCATGTTATTCTTATGGGGAGCCGTTTTTGCGCCGACGCCAGCTCCCGCCTATACTAATAAGCCACAAGTTTCCGCGCTGGCCTATATTAAATATATAGGCCTAAATATATATACCCTTGCCTATATTAAATATATTGTCCCTCCTCTTTTTAAAAATTAATTTTCAAATTCTAAAAAACCATCTTTAGTGTTTATGGTCCGATTTGTTTAAAACTTGGATATGTTATTGTCGTAGGCAAGTGTTTTAATAAATTACACTTACATTTCCCAAATTCACTATTACGGTCAAATTAAAAAATTTTGAAAAATACTGCCGCCAACTTCTTTATTTACTGTCCGATTTATTTAAAATTTGGATATGTTATTGGTGTTTTAATAAATTCTACATATCCCAAATTCACCGTCGAACTGCCAATTTTGACCCTATTTTAAAATTTATTTTAACACATCCTTTGCAGAAATCCACGAGTTCAAAAATAACTCCACACTAAATAAACAACACATGTAAACAACTTAGAAGTGCACTCGGTTATCGCCACTAGCGCGACAATCAACCTTGAAGGAGATTCTGCAAGATCGGCACCAAGGACACAGCGACCGATGCATAGTAACCGATGCGTAATTTTACAAATTGTGTGAATTGTCGGCTATATAAAGAGCTGTTGCAGGCCAGGGTCCTCACTTCATATCCTACAGCCCCAGCATCAACAAGACCTGTTGCAGATTTTAACTTAAAATTTAGTGGTTAGAATAATTTCGGCGAAAATATGTTTTTTTTACTCTGGACTTAGAAAAATTTAGTGATTAAAATAATTTCGGCGAAAATATGTTTTTTTTACTCTGGACTTAGAAAAATTTAGTGATTAAAATAATTTCGGCTAAAATATGCTTTTTTTATTCTGGACTTAGAAAAATTTAGTGGTTAAAATAATTTCGTCTAAAATATGATTTTTTTACTCTGGAGGTTTGTAGGTACTTTATACAATTATCTAAAAAGTAGTTTCTCAGATTTTTGATAAAAGGCTTAGTTTTTATAAAAATTTTGAATTTGTGTTTTTTTTTTAAAATCTTCATATTTTGAATTTTGATCGTATTTAAATTTTTAAAATGGTAATTTTTGTTTATAAAAAGCAGAGCATGACATCTCTACAGTCATTTCAACACAAAATGTTGACCTGTGCAGTCTGTTTTATGTCTTACTCCAACAGAAGCAATTTATTACGCCATTATCGACTTGTTCACAAAGTTATTCCTAAAATTTGTAAAAAATGCCATCAAATATTTGATAATAACAATCATTTTAAAATGCATATGCTAGAGAACCACTATACTTGTAATGTGTGTAAGAGAGTCATCACCCGTGACAAGAAACGCCACCACCTACGATGTGACAAGCGACCCTATAATGTGTTTAAGTTTTACGGCGAGTCCGCGGATATATTAAACACCCTTCAATCATGTCCTTTACCTATCAAATGGATTCTTATTAGGAGAGTGACATTTATCAAACACACAGTTAGTAAGAATGGTGAATTATTAATTGATAAAGAAACTATCGCTAACTTTCGAAGTTTAACTAATTTATCAATTGAGAAAGCACAATTAAAGACACAAATTGAAAATTCACTTTTAAAAATCGACACATCTTTACACAAGTATCAAGCCCAAGGCAGTGGATGGATATATGACCATACTAAATACTGGCAGCTGCATGTTTATAAGTATAAACCCCTAACTCCCAAATCATACATCCCCACACCAGAAAATATAAAATCAAAACACGCTGTTTTAAATATTAAAAATAGTGATAATAAATGTTTCATGTGGAGTGTTTTAGCAAGCTTAAGACCAAGGAATCGTAAAGAAAATGCAAATCGAGTATTTTACTACGAACCACACGTAGGCCAGTTAAATATGACAAATATAAAATATCCCGTAAAAATATCCGACATTGATAAATTTGAAAAACAAAATAACATAAGTGTTAATGTATATGGAATTGAAGGACAATTAATATATCCATTGAGAATAACTAAACTAAATAGCAACACGCACGCAAACCTGCTGCTTTTACAACAACGTCAGAAATCACACTACTGTTTAATTCGTGATTTTGACAAGTTAATGCTGCGGTCTACAAAACAAAATAATAAGAAATATTTTTGCAAGTTCTGTTTGCAACATTTTTGCACCAAAGATATATTGGAACTTCACACAACATATTGTAAAACCTTTGATGCCCAAAGAGTACAAATGTCTAAAAAAGATACACTACAATTTACGAATTACAAATATCAACTTAAAGCTCCCTTTGTGATTTATGCAGATTTCGAATGTTTTATAAACTGTGGCAAACACACTCCTTCTGGATTTGCTTATGTTGTAGTGAGAGATTCTAACATTATTTACGAAGAGTTGTACAGCGGTGAAAATGTAATGGATGTATTTTTCGAAAAGTTATTTAAAACTTATGACTTTATTAAAAGTCAGATGGGAGTATATGTTCCCCTTGTAATGACTGCAGAGCAAGAGGCATCCTTCCAAAACTCTACACACTGCCACATATGCCAACAGCCGTTACTGTGTGATAAAGTGCGCGACCACTGCCACCTAACAGGCGAGTTCCGAGGACCCTCCCACAACGCTTGCAATTTAAACTATAAAGTAACCAAGAAAATTCCAGTATTCTTCCACAATCTTAAAAACTATGACGGTCATTTAATAATGCAACACTTGGGAAAATTCAATCGGAAATTGAATTGCATAGCCAAAGACATGGAAAAATATATTTCGTTCTCTGTTGATGATTTGGTATTTTTGGATTCCTACAACTTTCTGTCTCTTCCCTTAAGCAAATTAGCTTCCAATTTAAATACGTTTAGATTTATAGACAATCCACTACTACAATGTAAGGGCGAATTTCCGTACGAATACATGACAGGACCAGAAAAGTTTTTAGAGCCCCTCCCACCCATAGAGGCATTTTACAGCAGTCTAACTAAAGAATGTATATCTCCTGCACAATATGAACATGCTAAAAACGTATGGAATCATTTTAATATAAAGAATTTAAAAGAATATCACGATTTATACCTTAAAACAGATGTGTTGTTATTGGCTGATGTGTTTGAGACATTTAGGGACTTGTGTTTAAAGGATTATAAACTCGACCCTGTCCACATGTACTCACTGCCTGGACTAACATGGGAGGCGTGTCTTAGAATGACCGGCATAAAATTAGAATTATTTCAAGACATTGACATGCATTTGTTTATAGAACATGCCATTAGAGGCGGTGTAAGCATGATTTCCACGCGCTATGCTAAAGCCAACAATAAGTACATGGGCGAACATTATGACCCAAATCAAGAAAGCACCTATCTTGTATACTTAGACTGCAACTCGCTATACTCTACAGCAATGTGTGAGTCGTTGCCCGTTGATGGCTTTAGATGGACAAATGAGAAAGATTATAAATCCAATCAAAATGAAAACTTTGGATTTATTTTGGAAGTTGATTTAAAATACGATAAAAGTTTACACGACTTGCATAATGACTACCCGCTCGCACCAGAAAAAATGAATGGAAAATTAATACCAAATTTAAATGACAAAACCAAATATATTTTGCATTATAAAGCACTAAAAAAATACGAAGAACTGGGTTTGGTAGTTACAAAATACCACAGAATCTTAAAATTCAGACAATCAAAATGGCTCGCCCCCTATATTAATTTTAATATTGAAAAGCGACAAAAAGCTGAACATGATTTTGAAAAAGACTTTTACAAACTGTTAAATAACAGTCTCTTTGGTCGAACAATTATGAACCAACGCAAGTTTCGTGATATACATCTTGTAGACGAGTCTAAGTTAACAAAGTATGTTACAAAGCCAAGATTTGACTGCAGCAAAATGTTCGATAACAAGTTGCATGCTGTGCATTTAAATAAATTAATTGTAAAGTTTGATAAACCAATATATTTAGGAATGACCATTTTGGATATCAGCAAAGTAATAATGTATGATTTCCACTATAATTATATGTCAAAATTTAAGAATAAAAAGTTCTTAATGACAGACACAGACAGCCTTCTTTATTCTATAGTAACAGAGGACTTTTACAAGGAAATACAATGTGACTTGGACCGTTTTGACACCTCTGCATATAGTAAAGACCATTTCTTATACTCTGATAAAAACAAAAAAGTTACGGGCAAGTTTAAAGACGAATTAAATGGTCAAATTATGTATGAATATTGTGGTTTAAGGCCAAAATTATACTCTTTCATTCCTTTACAATGGTTATACGAAAAAGAAAAGCAAAATGAGCTAGAGGTTAAGAAGGCAAAAGGAGCTGACAACGCTACAGTTAAACATCTCTTAAGACACCAACATTACTTACACTGTCTTGCAACCGGGGAAGATTACTATGAGAATGTTACAAGAATTAAATCCACAAACCACCATCTGCAAACATTAACGATGAACAAAAAGGTGCTCTCTTTTGATGACGACAAGAGGTTTATTGTGGATGGCATCAACACCCTTGCCCTTGGTCACTATAAAATTGGTCAAACATAAATCTGTATTTGCCATTATTCTTTGGCCTTTCCTTGTCTATTACAAAAAAGCCATATTTAGACCTATCCCAGCATTGATGGCAGAGATTTCTAAATTGGTTAAATGAAAAATCATTTCCCACATGATTGTTATACACATGTTTTAAATTTAAATCGTCTTGTTTAAATAATATTAGAAAATTAACATTGTCACGTAAATGTTTGTGTACTTTACTGTAAGATTGACACAAGTAAAAACTGTTAATATTTTTGTGTCTGCCCATTGAGAAAAATTGTGTGATATTTGGACTATTTATGTCGTCAAATACAACTATTGAGTGTGATTCTACATCATTTGGTGTGATTTCACAGTTTGAATATGTGTGTAATTTAACTTCATCACACAGACGGAATATTTCAATTATTTTTTTATATTTTTCTTGTTCTAAAGATTTGGATATTATATATAAATTTGTAAACTTTAATCCTTGTTTTTTTACAATTAAGTTATAAATTACAACAGTCTTCCCAGAACCACTGGGCCCTATTATAAGACAGCGAATATTATTAGGAAATAGACCCAACTTCTTTGGTGTATTTTCTTTATGTGCTATTTTAAATTTGTTCTTTTGTTGAATAAATGACATTTTTATATAATGGTGTATTTTCTTTATGTGTTAAATTTGAATAAATGGTGTATTTTCTTTATGTGTTAAATTTGTTGTTTAATAATTTTTTTATATAATAAAAATGGCAAAGAGAAAGTGTAAGAAGGGTAAGGGATTATTCTTAAAGCCATATAGAGGCCGTGGCTTGTTAAATACCCTTATAAACAACCTTCCTTTCCCTCTCCACCTGCCTGGAAATTATAAATGGTGCGGACCCGGAACTAACGTGCGTGAAAATTTAGCCAGAAATGTACCTCCAAAAAATAAGCTAGACTCTTATTGTAAAGAGCACGACATATTCTACATGAATAATCCTGATACAGCCGCCCGGAACAAGGCAGATATGAGATTGGCGGACCAGGCTTGGACTAGAGTTTCGGCAAAGGACGCCAGTCTGGCCGAAAAAGCAGCGGCTTATGCAGTGACAAATTTGATGAAGGCTAAGGCAAAAATGGGAATGGGATTAAAATTTAATAAAAAAGATGGACAACTTTCAGCTGTTAGAGGCAGCAAGAGACGTGCCTCACTTTCGAGGAGTGTACCTAAAAAACGAGCTAAAACATCTAAGGCCAAAAGTAAGAGAATGTGGAATTATTAATTTAGACAGTGACAGGGGCACACATTGGACAGCATATCGTAAAAATAAAGATATTGTAATATATTTTGACCCTTTCGGAATACAGCCTCCAAAAGAGGTAATTGAATATTTTGTACCATCTAAAATTTACTATACAACTGATCAAATACAAGATTTAAACAGTTCCATTTGTGGAATTTTATGTTTATCATTTCTGAAAAATTTTAGTTTATAAAAATGGATTCATTTACTATAACATTTACGGGCACAGAGCCAGAGTTGAAGTCGGTGTTCTTTCCTCCTATAGAATTAAATGGTGATTATGTAATTGGACTGGTAGATTTTCAAAGTTATAATTCTATATTTAATGTTAAAAAACCTCTAAATACTTTGACATATTACAAAATGCACAGAATTACAACCCCAAAAGGGGAGGTCACAATTGACGAATTAAACCGGGCATTAGATGGTAAAGTTGAAGTTATTATACAAAATAAAGTAGCATTAATTAATACAAAAGTCAAACTTATATTTTACAAAGGGCTAGTTCCAAAATTAAATAAACTTAAAGACACAAAATTAACTATAGACGAGGGTGAGGATGTGTATTATTACGATCACAAAGCTCCAAATGTAATTGAAATTGTTGAAGGTACATACGAAGTGTTTGAGCTTGCGAAGGAAATTCAAAAGCAACTCCCAGATTTTGTACTTATAGCCGATAATAAAACTATGAAAGCCACATTACATTCTAGCCATGTGTTTGATTTTACAAAACCGTGTTTAGGGTCTGAATTATTGGGATTTAAAGGATTTTCTACTCCAGATATTGCGTTTAAATCTGTAAATAAAATCAACATAAATAATGTAAATGTGATTAGAGTAAAATGTAATATTGCGAATGGGTCTTATTTAAATGGTGACAAATCACACACCATACACAGTTTTTACCCAGAAGCTCCTCCCGGCTACAAAATTATTGAGGTTCCCAGAAATATTATATACTTCCCTGTAAATAAGAGAAGTTTAGATGTTGTTAGCATTACATTTGCAGATCAACACGACAAGCCAATTGACTTTAATAAAGAAGAAACTACAATTACTTGTCATATAAAAAAGATATGAGAATTTACAAGAACGGGCTGAGTGTGCAAAATGCCAGGTTTCTGCGATCAATTGGGTTGAAGTTAAAATTTTCTATTAATAAAAATGGAAGATTTTCTAGACGTTACAGGAAAATTCCAATACGATGATAGCCTGGTTAAAATTACAAATCACTCCTATGTTCCACACAACACTTTAGCAATAAATAATTCCGATGAAATTCGAATATGCATAAATAATCAAGATTTACTAACACTCCCATGTAGGAGTTATCTGTATATTAAAGGAGAAATAGAGAATCATGATAAAGGACATTTTATAAATAATGCATTTGCATTCTTATTTGACGAAATTAGATACGAAGTTGCTGGTAAAGAAATAGATATTGTAAGAAATCCGGGAATTTCCAGTCTTATGAAAATATTGTGCTCTTACAATAAAACAACTAAATTGTCAAATGTAGCATTTGATTCTGATGAAAATTTAAAGGAGTTCCATAAAAGCGGCAAGTTTAGTACTTGTGTCCCGTTAGAGCTGTTAATGGGTGTGTTTGAGGATTTTAATAAGGTTTTAGTAAATGTTAAACAAGAATTGGTGTTGAAAAGATCCAAAAACGACTTAAATTGTATATTAACAACATCTGGGGTCGATCCTATTCCTAAAATTACACTTAAATCGATTCAGTGGGTGATGCCGCACGTGGTACCATCTGATGGGGAGAAGCTTCAATTACAAAAGATGTTATTGCAAAATAAAAATTTGCAAATTGCATTTAGAAGTTTGGAGCTACACGAACTCCCATCATACCCCGAAACCAAGAGACATACATGGTCAGTTAAGACGTCTTCGAGTTTGGAGAAGCCCAGGTATGTTATATTTGGTTTCCAAACAGGTAGGGACAACAGTGCACGAAAAAGAACTGATGAATTTGATCACTGTAAATTGAAAAATATCAAAGTGTTTTTAAACTCTGAATATTATCCTTATAGTGATTTAAATCTCGACTTTGAAAATGGAGATGCCTCTAAAGCTTATGAGATGTTTGTGAGGTTTAGGGAGAGTTACTACAACACCGTCCCCGATCCTATGTTTAACAGAGCTGACTTTATAAAGAAATATCCTCTAATTGTAATAGATTGTTCTAGGCAGAATGAATCGGTCAAAGAGGGGGTTGTAGATATTAAATTAGAAATTGAAACTGCAGAAAATGTCCCTTCAAACACATCTGCATATTGCCTAATAATACACGATAAGGTGTTTGAGTATAATCCTTTGACAAATGAGATAAATAAAATGTAAATAAAATGAAAACAAATATTCAACAAGAATTGGTAGAGTCTGCAAAACAAATAAGAGAAAAATATAGGGCGTTAAAACGTGGTAAATTTCTAGAGGCTGAAGAGAGGTTCCAAACATTCCAACCGTTAATAGAGCCTTTGCAAGAATTAAAAAATTTAGCCACAAAAACAGAGAGGCCAGTTCTCCCAATGATTTTAGAAAAGACCCCGTCTAGAATACCAAGAATAACCCAGATAACACCACACAAATTAGATTTTGGTCTTTTAGCATCAGACTATTTAGGAAATTACCTTAGTAGAAGTAGTATGACAGACACCACATATGGTATTAGGCGAGAAGGAAATAAATTTTTTATTGGGAATCAGGAAGTTCAAATTGCCAATGATGATGTTACAGTTGGAGAAAAAATTTATAAAGGGACAAAGGGATTGTGGGAATTGTTAACTTTAAAAGAACCCGTAAACTATAGTCAGGTTGATTTGCAAAATTATAAAGAGATTTTGGAAGCTACAAATGCACATTTAAAGGGTTATAAAACAGGTGCGGCGATGTCAAGTAATAAACACACTAAATATCTTAATATAATTAAACCCCTGTTTAAGACTGTTGGTGAAGGTTTAAGGCAGGTAACTGGTAATAAAATAGACTATGTTTATTGGGATGATCCTAATGAGCTTGTAGATAGGTTAAGACTGTTTTGGTTAAGCCGATTGGCGGGAAATTCTGGAGTGGATAATGAGATAGATTCTATCATAGAAGAATTGAGGGAAAGTGGAATTGTTTATTAAATAAAAAGATGATAGATAAATTTTATCGCGTATATAACCCGTATAGTAAACCAGAAGCTAGAAGTTTTAAAGAAACTACTTTAAATCTAAAAGATGATGGTTGGAATGCTTTAAATTATAAAATTAGTAGTGTTAAAGGTGGGGAGTTTACTGACGATGTATCGACTTTGGGGCAGACGTTAACCAGGAAAGGTGATGCTTTTGTACAAGGTAATACTAAATATAAGTTTTTAGAATCCAAGAATAATAATTGGAACGCTAATAAACGCAAAATTACTAATGTTAAACGAGGTGAAAGCTCAACCGATGTACCCACATTAGAGCAAACTTTAATAAGAAAAGATGGTGTCTTTGTACAAGACAAAAATAATTATGAATTTTTGGAATCGGAGGGAAATATTTGGAATGCCAAAAAGCGAAAGATTAGTAATTTGTTGGCTGGTAAAGAAAGCGATGATGTTGTAAACGTCTCTCAAGTACCAAAAATGGATCTAAACTTTTGGGATTTTAATAATAAAAGGCTAGTTCGTGTTAAACCCGCTGTTGATGAGAACGACTGTGTTATAAAACATCAGACTGTGACTTTAGACGGTCTTAAATTTGATGGTAAAAATAAGCAATTAACAAACATTTTACCTGGAACATTGCCAAATGATGTGGCTGTTGTTAATCAAATATTAACAAAAGGTGAGAAAAGCATAATAAAACAGGGGGATAAATATTATAGTGTGTTAACATTAGATAGAGATATGTGGGATGCAGAGGACAAATTAATAAAGAATGTACCTGAAGGCAAAGATAGGAGTGATATTTGTTTAATGTCGCAGGTTTTGAGGTATGACGATAATATTAAAACTTTTAGACAAGACAATATTAAATTTGATATTTGTTTAAAATCACATGCATTAAGGTTTAACAATAAAACTAATAAATTTATGCAAGACAATAATGAAATCGATTTGATGATGTACAATCCTAAATTGTTGGTTGCAGACCCTACATCTTTAAGCGGATTTAAGACTTTAGATGGAGAGGCATATTTGCCAAAAAACTATGTATATCAAAGAATGAGTGATGGTATGTTAATTGGTAGCAATGGAGGTGTTTTTGAAACGACAGAGACTGGCAGATACGTTAACATTAAAAATAAAGAATAAAAAATGGAAAAAATTGCTTACGAATTGCATAAGCCCGCGAGAAAGAACTTTGTTAGAAGGTCTTTTAAGGTGTTGGGTATAAACGAAACTGTTCAAATCGATTTAATAGATATGCAGAATTATGCTAGAGAGAATTCTGGGAATAAATATATTTTAACTTTAATAGACACATTTTCTAAAAAAGCTTATGCTGCTCCACTAAAGAATAAAACTGGATTAGTAGTCACAGAAGCTATAAAAACTATTCTCCCAAAGGGAGTTAAAAATATTCAATCTGATAACGGAAAAGAATTTTTTAATGAACATTTTACCAAACTAATGAAAATGCTAAATATTAATCACTACCACACTTACTCTACAACTAAGGCGGCTATTGTGGAAAGGTTCCAGAGAACTTTAAAGAATTGGTTGTATGGAGAGTTTAGTGCACAAGGGAGTTATAGGTGGTTGGATTTACTTCCAAAGTTAATAAGGATATATAATAATAAAGTACATAGATCCATAGGGATGAAGCCTAACCAAGTAAGTGCTAAGAACTCTAAAGATGTACATGAAAGGTTAGCATCTAAAGTACAAGTTAAAAAGCCAAGATATAAGGTGGGGGATAGTGTAAGGATATCTAAATATAAACATGTATTTAGTAAAGGATATACCCCCAACTGGACGGGAGAGCTTTTTACAATAGCAGAAGTTAAGAAAACAAAGCCTGTGACTTATATTTTGAAAGATGAGAATGGCAATATAATCAAAGGAGGATTTTATACAGAAGAATTGTTAAAGACTAAATATAAAGACATGTATTTGGTAGAGAAGGTAATTAGGAGGAAGGGTGATTTATTATATGTCAAATGGCTCGGGTTCCCAAGTAGCCAGAACTCGGGGATTTCTGCAAAGGATGTCTTAAAATGAATTTTAAAATAGGGTCAAAATTGGCAGTTTGGAATTTGGGGGAATTTATTAAAACACCAATAACATATCCAAATTTTAAATAAATCGGACAGTAAATAAAGAAGTTGGCGGCAGTATTTTTCAAATTTTTTAATTTGACCGTAATAGTGAATTTGGGAAATGTAAGTGTAATTTATTAAAACACTTGCCTACGACAATAACATATCCAAGTTTTAAACAAATCGGACCATAAACACTAAAGATGGTTTTTTAGAATTTGAAAATTAATTTTTAAAAAGAGGAGGGACAATATATTTAATATAGGCAAGGGTATATATATTTAGGCCTATATATTTAATATAGGCCAGCGCGGAAACTTGTGGCTTATTAGTATAGGCGGGAGCTGGCGTCGGCGCAAAAACGGCTCCCCATAAGAATAACATGGGAAAAAAACGCCGGAAGTGGCGTTAAACCCTCATTTCACCACTACTACACAATAACTTCTAAGTTATTTACATGTGTTGTTTATTTAGTGTGGAGTTATTTTTGAACTCGTGGATTTCTGCAAAGGATGTATTAAAATTAATGCAAATTTTAAATGGGGGAAAATAAGGCAAGGGCCAAAAAGAAAATTTGTGTAGGGTAGGATCGGGCGTCGGCGCAAAAACTGATCCCCATAAGAATAACATGGGAAAAAAGCGCCGAATAGTATGCCTCTTTCTCCTTTAGCCACTACTGTTGTTTGTTTGTTTGTTTGTTTGAGGGGGATTAGGGGGCCCCGGCATAGCTGGCTAGGCACATCTCCCATGGGATATTGTGCAGCCACCGAAAAGAGGGAAAAGAGGGATGGGAAAGGTGATTGGACGGGGTCAGTCTGCCTCGCTCCAGAAAGGGAGGAAGAACCTTACCTAGCTCCCGGGCACTGGGTGACATAACCCCAGAACGATTCGCCCTCTAACCCTAGGTCTCCCTAAGTCTAACAGATAGAGACCACCATTGCACAGAGCCTCCAATCTCTCAGGGTCGAGGGACCCCAGGACGATTCGTCACCCAGCCCGGCAGACCGGAGACCGTCGGGTAAGGACCCTTCATACCAGGCACCCGTCCCAGGCTGCAAGGAAGATCCACTACTCCCTCCAAGGACTTGGACTAGACTGGGTATCCAGGCTCAACTGGGATTCAAGCCCCCAGAAGAGACAAGGAGGAACCAAGGTAGGGAAGTTAGTCACACTGGATAGCCAAAAGACTTACCAATACTGTGACAGCTTCATTTTGCTGTACCTAACGTCGACCTCTGTACTAGTATAGACCAGTTAGAGAGCCGTCGAGAGCTTAACCCAATGTTTAAACCCATCACTTGAGCTGAAGGCCAAGCCGCTATTTATTATTTCATTGAGATCCTTATGCTTTATATGATAATATATATTATTTAAAATATAACTAAACAGGCCACAATTCAGTACAAGTTAAAGCTTGCTACTAAAATCCGACTATGAAAATTACCTAGAGTCATCAAAATGGCTGGTTACTTTGCACTATTAATTAGACCAGACCTTTGACACTTCAGGTTGTGCCCGTCCATTCTAAATTTGACCAGCACAATCAGTTTACATTTAAAGACCAACTTTCTCGGAAATCTATACCATTAAGAACAACACGCTCTTGTTATATGCAAATATTTGTATAAAATTAGTCGCTGCAACCAAGTTTCAATTTAGGTCCACAAGTCACGAATCCACACAAGTTGGCACAGTTATTTTAGTATACTAGTCATGTCCAGCCTTTGTCTGAAATGTCTCTCGTCATCCCACGATATGCCCGGAAAATAAAATGATACCAGGGCAACTCTAACCGTAGAGGAAATACCACTTCTTGAATGTCAGATGCTGATCAAATCGTGCAAATTAATTATTCTAACGAAAATTCACTTTTTAAGGGTTTGAAGCCGTTACAGGATTATTTTATACATTCATTATGACGAATGAAGCCTTTTATGAGTTTATAAAAGTTCATATTGTTGATGTAATTTAGTTTAAAATAAGATTTAAAGAAAATAAGTAAATACAAACAATAACAGTTATTTTCATGAAGAATAACAAATGTATTAAAATTAGTTATTTGTTTCTGTCATGATAAAACCAAAATTTAGTTTGAGTTAAAAATCTGAAGAAAAATTAAATTGAATCACAGATGTTTAGGCTCAAGCTAACATTGAGTGAGTTACTTATTGGAAACTGATATCCACAGAAACATTTTACACATAAGTTCAGATATTTTGACTCAGCAAAACAGCACATTTTTATATTTTCTTCCTCGCACATATTTTAAAATTAAGAACAAGAAATCACATAGTGTTAAATGCTGAGTTGCAGAATGTGTCTTGCTAAATAAACACTATAACCTTGGTCACGCAACATTGCAGCAACACAAACTTCAAGTTTCTTGCACTTCATAGTTATTAGGTAAAATATTCAGATATAGTCACGTGGTAGCTCATGTTATGTCATTGGTCGTTTCTTCCTAAATTACACCTTGCACAGTGAGGCAGTTTCTAGAACTTCACATTACACCAGAGGCAATATTTACCCACAGTCACATGATAGTAATCTGTATCGATCGACACTTGGGTTCTTTCACTTATAGTCCAACAGTTGCCAGGCCTAACTCCATGTAAGGGGAAGTCAATAGAATCGTACAATTAAATAATCCAAAACAATATTTATATTATTATTTATAATACTACTTACAAGCAAAGTGAAGAGCAAGTTATATTTCCTAACCTTGCAGTATAATCCGTATCACATTAACAATTTAACTTTATTGCTTCTATCAAATTGTAAATTTTCGACATTTATAATTGTAACTTCACAATGCAATTATTATATTTTAGAAATCGGAGAATTTTATATTTTTTGAAGCAATACAATAAATCCTTAAATATGAAATACTAAAGTTTCACTGCGATAAATTTGCTAGGCCTCCAATTTTTATGGTAGTGAATACCATAATATTCACTACCATCGTATAGTATCACTTGTTGTATTTTAAAATTAACTAATCAATCTAGTAGGTTTGATTGTAAGCAGCAGTTCATTTTAACATCGTATTTTCTTATCTGATTCATCAAAATGTCATAAATCAACTGTATTACTCTGCAAATTTAAACTAAATGTGGAAATTATGGTAGCAATACGTCTCAATTAGTATTATTTGTTTAATTAATTATTGAATTTCATTAACTGACTGTAATCTAATACATTTTTCCGGTAATCGTAATATCACGGAAAAACTTATTAAGGTAATATTACATCCTTTTAGCGAATTTCCCCTATAGGGAAGAAGCTATTACCGTAGGTCTCATGGTAAGACTTAAGCCCGAGACCATGATAACTTTTGGTTTTGAGGTCCCCAGATGCCAAAACCAAAATATATATGATATGGATGTCATATATATGTGTGTCCATTACCGCGATAACTTTTGAAAGAAGCGCCCGATTTTGATTAAAATAGGCAAAAATGTGGAGAGTAACATTTATGACTTTAAGTTCGAAAACCAGATCGATCGGTTTATGGGAAGGGGGTTTTATGGGGGTTTAAAACTTTCCAAAAATCGTTTTTTTTTTAACTTTTTACCCTAAAATTTTAAAAACACTATATTTTGGTTATAGCCATTTTATAGAGCGTAAAAAAAACAATTTGGTATTTTGAATCATTAAGCTAGGTTTAGTGGTTGTGGAGAAAAGTCAAAAAATGTGTCCATGAAACTTCCCATGTTAATCTTATGGAAATACGGTTTTTAGATTTTCCTCAGTTAATTTTAATAAAAACTTCACATTTGCTTTTCCCAATCAGTTTAGCTCCACAAAACGATAATTTTGGTGCTGTTTAAATTGTTATTCTACGTCCAACCGTTGCAGAGATATTCAAAGTGCTAAACACAGTACGTTGTCCAATGTTTTCCTTATGGAGAATAAATACAATTTGATATTTCGATTATTTATGAATGTATATTGAAGAAACTTGGTATGTGGCTTCAACTAGTTGTGGTATTTTGATATTTGCACAAAAAAAATATTTATTGTTGATTGTCCCCATAGCAGCAAACCTGCATACTCGGCCCCCATGTAATTCATAGGGAAAATAAGTAATGTTTTATATCTCCCTTAGTTATGAATCTAAATTAATAAAATTTGGTATATAGCTTCACCTGGTTGAGTTATATTGATAATTAAAAAAATACACATTTTATATCTTCCTCATTGCAGCAAGCCTGCGTACTCAGCCCCAATGTTATTCTTATGGAGAATAATTAATATTTTAAATATCGCTTATTTGTGAATATATTTCTTATGAATCCTGGTAAGTGGGTTAATGTGTTAAGTTATATATTCATTGGAAATTCGCTGAGTACGCAAGTTTGCTGTGACGGGAGTATTTAAATGTACCATACTAATGAGGTCCTGTTAGGAAATGTTCTAAGAGAATAAGTAACTTATATAATGTTAGTTAGCAAAATGTTTGAAGTAAAAACAGATAGAGAGTACCAATGACAGACTCCTTCACCCACTCATTAACTACTGCAGTGTTACCAACTTCAATGAGGGGTACTTGTTGCTCTTGTTGGGGCTACTTTGTCGTGTGGTTATGGGCAAACAATTAGACGGGTTCAACTGGTGCAGACAGGCTGTTAAGGGATGTTATCTTTGTTAAGTGTTTATGGCGTCTGCAAATGAAAGTCACTGATGAAATTTACATATATTTATTGCTAGTAAAAGTGGTTTCACATAATTGTTTTATTTTATTGTTTTATGAATTCCTAACCTCACCTACGAGTATAGTTATTTTTATGTTAAAGACAAGAGAATCTGGATTACCCTGAATTTCAAGATATGTAAAAACAATTAACAAACGAGGGAGGCATTTTTATTTTTTTACTAGGACAACTATTTCCTGTTTTTTTTAGAATTCTGAGGTAAAGTTCATAGGAAGAGTTAAAGATAACTACACAATTTCTATGTTATCATCTGAAGTAATAAACAAATCGATAAATAGATTACAGGAAATTGAACGCTAAAGTGAACTGAAAGTTTTATGATAAAAACCTATAGTTTTTCTCTCTATATTCCAGTTTCCAGCTCAGTCTCTATATTCCAGTTCAGTCAATGCAGATAGATCTAAGATACATAAGATAAATCAAAACTAACAGGTTAGAACGTGCTGTGTGGAATTAAAGTTAAACGGAAGTATAATTGGGTTTACTTTACTGCATCAAGTCACGCTAGTTCTCCGGTCTCAGCAAGACGATAGATGGTTAATCTTGACTTCATGTGTAATCTTGGGTTGCATATTCGTCTGTGATATTGTAAAACAATCAGCGTAATTTAAACAAATGAATTACTTACCAAATTAAATGGAATAACAATATTTAGATACTGAATGTTTAAAAACTGCTTAATGCTATATATAAACTATGCTATATACTATATGCTATATATGCTATATATGCTATATGCTATATATAAATGCTATATGCTATATATTACTTGTACATAATGTACAAGTAATTGTTACGGAAAAAAATTAATAAC
Organism: Allygus modestus; assembly: GCA_963675035.1. Classification (NCBI taxonomy): domain Eukaryota; kingdom Metazoa; phylum Arthropoda; class Insecta; order Hemiptera; family Cicadellidae; genus Allygus; species Allygus modestus. The sequence goes on along the minus strand of OY776115.1, from coordinate 149,355,792 downwards.
GTGTTTTTTGGTGGCCTTTTATAAATATTATTTTATGGGCATTTTCAAACTGTAAAAGCAAATTTTAAAAATAAAATAGAGTGACTGTAAAGTGCCTACTTCCTAAGTCAACAAGTATGATCAATCAATAAAAAAACTGATTATACTCCGAATAGTTCAACTTTTAAATGTTAATATTATACTGAATTGTCTAAATAGAGAACACAAGCTAAGATATAAGAAACCAGCCAACAAGCAATGCAGGACTCACCCCGATAAATCAACCGCACTAACAACCTTCTTAATGTAATGCTTCAATTTATTATGGCTATTTATCATCTTATATACACTGGTTCAATTTATAATATCAATTGCTGACTCTAGATCTATGAGGTATTTCCTTTACTCGTACTTACTATAACATGTCCTTCATGTAAGAGCTATATCAATAAGGAATTGGGACATCCGCACTCGTTAAGATATCCCAAATAGAACCTTCGTATTGTTTTAACATCACATTAAAAAAGAGAAAACGAGAAATGTTATTAAAAATACATTGAAAATGCAGTTACTGATCTATTACTGAAATGCCAAGAAATACCTGATAAAAAAATGGGATGATATGGGTATTATATTGAATTTACAATATTCGCCTATTTGCAGATAGATTAATTTCTAATACAAGTGCAACATGCTGTGGTAGTATTGAATATTAAATATCATCACATCCCTTAACAATTTTCAAAACCTTCAACTGATTATTACAGCTGACAAATTCAATCAGTTTTTAATGGAAGTGAATTCGAAACAAACTTTGAACACATATTGCTATTTGAAAGCACAATTAAAAGTTTTATGAAAGTCGTCAAATATATTTAGCTAAAAGAAAAAAAATTGTCATTAAAGAAAAAAGGAAATTCGTTTACCATAAAACGTGTATGCAATTTAGTATCTAGCTGAGCAAACCAAAGAGCTTCTGCCAAAGCTGCTTATACAAATTATAGTGATGTTTGATTATTCATTTAAACATAAAACTATTTAAACAAAAACCAAACAGTTCCATTGTTATAGGGAACAATCGGATTTACAATTGTTTAGGTTAAAGTTTTATGTAAGGATGTACGAAAGAGTAGCGAAACTTTACTAATCTTGCAACTTAGGTTTTGGTCTGCAGGTGGTCACAACAACATTTTGACAACATATCTGGTCCACTAAAAAAAGGCAATATATCGTAGAATAATTGTATTTCATAAATAATTGTAAAATTGCATTGTATAGTTAGTAATACGTATACAGGGAGAGTTATGTTATATTATAGATAGTGAATTGGTATTTTTGAATTAAGTTGTTGAGCATATTGTCATATTATTCTCAAGAAGCAAACCAATATATCTCTAGTTTGATAGCACACAACCTCAAACTCGATGCTTTAAGTTCTGATCAAACCAACTCAATGAACGTGTTATCTCCTGCCATTATACATTTAGAAACATTTTAATTACTAGTTCGTAATACAGCATGTATTTAATTTTGTTAACATTTTAATTACGAGCATTTTAAGAGTTGGGCAAATTGAGACTTATTTTGGCTTGGTTATATTTCTTAATACAATTCCATTATTTCGATATACATACTCGTCATTCTTGCACCATTTATCTATTGTCCACTATCATTCGGTAAATATTGTTTTTACCTCTGCATTATTGTGGTCCAAAGAATAAATACCAAGTCAGACTTCTATACTGCCTGACTATAATCATCCAAATTGTTAAAGAGGTAAAGGCAGCATGTATGGTTGATGAATGTATTATAATCTTCCCCAGGAGGCAATATCCTCTAGATATTACTCATGTAGACGCGTTTCGTAGCGGACTGGAAATGATATCACTCTTTATTGTTGAAGGTGGTATCTAGTACTAATACAGGTATAAAATGGTTCATAGATATGACTCTCCATTCGAACACAGAAGAGTAGGTATATTAAATCAATTAATAGAGTAAGTACCTGGGGGTCGAGCTTTGCTCGGGGAAGGCCAGTCAGTTTGTTTAGATGACTCGGAGTAATATTTCATCACTTCCCCCCACTGATAATCAGATTTGTATTATTCATTTGCCTCTTTTCTACATTTTTATGGTCTCTCCAGTTGTTATTTATAGCTCAATGTCCCTTTGATTTATTTTAATACTCTATATATGTAATCTTAACTCAAATCTTTTAATCTCTGCTCTCAGGAAACCACATGTTAATAATCATAAACAACATGAGTATTACTTTGACAGTTCCCTGGTTGATTATGAACAGCTGTTACAATTCTTTTGTTTTGATTTGAAACTCCATAAGCCCAATGTTAATTTTTTTAACTTTTCATTTTAGTTTTTTTACATTATTTGATTTTTCCTAGGGATGAGGCCTGTCTAGAACTTATTTTTATCCCAGAAATTAGTTATTTCGAACATTTGAAGGAAATCGTTGTAGCCGTTTTTGAGATCCGTGTCGCAAGCAAGCACGCAAGCAAGCAAGCAAGCAAGCAAACCTTACTCATATTAGAGTATAGGATACTTAAATTATTTAGGCTGAAAATTATGTATGTCTGGTACAGCTTAGGTAAGAAATATTCCTCAAATCCTAGAATATTGTTATACAGTTTTGATGGTTGTTGTTTTACCTAAAACAACATTGCCCTGTGTTTCTACTATTTTTTATAATTTGTGACGAATTTTTGGACTTTTGTATAATATATAGCACAAACCTAAAATTATCTAAAGTAAAATATTTTGTAGAAAGTATAATTTACCATCCCAATAATAAAAGGCAGATGAATTCTAATTCGACCTCAGCAATACCTTTCGTTGAATCAGGATAAGGAGAAAATGATATTAAAACGATACGATTCTATCACCTTATCTATTTTATAATTCATACAATAATAGTTATATTTCCAAATTCAAATACTAATTTGAATATTTTGAAAACCTCTGGATCAGTTTTTGCTGTGTTTAATTACTTGATAAGTAATTCATTATTTTAACCACACGTACAAATACAAATATATCATGTCACAAATCTAAATTGTTGGGCGGGAATTACTTTTAAATGAGCCTACGTTTAACCCTATTTTTAACCCTGTTTGAGTTAAAGAATAAGATAAATTTACTACATAAATCCAAATTTTACTGTTCGAAAGACTCAATATTAAATATAAAAATGATGATAAGAAAACCCAACGGTTTCAACTAATCGTCTTGATTATAAATTCAATTTCACAGGTGAATTTCAGAAATTAAATCCACTTGGATGTGTATGGCCCTTAATATTACTTGTGATGCTTGTTGCTAAATTACACACACCACCTTTGAAAATCTTTTGATAAACGTTCAAAGAACACGAATCGAATGTCTGTCACTGTGTTATAAACCAATTTCGCTTGTTGGAAATCAAACTCGAGAGAGCGAGCGTCCCAGGTGCTCCTATTTCTTCCACAGCTCGTCCACAATACTCGACCAGTTGTACCGTGTTGCGGGTTCATGAAAGCAGTAGTTTGTGCATTTGGAGAGCTCTCCTACCTCTTGAAAAGCTCTCAAAATTACACATCGATGGCCAAATTATACCTTGATGAAGTAGCATAACGATGCAGTAACTCTTTCATTATTGCAAAGGCGCAATACTTTGTGAATGACTCCATAGATTAGTTAAATTTGATACAGTTTTACTTAACAAATTAAATCTTCACATTATCTATTTATTTAAAAGTTAAGCAAAACTTCAATTATTATCTAACTGCTATGATTTAAGCAACGTTGAATACGGGTGAATCACGGCTATGATAACGGGTTGTCGTTCAGCAAACATTAGTTTAATGTTTACTGAACGAAAAATAATCAGTAAAATGTACGGCATATATGGGTTTACATTAAAAGGTGGCGTATCTAAGTTTTTATAACTATACGATTCTTTATCGCGTAAAATAATTTAGCAATCTTAGTGATTTAATAAAACTCAATTGACATGCTCAAAAACCAAACAAACCCACCATAAAATTTTGTGTAAATGTCGTAAATATTGCCTTGAGCTCGGAAATTAAGTGAAATGTAGTGTCCCATTATAAGTTCTTAGGTTCATCTTAACTTAAGTAAACATGTTTTTAAGGGTAATTCAAATTTGATTGTAGGAGAATCCAATTATGTAAATCTTAAACTAAACTTGAGTGTTATAAACTTAAAATGGTGAAAGTTTAGACCATAAAATGCTAAATGATTTTTCTCTTCGTAGTATGTGAGTTTATTAAACATCCATTTAATTGCTCCATAATAATAAAGGAAAAAATTAACAGTTGGTAATTTATCGTCCAAATATCTTAAACGAATTTAGGTTTTTGCCAAATTATTTCTAGTTCTGTCAATAATCTACAAAGCCTATTCCGGACAACTAACTCCTAATGAATAGAATGGATATACCTCCTAACTTTAATTTACCAACTAAAGTGGCGAGTTCAGATTATAAGACATTCTACAGTTTTTATTTTATTTTACTGTCATACTTCACAACTGTTACAAACCAAACTACAATGATGTTACACAACATTATAAACACAATAACTGCGGTTGAGAGTCTTTAAGTTCTTTGAATCTTGTTAATATTCAAACTACACCAACACGGTTGATAGCAACAACAAACAGACATATCATTAGAATGCAAATAAACTACAACCAAATCTTATATAATATTAAATACAGACAACTGGACTAATATGATGATTACTAACTCAAATGAAGTATTAGCAATCCTACATTTCTAATTACATCACCATAGAAGAACAAAACTACTACAGGCTCTCACATGTAAATGAAAAATTAACTTAGAGCAGTGAAAATATTTGGCCAAAACATTTTACTTTTAAAACATTTAAAGTATCAACACATACATCAATATCCTCTACACTTCCCGGTAAAAAGGAATTATATAGCCGCATCATCGGGTAGAGTAGGGAGAAGGCGTCAATCAAAAGGGCAATCTACATCTGGAGTTAGATCAAATTCTGCACTCAAGGCCACAGTAACATATTTAGCCTGTGCGAAATTATCAGTAGTTAAAAGATTCTTGCGGCTCTAAATCACTTCGACAAATTATAAACCTTTAAGCACCAATACGTTTAACAACAGACTAGTGTTATTTTGCAAATTTAAACCAAACAGAACAAATAAAAATAACCTTATATTGCTTCGTTAGAGTCAAGTTCAATAACTTATATTCAAATCCCATTCAAGCAGTAACAATCTCATCTGTGCAAAACACTGAGCCGTTGGATTAGTCGTGAGGCTTTCGTGGTTTACCAACCTCCTTAATTGTGTTTCCTTGGAACTCGTGTAATCTTGGGTAAAGCAGTTTTATCAATCTTGTATATTATTACTATTTACTATTTAAATTGAATTAATTATCATAATTATGTTTCTGGCAAATACAACTGTTTTCCTTAAATTAAATCTCTGCCCATGGACTTCGTTTTGCAATCGTCTTATTGACACTTACGATGCACGATAATACTGTAACAACGAGGTCATATACATGATCATTTTATACAGGCATTGGATACTATTTTTGACTCTATCCTAGATGTATTCAGGTGATGTACACTAATATAAAAATATCACTATGATTTTGTTTGCTTAAATCACAAAACAAAATGCGATGCTTCCTTAGATACAAAACAATATACTGATCTCACTTACCAATCTAAAGTAAACTCACTATTCGCTATTCACTCATCACTACTACTGTTCACTAATAAATTCTCACTACTAAGGAGAGAACAAGTCCCCTCAGAGATGCTGGAACGCCATTAGAAAAGCATTACCTGTAATTAGAAACTTTTAGAAAACACAAACCAATCCGTTACTAGCACAACAAAATTCTTTAAATTCTGCTAAATAACATTTTTTGATCGTAAAATGAATGATTAAAGGATGAATACAAGAGGAATTTGAATGCTATTTATCAGTTTAAGAATTTTTTCAATGTTTAATTATTTTAAAGTTATTATTATTACTCAATCCTGGAAATATCTGGAAAATGAGCTTATAATCTCTAGTTTTGTAAGTAATTATGAAATATTTACACTTATAATTATATGAAATTCTGAATTGATCAACCATTAAAAATAATTGATACAGTTTAAAATAATAGAATATATATTATAAGGTTTATATAATATAATATACCCCCGTCACAGCAAACCTGCGTACTCAGCGAATTTCCAATGCATAATAATATCTTAATACCACATAAAGCTGGATAGTAGTTTTCATAAACATATACTCACAAATAAGCGATATATACCATTTTAATTATTCTCCATAAGCATAACATTGGGGATGAGTACGTAGGTTTGCTGCAACAAGGAACACAAAATATGGGTTCTAGGTTTACGTAATGTTGCAGGGAATAGCATTGGACACACAATAGTGTGAATAATTTGTCTCTTACACTTTATTCGCTCGGTGCTTTGATCCCTTATTGACTATAAATAATTGGTTCTGCTATAACAGTTTGACGCGTTTGGTTAATTATGTGTTTGATGAATTGTTTTACGCTTGACCACCCATTAACCAATAATTTTGGAGTTTGTACTATTTCATATTAATTAAACACTTCAATTCATCTAGTATTATTCATTGTAAACAACTCGCTTTTTAAAACTAATTTCACAAGACTGAATGGACGTTTTAGGCCGAGGGGGTGAAACTCGAAGGATTGAATTTCTTAAATAAGGGGAATACACATCTAGAGTAAAAATGAATTAACACCAAATTGGTGTGCAAGTTTGCTACCGTGACTAACCAAAAATATTACATATTTTCGAGTTTGTAAAACGCACGGATATTAATAACCATTATTTCTACGTTATGTAAGTATTGCTACACGTTACACGTTTCTATATTTACAAGCAGACGACAATCAATCAGATCAGTATTGTTATGTGATATGATTAGATATGATTAGATTACTCGTACTGATTAGTGTGAGCCAACAAATTGTGAATGGTGTATGTCCAGTTGAAGAAATAGAGAAGATAGAAGCCTTTTGGGCCGGAAAATACCCGAAAAATATATTGAAATCGGTAAGTATTCCAATTATTTTTCACATTAGGATTTGTATTCACGTTAGGATTTCAATATCACGTACTCATTTTGATATCTGAGGTAGTATAAAATGCCTACGAATTAAGCTCTTGATATCCTTATTTTGAAATTAATATATTTTATTCATAACAATTATTTGAGTTTATTAATTTTTGAATATAAGTTTGTTGTTTTATATTGTAGATTACATTATCCCTTGCGTCCTCAGAATGTAGGTTTGGTCACGTACGTCTGGATGAGTGCAGACTTCATTGAAGATCATTTGAGAGACGGGCTACTCTGTTTCGCAACCAATCTGGATAGCGACGAAACGACCTCAACTGACGTACTTTTCTACACAAACAGGTTCGTTATTTTGACAGTTGATAAGTTCCTGACGGGTTTTTAGTAAAAGTTGTTTTTAGCGAATTTCCCCTATAAGAAGCTAAGAAGCTAAGAAGCTAAGAAGTTATTACCGTAGGTCTCATGGTAAGACTTAAGCCCGAGACCATGATAAATTTTTGTGTTGAGTTCCCCAGATGCCGAAAAAACTAATCGTTCAAATTATATATATGTCCGTGAATGCGATAACTTGAGTATAAAACGTCCAATTTCTATGACATTTGGCTCAAATGTGTAAAAAAATATTCATGACCTTAAGTTCGAAAACCAGAAAAATCAGACCATGGGAAGGAGGGTTAATGGGGGTTTTAAATTTTTCAAAAATCAGATGTTTGCATTTTTCACCCTAACATAAAAAAAATTAACTTTGGTTTTGACCATGTTATAGAGCTTAAAAAACAAATATATGGTATATTAAATTATTAACCTAGGTTAAGTGGTTCTGGGGAAAATAAAAAAAGAAATTCTCATAAAATCTTCCATGTTAATCTTACGGGAAAAAGGTTTTTGGCTTAACCTCAGTTCATATTAATGTAAATTTCACATTTGCTTTTACCAATCAATTCAGCTTCACAAAACAATAATTTTGATGTTTAAATTGTAATTCTACGTCCAATCGATGCAGAGATATTCAAAGTACTAAACAAAGTAGGTTGTCCAATGTTATCCTTATGGAGAATAAATAAAATTTTATATCTCTATTATTTATCAATGTATATTGATGAAAACATCAACTCTCGCAATGATAAAAAGACGCACAATTTGGTGTTTTTATCATTGCTCTGTCGTCAGATGGTTACAGAGATATTGAAAGTGCTAATCACAGTACGTTGTCCAATATTATTCTTATGGAGGATAAGAACAATTGTATATCTCGCTTATTTATCAACTTATCCTGATAAAACTTGGTATATTGCTTCATATCGTTGTGGTCTATTGATATTTGCACAAAAAAACATTTTTTTTGGCCGATAGTTCCCGTAGCAGCAAACCTGCGTTGAGTTATATTGATATTTGTATAAAATCCCATTTTTGTGTTCCTTGCTTCAGCAAACCTGCATACTCAGCCGCCATGTTATTCTTATGGAGGATAATTAAAATGGCATAAATCTTTTATTATTTATGAATGTAAGTTGATGAAATTCGATATGTGGCTTTATGTGGTATTTATATACATAAATATGCATTGTAAACTCACTGAGTACGCAGGTTTTCTGCTACGGGGTATTGATAATTCATGCATAAACATATTAAATTACCGAAAACTTATTTTATAGGTCAGCAGATGAAATACCCTATTTCCAAAAGGAGAACAACGGTGTTCTTACACTATACTGTAAGTAGTCCTAATAATATTCGTTCATGGCTGTGATCAAAGGAATAATTGTAATTTAATGATAATTCAGTGTCATTGTTTGCTTTATTACGATTTAAGCATGTTAGGTTATTCAATTCTAAGTTTAATTGCGTACGCCATTGCCAAATAATTTTCTTTATATAATATTTAATATTCATGTAAGAAATATATTAAAGACTTTTTGGATTATGAACAAGTTTACCATGAAAAACTTCTCTGGAAGGAAAGGATGTGTATTAAATTATTGCAAAATATGGGAGATAATAATGGAAAACAATGCACTTTTATGTTCCTTTTATTGTCAGTGTGAACCCGCATGTGGAAATATCAGACAATGAAACAAAATAGATCCAGATCAGAAGAGAAGGTATCTGATGATGATGAGAGGTGAAGATGATGACAGTGTTGTAGTGCCACATCTAATGGGTAGTTGGAATTTAAACATCCATGCCAACATTTCAATGCAAAATAATAAAATTTACCTAAGCAACTTGCTGATTGGAATAATACATGTTATTCCTACAGGATGAAATAAATGACGTCCAACAACACTTACAAATTACATACACTTTACATACTAGATGGTAAATAAACAGTTTATAACAGATTGTACAATATATCGATTTCAACCAGTTACACCGGTAATCATCATGCTAAATGAAATAATGACTGAATAAGAATGGTGTCCCTACTTTATATCATTTGGCTACCGAAAGTTCAGGGTGCGAGTTCCTGAAGTTCTAACAGTGACAGATATTCACTTATTCAATTATCAATTTAATCATTTCAGGTTCATCCCTATTCTGTTAAGTTCCCTTAGTGTTTTTTTACGTATGAACCTTTATTCAGAACTTTTAATAGCCAATAAAATGAGCGAATGAATGAACAAAACTTGTATTCCAACATAGTTACAGCTTTTACAATATCACTATAGAATACAGTTATTATTAAAATCCATTATAGTGAGGACAAATTAAATAGAAAATTTAAATAAGCTGTCGTAATAAAAATTAATAAAATATGATAATGGGAATCAGCAGACATAGCATCATAGGGCTGTGCATCTGCTGCGTTGCTGTGAAATAAGAAATTGATGTTCTTATTTTTAAAAGTAATAAATTTATTGAATTTGGAGTAATAAGATTAATTTTTACTGAGCTTTTGATAAAAAAAGTAAAATATAAGTAAAAGTATAATTATATATAAGTTAAATATAAGTTTGGACGTCACTTTGTCGAAAATATGTTATAATTCTCTTGTTGGGCCTGATGACAGGTGTGACTGGACGAAATAGATAGCCTTGGACAGTATATTATATTATACATTTACCGTCTGGTTTGTAAATACAGAGTATGTGTAAATACATTTTAAAGTGTTGTCAGCCGTCTTTAAAAAGATCCCGTATTAAGTTTGGTTTTATTACTACTTCTACGTCCACCTGTTATAAGTTTGATAAATATTAGTTTGTGTCTTACTTAATTGTTACTTAAGTTACTAAGGAAATAATAATAATAATAATAATAATAATAATAATAATAATAATAATAATAATAATAATAATAAAAATAATAATAATAATAATAATAATAATAATAATAATAATAATAATAATAATAATAATAATCCTTTATTTGTTCCAAGAACAGACGTACTACAAAAGTTAACATAAATGTTGATCAGAGCTCACGTACAAACTAAACAGTGGATTGGCTCCCAAGCACCAAGGCAGACAAATAAACATAAACAAACAGATAAATTTAATACTCTTCCCCTATCTAAATAAACTAGTATTCAAGTATAACTCCGATTAATTATATTATTGCTAATTTAAACAATGGGCACATATTTAAACATAGTTTTTGCTTCCTTCAACAAAACCTTATACTGAAAAAATACAATTATATAAACAAAACAAAAAACTACCATTACAATTGTCTCAATAATAGTACATAAGCAACAACAATAATATATAAAATAAGAAAAATAAAAACATGAGCATGACTTTTATTTAAGTTGTATACACATATACAGAAATAAGTACAACCAAAGGTTCCCTATTAGTAATTTTAAATTTATAACAGCCTTTCCACATCATCCATAGTAAAGAGCCAATTACGTACTAACCTTTTAAATACAGTTATATTGGTTGCTTCCTTTAAAGCCCTTGGTAAATTGTTATACATCTTTGGTCCTAAATATTCTACCGTTTTCATAAAATAAGTTAAGTTCGGCCTTGGCACCAATATATTTCCTTTTGATCTCAGTCGTTTCCTATATGCATTTACATCAATTTGGTTATCCCCACTTTCTTCATAAAATATTCTTAAAACTTTATATACATATAGGGGGCAAAATGTTCAATTCTTTAAAAAGCGGCCACGAAGATTCTCTAATAGCCTTACCCATTATAATTTTTACAATTCTTTTTCGTTTTTTATGATTGTAGATACATTTCCTAGGTACGTCCCTCCCCAACACACTATTTCATATTGTAATCTACTGTTTACCAAGGAAAAATAAACTGATCTTAAAACTGTTATTGGAGCAAATATTTTATGATGAAAAATAATCTCAAAACTGAATTTAATTTACTACTCAGGACATTTATGTGGGGTTTCCAATATAACTCCCTATCTAGTTGGACCCCTAAATACTTTACCGAAGTTTCCCTATTAATGATAACACAATATTTACCACATTCAGTCATTCTACTAAGGCAACTTGTACATTTATACTTTACCGGATGTTCAAATATGACATTACTTCACAAGGAAAAATTAATATACGACGTCTTTTCTGGGCTTACAAACAGATTATTTGCAGCAAACCACCAACACAGTGCTTCCAAATCATATTTTATATTCTCATTAATCTGTTCCCAAGTATCGGCAACATAACAGAGTGCAGTTTCATCAGCAAAAGATGTTAATTTCCCTCTTAATCACCCATTACATAGATCATTAATATATATCAAGAACAGAATTGCACCCAATACCAATTAAATGATTAATTGTTGTTCTTCTAGAGTTTTGTACTTTTCTAAATAGGATCAGGACTAATTTTGCCAAAGTCCGTCATCACTTATTTCTATTTAGTAATTGTATTATTGTGTTCTAGCTCATGGAGAGGCAGACGAAACACAGTACATAATTTCACAGAAAAACCACGTCACGACATTCTGGCAATGCAGAGTTTCTAACATAGGTACCATTAAAACATTTAAAAATATTATTTATTTTAGATAACTCTTCATTGATAATGTGCATAGTTTAATTATCCATGGTTTTAGCCCCTGAGCAGTAGATATTATGTAAAGCAAAATTACTTAGTACCGTCATGTCAGTCAGCTCAAATTGAAGAAAACACGTTTAGAACATGATTCGATGCAACTGCATCATCATCAGCTAGTGTAAAACGAAGTTGATTGACCAGATATTCGTCAAAGTGAATTAAAAACACAATACGGTACATTTATACGTAAACGACGACCGAAATAACGGACAAGACACATAAAACGAGCAATAATACTAAACAAATCATCTCCCTGCCCGCGCTGTGATCATGTCCGTGTCGCGAGGCCTGTCTAGTATTATTGTTTGTTTTATGTGTCGTGTCCGTTCGTTCGTATCGTCGTTTACGTATAAATGTACTGTATTGTGGTTTGAATGCATTCTGACGAAGCCATCAGGTCAATCAACTTCGTTTTACATTAGCTGATGATGATGCAGTTGCATCGTAACATGTTCTCAACGTGTTTTCTTCAATTTGAGCTGACTGACAGTACGTAAGTAATTTAGTCGTACATAGTATTTACAAAATTAATATTATGAAGAAAGAAATGTAAATGTATACGATTTGCCTTATCGAAAGTCCACATTACTGGAGCACGTTGGCCCTTAGTAAGTATGTAAAATATTGGGGTTTAATAGTCATCGTCTTTATGTAATGACTCTGAAAATATAGAACAATCATAGGATATTTTTTGCTAAAAGATAAATGTTAAGGGAATATAAAATTAAATATGGTGGTCGTAGTCTAGTCACCACAATACTAATGCCCTTAATGTCATAATGAACTGAACATATACTGCAAAACTATAACCATTTGTTAAACATATACGTAACCATGCGCTTTGAATTTGTTCTGTATAATCTAAAAAATGATTAAACAACTTGTTTCTCTATGATTAGAACTGTTTGATGAAACTCATAGAATTTGTTTTTCCCATTCCAAATTGTTGCCGTTGCTATAAGCTGTTTCTATAATATTACTAGCTAGGTTGTATTATTTAATATAAATAAGAATAGGGTCTAGTATTAAATGCTCAGTGGCTGGCATCACCAATTAAGGATAAAGGTTATTCTTAAAACAATTTAAATTAGGTTATTGTTCGAAACAGTTACTCTTAATAGAAAACATTTGACTTTTGTTATATTTGCCGTCTCTAATATGTTGTTAACAATTAACATGACGTTTATGACCAAATCACTGTGCTAATTCCTATTAGTAATCAATGTATTAAAAGAATAAGGTGATTTTTTTGCAAAAGATTATGGCCAAACTACTGGATCGATTTTGATTATTTACGTGTCGTTTGAAAGCCCTTAACGTCTAGATGTGCCTTTTCGGGGCTCAAGTCAGTGCGTTGAACCAAAAACCCTTGGGAAGCCCTCAAAGTACGTTTTTGGCCTATTTAAATAAAATTGGACAGCAAATAAAAACAAAAGAAGCAGAACAGCTGGGATTAAGGATAAAAACATATGGTTTGCTAGTACATTTTTAAATTTGTATATTTCCAGATAGATATGATCCGTTTGTTGGTATATCTGTGAACATTGCCCATCTTTACTCTGAGGAAGCCAAGGAAGCTGTTAAAGAAGGCTTGCGTACCCTGACTGCTCTAGGCTTGAACACTGGATCTCCTTTGTCGCCTTGTGAGAAAGAATATTTTAAAGTATCTGTGTGATGCAGGGTATTACTATTGTAACATAAACGCTTTTTTAAATAACAGTTTAATAAACTTATTTTTTCCAACCTTTTAAAATTTGAACACAATCAATATGAATGATTTAGAGACAGTTTTATTTTTATATTTTAAAAGGGTATTATTGTTGAAGACCAAGGAATAGGTTAAAATAGTGTTTATAAAGGAAGTTCATAATGTTCGTTAAGGTTAAGAACGGTGCCGTAGATAGAAAAATGCTTCAATGGAAATAAACACATTATTCCGTACTGTTAACGAACCACAACATATGTTATATACTAATGAATGTGTTATTATGTTCCGATAATGTCGGAATCAAGTATGCACTAAAATATTATCCAAACCACATAATTGTATGTATACATATTAATTACGTAAAACATAACAGTGAGGATAAAATATATTTCAGAAAAGACCTTTATAATTATTGTTGGTTACCAAGCAGATAGAATCAATCTTTGGCAATGGCTAGTTTTGATTACTTTTTAAAATCGAACATTACCTGTTAGTTAGGAAAGTGAAACAATATTTATTTAAAATAATACTTATACATTTACTGTAACTTTAGGAGTTATTATTATAAATTCCTTTGATATCTTACGACTTTTAAGTGAACCCTAAACACAATGTTTAAATAAATATATTTTTACAAAATGATAAAGTGAATAATAAATAGGAAAACGATAAATGACAAATCATGATGACAAAACAGAACTAAAATATGTTTTCAATATAATTTTGATTTTAAAATTACGGATTATACATAAATAAGGGTATTTTAAAATTATAAATAAATATATCGAGGTTCAAAGTTCCCTACTAAAACTAACAATGCACTGGTTGTCTTTCAAAATTAATTTCTAAATATCTTAAGGCAACAAAGTAAAAGTTCAGAGAGTGTAATGGCTATAAAATGCAGAACATCAGAAAGAACGAAACCCTCCTAACCCTCCTACCTTTTTTTAACTTATAAAATCTAACATTGAAATAAAAGTTAAGAACAAGTTTTGTTAGTGTCTTTTAATACGGTCGAACATATCGGAATGTTTAAATGACAATATTTTATCGTTTTCCTAGTTTAAAATATTACAGATTCATGCAGGATAATTCTAACTTGTCTGTGCATCACAACATACTTTCGTAATTGATTGCACTTCGCAGTGTTAAGCATGGACAACTTACAACCTTATAACCAAACACATTCAGTGGAAAGCGTTGCACTGATCTGCTTTTTAACGAAAGCTCTTAATCATTTTATCACAAAACCAAGTATACTTTACACCAAATTATAGGGTAGACGTAACCGTGGTAAATATAACCGTATTATATGGTTCAGACAAATAATTGAGATGAACAAGGGGCGGACAGGACCTTGTCTGAAATGTCACTACAACACATCAGCTGTCATCGGTGTTGACCGATATGTGGTCTCCTGTCTTCCTCTGTGGATGAAATTGATAAAAGGCATGACTTATTACGCTGTGGAAGACAGGATAAGGCGGTAAGAAAGTTTTTTAATTAATACTATTTTAAAAATCGATATTGAACAGAAACATGCTGCATCATGTCAGCAAATACATTATATTATATTAACTTTCGGTAGACCATTTGATACATTATATGTTTATGGGGAAGACTATCCTAAAATGGTTTTCCTCATTGTGGGATTTTATTTTATGACATTTTGTTAAGGATTTAAAAAAGGCTAAGTAGTTTCATCCTGGTTCAAGTTTAGTGTTTTATATACGAATCTTTTGTATTTAGGTTAAAATAAATATCCATAGCGATAGTAAAAAAAAATTATGAATAATCAAAATTAATTGATATTACTTGACATAAATAGTATTTATAGTTTTACATTTGAAATTCTACAATGAATATGTACGTAACACCCTTTAGTGATAAATTTAATGTTATCAATTTAAAACTAATTATTCTTAGCTTAATATATCTTACACATTTTGAAATTTGTTTCGCGATATTTTTTTATGATATCATTTGTGATGTAATGTGGCGTGAATTTCAATCATGAACGTTAAGGTAAACGTGGTCCTACTTTCATAACTTGTAAAAGAGCAAGCATATACCATGTCACATTATGTTTAACAATTTTGAAACCGATTGTATCAGCTTAGGTCATTTTAAATTGGCAGAAAGTAATAGCCTTAGCTATACTACGATTTTTACAAAAATTCAGACGGCACTTCTTTGTTAGAAAATTTACAGTCATCCATGTAAAAAGTGCAGTTTACGGTGGAAAATATTCCTATTAAAATGTTTGTGTACCCAGAAGTGATAAGTGGAAAGAAATTAAATGTAATTGTTTGGTACAAATATGATTTTTATTTTCAGGGAAAAAACTAGTAAAATCTATCCGAAGTGTATAGAATAAAGTAATTCTAAACTTTCAATGGCAATTTACAACGTCCCTTACGGCGACAGATGTAATCTACTACCCGTCACAACTTTAATGAAATTCAAGTTTATATAAGTTTACTCATTTTATGAAGTTGTCAATCAAGTTATTATTTTTGCATGTTAAAGATTGTTAACTATCATAAACTATCAATTCCTTAAAAAGAGGAAAGTCTATTGAAAAAAATAATTTTTGGGATAAGTTGCCGAGCTGCTAAACGCATTAGTTAATAACAGACTCTTTGAATAATGGAAATAATAATATATATAGACAACAGCCGTAATACTAAAAACATTTTTTGAAATATTAATCCAGAAAATCAGAGTTGAGGTATACCAAAATCCTTTACTAAAAAATATTCAAAGGTGCGGGTACAACCTTTGATTCAACTGAACCAAGGGCTACGCAAAGAGGTTGTGTAACTTTGGTAGTAAAGTTTCCCGGCAACCCGCACAGATTAAACTTTGCTCGCTAAAGTTGTATCCTGTAAGTATAAACAGAATGATCAAAACATTTAACTATCACAGTAAAATAATATATTTCGAATACTGAAGGAGATCCAGTATCTTAAATGTCTTGTAGAATCGTTGATTTCTAAGTTAAGTGCTATCACATTTTTGTATAGTATTTGTCCCACCGGTGTTGCCTTTAAAACATCGGTTTCAGTTATCGTCTTAATAGGTTACTAGGCCTTCGAGAAGTTCAATGTGCATACAGTAGCGATTGACGTATTTTAAGCACTAGTACACATTTATGTTATACAGGGTAGGCATTCATAATAACATAATAACAGTAACTACATTTTAGCTGGGTTAGCTTGAAATGATCTATCACCTCAAAAATATCAAAAATATGTAATAAATAAACACTGTTTTTTATAATATCAGATCTGTAAAAAATTGTGTGCTTAAGTCATAAAATATGTATTTAATCATAACATATATAAATATACTTTTTACATTAATCTATATATATATATATACAATATAAATATTAATTGAAACTGTTATATTATCTTCCTTAACTATGAACAATTTATTTTCTAAGATTTACATTAAAATGATATGATCAATACTTTTTAAAATTTAAAATATTTTAATTTTTTATAGTTTTGATAATAATGTTAAATAATATATTAAAATGTTATGATCGATACTTTTAAACCTGTAAAATAGTTTATGCATTTAAAGTTTTGATAATAATGTACAAGGATGTATTATGATTTAAACAGAAGCTAAATTAAGGTTAGTTACATTAGAGTTACTCAACGCAATGCCAATGTTAATGTTCATTGCCTTAATCCAAATCGTATTTCATTCAGCAGCTAATATATCGATTTTATTATCCATTTAAGACACAATATTAAATGGATTTCTCAGAATTAATCTGGTTTAGTACAAAATCTACCAGGAATGTTACAGCTTGTATAATTAATTTCAAAAACTCCCAAAATGTTACAGTAGCAACTTTAAAAATCTGGTGGTCGTAAATAATTTATATATATAATTCAAAATAGTTCAAAAGAATTTAAATAATTATAAAACGTTTGTAAACCGGCCATGTTGTAGGGGACACGACTCAAATTGAGTGAGTTTAACGTGTGTTTGAGAGAAAGTAAAACGTGACATAACTCAAAGAACCAATACAACTGAATATATAACAAATACATCATCCTTTTGGACAAACAGATAAAAGCTGAATGGGCCTTTACGGGCAGTAGTTTTACTGTATTATAGAGCTGTAAAAGTATAGGAGAATTGCGACAAGCCAGTGTTTGTTCATGTGACACAACTGGAGTGCGGACCAATTACGTTAAATCTTTGCAGCATTGCTACAGGGTGGAGTGTTAAATCCTGCAGCACTGACACTGGTTTCAGCGTTATTATTTCTAACTATATTTACTAAATTTTCTTAACCAATGTATCATATACAGGATTTGTTAGTATAAGGGACATTTTAAAATTTGTTTATATATGTTGCAACATATAATTAATAACTCCACTTAGCGACAAGTTGCAATACAAACACAAAAACAAATGTTCTTAAGCAAGTTCATTACTTCCAAAAATATTCAAATGGAAAAATAAACGATAGTAGGAAACTAATTAACCTCATTCAATTCAAATAGGGTGACATGAGCTCGAAATAGTTGTCCACCAATGTTTTCTTACACATTTTCTTTGCTTTAACGCTGTTTATGAATGCAGTTTGATGTCTAAGTTACGCAATAAAGTTTTTCTGATTAGGTTTTGTAAAAATAATATAATTTCCAGTGTTCGATTAGTTGGAACTGCTGCTGTATTGAAACATACATTTTCATACACAATGTATGTTTAGATGTCTTAAATAGAATACGTTAACTCCTGTAGCAATTACACTACTGTTTAAAATAATAGGTATCAGGAAACTGATACATACATTCTCCCGTATAGCCCAACTTTCATGAATAAAATACTTTTTATTTACTATATATAGAATGCAAAGCACGGTCGAATGTACAGGAAATCGTGTATATAAGTTGTTATCAAAAATATCCACCCAAATCCCTGTTTAGGAGGCACTACAGAATCCATTGCTGCACACGTGGTTTTAAGGGGGGAAATGCCCCCTATTCCCCCTCCGTCAGGGTTATTAAGGGGCAACATATTTCGAATTAACTCTGTTGGTCAATGCTAACTTGACAAGCATATTAAGTTTGAACGAAATTGATCAATAAATAAGGGAGAAATAGTAATTTTTGTGTTCCCCATAAGATTAACATTGGACAACGTACTGCGTTTACTGCAAAATGAAAATTTAAATTTTCTCCGTAACCAGCAATTGTAGAATAGTAATTACTAAATTATTTAGTTTTTTGAGCTCTTTTAATGGTGCATAGTAATATTTTTACATTTATGTTTTTTATGAAAAATCCCAAAAACTGAATTTATGTTATTTTAAGTTTTGTAATTTCTGAAACCTAATTTTTACAGAAATACTTGTGGTGTCATTTTGTTAAAAAATTAGAATTTAATCAAAGTCGTTAGAGCCGTTTTTGATCAATATTGATATTTCATGTTTTTTGGTAGTTTTTAGGGGATAATTACCCTTACAAATAAAAATTCGAAAAAGGAAAAAACTTGGAGATATTGTGGATTAGTACCTACATACAAATTTCATAACAATCGGACCATTGGTTAGGGCTCTAGCTCTTTACACATCCATACTGACAGACTGACTGACAGACAGACAGACAGACGGACAGATAGACAGACACACAGGCATCACGTAAAAATCACTTTTTTGGGTTCACGGAGCACCAAAACGAATATTTCTACTAACAACCTGAAATAGAAAATTTTGACGAAAACAATACTTTCTCCACATACTATGTATAAGGGGAGAAAGTAGTTTATATAGTCAATTGTAAAAGGTTTGAATAACCTATTGAAAAACATAGGCAGTAGAAAGAGAACACAAAATGTCTGTGTTGATCACACTGTCACGGTTGGTATATAGAATTGCTTTGAAGCTGCACAAAACAGGCAGCTATTCTGATCTTCACCCCTATAATATAATATGCACATCGCAGAGGTCTTATTCATAAGTGCAACATTTTACAGATAGAGTGTTGCTTTGACATAGCATAGTGTTTTATTTAATTAAATATTCTCCCTCATATAGGTTTTATTTTATGAAAATATTACTGGAAAAATTACAATTTGTTTCCTGGTATAAAACAAAGCGTTTGTTCCTTATAATATTGTTTCCAAGAAAATAAATGTTAAAGATTAGATAGGGTCATGTGAAAAAAAAACATGAATAAGGTTAGGTAATCAAATCTGTCAATCTCAGGTATGTCAGTAATTTAAAATTTCTTTCTTTCTCGAAAGTCTTATCAGAGAATTTAAATTAAACGTTTAATATCAAACCATTTATATAAATGAATTTATCTTCCGACGAATACTATATTGGTTCGTTGTTTAAAATTCATTGTTGGTGATGGCGAGTTTATGTTATTCAAGTAATTTTTGCTGACATTTTCTATTACTTATTAAGTGATGTCCGCAAAAGTTCCTTGAATAACTATATATGTAATTGTAGACAGGTGAGTCCAGGTATATTTGGTTAACTGGTGTGTTATGGGGAATATGGAAGAATTATGAATATGATGAGTGAAATACTTTGAATGTAGCCCTAATGTAGGCAAGACCGACTGTGTACTTTAACCAGGGTCATTAATTAAGTCCGAGACTAATGACAACTCAAAGAAACCAACACTTGAATGTGGGCTACAAACCTCTACTCCAGAATTGGGCCTGGTTAAGAATTCTCATTCACCATCCGTATCCTATTAACTTTTTGAAATTTTAATTAATTTTTGGGCGTCACTCACCTTAATGTTATCTTGGATATCGACAATAGTTAACTCAGCTAAAACTGCAAGACACTAAAAGTGAACAAACAAAATCATTGTCCCTGACAGCAAAACGGTGCGGCGCGCGGCGTTACTTGGAACCGGTTAAAAAACGTCCCGATTAGTTTCACGAATTTTCTGAGCATAAAACTGATTCAGATCATAGCGAAATGGGATGCCAGCAGAATATTACACTATAATACCAGAAATGTATGTTCGCTCGATAGTTTGTACTTTTGCAAAATGTACATCGTAATCCAGCGGAGGGATTTTGCTAAACTTTGGGAAGAGTGAATCTAGGAGAACTCTAATTTTGTAATTTTGCCAAACAAAAACTCATTTAAAAATTGTTATACATTTTTAAATAGGGCGTATGAAGTTTCAACTTAATACAAAATAATCATTACAGCTGTGAATGAATATCAAGTGAAGTGTCAAAGTAACACTTACACGTGGTTCAAAAAGTGATTTTTTGAAATCACTAAAACCACTGAATGACGGTTGCATATAGAATAGACAAATACAAAAGAATCAAATGTCTATACATAAAAAATACTACCTTAAGAGGCATTGAATTATAATAATAACTGGAAAACATGCGGAAAAGAGGCATTTATAAATGAAATAGAGATAGAATTAATTAGGTTTCGTAACTAATACTGGCAGTGGCATCAGACAATTTCTTGAACATCGTATAGCTACAAATGTTGTCCATTGCATTTTTTCACGCACTAAAGCTTATTCACTGAGCGTGGCTCGATCCTCCGGTCCTTTTATATAAGAAACCAGAGTGGTAGAGAAGAACCATTACGGAGTCACTGTTTATGAATGACTTAATACTAGCCATTTCCCAGTAAATTTCAATGGGTTTGAACCGCTTTATCCTTAAATGTGTATGTGCTCTCTATCCCTCTAAAAAAATGTCTCTGGCACTTGCATAAGAAAAATGATTAAACATAAGTACTATTTATCTAATTATTGTAAGAAATAAAGTAAAACTGATTACAAATAAGTCGTTTAAAGAAGATAGCTTACCTGGGGAGAACAAAAACACATGTAACAGTATGTAATATTCCCATGCTTTGTGAAAAATCCGATAATGTATCAGTATGAGTATGGAAAATCCTATACAAACACAGCAGCAATGGTTACATACGCAATGGTTAGTATGACCATCTAAAGTTGATTTGCAACAAAAAAAATGAAAATTTCATTACTCATCAGACTACAGTAACAACCATGCGTATTGGTATAATTATAATTATTTATTACTATACATTTTGTTTTAAGTAACTGTAACTACTATAAAAGTGTATTCTACTGTGGATGAAATTCGTTTATGACAAGAAATAAGGCAACTATTTATATTGAGTTGTCTGTCTGACTTATTTTTTCAGATTTGATCATATAAAATCTCTGGCATAAATGACGAGCTTGTTCTGGAATCTGCAAGAACAACTTATGCTGCTATATTGCATTTACCAGAATATTTATGAAAATATCTCTCAAACATAGAACAAAAGTAGAGATAACATTTGTGTTGTATTGTTTATATCTGAAACAATTAAAGAAATACACATTCAACTTCAAACATAACCTAGCCCACAAAAGAGTAGTTTTAAGTTGAAATCGGCTTAAACTATCGTTTCTTAACCAATATAATAATTTAGTTTCAAATAGTTAGCAAATGAAATGTGATAGAATATTATTGTATAAAAAAAACACCGGACATAAAAAAAACAGATGTTTACTAAAAAATACATTTCCAATTTAATAAACTTTGTTGGATATTAATTTATTATTTTATTTTATAAAGTGTTTTCCACTTATTTTATACTGATAGATTCATGAATTCTATTTAAAATAGATACAATAAGACAAACTAAAGCTGAATAAAATCATTATTAAAGCTGAAAATATTATAACTATCAGCACCCAAATTTTTCAGGTACGAGCATGGACAAATGCTATTTGTTAATTACTTGAATTACTGTGAGCAACCGAATTAAGCTAAACCAATAATATTTTTACAGTTAAGTAAGGTAGAT
Source organism: Allygus modestus (assembly GCA_963675035.1). NCBI lineage: Eukaryota > Metazoa > Arthropoda > Insecta > Hemiptera > Cicadellidae > Allygus > Allygus modestus. The sequence goes on along the minus strand of OY776115.1, from coordinate 149,333,094 downwards.
TTAATTTTATAAAATTTGTAGTAATTTATTTCCATATAGCTGACGCAGTTAATTATGAGCGAAACAATTAAGGTAAACCTTTAACGTTTATATCACGGAAACGTGAATTATAATCGATAATTGATCACAAGGACTCAGCAAATCAGGGTAAAATATAATAGTTCTAATTACAGCATGTTTTTTATGGTAGTGTGTTTTTAATCTTAAATTACTAGTCTGGGACTCAGGAGATATGTCCATTCTCGGCTGAAACCATGGGGACATGTCCATAACCAGGTGCTGCGGGCGTGATGTGCATATCAATAGGTGTATCAAGCTATTTAACAATGTTATGTTTCTGCTAAGTATGAATTTAAATCAGTAAGTGTGTACCTTAGGAACGTAAGCGTGTTACAGTAAGTAAGTTTAAAGAAAAAATGTGTAAGGAGGAATAACTTTCCCATTGTGCCTAATGATCATTGTCTGTGACCAAATTAAATCCTTTTGTCGTTTAATACTTTATAAATATTTTCCATTATATAATAAATATATATACTTAGTATATATGAAATCTGTCTATAAAAGTTACTTCTTACTCGTATGAGTACCAAGTAAGTGGATCATAAATTAATTATTTTAATAAATTCTGTCAAAATAAATAAACTAGCAGGACTGTAGATCTCCAATAATAAAGTCAGCGGTTAATATTTCAAGATAATGTAGCATTTTAGTGATAACTAGCCTCAATAAATTGGAACCTTTTATTAAGGAGGTTGTTAGCGGGGCTGAGTTATCGAGTCAGATGTTTCAAACCGTTATATGTTGCTCCCGCCTGAATTGTGTTTCATTTAACTTGCTCCAGAGCTATCAACATTTGTTGGGATATAAAATAGTTTAAAGAAATACAAGCTTTCCTAAATCAAAAATGTTTGGTAACTTCTTAAGACCCCAATACATTTACTGAATGACTAGGTTACCTGCCAAGTCTTTTGCTCAGACATTTGAAAGAACTAATGTCATGTGACTTTTATATTTTATATTCCATTACTATTAAAACTATATATATATATATATATATAAAATATATATATATATATATGTACATATATATCCATTATATTAACATTGACAATTTTAGGGCAGAGCGTAAACAGTTTTCGATTATTTGATGTAGTCTGTTTTGTTTTGATGTCCCTTACATATCTACGTGACAAAGGGGACGATTTATGGCCAAAAAAACCCCATAGGCTCGCTAAGCTGTTTTACAGTGAAAAGGGGGCAAACTATGGCCTATGACTGTAAGAAACAAACGGCATAAACTCTTTTAGACTAATTTTGACTTTTCTGACGAATAAAACGACAATATGGCAGAAATTTTTTAAATACAGATAAAAATATATTTGATTTGCATCCTTTGTAGGCGATTAGGTAAGTAATTTGTATTTTTCACCAAAAAAACAAACGATTTATAAAATTAAAAATTAAAACTCAAATTATACATTAAAAATTCTTGGGATATCCTTATCTTTCAAGCCCTTCAAAATCTCATTAAATCTCGACAAATTATTTTAACTGATACAAGCCGAAGTCCAACTTGTAAATATTTGGAACACGCTGTTGAATTATGAGACATCCATCGATCGAGCAAAAGCGGATTATATATTGGCCCCAACATGCCGCGGTAGCATTTTGGTGGAAATTCATATTTCGGTTATTCTCGTTTTTAGTGACAATGTAGTACTAATCGCTTTTTAATATGAACGTTAATTATGCTTATGTGCATGTAATTTAGTCAGCCTTCAACATAGTTATCTTAAAACATGTCCTAGTGTGTCAGTGGTTAAAATAAAGAATATTTTTTTAAAATTAAATTAATTTGTTAATCTCTCTCTTTTAGCGGAGATAGGAGAATAATACATACCTTCTTCCAGGGTCTCCTGGCCTCAGGACCCTGTCTAGTTGATTTTCTATTTGGTGGAACGAAAGTGATAAGTGGGTTTCAAATATTATAACTTCGTTAATATCGCGTTGGTGGGGATTGAACCCAAAAAATAGCGGACATAAGTCACATGCTATAACCACTACAAAAGGCTTCTTCTTATAACTAATAACGATGCGATGGGACTAAGCAACTGGTTGCTGGTTAACTGGTGTCCAAGATATTGTTTCTTTGTTGATTAACAACAACTGTGTGTGTGGTTGGACTTTTATCAAAACAATTTTATCCCTCATAAAAACAAAACAGTTTTTTTAATATAGAGACACGGAAGTTAAAAAATAAAAAATAAAAGTGTCTTAACATGTTTCTACAATTAGAACAAGAGAAAAAATATGAAAACGGAACTGCTTGTTGATGAAACATTGAGAGCGTGCTCTCGACAGTTTCATTACCTCTAAAATTAAAACATCTTTAACGTAATTCTAGTAAAGGTATTATTAATGAAGTGTTTTACAATTTCTAGGTAATTTAAATGCTCTTTCATTGGAATACTTTGAGTAATGTATTACTTAGCATAGATTTAAAATCTGGGTATTTTTTACATAATTAAGAACATAAATTTTATCTTTATGTAGTTGTTAATTACAAAATTAACTTAATACTTAAATTCCTAACATCTCATGAAATAAGGAAATAGCTTCCCTCAAACAAACTCGAATAGTGAACAATAAAGTTACCTATAGTAAATTTCTGTTTACAAATTTGTTGAACTTTCAACAATTTTACTTTTGTCAGGAAAGTTTATCTTTGCGGATCCTACTGAAAACTTTGCGAACAACGTTAAAAATCTTGCATTCCTTCTGTTAGGTTAGTTGAAAAAACTGCAGTTTTCACAGAGCCTAAATTTTACAAGTACAACTTTGTTTCCAATATTTGTTCATCTTGATAACTAATAACATTGGATAAATAATTAATAAACACTTAATCGGTTGGCCACGACTTCCGGAAATGCAATATTGAACAACCAACGGCTACCACCAAGCTCAGGCCAGTAATCCTGGTACTCAATAATCCTACTGATGTGATTAGAGCTTTACTGAGGTCTTGACTTCTAGTCCCTCTGCTTTTTAAATAATCGAATCTTGTGATATACGTAAGTGTAAAGAAAACAATCATAACAACCACGGCTTCAGCAACACTTGGGAAAGTAATACTCTAACTTAATAATCCTACTCCGATGTGTTTAAAGCTTTACTATGCTCCAAGTTTCTAGGTAAAAAGTGTCAATCAATGCTTAATATACTTTTTCTTCTCTCTTCGACTTCTATCAAACAATAACTGCCAAAGAAACTACATTTTAAAACTTCAACTTTGTTTTTTGTTGGTCCGGTAAGAAAAAAAAGGTAAAAACATACAACAAAATATATGAATTTATTATTTTTTTTATATATCCTTTTACCAGTAACAATTTTAAGACATAACAATTATGTGAGGTTGAATACTTCACGAACTAAACCGTTTTCTACGTCAGAGCAACACTATATCCGTATAAAGCTATCATATAAAGATTATTTGATCCTCTGCAATGTGCATATTATATTATAGAGATGAATATTGGAATAGTTGAATTTTTGTGCAGCTTCAAAGCAATTATATATATAACCCTGACAGTTTGATCAGCACAGATATGTCGTGTTCTCTTTCTACTGACTATATTTTGCAATGGGTTATTCAAACCTTTTTTAAAACAATAATGTCATAACTACAAAAGTTTACTTATTTTATTTAATATATCAAAACATACATTGTTAGATTTATCAGTACAGCAACAGTATCAACCTATTAAACACTAATAGTTTGTATAAATGATATAATTTAAACAAAATTATTAACAGAACAACGTCATAATTTATACATCAAACTGTATTGGCAAACAGCGTTAAAACAAGGCAAATGTGTAGACAAACATTGATGAAAAACTATTTCTAGCTCATGTAACCCTATTTGAATTGAATGAGATTAATGTGTGTAATTAGTTTTCTATTGTAGTGTGTTATTTATCTTCAATTACTAGTCATGCTGGGGTTCAGAAGATATAGCCATCCTCGACTGGACCGATCCATATCTAGGCGCTGCGGGCGTGATGTGCATATCGATAGTTGTATCAAACTATTTAACAATGTTATGTTTCGGGCAGCTCCAACGTCTGCTAAAGTATGAATTTAAATCAGTAAGCGTGTACCTTGGGAATGTAAGCGTGTTACAGTAAGTATAAAGAACAAATATGTAAGGAGGAATGACTTTCCCACTGTGCCTAATGATCATTGTCTGTGACCAAATGAAATCCTTCTATTGTTTAATACTTTATACATATTTTCCGTTACATAATATATATATATATATATACATATATATATATATATATATACACATAGCATACATGAAATCCGTCCATAAAAGTTACTTCTTAATCGTATGACTACCAAGTAAGTGGATCATAAATTAATTATTTTAATAAATTCTTTCAAAAGAAATAAACTAGTATGACTGGAGATCCCCAATAATAAAGTCAGGTGTTAATATATCAAAATAAGGTAGCATTTTAGTGATAAATAGCCTCAATAAATTGTAACCTTTTATTAGGGAGGTTGTTAGCGGGGCTGAGTTATCGAGTCAGATGTTTCAAACCGTTATATGTTGCTCCCGCCTGAATTGTGTTTCATTTAACTTGTTCCGGAGCTACCAACATTTGTTGAGATTTTAAATAGTTTAAATAAAAATAAGCTTTCTTACATCTTAAATGTTTGGTAACTTCTTAAGACTCAAGACATTAACTGAATCATTAACTTAACTGTCCATTCTTTGTTTAAAATTCATTGTTGGTAATGGTGAGTTTATGTTATTTAAGAGATTATTGCGGATATTTTCCATCCGATGATTAGTGAACCAAGTTTCACGAAGCCTCTCTAGTCTCGCTATAGTACTGCAGCCCGGCACAGCCCCTCGAGTTCTGTTTTGTGCCTGTTTTTTTATTTGGTTTGATTTTTCCATTTTGACTGCTTTTAAAGTTCTTTGTTTTAGCTTTTTGTGTTTTTTCCAGCCTTGTCTACATTGTGCCTTTAATATTTTGTGTAATTTTGTTATAATCTAGGTATTTTCACCTGAATACAGGATCAGATTCCAGATCTAGACTTGTTTTAACTAAGAAGTGATGGAAAAAGTATATTTAGAGAGAACTAAAGTCATATGTGACCTTTCAGTTTTTTTTGTAACTATTACAACTATGAATATATTAATATAAATAATATTAACATTGGCAATTATAGGGCAGAGCCTAAACAGTTTTTGATAATTTGATGTATTCTAGATGCCTTACAGCTCCGCGTTGCAATGGGGAAAATTTATGACCAAAAAAGGTCCAAAGGCTCGCTAAGCCGTTTTTCTGTGAGAAGCAGCCAAAATCTGGCCTGTCACCGTAACAAACAAACTGGCAGAAATTGTTTTACACTAGTTTCAACTTTTATAGTTTATAAAACGTCAAAATGGCAGACATTTTTATAAAAGCACAACACTTAATTTTATTTAAAGCATTTTTAGGCTATAGTATAGGTAAATTTAGTATCATGGTTAAACAGAGTAATATTAAAACTCAAATTATTCAGAGCACAATTTAAAAACGTTCTTTGAATCTCCTTTACTTTCAAGTCCTTCAAACTCACCTTAAACCTCCCTATATTATTTGATCTGATAGAAGCCGAGGTCAAACTGGTAAATATTCGGAACACGCTGTCGGCTTATGAGACCTCCATCGATCGAGCCAAAGCGGATTATATATTGGCTCCAACATGCCGCGGTAGCATGTTGGTGGAGACTGATATTTCAGTTACACTATTTTTAGTGACAATCTAGTACTAAACGCTCACTATGTTCTTTGATAGCTAATATATTTAGCGTTCTAAAAATACGTCATAGTGCGTCGCAATCCTATACAGTAGTAAAATTTAAAAAAAATTGTATCTCAAAAAATTGTCTTAATAACTGTAAGATATATTTTAGGTGAAAATTGAATTTATAATTTAAATTTTTAATCAATGTAAGTGGAGGGAGATGTCTAATACGGAGAAAGCTCTTCTCGTTTCAGAGACCTATCCATTTTTGTTTTCTTGATAGTTGAAGCTTCAGCTTAACGAGGGTTTCGACCCACTGGCACTCAGTGTTGTTACATCGCTAATACTCCATTGGTGGGTTGGTGGGTATTTAACCCGAGACCTTGTGGACCTCAGTCACACGCTCTAAATGCCACTACACCAGGCCGCTACCTATAATTTAATAATGACACGATGGGATTTAAAAATTAGTTGCTAGTGACTAACGTATTGTTTTCTAGTGTGTCTACAGCAAGTATGTGTGTTGTTGAACTTTTATTAATTAAAAAACATGTTATATCTCATAAAACAATACCGGTATTTTTTAAATATAGAGATGAGGAATAATTAAAAAAATAAAATAGTCTTAACAATATTTTACAATAAGAATAAGATAGAAAAGATGAAAACGGAACTGCTTGTTGATGAAACAAAGAGAGCGTGCTCTCGACAGTTACATTACTTGTTAATATTGAATCAGTTGTAACGTAATTCTTGTAAAGGTCCTGTTAATTAATGGATTTACAATTTTAAGATAATTTAAATGCTCTCTTATTAGAATATTGGCAGCTATGTAAAACTAAAGCAAGGTTTACATTTTTGTGTACGGAATAATAATAATAAGGTAATAATAACAATGTTGATTATTTATTTATTCCTAAATTTATTAAATATTTAAATTCCTCCCATCTCTTGGAATAAGAAGATAATTCCTTGAAATATAACCTCGAATAATTGAGAAAAAAATTTTAATTTATAATAACTATCTGTTTACAACATTTTTGGCCTTTCTACGTTTTACTTTTGTCAGGAAAGTTCATGTTTGCGGATCCTTCTGAAAACTTTGGAAACAAAGTTACAAATCTTACTTTCATTCTGTTCGGTTTAAACTAAAATCTAAAGTTTTTCCAGAGCCAAAATATTTCAACTAAGGTTTTTTTTAATATCTTCTCATCTTGCCAACTATTAACATAGATTAAACAATTAATAATCACTTCCGGAAATGCACCATTGGTGATTGTGTTGCTAATAATCACTGCAAAACAACCAACGCAACCGCCAAGCTTAGGCTAGTAATCCTCTTACTTAATAATCCTACTTGATGTGATAAGAGCTTTACTGAGCTCCTGTCTCCTAGTCTCTCAGCTTTTAATATCATCGACTCTTGTGATATACCTAAGTGTAAAGAGTCAATCATAATAACAACGGCTTCAGCAACACTTTAGTCACTAGTACGTTAACTTATTGATCCAACTCGGATTGTTTAGAGCTTTACTAAGCTCCTGGCTTCTAGTCTCTCAGATTGTTATCATACACACCAATTATACTAATGTATAAAGTGTGAATCATTGCTTAGATAGACTTTTTGGTTATTTATCTTCTACTTTTCTATCTAACTAACTGCAAAAGAAATATAATTTACAAATGTTCAACTTTTTTTATTTTTCGTAGGTTGAAAAAAAGGAATAAAATTAATTATACAAATAATCTATAGGAATTTATTATTTTTTCACTCAAGATTCATATTAAAGTGCGTTATGGTTGTTTGCCTAATAGGCAAACTGACCAGAGCAAAAATAAATATCAGAGTAAATTCAATCTTTGTAAAGACGAAAATTGAAGACATAAAGTTAATACTCATATCCCAATGTAATTACACATTTACTAGCTGATGCCTCGTTATACGCTCGGGAATCTAGAAGATGTAGAGTCATATGATTTGAAAAGTTTACATTGATCAACTCACTACCTAAATAAAATATTAACTCAATTAGATTAATATTGGAACTTTGAAAGCCGGTGGGGCAAATGCCTGAACGTGGATGTTTTTCAAACTCCCAAAAAGCACACCTAGAGAGTAAGAACATTAAACTGACATAATATATGTATGCAAATTAATAGTTTTAATGACCTAAAATCAACGTAAAAAAATAAACTGTATTAGTAATGTAGATAGATAAGTTGGCACACATTTCAGTTTGTAAACAAAGTAGTAAACAAAACTTAATCATATGTTATAATATAAACAAAGCAGACGTTTTTAAACGCATGCTTTTCTTATGGGGGATGTTTTACGTTATTACTAGTTTGTTAGTAAACTCTTTAGAAGACCTGTACTTTGAGCCGTCTCCCATCATCCTTATACTTGCTCAACTCCCACATTTTTTATTTAAATATTTCGCTTACTCGTATTACACATTTATCGGTGACCCGCATGTTACAACTGTACTTCATGGAAAGAGTATAACAAAACCTCTTTACCTTTTTCCTCTAACACAAATTATTATCTGTTCATTCGTTTATATGTATCATGAAAATAAAAACAAAGTTGATTTGAATTTTATCAGTAACAACTATTATAATTTCAACACGTTCTTTGCCAAGGAATACATGTAACAACCTGGGTCCCGTTAGAAGAGTCTATCATCCTTGAATTGATCTGAGAGACAGAGTATCTACTGCCTTCAAATCTGTTTACAAATATATTCACACCAATAATGGATAGTAAAAAGCAGTTCGTTGTACCACCTCCGCTGTAGTGGCGTTTACGGAAATGCAATTGATTAATCATATAATTGAAATGCGAGTGAATAAATATGATTTTCTGGAAGTTTATCACCATAACATATGATATATCAGTCCTTATAAAACATCTGGTATTCCCCACAAGTAAAAGAATAACGCGATTTATGCGGTATCAAGGTTCCACACCGGTTGGCGCTTCCCTTTACTAATCCGTTATCCCAAGCTTAACACCTCAAAAAGCCTTTACAACGTCACATTTGGATGATTTATATATTTGCAAACCAGTCGAATAATGATTAATTCCAGCAGTGAATATAATATAATATATTCAGTTATTTAACCGTTATAGGAAAACTTCGATGGGTAAAAATGTCATAGATTATGTAATATTATAACGTTCAGAAGGTTTCGAAGTGAAAGTTCGAAATTTAACTAATGTTGAAAGGTCGTAAACTTATATTACAAGCAGTTCCGTTTTGATCTCTCCGACTACCTATGTTTACGAAAATGTAAAATATTTTATTTTGGGCCTCATCCCTCAGCAAACATTTTATTAATTTGGTGAATAGTTTTTAAGTATGAAATATATCTATCTCATATAGACCAGTCAAAAATGATACTAAAACAAAGAGTACTTTTAGCATACAGTTACAAATAATACTTTTGAGAATTTTAAATAAACAGCCAAAGAGAGAAAACAAGTTTTTTTTGGTGAAATTAAAACTTTTACGTCATAGCAATACAATAGTATTCAACCCCCTGTGAAGTATTCAAAATTCAGTTAGCCCTTAACGGCTTCTTTAAAGGCGATTAAAACTAATGGTCCACCATCCTGCAATCATCATGCGAGTGAACTGGTTAAATTTGTCTAAAGTGAAAATATTGTCTTGGAGGTTATATCACTAAAGATTGTAGGTGTATTCTCCTATAGAAAAAAAACTATTTTCCAATCAATATCCCCATGTTTCAAAAATCAAAGTTATGATTATGTACAATTGTTTGATTTTTAAAGAAGTTATGGATGTTTTGTAATAGATATAATTAATTTAATTATTGTACAAAAGCAGTATTTAGCCATTTAAATTGGTCATCCTTGCATAACCGTAAACTATTTATAAAATAGTTAATCTCAAATTTGTCCGTATCAGGAAAAAGTCATATCACAAAACTTTTTGGGGGACAAAAAATCAGTATCTACCTAGTTTATGACTGCTATAGTAAAATAAATTTATAAATGTACATAAATACTTCCAAACTGCTGACTAAACTAATTATAAACCTTTAGTACTGTAACTAATTTAATTGCATATAAGTTAATTACATATAAGTTGAAAACCCATGAATAAGAAAGACATGAAATTGTATTGAATTATCTACTCAAAAGCTCGGAAAAATACCAGTGATAAATGCCATTCTAAAGAGTAATACTTATAACTAATCCAGTAATTATAATGGCTGAACTATCTGAAATTGTACTGTAAATTAATGCTATTTTTATTAAAGCACTACCCCACCTTTAAAATGCAATAAACCGATGCAATAGCAATTAGTTTATAAGTATAAGTATATACAAAAATAAATAAGGTAAAAATACAATATATTGATCAGAGGAAAATCACTGGTACAAATCACCAGCATTGACTACAAAAACTCAAGTAGACTTCTCATTGCCATTGTAAAATATGTCCCTAAATTTGTATGTGCCAGGATTCAAAGAGGACGTAGTTCACACTAATCACCAACAGAGTATATCTATACATACTTTTAAATTTGTTTATGGCTAAACATTTCTCATAACATAGCCCATAAAGAATTGACGACATTGTTAAGTTTCAAGATTAAAAAGAATCTAAAAGTACTTCTAGCCTTCTTTTAATGTCTTTGATTTATTTTGTATAATGTATTTAGGCGTGCCAGAAGAAGAGAAATGTAATCGTGTATGAATTCTAGAAGTGATAATTAAGTTTTATTACAAATTGAGGTTGATAGCATTGTTATATTCAACATTACACGAGTTCCAAGTAAACACAATTAAGGAGGTTGGCAAACCGCGGAAGCCGCACGGCTAATCCGACGGCTCAGTGTTAGCACAGCTCTAACTGTAACCACACTACTGTTATTAAAATACTTAACTAAGTCGGCTATAACGTCAAATAGTTATTTACAAAAACTCAAACATCAAAAGCAATATTCGAAATATAGTGCAGATGTTAATGTGTTCAACTTAATTGATGATGTTTGCGTTAGGCGATGCAAATTTAACAAAAAAACAACAGTTTGCTGCTGTCCTAAAAACTTCAGAGGACTAGAATTATAAATATAGTGGTTTTTACGTTGCTGAGTTTAATAAACCACATAGTACTATCATTTAATATATACTGAAGGAGACATCCCATCTATATGGCCCAGCTGTCTCACGTTTAGCGTTTGCCAGAATTTGAAGTCGACATAGTTTGATTAGGTCACCGACAGGTTGTGCTGCTTTCAACTATTTATTTTAGTTATTAGTGAATTTCCTTTGGAAAGTGACCTATTAGCATGACCAGCACGGTGAAACTTAAGCGCGGGACCACCATAGAAGTGCCTAACGTGACTCCCTGAACACGTTTTGGGGGGTCGTTCAAAATTGTATATATATAAATATATATATATACCTTTAAGCAAACATATATATATATATATACATACATATATATATATATATATATGTGCGTGTTTGCACTCTAGCGGTGAAATTTTTTGTCCGATTAACGTCAAACTTGGTAGGGAGATTCTTATTTGTAATCAGAAGGCCAAGTCCGTTGGGAAAAACAATCGGAAAACTCTAAACCATTTTTGGGGATTAATCATGCAAATTTAGAGTTTGTAGGCCCAAAAAGGGTCAGAAAAGCCCCGTATGTAAAATTAATGCATGTAAAAAGATTTAAATTAGTAAGGAAAAGTTTTAAGCCCTCTCTCGTCATTCTAGCTTACATATTTACCGAGTTATTAAAGAAAATGTGTATCGACTAAAGACAGTACGTTGTCTTATGGGGGTTCTACACTAGAAAAGCCTGTTATTCCTTTGTTAGAATACTTTTATCATTCCCAGCAACCTACTACCAAGCCTACTTTCAAGCCTGTCTGAACCTTCTGCTAACATTATAATGCGCAAAATTTTATTCCCAGCTTTGCAGGTAACAGAAACAAGGAGCATCAGAACAGCAAAAATATCACTGTTTTCAGATTTCAATAAAAATTGGAATAAATGTATGTTTTTACACTGATTTGGAGTTTTAAAAGTTGTTATATGGAAATTCACTTCCCTCACGTCAGCGTGCTGCGTGCGAACTCGTTTACGTTGACATGTAAAATATCCCCCCTCAGAAAGCAAGTGATAATCAATTGATGTTTGCTTCCTAAAATACCAACGTTGTATTCTCCCCTCTTTGTGAGGATAAGTGATAGTTGACAGCAGTATACTCTGATGGTGATTAGTGAGAACTACATCATCTTTGAATCCTGGCACATACAAATGGCAATGAGAAGTCTACTTGAGTTTTTATAGTCAATGGTACTATAAATTATCCATCAGTATAAACTAATAGCATAAATTACACCATACTTTACACAACATTTTAATGGCATTACGCAATTGTTTTAATTGTTTCAGTGTAAAGGAAGGAAACTAAAATGTCACCTACCAGATACACAACTAAACCAAACATGATTATTCGAATACTAGTGGCTTGAAGGGGCGATAGCCCCTGACCTTCCTCGGAATGCGGAGGAAAATAAAACGATATCAGTAGGAACACATGTCAGTTCATAAACAAAGTAGACAATTAATCACATGTTTTAATGTAAACAAAGCAGTCGTTTTATAATCTCCATGTTTTTCATATGGGGAGAATTTACGTTATTTTCCGTTTTATGGTCAATTTTTAGAAATACTGCTGTTTTTCCAGAGTCCCTGGGATCAATACCTTTAATTTAAGCCGTTTCCCATCATCCTGCGATTTGCCAAACTCTAAAAATTTGAAATTATCAATTTTTCTTTCATATATAAAGTTACTTTAATAAAATGTGTCCTATGATTGGTTGGGATGCATGTTATGTAAATTAAGATGGATTTCGTCAAACTGTAAGTCAGGACGATATAAATAAATGCAATGTTTTAAATTACTGCAGGTCAAGTATATGTTATTCGTGATGGCATTCATATTAATGGAAATTATTTCGTTACTCATCACTACTGTAAATAATATGTATTCAAAAGGTAAATTTCCAGTTCAATTCTAAACTCATCTTCAGTCTAGGTCAACATGCTTCAAAGGGTAAACAAACAGACCAGACATATTACGTATTTAAAATTAAAATCATTAATACAATTAAATTACTTATAGAAATTTGTTAAGAACGATTGGTGAATCGATATATTAATATATTAAATTTTATGTTGACCTGAGCTAAAGATGAGTTTAGATTTTACTCGGAATATACCTTCTGGAATACAGTTTGTATATTATTTACAGTAGGGATGAGTAACGAAATAAGTTAAAACAATACACCATTTTAATTTAACACAGAGCAGTTAAATAGATTGCCTCTCAGACGTGTCATATATTTATTTAATTTATGTATTTTGGTGGCTATGTAAGTAAATAAAATTTTTGGCCTATGTAAAATGTTTGAGAAATAATGTTATTTTATTTTGTTTACTAATTTTAAATAAGGGTTTAATGTACAAAGTACTTTTTTCGTTCGAGAATAAATATGAGTTTCCCGGATTTAAAGAGTTAAGTCCACTGTTTTAATCCAGTGATATCTCTTCTGGCTCAAGCATTTTAACTAAAACGTTCGCCTGGAAAAGAAATGAACTCATGGCATATTGTTGTTTTATATTTTAAGCGAAGGTAGATTTAATCATCATGAAGCAAGTAGTTACATATACATGATGTGGACTCTCAAGTTTGTTTACATATTCACGAATACTGGATTTTTTCGATACCTTTTAGGAGGGACCCCTTTTATATTTATTTAGTATTTTGGCTCCTCGATATATAAACTTATTTTGTGCATCCAAAACCAAAATAAAACACAGCAGAAAAACGGCTGGGTTTTTTTTTGTATAAATAATCTTGCTTACCCAAAACTAATTTCATTAAACATTTAAAATTACGTAAAGATTTAATGATTAGTAAAATGCGAAGTTGTAATGTGTGGTTAAATATTATAACCTAAAATTTTACTAAATTTATGATGTAATTATAACTATACAGTGGTAAGTATAATTTAACTTATTATTTTTTGGCAAGATTTCAATTTCAAATAGATTTGATATTTAGATTACTGTTACAATCCTGTATACACAAAACTCATCTGTAGGAGTCATTAAGATTTATTTCAATAAAAGTTGTACAGGCAATTTTTATTCTTAACTTAAATTTTTACTTTAAAAGTTGTAGAATATGGTTTTCTTGGAAACGACTCCCTTATCAATCTAGTCTGGTCTATAAAACACAGTATTTTACTGATAACATGACATCATACAAAATCATTTAACTTACATACATATCAGCATTGTATTGGTTATACAGAAATTAAAGATTTGTTAAAGCAATAAATCGCAGACCACTGTTGTCCCATACATTAACGTTCTTGATAATTCCCTGTTAGTTAAATTCTGTTCAAGACATTCTGTTCACAATCAGCCAATCCAATAACTGATGAGTGTGAATTGTTGGCGTATTGGTCGAAAATAAAAACTACAAAACCATGGAAGTGGTTGTGTGGTTGGTTAAAATCCCAGTCGCGGTGTAACTTTTATCAGTACTGCCCAATGTTGTGGTTCAATCTTGGCCTTTCTTTATGCATCCCAACACAGACCTGTATTCCAAGTGGATGCTTAAAGTTAGCTATAGAGAGGCCGAAATCCTCTTACACAAAGCTTGGTTGTAGCTTGGTGTGAGCTTGGTTGTAGCTTGGTGTGAGCTTGGTTGTAGCTTGGTGTGAGCTTGGTTGTAGCTTGGTGTGAGCTTGGTTGTAGCTTGGTGTGAGCTTGGTTGTAGCTTGGTGTGAGCTTGGTTATAGCTTGGTGTGAGCTTGGTTGTAGCTTGGTGTGAGCTTGGTTGTAGCTTGGTGTGAGCTTGGTTGTAGCTTGGTGTGAGCTTGGTTATAGCTTGGTGTGAGCTTGGTTGTAGCTTGGTGTGAGCTTGGTTGTAGCTTGGTGTGAGCTTGGTTGTAGCTTGGTGTGAGCTTGGTTGTAGCTTGGTGTGAGCTTGGTTGTAGCTTGGTGTGAGCTTGGTTGTAGCTTGGTGTGAGCTTGGTTGTAGCTTGGTGTGAACTTGGTTGTAGCTTGGTGTGAGCTTGGTTGTAGCTTGGTGTGAGCTTGGTTGTAGCTTGGTGTGAGCTTGGTTGTAGCTTGGTGTGAGCTTGGTTGTAGCTTGGTGTGAACTTGGTTGTAGCTTGGTGTGAGCTTGGTTGTAGCTTGGTGTGAGCTTGGTTGTAGCTTGGTGTGAGCTTGGTTGTAGCTTGGTGTGAGCTTGGTTGCTTAGTACTCTTTTAATGTTTTTACAGTTATGATTAGATCACACTGACATACATAAATAAACTAAAGAATCGGACCAGATAAACTCTTAGTGAAATTAATTTAAGGAGGGGATTTTCCTATGTAGATACACGATTTTGTATATGCGAAATGTCGAGGTGACCATTACGACTACGACACTCACACTGTTTAACCGGGCAAACAAAATACAAAAGGAGAATAAAAAACTGTTTTAAATAGAATACGAGTATCTCGTATGCTTTACAGTGTTAGTGTAAATACAATTATCATAATACTTACAAATATTTAACTACACAACGTAACTAAATAGTTGTTGGTCATCGAATAAACTTAAATTATTTCACAGGAACAATGTCTGCAGATTATAGTTTAGGCCTTATCCTAATCAAGTAATAGCAAGACAGTAACCTTCTCTCCTTTATGGAAATACACTCTTTACAGCTAGTTAATTTATTTATAATAATTAACATAGTATAAAATAATTCATCTATGTCTCCTGCTGGCACAGTTAATATTTCCATTAGGTGAAAACCGGTTATAAAGTAAATTGTGGAATATGCGTTTCATATCCCCCATTACCATTGTGCATGTAAACATCATATGTGAAGACGAAGTTTTAAACATGTGGCATACACATCGTGTTCCCAGGACGATCCAGCTCTACTATACATTATTACATACTGAAAACATTTATACATCATTACACACAACACACAATACATATTCTTACGTACAATGATGTTTCAATGTTAAACTTAAATGTTTTAAAAAGCTCCACTGGTGTAGGTAGCTAGATTGTTACCTGACAGATTATAATAGGTGATGAGCAACCGTGATGGGCTTCATATAACCCCAGCATGTGTAGTCATGAGATTGGGTGTCAGTATTGTTTGTGATGATGACGAAGCTCTTGGAACTGTTGATTGTGCAGCTACAATGTTAGTTACAAATTGAGTCAGAACGTACCTCAGAGCTCAGCTGGTTGGAACCACATTTCCAACTTCATAACTGGAATGAAAAAATTTGCCGATTTTAAATACATTTTTGGATCATTAATATCATGCCTGAAGAAAAAAATAATAAAGTTGTGTCTATAAGCTTTAAAACATTTGTGATTTATTGAAACATTATTATGTATTATATAATTGTGCTGGGAAAATTGCATTAGAGGTATTAAGTGAAAACTTCAATAATAATTTAAAATTATTATTGAAAATTGTAAGTATACGTTTGAATAACTATTATATTATAAGTTTAAGTCAATAGAAGCTTGGCCTTAAGGTTTATACTACGTCATATGGCCCGTATAATCATATGATATTCATTACTTCAATGCAATATAAATCTCCTTGATCACTGTCTCTAATTAGTGACTTTAAAGCTTTAATGGGGTGAAGTCTATGTGCATACACATTTGCTACTGCTGATTAATATTACAGTAATCTATTTAGGTTAAGTGAAAAAAATAAATGTCCTCACTTTTCCTTAAAATATCCATTGTCTAGTATATAGCTGTATTTTGTTGTTGTAATGTATCTCCTCTAATGTATTTCTCTTTAAATTCCTGTTTTATTTATAGAGGCAATCACAAGAAGGCAGATTTAAGAGAATAATTTGAGTAGTATTACTTTATTTTTATTTTGAGAACAAAATCAATGAATAGGAAAATATGTGCATATTGGAAATACTTTTTTATAACGTTAAATTGGAGAAAATAAATCATTCTTATTCCTATTCATATAAAGAATATATAAGTATGTATTACTGATTCTACTAATTTAAAAGTACAAAACAAATTTTATTTGAGAGATAGTTCAATCATATTATTAGTATGATGACTAGATTGCAACATCAATAACAACTAAACTTAAATAATGATAGCAAGGATCTGATCAAAATGACATAACAATTTTATAAATAGACGTAGCAATTATTGAGTACTTAAATTAGCTTGCAAAAATTTACGTACAAAACAACTGACCAGACTGCAGGTAATTTTATTTGGTTTCAGGGATGGGTTTTAGGATCAGTCGTGGGAGAGAAGATCGGACGACAACAGCTTGTTGCGGAGTATAGATAATGAGTAATGAAAAATTGTTACTAAATTCCAAAACGTTTGAATCCTGTATATGGGAGCATTTTTCAGGTAATTTGTCCTTTACCATTGATGTAAAACAGCTCGGAGGACCTAGTTCTGACAGGAACTCTGATCACAATGTTAGCCAACAGGTCTGAGCTGTCAGTAAAAGAAGCTTGTCGAGAAAAATCAGTTTGTCAATAGATATTCTATGTTCAAGCCGCTAGAGTCCATGTCAGGCTCTAAATTTATTGACATAGGCCACAGAGAACTTATAGAAGGTCTACACGTTCTCTGTGCATAGACATAACCTACCCTGATGCTCAGAACTCTCGGAAATCTACTCTAGAAAACTTCAAGTCTAGCTTTGATTAAGGTCTTCCAATACACAATTTGAAGGCCTAAACTATTCTATAGAAATTTTATGCTTTTGATCAGCGTACTTATACTAAACTGAAAGCAAGTTACTAAAGTGAATTTCATTTTACAAAATATCTTTAAAAACAGGTTAAACATGTCAAATGAATATATCATAAACATTATAAATTGTTCAAAAACCGTAGTAAACTGACGTCATTTGCAATGTTATTTAAGATTAAGATTTAAGAACAATGTATTTAATTAGTGACGATAAATTCATAATTAAATGCAACTTTAACGAGCTTCTAAATCCAGTTTTATTGTAGTTAGTAGCTGTAGAGTTCCACAGCAAGGCAGGGACTAAATAAGCCTCTTGCATAGATATAGGTGAATTGGGGTATTTGGGCCATCTTTTTTCGCCTTAAAACAGATTTTTTTAACGTTACTATTTCTGAGAACCATACAAATGTTTTGTAAGAAGTTGCAATAATTTTTATCATACAATGTAAGGTGTAGGCTTTACAAATATGATAGTCAAACATTCAATTTATTATATTTAATAATAATAAAAAATAATTAAAAATTAATTAACCAATGGGCCCAGTTACCCCCAGAAAAAGGGGTAACTGGACCACCATACCTTAGTTTCCATTTAAGATGTCACAATTGTAATTGGGGCATGTGGGCCTATTCACATGCAAAAGAGCTTTATAAAAAAAAATACAAACATTAAATTAAATTTTATTTTATTAATTTTATTGACGATGTAAGTCGACCCCGTAGAAACACTTGGGCCAAATCAGGGGAAAATAAAACTCAGATGTTAAGTGTAAGTTTACTATTTATTATCCAAATAATGTATAAGTGAATAGGATACAAAAAGTAGTTATATTAACTTAAATTTTACTTTTTTTAAAGTCTTTTTCTTCGGTTAACTTACGTTCAGCTAACTTGTTGAATGTTCTTAGCTTGAACAAAACTAGTGAAAAAGCTTCTTAACTTAGTGAAAAAGATTCAAAAGTAGTAAGTTTACTTGAACTTATATTAACTTAAATTTTACTTCTTTAAGTCTTTTTCTTTGATTAAGTTACTTAACTGAAGCTAACTTGACTTACGTTAAGCTATTGAATGTTCGTCAAATCACTGAGGTCATTTGGAAAGCTTAGCATACCTTTGTATCTCGTTGATTTGATTGTGGAAGGCTTACTTAACTTCCTTACTACATCTTTCTGTCTAACGTAGGATTCTTCTTCTGTTGATATGAATTTCATTGTTTGTGGATGACGTTTAAAAAATCTTACATCATACCCACCCTTAGTTTTCTTAGTGACTTGTACTAAGTACAATCTGAATGTATCTTGTGATTTGCCATAAACCTTTACAATGCAGTAATCATTTTCTTTTATTGAACACAATTCAAGTTCTTCTTCTTCTTCGGAACTTGATGCCTGGTCAGAGTCATTGTCTTGTACGGAGAACGTGTCACTTTCGTCAGTTGTCTCAACATCGGTATTATTGTCTTTTCCTTTTTTTCTGGTCTTCTTTGTAGGAGGATCAATTTTCTTTACAGTTTTCAAATTTACTTTCTTCATAGATTTTGCTTCTTGCTTGATTTTTTTTCTTTTTGCCACTTCTTCTTTCTCTTTCTCTTCCTCCTCTTTCATCGCCAGATATTTCGGTGTGGTGATGATTTCACAGTTAGTTACAATTCTTTTTCGTTTTTTCTCAGACGTATCTGGTTTTTTTTCTTTCTTCAATAAATCTAACAATAGTTCCTCAAAACTTTTGGGATTATCACCCACAGGCCTGGATGTACTTACCACCGGAAGCTCTGTGGCACTGGCTTGGGCTGCACCAGCTGGCACTGAAACTGATGGGGTAGTCGGTAAGTCTTCTGCAGCTGATGGGGAATTTGGTACTTCCACTGTCACTGATGGGGTAGTCGGTACCTCCACTTCTACTGCCACAGTCGGGGTAGTTATTACCTCCACTTCTAGTGCCACAGTCGGGGTAGTTACCTCTACTTCCACTGCCACTGTTTGGGGTGCTTCCGCTGCTACTGTTGAAGTTGTGGGCAGGCCTACTTCTTCTGGTGCTGCATTAGGATTTGGGAGATTTTTTTTATACCTATCTAAATCGGTCTTCTTGAATATGCTTTCCGAAATACGTTTTCTGTTGGGTCCTCTCTCCTCATCGTCATAGATGCCTGTGGTCTTGAATCCATTCGTAATGTGTAATGCAGGCACATCTTTGGCTAAGTTTGTTATAAGAGCCACAAACTCAGCTTTAGGTATTTTCTTACGTGGATTGGCTCTCTGCCACTTGCATAGCTCTTTGTCCCAGTTTGTTTTCAGGCCTTTAAAAACAGCGACGTCCAAAGGCTGCAAGACATGTGTGGTGTGTGGGGGCAACTTCATAATGGTCACTTGATTTTCAATGGCTAATCTTATCAAATTGGTTGATATATGGGTTGTGTGCCCATCATAGATAAGGATCACAGGCCTCTCCTCACCTATATTCTTCAAAAAAACATCACGGAACCAGTTGAAAAATAAGGTTGTTTCCATCCACCCTCGAGAGGTTACTGATATTGCAGTTTGTGTTACGATGTTTTGGTCCAGCCAATTCTCCATTACAAATTTACCTTTGAATACACAAAGAGGTGGCAGCATTCGTCCATCAGCAGAACAGCATAAAAGAACGGATGTGTTTTCACGACCAGAAGTACTTGTTTTACGTTTACTTTTCTCGCCAATCATTCCTAAGACTTTTGTTTTCGATGGGTCATGGCAAAATGATGTCTCATCGCAGTTAAAAATTTGGCTCGGTTTGCCAGTCAGCTTCAGATCATTTATGACATCATCTAAAACATCAAAGAAGTTGTAGATAACCCAAGGATTAGTTTGGTCGCATCTTACATGCTCTATACTTTGGGGCTTTTTTAATGACAAACGATGTCTAGCTTTAAAAGCTATGAACCAGTCTGCGCCTGGTCGCTGGTCCTTAAACCGACATTCAATATTGTTTTGTCTGATATAACTTTGAACCAGATCCAGGACCTCGTTTCTTGATAAACCAAAACCATTTCTGTCCATCACTTTGATACAATTTGCAATCTCCTCTTCAGCCGCAGCAGACAAGAAAGAGTGTACCCCACCACCGCCCTTGCCATCTACGGTTATGTTGCCTTTGCCCCGAGTCCCAAGAATACGGTGTTTTAGGGTAGATCTTGGAATGTTGTAATGTAAAGATGCTCCACGTGTGGTTTTATTCCCATTTCTTACATCTTCAATTGCCTTCTCTAAGTCCTCATGGGTATACGTTAAGCCAGCTCCTCTCTGTGTTTTTCTCACATATGTCCTCACCATTTTCTGGAAAAAAACACACAGTTTTAGAATATGTTAAGCTTATGTTTGAAATTTTTTATATTATTAAAGCGTAGATAAGCTGAGCTCTTGAGCTAGATACTCTGTTTGTTGTATAGCCTATAAGTTATCATTTTCTGAATTAAATTACTAATAATAATTACTTGGGGTAAATGGGTCATATCGGGGTATCTGGGCCTGCAATGAACCCAGTTACCCCGACCCCCTGGCCCAAATACCCCGTTTTGAAATATTTCTGGGGGTAAATGGACCACCCACTCTAGACAAAAAACAGAATGATGAAATATGCTGGCAATGACATTTATTCTTTGTTATATCCATAAAGAGTATTATAATCTAATGCTAAGATTAATTGGACTTACCTTGAGTGTGTAGAAATTTTTTAAAGATGTGTGTACGCCACGTTGTTTTCAAAATTTTGATTCATGAAATTCAACATAATACCACATGGCAGCCATTAATCACAGACAGGTTAAGCTTGTTGTTTGAAGAAGAAGGCTTGGTCTAGCAGTGTGGCCAACTGCTGAAATTGATATTACCCTTACAAGTTTCTTTAAAAAAACCTATGGCCCATTTACCCCTATGGCCCAGACACCCCAGCTTACCTTAATCCTATTACAGTGCATCATGGCTACAGTGAGAATTGAAGATTATCTATGATCTAGCATAAGCACTACTACAGTTATGTACTGTTACAAATTAATAATACAATTAAAACTAAATGATGTTTATGATTAAATAATGTCATAACATTGTAAAACATTGACTTAATGATAAAATAACATAACTTTAGCGTTTGAGTTCTATTCTGTTTGATTTCTACTTTAATGTTATTGTTTTGAAAGCGCAATTACAATTTACTACCAGGAAAATACATGAACTAAATACTATAATTTCTTTTAATTCGTTTAACAACAAATATTCTCTGCAAACTGTTTATAAAATGAATGCTATGAAAGTTATAATTAAAGAAAACAATTCAAACCAAGATTTTCTGTAACCCAGACATCTTCTTCCTGGTCTTGCTAGAACAATTATGAACGGTCTGTATTTCCCGGTACAACTAACGAGGTCTCGATACCCGCTTGTCTCTAAACATCCAAATTTATTCCTGCTCTAACTAAATAACTTGTTGATGATTGATCTAAAAGAACCCATAACATATATATATATCATTCAACACAACTAATCACAATATGATTGAATAATTTGTTGAATGGGTAATTGCATTGCATTTACTCTACTTTTGTACAACCATAATTTACCGGTTTGTTACTAATTTTGTAGTTGCAAACTGAACATTTCCTAATTAAGTCTTCATGAAACTGTTCGAACGAAATGGAAAGTAAGCTATCCCTATGTGCAGTAAATAAACACGTAGTTTAAATACAAGTAATGTAGATAAAAAATCGAGTCAAATGGGTATTTATAAGTATGATTCAATGAAAAAATTATTAATATAGTGTATTAGTTTATTGATATTGTCGAAGGACATCATCATAATTGTTGCAGATTAGGAAACCCCAGCATATCAGCTAGTCACATCTTCCACTAGCGGGAATATTGCGCAGGTTACCGGAAAGATGGGATATAGCAGGAAAGGAAAGGGTGGGTTGGGACGGCAGCCAAATCGAACCTTCAGAGGACCAATACCTGCGCCCCTGTGACAGATGGGATGAGGCTCTCAAACAGGGGACCCGCATTCTGCCCTCCAACTGGTAAACTCAACTGGCATGGTATCCATGTACAACAGCCAGGGACCATCCATTCTCAGGTTGGCAGGTGGGGACCAAACCCGTAGATTCTGTCCCTAGCTGCTGCAAATGGAGGGATCAAAGAAGAAAGGAAAGTTTGTCATAATGGACAGCCAATAGACTTACCATATGTAATGACAACTTCATTCGCTGTACCCAATGTCAGCCTCAAAACTGGTTTAGACCAGTTTTAAGGTAGTCCTGGGACTGACAAAGGACATTATGTTACGATATTCCCTTTATTTTCCCAAAGCCTTAACATATATTTATATATTAAAAATATATGATATGAACTTGGACACTAACAAAATATTGAATCTATAGCACGAACCTTTATAGAATAGCTATTTAAAGGTGTATTTAAAGCCTAAAGAGCTGTGATATTCATCGTCAGAGCAAATTCTAGTAATTACACAATAACGAAACGCATCACTACCCCACTCTTAGCCGCCGAGTCAGTTATGTATTGCGAGATATTAATTTCCTGGTCGTTTCAAAATGTGTAATGGAGTGGCAATTATATCGTTCCTCGCTGCGCATTATGATTTTATGTTTATAATATATGTTAAGATGTGGAAAATATCAAACAATATCAGTTGAAACTTCATAGGGTTACGTGATCTTATTCATAAAAGATTAATCTTGTACTTTATCCTCTAATTGATTTAACATCCTTTTAAAAGTGATGTTGTTGACACACATACTGTACAAATATAGAGTAATTAAGCTAATAGTTAATTTAAAAGTGAAACTATAAAGAAACAATACGAGGAATATGTTTTTATCAAACAAAATATGACATAGATGTATTTTGATTAATTATTTAGATTAATATCGAAAAAGTGGTTAACACACTAGAAGTTAATATGTTGACAGGAATCAAAAAAATTTCGTTTCTATTAACTTTATTCATAATACATACTTACCGATTATCGTTATATTTTTATATTTTTACCATACGGTACAACTGTAAACAGTTTTTTAACGTCAAAAGCATAACTAATAATATATGTAGTTGGGTAACAGCGCATTGTACGCCCTAACAAATACAGACTCTATTAAAAGGTCAACCTAGGTTCTGGCATGAAACTAATCCATACTAATCAGTTATTTACTAACTTGTAACAGCGTGTATGCCGATCAGTAATCGCAATTTTCCAATGTTGAAAAGCGATCTTGATTGCAGAGTAATCTTAGATACCCATTGGAACATATCATTAGCTCAACGTTGACCATTCAGATTAAATAATGTTCAACTGGAACAATGCAAAGATTATAATTTGGCAGCATCAGTAAGTTTACGTTGCTTATTAAAAATATACAACTAAAACCTGTTTGACCTTTATGTTAATATTACTAATAATCATGCAACAAAGCTTAACAAGAGTTTTAGTAAAATAAGGGCTAAACAAAAACAATTTTATATTGCACCCCATCTTCCTTGGTAATATAAAATGAAATTTTCACGATACTATTGGAATATCAGCTGCTTTTCCATGGCGTATATTGCCAGGTAAAGTTCATCATATCCCAACTACTGAGGAAAGATTATACTCTCACTACTGAGGAAAAATCAGCTGATTATAAATCAGCCTAACAATACAATACAATATTGAAATAATGCCCATCTGATTAAAACATTGTGTTTACTTCACTTCGTCTTCCAATAGTATCGTGAAAATGGAAGAATTACTCAAATAAGAGTAAATAAACTTTTCAATTTGTAATTATTATATCTTTTGCTGTTGTATAAAATATTCTTTTGCTGTAGTATCGTGAATAATAGTGTTAAAAACTCGTGGAAAATGATTTTTCCTGGTACTCGTTCTCTTTAAATTGCTTGTCTAGGACATGCAATTTAAATACGACTTGCACCAGGAAAATCACACTTTTCCCACTAGTTGTGAAATATTATTAAACTTTCGTTTGCATTGTAAAAATTTGTTATAATTATATCCGTAAAATACAATATTCTAAGAATTGAATCCGGATATTAAAGTCTGCTTTAGTAATGATCCAAATATAATATTTTACGGACAACGAATTTTTTAAAGAATAACTTTACCAGTAATCAGCTTCATTTAGTATGACAAACAATCTATGTAGGTGAGTTAATGTTATTGTATTATACAAAGAAAAGTGAATATCGTTTTTGGATTTATTGGGGTGTTATGCTAACTTCTAAGGAGGGGGGGAGGCGTGCATATACTATTAATTTTCATCGTCGTCTTGGCCACAAATGTTTAAGAACCTCTGGACTAATATATTTCTCATAAAATAACATTACGACACATAACAAAACACACATAACATGTGCATAAGTTATATGTCTAAAATATTTTAACAGTTAATTTTTCATTAATCTTAAATTAGTTTATTAGGTAGATTGCTTTAACCAGTGGATTTTCAGAGCGTCTAACTAAGCTGGAACACGTCTAACTAAGCTGGAACACGTCTAACTAAGCTGGAACTAAACTGCAGTCCAATCAAAGTTTCGTTGGTCGCCGCCGCGCCGCGCCGTGTCTGGGGGTTTGGGTGCATGCGGCTTGATGAAGAGGCCCTGTCGCTCCAGCAACTTTGTTTAAACTTAGAGAGGATAATTTTATAGCGGTAATTTTCTAAAAACGTAAAATTGTTTTGCTTGGTAAAGTATAAATATATTTAAAAAATAAGTAACTATAGGAACAAGTTAACTGCCAGTACTGCAAACTGTTTGGAAGAATTACCACTTCGAAGTTCGAATTCAGTGTTTTTCCCAAACTTCTAGTTGTAATATATTAGTAGTATAAAGATTATCAATAAACAAAAGTTCGTCAATGGTCATGAGAAATACATATAAATATTTTGGAATACACACTTATGGAAAACAAGACACGGGCTTGAAAAATTATTCGCTCAAATTGTATTTACTCTTAAAATACGAATACACAAAGGTACAAGTTATTATTTTGTGAATAAAACTTGAATTAATAATTTGTAAAGGTAACTTATGACTAAATAAAATTATAAATTCTATGGTGATTACAGTTACCGGTATATATATTTAGTTATGGGCATATATACACTGTCGTACGATAATGAGTTCACATGAGCTCCAAAACCCAGAACTTCAGAGATTGTAAAATAAATATATTTATTTATTTGATAATCTATTATTCATTTATGTAACTATCATCATTGGTATTATGATTTTACTACTAAAGTAATCCGCTACTAAAGTATTGACGATTTGCTTAGTTTTATTTCAGTATCTTCCGAGAGTTCAATAAGTGGATGGAATTTGCGTCAAATGAAATCCTCTTTCTAGACGTAGCCCTGCCCTCCGCATATTGTTTATTTTACACGTGATAAACATTAGGTGTTAACTTAAAAACAAGTATATGAGGCACGAGTATTTTTTTAATTGGTCAGTGAATGGAAAATAAGACCGTACAGGAAGTTGGCAAAGGACTAGTAATTTGAATTGTAAGATCTTATAAATAAGGTCCGTTGATTACAATTATTACTGTTACTTAAGGGACATATCCTTGTTCAGTTACCAACAAGCATATATAATTAACATAAAAAATGTCGATTCATATTATTTTTTTATAAAAAAACTCAAATTTTCGGCTTAAGCCTTCATCACGAGTAGAATTTTCGAATAACTAAACAAAGACAAAGGTAAATACCCCCGTCGCAGCAAACCTGCGTACTCAGCGAATTTCCTATGCATGAATATATTTCTTACTACCACATAAAGCCACTTACCAAGTTTCATAAAAATACATAAATAACTAAGTGATATATAGCATTTTATTTATTCTCCATAAGAATAACATTAGGGCTGAGAACGCAGGTTTGCTGCAATAAGGAAGATGAAAATATGTTTTTTTTTCAATAATGTTTTTATTAATTATTATAACTCAACCAGGTGAAGCTACATACCAAGTTTTAATGATTTATGTTCATAATTGAGGGAGATATAAAGCTTTACGTATTCTCCATAAGAATAACATTAGGGATGAGGATGCAGGTTTGCTGCTAAGAGGATAATCAACAAAAAATCAATTTTTTGTGCAAATATCAATATACCGGTACTAGGTGAAGCCACATACCAAGTTTCATCAATATTCATTAATAATAGAGATATAAACTTTTAAATATTCTCCATAAGGATAACATTGGACAACGTACTGTGTTTAGCACTTTGAATTACTCGGCAACGGTTGGACGTAGAATCACAATTTAAACACCAAAATGATTGTTTTGTGGAGCTAAACTGATTGGTAAAAGTAAATGTGAGGTTTACAGTAAAATTAATTGAGGAAAAGTAAAAAAACATTTTCCCGTAAGATTAACATGGGAGATTTTATGAACACGTTTTTGGATTTTATCCGCAACCACTTAACCTAGGTTAATGATTCAAAATACCAAATTATTTGTTTTTTTAAGCTCTATAAAATGGCTAAAACTAAAATTGAGTGTTTTTAAAATTGTAGGGGGAAAATTCAAAAAACTGATTTTTGAAAAACATAAAACCCCTATAAAACCCCCTTCTCATAGGCCGATCAATCTGGTTTTCGAACTTTAAGTCATAAATGTTACTCTACAAATTTGTGCCAAATTTCATCAAAATCGGGCGTTTCTTTCAAAAGTTATCGCGGTAACGGACACACACACACACACACACACACACATATATATATATATATATATATAGACATATATATATAGATATATATATATATACATATATAAATTTGAACGAATGGTGTTTTTGGCATCTGGGGACCTCAAAACAAAAAGTTATCATGGTCTTGGGCTATGCCACCATGCCACCTACGGTAATAGCTTCTTCCCTATAGGGGAAATTCGCTAAAAAGATTACTTAATGGCATATTTTGAAACCCCAACAATTTCACATTCGCTTTAATACTTTAATTTTTTCTAAAATATTAAATCTAAATATAATAATTTTTATAAGTGTATAAGTCTGAAACGGAGATGGTTATCCCCGGTTCACTTTCTTGGGAGTTTGTCAAGAGACTACAATTCAATTTTTCAAGTGAAATACAATTATTTGTACAGTTTTGCCTTCCTAGTTTCTACCCCTTGTCGCTGTTGGTTCGACTAAATAGATTTGAGTAACTAGAATATTTCATAACAAATTTTGCCTCGCAATGTGACGAAGAAATAATCATCACATATTTTTTGGTATATATTGTTTATTAGATATTTTAGGAAATAAAAATATCATTTAAATGTACTTTACAGGTAGTGATTAGAATCGAGAACAGCGCCTAACAATTTATCAAAAACTTAATTATAACACAAACCATCATCCTAATATAAAACCTTAAACAAATTAGGCCATTAGGGTATAGTTTTAATAAGCAGTAAACACATGTCACGAAAATAAATTCCTTAATTTACATCAAAATATGCGTTTGAGTAAATTACTTTATTTATTCTATTAATAAATAAATTATTTTTTAATTTATTTGGACTTTCGCTATCGCTTCTAGTGTTTAAAACTACACTACGTTTCGGGAGGTAAGGAAACTCCTCCAGTTATCAAGTGAACCTTACTTACATCTAAATATCAAGTTCTTACACCTAACTAACCTACATTTTTTTGATTTTCTTAATATTTTCTTTTACATTTGAATTACACTAACACAAAAATAACAAAGACATATACAAAAAATCAAATACAATACACTAACACAACATTTATATCCACGAACAAATAGAAAACTGACAATACATTGCCTGTTCTGCATCGTTGCCTCCAAGCTGACGGCAAACACGGGAAACCTCACTCTCACGTCCGCTCACCATCAGATTGCACACTCGACTAGTGGCTGGTGGTATATGGGTTTCAAAAATACAATAAATTATTAATACATTGTATCGTTTTTAATACAAATTATGTTGTGGTAGAAGCTAATATATGCTCCACTTTGATGTTGATATTTTTTTTCTATTTGAGGTTTTTATTGTTGTTGACATTGATTTGATAACTGGCATTGATAAAAGTGTATTATAACCGCCCCAAAACAAAAAGTTACTCAGGCACAAACATTCACGTATCTGCCTTATAGAGAATTTACCTTGTATTTGGAAGATAGAATGAAAATGACAGATCAAAGTAATGCCGGGATCAGTGACATAGTGTGCTGTTCAAAGCCTAAAGATTAAAGCAAAAAGGAAAGGACATATCACACATCAGCGAGATAGTGTATGAATCCTTGGCCAATATTGCTTAAAAGTTTAGTATTGTCAAGTTCATATTTTGTAACATTTCACCACAAAATCAATTAATATATTGTTTAAGTAGCTTTAGACTTATTTTAAATTATATTTTAATAAACAGTTTTTAAATGTTAGTAGGCCTACCTGTATAACTCAGGTCCTAACCTGGGTTATACTAGTTATTAATTTAAATAAACGCAACCTGGAAACTGACACTTACTTTCTACCTTTTAGCCCAACTTTATTGAATAAATTACTTTTATTTACTAAATATAAAATAAAAAGCACGTTCGAACGTACAGAAAATCTTGTAATCAAGTTGTTTTCAAAATCCCAAATCCCTGTTTTGGAGGCACTACAGAATCCATTGCTACACACGTGGTTTTAAGAGGGGAAATGCCCCATATTCCCCCAGAGTTATTAAGGGGCAAAATATTTCAAATTTCCTCTGTTGGTCAATGCTAACTTGACAAGCTTATCAAGTTTTAAGGAATTTGATCAGTAAATAAGAGAGAAATAGTAATTTTTATATTCCCCATAAGAATGACATTGGATAACGTAATGCGTTTACCGCAAAATGCTAATTTAAGTTTTCTCCACAACCAGCAATCGTAGAATATTAATTCAAAATACTAAATTTATTTTTAAAGGTGAATAGTTACAATTTAATATTTTTTATATTTATGTTTTTTATGAAAATATAAAAAATGAAAATTTGATGTTTTTAGTCCTTTAATTTCTGAACCCGAATTTTTACGGGAATGCGGGTGGAATCATTTTGTTGGAAAACTAAAGCTCTATTAACGACTAAAGTTTAAATAGTTTGAGTTGTTTTTGAGAAATTTTGATATTTCATGTTTTTTGGCGGTTTTGTGGGGGATAATTACCCTTAAAAATAAAAATAAATGTAAACATGCCTGGAGATATCGTAGATTTGGTATGTAGTACCTACATACCAAATTTCATAAAAATCGGACCATTGGTTAGGGCTCTAGCTCTGTACACATCCAAACAGACAGGCAGACAGACAGACATCACGTACAAATATTTTTTTGGGTTCAGGGAGCACCAAAACGAATTATTCCACTAGCAGCTCAAATTCTAAAATTTTGACGAAAACAATACTTTCTCCATATACTATGTATAAGGGGAGAAAGTAAAAGTTGGCAGAGTCACACAGGCCCATGGCTCATAGCCAATACTGATCAGTGGTACCTTTTTGTTACCATTGTTTGTAACATAAGGCTTATATGTTTGATGACCTCTAAAATAACATTTAGCTTACAACTCTATGGACTAAGAATTGTAATCATAATTTAAACAAATTTATTCAGGCTTTTATAAAAATGTAAGAAAGAAATGTTTGGTTTAAGGATAAATAAACATTGATATTTTACCAAAAATCCCCTATGCAAAAACCATTGGAAGAAATAACGGATTAAGAGTTAAATCTTACAGCACAAAGTTTTCTGACTGTAAACAAATTAATAAAACTAATAACAGCAAATAAAACAACCTTACCAGTCAGTTAATTTGCTTCCTAACAACACATTTTATGTTTAGTGCAAAAATGTTGGAAAATCAATGGAAAACTGTTATCGAATGCTATATAAATCAAATTACACCACTTTAGTTTCGTCACTGTATATGTCTGACATTAACCTAGACAATCCGTAATATACGATTTGATTAAATAATAGACCCGAGGTTTGAGTAAGTTTAATTCCTTGGGAATATTTATAGTTATTATTTTTTATAATAAAAATAGTAATACTTATAAAATACATGTCTACTGAAAACCACAACAAGCGGTAGTGAGAATAAAATTTATTTTTGTTACTTCAACCTTTAATAATAATCTTGAACTCTTATCATAATTTTTGATGAGACGAAAAAATAATTTTTTAAAAGTCAATAAATATCCCTCGATGGATGCGAAAACTACCAATAAGTCCCAAGGAAATGTTTTATATATATCGAGTAAAAAACTCAAAAGCCTAGAAAATAACATGATTTCAAAAACGTATTTATTTAGAACAATAGTTTATATCGATCATTATAATTGCAAATTCCAAAAAAATACATCAACCAATACTTTAAATGTATATTATGAACCAGGCCTTCCAGTTAAAATATTGACATCTGCAGTACCCTGAACGATGGTTATATTGAACTATAATGCCTAAAAAAAAACCTAAAGTTTTTTTATATTTTAAATTGTAAACCTTAAAGTCTAAACCAAGGTATGCTTGAGAGGATTGACCGCTTGGTTTATTCAACACAATAATATAAATGAAGATTTTAATAATCGTAACAAATTTGTAATTTATACTTTCCTATGAAAAAAATGCGTTCCCTCGTTAACCGAATTCAAAATAAAACAATACATGACAAAATACTAAACATTAGACACTACCAAATCTTAGTTTAGATACTTAAGTAGCTCCACCAATTAAAATGGTCAAATATACGGGTGCACAAATTATATTTATCGCTTAGCTTAATTCAACAAGCCAAATCAACATTTAACCATCACGAAACAGGGCGTGGTTGCGTCGTGCCAAGTGGGGTGGGATTTAATCATTCAGACACCTGGAGTTGTTTACGATATCATGAATATTTAATTATAACAAATTATATCTGAAAGTGAAATTTGATTTGATAATGCATGTCCCTTCTAGGTGTTGCGTGAGTTGAGATGGTAAATTGAATTGAGCAACACTCAAATAAATAACGTACTAAATACTACCTTATCCTACACCTAACTGAAAAGAAATGTATACTAAAAAAGGTGTTACTCCATTACCTTTACTTCCCTTGTATTATTCAGTAATGATTTAATTAATTTTATGGTTAATGAAATATGTAAATTCAGTAATCAGAATGTATCTGTTAATAATTGTTCTAATGAGGAGATAAGCTGTCAAACTCTAAATCCATTTTAACCTGAAATTTAAATGTCATATACTAATTAAAAAAAAACTACTTTTAAACGAGAGGTGACCAACACATTATGCTGTGGTGCTACTTTTACATTGGGGGAGGTTGTGACGGTACTTTTTATTTTCAAATATACGTGGTATATTGGCTGTTCCGTGATTTCATCACTGTTCATTTGAATGTGTAATGGATATTGATGCAAATAAGGACAGACCACTTCATAATATCAGTGAAAATAATCAAGTTCATTTTAAGTAACTTAAATTCAAAACTAGTGAATGATATTCCAATATTTTAAGGTAAAACGTGCCAAATAAAAAGGAGATAAAGTGATCCATGTTTGTGAAAAAAATTGTAAGACTTTTCTTTTTAAGTTTTAAAGGTATTATCAAATCCCTCTCACCCTAAATGATTTTACTTCGGCAATTCAAGGTAAGGAGCACGTCAGATTTTAACACACCAACCTGATAAATATGCATAGCGCTCTCTCTCTCTCTCTCTCTCTCTCTCTCTCTCTCTCTCTCTCTCTCTCTCTCTCTCTCTCTCTCTCTCTCTCTCTCTCTCTCTCTTTCTCTCTCTCTCCCTCTCTTTCTCCCGTCTTACTTAGCACTATGATGATTGGGTTCAGAAAAATAAAAAATAAGAACATTATTGTAAATCACTAAACCTCCGTTTAAGTAGTTGGCACACACCCTTGGTTTATTTTATTTTTATTCATTACTGTCATAATTTCGTAGGTCCCAACATTTATTAATTATACATTCAAATTAAATACGATGACTCAGAGTAAGGTTGGTTAAAAATGAATTATATAGTAATAAGGTAATAAGGTATAAATATTTTATGTTTTCTTTTTGGAAAAAAAAACCTTAGGATATTAAACCCTTTCAAGACAAAATATAGAAATAACAGATGTTTTAGGTAGTTTTAGCGATGGCGTTATTTTACTTCGCTTAGTTAATTCAATTTAAATTATTGTAAAATGACTTAAGATAGTTTGATGTTTGGAACCACTCAGACACGGTGTTTATATTTTTATAAATATTTTTATATATATGAGTAGTCATGCCGCGCGCTTTGGCCCCAACATAGGGTCTTATGGAGAATAGATTAACATGGACTCTTATGGAGAATAGATTAACATTGGTCTTATGGGAGAATAGAATAACATGGGCTCTTATGAGGAATGGAATTAGGGTGTAATTGCCTCCCTCTGTGGCTCTTTTGCTACCCTCTGTGGTTGATTATTTATCTTTTGCATCTCTCTGTGTTTAATTATCTACAGTTTTTGGTAATTAATTGATCCTCGTGTCCTTCTGTTGTTAATCATCTAGCCTTCTGTGGTAATTATTTAACCCTCGTGTCCTTCTGTTATTAATCATCTAACCTTCTGTGGTAATTATTTAACCCACGTGTCCTTCTGTTGTTAATCATCTAGCCTTCTGTGGTAATTATTTGACCCTCGTGTCCTTCTGTTGGTAATCATCTAACCTCTGTACATCTAACCTCCACATCCTTCACCCCCTTCTGCGTATCTATCTACAGTTCCTGTTCTCTCAGCTGGTGGGTGTAACATTTTAAGTAACCTGACTGGCTGGTATGTTGATTCGCGTCCTTCTGTTGTTAATCATCTAGCCTTCAGTGGTAATTATTTGACCCTCGTGTCCTTCTGCTGTTAATCATCTAGCCTTCTGTACATCTAACCACAACGTCCTCAACATAGTCTCTGTCAGCAAACTCGTTGTAACTAGTTGTTACCTGTGGGCTCTGTGATTGAAAGAGACATATCCCCCACCACAATACCTGCTATCTTGCCGCGCATTTTCTCTTTCTCTCTTTGCTCCCGGCTCCCGTCGCGATTGGACGTGTTTTTGCGCTGCTCCGTTCGCTGCGTTTTTGCAAAGATTAAACTTGAGCGTTTGCTCCCCATAGCGGCTTCACTTTTCCTAACCTCACTTTTTGCTTTGTATTTTACATAACCTCACTTTTAATTTGTTTTATTCTGTGTAACATAACTTCACTTTGTATTATAGTAATCTTGCGTGTCGTGTGATTTTAGCGTTATCTGACTTGCTAGTGTACAATAACATCAGTTTCTTGTTTGTTCTGGCTAAAGTAATGTTGTGTTGACTAACATAACCTCACACCCAGTAACCTCAGTTTCTTGTGTCAAGAGTTGTGTCGTACTTGTATTTGTTGACTGACATAACCTTACATCTGTAACCTTTGAGAGCTACCATAATCTCACTTCCTTGTTCTTTTATGGAGTAACTTCACCATTTCGTTTTACTTGGTAGTGTTGTGTTTGTATGTGTTGGCTAACATAACAGTAACCTTTGAGAGTCACAAAAGCCTTATTTTCTTGTAAGAGTAGTTTTGTGCGTTGTATTTAATTGTTTGATATGGCTAGATTAGTGTTGTGTTGACTAACATAACCTCACACCCAGTAACCTCAGTTTCTTGTTTGATTTGGCTATAGTAGTGTTGTGCTGACTAACCTAACCCCACCCAGTAACCTTTGAGAGTTACCATAAGCTCAGTTTCTTGTTTGACCTAGCTAGAGTAGTGTTTTGCATTGTATTTAATTGTCTGGTCTGGTTAGAGTAGTGTTTGTATGTGCTGACTAACATGCCGGTAACAGTAATCCCACTTCCTTGTGTCAAGAGTTGTGTCGTACTTGTATGTGTTGACTGACAGTAATATCACTTTCTGTCCTTGTTCTTTATTAAGTAACTTCACCATTTTGTTTTACTTGGTAGTGACGTACTTGTATATGCTGACTAACATAACCTCAATCTCAACCATTTGCTTACCATAACCTAATATAACATAACCTCACTTTATGCTTTGTATTTTACATAACCTCACTTTGTATTATAGTAATCTTGCGTGTCCTGTGATTTTTAGCATTATCTGACTTGCTAAAGTAACCTACTTTTTCTAACCTCACCCATTACACTCCAAAATGTATAACCTTACTGTATTATATTAATTTTCCGTGCATGGTGTACTTCATTTTATTGTCTTGGCTAGATTAGTGTTGTGTTTATATTTAATTGTTTGATTTGGTAGTTTACAGTAAAGAAAGTAAACATACCCTCACTTCCCCGTGGCTAAAGTAGTGTTGTGTTGACTAACATAACCTCCAGTAACCTGATTTTTTGCCCTGGTTCTTTTGTACAGTAAATTCGCCTCAGCAACCTCACTTGTTATTATTGTTATTTTATACAGTTTTGGTTGGAGCAGTTTTTGTATGTATTGATTAACATAACCTCACTTTCCCTAACCTCACATCCTTGTGTCAAGAGTAGTGTTGTGTTTGTATGTGCTGCTTAACAGTAATCTCACTTTTCTTTAATGCAGTTTTGGTTAGAGTGGTGTTTGCTACCTTCATTAGAGTTAACCTGTAGTTCTGGCCTGACTTGCGTAGTCTGTGTGTTAGTGTTTTTCTGACTTGCGTAGTAATACAGAGGTACTGTGCTCTTTTGTAGATCCTCTGTACCTGTTCTTTTAGAGAACCTGATCGGTGACTTTAAAGTATCAGTTCCAAGTGTTACAGTTACATCATATATCTTGTTCATTTAATATCGATGAAGACTGCCACAAAGTAACAGTTCCAAAAAGTAACCGTTCCAATAAAGTAACAGGTCCAACACTACCCACTCCCACTCCCACAGTTTTCAAGGTAACAGGTCCAAAAGTATCAGTTTCAGTAGATCAAACAGTGAAAAAGTAACAGGTCCACTCTCTATATATATCTCTTGCAACAAGCTCTAGTTCTTCAGTCTGATTTCAGTCGTGACGCTGATCAGACGTGTTTTGTGCTGCTCTTGCGTAAGTGTTCTCTTGTACAGATTATTATTGATTCTGCGTAATTCAGTTATATCATTGTGAGTTTGACTCTGTTCGGGGTACTTGCTGTTTTAAGCGTTAACACAGTTTAGCTTGTTTTCAGTATTCAATTCTCTGTTGAAGGATGGATGTTTCTAAAAAGGACCCTCAAAACCCGGTAAATTTAATTAGTAAAGATGAAACCTACGTTAATCATTTTAGACTTTACGGGACTAACACTGTTTTCAAATTCACTAAACCTCCCAAGGGTATCTCTGAGCTTGATTGGATTCGTAAAGGTTTTAATCAAATTGTAGAGACATCCAAAGCCAACGTTGCACCCACTGATTATCTAGGGTTTAAATTACAGTCTATAAATTTAAAAAGTGCTGAACCGGGATACGTATCGTTGAGACCGGTCTCTGAAGTTAGCGGTGATGTTCTCTGGGATATTTTCGGGGGCATAATTCAAAGCAATGCGCAATCTATAACCTCTAGTGACACGTTTAGAGTTGATGTTACAAGGATTAACGTCCCAGTAGGTAAAGGAAGGGCAAGACCCGACTTTTACAATACCTTTGATGAAGAATCTAAAGCTAGGAAGGGTATTATAGTAATTAATAATAAAGACAATTTATGTTTGGCTAGAGCGTTGGTAGTAGGCAAAGCGTATGCGAAAAACGATCCCCAGTACAAAGCAATACGTCAGGACAAGGGAAAAAGACAAACTTTCAGAGCTAATAAGCTCATAGCAAAAGCCCGTGTAGAAATGCCCGAGGAGGGTGCAGGAATCCCTGAGCTTGAAAAATTCCAGTCCCATCTTAAAAAATACAAAATTACCGTCTACAACTACGACAAAAAAGGCCGGGATGTTTACTTTGAGGGAGGTAATGAGAACGCTAAGTTAAAAATTAACCTTCTCTTTCACAACGGTCATTACAATGTAATTAGAAACTTAACTGCCGCATTTGTTTGTAATTTCTTTTGTGAAGCCTGTCATATTCCCTATAGCAACAGACATGAGCATCGATGCTCTAACAGATGCACCTCATGCCATACCATCTCCCCGCCCTGTAAACTAGAACACGGTGGCATCACATGCCGTTTTTGCAACCGTTTCTTCAAAAATGAGCGGTGTTTAGTAGCCCATCAAGGGCAAATTTGTAAAACTGTAAAACTCTGCCGTGACTGTAAGAAAATGATTTATCCAAAAAGACGTAAGACAGTTCATGTATGCGGAGAAGTTTTCTGTAAACCCTGCGAAGCGTTCAAAGACCCGGCACATCAGTGTTTTATGAGGGTAGATAGGAGAACACCGAAGGCCCGTGATTTTTTGTTTATTTTCTTTGACTTGGAAACAAGGCAGGATGAGTCTCTCCCCTCTGACCCTGAACAAAAAGTACATAAAGTCAACTTGTGCGTTTCACAACAGTACTGCTTTAAATGTATTAATGGGGGTGAGTGTGAAACTTGCTCGGAACGGCAAAGGGTATTTGAAAAAGAACCGGTAAAACACTTCATGGACTATATCATGGGAATTCGAAAAAAATTTAAAGATGTCTGTGTAATTGCCCACAACGGGCAGGGTTTTGACTTCTAATTCATACTACAGTATATTATGGAAGAAACTAAATTTACACCAAAAATAACTCCTCGGGGAACTAAAGCTATTTTGATTGAAGTAGCCAACGTAAGGTTTGTGGACTCACTGAGCTATTTCCCCATGGCTCTCGCTGCGCTCCCTAAAGCTTTTGATCTACCCCCCGAGAAAAAGAAGGGCTACTTTCCCCATCTCTTCAACACTCTAGCGAACCAAGATTATGTAGGCCCTATGCCCGACAAAAAATACTACTGTCCGGAATCAATGTTTGAGTAACCACACAATGCCTTTGAAGAATGGTATGACGAACGAGTCGCTGAAGACTACGTGTTTGATTTTAAGAAGGAAATCTTGGAGTACTGTATTTCAGACGTGGAGATTTTAGCTCAGGCATGTATTAAATTTAGAGCCTTACTTCTTCAAGAGTGTAACGTAGATCCTTTTCTCGAGGCTATAACAATCGCCAGTGCATGTAACTTGGCCTTCCGCCGTAACTTCTTAAAAGAAAATACTATTGGACTAATACCAAAATCAGGGTACCGACTTGCAGACAATCAGTCAGCCGTTGCTTTACAGTGGTTAACATGGGAGGAGGAGAAACGTGGAGTAAAGATTCAACATGCGGGCCGGGGCAGAGAAGTTAAAATTAACGGGCTAAAAGTTGACGGGTTTGACGGGGAACGAATTTACGAGTTTCACGGGTGTTACTGGCACGGTTGCCCGAAATGTTATCAATACAGCAGAGAAGAACCTCTGCCGGATGATCCCTCAGACAGTTTGCATCTCCGTTACGAGAGAACCAAATCCAAAATGGCAAAATTTAATAACTATGAAGTTGTAGAGATGTGGGAGTGTGAGTTTAAAGCTTTGAAAAAGGACAAAAAACTAAACCACTTGAACAAACTGTCCATTCTAAACACACTTCCGCTTAATCCTAGGGATTCCTTCTTTGGAGGTAGAACGGGTAATACTAAAACGTATTGTAAATGTGAAGAGGGAGAAACAATACAATACGTTGATGTCTGCTCCCTTTATCCGTTTGTGAATAAATATTGTAAGTATCCCGTTGGTCACCCTACTGTTTACGCTGGAAATGACTGCCGAGAGAGAGGCCTTGAAGTAGAGGGCTTGTTGAAATGTAAGATTCTACCTCCTTACAACTTGTATCATCCCGTACTCCCCGCTAAAATGAATAATAAATTGATGTTTGTTTTGTGTAGAACTTGCGGTGAGACTTTAAACCAAGGGGAATGTTTTCATGATAGTGAGGAAAGGGCAATGGTAGGAACATGGACTATGGATGAAATTAGAAAAGCTGTAGAAAAAGGCTATGTGATCTTGGACATGTACGAGTTGTGGGAGTACGAGGTAGCCACATACGAGAAAGGTGGACTTTTTACAGACTTTATTAATAAATTCTTGAAAGTAAAGCAGGAAGCCTCAGGGTATCCCGCATGGTGTAAAACAGAGGAAGATAAAGACAAGTATGTTTCTGATTTCTTTGAGCGTGAGGGTATTCAAATGGAGAAAGACAAAATTGCTAAAAATGGAGGACTCAGGTCAGTAGCTAAATTAATGTTAAATTCATTCTGGGGCAAGTTTGGTCAGCGAGAAAACATGACAAAAACTGAAATCGTGAGGGACTCTAAAGAATTATTCAATTCGTTAACTCAACCAGGAAAGGAAGTAAAGTTTGTTGAAGTAATTAACCAAGAGGTTTTATTAGTTAATTGGCAGAATTTTGATGATGCCGGTGAGGCTCTAAAGACTGTAAATGTTGTTATTGCGGCCTACACCACTGCTCATGCCAGACTTAAACTGTATGAACACTTAGATGCCCTTGGAGGGCAGGTCTTGTATTATGACACGGACTCGTGTATTTATCTATACAGGGGAGGATTGTACAGGGTCCCTACGGGAGATTACCTCGGGGAAATGACGGACGAATTGGCAAGTGAGTACGGGCCCGGCTCTTATATCTTAGAGTTTGTTTCTGGGGGACCAAAGACCTACGCATACCTTGTCTGGTCAACCAAAAAGCAAAAACTACAAACTGTGTGTAAAATAAAAGGCCTCACCCTTAACATGAAGACTTCCGAAACATTAAATTTTGAACAGTTAAAAAAGATGGTCCTTAGTGAAGCTGCTGAAATTTTAGAAATTGAAGAAAACAGAATCAGGAGAACAAAGAGACGGGAAGTCGTTACAGTAAGTGAAATTAAAAAGTTTAAAATTACAGGGCCAAAGAGAAGATTTAATGATGATCACGACACCCTGCCTTTCGGCTTTAAAAAACAAAGAGTTGCTTAATGGAGCTGTCACTCACATGGGTACTGAGCGTATATACCTCTAAACATCAGCTCTATTAACTCATTCTGTTCTGAGACGTGGTAGTGAACGGACGTGTCTGTGTCTGTTACTGTTTTATCTTGTTTGTCTCTTCTTGTAGAATGTCTGCTAAAAATAATACACTCCCTATTCAAGGGGTGTTTTTGAAGTTTATATCTAAAAGGAAGTTAAATGAAAATTCAAAGTTTCGCATTAAATCCTCAGAGTATGAGTTCTTTCTTACTGAGCCAATAAACGTATCGGAATGGCCTTTAGTGTTTTCGGAGTACATAGTAGATAAAATAACGGAGAACTCCTCATCAAACACCTACATTGGAGTATCAATAAAGTACGGTGATATCTCAGGAAATATACCATTCTTTCCTTTAGGGAATCAAACACCAACAGTCTTTGATGATCACTTTGAAAACATATTTTGTAACGTTAAGAAACTATCTGGCGTTTTACGTCTTGAAGTAACACTTGTCTCAATTCCATGTTGCTACCTTCGATAAAGGTAGCACCTTTCCTTACGGAGCAATGTTACTCCTGTATATACCAAATGTCACTAGTACAGTTCATCATTCTGCTTCAAGTCGTGATACTGATCAGACGTGTTTTGTGCTGCTCTTGCCTGTACTATTGAGTAAATTGTGACATGGCTGCCAAGTTCTATACATTCAATAACAAACCAGTATTGGTTCTGTTTGATAGTGAAGGAAAGCCGTGGTTTAAAGCTAGAGACGTAGCTACTGCTCTAAAGCATGTTAATGGCTGGAGTGCAGTTCGGAAACATGTAGATAGCAGTGATAAATTAACTGTTGGAAGTTTTTCCGACGCCCAAAAACAGGGCGTTGGGCCGATTGAGAAAACAACGGTTTTTATAAATGAAGCCGGATTATGTTCTTTGATGTTAAAGTCAAGGACTCCTGAAGCAAGACTATTAGTAAGAAGTCTGTTGCCGGAGAAGTTTTACCTTACTTACACAAATATGAAAGATGAAAGTTCACTTTAAATGTAGTTTTTCTTTAAAATCACAAGTTCTCACTGTATGTGTGTGTGTGTGTGTGTGTGTGTGTGTGTGTGTGTGTGTGTGTGAATGAAGGTCACTGGCGTGGGTGACGAAAAGCCCCGTAAACCTGAATGAAGGTCACTGGCGTGGGTGACGAAAAGCCCCGTAAACCTGAATGTGTGATGAAGGGTTTAGTAGATTGAGGCGCCGGGCTAACACCCCGGCTACTCCTTCGAACAACCCGGTGTGAATGAAGGACTTTGTACATTGAGGAGCCTGGCCAACACCCTGGCTACTCATTGGAACAGTCCGTACGGTGGGACTTGTAAAAAAGTATAAAAAGTAAAATAAAAAAATAAACGGAGGAGACAACTATTTTGTTTTTGGAAGGTCTCCACGAGTCATGGCGGTGGAGGGGCCATGACTTTACTAAAAATGCTCTGTTTATCTTAGTAAATGTAGAGTTTAAAGGTGTTAAAATGAACGGACTTTGTCTAAGTAAATGACCGCCTTCCTCATACACAATGAACGGATTGACAGAGAATACAAAAAAATATAAAAAGGAGGTAGCATTTTTGTTATGGAGTGGCTACCACAGTGAGAGGCGATGGTCGGGGCCTCTCACCCCAGAGGTTAGGCCTCCAGGGGAAGCTCTGGGTAACCAAAAAGAACGCGCCGACGCTCCTACGGCCTAGCCTAAAGGCTTACCGTGGTGTGGAAACGCGAGCGTTCAAAATTATTTCATTGAGGTTAGCTTTCTTGCCTATCCATTTCTGCTAGTGTTCTGCTAGTATTCTCTCCTTTAAGTTAGTAGAGGTTTTCCAAAATAATCCTGCTATCATAAGTATAAAGTTCCAAATATTCCTCAACGTAGAGTTTTTAAAGCAACTAATTACACCAAAAAGTCACATCTGAACTCTAAAATGTGTAATCTCTGTACCTTTTTAACTTTACAAAATACCCTACTGTCTCTTTTTACACAGTAGTTTTAATTCATAATCAGCGGGCCATGCATGTAGATAGGTCTATCCCATAGACCATCTACAAATGTAATTTTTATTAAAGGGGTGCAGGCAATGTAGTGATACTGACCAAATTAATAGGAAAAATCGAACTCCACCATTACGGTGGGGTTTGAAAGTAATACCATTACCACACCATAGCCTACCCTGCCATTCCTCCCAATACCATATTCTACCCTACTATACCTCCCAATACCCTATCATACCATACCATACAATACCATACCATACCTTACCCTACCATACCTCACCAAAGCCAAAACATCCTATACTAAAGTCACCATATCCTAACACCCCACCCAAATACCATACAATAACATGACATACCCTACCCTACCATACCTCACCAAAGCCAAAACATCCTATACTAAAGTCACCATATCCTTACACCCCACCCAAATACCATACAATAACATGACATACCAAACCAATACCCCATCATACCATACCATACCCTCCCTACCATACCTCCCAATAACCTATCATGCCATACAATACAATATCAACACCATACCATACAATACAATACCACACCATACCGTACCATACAATACCCTGCCATACCATAGTAATGTTATAAAAAAGGTGCGGGAATTGCTCACCTTGCTGGTTTTCATACTTTCCTTAACAGTTTGGGTACAAAATGTAACCAAAATACCTTCAGTTTATTTTATTAAAAGAGAGTCCCAATTCCAGACCCATGGAGTGAGGGTATAGTTTTCTTGCCTGTCCATTTCTGCTAGTGTTTACAAGCCTCTTCTCTCCTTTAAGTTATTAGAGATTTCTAAACAATTAAATACATAGAAAGTTTCCCAAAGTAATTCTTTAGTAACACTTAATTTACAGGCATACACAACAGCTACAATTATTCACTCATAAAGCTAAAATCCAGCTAATTCCCCAATGCCTCAAGACAATGTCCCTAAATAACAGCTAAAACCCAGATAAAGCTTGATGCTCCTAAATAACAGGTAAAAGTCAACATACTTTATTAACAATTACTTTTCTTCATAACAGCTAAAAATATCCAGAGAGTCATTTTAGCGAAGAGGTGTGTATTGACCCCCTTCAGTACCTTCACGTTAAACAGTCAGTCAAAGTATAATTTATTTTGTGTTGGTTTGTCACTAATTTTCTTGTATATGGGTTTGTTTCAATTACATATATTTTACAGAAGTATGATTTAAGAGTAGCTGAGATCTTGGATGATGTAGAGAAAACAGTGCTAGAAGGTCGGGGTAAGGCACTGACCCCCTTTAAACTATCAATCAAACACAGTTTACACCAATAAACCAGGCCTTTACTATATTTAACATAAAAAACATAAGCTAAAAATTTCTAACACCCTGAAAAACTAGTACGACAGAGCTTGTAGTCTGTCCAGTTTTTGTAATGTTTCTTCTTTACAGAGTTTAAATTGTAGTGTGGGTTAATAAGTACCAACAAATCTCAAGATATTACATTTTATAGTATAGAAACTGTCTTGATACTTACCCACAGTACAGAGTCTTGGTTTTGATAAGATGTAGTGGAGGTTAACAGGTACGTACATTCCAGGTTTCATGTAAATCGGCCCTGCCGTTCTCAATAAATTACATTTCAAAGTATAGCTCCTGCAATTGTTTTGATGCTTACCTGCAGTACAAGGTTTAGGTTTTGGTAAGATGTAGTGGGGGTTAACAAGTACATACATACCAAGTTTCATGAGAATCAGTCAAGCCATTCTCAAAATATTACGTTTTAAAGTTTTACACCCTCCATCATCCCTTAAACAACCCTTTCCTACCCTCCAACAAAATTTAAAGTTAGAGGAAGTTAACAAGTACCCGCATACCAAGTTTCATTAAAATAGGCTCAACGGTTCTTAAGATATTGATTTTTAAAGTATGGCTCCTTCAATTATTTTGATACTTTCCCGCAGTACAGGGTTTAGGTTTTTGTAAGATGTAGCGGAGGTTAACAGGTACCCACATACCAAATTTCATTCATATCGGCCGATATGAATGAAATTTGGTATGTGGGTACCTGTTAACCTCCGCTACATCTTACAAAAACCTAAACCCTGTACTGCGGGAAAGTATCAAAATAATTGAAGGAGCCATACTTTAAAAATCAATATCTTAAGAACCGTTGAGCCTATTTTAATGAAACTTGGTATGCGGGTACTTGTTAACTTCCTCTAACTTTAAATTTTGTTGGAGGGTAGGAAAGGGTTGTTTAAGGGATGATGGAGGGTGTAAAACTTTAAAACGTAATATTTTGAGAATGGCTTGACTGATTCTCATGAAACTTGGTATGTATGTACTTGTTAACCCCCACTACATCTTACCAAAACCTAAACCTTGTACTGCAGGTAAGCATCAAAACAATTGCAGGAGCTATACTTTGAAATGTAATTTATTGAGAACGGCAGGGCCGATTTACATGAAACCTGGAATGTACGTACCTGTTAACCTCCACTACATCTTATCAAAACCAAGACTCTGTACTGTGGGTAAGTATCAAGACAGTTTCTATACTATAAAATGTAATATCTTGAGATTTGTTGGTACTT
The DNA here is from genome assembly GCA_963675035.1 of Allygus modestus. Lineage (NCBI taxonomy): Eukaryota > Metazoa > Arthropoda > Insecta > Hemiptera > Cicadellidae > Allygus > Allygus modestus. The sequence continues at coordinate 149,288,854 of OY776115.1, read as the reverse complement.
ATTAACCCACACTACAATTTAAACTCTGTAAAGAAGAAACATTACAAAAACTGGACAGACTACAAGCTCTGTCGTAGTAGTTTTTCAGGGTGTTAGAAATTTTTAGCTTATGTTTTTTATGTTAAATATAGTAAAGGCCTGGTTTATTGGTGTAAACTGTGTTTGATTGATAGTTTAAAGGGGGTCAGTGCCTTACCCCGACCTTCTAGCACTGTTTTCTCTACATCATCCAAGATCTCAGCTACTCTTAAATCATACTTCTGTAAAATATATGTAATTGAAACAAACCCATATACAAGAAAATTAGTGACAAACCAACACAAAATAAATTATACTTTGACTGACTGTTTAACGTGAAGGTACTGAAGGGGGTCAATACACACCTCTTCGCTAAAATGACTCTCTGGATATTTTTAGCTGTTATGAAGAAAAGTAATTGTTAATAAAGTATGTTGACTTTTACCTGTTATTTAGGAGCATCAAGCTTTATCTGGGTTTTAGCTGTTATTTAGGGACATTGTCTTGAGGCATTGGGGAATTAGCTGGATTTTAGCTTTATGAGTGAATAATTGTAGCTGTTGTGTATGCCTGTAAATTAAGTGTTACTAAAGAATTACTTTGGGAAACTTTCTATGTATTTAATTGTTTAGAAATCTCTAATAACTTAAAGGAGAGAAGAGGCTTGTAAACACTAGCAGAAATGGACAGGCAAGAAAACTATACCCTCACTCCATGGGTCTGGAATTGGGACTCTCTTTTAATAAAATAAACTGAAGGTATTTTGGTTACATTTTGTACCCAAACTGTTAAGGAAAGTATGAAAACCAGCAAGGTGAGCAATTCCCGCACCTTTTTTATAACATTACTATGGTATGGCAGGGTATTGTATGGTACGGTATGGTGTGGTATTGTATTGTATGGTATGGTGTTGATATTGTATTGTATGGCATGATAGGTTATTGGGAGGTATGGTAGGGAGGGTATGGTATGGTATGATGGGGTATTGGTTTGGTATGTCATGTTATTGTATGGTATTTGGGTGGGGTGTAAGGATATGGTGACTTTAGTATAGGATGTTTTGGCTTTGGTGAGGTATGGTAGGGTAGGGTATGTCATGTTATTGTATGGTATTTGGGTGGGGTGTTAGGATATGGTGACTTTAGTATAGGATGTTTTGGCTTTGGTGAGGTATGGTAGGGTAAGGTATGGTATGGTATTGTATGGTATGGTATGATAGGGTATTGGGAGGTATAGTAGGGTAGAATATGGTATTGGGAGGAATGGCAGGGTAGGCTATGGTGTGGTAATGGTATTACTTTCAAACCCCACCGTAATGGTGGAGTTCGATTTTTCCTATTAATTTGGTCAGTATCACTACATTGCCTGCACCCCTTTAATAAAAATTACATTTGTAGATGGTCTATGGGATAGACCTATCTACATGCATGGCCCGCTGATTATGAATTAAAACTACTGTGTAAAAAGAGACAGTAGGGTATTTTGTAAAGTTAAAAAGGTACAGAGATTACACATTTTAGAGTTCAGATGTGACTTTTTGGTGTAATTAGTTGCTTTAAAAACTCTACGTTGAGGAATATTTGGAACTTTATACTTATGATAGCAGGATTATTTTGGAAAACCTCTACTAACTTAAAGGAGAGAATACTAGCAGAACACTAGCAGAAATGGACAGACAAGAAAGCTAACCCCAATGAAATAATTTTGAACGCTCGCGTTTCCACACCACGGTAAGCCTTTAGGCTAGGCCGTAGGAGCGTCGGCGAGTTCTTTTTGGTTACCCAGAGCTTCCCCTGGAGGCCTAACCTCTGGGGTGAGAGGCCCCAACCATCGCCTCTCACTGTGGTAGCCACTCCATAACAAAATGCTACCTCCTTTTTATATATTTTTTGTATTCTCTGTCAATCCGTTCATTGTGTATGAGGAAGGCGGTCATTTACTAAGACAAAGTCCGTTCATTTTAACACCTTTAAACTCTACATTTACTAAGATAAACAGAGAATTTTTAGTGAAGTCATGGCCCCTCCACCGCCATGACTCGTGGAGACCTTCCAAAAACAAAATAGTTGTCTCCTCCGTTTATTTTTTGGATTTTACTTTTTATACTTTTTTACAAGTCCCACCGTACGGACTGTTCCAATGAGTAGCCAGGGTGTTGGCCAGGCTCCTCAATGTACAAAGTCCTTCATTCACACCGGGTTTTTCGAAGGGGTAGCTGGGGTGTTAGCCCGGCGCCTCAATCTACTAAACCCTTCATCACACATTCAGGTTTACGGGGCTTTTCGTCACCCACGCCAGTGACCTTCATTCAGGTTTACGGGGCTTTTCGTCACCCACGCCAGTGACCTTCATTCACACACACACACACACACACACACACACACACATACAGTGGGAACTTGTGATTTTAAAGAAAAACTACATTTAAAGCGAACTTTCATCTTTCATATTTGTGTAAGTAAGGTAAAACTTCTCCGGCAACAGACTTCTTACTAACAGTCTTGCTTCAGGAGTAGTTGATTTTAACATCAAAGAACATAATCCGGCTTCATTTATGAAAACCGTTGTTTTCTCAATCGGCCCAACGCCCTGTTTTTGAGCGTCGGAAAAACTTCCAACAGTTAATTTTTCACTGCTATCTACATGTTTCCGAACTGCACTCCAGCCATTAACATGCTTTAGAGCAGTAGCTACGTCTCTAGCTTTAAACCATGGCTTTCCTTCACTATCAAACAGAACCAATACCGGTTTGTTATTGAATGTATAGAACTTGGCAGCCATGTCACAATTTACTCAATAGTACAGGCAAAAGGAGCGCAGAAGAACGTCTGATCAGTACTGCGTCTTGAAGCAGAATGATGAACTGTACTAGTGACATTTGGTATATACAGGAGTAACATTGCTCCGTAAGGAAAGGTGCTACCTTCATCGAAGGTAGCAACACGGAATTGAGACAAGTGTTACTTCAAGACGTAAAACACCAGATAGTTTCTTAACGTTACAAAATATGTTTTCAAAGTGATCATCAAAGACTGTTGGTGTTAGATTCCCTAAAGGAAAGAATGGTATATTTCCTGAGATATCACCGTACTTTATTGATACTCCAATGTAGGTATTTGATGAGGAGTTCTCCGTTATTTTATCTACTATGTACTCCGAAAACACTAAAGGCCATTCCGATACGTTTATTGGCCCAGTAAGAAAGAACTCATACTCTGAGGATTTAATGCGAAACTTTGAATTTTCATTTAACTTCCTTTTAGATATAAACTTCAAAAACACCCCTTGAATAGGGAGTGTATTATTTTCAGCAGCCATTCTACAAGAAGAGACAAACAAGATAAAACAGTAACAGACACAGACACGTCCGTTCACTACCGTGTCTCAGAACAGAATGAGTTAATAGAGCTGATGTTTAGAGGTATATACACTCAGTACCCGTGTGAGTGACAGCTCCATTAAGCAACTCTTTGTTTTTTAAAGCCGAAAGGCAGGGTGTCGTGATCATCATTAAATCTTCTCTTGGGCCCTGTGATTTTAAACTTTTTAATTTCACTTACTGTAACGACTTCTCGTCTCTTTGTTCTCCTGATTCTGTTTTCTTCAATTTCTAAAATTTCAGCAGCTTCACTAAGGACCATCTTTTTTAACTGTTCAAAATTTAATGTTTCGGAAGTCTTCATATTGAGGGTGAGGCCCTTGATTTTACATACATTTTCTAGCTTTTGCTTTTTGGCTGACCAGACAAGGTATGCGTAGGTCTTTGGTCCCCCAGAAACAAACTCTAAGATATAAGAGCCGGGCCCGTACTCACTTGCCAATTCGTCCGTCATTTCCCCGAGGTAATCTCCCGTAGGAACTCTGTACAATCCTTCCCTGTATAGATAAATACACGAGTCCGTGTCATAGTAAAGGACTTGACCTCCAAGGGCATCTAGATGTTCATACAGTTTAAGCCTGGCATGAGCAGTGGTGTAGGCCGCAATTACAACATTTACAGTTTTTAGAGCCTCACCGGCATCATCAACATTCTGCCAATTAACTAATAAAACCTCTTGGTTAATTACTTCAACAAACTTTACTTCCTTTCCTGGTTGAGTTAACGAGTTGAATAATTCTTTAGAGTCTCTCACGATTGCAGTTTTTGTCATGTTTTCTCGCTGACCAAACTTGCCCCAGAATGAATTTAACATTAATTTAGCTACTGACCTGAGTCCTCCATTTTTAGCAATTTTGTCTTTCTCCATCTGAATACCCTCACGCTCAAAGAAATCAGAAACATACTTGTCTTTATCTTCCTCTGTTTTACACCATGCGGGATACCCTGAGGCTTCCTGCTTTACTTTCAAGAATTTATTAATAAAATCGGTAAAAAGCCCATCTTTCTCGTATGTGGCGACTTCATACTCCCACAACTCGTACATGTCCAAGATCACATAGCCTTTTTCTACAGCTTTTCTAATTTCATCCATAGTCCATGTTCCTACCATTGCCCTTTCCTCACTATCATGAAAACATTCCCCTTGGTTTAAAGTCTCACCGCAAGTTCTACACAAAACAAACATCAATTTATTATTCATTTTAGCAGGGAGTACGGGATGATACAAGTTGTAAGGAGGTAGAATCTTACATTTCAACAAGCCCTCTACTTCAAGGCCTTTCTCTCGGCACTCATTTCCAACGTAAACAGTAGGATGACCAACGGGATACTTACAATATTTATTCACAAACGGATAAAGGGAGCAAACATCAACGTATTGGATTGATTCTCCCTCTTCACATTTACAATACGTTTTAGTATTACCCGTTCTGCCTCCAAAGAAGGAATCCCTAGGATTAAGCGGAAGTGTGTTTAGAATGGACAGTTGGTTCAAGTGATTTAGTTTTTTGTCCTTTTTCAAAGCTCTAAATTCACACTCCCACATCTCCACAACATCACAGTCGTTAAATTTTGCCATTTTGGATTTGGTTCTCTCGTAACGGAGATGCAAACTGTCTGAGGGATCCTCCGGCAGAGGTTCTTCTCTGCTATATTGATAACATTTTGGACACCCGTGCCAATAACACCCGTGAAACTCGTAAATTCGTTCCCCGTCAAACCCATCTACTTTTAGTCCATTAATTTTAGCTTCTCTGCCCCGGCCCGCATGTTGAATCTTTACTCCACATTTCTCCTCCTCCCATGTTAACCACTGTAAAGCAACAGCTGACTGATTGTCTGCAAGTCGGTACCCTGATTTTGGTATTAGTCCAATAGTATTTTCTTTTAAGAAGTTACGGCGGAAGGCCAAGTTACATGCACTGGCGATTGTTATAGCCTCGAGAAAAGGATCTACGTTACATTCTTGAAGAAGTAAGGCTCTAAATTTAATACATGCCTGAGCTAAAATCTCCACGTCTGAAATACAGTACTCCAAGATTTCCTTCTTAAAATCAAACACGTAGTCTTCAGCGACTCGTTCGTCATACCATTCTTCAAAGGCCTTGTGTGGTTTCTCAAACATTGATTCCGGACAGTAGTATTTTTTGTCGGGCATAGGACCTACATAATTTTGGTTCGCTAGAGTGTTGAAGAGGTGGGGAAAGTAGCCCTTCTTTTTCTCGGGAGGCAGGTCAAAGGCTTTAGGGAGTGCAGAGAGGGCCATGGGAAAATAGCTCAGTGAGTCCACAAACCTTACGTTGGCTACTTCAATCAAAATAGCTTTAGTTCCCCGAGGAGGTATTTTTGGTGTAAATTTAGTTTCTTCCATAATATACTGTAGTATGAATTGGAAATCAAAACCTTGCCCGTTGTGGGCAATTACACAGACATCTTTAAATTTTTTTCGAATTCCCATGATATAGTTCATGAAGTGTTTTACCGGTTCTTTTTCAAATACCCTTTGCCGTTTCGAGCAAGTTTCACACTCACCCCCATTTATACATTTAAAGCAGTACTGTTGTGAGACGCACAAGTTTACTTGATGTACTTTTTTATCAGGGTCAGAAGGGAGAGACTCGTCTTGCCTTGTTTCCAAGTCAAAGAAAATAAACAAAAAATCACGGTCTTTCGGTGTTCTCCTATCTACCCTCATGAAACACTGATGCGCTGGGTCTTTGAACGCCTCACAGGGCTTACAGAAAACTTCTCCGCATACATGAGCTGTCTTACGTCTTTTTGGATAAATCATTTTCTTACAGTCACGGCAGAGTTTTACAGTTTTACAAATTTGCCCTTGATGAGCTACTAAACACCGCTCATTTTTGAAGGAGCGGTTGCAAAAACGGCATGTGATGCCTCCGTGTTCTAGTTTACAGGGCGGGGAGATGGTATGACAGGACAAGCATCTGTTAGAGCACCGATGCTCATGTCTGTTGCTGTAGGGAATATGACAGGCTTCACAAAAGAAATTGCAAACAAACGCAGCAGTTAAGTTTGTAATTACATTATAATGACCGTTGTGAAAAAGAAGGTTAATTTTTAATTTAGCGTCTCCATTACCTCCTTCAAAGTAAACATCCCGGCCTTTTCTGTCGTAGTTGTAGACGGTAATTTTGTATTTTTTAAGATGGGACTGGAATTTTTAAAGCTCAGGGATTCCTGCACCCTCCTCGGGCATTTCTACACGGGCTTTTGCTATGAGCTTATTAGCTCTGAAAGTTTGTCTTTTTCCCTTGTCCTGACGTATTGCTTTGTACTGGGGATCGTTTTTCGCATACGCTTTGCCTACTACCAACGCTCTAGCCAAACATAAATTGTCTTTATTATTAATTACTATAATACCCTTCCTAGCTTTAGATTCTTCATCAAAGGTATTGTAAAAGTCGGGTCTTGCCCTTCCTTTACCTACTGGGACGTTAATCCTTGTAACATCAACTCTAAACGTGTCACTAGAGGTTATAGATTGCGCATTGCTTTGAATTATGCCCCCGAAAATATCCCAGAGAACATCACCGCTAACTTCAGAGACCGGTCTCAACGATACGTATCCCGGTTCAGCACTTTTTAAATTTATAGACTGTAATTTAAACCCTAGATAATCAGTGGGTGCAACGTTGGCTTTGGATGTCTCTACAATTTGATTAAAACCTTTACGAATCCAATCAAGCTCAGAGATACCCTTGGGAGGTTTAGTGAATTTGAAAACAGTGTTAGTCCCGTAAAGTCTAAAGTGATTAACGTAGGTTTCATCTTTACTAATTAAATTTACCGGGTTTTGAGGGTCCTTTTTAGAAACATCCATCCTTCAACAGAGAATTGAATACTGAAAACAAGCTAAACTGTGTTAACGCTTAAAACAGCAAGTACCCCGAACAGAGTCAAACTCACAATGATATAACTGAATTACGCAGAATCAATAATAATCTGTACAAGAGAACACTTACGCAAGAGCAGCACAAAACGTCTGATCAGCGTCACGACTGAAATCAGACTGAAGAACTAGAGCTTGTTGCAAGAGATATATATAGAGAGTGGACCTGTTACTTTTTCACTGTTTGATCTACTGAAACTGATACTTTTGGACCTGTTACCTTGAAAACTGTGGGAGTGGGAGTGGGTAGTGTTGGACCTGTTACTTTATTGGAACGGTTACTTTTTGGAACTGTTACTTTGTGGCAGTCTTCATCGATATTAAATGAACAAGATATATGATGTAACTGTAACACTTGGAACTGATACTTTAAAGTCACCGATCAGGTTCTCTAAAAGAACAGGTACAGAGGATCTACAAAAGAGCACAGTACCTCTGTATTACTACGCAAGTCAGAAAAACACTAACACACAGACTACGCAAGTCAGGCCAGAACTACAGGTTAACTCTAATGAAGGTAGCAAACACCACTCTAACCAAAACTGCATTAAAGAAAAGTGAGATTACTGTTAAGCAGCACATACAAACACAACACTACTCTTGACACAAGGATGTGAGGTTAGGGAAAGTGAGGTTATGTTAATCAATACATACAAAAACTGCTCCAACCAAAACTGTATAAAATAACAATAATAACAAGTGAGGTTGCTGAGGCGAATTTACTGTACAAAAGAACCAGGGCAAAAAATCAGGTTACTGGAGGTTATGTTAGTCAACACAACACTACTTTAGCCACGGGGAAGTGAGGGTATGTTTACTTTCTTTACTGTAAACTACCAAATCAAACAATTAAATATAAACACAACACTAATCTAGCCAAGACAATAAAATGAAGTACACCATGCACGGAAAATTAATATAATACAGTAAGGTTATACATTTTGGAGTGTAATGGGTGAGGTTAGAAAAAGTAGGTTACTTTAGCAAGTCAGATAATGCTAAAAATCACAGGACACGCAAGATTACTATAATACAAAGTGAGGTTATGTAAAATACAAAGCATAAAGTGAGGTTATGTTATATTAGGTTATGGTAAGCAAATGGTTGAGATTGAGGTTATGTTAGTCAGCATATACAAGTACGTCACTACCAAGTAAAACAAAATGGTGAAGTTACTTAATAAAGAACAAGGACAGAAAGTGATATTACTGTCAGTCAACACATACAAGTACGACACAACTCTTGACACAAGGAAGTGGGATTACTGTTACCGGCATGTTAGTCAGCACATACAAACACTACTCTAACCAGACCAGACAATTAAATACAATGCAAAACACTACTCTAGCTAGGTCAAACAAGAAACTGAGCTTATGGTAACTCTCAAAGGTTACTGGGTGGGGTTAGGTTAGTCAGCACAACACTACTATAGCCAAATCAAACAAGAAACTGAGGTTACTGGGTGTGAGGTTATGTTAGTCAACACAACACTAATCTAGCCATATCAAACAATTAAATACAACGCACAAAACTACTCTTACAAGAGAATAAGGCTTTTGTGACTCTCAAAGGTTACTGTTATGTTAGCCAACACATACAAACACAACACTACCAAGTAAAACGAAATGGTGAAGTTACTCCATAAAAGAACAAGGAAGTGAGATTATGGTAGCTCTCAAAGGTTGCAGATGTAAGGTTATGTCAGTCAACAAATACAAGTACGACACAACTCTTGACACAAGAAACTGAGGTTACTGGGTGTGAGGTTATGTTAGTCAACACAACATTACTTTAGCCAGAACAAACAAGAAACTGATGTTATTGTACACTAGCAAGTCAGATAACGCTAAAATCACACGACACGCAAGATTACTATAATACAAAGTGAAGTTATGTTACACAGAATAAAACAAATTAAAAGTGAGGTTATGTAAAATACAAAGCAAAAAGTGAGGTTAGGAAAAGTGAAGCCGCTATGGGGAGCAAACGCTCAAGTTTAATCTTTGCAAAAACGCAGCGAACGGAGCAGTGCAAAAACACGTCCAATCGCGACGGGAGCCGGGAGCAAAGAGAGAAAGAGAAAATGCGCGGCAAGATAGCAGGTATTGTGGTGGGGGATATGTCTCTTTCAATCACAGAGCCCACAGGTAACAACTAGTTACAACGAGTTTGCTGACAGAGACTATGTTGAGGATGTTGTGGTTAGATGTACAGAAGGCTAGATGATTAACAGCAGAAGGACACGAGGGTCAAATAATTACCACTGAAGGCTAGATGATTAACAACAGAAGGACGCGAATCAACATACCAGCCAGTCAGGTTACTTAAAATGTTACACCCACCAGCTGAGAGAACAGGAACTGTAGATAGATACGCAGAAGGGGGTGAAGGATGTGGAGGTTAGATGTACAGAGGTTAGATGATTACCAACAGAAGGACACGAGGGTCAAATAATTACCACAGAAGGCTAGATGATTAACAACAGAAGGACACGTGGGTTAAATAATTACCACAGAAGGTTAGATGATTAATAACAGAAGGACACGAGGGTTAAATAATTACCACAGAAGGCTAGATGATTAACAACAGAAGGACACGAGGATCAATTAATTACCAAAAACTGTAGATAATTAAACACAGAGAGATGCAAAAGATAAATAATCAACCACAGAGGGTAGCAAAAGAGCCACAGAGGGAGGCAATTACACCCTAATTCCATTCCTCATAAGAGCCCATGTTATTCTATTCTCCCATAAGACCAATGTTAATCTATTCTCCATAAGAGTCCATGTTAATCTATTCTCCATAAGACCCTATGTTGGGGCCAAAGCGCGCGGCATGACTACTTATATGTTTTATATTTTTATTTTGTTTATGTTAGTTTTAACATGAAAGGCTAGAGGTAAACGTGACAATTTTAATTTTTTGGTAATGTAAAGTGACGAAAATAACTTAAAAAAATTATTGATTCTTCGTAAAAATGCGTATTGGTTCAAATAAAGTCGGTATATTTTTAACCAAGTGCATAAAACTGTATAAACTGAGATATTAGTTTTCCAATCTATACAAACTCCAAACTTTCCTCTTTATTTTGAGGCTATATTCGCTACAATATGTTCATCCTAACCGCAGTAGTCAATTTTTAAATATGGTCTACCTGTGTTATTCTACTGGGCAATTTATAAATACGAAAACCGATCATACCCCAGGCCAAACCTCTACACCTACAACCACGAAATTTGCCTGGTGTACTCTTTCCGTAACGTAGGTAAGCACTAAGAAAGCATTTTAAGAAATTCTCATAGGGCTCTGCTCCACTCAGAGCAGAATTTCAATCCTGTGTTATTTTTATGGGCATTCATATTAGTTTGAGCTGATGAGAGTTCAAACAGATGATGATGTTTCGTAGTAGTTCCACGGGTTAACCACAGAATGCAGCACACCCAACTGTTGTATTCCAGGGTGAAACCGGGTACGAAAGCAGCTAGTTTTTATACAATTGTGTTCTATTGCAACACCTCAACATCATTTGAATATAATTTAAATAAAAAACTAGTTTTCTCCTAATGCTTTGAAGATTATTGCATTTTCTGTTTTATATAATCACCAATAATACTGATTCTGGTCAATAACACCATACATGTAATTATCTTTCATGAAAATAATGACATAATCTGTTTAATGTATACCTGATTAATTATAGGTTTTAAGTAAACATTGCCTGGACATATATTTTTACATGATTATTTTCCTGTTAACTGGATCATCGGATATGATAATTGCTAAGTATAATAAATTCACATGAAGCAGTAACTGAGTAATTTTATATTAATATATACAAAAGGGTTTACGAATAAAGCAGAACATAAATAGTTTCTTCTAAAGTTTCATTTTATGATTTTCATAAATATAAACCCCAAACTTTCTATATTTTGTCTTGAATACATTTCCTGATGTGCAAACAGCTAATATATGATGATTTAAGACCAAAACCATTATCTTACCAATATCTTTGATGACCGGGTAATGCAGTATCTCGGGAAGGTAATTCTAATTTTAAAATTGTTCGTGTATTAGCTATCAAATAAAATCAAAATTAAATTTTTCATTATCAATTACATGCAGTTTACAACAATATTCAAGCTTATAATAAAATTACATATAATCATAGATTAAACATGTGGTATTCTTAATCTATGATAAAATTTATAAACAAAACTGCAACAAACCTATACATTTTACGAATCTAAATTAATCCTGATCTAGGAAATCCCTGCGTGAGAATGAGTACATATTCAGACGTACAATTTGTATTTTATTTTTATTGTTTTGAATCCTTTTTTTATAGTTTGACCTAAAACTTATGTATAACATTTCAATATCTGCACCTGAGAGTAAGGTACGGGTATAAAATAAAAAATGGATGGAAAAATTAATATACGAACGGACGGACAACAAAGGTCTTTACTACCTACCCGAACAACCACTCCATACACACACACACACACACACACACACACACACACACACACACACACACACACACACACACACACACACACACACACACACACACACACACACACACACACACTTGAACGCACGCACGCGCACACACGCGTGCGCGCTCTGCGGATCAGCTGTTACACTTGCCATTGTATGTATATAGAAACTAACATAGTAGCAGCCTACCCCCTACCTTTCCCTATCGATTCAATGAAGCCATTTTAAAATATGTCATTGTGTACTGCCACAGTCTTGTTATTAATCCCCCGTAGGTCGTAAGGGTGATTGCTGTATATTATTTAAGCAACATAATAACACTACGTTATTGACAAAGTTCTAGTAAGTTTTGGGAATCGTCCCCCTAGGTAAATTGCATGTTTTGTTCTGTAATCGTGGTATGGCGTTCGAACAGAATATCCGAATGTATAAATACCCCCATCACAACAAACCTGCGTACTCAGCGAATTTCCAATGAATTATAACATAACACATTAAGCCACTTAACAAGATTTATAAGAAATATATTCAAAAACAAGCGATATTTAAAATATTAATTATTCTCCGTAAGAATAACATTGGGGATGAGTACGCAGGTTTGCTGCAACAAGGAACACAAAATAATGGGTTTTTATGCAAATATCATTAGAACTGATCTAACTAAAGTCACATACCAAGTTTCATCCATATACATTCATAAATAACTGATATATAACATTTTAAGTATTTTCCATAAGAATAACATGGGGACCAAGTACCTAGGTTTGCTGCTACAGGAACCATAGGCGAAAAATTGATTTTTTGTGCAAACAACAACAAACCACAACCAAATAAAGCCATATACCAAATTTTGACAGTTTACGTTCATAAATAAGTGAGATATACAATTTTCCTTTTTCTCCATAAGAATAACATTAGACAACGTACTGTGTTTAGCACTTTCAATATCTCGGTAACCAATTGACGTAGAGCAATGATCAAAATACAAAATTGTTTGTTTTTTAAGCTGAATTTAATGGTATAAATTAAAGTTTGATTTAAATTAAAATTAAATTTGAAAACCCCAAAAAACACATTTTTGGGGTACAAAACCCCACAAAAACCCCCCTTCGGATGGTGCGATTCATCTGGTTTTCGAACTCGTTCAAATAAATGGTACTTTACAAATTTGTACCAAATTTCATTAAGATCGGACCTTTTTTACGAGAGTTATCGTGCTTACGGACATATATATATATATATATAAATATATAAATATATATATATAAATAAATCAATAAATATATATATATATATATATATATATATATATATATATATATATATATACATATATACAAATTTGAACGAATGGTGTTTTTGGCATCTGGGGACCTCAAAATGAAAAGTTATCATGGTCTCGGGCTTAAGTCTTACCATGAGACCTACGGTAATAGATTCTTCCCTATAGGGGAAATTCGCTAAAATGTAACATATAACAGATATGTACATCATTTACCCTACAGTTGGAAAGTTAAATGGTAACTAACCGATCAAAGTGTTGTCGTGATCAGTGACGTTCAAAGATAATAGAGTGTGACGTTCAAAGTCAACAAGAGGATTCAAAGATAAAAAATATGGCAAGACAGGTGTCAGTAAGAATACCACTGAGAAGTAGTGTTTAATAATATGCGATGTCATTGAATATTACACTCATTGCTTAAAATTATTCTTTCATCGTAAATTACATATATCAGTAATTCTTGGGGCTTTGTATCATTTGTTGTCTTCCCATTGAATGTATTTTAATTAATAGATTTTCAAGGACACAGTTCATATAGCCTATACAAAATTTAGCCCGTTAATTACAAAAATTGGCAGGGGCATAGGCTCATGGCCCTGAGCCATGGCAGGACGACCTTTTATTGTTACAATTCTTTGGAATATAGGGGTTGGTCACGAGATAACCTCTCAAATAAACTTTATTAATCTAAAACATCTCTGTGTGCTAATTTAATTGAAAGTAATTGAATGATTTAGTAATTAGGAAAGGCGAATAGTCGTATTAAATTAATATACACTGATCGATTAAAAACAGCCATAAATCTTTTAATGATCCTTTTTTGCTTATGGAAATATTGTAAATGAAATATTATCAACATCCCGTATTCCATGAAACAATAATAGAACAAAATAAATAATATTATGGTCATTAACAAGTTTTTGGAATGTTCGATAGTAAAAATAAGGAATACAATATTTGTTTGTTGCTAGTAAATGATTTTGTTTAAAGCTGATAGTAAGAATAATACTTATAAAGATGAATTTTCAATAATAAGATATTTCACACACCATGAAGAAAAAAAGTGTCAGCTAACAAAAAAAAAACTACATACATACATAATTAACTCCCTGAAACTATCCAAACGCCCTATGTAATTATTTAGGAAAATCGGAGGTTGATTGATTTTGAATGCTTTATGACCCAAAGTACATCTCTTTAGTTTGACATAAATTCATTAGATAAACATTACTGACATTAGCTATTTCGTGATGTATTATGGACTATTTCATAACAAATTTGTTAAAAAAAATTGTTTTAATTTAGCAAAAGCTATATAGCCCAGGCTTAACAGTTTGATTTTTATTTAAATTTCCCTAGTGTATTTTTAACATGAGAACAAAAATATTATGGAGTAACGCCAGATTATAAATGAGCAAAGTGAATATTTTCTTAACATTTATTACTTTTATATAATCAAAAGTACATGAAATAATGGAAAGTTTTACAATATTACATTTACATTTATTCTAAATGGTACGTATATTTTGTATAATTAATTGTTATTAATACAACTTTTACAATTGTTTATATAAAATCACAATTTTGTGGGATAACTTAATAAAATAGATTCAATTTTCTTTAAGACTCATTTATTTACTAAAAGTACAATTTTCCTATCAAATTAGTTTCTATTTAATTTAAAATAAGTAATTCAACATTTTTGAACCAACCATAAATTGAGGATTTATATGTTTCTATAGGGGAGCGCACAGAGCTTTATCGGACTGCCAACCAATAGTGTGTGTTGGTAATATTCCCAAAGTTGTGGCTTGTGAATGGATTTGGCTAACCATGATTAAAATGCAAGTAATAAAGCATTCAGGTTGTACTTGGCGATAAAATGGTTTATCTAGACAAATATTGTTATTGTTAGTATTATTATTACCCTTATCGTTAAAAAAACATGTTTGGCTACCAAAAAACAAACATTTAAAGTAATCTTTGAATTATAGGATTGTAAGTAATATTTTAACGTTCAATAATATAACGATCAAGTTGATAGACGTTTTAGGTAGCCTTTAAAACCTTGTAAAATACCATTTTCATAACTAAATCATCTATTCACTACACTTTGGTCAAACCTATCAAGCAAAGAGAACAAATCATTGAGAAACTTAAGAGTATTCATAATTTACTGTATTGTACTAACTATACTAACTCGTTGTTTAGCGAAGAATAGCATTTGTTTATTAGTGAATTACCATGGAAAGTATCAGCATGACCCGCACGCTGAAACTTAAGCCCAGGACCACCATAGAAGTTCCTAACGTGACCCCCTGAACACGTTTTGGGGGATCCTTCAAAATGATATGTGTATGTATATATGTGTATGCACTCTAGCGGTCGCATTTTTCGATTTATTTCAAATTTGGTAGGGACGTTATTTTCTATAATCAGTTGGACAACTTCGTTGGGCAAACCTATCGGAAAACTCCAAACCCATTGTTTGGGGATTATTCTTTCAAATTTCGATTTTTTAACCCAAAAATGGTAATAAAAGCCCCGGACGTAAAATTAATGTATGTATTAAGATGGGAATTAGTGAGGCGAAAGCTTTAAGCCATCTCTTGTCATTCCAGCATAAATATTTACCGAGTTTTTAAAGAAAACGTATATCGGCTAAACACAGTACGTTGTCTTATGGGGTTTTTACATTAGAAAAGTACGTTATTTATTTGTTGGTGTATTTGTAACATCCCTAGCAACCTCGCGCCTACTATCAAGCCTGACTGGACCTTCTCCTAACCTTATTATATGCAAAATTGTATTCCTAGCATTGCAGGTAAATGAAACAAGGAGCATCAGAACAGCCAACAAATCAATATTTTAAGATTTCAATAAAATTTGAATAAATGTATGTTTTTACACTGGTTTTGAGTTTTAAAATTTTTGTATGTGGAAATTCAGTTCCCTCACGTCAGTGTGCTGCGTGCGAACTCGTTTCGTTTTATATTGACAAGCAAGACTGGCAATTATTAATCACCAGAAATAGGGGCGTGGTCGTGTTGTACAGAACGACGTTTGATTTAACTGCTTACTCCGACACAAGCGTGGTGAACGATCCCACAAACAACTAACTTTACATATTTTATCCGGGGGTTAAATTTAATTTGATAACGCAATACTTGGTGTTGCGTGAGCTCAAATGGTTGATTAATTCAAACAGCAATGAAATAAATAACTTTGCAAACAACAGCACAGTTTGTTGGCTCAAGCTATACTTTACAGTCAAAACGACACTTGTGGCAGTTAATGATGTTTGTACTTGCCTAGCTTCGATTATACATAACTGTTGTTTATGTTAAAACTATATACCGGGCTTTGGCAAACGCAACTCTATAAGTACTTTATGTCACTGTAAGTACCAATGGAGACTATGTCCTATGTTTGCTTCACCCTATTTCTGAATATTTACACCATTGTTATATTGTTTTATTTATCTGCTGTTATTGTGAAATTATTGTATTAATAGTATGAACTTTTTATTCGGAGAAAGTGGATGATTACATAAACGCTTGAGGTAGTCTGTTGTAGCACTTAGTCAAAAATAGGTATAATTTAAAATGTAAAGTTATAGGAATTAGTTGTAGGAACAGCCAAAAATTATCAAACTTCTAACCGGACGCGGTAGCTCAGAGATAAAGTTCTTGACTAGAAAGACAGACGTGGCCGGTTCGATTCCGGTCCCGGCCGACTCCTGTAAGATCATGAGCGGTCACCTCTGGCTTGCCCATGTGACTACTGCTGTTACGGTGTCTCACTGTTTCCAGTTCTCCTCACAGGGCAGTAGCCTAAGGTGACGGCCAGTTGAGGTTCTATAAGAACAAAAAAATAAAGACAAATTTAGTTAGGTCAAATATTCGTGGTGTATACTTCAAAATCCTGGGTCGCGTTATTAAACACTTTGCATCAGTAGTTTGTTGATACAACCAAAATTTAATTTGATACAAATCCTATTAAAATGTAAGAATGACATTTTATTTGATGTTGTTGATGACCTTAATCTTAAATTCTTCTTAGTTAAGATTTTGAAATGCTCATTTGTCTTAAAATAATAAATCAATAGATATACCATTTCTCGAATTCGTAACTCTAAATAATATTACATATTTAATTGTATTTTCTAGTTTATATTGGACCATTAGCCCATATAGATTATAATTTGCCTATACAAAAGGTAAATTGAACATTTACAATATAAATGAAGATATACTGGCCTTTTTTGAAATTAAACATTTCCTGAAATAGTATTAACTCACTTAAGCGTGATTTATTCTATTAATATATATATATATATATATATATATAATATCATGAATATGATAAAAATAAGTGTAATTTTTTCAGTTCAACTACAACTTACAATTAATTGTGGTGTGTACTGAGAAATGCTTAAAATAAAGACAATATAAACATGTAGTTCTAAAGGAAAAAATCAAAGTACATCGAAAGAAAATATTTTACCAATTATTTTACCGTGATGCATACCAAACATGTAGATAAACATGTAATATTGATAACAAGTTTGTTTTAAATTTAATCAAGGTACAATTCCTGTTCCGGCCGACTCCTGTAAGATCATGAGCGGTCACCTCTGGCTTGCCCATGTGACTAATGCCGTTAAGGTAACTCGCTGTCTTTAGTTCACCGCACAGGTCAATGACCTATTGAGACGGGAAGTTGAGGTCTTTAAAAAAATAGATTAAATTTTCTATTTTTAATTTACTCAACTAATTTTAATATTTGAAGATAAAATTCGAATACAATAATCAGAATATAATTACGACCACTGGCTTTAATAAGAATACAGTTCGAAAACAACAACAAAAATTAGAGGACCATTTAACACGAAATATTAAATTCCCTCGCTTCATTTAACAAAAGATTACCAAACGAGCGGTGGATTACGAACAAAATGTTACATGGAGGTATTGATGGAGTGATGGGGAAGTTGTGGGCTTTGATGATACGTTTTGTTGGTAAAACTCTGTGTAATACGGGCACTGTCGTTTTTTCGACATTCATTTAAATATATAATGGATATTTATTCAAATTATGAGAAACACTGCATATTTTGTGTGAAATAAACTTTTGTGCTTTTATTTGGAATTTTGCTTTCGGTACTCTAATTTATTAGGGCCGTTGTAATCAAAATCAACGCTGTTTTACTATAAGAGATGTAATCATCTTAATTTGAATGTAAATACGTATATTATTTCAAATCTTTTTCTGCAATATGACACTGAACGTCATTGCCAAAATTTAATTTGAAACCCAAAATTTACATAGTTTTGCATTGGCTTAGAAATACGGTTTGCACTAAAGTTATGGCATTTATGACAGTGAACTCTTGTGTCAATAGTCATAAATTTTAGGCATCCTCGTCGCCTAAAGAACAATACTGAACCTAGTCGCGGACAAGGTACTACTACTTTTTGACGGATAGAAGAGGTTCAACCCCTGAGAGAAACTAGCTGATTTGAAGATCTTTATTGAAAAATAATCTTTAAAAAAGTGCATGCGTACTTTCTATTTAAATTAGCTGAAGATACGATTCGCTGAAATGTTTATGATTAGGGATGTTTTAGGTAGTCGTAACGTCATAAAATCGTCTGTGTTCCCCCAGAAAAAGTGTTTTCACCCAAATGAAAGGTGCTGGATTTTAAAATTTTAATTTTGAAACGGGATGATAGAATAAGCTTAAAACCACAAAAGTACTATTTTATTTCAGCTCCAGGTAAAGAGCCGATCAGCCCTTGGCAAAATACCAACCTAGATATCTCTAGATGCACATACAACTCTCTCTCTCTCTCTCTCTCTCTCTCTCTCTCTCTCTCTCTCTCTCTCTCTCTCGATCTCTATATCATTTTACTATTTACAGTTTTGACTGAGCTCTGAAATAGAATAAGCTCAAATATGACTGATAAGATAATATTGGTATATTGATAAGATAAATCAACCTATTTCATTTTTAGTATCATATGACCTCGTTAACTTAACATGACTGATATTCACTTACACGTAATGTACAATGGAACTATGTTATGTTTATAACTTTGACATAATTTATATTAGATTACTAATTATAATGTAGTACTAAATAAAGTGTGTGGATGTATATTATGAAAATAATAATTTTAATTCATAAAAAAACATATTTCGGTGGAAGTTTAACTGAGGAAAGAACGAGAGATTATTTGCAAATGATTTATAGTTAATTATTAATCAAATTTGATAAAAACCATAAATAATATTTAACGTTGTAAAAAACTAGATCCAATCCCCATAAAATTACTCATTGCCATTGTTAACAAAGAATAAATTAAATTCACCTTGTAACTTCCACATTTTAACTGAAATTGAAAAGTTAATTTACATTTCTGTATTTTATTTTACGAAAGATTTAATTTTGTAGCTTATAAAACGGTGTAAAACATGTGCACAAAACACTAAACAATAAACACGGTGTCAACTGAGCAGCCGATGCTACTTTTACAACTTTAAACGTGTGTGGGAAGTAAAATAATAGCGATATTTTAGGTTTCTTTGTCAAACACACATTCTGAACTGTGTGTTAATGTTTTCGTCGTTTTTACTTGTTTTTTTATATTTTTTTATTTCATAACGTTCTCATTCTAAGTACGTTTACTCCTAAAGTAAAGGAAACGCAACGTGTACGTCTTTTAGTTCATTATCGCTAGTACTGTACATTATTTGCTAGATTGATCAGACTTCCTGTTTCAATTAACTCGTTGTTTTAATTTTGGGTAGAGGGCCTATAAGGATTTTCCTTGTTGTATCAGGTACTTCAATTCCTTTTAACTTGAACATCAGATCTAGCAATAATAAACCAAGAAACACAACCTCGTTTTTTTTTTGGATATATGTAATTTTAAACAATTTCCAACTGTCTTTCCACGCTGAAACCAGTGCTGCAATCCGTTTTTAATTATAAATTTTCATTCTGATGATATTGACAGATTTTCTTTTAACTTTTCAAAAAGGGTGAATATCATTAGAACGAAAAGTGAACGAAGGGATTGCAGCATTAGTGTCAGCGTGGAAAAACAATTGGAAATAATCGGTCATAACCACACCTTTTCATTTGAAAAAATTATCTTATTCCAAAATGGCGGATCCAAGATGGCGGCCGAACATTTTAATTTTATTAAAATGAAGCAAATGCCATTTAAAAGTTATCGGTAGTAGTTTATGGTTATTATTTAATGTAATAATGAGCAAATGGGCATGTTTTAAGGTTGGGACATTAAAAATTCTCTAAAAAATTATTTGTATTAAATTATTAATATCTTCAGAACAAATTATGATTTTCAAAAACGGATTGCGGCATTGTGTTCAAGGTGAAAAGGTGCTTCATATGATGGGTCACAACTCCACTTTTACATTTGAAAAGAAATAGTTGAATCCAAGATGGCGGATCGAAGATGGTGACCAAAAATATAAACAAAGTCAAAATAAAGTAAAAGCTGATCAACAATGATTGGGTGGTCCGGAGTTGGTACCTTAAGAAATGTAGAAAAAAGTAGGGGGGCTCATTTAAAACTCACCCTGTATGGACACAAATATATGTGAAATATTTCATTACAAAATTAATAATAAAACTTTTAGTCTTATAATTGTATAACCTATGCAGTTTAAAAGTAAATATTGTATAGGCATATAGGATGTTTTAGGTTTTTGTACTAAAAATTATGTTTTTTATAGAGGCGTGCAAAATTAAAATAATGCTGTTAAATTAAAACACTAATCTTAGGTTTTATATTTAAAAGACAAATTTTAGATAAACCAATTGCCAAAAATAGCGTGGTAAAAGAAATTGTATAATTTAAGTTGAGATGTGTCTTCAAAAAGACCAGGTAACCTGTGACGGTAACTGGACGTGAAACTTTGTAAACCGGTGTAGCCCACTCGTAACTTGGTAAGCCCACTAGTTTTTTCAGTTTACAAAATGTTTTTGAAACAAATTCAACTCTGACATGTGTTTGTACAGATGATTGTAGTGTTTACTTAGTCTGAATTGAATTTGAAGTGTATTATTTTTATATTATAAAACAATAGTATATACTTATGTTTTAAAAATTAATATGTATATATTAAACAGCGTTCAGGAGAAACGTGTTGGGCCTAATTTATGATTATTCTAAATCAGTTAGTAAAAACATTTTGTTTTATTAAAATAATAACAATTAACTACAGAAGATATATAAATGGATGCGGGCTCGTAATTCTTTTAACCATTGGTT
The DNA here is from genome assembly GCA_963675035.1 of Allygus modestus. Taxonomy (NCBI): domain Eukaryota; kingdom Metazoa; phylum Arthropoda; class Insecta; order Hemiptera; family Cicadellidae; genus Allygus; species Allygus modestus. The sequence continues at coordinate 149,267,453 of OY776115.1, read as the reverse complement.
ATAAAACAAATCCTTATGTTATCACGAAAACGTTTCTGAATCTAAAGAAATAAAAAGCTATAATATTTCATTGAACCCAGTATAGATTAGTTGTAATGGGGTTTATATCATTTGGAATTATTTCGTTTACCATCACTCTAAATTAATATTTTAGCAAAAGGTAGCTTTTTGCGAATTATATGAACTGCAAATATAAAATATGTTTACAATTTGTATATATTTTTGAGATTATAAGCAAAATAACTTCAAATGAAAATCGTAAATTATACAATAAATTATAATTTCAAGCGTAACCACAAACTCCGATCTTGTAACCTTTAATTATTCATTAACATTTTGACTCCACACATTACCGCCCCGCTTTGCTCACTCGAACCAATTAGTTTATCTGAGATTTAATTAAATTATTATTATTATAGACATACAGACTTTAACACGCTTTTTATAATTCTTGTTATAAGAGTGAACATTTATTGTACTTCTATTAAATAGTGTAAACTATAATATGAGTTATAACTGAGGGGTTATGCCCTAAAAACATAACATTTATGAAAATGACAAAGTTCATCAGTACTGGAAAAGTCGTGAATTTATTAATTACGAAAATAAAATTAGCAATTTGACCTTATAACAAAATCTATGAGAAACGGCATAATACTGTAACATACCAAATCTCGTAACATTATTTTTTTATTTGTAATTTTTTTTCTCCAGCAGTTTTGCAGTCCAAACTAAAAACTTTCTTTATACATTTCGCCAACGTTTATTTACATGAGGAGTGTTAAAGAGCTTGACTGCACATTGTTAAACACACAAGTACGTTCCCCTAGCCCAAACGCTCAAACAAAGCTGCAGTAAGTTTTAAATTAGTTTTACTGGTCTTTATCTGTTATATGTATCAAATATAATGGACTTAAAACATACATTGTAGAACAGGACGTTTGTTAAACCATTAAGGTGATTTGCTGTTAAATATTTTTCACTATATGCATTAAGAATTTTTAACTAGCAGTCCTGTAAGTGCTGTAATTAACTCGTTCATACCTCAATAAGATGAATATGTAATGTTTAAATTGATTTTACAAAGAAACATATAACCCTTTAAAACATTTACCTTTATATTGTAAAAACCAAAATACCCATCACTTTTAACACCCTGTTGTGGATGAACACATTTCAAATTAGAAGTTCATTAACTTCACTGAAAAACGCAGTGTTTCCTCTTTATTTGCATTTTATCCATCATACATTCAAATGAGTAGTGATGAAATAATGCAAGAGTCATTATTCCACATAGAGTTGCAACAAAACAATCCCCCCCACTCAAAGACCACTCAATACCATCAGTATCACCGTGTTATGTATTGTTTGAAATGAACCGCTCGTCAATTAATCATGTGTTAAATGAAGCAGTAATACTTAATGTTTCGTGGTAAAATTATAATGTGATTATGGAATCACGTTCTTTACTATAACCATTAATTTGTAATTCCAGTGTGCACCTCTTTACTATTATAACTTTACACCAAACAACGAAATAATTTTTATTTTAAAGTTTTACGCGTAAATTATGTGTGTAAATTGAAGTTAAAGTTATCTTTACATTGTTACAGCTCATAATAAAGATTATAACACTATTTCCTATACTTTCCATTGTAAAACGGTAAAATCGAGTGCCCCCAAAACTGCACAAACGATTTGATTTCAGCTCTAGGTAAGGGGCAGCGCAGCTTTTGGCACGGTACCAACATAGATAACGATGCATAAAACTTTCCCTCCAACCCTCTTCACTGTTCACACTTTTGACTGGGTTCAGAAGTTTTAGGAATATTTCAAAAGTACTATGGAATTGAGTAGACTGAATGTAATAAATTAAAATTAGAAGGATAATAATGGCATTCCAGGATAATAAGTATAGGATAGTAATGCAACAAAATTATCTAGTCACACTATTTATTCATATAATTAAAACTAATTGCTTGTGTAAAAATATTTTATTACAAATACAATTATAGCTAAATTACTATAAGTTATTTCATATCTGAACTATTATGTTATTTAGTGGTTTTCCGAGTAGACAATTCTCAATGGGTTAAGTTGAATACACGTAGACATATAAGGTGGCAATGCAGTAGTATAGTTTACGGCTGTCATGTTTGGGAACTAGTACATTTTTTCTTGGACTCTCCAAACCTCGGATATAACAGCTCTCAGGCAGAGATATTTCTGTAAATTTGACAGAACCTGTAATTTTTGCATAGTATGTAAAACCACATATGTCATTTGACAGAATAGTATATTTCGTCACAAGTTCGGAAAGGGGCTGTTCCCGGTGCACGATCGAGTTTCAAGTACGAGGCGAAGCCGAGCAAGCACCGGTATAGCACTTTCGAAGTTATGAACAGTACTTTTCATCACACCACCTTTTATTTTCAATATTGATTCAGGAATATTAATATTTGAATCAACCATTATTGAGTACGTTTACACTTTTACAACTAACAACATCAGAGGCTTGTTATTGTTTCATTTGTTTATGTTGCTAGAAACAGTCAGCTGTTCAAAAATCATATAATGGAATACTGTAAGTAGAATAGCAGCGCTCGTGGTGAGAAATTTTGGAACCTTCTTTCCCGGCCTAGGCCTTTTTGCAGTTTTACCCGGGCTGTTTACCCGGCCTATCGGGAATCGATTGGTTTCAATCACAGCTGATAGTACTGGAAACAATAGTTTATTGCGTGGGCATGAAGAAAATTCTATACACCACCTCCCAAATATACAGCCGTAAACTATACTACTTATAGCAAAACCTAAGTTTACCATAGTTTTGATCTGTCTAATTTGCATGGCACCCACTATAGCTTAATACTTAATACATCGTTTCATAATCGCAACTAGATTTTCACTTTTAAACATCGAGCTGCCACTAGTAAGCACTGTTGCAATACTGCTGATTGACTATAGTACAACATCGGTTGTTCAATCAGGATCTACGATAACTAACGGGCATGCATACTTTTTGGTCACGTGACTCTCTGCTGTTTACTTACCGCCAGTACTTCCAACCTCTTCGACGCAGAAATCACAGAACATATAAGTTTAGGATGATTCTGAACTGAATTTAAATAAAATAAAGTACTAATTTTCAAATTATAAAATAGTATTTTCGGGGTTACGAAAACTTATCCTTCATCATCTACATACGCTTAGGTGGTTTTGGAGGGAGTACTTCACCCAATGTTTGAACAGATTTTAACGATTTAAGTATCAAAATAATAGCTTTAATCCGTTGAAGCTCATAGTTGTTTTCAATGTTTGATAGTAACATTGTTATGGGCATAGGTGCGCCTCACAGTTAACTTTTTCAACCATCAACCGTTGACATTGAAAACAGAAAATCGCTGATCTTAATTTCATAAGGTTCTGAAAAGTGTAAAGAAATTACAAATTAAAAAAAGTGTTAAACATTTCACTCTAGCCTTTATTGGTTGGTATTAAAATACTAATTTTAAATTTGATGGTAACGGAATAATTTTGTTCGCTGTTTTACCCAGATTAATATTTCGCGTGTCTTGTTAGTTTATATTTTATTCCGTGGAGATGAAAAATAATTGAGGAGGGTCATTTTAGCGAGTTTCCCCTATAGGGAAGAAGCTATTACCGTAGTTGGCATGGTGAGACCTAGGCCCGGGACCATGATAACTTTTCGTTTTTTGGTCCCCAGATGCCAAAAACACCATTCGTTCAAAACTGTATATATATATATATATATATGTCTATATATGTCTATATATATATATATATATATGTGTGTGTGTGTGTGTGTCCGTGAGCACGATAACTCTCGTAAAAATAATCCGATTTTGACGAAATTTGGTATAAACGTGTAAAGTAGCATTTATGACTAAGTTCAAAAACCAGCTAGATCGACCTATCCTAAGGGGTATTTTGGGAGGGGGTTTGTACCCTAAAAATGGGTTTTTTGAGTTTTTACATATATTTTTGTTGATAAAATTTTAGTTTTTCTATTGGAATCAGCTTAAAAAGACTCAAAATTTGGTGTTTTGATCATTGCTCTACGTAAAATAGTTACAGAGATATTGAAAGTGCTAAACACAGTTGTCCAATGTTATTCTTATGGAGAATAAGAAAAATTGTATATCTCGCTTATTTATCAACTTATCCTGATGAAACTTGGTATATTGCTTGATATCGTTCTGGTCTATTGATATTTGCACTAAAAACATTTTTTTGGCCGATAGTTTCCGTAGCAGCAAACCTGCGTACTCCGCCCCCATATTATTCTTATGGAGAATAAGTAACATGTTGTCTCCCTTAATTATGACCATAAACTAATATTTTTTCTATGTAGCTTTATCTACTTGAGTTATATTGATATCTGTATAAAACCCTATTTTTTGTGTTCCTTGATTCAGCAAACCTGCATACTCAGCCGCCATGTTATTCTTATGGAGAATTATTAAAATGTCATAAATCGTTTATTTATGAATGTATATTGATGAAACTTGGTAAGGGGCTTTATGTGGTATTAAGATACATATATATACACTGTAAATTCGCTGAGTACGCAGGTTTGATGCTACGGGGGTATGATTTAATATGATGTTTGTCTGCTGGTTGGATGCATAGAGTCACGTAACTTTAGTGGAAGTGGTAAGTATACATGCCCGTTAGTTATCGTAGGCCCTGATTCAACACGTTATGTCCTCAATTAAAATTATTTAGCAGTTGCTCAGTAGATAACATGATGAATATCCTGGGTTACTTTCTCCAGTTGTATTTTATTTTTATTTTATTATTTAAAGTAACACATGCCTGGATGTGCGATAGCTACGGGTTGCTAATCCGACACTTGCCTTCCCTAAGTGGCCAGACTGTAGGCTGTTCCTATTTTATATTTAAAAAACTACCGGAATTCAGCTCCTACTTCTAAGTAGAACTATACTCCTATTGAGGATGGGCAGGACCAAAGTATCATAGTGTAAATAATATACGTAGGTATGGACATTTAAAATCTCGCATTGCCAATTCAATTCCTTCCTGTTAGTAGCAGTTAAAAGAATTGACGCCCGACGTGCTCTGTCATCCGATACTAAACACTGGATTTAAAAAAATGGTACTAAATTCATATCGAAACTATATATTTTCTGTGATGAAGCTTAGTTTTCATAGTTTTAAATTTTAAAAACCGTTAATTTTTCTTTTAAATAAACATAAAATTAATAATAGGTTATGAAATAGAGTTGTATAATAGATTAAAAAGCTACCCTAGCCACATTTTAGTGTACTATCATTTTACCTGTTAGTTCCTTAAGTACATGTCTCGGGGCTGAGGTGAGCTAATTCCAAAGTTACAGATGCCAACTTTCAAGGGAACCTCACCCTCTTAATTGCCAAGTTTCTAACAAAAACAATAACGTTAACTTCCTTTCAATATTATTTAAACCTACTGAAGGTGTAAAATAAATAATTCACAATGAGAATATACACTTCGTATACAAACGGGTGCAAGATATAAGTTTTATTTATAGTTATCCAAAACTAAATATTTCCTTACTTTTACACATATAATAAAAATCTTTTGTAACATGATACGTGTGTTAAAATAAAAAAAGGATAACATAAAATATATTTCACAACACTACAATAATATTTGCACTTATCCTGAATTTAATTACAAGGCAGTAAATATAGAAAAAGGATTGTACAAGGTAATCGATTTCAGAATTCTCTGATCGGGTGGGCTTGGGCTTGGGCTGGAACTTGTGTAACTTGTTAAAATCGATCTACTTGTACCGTGCATATATTTATCGTCTTGTATTGTTAGTGCAAATATATTTTGTAGTGGGGTGATACGTAGGTTTGAAAATATTGTTAATAATCCTTTAAAATTATACTAGCTTAAGAAATTGCCTTTCTGAGGAAGGGGATTTGGAATCAGTCCATGCTTTATATGTTTCATACCTTAAAAAAAGTTAAATAATAATCAATAATAAATAAAATCCTCGTTAATAAGGAAAATAAAGCAAAAAAAGTCCTGGGAATTGTTAAATATATCCTTAATAGCTTGATTCTAGTGCTCTTTCAACTAAATAAGTAGTTTTAGTATTCGTGTCAAGCCGTTTACATACTGACCTCCATATAGGTTAAGCTGGTAACTATATTGAATTTATAATATACACAATTTATTACAGCCTATCTCGAATGGTAGAGAGAGGTCCCTCGAGACGCCAAAAAGAGGGGTTGGTTCATTATTATTTCATGAACTGGATGTACGTTTACTTAACCTGAACCAGACTAGACTAATGAAAGTTCGTTTTATTTAAAATAAATTTAAGAAAGAAGGTCATGTATATACATAAAGTATTCCTAATACAAACAAAAGGCCATCAATGCCCAGTCTACTGATAAAGAAGATTGTTGCCCATGTCAATTATTTTGTTTATTATTTAAATCGTAATGGGAAGGGATGTTATCGTCTTAAGAGAAAAATAAGAAATATTTAGTGATTTGTATGATCTTAATTCTATGAACATACTCTGTACTTGAGTATAAAAACTTACTTAGTTTACGATATAACAATAAAGGACCTCCAGGTTTACAAATTTCCATTTGTCTATTTAGCCTATTCAATATAATTCATAGCTGAAGATAAACACAAGTTCTTCCATTACACAAGTTATTTATTAAAACTGTGTGACATAAATACTGCAACAGGTATTATGTAGAACAAGCCTCCCCCAAGTACTACTGAGTTTAAGGAAAAGTTTATTTGTTTTGATGGAAGAATATAGGCGGAGATAATCTATCCAGGTCTAGGATTTTAAAAACCAAAATCTTAAGATAACCAAGTTTCACACTTATCCATCCCTTCGTGAACACTAGAAGAAGTAACCGAATATGTAGTTTCAATAAAGGTAAATATCCTATTTACGAACTTTATAAATCCTCTAATGAAGCTTAATAAAATAAATTACTTGTCAAATATCTTACAAAACCCAGTATCATTCCATTAAGCTATTAAAAGCGAACTTAGCTGTTCCAACGAGAACCTATAATTTCAAGTTTACATTGTAATCTTCGTTAAATTATCAATACGATGAATGGCTGTTGGTGACAATAAGAAATATATTCGCAAAGTAGTCAGTAATATTCAGTGATAAAGCATGCAATCTCAAAATATAAGTATGTCCATTCTGATTTTCTTAGGCTCAAAGTGTGTGGGCTATAAGTGAATATAATAACATGAAACAAAGAAAGTTATTTGTCATATTATTTGTTTAAAATTCAATGTTCGTGATGATGAAGTAGTTATAACAATTTATGTTAAGTATAGTATAATAATTTCTAAAAGTTAGAGTGTTATTTACTACTTTGCGTTAGTTGGTGAGATTATGCGTATCTTTGATTGTAAATGTTTACTGTAAAACCTTGCAACAATACTTTACTAAGTTTTATGATATTGTTGCAGTTTTTAAAATTTAGTGATTCAGGCATACTCCTTTATATTTTATATTAAAATAATTACAACTGTGTACCCTTTAAATCTTTTTATTAAAAGACTAACCAGTTTCGGCACTAAAGCTATCATTAAAACCCATTTTCCTAGCCCCTGGACTATAGTAATGACTATTTAACTATAGTAACTATAGTATGGACTATTTAATGAGTAGATAGTCCAATTTGGACTATCAGACGGAGGTAATATTACCAATTTTACTAATGCCACCGTTGGAGTCTAATTCATAACCTCAAATGATATAAACAAATGTGATTTAAATTAAAAATATCACATATGTTTTTTAAGTTGGTGGGTGAGTTATTTTCTCCTTTATTCCTGACCTGACATTAAGATTGTTATTTTCTCATGAATAGGGTATCCAATACATATTTGGGATTTATCATGTAATAAATGCTGTGGTTTGTGGTAGTGGCTCATATATATGTGCAAGTATTCTTTTGAGTTCATCTTCTCTCATTTTCTTTCATGGTCTAAAATTTACATGATTTCTTTAATACTTTTGTATGTATAACTGAACTGAAGATGTTCTGCGAATTATGACTTCATGGATCATCATGAACCACAACTCCCATATGAATATTAGAACACCTTTTTATGAGAAAATAAGAATGCTAAAGACAGATTAGCATAAAAAAAATATTCACCCCTCAACTCAAAATTGTCTGATATGTTTTTAATTTGAATTAATTTTGTTTATGTAATTTGGGGATATGAATTAGACTCCGACAATAGATTTAGAGCTAAAACTGGTCAGTATTTTAAAAACATTATTTAAAGGGTACACAGTTAAAATTATTTTACTATTAATAATCTTAATAGCCCTGAATTTGGAACATAGTTATCCTTTATATTGATTTGTGTTTTATTTATTGTTTATTGTGTTTAGAATAACATTTAGTTTCAGGAGTGGGAATCAGGGCCAGCCAGTCCCCTACGTTAAGTATAGGTTTATTGTCCTCAGTCCGATTTAGGGAAAGAAGTTCAATTTAGTTTTGTTGGTTCCAATTTGGACCATGCAAATGGAATATTCTAGCGGACAGGCAATCATGTTTTGAATCATAAAGAATAATATAATTTTGTTTTTTACAAAAACAAATAGTTTTAGTTCAACAACCAAAATACTTTTTTAAAACAAAGATTAACATCTTCAGTTGGTAATAGAGAGCTTAATACTTGTTTTACTGATTTGATTTTTGTGTGATAAAAACTTGTTTGATCTGAAACAAAATTCGATATGCACTATTTTATACATAAATGAAAAAGGTAATAAAATAACCCCTAATATTAACCTAGTTTGCATACTTTTCTTAATACTTATTAAAAATTTGATGAAACGATTTAAGTTAAAACATGACTTTAGACAATTAGAATACAGTTTTTCCTTTTGGTCCTTACTAAATTGGCTGCCAATACTCTGATAGTGACTGTCGGGATACTTCCATCTGAATAGATCGTTACTTAAACGTATTTTTGAAACTGAAACAGTTAATTAGGCTTATGACACTGCCTGATATTTTTTATTATGTGGAAGAGTTAGCAATTTAAAATACCGTTTTATAAAAATATAACCAATATCAGCTCTGTAATAAGAAAACATTTCTATCGGTTAAACCTAGAAATTGAAACACCGCTTTACTTTATCATAGAGCATATTTATAGTAAATATTTTAAAGATTACTTTTACTTGCTTTTATTTATAGAGTATTTTAAAAAGACAAGATTAATCGTTTTGTGACAGTTATTTTAATCTAAGATTAGATTTACGTAAATCCTAAAACGAAGATAAAGTCACAAAGGAGACATTTAACTATTGTCAGTTAAAGCGGCAACTCCATGACACTAATAATTTAAAAGCAACTGGCCGACTTCATTTACCATTACCTTTTCATTCTTAATTAAAATGATTGGACATTTGCGTCAAATGCTACATTTAAGGTATAAAAGTAAACTACCCTTTGTTTGTTTTCAAAGAATAATATATTATCAAATAAAATATAAAACCGCTGTTAGTATCTTCATATATCATACGCAAAGCGCTGAAGTGTTTATTATTAATCCTACAGCTTATCGATACAGGGAACTAACATTTAAAGCTCTGGTTCGTAAGGTATAAAATAGTAAAATTAAACGGCCTTCCAACAAACTCCTGGTTTATACTGATGTAACCATCTGCTATTTCCGAGGTAAAACGTAAAGTATAAATGCCTTAAGAAATGTATTGTTTGGGATGCAACATTTAACCTCGAATTTAAATAATTCTGGCAGTAAAAAGGACAGCTCTTCATATGCGAAAACACAATTATACTTTAAAGTTGAATTTGAATATACCTACATGAAATGATCATCTGTACTGAATCTTCGTGTATGTATTTAATCTCTTGTACTTCGTTTTTACTATGAAAATACAAAAAATATTTAATGAACGCACAATTGGCATATTATAAACATCATAATTTGTATAGGATGATAATCTTGTTTAAAACATTTTAGATCTGCCAAATAGAATCTTGGATCAGATTCCTTTTATATAATATTCAAAGGAAAATATACGAATTGTATCAGGCAAGAGATTATCAATTATCATTATAGACACATGTCTTAAAGAACATAGTTTCAAACACACACATAGTAAGGATAACTGATTCCTTATATAGTTGATGCATAGCCTACAATTATATTAGATATACAGGTGTAAATAGGTACGGAATGGGTAAAATAGTTGTACCCCTTTGATTTCTTCATAACAAATTACAATAGACCAAACATAATTTAAATTGAGCAAAGATGTTGTTTGTTAGTACTTTCCTGGTAACCTGGTATTCACAATAAAACTTGCAATGTCAGAGTAAAAGTTTTACAACGTCACATAATCTTTAGATATTGTATAATAAAACGGTCCCAAGGCCTATATTTTATTGGAGACCGTATTTTTTGAACATAACATGACTCAACTATATTTCTAATCGCATTTTTTTAAAATATACCCATCCTATGAAATGTAAACTTATATATATATATATATATATATATATATATATATATATATATATGTACACACACACACAATGATTTTTTTGAAATACTTAAGAAGTACACAGTAAATACTTATAACTTGTTTTGGTACTTGTAGTGTAAAGTTGTGTTTGGTCTTGCTAGATCCTAACTTGAGTTTGAAAACCGAAGCTCCCCAGGGTGGGCCACCCTGAATAACTTTGCAACTTGCTCAAGAGCCACGAGCCACCAAACAACATATCCACTTCTACCACATTCAACAAACAAAGAACCTTTAAGGTAGGTTTGTATATACTTTGATATTTATTAAAATTATATTCATCCACATAGCGTTCCTTTCATATTTGTTCATATACATCCGTTACCAACAAGAGGTGCCAATAAGCCCCCACTTCTTTTAATAGGAAAAGGAAAATCTAGGAAAAAGAACACTGAACAATAATTTTTTAGTTTCGACTACTATCCTTATTAAAATGTAATACAATTTATAAAGGTGGTAGCCGAAAGCTGAAAAAATTTTCTTCTTTATTTATTTTTGATATATATCTTAGTATAATTATAAGTATAAGATATGGTACTTTTTACCAGGTTATTGGGTTTTCGTGTTAATATTCAATAACATTCCATTAAACAAACTTATATGTTACTGATCCTATATACTGGGTGTTCAGAAACGGTCATTATAAACTTCGGGGGCTGGTAGTACTTATCAATTTGAACAACAAATTTGATATAAGCATAGGTCGAAAACTTTTCCGTTTAGCCACTAGCCACCATTTTGAATTCTTTACAAAAACATTAATATCTAGAAAACAATTTAAGCAACAGAAACTAAACTTTACACATGCGTTAAATAATGAAATAAATAAATAAGAAAGCATTATTATTAAGTTGTCAAATATTTCAAAATAGCGCCCGTTTTAATATTTTAAAGTCGAATAACAAACAAATCATTGATTTTATAAAGATTTTACAAGAAACCAAGAATATAAATATTCTTATTACAAATCTAATGAATTTTTATTCAACGCAATATTTCAGCGCATAAACGAGAAAATGCACTTTTACAGTTTACTTGCACAAGTCGGGGACAACAAGCAGTGCATTTTTGCTAGCGGCTAAACTGGAAAATATTCGTCCTATGTTTATATTCAACTTTTTGTTTAAATTGATAAGTACTATCAGCTCCCAAAGTTTTTAATAACCTTTTCTGAACACCCTGTATAGTACTTACAATTTTTTTAGCAGTATTATGACGTGCAGTATTGTAAGTAGTGGTGAAATGGCAAAGAGAAGCCACTTCCGGCGCTTTTTTCCCATGTTATTCTTATGGGGAGCCGTTTTTGAACACTTGCCAGCTCCCGCCTTACACAAGTTTCCTTGTTAGCCTGTACTAATGTCCAACCCTTGCCTATATTAAATATATTTTCCCAATCCCCATCCCTCCTCTATATTTTTTAAAATTAATTTTCAAATTCAGGCTAAAAAACTATCTTTAGTGTTTATGGTCCGATTTGTCTGCAATTTGGATATGTTATTGTCCTAGGCAAGTGTTTTAATAAATTCCACTTACATTTCCCAAATTCACTATAACGGTTAAATTAAAAAATATTTTTTGAAAAATACTATAGTGCCAATTGCCACCTTCTTTATTAACTGTCCGATTTGTCTTCAATTTGGATATGTTATTGTCCTAGGCAAGTGGTTTAATAAATTCCACTTAACTTACATATCCCAAATTCACTATTACGGTCAAATTAAAAAATATTTTAGAAAAATACTGCCAATTGCCAACTTCTTTATTTACTGTCCGATTTATTTAAAATTTGGATATGCTATTGACCTAGGCAAGTGTTTTAATAAATTAGCCTTACATTTCCCAAATTCACTATTACAGTCAAAATTAAAAAATATTTTTGAAAAATACTGCCAATTGCCAACTTCTTTATTTACTGTCCGATTTGTTTAAAATTTGGATATGTTATTGTTGTAGGCTAGTGTATATGCACCATCCACATTTTACAAATATTGCGGTTAAATTTAAAAAAATTTTGAAAAATACTGCCAATTGGCAACTTCTTTATTTATGGTCTGATTTGTTTAAAATTTATATATGTCATTATTCTAGGCTAGTGTATATGTACCATCCACATTTGACAAATTAACTATAATGGTCAAATTTAAAAAATATTTTGAAAAATATACTAACAATTTCAAACTTCTTTATTTACTGTCTGATTTGATTTATTTTCGGATATGTTATAGCTCTTATATAGGTAACAAGACCACACTACCACACGTCCCATTACCCCCTACAATACAGTATTTTGTCTTTTTTGTTTGTTCATTTTGCTGTAATCCCAAAACTGACTTTGCTGTTTATTGTCCGATTTGCCTACACTTTGGATATTGTCCTAAGCTAATGCATTTATTGCCTGATTTATTTTTGGATATGTTATAGCCCCCCCCCCAACTATTATATCTAAAATTACAATATTATTTCCACCTATAATACAGTTGATGTGTTGTTTGTTTTGCTGCAACCTAAAAACTAACATTGGTATTTGTGTTTTTACAAAACTATATTTTGTAAATTACTATCAATAACTCCTTTATTTACTTTTCGACTTGTTATATCCCCTTATATCTAAATTTACCGTATATTTTTCCCCTAAATACCCCATTTCCAAATTCACTATTACGGTTGGATTAAAAAAAATAAATACAAGCTTATTATATTTGCCACAAGCTTATTATATACATCCAGCTGTTATATTTGCCACATTTCCAATAATGTTGTGACCCTCTCAACTACCTCTCATTGTAATATAATAAGTAATATATATCCACAAAATATTTATGGTCAGAACTGCCTAAATTTTGGATATGTTTTAAGCCAATGCGATAACAAAAATAAATTTTTAAAACCCAAAACAACTAAACACAAAACACTAATCTTTCTTTGTGCTTGTTTGGAGTAGTCTTTATTTTATCCAACTTAATTTTAATTTTGTAGTTAAAATCAAACTTCCCACATTCTAGCTCCCTTTCCAGCCAGTGGTTGGAGACATAAAGGTTACGAATATTTTCAAACTGTACAATATATCTTTTTCTACCCCTATGTTGGACTTGTTTAATAGCGCTTATTAATAATTCCGCACCATATTCCAAATCCTCCAGTCTACTACATTCTTTAAATTTAACATTGCCTTTAATATCTTGCATCTCTATGTCTTCTTGTCCAACATCATCCCACTCATTGCTACGGAAACTTAGGTTTTCTATTTTTGGAAAGGAATTGCCATAAAATGTTGCGGTTCCGTTAGTGTTAAAGCTTGCAAGTGGCTCGTTGGTAGGTAGATAAATAATGTCCAAATCACCACTGTATGGCAACACGCTATAACCTTGCCTATTCTTATTTATCTCTATAAATACAGTTTTACAGACACCTTTAACATAGTATACACCCCTCCGTCCATCCTTTTCTGCCAACACTCCCACAAACTTGTTGTTTACTACAAACGCATACACTATATAATGTCCATAATGCTCTAGATCCTCCCAACGTCGCAGGAAGTAATCTTTTAATTTATCCTCTCTTTCCCTTCTTTCTTGTTCTTTAGCCAACTGTGCTTTGTATTCCTCTGCAACAGTATTTTCCACATATTCCAATTTACGCTTATTACTGTCAATGTCTTCTAATTCCAATTTCCTCTTTTTGGAACAACTCTCTAAGAAAGGCTTGGAAAGTGGCTCTATTTCTTTAATAGTGTATGGGTACAGTTTATTGGTCCGGCTTCTTAAAACGTAGGGAGTAAGGTTAGGACTTTCCACTAAGCCTAATTCTTCTAAATTGATGTGTTTAGGTATAGTGGAGAAAGGTGTATTTGATTTTGTAAAACATGTGCCCCCAGATTTGATGTAACACTTATGCTTTACACTTATGGCATCAGGAAACTCCTCTATTACCTCTACATAGTTAGTTGGTAAACAGTTAAAGCTAAATGCAGATAGAGCATACTTTATTAACTTTTCCCTTTGTGTACTATCTTTTGGCAGTTTTAGTTGTACTCCAGTTATCTTCTTCGTATTACTATTACCCCAATATGCGTATTGTAATAAATCATTAAACACTAAACAACAACTGTTTTGTAATTGATTGGCAACTTTCACCCACATCTTATGCAGAGGTACAGCATAGAATGGAGCATTTTGAAAGTACCGTTTGTTGTCTTCTATTAGACTTAAACAATCTCTTAAAGGTTCAAACCCTTTACCAAAACCTCTACAATAGTTATAGATTGTTGCCTCTAACCTTGTTATTCCATTCTCTCTAGCTAGTTTAGACGAGAACGTTTCTTTTAGTCTTGCATCTGGACAGTTTACAAAGTTTATTATATGGTTTCCTATACTTTTAATTACTCCAGGGCTTGTAATCTGGCATATAAATTTATTATATATTTTTACCCTGCTATTTACATTAAACCACGCTAAACAGTCTTTACTAACATTATCTACAATAACATTATATCCATTCTTGTACGCCTCTTGGTAGCAAAAGTTAAAGTTTTCTGTAAGATATTGGCACATTTCCTCTTTATTAAATATTCCAGCCAAATCTAGTGTTATATCGAAATCCATAAGATAGTACATTTCTTTTTCCAGATCTTGCAGTATCTTTGGAAGATCTTCCAACAAATCCTTAATTTTAACATTTGCAAGCTCTATTTTATTGGGAATTGCTATAGGATCATCATACTTTTGTTTAATTTGGTCAATATCTTTCTTTATTATTTGTAACACACCCTCGCTTTGGACCCCAGAGGACCTCTCCAAGGAGAATGGTAGTTTGGCCACAACACCATGTCGAGCTAAAGAAACCTTTTTAAATATTCCTCGTAAGTAGCTATTAAACGAGCCACATATTTCCTTCTTAACTTTAAATTTATTCCGAACGTCCCCATCACAATCCGTAACATTGGTTATCTTAACTAACATTATGTTATCACAAAACGCATCCGTTATAGATGTTAAGTTATTTAATTTTGGTTCGCCCTCGCAATAGTTTATATTACCTATGTCTGTAAGAAGGTTATTATTACGTAGATTTTCTAATAAAAACCATATACCGAATCTTTCGTTAGTAGGTTTAATACAATTTCCCAATAAATGGCTAACAGAGTACATTTCTTTTATACAAAAAGTAGCGGAAACATGTAAACAGGACAGATTACACTATAGGCATATAGAGGTTGTAAATATATGGATATTGTATATAAACATAGGCGAGCGGTAAGTGTAACATGTAAGTGGACACCCATATGCAAATATGGAAAACCCACTATTAATATAATTCCAAATTCGACTAAATAAGTTTATAGTCTCAATATAATTAACATATTAACTAACGGTGCCATCCCGCATTAGTACCCAAACTGTCGAAATTCTATAATTCTATTCTTAGTCCTTGTATAGTATTAGGTTTTGTACTATTAAACCCTACATTCTTATCCTGTGCAGTAGATTAATATATGCATGTTATTTAATACAGATACGCACATTCTACAAGACCTGTACATCTGTTGTATAAGCAGCAGAATAGACGTCTCACCCATTGTGTTGTTGTAAAGTAAAACATAAATGTAAATTGTGCTGGATACAACCGGCCAGATATTAGACAGGAAATGTGTTGGAAGTGTATTGCCAAATAGTAAGACAAACACCACATAGTGCAGCATGTAATCAATCCATTACTATTTAGACAAATGTATAAGGTCAGTATTGGTACAACATCCGATATATTAGCCAAACCCACAATCAAACTTGGAAAACAAACAGTAAAAAATTAATATTATAGTAACAGAAATAGTAAGAGTATAAGGACATAGTAATATTTAAAGTTTATAAAACAACACAAATGCATAGACACAATAAATGACACACTCCAACACATTACGACACAGGCACAGATACTGGTTTACAGCCATTTTACACAACTTTACAGGTTCTGTCAACTGACACAAAAATAGTTTGTAAATTGTGTAAGAAATATATGTAATATAAACAAATTTAACACAATCATAACATTTTGAGGACACAATGTTTGGACTGGGTTTGGCTAATATATCGGATGTTGTACCAATACTGACCTTATACATTTGTCTAAATAGTAATGGATTGATTACATGCTGCACTATGTGGTGTTTGTCTTACTATTTGGCAATACACTTCCAACACATTTCCTGTCTAATATCTGGCCGGTTGTATCCAGCACAATTTACATTTATGTTTTACTTTACAACAACACAATGGGTGAGACGTCTATTCTGCTGCTTATACAACAGATGTACAGGTCTTGTAGAATGTGCGTATCTGTTTTAAATAACATGCATATATTAATCTACTGCACAGGATAAGAATGTAGGGTTTAATAGTACAAAACCTTATACTATACAAGGACTAAGAATAGAATTATAGAATTTCGACAGTTTGGGTACTAATGCGGGATGGCACCGTTAGTTAATATGTTAATTATATTGAGACTATAAACTTATTTAGTCGAATT
Organism: Allygus modestus; assembly: GCA_963675035.1. Lineage (NCBI taxonomy): Eukaryota > Metazoa > Arthropoda > Insecta > Hemiptera > Cicadellidae > Allygus > Allygus modestus. Next base: position 149,250,333 of record OY776115.1, on the reverse strand, counting down.
TGGAATTATATTAATAGTGGGTTTTCCATATTTGCATATGGGTGTCCACTTACATGTTACACTTACCGCTCGCCTATGTTTATATACAATATCCATATATTTACAACCTCTATATGCCTATAGTGTAATCTGTCCTGTTTACATGTTTCCGCTACTTTTTGTATAAAAGAAATGTACTCTGTTAGCCATTTATTGGGAAATTGTATTAAACCTACTAACGAAAGATTCGGTATATGGTTTTTATTAGAAAATCTACGTAATAATAACCTTCTTACAGACATAGGTAATATAAACTATTGCGAGGGCGAACCAAAATTAAATAACTTAACATCTATAACGGATGCGTTTTGTGATAACATAATGTTAGTTAAGATAACCAATGTTACGGATTGTGATGGGGACGTTCGGAATAAATTTAAAGTTAAGAAGGAAATATGTGGCTCGTTTAATAGCTACTTACGAGGAATATTTAAAAAGTTTTCTTTAGCTCGACATGGTGTTGTGGCCAAACTACCATTCTCCTTGGAGAGGTCCTCTGGGGTCCAAAGCGAGGGTGTGTTACAAATAATAAAGAAAGATATTGACCAAATTAAACAAAAGTATGATGATCCTATAGCAATTCCCAATAAAATAGAGCTTGCAAATGTTAAAATTAAGGATTTGTTGGAAGATCTTCCAAAGATACTGCAAGATCTGGAAAAAGAAATGTACTATCTTATGGATTTCGATATAACACTAGATTTGGCTGGAATATTTAATAAAGAGGAAATGTGCCAATATCTTACAGAAAACTTTAACTTTTGCTACCAAGAGGCGTACAAGAATGGATATAATGTTATTGTAGATAATGTTAGTAAAGACTGTTTAGCGTGGTTTAATGTAAATAGCAGGGTAAAAATATATAATAAATTTATATGCCAGATTACAAGCCCTGGAGTAATTAAAAGTATAGGAAACCATATAATAAACTTTGTAAACTGTCCAGATGCAAGACTAAAAGAAACGTTCTCGTCTAAACTAGCTAGAGAGAATGGAATAACAAGGTTAGAGGCAACAATCTATAACTATTGTAGAGGTTTTGGTAAAGGGTTTGAACCTTTAAGAGATTGTTTAAGTCTAATAGAAGACAACAAACGGTACTTTCAAAATGCTCCATTCTATGCTGTACCTCTGCATAAGATGTGGGTGAAAGTTGCCAATCAATTACAAAACAGTTGTTGTTTAGTGTTTAATGATTTATTACAATACGCATATTGGGGTAATAGTAATACGAAGAAGATAACTGGAGTACAACTAAAACTGCCAAAAGATAGTACACAAAGGGAAAAGTTAATAAAGTATGCTCTATCTGCATTTAGCTTTAACTGTTTACCAACTAACTATGTAGAGGTAATAGAGGAGTTTCCTGATGCCATAAGTGTAAAGCATAAGTGTTACATCAAATCTGGGGGCACATGTTTTACAAAATCAAATACACCTTTCTCCACTATACCTAAACACATCAATTTAGAAGAATTAGGCTTAGTGGAAAGTCCTAACCTTACTCCCTACGTTTTAAGAAGCCGGACCAATAAACTGTACCCATACACTATTAAAGAAATAGAGCCACTTTCCAAGCCTTTCTTAGAGAGTTGTTCCAAAAAGAGGAAATTGGAATTAGAAGACATTGACAGTAATAAGCGTAAATTGGAATATGTGGAAAATACTGTTGCAGAGGAATACAAAGCACAGTTGGCTAAAGAACAAGAAAGAAGGGAAAGAGAGGATAAATTAAAAGATTACTTCCTGCGACGTTGGGAGGATCTAGAGCATTATGGACATTATATAGTGTATGCGTTTGTAGTAAACAACAAGTTTGTGGGAGTGTTGGCAGAAAAGGATGGACGGAGGGGTGTATACTATGTTAAAGGTGTCTGTAAAACTGTATTTATAGAGATAAATAAGAATAGGCAAGGTTATAGCGTGTTGCCATACAGTGGTGATTTGGACATTATTTATCTACCTACCAACGAGCCACTTGCAAGCTTTAACACTAACGGAACCGCAACATTTTATGGCAATTCCTTTCCAAAAATAGAAAACCTAAGTTTCCGTAACAATGAGTGGGATGATGTTGGACAAGAAGACATAGAGATGCAAGATATTAAAGGCAATGTTAAATTTAAAGAATGTAGTAGACTGGAGGATTTGGAATATGGTGTGGAATTATTAATAAGCGCTATTAAACAAGTCCAACATAGGGGTAGAAAAAGATATATTGTACAGTTTGAAAATATTCGTAACCTTTATGTCTCCAACCACTGGCTGGAAAGGGAGCTAGAATGTGGGAAGTTTGATTTTAACTACAAAATTAAAATTAAGTTGGATAAAATAAAGACTACTCCAAACAAGCACAAAGAAAGATTAGTGTTTTGTGTTTAGTTGTTTTGGGTTTTAAAAATTTATTTTTGTTATCGCATTGGCTTAAAACATATCCAAAATTTAGGCATTTCTGACCATAAATATTTTGTGGATATATATTACTTATTATATTACAATGAGAGGTAGTTGAGAGGGTCACAACAATATTGGAAATGTGGCAAATATAACAGCTGGATGTATATAATAAGCTTGTGGCAAATATAATAAGCTTGTATTTATTTTTTTTAATCCAACCGTAATAGTGAATTTGGAAATGGGGTATTTAGGGGAAAAATATACGGTAAATTTAGATATAAGGGGATATAATAAGTCGAAAAGTAAATAAAGGAGTTATTGATAGTAATTTACAAAATATAGTTTTGTAAAAACACAAATACCAATGTTAGTTTTTAGGTTGCAGCAAAACAAACAACACATCAACTGTATTATAGGTGGAAATAATATTGTAATTTTAGATATAATAGTTGGGGGGGGGGGCTATAACATATCCAAAAATAAATCAGGCAATAAATGCATTAGCTTAGGACAATATCCAAAGTGTAGGCAAATCGGACAATAAACAGCAAAGTCAGTTTTGGGATTACAGCAAAATAAACAAAGAAAAAAGACAAAATACTGTATTGTAGGGGGTAATGGGACGTGTGGTAGTGTGGTCTTGTTACCTATATAAGAGCTATAACATATCCGAAAATAAATCAAATCAGACAGTAAATAAAGAAGTTTGAAATTGTTAGTATATTTTTCAAAATATTTTTTAAATTTGACCATTATAGTTAATTTGTCAAATGTGGATGGTACATATACACTAGCCTAGAATAATGACATATATAAATTTTAAACAAATCAGACCATAAATAAAGAAGTTGCCAATTGGCAGTATTTTTTCAAATTTTTTTAAATTTAACCGCAATATTTGTAAAATATGGATGGTGCATATACACTAGCCTACAACAATAACATATCCAAATTTTAAACAAATCGGACAGTAAATAAAGAAGTTGGCAATTGGCAGTATTTTTCAAAAATATTTTTTAATTTTGACTGTAATAGTGAATTTGGGAAATGTAAGGCTAATTTATTAAAACACTTGCCTAGGTCAATAGCATATCCAAATTTTAAATAAATCGGACAGTAAATAAAGAAGTTGGCAATTGGCAGTATTTTTCTAAAATATTTTTTAATTTGACCGTAATAGTGAATTTGGGATATGTAAGTGGAATTTATTAAACCACTTGCCTAGGACAATAACATATCCAAATTGAAGACAAATCGGACAGTTAATAAAGAAGGTGGTAATTGGCACTATAGTATTTTTAAAAAAATATTTTTTAATTTAACCGTTATAGTGAATTTGGGAAATGTAAGTGGAATTTATTAAATCACTTGCCTAGGACAATAACATATCCAAATTGCAGACAAATCGGACCATAAACACTAAAGATAGTTTTTTAGCCTGAATTTGAAAATTAATTTTAAAAAATATAGAGGAGGGATGGGGATTGGGAAAATATATTTAATATAGGCAAGGGTTGGACATTAGTAAAGGCTAACAAGGAAACTTGTGTAAGGCGGGAGCTGGCAAGTGTTCAAAAACGGCTCCCCATAAGAATAACATGGGAAAAAAGCGCCGGAAGTGGCTTCTCTTTGCCATTTCACCACTACTATTGTATGGATAAACTGTTGTATTTTTTATAAACACGTTTACATGTCTTTTTAAATAAGAAATGTTTATTTCACTTACAACTAATACGCCTAACTAAAATCCTGATTGTGTTTGTCCCTTAACAATTATACAGCCTATGAAACAGGTTATTTCCCATATGGCCATTCTAAAACGATATATCTTTACAGACAATAATTAATTGTAAAGTTAGAGCAATAACTGCTAAAATCTTCTGCCAGTTAAATTGTTTTGCCAAAGCCAAGTTTTGGGCTAACAGGAATATTTTCGTATTTCGCTCATAATATTTTCGTGTCGCTAAGAGATGAGATATGTGATAAATGCAATTGGCAGCTGTGACAAAACGTCCGATATTGTTATAGATATTCGTGTCACATTTAAATGAAACAACATGTGTTATCGTTTCCGTTTTCCATAACGGATACATCAAACGGTAAAATGGAAATCGCTGCTTTTGCTTTGACTAAAAGTGAAACTCGCATCCCACGAGTTTGGTCATATGATTACCAAAAACTTATAACGCAAAATTACAAAGTACATTATCGTAATTTTATACAAATAACATACATCCCAAATTAAAAATATTAAAGCTGATAATGTTTATTTGTTTGTTTTGTTATTTAAAAATATGCGTGGTGTTCTAACTTATAAATCTTATCCTACTTATTAGTGAATTTCCTACAGAAAAGTGAACTATTGGCATGACCCGCACGGTGAAACTTAAGCCCGGGACCACCATAACAGTTCCTAACGTGACCCCCTAAACACGTTTTGGTGGTCACTAACAGCTTTATATAACAGTGTGTTCATTTTTTTTAAGCTCAACATTGGGATCTCGCAAACCTTAATAGTTTCAAGGAAGGTTAAATTAGCAAAGTACAGGCAATTACAAACTAAATAAAATGGCGCAGAGAAATCGAAAATATTCTACCAAACTCATCCCCTACGCTGGAAAAAACATTTTGACAAAAAAATTGCTTGTAACGCTCTTTTTTTAAGATAGAAAAAAAACAAGTCGGATCAAAGTTGCGTGAAATTTGACGAATAATTTGAATAATTATCTTAAAATTTAATAATATACTCGGTTTATGATTTAACACGGTAAAGTCTAAAATGTTTAATGCAAGTATAAAGTTGTTATATTTTAATGCGAAAGAAATTATTTTCCTGATTACTAAAATTACATATATGTGATATTTAAATCATAAAATAAGTCCATTTTTTAACAAAACCCTCTTTTTAGCAACCATGTGATGGATATGTGGTACTCGCTCCATCATAAAAATATTAAATTTATGATTTACAGCTGATTTACATAAAACAGCTGATTCACGGAGAAATCAGCTGTTTACCATTGTAAGAAAATCATTAATATTTATTTATTTTGTTAATAACATGCTATTACAAAAACCTTATTTTCTTACATTGTTAAACAGCTGATTTCTATGAATACTTCTATGATGGAGCCAGTACAACATATCCATTATATGGTTGCTAAAAAGAGGTGTTTGTTAAATAATGGACTTATTTTATGAATTAATAAACACATATGTGGTATTTTTGTAATCAGAAAAATAATTTATTTCACATAAAAATATAAAACACTATACTTACATAGAGACTTCAGACTTAACCAAGTTATATCAGAAACCGGGTATATTATTTAATGTCATACTAAATATTCAAATTCTACGTAAAACTTCACAAAAATTTTATCCGACATGTGTTTTTGTATCTTGAAAACAATATTTATAAGCAATTTTTGTTTTTGGTCAAACATTTTTTTAGCGTAGCGAACGAGTTTGGTAGAATATTTTCTAGTTCTTTGCGCTATTTTATTTAGTTTATAATTTAGCACTACTTTGATAGTTTAACCTTCCTTGTAACTATTAAGGTTTACGAGATCCCAGTGGTGAGCATACAAAAATCAACACACTGTAATGTGTTCGCACTATAGCGGTCGCAATATTTGTCTGATTTACTTGCAACTTGGTAGGAACCTGCCCTTCTGTAAACAGTTGGACAAGATCGTTGGGAAAACCAATCGATTAGCTCTAACCCCCTTTTTGGGATTTTAATTTTTCAAATTTTGAGTTTTTGGGCTAAAAGGGTTAGAAAAGCCCCGAAGGTTAAACTATTACATATTAAATTACTGTACGTAAAAAGTAAAAAATTGTAAGCCCTTCCTCATAATTCTAACACAAGTACTACCGAATTATTAAATCAAATATGAATTGTCCGAACACAGTATGCTGCATTATGGGGATTTTACAAAGGAAAAGACTGTTTTTCATATCTTGATGTAGTTTTATTACACCCAATACCACTGTACCAGCTTGTTATCCTGACTATACCTCCTCCTAACATTATAATGTACAACATTGTCATCCTATTAGTGAATTTAAATATAACCAGGAGCATCATAATTTCCAAAAAATAACATTTTTCAATAAAATAAAATAAATGCCAGTAGAGTTGTTTTAAACCCTTCATTAGATTTGTAAAAAGGTTTTAATGCAGAAATTCATTTTCCTCCCGTTAGCTTGCTGCGCACGATCTCGTTTTAGGATTGATACATATTTATGGTAAGAATATAAGTGGAAACTATACGATATATTTGTTCCCAAAGATTGATTTTTACATACCCTTTTAACCAAAACAATTTTTGGAGGAAATAGAAACTTTTAGTAAATACAATGTATATTTAAAACATTAGGGTTATCTTCAATCGTTATCGTAATCAAAATCAAACTATATGCTACTAATGATATAAACATTAAAAAATCTAGGTAAATTTGACATCTACATTAGTCAACCTTAATATATATATATATATATATATATATATATATATATATATATATATATATATATATATATATATATATATATAATCAATGTAAAAAGTGTGTAATGGCTACAATAACATTATTTTTTATTGTAACTATAAAATCGATAACAATATTTTTGATGGTTAGTAATAATTTATACGTTATTAATTGTATTTCTGGCAACTAGTGGAGAGCCTTAATTTTGTAGGAAGTTTTCTACAGTGATAGTTTTAAGAATTTCAAAAAACCGAAACAAGATATTGTGTATTCGGTATCTCCCGTAGCGGATTGAACTTTTCAACTTTCGAAAAGGGCATCCAGCTTGGGGACCCAACTGTAAATAACTTTGTAATCCTTGGATTATACCTTGAATAACATCATAAACTTTTGAGCTAATATCTTCCGAACCTTCTTGACCTACACAGGTGTAGCTCAAAAATATACGGTGGTTTATGCGTCTAGTTTTCTTAGATATATGCAACTAATGACATGTCGCGATTGCATTAACACTTATACCTTTTACAGTGAACTAATAAATAGCTTATACAACTGATTAAGGGAAAATGTATTTAAAAATAGATAAATAAGTAAACATAAATATAAATACGTTAACGGCTTAAAATGTAACAAAACCCGTGCCTAGCTAGGGTTTAATACAAGAAAACCCTGTTAAAGTAATATAAATTATTTTCAGAGCAATATTTATTAAGTTGACTAATAAAAAGAGGGGCATATGTTGATACAACAAACATAAATATTGTGGCATTACTTGTTCTTCGGTTAGTTTTATGGCATTCTGTTGTCCAGTTTGCTTAAAGGGATGACATTTCAATTGACATTAAGGAGTTATTTGGTGACATTTTGGTCAGAGGGATAAAAAACGACATTTCAGTTAACAAGCATATATCGCGTATTGTTGGCGTCCATTCCACAAACGCCCGCTTGCCCTACCTGCGCTCTGAGTTATTTCAGTTCACCTTTTGTATGATTGGTTTGTTTATAAATCATTCTGATAAAACCTCTAGGTAATACACATATTACATCGGAATGTCTCGTAAAAAAACTGGTTAAAAACTAGTATGTATTACTAAACAATGTATATTCAATATGAAATATATTTTAAGTAGTAGGATATCCTACAAAATACAGCTCTAAAAATGCAGAGCAAAAATAACTAAAAACAAACATTCATCATGTCATTATGTCGATCATCTCCAAGGGTGAACAGATTTTGTTGTATAGGGAATTCATAACAGATACAACTTCTGAAGAATTATAAGAGTCACTTACTTACTTAAAAATAGTAGCTTTGATTAACAATGTCGCTTGTTCACCTGGCTTAATTTGTATTTTAATATTGTTATGTAGTTGATCAAATACAGTTTTGAACCATCACAACAAATTTTGTTTTCAAGGGAATCTATATGACGACTCAAAAGTTGTGGGTTTAAAACTCTAACATAAATGCTTACAATAGTTGTCACATGAAATATTAAAAGCGATTGTATTAAAAATTATGCTGTACACATTATAAGCACCCTTAAAATCACCATTGACGATCCTTCTGTTTCAGAATTTTAGTTAGAATTAATAATTAAATGCTTTCTCAGAATCTTCCTAAAGGAAAGTTAAGACACAAAGGAGACATTTAACTATTTAAATGTCTGTCAAAGCCGCAATTTCACGACATAAATAATTATTCGATATCTACTGAACCGCAACGTTAAAAGCGTGCTTTTAAGTACTTTTGTCTTATTTTTTTGCCTTTTACACGAATATGGTTAACACTGGTAATTTAAAACATACACGTTTTGATTGCCAGTACGTTGGAGCCACAATATATTTTATATCTATACGTTTGGTTTTCCTGTCCCTTTATCTTCCTACCGAATTTCAGCTCCATTATTCCAGTATTGGCATATATTAGTGCTAAACATAACTATAAATGCCAGTGGAGTGGAGCCCCATAGGACTCTCGGAACGGGAGAATCACAATGTTTAATTCGAATTTCAGCTTCATCGCTTCTGAGTTTGTTTGTGATGGTTAGCATTGGAATAATTTGGGCCAGTGGGGTGGAGCCCTAAATAGCATTTTGATCAGGAGTAGGCGTAGGTTTGCTTTCAGTGTACTGGCTATCACCAAACCGAACTTCAGCTCTATCAGTCCAGTAGTAGGTGCGAGATGGTAAGCATGACTTTAAAAGTCAATGGGACGGAGCCCCTTGGGATTTTATAAATGGGAGGAGTTTGATTCTGGTGATTGGTGTTTTTCTACTAAATTTTAGCTTTATCGGTTCATTAGTCAGTGTGAGATGGTTTAATAGGAATAATGAAGGTCTGCGGGATGAAGCCCTTTGACATTTTCAAAATGGGTCTTGAACCATGAATAATTCTAGTTTATAGTCTCTCAAGCTACCAAATTTTAGCTTTATCGGTGCAGTAGTTGGTGCGTGATGGTTAACATGGAAAGAAGAAAGGCCTGCGGGCAGAGCCAAAATAATATATTATTCAGCATTTTGCTTTGAGGGAACTTATATATCTTCCTACCGAACTTCAGCTCTATCAATCCAGTAATAGGTGTGAGATAGTAAACACAACTTTGAATTCAAGTGTTGTGGAGCCCCAAAGGATCAAAGGATTGTGTTGTATTATAAATGTTCCTAAAATATTTTACCTCCACCGGTTTAGTTGTTGGCATGTGAGATTAACATGGGTTAATGAAAGGCCAATGGGGTGAATCCCAAAATTACTAGTGCTAATACAATCCCAATTTGTACTAGTGCTAATAGAATGCATATGAGAATGCATATGTTTTTCTTGAGCTAACATCTTTCTATCTACTGAATTTTAGCTAAATAAGTCTAGTAGTAGCTAATAATATTAGCTACTACTAATAAATATATTTCCTTATGTTGTATTAGGAATGAAGGGTGTGTGGTTTTGTAATGTTGTTTTTTCTAGTATAAGCAAGATGGTTGGGATAAGTATTTAGATGGTCGTGGGAGGGGGTCTTAAAATTCAAAATTTTACAACATTTTAGGGAGTATGATAATGTTTTGCTCATATATATTAGCTACGATCCTACCAAATTATAGCTCAAAAGGACCACTATCGCACACACTATTGCTATAAGAATAAAGTGGGGTGGAGCCGTAATGTTAGGGTTTTGATTAATGGCTAGAAACCTTCCAAGGAGGAACTGGGATTATCATGCAAATTTTCAACGTTGTCAGATTTATGGTATAGGCACGCATAAAGAACAAAGACACAGACAACCACTCAGTTTGATTCTCAGGGTGCGTGTCTTATTTGAGGTAGTGAACCTTGACTACACAGGATTTTACCGGGTTATTTGGCAGGTCAAAAGAAAGAAATAATACAATGCAACATGTGTCCTAATGTTAAGAAGCAAAATATTTGTATATGGTCACATTCCTACTATCTAGCACTACATTTCAGTTATCCTCGTTGCCCTTTAATTAATATTTAAATATGACACACTGTTTGTTTGACTTGAATCTAAATAAATATTTGGGATCTTAACAATGCTTTTATTTTAACCACATACTTAACATTGAATATGAGTTCTGTACTGGAATAATATTTTAAATAAAATTGTAAACCTTTATGATAAAAATGAATACCTAGTTTAATTATTGCTTCTTTATTCTCTTATAAGAAATTAGGGTTTTTATAAAAAATGAAAAAAAAACTTACAGGAAGAAAACAGACCAAGACACGACAACTGTAACATTGCATTATTGTTTTCTTTTTACCTGCCAAATTACCCGGTGAAATGTGGTGCAGTTGACGCTGGACACCCTGTATAGAGATATTTTTTCGTTGTATGTACCAAATTATTTACGTTTTTGGAAGAGAACAGTCCAAATCCTGGTCTTGTTGCCATTTAAGGGCGATGTTTTCTTTGAAAGTATCATAATATATAAGCCCAATGACATATTACAGATGGGTCCAGTGGTCCAGTATAGAACCTTAAGAAAATTTTAATATTTTATTCAGAATTGATTTGGCAATCCCCAGATCAAGAGGTTAGCACTATAACCACTAATGTTGTCATATTTTTGTAATATTAGGTTTTGACGAAAATTATATTAAGATTAAGTGTTTTACACTTGAAGATCGCTTGGTAATAACAGTTTTCAAAAACCCGCCTTTAATAAGGCTATTTTATTATTGCTCAACAATACGAAACTGTGAATTGTGCCCTAGATTTTCCAGTTTACCAAAAATTATAATGAGATGTGTTTTACAGTTATTGCATCCAAAAATATTTTCAGTAAAAATGATACAACTTAATATTCTTAATGTGGTTTTGTAATGATAAGTTTTTTTGTAAAAACGGTTGTCTTTCTATAATAACAACACCACCTCGTCACCTCAATTACGACACAGATTAAATTAATATATTCCGAGTTAGTCGGTGTTCAAATGGAGCCGCAAACGATCCAGGCAATAAATCTACCAACAAAACCACTCGACATCCACTCAATTGCGTTTGACTGAGCGCGGCGATGTAAGCCATTACTACCCGCCTACCCGGATCGGTTTCAGCGGCGCCGTCAAATGGCGTGAGAGGTGATATGCGTCTATACAAGCGAGTATAATTCAAATTTAACGCCCGGCCTAATACCTCGTACAAGACCAGGTAAACGATTGTCAATACACATTAGAAGGCAGGGGCCGGCTGGTGGCGCCGCACCGGGAGCGGGGGCGCCGGGAACTAACGCGGTGCGGCGTCGCAGCGGCCAGTCCTCGTCCTGCTGTCGGGGCGCCCACACCGTGTGCCGTCGAGGAGGTAGTGTGTGTCTTGTACCTCTGTAACTGTCGAGGAGGGTGGTGTGTGACCTGTACCTTGGTATGGCCGGCCGAGCGTTCCGGGGCGAATGTGAGCTATACTGTGGTGATCGAGTGAAACGTGTTCTACAGCACCAGAGCTAAAGTGTTGTGAACTAGGGAAACGAAATATAGACTACGATAACAAATTGCAAATAACCTTCATTACGATATCAAGCTTTATTGCAAAAAGGTATCTGTGTGGTAGAAAATTTAACAAATTAAATTGAACGTGCAGTTTAAGTTTTAGAGAAAAAATACCTCCTCTTTCAACCGTTACGTATTGTACTGATGTAATATAGTGTGTTTTTACTTCACATAATGGTGTTTGATGTACATCTGTCTCATCGGTAGTGTGTGTTTTCTCCAAGAATCCAACGATGATCGGAATGCAGAAGTTACGTCTAACGCCGAGCTTTCTGATTCATCTCATTTTCGCATTTATGGATATCAACTTAATAAAAGGTACGTTTATAAGTTGTATACTTCTCATGTCGTTTTATTAGTGTGATCGTTATAGTTATTACTTTTGACTGAAGCTTTCAATGTTCGGTTAGATTGTAACTTGCAAAAATACGGAATTCTTGGGATTTGGGTTAGTTCCACACTGTAAAATTGCCTTTGCCTAGCTTTTAATAGTTTTTAAATAATATAAGCCATATTTTAAAATTGTATTACATTTTATCTCAAAATAATATTTACCTTACGTTAATTGTATTGCAAAATTAAAACATATTTAATTATAACTATTTTTTATATTTACGACAAACTAATTTAATAGATAATTATAGTATTCTCTGATTTAATTCAGCTTTAAAATGAATGTCTCTAAAGTGTTATTTCAACTTAATATTAAATGGTATATATAAAATACAAGTTATCCCAAAACATTAGCTAATTGTATTACTTTACAACTTTGATTGGAGCAAAATTTGCTGTCTATGTTATTAAAAAAATAGCAAAGGAAAACTTCGTGATTGTACATTACAACTTTAGTCATATCATCGTTGTAAGAGAACTGTTACGGGTTTTTCCATTACTTTCGGATTGCAAATGAATATACGGCGTGTCCGGTTTAAAAACATCGTTGTTATGTACATTACAAACATGCTTTAAGTAAGCATGATATTTTGTACCATTAGTATTTCTGGACGGTTAAAAGTAGTCAAGAAATTCCATTTAAATGCTAAACAGCTTCGTTGTGTTTGTCCGCAGAATTGTCCACACGCGTCAGCGCGTTTCAGTACCCCCTTTTAAGAATTTGTGTTCAAAGGACGCGGAGTTCGGTCAAGTGCTCCAAGGTAGAGTTATTTTTGACGAGAAGTAGAGCACTTTGTCATTTTAACAAGGACAATAAGGATTGAACTTTGCAATTCAAAGTCTTATCGTATATTCGATTTGCTCAAACTAAGAAAAATCTTTTAAATGTTACGTTATCTTTTAATGCGTTATCGATTAATTTATTATAACTTAAGTTTTGAATTTTTACTTCATTAAGATAACTCAATAGAGACGTTGATTTTTTTCTGGAGTTGTTGATTGAACTAGTGATGAAACATTTATCATATGAAATAATGAGTCACAACTTGAAATGTTTTAAATTTAGTTTGGAACTTTTTGTTTTCCAGTTTTTGCAATATGATTTTATCTGATCAGTTTTTTACAATTGAAGTTTTTCACTTCATTAAGATAACTCAACAGAGACCTTTATTTTGTATCTTAACTCGTTGATTCAACTCAGGATGCAAAGTTTTATAATTTGACTAGATGTACTGCCGGTGCGACTTCGTTCGCGTGGTTTTCCTTGAACACCCGTTTCTTTTCCCATTGTTAACAATATTTGTACCATAGAAACTTAGATTAAATAATTACTCCATCAGGTTAACATTGATAAAGTCTAGAGGGGAGAAGCCCACTTTTATTATGACTTTGATTAATGGCTAGAATCCTACCCATGGTTAATCTGAATGACCATGCAAAGTTTCGTCGCAGTCCGATGAGTGTTATAGGAGCGCATAAAGGATACAACAACAGTGTTTATATATGGGACACACACACACACACACACATATATATATATATATTTATAATGAGTTCAACTTAAAATATTTTCAATTTAATTGGTTAACGCGTTTTTTTCAGGCTCTTTGCGATAGTTTGTGGAAAAAAGTATTTCCATCTCGTACTGTGTATTGTTTGGAAATGAGACATATTTATAGAAAGGAAAACAATACATATTATTTAAGCGCAGACGACTGACTTCTCTAAATATTCTTATAAATAAATTAGAACTGCCTTAACCTTAACCTTATGACGTGGTAGATCCTGCAATCTGTTTTAAACAAGCAAGCAATTTGATTCCTAAATTTATAATAGTCTTCTGATTGAACTATACATTCGCAATGTATAGATACTAATCTCAATCCAATTATCAGCGTATTTGGTTGTTAATAAAATGTATCCCCTGTAAAGTGTAAATAATAGGAAATAGTCCTGATTGAAGAGAAAATAATAAAGGAGGGTGATCATGTTTTACATTTCACTCAAACACAAATCAGACATGTATCCGTTTCTTAACTTACTACACATATCATTATATACTACGAATTATATTTTAATGATCAGCGGCTTGAACCAGTCAGGAATGAAGGGTTGGTAAATAAATTTTAAAGGTTCATTACTAATATCAGTTATGATACGTTAGTCTCCCAAATAATATATCTATCTAATTTGTTGTACACAAGTATTTATGTTTGCAATATATTTGTCCTAATTTGTTGTTGCAGTATACACCAGTACTTTTTCCTTTAACATTCTGCATAAAAGTAATTTTACTGGAAACACAATTCGTTCTGAAGAAGTGCAATCTACCGTTTAGGAACAGGAAAGTAGATATCAACAGACAAAACGGTTACAAATTTACGTATTTGCACAAAACAAAATAATAAAAAAATAAAAATTCCAAATTACAGGATTTGGAAATAAAAACATATTACCTTGTAAAGCCTCCTATGAAAAGTATATAACTATGCTGTAGGTAAAGGATTTAAATATTATTTTGGTGTTGTAAATTCATTTTACTGACATTTCATATATTACAACTGATGAAATCTTGAGTAGCAGTATAAATGTTGCTATCAGACAAAACAAATCCATTATTACAAAAACATTTTTGGTTCCCCAACTGATAACCCTGATCAGGTTATAAACTATGAGGTCACACATGTTCCTGCGGACACTCTAATTCCATTTCCCACCCCACCAATCGTGTTCAGTATTTCTGTGTAAAACTTTATATTCTTTGCAATCTTTCAAATCTTGAATGACGACAAATGATGTTTTTATATTACGTCCATATAATTACTGTAGACTTAAAGTTGTGTAGCTAAGGTCGACTCAGACATTTAACAATAATCTAAGCTCCTCGCTATCCTAACAGGAAGCGTCTTTGATTTCGGTGCAAGAGGGCACGGGTTCGATTACCGGCGTGCCCACGTGACTTTGAGAGGTTAACGTAGTTGCATTAGTTGATAGTTGATAGGTTAGTTGACATGTAGTCACATACAAATTATAGAAAACGTAGTTTGCAGTAGAGTGATCAGAAATCTCTTAGTCAACAGAAAGCCAATAAGTAGAGCTAAGTACACCATTACGTTAGGACGGAGGCTTAAGGGCCAATACTGAACATTGAAGTACTCTGTACATGCGATCAACGATTTGAGTGCTCCCTTACATTGTATGGCATTCGATGTTTTCATCAGTTCATTATTTTAATATTCTTTTTAGCTGATCTTTAACAATTATTTTAGTTTTAAGTAACTGTCGAAGAGCATTATTTTAGAGTCTTCATTAATTTAACCAGATAATTTTGTCAGCAATATTTGTGTTACCAATTTTTCGGGTTTTCGTAATTGCTACAATATACTTCGATTCATATTTATTTTAAAAACTAATGCTGCGAATGAACATAACGAAAATAAATAGGCAGATCAATAATATCAAGCAGTTGAGGGTTTAGGAAAAACCACTACATACTTGCACGACAGTTAACCTTCCATAATTTAAGTAGTGACAGACTAGTGCTCTAAAGTTAATTTAGTACTGTGTTAAACAGAACGGAGAAGATAATATAACCTTGGAATATATAATTAAGTAATAAAATAACGTCCTTTGACGCTTTAAAACCACTGAATCACTTATCAAAGACTAAAAATTGCTTGAGTAATGCATCCTAAATTAATGTTCTGATTGTTATTAAATATACTGAATGATAATTTAGGTGTTATAAGAAATTAATATACATATTGTTAGTTCTTTTGCGGTTATTTATTAAGTGCTATGATACGGTCAGTTTCTACGATAGGAATATATTAATACAGTTTGTTTCACTGCTAGTCTCAAATGACTGATATTATTTTTGTGAACTTACGGGATGTAATAAAAGACGTCTTACAACACTTAAGATATATTTACACTTATAGTGATTCACATACAGACGGTAAACATATATAAAAGATGGTACTAGGCTATCGATTTCGACCAGTCACACCAGTTATCATCAGGCCAATTGTAAATATATCTTAAGTGCTGTAAGACGTCTTTTATTACATCCCGTGAGTAATAACAACACGTAATATAAATAAGTTGTTTTGTGAACTGTAAAAAAAGTGATTATTGTTCTATTAGCCTATTGTTATAGCCGTCTTGTACTTTAATAATATATGTTGCAAATTATTTTAGTCCGTTGATAAATCAAGAAGTACAGACTGTTTTAGTAAAACATAAACAACTTTGGTTTGTACGAGTATGAATACTAATGTGTTCATTTTAAAAATAAATAAGGTTATCATTTTTCCAGAAATAATATTTCCAACAGCGATTTATTCAATGAATGTATACAAAAAAGTGTAATAATATGTATTTTTCTTTAAAAATAATTTTTAAATCTGGCACATTTAAACACGTTTAAAAAATGTATGGTGGTATCATTTGTACGATAACTTTAAAAACATTAGCCATATAGATGTAAACTAACTTTTTGTTTTGTTTATAGACTGATTTGATTTAAAATTGAGTTCAACATTTTTATAAAATATTAAATATGTCACAGTAGTCTATTATTTTTTAAGTATTAATTGGACGGTATCTAATCCACGTTATTGAATGATATTTACTCTTGAAGGTTTTCAAAAAAAAATTATTAATAAGCCATTAATCAATAAGGGTAAAATATAAGCTCTGTGGTTTGCAATCAATAATGTTTGCTTTTCTGTAAAATAACACAACGAGAAATTGGGTTTTAATTAAAATTATCATTGCGTTCTATCAGCCACAGCTTTATAGGATTGCTTTTTATTTGCAGTTCCGAAGTGAACCAATCTAAGCTAGTAAAACTATTGTCAATATTGACATATTTTTGTTCTTGTAAGCTACACAAACAATACTGACTTGAATATTTCGTTGTTTAAATTTTCTATGCGTCTACGAATAACCTATGGATATATTGTAAACTCAGGGCTAAAACAATGAAATATAAATTGAAACAAACTAAATATAATTTACTAGAATAATGTTCCCCTTTTATTTTAATTTAGTTCTTATTTAAATACAATTATCAAATCATTATTATTCTATGGGCTCAGTTCACAAAAATATCATTTTCAGAAAGATTAAAATTTCATTTTACAAATCCATGTGAAAAAACTCACGTAAAAAAATATATTATATATGCAATATTCATCTTCATTTAAAACTTTGCCAATGTTCATGCACACAGTCAATCAATTCTATTTATTCATGCTAACATGTTTTTGTTAAATAAATCACATATCATTAAAGAATAACAAACTATATTAACTATATAAACAAGTATTGTAGCTTGTATTGTCAAACTATTTAACTCCTGAATTTAACTGCTGAATATAAAAAACTGGTTTCTCGTTAGTAACAGTAGGTGTTAGCTATTTACTAGTACTCCTAGTTACCTGCTAGTTTGGTAGCTGTTAGGTATTTACTAGTACTCCTAGTTACCTGCTAGTTTGGTAGCTGTTAGCTATTTACTATTACTCCTAGTTACCTCCTAATTTGATAGCTGTCAGCTATTTTACTAGTACTCCTAGTTACCTGCTAGTTTGGTAACTGTTAGCTATTTACTAGTACTCCTAGTTACCTGCTAGTTTGGTAGCTGTTAGCTATTTACTAGTACTCCTAGTTACCTGCTAATTTAGCTGTTAGATATTTAGTAGTACTCCTAGTTACCTGCTAGTTTGGTAACTGTTAGCTATTTTAATATTACTCCTAGTTACCTGCTAGTTTGGTAGCTGTTAGCTATTTTACTAGTACTCCTAGTTACCTGCTAGTTTGGTAGCTAATAGCTATTTACTAGTACTCCTAGTTACCTGCTAGTTTGGTAGCTGTTAGCTATTTTACTAGTACTCCTAGTTACCTGCTAGTTTGGTAGCTGTTAACTATTTACTAGTACTCCTAGTTACCTGCTAGTTTGGTAGCTGTTAGCTATTTTAATATTACTCCTAGTTACCCGCTAGTTTGGTAGCTGTTAGCTATTTACTAGTACTCCTAGTTACCTGTTAGTTTGGTAGCTGTTCGATATTTACTAGTACTCCTAGTTACCTGCTAGTTTGGTAGCTGTTAGCTATTTACTAGAATTCCTAGTTACCTGCTAGTTTGGTAGCTGTTAGCTATTTACTAGTACTCCTAGTTATCTGCTAGTTTGGTAGCTGTTAGCTATTTACTAGAATTCCTAGTTACCTGCTAGTTTGGTAGCTGTTAGCTATTTACTAGTACTCCTAGTTATCTGCTAGTTTGGTAGCTGTTAGCTATTTTAATATTACTCCTAGTTACCTGCTAGTTTGGTAGCTGTTAGCTATTTACTAGTACTCCTAGTTACCTGCTAGTTTGGTAGCTGTTAGATATTTACTAGTACTCCTAGTTACCTGCTAGTTTGGTAGCTGTTAGCTATTTACTAGAATTCCTAGTTACCTGCTAGTTTGGTAGCTGTTAGCTATTTACTAGTACTCCTAGTTATCTGCTAGTTTGGTAGCTGTTAGCTATTTTAATATTACTCCTAGTTACCTGCTAGTTTGGTAGCTGTTAGCTATTTACTAGTACTCCTAGTTACCTGCTAGTTTGGTAGCTGTTAGATATTTACTAGTACTCCTAGTTACCTGCTAGTTTGGTAGCTGTTAGCTATTTACTATTACTCCTAGTTACCTCCAAATTTGGTAGCTGTCAGCTATTTACTAGTACTCCTGGTAACCTTCTCGTCCTTGTTTCTGCGCTTAGAACAATTTGCAGCGTTCGTGTTTTTGGCTTTAAGTGATTTAATTTATGTATTATTATTTGTTAGTAAATGTTGTATTTAGTATTTTTTACTTTTAATTGGAACTTACATTTGTTTTAGTTGCTCTTTAACTGATACTATACCCTACACTATGTAAAAACTTCTTTGACATTAGTTTTACGTCACTGGATGTATTTGTCATAACAGTATTTACTACTAAGTCGAATGAGCAGAACTGTACACGAGTAGTGAGTTTAAATTGAAAACTTTATACTTTTTTACTTGATCATACCCTTCAAAATGTAAAAACTCCTAAGCTCCTAGTCTAAATCCTATACATTACTGGGTCTCCTTGCTAGAATAATATTCACAACTCAGTTGAATGAGCAGTATTGGGGATAATGTCAAACAGGTAGGAACCTATGTCTGGACAGTTTAGTAATTATGTTATTGGATTGAACAATGTATAATACAGGGAATAATGAACACAACAGTATACACTATAGGGCGTAATGGTTTGAGTAGCATAGACTAAATGGTATACAGACCTTAACACTATACACTACAAGGTATAATAAGCTGGACATTAAACACTGTAGGGAATAACGAGTTGAACAGTTACATACTACAGGTAAATATTGAATGGATCATTATACACTACTGCAAATAATGAAAACAGGCTAAAATACAGGCTAAAATACCTGAATAGTGTACATTAATGAAAGTAATGAGCTGGACAGTATTCAACTACAAGGTATTGTGAGCTAAATAGTATACACTGATTTTTTTTACTAATCAGGGATGGAAAATGTGCGTAATAATTCCTTAAATAACGTAAACTCACCATCACCAACAATGAATTTTAAACAAAGAGTATACACTACTGGGAATACTGAGATGAAAAATGTATTAAATGAGCTGTATAGAACACATACACTCCAATGATCTGAAAGGTATGCACGACAGACTATATTGTGCGGGTACACAATACTATATAAATTACACAATAGGGTACATTTAGGCAAACAATTTAAATAAAGCCTATTTCAATAACTTTTTACACAATTTATTTGTTATATAATATTATAGCTATAATTTATTTCTATAGAGGGGTCTATAAAAGGAAAGGCCCCTCTTATAGACTTCTCAAATCACATATATTATCATATATCTGCCTGTAGTATAACCTCTGATATTTATCTATGAATGCCTCTTTTGTGTAAGTATATTGTATTTAATGATATTAGGTTAATTGGAAATTTTAAGTATGTTCGCGTTCATATCTTCAATTAATTATATATTGTGTAGACTGTGCAGAAACCACAGGATACACCAAGTGGAACCCCCTCTAAAACTAGTTGTTACTAATGAAGTCATGACTCAATTCAAAGGGGTTCATTTGTTAATCGGTAAAATAAACTAGTATATATATCCTAGCTTAAATTATTATTTATCTTTATGAAGGGTGTAAACAAGGGAGAAGTTCAATGAATGAAAAAACAAATTATGTCCTAACTGAACAAAATTATTTATTATATAAATCATAGATTGTATAATATATGTAACCACAGAAGTACTAATTTTCTTTAGAATTTAACATTACTGCCATAGGTTAACAATTATAATCCTTTTATTTAGTCTCAAAAGTAACTGCAATTAGTTGGACAACACTTTATTCAATTGTTACACTTAAACTGTTTACTAACGGAAATTTAAGGTAAATTATACCAAGGCAATGCTGGACATTATATTTGTAATTATTGATTTGTTATTCAGTTTATACCCAAAATTTCTTTATTGTGCGTTAACATTTTTCAAATGATATACTGAATATTATTACGTGTATATTAAAACATTAAAATTTCAGAAGAAGGAAATGTGGAACTGGTATAGTAGTCAGAAGAGGAGAGTAATCACTTCCAACTTGAGTATGGCATTGGCGACGAATAATCGTTAACCTAGTTCAGGTCGTTACCATCAGCACAAATTATCTCCGTTAGTAACATTCTGTATCTGTAAAAAAAGTGGAATAAAATACAGCTACA
This sequence comes from Allygus modestus, assembly GCA_963675035.1. Lineage (NCBI taxonomy): Eukaryota > Metazoa > Arthropoda > Insecta > Hemiptera > Cicadellidae > Allygus > Allygus modestus. The sequence continues at coordinate 149,229,201 of OY776115.1, read as the reverse complement.
AAATTTTAAAATAGGTTATTAAAAGCTATTTTTATAGTTTACGAAATACACTTGTACCTCTAGATAAAAAATGTACAATCATTAAGTAAAATACATACATTTCCAGCATTTGGTTTAAACGTTTTAGATAATACTTCAGAATAGTAATACTGTGGCGAGTAGGATTATTACTTTCAAATATGACTTATTTCTAAATATTTCTTAGGGGGCTAGTTACTTATTACCTAAAGTAAAATTATCTTTATTTGTGAGAGTTTATTTTCTGTTAATAGCAAACGAGTCTAATGAGTTCGCATCATCAACATTACCTGTTCACAAATTAAATGTAGGAAACTTATTACTATGTATGTTTTGAAATTATGTATCGTTGTTACAATGTAAAATATATTTTTTGTAAGCTTCGTTATGTAAAAAGATTGAAATATAAGTTTTTAACATTAAGTTTCAAATAATAAAACAGAGTTTTAGTCAGTAGATAATTTGTAAATAGTTTGTTAAAATACGTGGAAAGAGGAAGAGGAAATACAAAGGACTATAACGTAGAACTCGTCCCACCGCTTGCCATAGGGCACTGTGGTGATTAAATTTCCAATATATCGTACCTACTCTTTATTTCGTTTAACGTGTAGCATCCAATTATTAGATTTGATTTGGGAAATAATTGGGGGTCAGACCTGCAGTTTGCTAACGTTAAAAATAATTTACGAATTATAAACAAATTAAACTTACTTTTAAATTAAGAAATAAATAGAACAATCAAAGTGTGATGTACAATACAAATATCATAAACGATTTTATAACTTTCTATTGTTGCTCGTATACAAGAAATAATGATTATGAAAATTTTAAATTACAGCAGATTAGATTCGTCCCTTTTTAAGATAAGAAATTTTGAAAGTAAACTTGTTCGCACATTTTCAGGAAAGTCTTATGTAGCCGTATTGTGTTGCATCTAGGCATATCTTACCTGATTTCTTGACTGAGCTGACCGGGCAGAAAACAAGAAAAGTTATCTTTTCGACAAATTTTCCCTCCGAGAATCCTCACTTTCAATCTACTAGATGAAATACAGGTTTATTTTTAAAAGTAAACAATTATCAGACGTATTATCACATATAAAGTAATATAGTTGATAAAACATAAATAAAAAAATCTTATTTGTATTATGAATTACAATAGCAAAATGTTTATTCAAATTTTTGGTATTAATTTATATTAAAACATAGTATTATGTTTATATTAAAATAATTTGCAACGTGTTTAAAACACCGAAAATGCTACACAGTGTTCCCGTGATCATCATTAGGCCGAACGAAAACCACTTTACAACAATAAAAAATTTCAACAGTCTTCGAAACAGAAAATGTAATTTAAAAATTATTTATTCTATTTTTAATATACTTCGAACCCAATAAATTGTAAGCAAAAATTATTAGAAATTCTCACAGTGAATTCAAAGTTATTAAAATAATCTTAAAAAAATATGGAAAAAAGGTTTATTTTAAAATACAAAAGATTGCATAAGGAACCGTGAAGAATTATAATATTATATAGAATTAATAAATATCTTAAAAATATTCCAGTGATAATAAATAATTAGTTAATCATATTTTAAATAAAACCATTACTTCCAAAAAATAATCTTAAGAGGTTAAAGAATTTTATTTAAATACAATATTTGTCTGCACCATTCAAGTGTTTTACTGAGGACCTGCAATTTCAAATAGAAAGCACAGTAAGAATACGTTTCTGTAAATACTGTACGTATAAAAACACGTCTGTCAGAGTTACAGTCGAGTTTCGTCAGAGAGTAAGAAACTGACGTCAAGATACAACAAATTCTGACATTACAACAGAAGGAACCTTTTCAGTCTTGTTTACTGAATTTCACAATGGGTGGGCCAAGACATGTTTTGCGCGATTTCTTGTTTTGCATAACATTTTCTCCAGTTTGCCACATATTTTTTTAATCATCATTGCAAAGATTATATTATTTTATTATTTTTTGATGGTGTTTTTGTAGAGGTTCTCAAATAAATAGGTGTGTATTAAAAATGCTTGAACGATGTAGTTTAAATAAATTTATGAAAGTGTGATAAACATAATTTTTATGAATAATGTTTAATTATTATTAATTGTATTTAATTTATAAAATGATTCAATCAAAGTAAACATGTTTTAACGATTGGGTTACACGTTTATTTAAATTAATTTTAAAACAATTTATGAATATATATTTAAGACATATTACATATATTTAAAAAAAATATTGAAAAGGTTACAAATTTCATAATCAAACGATTAAAAAATAACTGTACGAGAAACTGTAATTAAAGTTAAAATAAACAACAACAAAACTATCCTAAGGAAAAACCAAGCTAGAAAAGGCAGTTAATATATAATAGACAACGAAGTATTTAAAGACATTTAGTTAACTGCATACGATGGACTTAAAATATCACAGGGCTTTAAAAACTAAACCCTCGGTCTACTGTAACATGTAAATTACTGTAACATTTATATCAAGAAACAAGAGAAATTGTAATTTCAACAAAGCGAGCTCTTCAAACTTGTTTACTGAATTGTAAGGAAGTCGGAACAAAACATGTCGACAGCGATCTCTCAGTCTTCTTATATTTTGATTTAATGTTGTTAGTCAATGAATAATCTTAACTTAGAAGACATTTTCTTGTAATACATAAGTGCCATCCTTTGACATAGTAAGTCCCCCCCCCACCATACACACAGAACACCTGCGTACTTAGGGAATATCCAAAAAGCAAAGTTTTGAAAATAAAGGCAACAGTGGAAACATTTTTCAAATTTTTTTATAAAAAGTTAACATGGACATTTTGTTAAGATTTTTCAGCCTGGAACTATGATCAACCAAAATTCCGTTCCACCCTAAATAGTAGATTCTTTCCTATATGGAAAATTCATTAGCACATTAATATCAAATAAACTGTTAGCTTTTTAATTAATAAAATTAAATAATAGTAATTTTTTATTTGAAGAATTATAAGTAACGTAAATGTAAAGGCCAGAATGAAGTGGTTAGGAAAAATATCATGCCAATCCGTATTATAAAGTAATGGGTTTTCCGTGGTTGTCTTAAACATTCTTTCGATCGTGCTTAGGTTCTATATCTACCGTCTTTCCGTGTTCCCATTTCACATAATATGTCGTGTTTTCTTTGTATAGCAACCTGTACGACTTAAGTTGTCCTTTCTTAATATAGTAAATTAAGTTTTAGTTTTCTAAGGTGTTATAATGCAGTTTTATTTATAGCGATTTACATTTTTCATTATAACATTATTTTAAAACTCGAATGGCGATGAATTAAACAAATAGTGTTGAAACACTTGTTTACGTTTATTAAATTAACTTTCCTTGTTGTTTTGTTATGGCACGTATACAACAATTATTTAGATGGTTTAAAGTGTTATCAATATAATATAAAGGTATTAAACAGTCATTTTAGTTGTACAATAACGATGAAAATGTCTTATTTATTGATTCGTAATATTGAAAATCTAATGATACATTTAATTCATAATAATTCACTCATATTTGAGGATTAAAAAAGTAAAATACATTACCAGTGTTCATTCATAAACGCATAGTGTGTTAAATGGAATCTGAACATATTTACAATGAGAACAGAAATAAAAAAATAAAACTTCTCCCTCAATGTATTGCTTTAAATTTATTAGATCAGCATTAATTTAATACATATTGCAAAGCCAATTAAAACTTTGAGGTTATTATCTATCACTAACTACTAAAGTAAAAGTACGTAATATTAAAAGTGTTTAGTATTCCAAATGTTGCATTTTTGTCTTAAGGATATTCAGACCGGTCTATACAAGCTTGTATTTCAACATTTGGTACAGCAATATGACGATGTCATAGTAACTGGGCAGTCCTATTCATTACGACTAGCTTACCGACCATCCTGGCTCTTCCCTGTTCGTAGACAGCAGAGGATGGCCAAAGGTACAGAGCTGATGAACATTACAACATTTCTGTCGTGGAACAAGTAACAAGCGGCCCTACCGTGGTTATCTTCTCCATATCTAACAATAGTAGGGGGCAAAGACCGATTCAAAACCAGCAAAGGCGCGGTGAGGAGCAAGTGAGGAGCCCCCCCCCCGTGACGTCAGCCCCCCCCCTCCAGTGACGTCAGTCCCCCCCCCGGTGACGTCAGCCCCCCCCCCCGGCCGCCAACGGCACTTTTCGTGATGACCTTGAACATGAGGAAAAAACTTTCGAAAATTAATAACCAGCCTATTTATCCACCGATTCCCACGGGACTTTTTCCAGAGTGTAGGCCTATCCCCAAGGAAGCGAATGACGTAAGAACCCCATAGATCCACCTTTAAACAAGGCCGCTATTAATTTAAAACCGCGTTTTCCTTATGGGATCTCAGCTGTTTACCAACCGATTTTGACGAAACCTCACCACATGTCGGGCCGTGACCTAAGAAAACCATCGCTTAAAGAAAATTGAAAATCCACTGTTAAACGGGCCCGCTATTAATTTTCAAACGCGTTTTCCTCATGGGATCTCGGCTGCTTGCCGACCGAATTTGATGTGACTTCGTTACACGTTGTATGCCGGCTTGACTAAACCAAACTGCGAGTGGCTCCGTGGAGTCACGTGTCGAGGCGCGTGCTAGGGCCTACGTGACTGTCCCAGCCTGTTTACTCATCAGCGGCCTTTCAGACCCCTCATCACTCTCACACTCCTCCGTTCTAGAAGGTTCCGACAAGTGTGTTGCATGAGGCCTCCTGACTGGAGTGCTCCCCGTTAGCGAAAGACCACCTCTCACGTTTCTGGAAGCTTCTAGAAGGTTCGCTGAAGCGTGCAACCTGGGTATAAAACCGAGGCAGAGCCGCGTGCGCGACCTCAGTGTTGTTCGAGACGTCATCATGAACGGAAGCGGAGTCAGCGCAGCCGAAGTGGACCAAACGATCCGCTCCTTCCTAGAGGAGCTGAACGCAATGAACGATGAGAACGCCAACGCACCGTCAGTTCAGCAGGGATGTGCGTCAAAGAAGAAAAAGCTCGATGGGTGGACTGTAAAGAGGAAGGAAGTGCCTATCGATTCCCCGACACTGTGCTGGTCCGCTGGCGGATATCAGTATACTGTGAAGAACCCTACCAACAGCGGTAATGTACTGTTGAAGATGAATGTGTTCAAAGGAGGTCGCCCCACGTTCAGTTGCGGCTTGTACTTGGACGAGGAGCGAAACGATGAAATCTGCATATGTCTAGAGGACCTGCTATCCAGATTGCAAAACCTATGGTTGGCAAATAGCGAGACGGGAGAGACAAGATACGACGGGATCACTAGGACCGCTACTCCTCTACCCACCTGGCGAAAGACCGATTGCATCATCTCAGGGAAAACCAAGAGGAGCGCACACTCCAAGCGCGCTACTCAGTAAACGAGAGAGCGTGGAAAATTCCACTAAGCAGTTAATAACCGAGATGCTTCTAGAACAATCCACTTGTTTACGCAGTAAAGCTTTCCATTACGTCAGCCTTCCTGGAATTGAGCGTGGAAACTTCCACTAAGCAGTTGATGACCGAGATGCTTCTAGAACAATCCACTTGTTTACGCAGTAAAGCTTTCCATTACATCACCCTTCCTGGAATCGAGCGATTAACTATGCCATCATGTTGTTGATACGCGCGAGTCGGCACGTAGTCACCGCCAATAAAAGGCGACTCGGTGGAGAGAGCCAGTCATTCTGCATCCAGCCGCTGCGCCATGCTCAACACGGACCAGAAGATGGACCTCAGGACAGCCCTCAACAGCTGCAAGGCCGCGGGTTACACTCGCATCGCAGATCTGCGGGACAACGCGGTGTACCCGATCCGCTCATTCGAGCGGGTGGACACACCGTACGGCGAGGCAGTGATGGCCACCTTGGAGGGTCTCGTCGGCGATGACCCGATCCGGATTTACATGCCCCGGCGGTACCTCACGGTCCTGGACGACAACACCATCTCCCAGTACAACGTTGGCGTGGGGCCGAGGACGAGCCTTGTAAAGAGGAGCGGCCCTCCTGGCAGCAAACTTCCTTTCCTGGAATTTGTATAAATAAATGGTATTTCCTATTCCCTTATTTCCTTCAATATAAAAAAATAAAAATAAATAAAAGAAGCAAGAAAAAGAACCTTTAGTTACAAGAGCCGAGGTGGCGGTGCACGGCAGTCAGTAGACGCCATGGACTTGAGGTGGAAACACCCGTTCACCGCTATCGTGGCCGGGCCCTCAGGCAGCGGCAAGTCGCACTTCGTGGCTCGCTTCATAGAGCACGCCGACCGCATGTGCGATACGCGGTTCGCCCGCATCACTTGGCACTATGGCAGCGGTGGTGGCAAGAGCCGTGTGGACTCTGCCGTGCGCTACGTAGCCGGCCTGCCAGACCTGGACGACTATGACGGTAGCGAGCCCGCCCTGGTTATCGTCGATGACATGATGCGCGAGGCTGGCTCCGGCGTGGCGGACCTGTTCACCAAGGGCTCACACCACCGCAACCTGAGCGTGTTCTTCATCACGCAAAACCTGTTTCACCAGGGTAGGGGCCAGCGTGACATATCGCTGAACGCCCACTACATAGTGTGTTTCAAGAATCCCAGGGACCGCGCTCAGATCAAACACTTGGCTCGCCAAGTATACCCGGAGAACCCAAAATTCGTGGAGGAGGCTTACGCGGACGCCACGCGTGATCCACACGCCTACCTACTCATAGACTTGAAACAGTCCACGCCTGAAGAGATGCGCGTACGTTCAACCATTTTCCCAGACGATCCGGTGAACTACGTGTACTTGCCCAAGAAGAAGTGATAAATAGGCCGAGCGCGCGCCAGCGTCAGTCATCATGTCACACCGCGTGAAGAAGGACGCGGCGCTGCTGAGGGCCCTAATACACGCTACGCCCAAAGAACGCAAGGCCCTGTTAAAAGCGTGCGACAAGAGTCGCATCAAGTCATTGTGCGAGTGTGCGTATAACGTGCTACGCGGAAACGTACCGCTTTCTCCCTGCCTCAAACGCAAATTGAGCAAACACAAACAGGCGCTCAGACGGTTGGTGAAACGCGGCGAGGGCTGGGCCAAGAAGCGACACTACCTCGTTCAACGGGGCGGAGGGATCCTCTTACCTCTACTGTTGAACGCTGTTCTGCCCGTTCTAGCGCAGAAGCTAATCGGACATGGAGTACGCTAGGAAAATGGTGGTTGTACCGCAGGAGCTCATCGAGAGATTGCGAGAAGGACCGGGACCAGGGTCGGAGCCAAGAGGAGGAGCAGGTAGCGCCAATAAGCCAGCCAGCCTGGACGCTGAGATGCATCGCATATTGAGCGACAAGCGGCTGGACGATACGGAGAAATGGAAACAATATCAGCAGGTGTTACAGCGGTTCCTGCACTTTTCCGCGGCTAAACGTCAACCCATAGGTCTGTCAATCATCGAGGGTGAGGAGAGGGAGGAGGAAGCGGCAGGGGGTCCGAGTCAGATGAAGCGCGAGTCTAGCGCCTCGGCGGAGGAGGACATTGTGGAATCGTTCTCAAAAATCTACAGGTCGGTGGCGCGCAACTTGTTGCGATTCATGACCCGTCAAGGCAGCCCCATCTCTTGGGACGCCAGTGGGGCGGTGTACGTGGACAAGGTGAAGATCCCCGATTCCAATATAGTGGACATCGCGCACAGCATAGTGAGAGCGCGAAGGGCGGACCGATTGCCTACCGGCTGGCATCAAGTGATGGCTGCCTTGAAGGACATGAACGTGCCCAAAGAATACGTGAGCAATCCCACGGCGTTGCGTTACCTAGGCGTGGGGCTGGACTCTGCATCGAGCCCCTGGGGAGACACAACGACCTCCTCAACACCCCTCTCACCGAGGTTGACACCGATACTGGATCGCCTGAGACCGCGACCCCCAGCGGCCAGGAGAAGGATAATAACCGAGGAACCCGACCGGGAATCGTCATTGGACAACTGGGAGCCGTTCACACCGTAATGGAGAAGCTGTACTACGACCCGAGCCAGCCCGGTTCCCTCGGCGGGGTGGTCGCCCTGGCCAGAGCCGCGCGCCTACCGAAACGTCGGGTAGCCGACTGGCTGCGCGCCCAGGACACCTACACGCTGCACAAGCCTGCGCGCAAGCGGTTTCCCCGCAACCGCTACGCCGTGTTCGGGCCCCGGGAGCTGTGGCAGGCGGACCTGAACGACATGCGCGGCCTGAGCCGGTACAACGATGGAGTCAACTACCTGCTGACTGTGATAGACGTATTCAGTAAGCGGCTGTTCGCGGTACCACTGAAGAGGAAAAGCGGGCCTGAGGTGGCTGCAGCGTTCGAGGGAATATTCGCTGAGGCGACTCCTCGCTGCCTACAGACCGACAAGGGGACGGAGTTCACCGGGGCCGCGACCAAGCGAGTGTTCAAGAGTCACGGTGTAAACTACTTCACCACGCAGAACCCCGACGTGAAGGCGGCGGTGGTGGAGCGAGTCAACCGCACGCTCAAGACCCGCATGTGGCGCTACCTGACCTACAAGAACACGTATCGCTACGTGGACGTGTTGGACAGGCTTGTGGACGCCTACAACCGCAGCCCGCACAAGAGCCTGGGTGGCCTACGACCCGTGGACGCGGACAGCGGCGATGGTCAAACGGTGTACAAGGTGTGGCGTCACATGTATGGAAAGGCGATCCGGCGACACAAGCCCAGGTTCGAGCCGGGCGACACGGTGCGCATAGCCAAGGAGAAGGGTACGTTCGCCAAAGGTTACGAGACCAACTGGAGTAAGGAGCTGTTCGTGGTGGACCACGTATACGGGTCGCATCCTCTGCCATTGTACGTGTTGCGCGACCTGAACGGGACGCCGCTGGAAGGGCGCTTCTACGAGCACGAGATGCAAAAGGTGACGATCGCCCCGGATCGCCTGTATCAAATAGATAAAATACTGGACACTAAAGGGCGAGGCTCCAGTAAGCGCTACCTAGTCAAGTGGGCCGGTTACGGAGAGGACTTCAATTCGTGGGTACCCGCAGCGGACGTGCAACAGCTGCGATGACGAGGCACGACCAGTTTTACCTGACGTTGCCCAGTAACAGTTCAATGAATTACTATCCCAACAACATGGTGACAAACTACACGACCCATCTACCCTCGACCGTTGATCTGTCAGACGGCGAGTGGGAGGTCGCTCTGGCGGAGGCGCACTACCCCTTCTCTTTTCTGACCGTCGGTGAGGGAACCTACATCAAACTAGTGCTGGGAATGAGGGACTCGAAAGGCGGGTTGGCCGTGGTGGACAAGTTGTTAATCAAAGTGGAGCCGGGCAATTACAGTAGTACCGAGGAACTCGTGCACGCAATCAACAACCACCCTCAAATGAAGAGTAACCTGTGCGCCTTCTCGTATGACGAGAGGTCCTCCAGGGTGGAATTGATGTCGACGTCTTCAGCCGTTCAGAGCCTCAAACTGAGCCCCAGTTTGGCGCTACAGTTTGGCTACGAGGTGGATACGGATATCGTCAAGCGTCACAGGTCCGTGAGGCCGGCTAACCTCTTCGCCGGTCTGCCATCACACATGTACGTGTATTGCGACCTGGTGGAACCCCAACTGGTGGGCGACGCTGTGGCGCCACTACTGAAGATCCTCAACATCGACATCAGGAATTACACGTACGGTGCCAACACGACAGTGTATATAATAGACCCGCACTACGTGCCGGTGATTAAAACCTCATTCGAGAGCGTGGAAATCGATTTAAGGGACAACCAAGGGCGACACTTGCCATTCCACTTCGGGACCACGTGCATGAAGCTTCATTTCAGGAAAGAGAGGCAGCGGCAATGAATCCGAGCGATCCCTATCTGGCGTATTACCGCCACCAGCAGGCGGGCCATGGCGTATCCTCCGTATTCAGAGGAGCCGCTTTCCAACGCGGACACGGCATCGGCAGTTTCTTAGGCGGGCTGATGCGTACAGTAGTCCCGTTGATCAGATCCGGCGCATCGGCGCTGGGCAAGGAGGCGCTGAGGTCCGGTGTGGGCTTCTTGGGCGACGTGGCGGCGGGCACAGCCGACCCCCGAGTCGCGGCCAACGCCCGGCTCAGACAGTTTACCGGGTCGCTGAAACGTAAGGCCGATGAAAAACTGGATCGCGTGCTGAGCGGTGGTGGTGCCTATAAGAAGAGGCGTGTACAGCAGGTTACTCCTCAGTCTCTGGCGAAACTCCTCGGAGCGAGGAAGAAGAGCGCTGCGCCCAAGAGGAAGCCCGCAAAACGTGTCGCTAAGAAGAGGAGAAGCAAGAAGAGTGAGAGTACCGTGAAGGACATTTTTGGATAATGGCGTTTCTACATCAGAAGTCGTGCGAGTGTGTCAAGACCGAGTTGGACCTGTTCTCGCTACCGCCCACGCAGACCAGTATAGAGAGCGGTAAATGGGTGCAGTACAAGCCCATCTCCTCCCTGACAGACGACTCGCCCGTGGAGTTCATAGTTCCGGGTCACGGGGACGAGTACACGGATCTGTCACAGACGCTACTGCATGTGAAGGCTACCATTAGAACGGCTAACGGAAGCGCTGTAACGGGTGATCAAGCGATAAAAGAGGTGGGTCCGATTAACAACTGGCTGCACTCGCTGTTCAGTCAAGTGGACCTGTACCTGAACAACAAACTGGTGTCTCCTCAAAACAACACGTACGCCTATCGCGCCTACCTGGAGAACCTGTTGTCCTATGGCGGTGATGCCAAGACATCGCACCTCACCGCGGAGTTGTTCTACGAGGACTATGCTGGGTACATGGACAATACTGAGGAGGATAATGCCGGGCTCAAGAACCGGAGGGAGTTTGTCAAGGGCAGCCGGTACGCGGACATGGTCGGACATCTGCACGTCGACCTGTGCAACCAGGAGAAGTTCATGTTAAACGGCGTGGAGATGCGCTTTCGCCTGATCAGGTCAAAGAACTCATTCTCCATCATGTCCAAAACCGTGACAGACTACAAAGTGGACATTGCCGAAGTCAACCTGTTCATGCGCCGCTGTAAGATCAACCCGAGCGTGCTGTTGGCTCACAGCAGGACGCTGGAGTCGGGTACAGCCAAATATCCCATTACGCGCGTGGAAGTCAAATCCTTCACGCTACCCTCCGGTATCAGCAGCAAGACTCTGGACAGTGTGTTTCTGGGACAACTGCCGAAACGCGTTATAGTTGGCCTGGTCAGCAATCAGGCGTTCAACGGGGACTACAAGAAGAACCCGTTCAACTTCACCCACAGTCACGTGAACTTCTTCGCGCTGTACATAGATGGTGAGCAAGTGCCATGTAAGCCGCTTCAACCGGATTACACGTTCGGTCAGGAGTTGTGCGTGCTCGCCTACCACACGCTGTACACTGGCACCGGCATCAATTTCTCAGACTGTGGTAACGAAGTCAGTCGCAACGAATACCCCTACGGATACTGCCTGATGGCGTTTGATCTGACGCCCGATATGGCGGCCTCTCAATCCAGCCACTGGAACCTGGTGCGCAACGGTAACCTGCGCATAGAGATTGGGTTCTCCGAAGACTTGGCGGAGGCGTTCAACTGCATAGTGTACGCCGAGTTGGACAACGTCGTGGAGGTGGACCGTCATCGCAACGTCACAGTCGACTTTGGCGGGTAAACGAGTTGCCGCGCGCTCAAGGTCACCGCGCGCGCGCACCGTTAGGTTTTGGCGGGTAAACGAGTTGCCGCGCGCTCAAGGTCACCGTGCGCGGACCGTTAGGTGATGGCGGCGCGCGCACCCAAGGTTAACCCGCTAGGCGCGCTCCCGCCAGCGCTCAGTCGAGTTCAGTCAGCCGTACGGGATGGACGTGCCGCCACCGATCTACAACGAGCCGCCGCCAGCGCGCTGTCATCACGGAAGCGTGGTGATGGATATGCAGTGTTTTAAAGACAGTGATAATGACTTTCTACTGAAAGAGGTTTGCGTGGTGGACGTGACTACCGGCACGCTGCTCCTACATCGCATCGCCCGCCCGCCCTTCAGCAAGGACCTCCTGACTTCCGAGAAACAGCGCGAGAGCGTCTGGGTCACTCGCCACTGCCACGGCTTGGAGTGGGACCAGGGGGACATCGCGTACGTCGCCCTGCTGGACAAGCTGCGCTCCTGCCTCATCCACCGTCCCCTGGTCTACGTCAAAGGATCGCAGAAGAGGGACTTTGTACAACGCCACCTCATAACCGAGCCCGCCGCCACCACCGCTCAGGACATGGAGGATCTGGGCTGCGGGTCGCTCAACGGTCCGCCCACCTACCGGACCCTGCGCTGTCGCCACCATAAGAGCTCCCACAACCGTTGCGCCCTTCATAACTGCATAGTATTGCGGGACTGGCTCGTGGCTAACGACACACTGGACTCGTCCACCTCGAGCTGCCTGTGCTGCTTCCGCCCACGATGAATACCGTCCAGATCAGAGAATGCCTGGCGAGGATCCCCGGACTGAGGAACGTCGCGGTCTACGCCTCTGACCAACTACCGGACGCGCCAGTCAAGCCTCTGACCGCCATCATATCCAACACAGTGGCGCACACCGAGAGCGGTGAACACTGGGTGGCGTTTTACTGCTCGGAAGAGGACAGACTCGAGTACCTGGACAGCTACGGGAGGCCGCCATACCAGGCCGACTTTCAAAGGTTCCTGAGGCGCAATCCTCATCACCGCCACTACGTCTACAACAGGTATCGACTCCAGGGCTACGATACTTCTGTTTGCGGTTACTACTGCCTCACTTACTTGTACTGCCGGGCTGTTCTCCACACGTCACTCAGCGACTACGTCCAGCTCTTCGACTTCACCGCTCCCGCTGTCAACGACGCTCTGGTCCGCAGGCTCTTCCACTCCATATTCGCTTAAAACTAGTTTGTAAGGTTTTTGTAGTATGTAACCTTATTACTGTACAATACATGCCTCATAATGATAAAGCTTGTGTTTTCATTTCTCCTTTCTCCTTACTAAATTTTAAAAATAAATTAGCAAAACTGAGGCAGCGAGGCTGGACCTCAGGTTTATATACCAGCGGCGTGTGTCACTGGCTGAGCCCCCGCCAAGCGGCAGTGAAGGCCGCCAAAGAGGGCGCGCCACAAGACCCCTCGGGCATCAGCAAACCACTTAGCAACTCAAGGGTGCAACCTCGAGCGTCAGCAAGCCGCTGATCAATTCAAGGGTGCAACCTCGAGCGTCAGCAGACCGCTGAGTAATTCCTTCCTGGGCAACTCCTTCAGGGCCGTCCCCCGACACGCGCCGCCAACCGCTCCCGGTTGGCGGGGGCTTTTAAGCTGCACGGCTCGGGCCAAACGGCCCATAACGCCTTTCTCACACACTTTAAGCCTAACGGCTTTTGAGTGAGCAAAGGGGAGGAAATAAACAACTCAGGTTTGTGCTGTACATAAAGCTATTATATTTTCTTACAAATACTATTTACAAATTTTTCTTAAAATTAATATTAAAACTAAACAGGGAATTCCTCTTCCTCGTCTTCGTCCTGGCGCTCCTCCTCCTCCTCACCGTCCACCTCCATCCGTCGATCTCCTTTCCTGGCTGGCGGTAGCGGCGGAACGTCCTTGTGTCCCCACGGCAGAGTGTGGATGCCGTCGGGGAGGACGCACCGCTTGTCGTCGGTCGGGCTGAGGCTCAGCTTGTCCACTTCCACGGTGTAGACCCGGTGCAAGTGGGACTGGAACCGGACGTTGGTGGTGTGCTTCCGGACCCCCTCAAACAGGCACTCTCTGTAGTCGTCGGGGGTGAGGACGTTCTTGACAACGCCCTTCGCCACCCCCTTTGCCCGCTTGAGAGCCTTGCTGCCGCCTGTCGCTGCGTCCTCGATGTCCATAAAGTACAGCTTGGACCGCAGGCCGAGGTACTCGAATAAGGACAGACCGTTACACTCGTCCTTAAACTTTCCAATGACCTTGGCGTTGACGGGGCTGTAGCAGGGGTGGGACCTCGGATAGCCGCTGGTGTCGAAGTCGTCCAGGTGTTCCTTCATCTCGGCGTAGACGTCCTGGGACACGATGTCAAAGACGTAGCTGTCCGTGTCCATGTAGTCCACGGTGAGGCGGTCACCGTAGCGCTCCTTCATCTTGCGCAGGAACTCGTACATGAGCCACTTGCTCAGCTCCAGGACTGTCATGCCTACGTAGACGGGCTTGTCCAACACGATGTTGACCTTGGACAGATGCACCAGGGCCACGTCCTCCGTGTAGTACGTCCGGTCCAGGAAGTTGGATCTGGCGACGTACTTGGAAAACCTCTCCGGGGTGCACACCAGCTTCACGTTGAGGCGCTTCCGTACATTCTCGATGGTTTTGCCGAAGACCGCGTTATTCATGAGCTTGAAGAAGTCCTGTTCAAACTTCGTTTTGGCCTTCTTCCGCAGCTCCGTGTTCATCAGGATGTACGGTTCCAACCACCGCGACTGGCGAAAGGAGATCGCCCGATGCACCGCGACCAGCTCCAATCCGTTTTGCAGCGCCTGCAGCAAGACCCTGTAGTGACAGATGTAGTGCGTCTTGTCGTCCAGAGTCGTCAACAGTTTGGGGAACTTCCCTATCGGCGGGCGCTTCGTCTCGCAGCAGTAGGGAAGGTCCTTGTGCAGGTCGTGTAGGCGCGCGGGGTAGTGGAGGTCCACCTCCAAGATGTAGCCTCGATCAGCCTCTGCGTCCAGCGCCGCAATGTCCAACGCCTGTATTTCCTCACGGCTGAGCCACTCGAAGTCTCCGGTCGGCAGGCACTGGGACATGGCCCAACCGTACAGGTTGTTGGCGTCCAGGTACAGGAGGAAGCGCGTGGGCTCGTCCGGGCGGTAGTCCGGGCACCTGTCGTGGTTGGCCTTGGCGTAGCGGGTGATGGCCTGAGAGATGCCTCCCCGGATCCCCTGCTCCACGAACAGGTACATGTCAAAGTCCTGCAGCGTGTCCAGCTCCACACCGCAGGTCTTGAGCATTACGTCCCAGGCGTAGGACGGCAAGGTGTAATAGTGGGCAGGGTCCAGCCCGTACTCTGCCAACGAGGTGTCGCGGAACTGCTCAAAGACATCGGTGAGCAGGGCGATGTCACATCGCAGATACTTGTCCGCATAGTCCTTGAGGTTGTGACACTCGAAGGCTCGCCACACGTTGAGGGCGTGCTCGTACTCCTCGTCCTTGATGTCCTCCAGGGTCATGGAGTTCCTGAACGCCTCCTTGGGCGGCAACTCCCTGGTCCTGTACAGTGTGTCGTAGGACGTCACGAAGTCATAGGGGAACAAGCCCTTCCTACGCACCAGGTCGAACAGCCGGTCGTCGGGAAAGCGCTTCCTCGTCTCGCGCATCCTGTCCGTGGGGAGTCCCGCCGCCAGGTTGGCCAGGCTCATGGACAGGAACCTGTAGGTGTCCAGGAAGCGCACCGCGAAACTGCTCTGTCGTTGGTTGTCCCCGGGCTGACCAAAGTGGAATCGCTTGGTAAAAGCGATGTACCGCTCCTCCGTGTGGGCCAACACGTCCACGTCGCCGGGGTCGATGGCCAGCTCGCGCACTACGAAGTGGGCGTCGTAGTTGGACAGGTTGTGGAAGTAGCAGTTGATGTGTCGCTGCTCCCGGTACCTGAGGTTGCACGAGCGGTGGGCGGCTCCTCGGAACTCGTAGGGCGGGGCGTGATTGTGGTCCCGCACCTTGACGTCCTGGTCCGTGAACTCCTTCCCGCAGAGGTAGCAGTGAGTCGCTGCCAGGTACTCGTCCATCTCCTGCCGGGTCAGAGAAGGGTGCAGAGCTCTCATGCTGAATAGGAACTCCCACAGCGCCAGCACGTCCATCTTGAGCCTCTCCATGAAGACCTTGGACGCGTCTGCCCCGAAGTAGACGCGGGGCTCGAACTCCTCCAGGCCGAGCGAGTCCACGATCTGGTAAGCGAAGGCGTACGGGACGTGCAGTTGCAGGGGCCTTGTGCCAGGCGGCGCTTCCGCAGGGTCAGCGGCGACGGGCTGCAGAGCACACTCAAAGTCCGCGTAGATGCAGAACCTCTCCCGCCTAGTGTACTCGGGGTGGGCGAAGCGGATCTGCTGCTTCTTCGACAAGTCCAGACGAAGGGGAGCCTTGGCGGTGCAGTATCGCATGTGCTCCTCCAGACGCTCGGCACCGGACAGTTGCAGCTTGTTGGGCCGGTTGTCGAAGTAGGCGAAGCATCGCTTACACACGTGGATGGCGTGGCCGTAAGACGTCAGCTGGGCTCGCACTAGCCTACTCATATTTGTGATGTAGGCGTAGTGACTGTCCCCGCCAGTAGTCACGTACAGCAGGTCCCGGTGATCCTCCAACTCCCGCTTGCAGATCTTCAGCGGGAACACGCGGTCCTGGAACTTTGGCGATCCGTCAGGGCGTCTCCCCACCATAGCACGCTCGATCCCGTACACATTAACGCTGATGGCGTTCCTCCTCTCGAAGACCTTAATGTCCTTCACAGCCACGGGGAAGCGTAGGCCGACCCAGTCGTAGCGTGCCATGACGTCCGGTGTGTACGATGTGGGCCTCTCCGGGTGTTGCGCGACGAACTTGGCCAGGATGGCGTACGCGAAGCACATGTCATCGACGTTTTGCACGTTGATAACGGCACGCGTCTCGCAGATGGTCCTAGGAAGCTGGACGAACCTGGCTCCGCGTTCTCCCAACGGGGTGTAGAGGTTGACACGGATCTCCAGGTCGCGTATCCGGAGATAGCTCCACCCGCTGCCCACTAGCAGGCACTGCTCCTTCTCTTCCTCCAGCTTGTGGAAGGAAGCCGATAGGAAGTCCTCCAAGTTGGACGCGGCGGTGAGAGGCACGTTCTTTGTCTTGAAGGCCCGCAGACAGGTGGCTCCGTGAACGTTGGCGAATTCACATTCCAGGAACATGTTGACCTTGATGTTAGGGTGTCGAGTCCTGACGTCGGCCAACAGTTCCAGGACGCTGTCGAACAGCAGCACCAGCGCGTCCTCCACGGCCAAGAAGTCCTCCATGGGCCGGGACAGGCCGAAGGTCAGGAGGCGACCGCGGAACGCCCGTTGGATGGGGCGGAACGTGGGTAGTCCGCCACCACCCACCATCCCGTCAGGTGCCGTACTTGGTCCGGGCTGGGGCTCGCGGCTAGGTCCGGGCTGGGGCTCGCGGCTGGGTCCGGGCTGAGGCTCGCGGCTGGGTCCGGGCTGGGGCTCGCGGCTGGGCCGGGGCTCGGGTGACATAACGGGCAGGCGCGGCATCTCGTCCACAACGAGGTTCCTCACGACGGGGCAGTTGTGGGCCTCGTGCTGGTCCCGGTTGTAGCGCCGGGTGAAGCCTCGTCGCAGTAGGCGCACGTGAACCTCATGCCGCGGTGGACGCTCTCCATGTGTCGCTGGAGGTACGCTGCCCTGCGGAAAAGGGCGCCGCAATCGGGACAGCGGACCTCGTTGGCGTGCACCAGCTGCACGTGACGCCGGAGCAGGTCCTCACGGGAGAATCGCCGCCCGCACGCGTCGCACTCGGGCCGTGGGTCTCTGAAGGGTGGCGTTGCGGAGGAGGAGGAGGAAGTTGAAGCAGACGGGCTCGCACCGTGGACCGCTTCCATATGGTGGCGAAGATCCTCGGGACCCGCCAGGGCGACGGAGCACAACGGGCACGGATGGCCTGCGAACAGGAAAACAAGTCCTATTAGTTACCCTATAAACACAAGGATGAGGAACTATACAGTGGACTGGCGACCTCTTGTTTTCCCCTAGAGTCTGTTCCCTCATCTCAATCGCCAGTTACCCAAGCCTGTTAAATACAATGATGAGGAGATGGCGGTGAGGAACATGCAGAGGGCTGGCAACCTCTTGTTTACCTCTCGAGTCTGTTTTCTCGTCTTAATTGTCAGTTTACCCAGTCAGGGCCGTTTACTCTCTCATAAAAACAAGTCATTAGTTATCAAAGTCCACGGGCTTGTCGTGACATCATGGGTGAGGACACCAGGAAATAGCATACTTAATAAATCTACTGGCGGCTTCTTATTTAAACTAAAACTGTACCTGGCGCTTGGTCGTGAGGAGTGGGAGGATGAACTGCAGCGAGGTGGCGTCGCAAGTTGTCGCTTCGCCCGAAGCGTCTGCTGCAGACGTGACAATCGTAATGGCGATCGTTGTGGGCAGATGCTACGTGGCGGGTCAGGTTTCTTGCAACCCCGAAACTGCGCCCGCAAACCTCACACAGATGAACAGCCATCTGCAACATCGGGTATCTGTACTCTCCATCCGTCACAAAGGCGCAGTTGCCCTCAACATTTCGATTGGAAAGTAAAAACAAAACAAAAGAAACTACTTTTATTTTGCTCAAACTTTTTAAAATAAAAAAGAGTGGTAGTGAATCTATTTTGCTTTTTAGGTTCGGCTTATTAATTTTAATCGTTATAAAACACGACTGTTTCAAGGTCATTACAATTCCACTCATCTCCATCTGAATGGAAACGACAAGACCCCGTGTACTGGGATATGTAAAAGATGAAATATTAATGTTAACTAATTAAGTTTTAGAGCATCGAAAACTAGTTGATGAAAAAGTAAATTACATGTTACTTACATTTTAAGATATCCAAAGACAAGACTCTGCACAGTCACACAAATACTCGCAGCGAAAACACCTAGCTCCTCACAGGACGAGTTGCCACTAGATACTGAAGTAGCTTGGGAAAGTAACGCACTTAAATAGACCGGTTGATGACGCCGTGGAATGTAAGCGGTAAACAGTTCCCGGAACCGCTGATGAGTAAACAGGCTGGGACAGTCACGTAGGCCCTGGCACGCGCCTCGACACGTGACATGCTCATACATAGCACTCCAGTCAGGAGGAGGCCTCATGCGACGCACTTGCCGGAACCTTCTAGAACGGAGGGGTCTTGAAGGCCGCTAATGAGTAAACAGGCTGGAACAGTCACGTAGGCCCTAGCACGCGCCTCGACACGTGACTCCACGGAGCCACTCGCAGTTTGGTTTAGTCAAGCCGGCATACAACGTGTAACGAAGTCACATCAAATTCGGTCGGCAAGCAGCCGAGATCCCATGAGGAAAACGCGGTTTTAAATTAATAGCGGCCTTGTTTAAATGTGGATCTATGGGGTTCTTACGTCATTCGCTTCCTTGGGGATAGGCCTACACTCTGGAAAAAGTCCCGTGGGAATCGGTGGATAAATAGGCTGGTTATTAATTTTCGAAAGTTTTTTCCTCATGTTCAAGGTCATCACGAAAAGTGCCGTTGGCGGCCGGGGGGGGGGCTGACGTCACCGGGGGGGGGGGGGGGGGCTCCTCACTTGCTCCTCACCGCGCCTTTGCTGGTTTTGAATCGGTCTTTGCCCCCTACTAACAATGTTGTACACAATATCTTTACTGGATAAACCAATCAATCTCTGACACAATGTTGTTATAAATATATTCTATAAGATGCAATTTTGCATAGTGGGAACAAGATTTCTCGTGCTTTTAGTTATCAAAAGGTGCTTATTTAATTCACTAATATACATTGTTACTTGCTTCTTCTAAAACATTTTGTTCTTAAACATTTAATATAAAGATGGTTTTATCTATTCTATATATATATATATATAAACATATAATATGCCCATATCCTCTTAAAATAACTTACTCTTTTTCTAACAGAAAGTAAAATAATTTATAGATATTTCACAGTAAATTATTTGTAAAAGTCTTTTTTTAAATAATCGTTTTTGTATTTAATTACAAAATATAAGTTCCTTACTAATTAACTTATAATGAATTCAAAGGATCTAAGATAAGTAAGTTAAATTACCAAATAAGTTACCAATAGTATTTGACAGCAGCATTACAGATATTTTTGAAAAACAAAACCTGCCTCAGAAAGTTCTCCCTGCAGAATTTTCATACGACTGACACATTGTGCCGAACAATTCAACCATCAAATAAAGCAATAACTAATATTGACACTGCAACAAAAGGAATCCTTCAAACTTGTGTAATGTATTGTTAGGAGTAGGGAGCCAAACATTTGTTTGTTTTGTTTCTTTCATTCGTTTTTTCCCCGCTAGTACAATTTTTTTATATTTTTCTGCGTTCTTATAATCAGTACAGTTTTATATTCAAAGACCATACAAATCAAGGAGAGCCTTATGAAATATCGTAGATATTGAGGATTTGTGATTTTTGAAATGTAAAGGCAATACTATTAAATTAAACTCGCGAAGAACTACTTGATCACCGTTGATATATTTTTTGACAATTCTTTGGAAGTTGTGACGGTCTAAAACCTATAATAGACCGTTATCACAGGCTCACTGTATAGCAATACTTCTAAATTTGACAGTTGAAGTACAGCTTATTTGTATTTATATATACAAACCAGATAAATGAAACCAGACCGATGGTCTCTAATGTGAAACCAGATAAATATTTAAAAATAAAACCTGTATCAATACAGGGTAAAACAAAGTTTGATTATTTTAAACCTTACTAAACCATCAATTTATATGCACACTCAATATCATATTTTAAAGGAACTAAAAGCCTGACATTTTAGTCTTTAGGCAACCAAATTTGATTAAACTTGGGATTGGATTAATAATGAAGGTTGCAATAAATTTACTACGGATTCTACAGAAACTTTGCAATTCGATTAAATGCAACGAACCAATATTCCTTGTTATTATCTTGTTACTAATTTTGTCATTATCAACTAACTAAGATTATCCCTTGTTTTTGGATTATGATCAAAATCCCGTGATTTGAATGTTATCAATTTGTTAGTACTCTTATGATACACTGAGTCTCGCCAGTGGGATAAATTTAAAATAAATATAACATAAAGAAATGTACGTATGTATTATGGAATGGGATTAGAAGTACAGTCAAATACTTCACGTTTTGGGAACTTTAAAATTTTGGTAGCTATGGCAAGAAATTGAATATTGAGGAACTTATTGAAAATAAACTGATAGTTTTAATGATAACAAAGCTTTTAAAGTTCAATTATTTTAATTACAGATTAATTTATAAATAATATATATTTAAAACAGTAAAACTGATAACTTAAATTCACGAAAATGTCTCCCTGGGTGCGAAAGATTGTTAGTTTACCGATTATTGCTGTTTCATAGCAATACAATCATTTTAATTAATGGATAAAGGAAAGATCAATTGTGAAAATTAATTTACCTTCAAGAGTTTGAAAACATTGTGTATTATATATAGTAACATTCCATATTTGAACTAATAAAGAATGTGAAAATCGTTAAAGGGCTTAGTTAAACGATACCTTATTATAAATTATCCATGCCTCTGTATTACGAGTTTCATGTAACTAGGAAAACCATATCATATCATCATATCAAAATGATTGGATTGGCTTAGTGAAAACATAACTGATTCCACAACACTTTGTTTGAAGTATGCATTAAACCACAATAGCAAGCTAAAATAATAGCAACGAATAGCGTTTACTAGGTCACTTTACTCGAGAACTGTTAACCTAGTTTAGCTGGTTAAACCTCTTTCTCGTATTCAATTAAAACTATCATCCTCTTTCCGAGATGCAATTTATTTACGGAAATAACTATAATGGGTGGGTATAGTATTATCTTTATAGAAACTGGTACGAAGGAAATAATTAAATAAATGAAATTTGTGGAATTATTTTCCTCTTTTAACTTTTTTTTAAAATTATAAACACACACATTTAACCATGTAGTCATCAGAAACACTATATTTTAGAAAATAAAAACATACAATTTTTGTATGTATATGGTTAAAGGTTTGTGATACTTTTAATCTGCCTGAAGTAAAACTACTGTTTCATTTACTATTTTAAATCTGTGAGTTTGAACCTTAAAACAGATGATCTTTGTTTTATGTTTACATTCTTATTGGTTCTCAGAGTTTTGTAAAATAAAGAGTGTGTTATCATAAAATGTCTCTCTTCTCAAACATGCATAAATAGTTTACTTATAAGTTATTTGTGACCACATCATTTCAATTTTAGTTATCTAACCTCTTTAATCACATATATACACGTGGAAAATATATGTATATGTACGTAACGCAGAGTATGTAAAGTAAATCTATTTGGATATAAATTCGTTTAATCTCAAATTCGTGTAATTCAGTTATTCTTTTTGACACTGTAAGTATAAATTAGCGTTGTAGACGTAACTAATTTAAAACTTGCTAGACTTTGCTGTTGATCACTCAAACGCTTTTGCTATTTATTGTTAATAAGGTCGTACTAAGTACATAGTTATTTACCAAATCTTTGAATTAAAGTAAAAATTAAATTTCCAAAGAGGCAAAAATAGCAGCTGGTAAAACTTAAAAGTAAAGTACAATATTTGTTGCAATTGTTGATCGCTAAATGTTATCGAAATAGTTTAACAGCTAAATCATATCGTTAAAAATAGTAAAATAAGCGTAATTTTGAAACCCATATCTCTATAGAGTGTTTAAAGAAAGCATTCACCATTTTAAAATACCAACCATTAAGTAAAAAGTGGTTAAATACAAATATATTGGTAAATATAGAAAATTTACATGTAAAGTAGTTATTTCAGAAATCAGCAATTTATCACTTAATCATGATTTGATCTTAATAATTGTTATCCCAACTTTTATAAAATAACTTTGCACAACCTTTATTGTATCTTTTACGTTTTAAAAATCTATGCTGTTCAATACATTAAGTTTTAAAAAGGGCCACTATTTTGAAATGGTAAAAAGTATAAACTTGTTATACCATACTGAAATAGGTCTTATTAGTTGTCATACTTGTACTAAGTTTGAAATGTTATCACTTAAAAGGACATAAAAATCGACAGTTGGAAGAGATCTCTTAATCTTTCCAGAAGGGGGTTTTCTATATTTTTGTTTTATCCCCGTAGTCAAGAAACACCCTGTAGGCTATATTATTTTAAATTTTACAGCCCTGTAGGCTGTTATTATTTTAGATTTTTTTTATAATAACACATATCTACATAAAAGTTTTGTTTTCAAAGGACATGTTAATAAAGAATAAACCTTATCTATATAGGTTTGACAATTTTAAAAAGAGGTAAGTTATAATATTTGTTGTAGTTATAAAACCAGATTTGATATGTTTCATTCGGCACACAAATTCCATCATAGTAAAATTTTAGTTGTATATAAGACTATATTAGTACAGTATCAGTACATTAAATACTACACAATTTCTAAATAACACAAGAATATCCTTAATAAAGTAGTATATTTTGTAATATGTCGGGGAGCAAGGCATTGTAGTGAGAGCACCCGAGCTCAGAGCGCGCTGTATCTTTGCCGGCGCCTCTTCATCAATCTTAGAATTGCTGCTTTACGTTCAAGAGTAATTTCAATACGGCTCCGACGAACTCGATTCATTTCTTCTCTTGTATATTTGAAATATATATTCAAACAAAGCTCTAAATTCGTAATGGTTTTCTTTTATGTATATAATACTAGGTAGAATTATTAGTACAGTATAACAATAATAACAATACTTTATTGAAATAACAACTACAAATGTTGTGTATCAATGTTGAAAAAAACAGAAATTTAGAAATATTTTGAACTACATAGTTATACTGATACAATTAATAAATAAATAATATAAATATTTGAAAAAATAAAAGAACAAGAATATAGTCTCAGAAATGTCAGAGCCTTTTATAATGTCTTTTGAATATTAATTTAAATCAGGTTTTATATGTATATTATTAATTAATTCATAATAAAGAATGGTTCATGTATTCAGAAACATGATAAAATGTGTTTTGTATTAAAAATTGTTTCAGTTCTTTTTTAAATTTATTTGAGTTATTTTCAAATTTTATACATTTAGGCAATTTATTTAAAAAGGTCATACCTGCTTGTAATGGAAGATTGGAAAAAATATTTAGTCGATGTTGTTGTGGCCGTGAGAGATTAGAATTTCTAGTATCATAAATGTGAATATCCTTTCCTAAAATTTGTTCACATTTAAATTTGGAATATAATATTGTTTGAAATATATAAAGACACGGCAAGGTTAAAATTTCAAAATCCCTAAAAGTAGTTTTGCAAGTCTCTCTGAAAGTTAAATTGCCAATTATTCGTATAGACTTTTTTGTAGGATGAAAAGTCTTTTAAATTCCTTTACGTTACAGCTACCCCAAAGCGTAATACCGTACGACAAATATGGATATATTAAACCATAATACGCTATCGGCAGCATATTTTTTTGGCAGTATTTTGATAATTCTCGCAAAACAAAAATGTTTGACGACACCTTTGAACATAGAATATTTAAATGGTCTGTCCAAGTAAGTCCTCTATCAATATAAAGTCCTAGAAACTTGGTACAGTCAACTTCTTCCAGAATTTGATTGGTACTAATTGTTATCTTTTCCTAAATTCCTGCAGAACTAAAATATAAAAGCTTACAGTTTGATAATTAATGGTTGTTACATAGTTACGCAAGTTGATTGGCTTTTTTACAACTTGTGATATAATACCATGATTAGGTGCTTTGTTATTGGGAGCTTCTAAAAGATTGATAACAATTTCCGACTTACAACTCTAAGTTTTATTAAAATGCAGATATTTGTTGCGGGACTAATTATTTTATATACTTGCGAAATGATAATACAAGGGTTACAATTAACAATAAATTGTTTATTTGTGCATGAAAAGAACTTAAACAAACAAACAAAAACAAAATACCCCTGTCACAGAAAACCTGCATACTCAGCGAATTTCCAATGGAGATATAAATGTCTCAAAACTACATTAAGCCACTTACCAAGTTTCATAAAAATATATAAACAAATAAGCGATATATACAATTTCAATTATTCTCTATAAGAATAACATTGGGGCTGAGTGCGTAGGTTTGCTGCATCAAGGAACACAAAAAATAGGTTTTCATACTAATATCAATATAACCCAACTAGGTGAAGTCATATACCAGTTTTGATTCTTTATGCTCATAATTAAGGCAGACATAGCATTTAATTATTGTAAAAAAAAATCATGGGGATGAGTATGCAGGTTTGCTGCTACGGGAGCCCTTGGAAAACAATTTGTTTTGAGCAAATATCAATATACCACAACCAAATGAAGCTGTATACCATATTTCGTCAGTATATTTTCATAAATAAGTGAGATATGAAATTTTTCTTTTCCCCCTTAAGAATAACATTAGACAACGTACTGTGTTTAGCACTTTCAATATCTCGGTAACCAATTGACGTAGAGGAATGATCAAAATACCAAATAATTGTGTGTTTTTTTAGTTAAATCCAATGGTATAATTTAAATTAAATTTTGACTAATTTAAAAATGATATGTAAAACATTAAGTAAAACATTTTTGTGGTACAAAACCCTCCCAAAATAACCCTTCGGATGAAGCGATCTGGCTAGTTTTCGAACTTAAAGTCATAAATGTTGCTTTACAAATTTAAACCAAATTTGATTAAAATCGGATCATTTTTACGAGAGTTATCGTGCTCACGACCCCCCCCCCCCACACACACACACATATATATATATATATATATATATATACAGTTTCGAACGAATGATGTTTTTGGGTCTGGGGACCTCAAAACGAAAAGTTATCATGGTTCCGGTCCTAGGTCTTACCATGCTGACTACGGTAATAGCTTCTTCTCTATAGGGGAAATTCCCTAAAACTATAAATCTTTGAGATAAGGGGGTAAATCTAGTGCGGGATCTTCATGGGTGTGTTTCGTGGGAGGGATAGTCATTATTGAACATATTTTTGAATGTTTACAAAACGCAATGCCATCTGGTTCCTGTTGTTACCAAACAAATAACGTTCTATAAATAATTTCATTAATTAAGAGTTTTGTGGAATAAAATTGATGTATATAGAAGACAGAAGTCTTGAGCTTTACCAAGTAATGATGGAAACACTGTGTATAAGTTTTTAACTTATTGTGTAATTTCTCTTATGATTAAAGGCCTTCCATTTTCTCACCTGAGAACAATTTATAAATACAAATCATGTTTAAAAATCCGGTAATAAAATGCACTTAAAGGTTGAAAGAGAGTTTTTGCTTTGATTTAAATACGTTTTACTTTTTTTATTCCCTTAATGCTATTTACACAAATAAATTACAATTTTCAGTCTTCTATCATTGTAAAAATGTTATAAGTTCAAATTAACTGATTATTCATTATGTACATTGTGTTAGATAATGAACCACACCTTTTTTGATCATATGTAACATATCCATACAAAACCTCAGCTCCTTTTCTCTTTAACCCGCCTGTTAACTGAGGCAGCCCTCATGAGACGACGGCGGTGCTGCGGTCTCTTAGAGCCAGCTGCTGCATCGGTGATAATCTCTTTAAAGTGTTAAGACAAAAAATGTTAATGCATTTACACAATGGGCGCTGGACAACAACTGAATTTTGACTTTATTATTTTGTTTGTTGGTGGGGCACTTTTTAATTTTTTACTTTAACTCTCTATTTGAGCTAAGCCATCGAGTTTCAGGAATTTGCATTCTTCAAATCTAAGCGTCAAATGCTGAAATTAATTTCCTAATAAAATCAAGGATATTAAATACAATATCCCATCAGTAATATATTTATCATCAGACGGTATTCAGGTTGATTTGTATTGAACATTTTACCCCAATGAACAAACTTTTAAACATTTTAAAGCATTTGAATTCAGTTTTTAAGAACCCGATTGTGGCTTTGAGCCACAAATATTTATTTGATTCGAATTTCACCCAAAAATAAAAGAACAAACAAAGTTTAAACTAAATCATTGAATACTTTTGGGAGGGTATTTTGCATGCAAGCGTAAATTTATTTCGGGAAAATATTTTCTAAATGCTTTTACATTCTAATGAATATTTTAGAATGAAATATGGCTTTGTTACAGTAATACCCTTACTTTTTTAACGGCAAATTTAACATTAGATTACATGCATTTTAAAACTGGCGTTTTAATATAGATTTTTAAAGAACAATTTTGAACCCTCTAAATTTATTTTATCAGTAAATGACAAATATTTTATTATATTTTTAATTTTGAAATTTTTGATGGGCTAATAAGAGCTAGTGTTATTATAGCATTAGTTAAACCTTTTTTAGATAAAATACTATTCATGCCAAAATAACACAAAACATCTTTAATTAAGAAGTACATATTGTAATATGTCGAGGAGCAAGGCATTGTAGTGAGAGCACCCGAGCTCAGAGCGCGCTGTATCTTCACCGGCGCCTCTTCATCAATCTTAGAATTGCTGCTTTAAGTTCAAGAGTAATTTCAATACGGCTCCGACGAACTCGATTCATTTCTTCTCTTGTACATTTGAAATATATTTTTTTAAAGCAGAACTCTACTTTAGTATTGGTTTTAATTTTGTAATACTAGGTAGAGAATAATGCATACATGTCGAATAGTACAGTATTGGTACTACTAGTTATTTGTTTCTAAATTCCTGTAGATCCAAAGGTCATCAACACATAGTTGGATAATTTCATTATAGTTTGTTACATTTTTACGTAAGTTTATTGGCTCTTTTACCATTTGTGAAATAATTCCATGATTACATGCTTTGTTATCGGGAGCTACTAAGAGATTGAAACAAAAAATAATTTCCGACATTTAGATGTAAGTGTTATTAATATGCAGATGTCTAGACATGTTATAAATTAATAATGAAAATACTTAAATGTAATTGCAATAAGTTTATGATTTCGTGTTTAGTTTCTCCTACGATTCCAATCCCCATATAGCAAATTACAATTCACAATTTTTCCTTCAAATTTCTTTTCAGCTGAAACAATGTTTAAATACATTTCATGTTAGAAACCCCGGTGTTATCGGGGTTGCACTTTAAGTTTGAAATAGTGGATACAATTTTTTTAAATATTTCTTTAACTTTTTAACTTGTACTTTTCACTCCCTTATTGCTATTTATTAAAATAAATTACAATTTTCAATCGTCAATAATTGTAACAGTTTTATAAGCATAAAATAGCTCATTATTCATTATGTACATTGTTTGGCATAATTATTCCCTGCTATAGCGCTTCTCTGTAACATGTTCATACAAAACCTCAGCTCTTTTTCTCATTAACCTGGCTGTAACTGGGGCAGTCCTTATGGGACAGCGGTGATGCGGTCTCTTTAGAACCAGCTGCTGCATTGGTCATAATCTAATTAAAGTATAAAGACAAATGGAAATTCGTTACATACTAAAAACTGGACAGTAACTGATGTTCGCCTTTCTTTTATTTTGTTCGTTTGTATGATTTTTTTTTAATTATTAATTTAACTCTATATTTAGGTTAAGCCAACGAGTTAGTGGAATTTTTCTATAAATATCAGTGACAAATGCTGAAATTAATGTAGTCGTAACTAAAAATACAAGAGTACAATATCCCATAAAGAACATTTATATAAAAAATAACTCAAAACAATTGACGTTCAACTAAATCCTAAATCCAGTGTATTTATTGAGTATTCGCGATTTGGATTGACCGCACTTTAAAATTTACTTCTGCGTATTAATAAAAAAGAAGTATAATAAAATACCTCTGATGTAATTGTATGCATACAAATATAGTATTGGTAGAGTGACTGTATTTTGTTTTCAATTAATTTGAACAATAACTATAACCATTGAATGACAAATTCAACAGAATCTCGAGCGTATCGGATACCACTAATTAAAGATGAACATTGTATTAAACGACTGAGTCAATAAGCTCAAAGACAAATATTGTAAAATCTACGTTCTTGATAATTTATTTTTTATTATAACGCATTGTACAAATATTTTATCCATAATCAAGTTTTGTTCTCTGAGAATCAAAACTAAAAGTATGCCTGAAAGCAAATGAAATTACAAAACATAATCATATTTAGATTTTTCCCGTTAAAGTTATACCGTAAAATAAATGTATTTACATTATACATACAGTTAAATTACAACAAAATATAATTTATCAAATAGATATTTTTAAATACAGCTTACGCAGTACTTTACATTATTTTCTATTTCTTGAGATTTAAAGTTATTTACATTTTTGTAACTCATTTTGTAGGCTAACTAATATACTGTTTTTACTTTCCTTTAAGCGAATTTGATTTTAAAACTTTTATAGGGACTGTTATTTGTTTTAAATTGTTGTTTTATTAAAATAATCAATTACAGATGATACAAAATGCTGCAGTATCCATTTTCCAACAGTCACTTTTAACGTTGCTCAGTACTGATCCCAAAAACTACCTCAGGCAGAGAATTTCAATTTATTTTGTTTTTAAATAAAGGGACTGTCATTCCTTTTGTGCAGTTTTTTGTATTGTTTCTTTGACATCAATATGTCCTTTCTTAACGTTCTTACTACAAAGTTCTATTAACGTACAAACCTTAAGCAGATAATCGCATGAGAACAACTGACCACGGGCCACTGACAGAGGTAATCTCTCTAGACGGTTGAATAATACATCAAAATGGCCTTACTGATGTTCTCTAATGGCTTACAACCAACCTTACAGTTAGCATAATGATGCATTACTTTTTCTCCGGTTTTAAAATGGCAGCTTAAACATAAATTTATTGAATGCTTTTGTTTTAATTATAAATCTCTAACTCTAAAAAACTCCAAATATACTGCATATAATAGTGAAAATGATACCATCATTGAATTAAATGATAATGTGAGTAAACCACACTTGGAGGGAAATTTTTCTAAATTAACAATAATTAAAACCAGTTAGTAGCTAATAATAGTGATTAGTTTTACTTTTTACTAAAGAGTGTCTTTAAAAAAAGTAAAATATTAAGAATGAAAAACACAAAATAGCGAATATTTTAGTTGATGTAAATATAATCATTTCATTGAAATATTTACAAACATAAAGAAATTACTATTTGGCCAAATTATTGATTCAAAAATGTTGTGAAATTTTAAATGTTATAGTTGAAGTAAAAATCAAGTATAAAGTTTATGTGACAAAATAAAAAAAATAAATACTTAACAAATTATAATATTTTAGTTAGTTATTTTTGCTTAAAAACTCAACAAAAGAAACCATTTTACTTAAAATTTATTTAAACTTTAAAAGCATTACATCCTACATTTAAGTTTGCATATAAAATAAAATAAAAATACTTTAAGTAATAATTGGTTTACATTTCAAATTGTTGGTTCTATTTCCATGTACCATAAAAATAACATTGTAGATTCTTCCGTGACTTGATATTTTTCTTTTATATTCTAATAAAAAGTTTAAAAAAATCAAGGCAGTACATTTCAAATACACTGTCATTTTGTAAAACACATATTGCAGTTTCTTTTCCACAATACAATGCCTTTGTAATACAACTCTTCATACTGTGTTTATACTTCATACTATGTCTAAGTTGACAAAAGTTTTCTTTTTTACTCCAATATTAATAAAACATCATCCTATTGTTTGAATGCATGCAATAAATCAAACGTTAAAAATAAATTCAGATTTAATATTATACATCCAACAAAAGTTTTTATATAATTAAGTCGTTTTCTATTCTCATGGTTCCTTGTTTAATAACTTCACACATACATTTGCAAACATATACATTTGCAAAATACACAAATTTCTCGACAGGCTGTACATTCTGCTGTGATATATCGCTTAGATTAGATATAGGTACATGACGAGGTCGTGTTACACCTCTAGTTCACTTGGGGATGCAGTTCAAAGGTTATGCTTCAAGAAGGGTTCAATTTAATCGAGACCCATTGATGAAACGTGTTCAAAACCACTTCAAAAGCGCCTCTTGCCACGGAGAACATATAATGGAGACTGGATGTGGTTGAGATAACAGACCAATATTAATGCTTTACGTGCCAGTGTTATGCTAATTCTCATTACAAATGTATTTGGTGGGTTATTCATTAAATTTAAGTAAAATAAATCAAAAATTGATCACGCATGTTTGTTTCTTAAACGTTAACTTGTTATTACATAAGCAATCATTATTCCAAAAAATCGTAAAATGTTTAAAATAATAAATTAAAGGTTGTATATAGTATTTGAACACACACACTCTAAGTTAGTATAAGTAAAAATTTCAACAGTTATTTTACTATATATTTAATTATACTGTAATTAGTCACTAAAATAAAATTATAAACTATAGGTTGTTTTCGATACAGTAAAATATATGTAAAGGAAAAACAAAGATTTATTTATAAGCAGTGCATTTATAAGTCAGTATATTTGACGAAAACTTTTATCTTGAAATAAGATAGTTAAAAGGTTAACGCTTAAAAACTCACGAAATAACACAATATTTAAGTGTATGCCTTATATTTTCCCAGATAATGGTGATAAAAGATAAAATTTCTAGGAATTATCTCGGTTTAAGAATTAAACTTATGGAAATCTTATTCAAGTGTGATTACGAAATTTTATTTTGACAAGTTATAATGGAATTAAAAACTATTCAACTTATCTTAGTATTTTGTCTCCTATTATATTAATTTTATTTTCCATTTATTTCATCAAATGTTATTCTGAGAGTAAAAGCTGACAGTACTAGTAAATAATATTTCAATTTTATTTGCCATTACAATTTAAAATGAATTCTCTTCAGTTTTGATGCAAATATTAAAAAATAAATCGAGAAAGACCAAGGATGTAAAACACTGCCACCGTATTAAACCTC
The DNA here is from genome assembly GCA_963675035.1 of Allygus modestus. Taxonomy (NCBI): domain Eukaryota; kingdom Metazoa; phylum Arthropoda; class Insecta; order Hemiptera; family Cicadellidae; genus Allygus; species Allygus modestus. The sequence continues at coordinate 149,197,468 of OY776115.1, read as the reverse complement.
ACAGTTTCAAAGTTAGCCCTCGAATATAAAATTATCGGAGGATTATGAAATCCTCTTTTGAGTGAATAAGGTCTTATGGAATTGAACACTCAAGATTGAATCTGAGGGATATCTTGGAATCCAAGTGATATCGGACTTTTACAACAACAACAATCCTAGTGTTGGTTGTGTTAAAGGAAAAAGGTAAAAAGAGGCTGTTTTTAAAAGAAAACAATTGAAATATAATATTATTATTAATGTAAAATTATCTTAAACATCCTAGTTTTAAATCAATATCACACGTTATGATAAGTGGATTGTATAAAATTATGAAAACTGTCCTCTATGTCACTCTATGGGAGATATATTTTTAGTTATTAATCTTAATTAAGACAAAAAGTAAATAGGTGCAATAAAGTTACATATATTGTTGTCTTTCAAGGGAAATTCTAAATCACGAGCTCCCAAAATTACTTAAAAGTAATGTCGAGTGATTTACTGATTTAAAGAAAGTGTTATTGGGATTTCCCAGTTCACTCAAAGCCTCAAAACGAAAACAATAATCAACACCAGCTATGTAGGCAAAGCCATATTCCAGGCCCTACCATTAACCTTCCTAGCCATTTGAGGATGCATTATTGTTAGTTTCACACATAATCAAATTAGAATTATGCATCCTCAAATGGCTGCATGGATTTTATTAAGAATAAAATTGTTGACGATTTGCATTACTCATTGATCAGAATATTTGTGAAGAAACACAGAAAAACTAAGAAGCTGTGGAGTGGTTTATGCAGCGCAAACATGCAAGCAACCAAAACCGCAACATTCACGGTGGGACAACCATATAAAGTGTATTTCTTGTGTTATATATATATTTGCGTTATGTGTAAGAAATGTTACGTTGAATATTTTCCTAATTTAATATGCAGCACTGACAAAATTATTTACAAAATAACTTAAATTAACATCTTTCTAGTTAAATCTTTAACTTTATTTTTAGATTTACAATTCGTTTGTTTAAAATTGTATTTTAATTACTAACTTACGCTACTAGTTAACGTCCAAGTTTGAAGGACTAAAAAGTAACTATCAGTGGACTTTTTTATATAAGTAATTTGAAAAATTTAAAGTTATTGCAACTGAAAAGACTCAACAAGAAATAGTGAGAGTAATCTCAATTAATTTGCAAGCTATTTTACTTAAAATCAAATTAAGATTGTTTAAAACATATTTAAAGTGGTAATGATAATACGAATTTAAAATCTACAAAGGAATACAAAATAGTGTTACAGCATAATCCTCCCCTCAATGTACTGCTTTAAATTTATTCGATCAGTATTGATTTATTACATACTGCCAATTAATATCACGAGGATATTGTTTATAAGCAACTGTTACAGTAATCGAACGTAATATTATAAGTGTTTAGCGATATAAACGTTGCACTTGTCTCAGAGGGATATTGTTTATAAGCAACTATTACAGTAATCGAACGTAATATTACAAGTGTTTAGCGATATAAACGTTGCACTTGTCTCAGAGGGATATTGTTTATAAGCAACTATTACAGTAATCGAACGTAATATTATAAGTGTTTAGCGATATAAACGTTGCACTTGTCTCAGAGGGATATTGTTTATAAGCAACTATTACAGTAATCGAACGTAATATTACAAGTGTTTAGCGATATAAACGTTGCACTTGTCTCAGAGGGATATTGTTTATAAGCAACTATTACAGTAATCGAACGTAATATTACAAGTGTTTAGCGATATAAACGTTGCACTTGTCTCAGAGGGATATTGTTTATAAGCAACTGTTACAGTAATCGAACGTAATATTTTAAGTGTTTAGCGATATAAACGTTGCACTTGTCTCAGAGGGATATTGTTTATAAGCAACTATTACAGTAATCGAACGTAATATTATAAGTGTTTAGCGATATAAACGTTGCACTTGTCTCAGAGGGATATTGTTTATAAGCAACTATTACAGTAATCAAACGTAATATTACAAGTGTTTAGCGATATAAACGTTGCACTTGTCTCAGAGGGATATTGTTTATAAGCAACTATTACAGTAATCAAACGTAATATTACAAGTGTTTAGCGATATAAACGTTGCACTTGTCTCAGAGGGATATTGTTTATAAGCAACTGTTACAGTAATCGAACGTAATATTTTAAGTGTTTAGCGATATAAACGTTGCACTTGTCTCAGAGGGATATTGTTTATAAGCAACTGTTACAGTAATCGAACGTAATATTATAAGTGTTTAGCGATATAAACGTTGCACTTGTCTCAGAGGGATATTGTTTATAAGCAACTATTACAGTAATCGAACGTAATATTACAAGTGTTTAGCGATATAAACGTTGCACTTGTCTCAGAGGGATATTGTTTATAAGCAACTGTTACAGTAATCGAACGTAATATTTTAAGTGTTTAGCGATATAAACGTTGCACTTGTCTCAGAGGGATATTGTTTATAAGCAACTGTTACAGTAATCGAACGTAATATTATAAGTGTTTAGCGATATAAACGTTGCACTTGTCTCAGAGGGATATTGTTTATAAGCAACTATTACAGTAATCGAACGTAATATTATAAGTGTTTAGCGATATAAACGTTGCACTTGTCTCAGAGGGATATTGTTTATAAGCAACTATTACAGTAAACGAACGTAATATTATAAGTGTTTAGCGATATAAACGTTGCACTTGTCTCAGAGGGATATTGTTTATAAGCAACTATTACAGTAATCGAACGTAATATTATAAGTGTTTAGCGATATAAACGTTGCACTTGTCTCAGAGGGATATTGTTTATAAGCAACTGTTACAGTAATCGAACGTAATATTTTAAGTGTTTAGCGATATAAACGTTGCACTTGTCTCAGAGGGATATTGTTTATAAGCAACTATTACAGTAATCGAACGTAATATTATAAGTGTTTAGCGATATAAACGTTGCACTTGTCTCAGAGGGATATTCAGACCGGTCTATACAAGTTTGTATTTCGACATTTGGTACAGCAACATGACGATGTCATAGTAACTGGGTAGTCCTATTCATTACGACTAGCTTACCGACCATCCTGGCCCTTCCCTGTTTGTAGAAAGCAGAGGATGGCCAAAGGTACCGAGCTGACGAGCATTACATTTCCATCGTGGAACAGGTAACTAGTGGCCCTACTGTGGTTATCTTCTGAATATCTAACAATGTTGTACACAATATCTTTACTGGATAAACCAATTGAACTCTGATACAATGTTGTTATAAATATATTCTATAAGATGCAATTTTGCATAGTAAGAACAAGATTTCTCGTGCCTAAGTAATCAAAAGATGCTTTATTAATACATTAATTAACATTGTTACTTGCTTCTTCTAAAATATTGGGTTCTTATACATTTAATATGAAGGTGACTTTATGTATTATATAAATGTAAACATATAAAATATCCCAATCATCATAAGAAATAACTAACTTATTTTCTTACAGAAAGTTAAATAACTTCTAGATTTTTTAAAGTAAATTATTTGTCAAAAAATATTTTTAAATGAAACTATGTGTACTTATTAATCAAATATAAGTTCCTTACTAATTAACTTATAAGGAGTTCAAAGGATCTAAGATAAGTAAGTTAAATTACCAAATAAGTATTTTATCAATAGTATTTGAAAGCAGCATTACATATATTTTTGAAAAACAAAACCTGCCCCAGAAAGTTCTCCCTGCAGACTTTTCATACGACTGACACATTGTGCCGAACAATTCAACCATCAAATAAAGCAATAACAAATATTGACACTGCAACAAAAGGAATCCTTCAAACTTGTGTAATGTATTGTGGGGAGTAGGAAGCTAAACATTTGTTTGTATTGTGTCTTTCATTCTTTTTTTCCGTTAGTAGAATTGTAGAATTGTCTTATATTTTTCTGCATTCTCGCTGCAGTGCAGTTTTATATTTAAGTACAATATACAAATAAGGGGGAGTCTTAAGAAACATCGTACATCTTGAGCAATTGCTATGTATTTAATTTAAAGACATTACTAGTAAATTAAATTCATGAAGTGCTACTTGAACATCGTTGATATATTTGTTTACAAAGCTTTGAAAGTTGTGACAGTCAAAAATGTTTTAGACTATTATCATAGGCTCATAATTATTGTGTAACACTATTTCTAAATTAGAAAGTTGAAGAATAACTCATTTGTATTTATCTCTCTATATTTAATAAATGTAAAACCAGGTAAACATTTGAAAATAAAACCTTAACCAACACAGGGAAAAACAATGTTTGATTATTATAAACCTTACTAAACCATCAGTTTATATACACACTCATTAAAATTGTTTAAAGGAATCCTAATATTTTAGTCCTTATGCAAACAAATTTGATTAAACTTTATATTGGATTAAAAAAGAGGATTAAATTAAATTGACTAAAGATTCTACAGAAACTTGGCAATTCGAATAAATGCAACGCACAATATTCCTTGTTATTATAGTGTTTTAGTGAATTTCCCCTATAGGGAAGAAGCTATTATCGTAGTCGGCATGGTAAGACCTAGGCCCGGGACCATGATAACTTTTCGTTTTGAGGTCCCCAGACCCCAAAAACACCATTCGTTCGAAACTTTATATATATATATATATGTATATATGTGTGTGTGTGTGTGTGTGTGTGTGTGTGTGTGTGTGTGTGTGTGTGTGTGTGTGTGTGTGTGTGTGTGTGTGTGTGTGTGTGTGTGTGTGTGTGTCCGTGGGTGCAATAACTCTCGTAAAAAAGGTCCAATTTTGATGAAATTTGGTACAAACGTGTAAAGCAGCATTTATGACTTTAAATTCAAACAACCAGACAGATCGACCTATCCGAAGGGGTATTTTGGGGGGTTTTGAATCCCAAAAATGGTGTTTTGAGTTTTTATATATAATGTTTGAAAAAGTAAAGCTTTATTTTTTTTCATTGGATTCAGCTTAAAAGACGCACAATTTGGTATTTAAATAATCGCTCTACGTTAATTGGTTACTGAGATATTGAAAGTGCTCAACACAGTACGTTGTCCAATGTTATTCTTAAGGATGATAAGAAAAATTGTATATCTCGCTTATTTATCACCTTATCCTGACAAAACTTGGTATATTGCTTCATTTTATTGTGGTCTATTTATATTTGCATAAAAACCCATTTTTTGGCCGATGGATCTCGTAGCAGCAAACCTGCATACTCACCCCCATGTTATTCTTATGGAGAATAAGTAACGTGTTATCTCCTTTAATTATGAACATAAATTAATAGAACTTGGTATGTGGCTTTACCTAGTTGAGTTATATTTATATTTGAATAAAACCCCATTTTTAGTGATCCTTATCTCAGCAAACCTGCATACTCAGCCACCATGTTATTTTTATGGAGAATAATTAAAATGTCATAAATCGTTTATTTATAAATGTATATTGATGAAACTTGGTATATGGCTTTATGTGGTATTAAAATAAATTTATATGCATTTGAAATTCGCTGAGTATGGAGGTTTGCTGCTACGGGGTATTTAATTTTGTCATTATCGACTAAGATTATCCCTCGTTTATGGATTACGATAAAAATTCCGTGAAGGTTAACAATTTGTTGATACCCTTATGATACACTGAATTACACTAATGTGATAAATTTGAAATACAACATAAAATATGTAGTGAAACATGTTGAAAACCCCAAAATCCAGATTTGTGTTCGAAGATCTTTAAAATTAGTATTGCCTTTGTGTTTGTAATAAGAGGTTTGGTGGTAGTACATCAAAATACAATTCAAGTGACGAAATACTGTTTATTATTTAAACAATCATCAAATACGTAATTTACAGAATATCCATTGAGTCAGGCCTATTTTGTTCAGAATGACAACCAGAAGGGTTTAACCAAATGAAAGTTTACAATTGACAAGACAAAATACCCTTTTCTTTCAAAACAATTCATCTAGCATGCACTTCATTAAATAACTAAACTCTCACAGAAGTGTTCCGGTATGGGACAGTGCATCCCAGTGTGGGACAGTCCACCCTAGTACGGGACAGAGGTGTCCCGGTGTGGGACAGTCCACCCCAGTGCGGGACAGAGGTGTCCCAGAACATTTAGTATGAGTTAAACAGCACTTAACCTACAATAATATTTTAACAACAATTTACAATATGACATCATTACATTTTACAACCATATACTTAATTGACACCTAACCTTAAACAAATACTAAAGCAGAATGCCAGTTAAAATACATAAACTAAACAAACAATTGAACAACAATGGTTGACAGGTAACATTGTAATGCAAAAGTAGCCCATATAGTATTAATAAAACCAAAGTTAAATTATGCCAGTCTCTCTTATCACAGCTCGCAGCAGGTAGGATGAATCTACAAAAATATTTAAATCCAACTTTTAAGTTTACCAGTTTGATTTGAAAGTTTACTGGACCCAGAAGGTAATTAATAAATGGTTTGGCCAAATATGTAGTTGAGAGAGTGTTGAAGTTTTGAACACAAGGACTGATTCACAGGAAAAATCCAACTGTAGGCTGAATGAAGTTAAACTGTAAATTGATTGAAGCTTTGCAGTAGGTTTTTTTCTAGAAGAATAATATGAAGTTGATAGCACCTGATTACAGCAGATGTGTGAAGTGAAGTTCCACAGTTTTCCCAAGGGGAGACCGAAGGCAGTAGTTAGGTTCGGTTGTTTCAGGAGGCATGCTGTGTCCAACCGGACTGCCACGAGCCGTGCCGCCATGTAACTGTCCCTTGGAGTGCGTAGGCCAGTCTACATGATCAGAAATAGATGGAGCCTACATGGTTGCTGCGGGTCTAGGCCAGGAGCCCTGGCACTGTGGTGTCTGAAACTAAAACGCCATGCTGGTGGTGATAATTAATGTAACAAAACTTGTGTATAAACTTTTCATCATGACTAACTTAACAGAGCAGCACAGAAACGCGATGTAGATGTAGTGAAGGTTGGTTTCCGACTGACGCTGTGTCGGTACGAATAGTCGTTGGCCGGTACTCGAAGGGGCGGGGGAATGGAACATTCCAACTGCTTCTCGACAGAACTTTTCCATCCGGCCTCTTCGTAGAAACAGACTTTGGTAATCAGTGCAGCCAACACAAAATTTAAGCCGAAAAAACTGACTCGGCTCAGTTGGTACTGTGGATCGGGATTAGAACAGTTTAATGCTTCACATTTTGGGAACTTTGAATTTTTTGTAGATATGGCAATAACTCAGATCTTAAGAACATAGCCTTATTGGAAATAAACTGATAGTTTTGATGAAATCAATGATGTTAAAGTGTACTTTTAATTTCAGATAAATTTATAAATAATCTATATATTTAATTCCGCAAGCGAATCGGTCCCCACGAAATATCTCATGCTACGAAGAAGTTAAGTTAGGTTATGACGATTCTTTTAAAGTTAGGTTATGACGATTCTTTTAAAGCTTGAGGACCAAGGACAGTGAAATTATCAGAAATGAAAAAAATATGTAGGCTTCGGCCAACTAGACTTCAAGGTCCAATGATTTTCTTATGGAAATATCCCTACTGTGTTTTTATTAATAAACGAAGAACTATTGATCTGCTGTGATTATCCACCTACACACAAACCATATGTTAGGTTCTATAGCCGCTGTAAGCCGCTAGTCTATATTTAAAACAATACAAATTTTAACTTCAATTCATCAAAATGACTCACTGGGTGTGTAAGATTGTCAGTTTACTTATGATTGCAATTTCATAGCAATAAAAATTATTTAATGGATAAAGGAAACTTCAATTGTGAGAATGAATATACTTTCAAGAGTTGGAATAGATCGTGTACTATTTGTTGTCACTTTCCATAAACCAACTAATCAAGAATATGGTCATCTTTAAAACTCTTATATAACTGAAAAGTTAGCACAAATTATCAATGCTTCAATATTAGATATGAATGTAACTAGCTAAATGACAATGATAGCATTGACTTAGTCAGACCATAATTCCTTAAACAACACTTTGTTTTAAGTATGCATTAAACCACAATAGTAAGCTAAAATAATAGCAACGAATAATGTTTTCTAGGTCACGTTGCTTGACAACTGCTAACCTAGATTAACCGCCTGGACTTCTTGCTTGTATTCAATTAAAACAAACATGGTAGGCCTTTGTATAAGAGACGCAACGCTGAGATAATTATAATAGGTTGTATGTTATTATCTTCTTAGAAACTTTAAAAAATTAATTAAATAAACAAAATTAATTAGAAGTGTAATTATTGTTTTCTTTTTCAACAAGTATCCATATAAACATTTCGTGTTCAAAGAAGGTTTTGATAAAGAGTACACCTTACTTAACCGTACTAAGTTTGTTAATGTAAGTTATCTTTTAAACATCCAAGTTATATCGTTTTAAAAGAGTTTTAGATATAATATAGTTTAATATGGTCATATTGGTATAAAACCAAATATAATATATTTCAAACTACACAAAAACTCCATCATAGTAAAATATTAGTTGTATATTTTCTATATTAGTATAGTAGTAGTAAAATATTTTTATATTGAATACTTCACAATGTCTAAATAACACAAAGACATCTTTAATAAAGAAGTATATTTTGTAATACGTCAGAGAGCAAGGCATTGTAGTGAGAGCACCCGAGCTCAGAGCGCGCTGTATCTTCGCCGGCGCCTCTTCATCAATCTTAGAATTGCTGCTTTACGTTCAAGAGTAATTTCAATACGGCTCCGACGAACTCGATTCATATTCTTCTCCTGTACATTTGCAATATATTTTTAAAATAAAGCTCTACATTCGTAATGGTTTTCTTTTATGTATATAATACTAGGTAGAATCATGCATACATGACAAATATTACAATATTGGTACTTTTTATTTTTTTCTAAATTTCTTTAGAACCAAAATTCATCAACGTAATTAGGTTTGATAATTCATGGTTGTTATATTGTTACTTGGGTTTATTGACTCTTTTACCATTTGTGAAATAATACCATGGTTACTTTAGTATTGAGAGCTACCAAGAAATTTAAAAAATAATAATTTCTGACTTTTATTAGCTTCACCAAACAAAAATGAAAACACTGTAATTTAACTTCAATAAGTTTATAATTTCGTGAGTAATTTCTCCGACGATTCCAATTCCAATTCCAATTTTCCAATTGGCCTTACAATTTTTTCAGAACACTTTTTAAATATTAATCATGTTTGAAACCCCGGCAATAAAATGCACATAACGGTTGAAAGAGACACGGTTTTATCGTGTTTTAGATAGTTTTACTTTTTACCATGCGCTTTTTATTCCCTCATTCTATTTATTAATATAAATAAAAATTTTCAGTCAACATTAAATTTTCATCAAGGACAAATTAGCTCATTATTCATTACATACATTGTGTGAATAATGAACGACTGCTATTGTGCTTATCTATACATGTTCATACAAAACCTCGGCTCCTTTTATCATTAACCCGCCTGTTAACTGGGGCAGCCCTCATGAGACGACGGCGCGCGGCGATGCTGATGTTTATTTAGAACCAGCTGCAGCATCGGTGAAAATCTCATTAAAGTATGAAGACAAATGTTAATGTATTTCAATACTGAGGACTGGAAAACAACTTAAGTTTCCTGTACTTTGTTAGTTGGTATGACCCTTTTGCAATTAAAAATTTAACTGTATATTTGGGTTAAGCCAACGAGTTTCAGGAATTTGTGTTCTCAAAATAAAAGGGACAAATGCTGAAATTAGTATAAATTAAATAAATAAAATGGTCATTTTTTTAGAGCGTTTTTCATGAACATAACATGGTTTTCAAAACAACTCAAGTCACATAAAATTGTAAACACAAAGCTATTTTTAATCGTAACTAGAAATACAAGAATATTAAATACAATACCCCGTAAAGATTATCGGTATAACAAATAAAAATCGTTCAACTAAATTTTAATTTATTAAATATTTGTAAGTTTTGTTCGAGATAAACTACTTGTGGCATCAAATTTATTCTCACAGATTTTTTTGCTCTATGAGATAAACTATAAATCAACAATATTGGATAATTCGTTTAGGTAGGACGGGATTTTAATATTAACCGAGGTCTTATGGAAGAAGCAGGTTGGAACAAGAAACTGAAGTAGCCTCTTAAATTTCAGTTTGAGCCTTTAATTCAACACAACAAGTTTATTTTCTATACAACAATGTTTAAGAACATTGTAATAAAAAAATGTTCACACAATGATGTAAACAAAGTACATACGTTTCATTACTTTAATTAGTTTTAATTTTAGCTATGGACAAGGCTTACGATAAATGTATTTAGTCATTCACTTGTAACATATATTAGTCATATAATATTTTGATAGCGAGTTTTAACTTTTTTTATAATGTACGACCCTTTTTCTTTGATTCATGAACACATTCAGAACGTTTGAAAATACTTTACGTAGTAATAACTATTTATCAACAATATATAGTACTATCATCCAAGGCTACACTTTTAATTTTACTCCGGCATAGTTATTAAAATAGGTATAATAAAAGGTTTTGGATTTAAATGAATGTATAAAAATATAGTATTGGGTGAGTGACTGTAGTTTGTTTTCAATTAGTTGGAACAAGAAATATATCCATTAAATGAATATGACGGAATAATTCAACGGGGTCTCGAGCGTATCAGATACCACTAATTGAAGATAAACATTGTATTAAACGACTGAGTCGTTAAGCTCCAAGATAAATATTTAATAATCTACTTGCTTGATAATTCTTTTATCACAACGTATTGTAAACTTATATCTATCCAGAATCTAGTTGTTACTTGAGAATCGACACAAAAAGTATGCCAATCCTGGAAAAACGTGTTGAATCAAATGCAACTACAAAACCTAAACATATTTTAATTTGTTTCTGTTAAATGAAGTCACGCCGTGAAATTAACATACATATTATCCATGGTGGATACATTACAACAAAAAACAATTCATCGAATGTATATTTTTGAATACAGTTTATTCAGTACTTTACAATACTTTCTTTTTACTAAGATCTAAAGTTATTTAAATTTGTATAACTAATTTTGTAGACTAACTAATATACTGTTTTTATTTTCTTTCAAGCGAATGCAGTTTTAAAACTTGTATAGGGAACGTTTTGGTTTGAGTTTTAAATTGCCTTTTACTTCCAATAATCATTATTACAGGTAATACAAAATGCAGCAAGATCAATTTTCAAGCAGTCACGTTTGCATTTTGCTCAGGACCAATCCCTAGGACCATCTCAGACGTAGAATGTCAATTTATTTAAATCTAAAATAGTTATTGGGCATTTATTTATATTATTCTTTTTAAATCTACATGCAATTTCTTTACGTTCTTACCACAAAGTTCTAGTAAAGTGTAAACCTAAAGCAGATAATTGCATGAGAACAATTGACCACGGGCCACTGACAGGAGTAATCTCTCTAGACGGTTGAATAATACATCAAAATGGACTTACTGATGTTCTCTAATGGCTTACAACCAGCTTTACAATTTGCATAATGATGCATTACTTTCCCTACGGTTTTAAAAAGTAGGTTAAACATAAATTTATAGAATGCTTTGGTTCTTATCATAAATCCCAAACCTAAGAAAATCTAAATCTACTCTTTATAGTTGTGGAAATGTTTCTATCATTAAATTAAATGTTTAGATTGTTTATTTATTTATTTAATGTCAGTACATCACACTTTGAAAGGACATTTTTTTATATTATCAATATTTAAAACTAGTTAATAGCTAATTATACTGATAATTTTTTACTTTTTACTGATAAGTGGCTTCAAAAATAAGTTAAATATTAAGAATGAAAAAAACTAAAATAGCGAATATTTACGTTGATACAAATATAATTATTTAATATGCTATTTACAATTACTGTCTGGGCAGATTATTGATGCTAGAAATTGGTGTCACTTTAAATGTTACTTCAATAAAGTATAAACTATTATTTTATGCAAAAAAATACTGATTATATGATTTCAGTTAATTATTATTGCTGCAAAAAACTCACCAAAAGTAGGTATTTTACTCAATAGTCAAATATATTGAAAATTTTAAAGTATTATATACTACATTTAATTTCATATATCAAATAAAAACCATCTATTTAAATCATAACAAGTTTAAATTTTAAATATACAAATTGGTGGTTCCATTGCCATGTACCTCAAAAATAAAATCCGGTAAAACTACATTCTTCTGTCACTTGATTTTGTTTGTTTTATCTTCAGATAAAAAAATGAAGGCAGTATATTTCAAATACACTGTTATTGTTTAAAACACATATTGGAGTTTTGTTGCCACAAGACAATACCTTTTGTATTTAAAACTCTTCAAACTATGCTTACAGTTCACATAGTTCATACTATATGACTACGTCGACGAAACGTTTCTAAACTGTAATATTAGTCAAACATCATCTGTAAAAATACAACAAATCAATTGTTAAAAATAAATTCAGATTTAAGATTATACACAACAGTTGCAAACGTTATAAACAATGGAGTCGTTTTCTCTTCTTATAGTTGCTATTTAATAAGAAATATAATTTTTAATATATTAACAATTAATAAAACAACTCATTTAGTTGTGATCCATAAATTTACTTTAATGTTTGTTTAACATAGTTTTTTTCTGACCAAGTAGTCGGTGAACTAATGTGTAAATCTAGACAAGTTGATTTGGAGGATGTAAATTAAATTATTAGACATAGATCTGAGGCATTTATTAATTGGTTATTGCAATCTTATAAATTGAATCAAAAAGTTAAATATCAGTAACTAAAAAACTAAATAACTAAAAAACAATTATGTTTGTTCAAGATCTAATTCTAGCTGTAGGAAACATGCGATATATGCGAAACATGCGATAAAAATAAATAAATATTTTATTATTTTATATATGAATTCATAGACTACACCTATATGCGAATTTCTGTCGTGTAGCTATTTTGTTACGCTGTACGCTATGTTACAAGCATATACACATTTCAACAATGCATTGATTGAACGGTATTATCTAGCAGGTAAAAATCTAGTTTGTGGCAACACATGCGGCATTTAGAGATATGTAAACAGTTTTAAAACAACAAATTCATAACGTTTATTTTAAGTCACAATATATATTATACATTTCCAAACTACACAAGGTTCTTGACGTACTGTACATTCTGCTATGATATACAGCTTAGATTATATATTGGTACATGACGATATTGTGTTATACCTCTAGTTCACTTGGGGATGCAGTTCAAAGGTTATGCTTCACGAAGGATTCAATTTGATCGAGACCCATTGATGAAACGTGTTCAAAACCACTTCAAAAGCACATCGTTCCATGGAGAACATATAATGAAAACTGGAATTCAGTTTTGATAACAGACCGATATGAATGCTTTACGTTCCAGTGTTATGATGATCTACATTTAAAAAATGTATTCGGTAAAATATTAGTAAAAAAATTACAAACTGTTTACACATGTTTTTTGTTATTTGTTAGATTTTTAATACAGAAACAATCATTATTTAAAAAATCTTAAAATGTCGAAAATAAAAAATTACAGATTATGTAGAGTTTGAACATATACAACAATGCGTTAGTAGAAGTATACATTTCATAGCATTGATAAAATATCTTTGCGTTACGAGTAAGTTCTGAGTTTACAGTAATCTTTTTTTGCATTAAAGAGAAAAGAGAACAAAAACAAGTGCGTAATAATGTTACCAAATTATCTCTTTACAGTACATTTTCTGCGATTTGTTTTCATTAAAAGAACTTGATCAATAGTTATTTACTACATATTTAATTAAATATTAGTTCATTATAGAAGTAATATTACATAACTAACTATAATCATACCATAAATTATCCATAAATTAAGACTGAACAAGACTTGTCATTAAAATAAACTAATAAACTATAATTTGTTTCCGATAAAGTACAATATATTAAAGGAATAATAAAGATTTATTTAAAAGCAGTGTATTTATAATTCAGTTTATTTGACAACAAAATTATATTGAAATACAATAAAATAGCTAAAAATTTAACGATTAAAAACTTACGTAATAACACAATATTTAAGTTCCGTTTTACATTTTCCCAGATAATGGTGATAAAAGGTAAAATTTTTATAAACTATCCCGGTTTAACAATTGAACTTATGTAAATCTTATCCATGTGTGATTACGAAATGTTTTAAAAAATTATAATGGGATTAAAAACTATTCATCTTACCTTAGAATTTTGTCTCGTATCATATTAATTTTATTTCCCAAATATAATTATATTGATATTAAAAATATTATTTATTATAATATTTCAACTTTATATTTGATACAAAACACATGTGACTTAAATATATGCTACAAAATATTGTTTTAGCTGTATACATAAAACAAGTTTATTTTTTATTGTTTTAAGAATTTGGTAAAAGTTTGTATACCCAATTAAATAACAGATGAATTTAAATAACGCTAAAATTGGGTGTATTCATATATAAATTAAAATAAGTGGTAGAATTTAACAGGACATCGGTAAAACCCTCCAATGCGATCAAACGGTTTAGTCGAACTTTAGTTAAAAATTGCAGGTTTATATTTTAATTACTCAAATAATGAGAATAAAATATCATTTATAATCAGAAACATTTAATAACTTATTTATTGCCTATGTTACATCGGAGTCCCTATTGTCTTTATTTTATTGTTAACGGTTAAAAAATAACAATTAATAAAGAATAATTATTGTAAAGTATTTACTTATGCTATAGTAAAACAGGAAAAATTTCAATACATAATATAATATTTTATATTTGTGTTCATATTGAAAATATCGCACGTATGTGCATTTATTTCGTGTAGATATTAATTTTCCACCAACGAGTTTAAATAGATATAAAAAGTGGTTTGTAACACTAACTGTACATGTATTTCAATCGTTAAGCAGCCGTTTTGTTTCGTACCAGTATGGGCCGCTTTTATAGCAAACATAAAAGAATCAGTTAAATATTCAGACATAAAACGAAAGTAACATGGTCCTTTAAACAGTTGTATTTTATATATGGCATATGATATATGACACATTGATATATGACTGGTATTGCGATATAAAGTACTGGACAATTATATAATTGTTTTAAGGTTTTTTTAATTGAAATTACAATATTTGTTAATTAATCTCACTGAAAAAGAAAGGAATTTGCACAAATTCTTTAGATTGTATGAGTGAAAATCTAGGAACAAATTATTTTTTATTATTAAGGAACTGAAATTAGTAGTAGCAAGTGCCAAATGAAAAAACAAATATTACAGTTTTTTTTCAAATATTTGAATATTACTAATACAAATTCCGAAAAAAATAACAGTTTTTTTCAAATATATGAATATTACTAATAAAAATTCCTTAGTTACGAAAAAAATAACACACCCTGGATAATTATTATTACTATTTTATTTGAGTGGTTAATATTGTTTTATAAAATTGATTTATATAGACTTTTTTAAAAATAAATAGCAAATAAAACAAATATCTTCCTGAGTGGAAATAATTGTTGCATTTGCAAGACGTATTAAATGGCTTTTTATTCAATAATGACGCTTGATTTTATTTTAAATTAATAATCACTGCAAAAACAAGAATACATAATATAACGTTATCTAATATTGCTGCTTAACATGAAATTGTTGTCTTTGATATTTATTTATCACGGCTCAGTTCTCGGAGAGAAGTTCAGTTAATATTGTAGAGGATCTTTGCTCTTGTCTCATTTTTGATTCCCCTCCAAGTCTCTACCATCAGATCGTTAGTGTTCTCTTGAGTAAGGTTATCTTAGTTCTTGGCAGTTACAATGCACGAAGAATTTTGGCACTGCAACTTCTACTTTTATCTTTGTTTATGTATTTTAAATCAATTCAAGTTTTCACTTTATGTCTTTAGTACGTGAATCACCTACTCGAAGACGTACTCGATGTAACATGTGATGTGTGTTTCAAATAAAATATCGCACTCAAACATTTTTTTTAAGATGTAAATCTCTCTGGTTCCATTTATCGAACACATTACGTAAGTATTTCAGTTTGAATATATTGTGTAGTATACATTTTACAGTTTAAGTATAATTGAATTAAACGTTTTAATGACTGTATTTGTAATGAAAATTAAATCCAATAAAGAGGATGTTATGTAAAAGTATTAAAAATATACGGTTAAAATAATTAACTTTTAACATGTATTAAGACTTACGGTAGATAATTGAATGTAAGAATATGTGAACTGTGAATGATATTTATATATGATTTATGGAATGTCACTGAAATTAAATCCTAAAGTACCTCATTGGTTGGTTGATTAGATATTGGGGACAAATGGAAGCTGTCCATTAGGCAAAATAGTTAAAATTGGATTTATTTTATGATTTTTAAAATACAGGTTGGTTGTTTTCAATCAATACAATTTAATTTTTTTTACTATCAATCTTAAACTTTAGTGTTTTTATTGATTAATAAAACTATTTGTACAACCATTTGTGCTAACAAGTAGTTTTTCCATAATTTATTCATACTAACAGTTTGTCGATATAACTAATGGTTGTAGTTTCATTACAATTTGAAACGTTATATGTGTGATACCACAACAACTCAAACATTTCTTTACTATTATTAGTTTTAACGGTATAATTTTAACAATTTATCTTCTGAGAAAGAAATTATCTCCTTAGTAGTATTAAAAGTGGTATTTTACAGTGTGAGATCGTGTTGACTGCCTGTATTTTTGAACAAGCGGCGGAAAAGCTCTTTTGGAACGAGTTTAGACTGCAAAATACCACAGCATGACATTTACTGTATTTTTAGTAGGTAACTCACCTAAAACAAGTAGATTATATAAAATAACTTAAAGTTATTATTTATCTTTGACATCGCAAATTAAATTAAATTATTTTTTTGATTGTCATGTGAACTAAATATATTTATAAGATGATAAAACGTCCATTAGAAATTTGCGCCCAGAGCCGCTGGTAGGAAACATTCATTTACTCATGTATTATCGGAATCGTAATTTTAAGCACTAGACAACGAAAAGGGAAATTCGAAGTACCTTTTTGTTAATGATGCTATCAAAAATTACTGATTCCAAAGCGGATCAGTAGAAATATATTCTATGCCATTTAACACAGAAAAGATCGGTCTTCCATCAAAATCATGATTGGTTTAATCATTTTATACAACTATTTAGCCCCTACTGAGTAATTTCTTACACAAGACCTTCTCGATTATTACTACAAAACTTTTGACACACGAACGAATATTTAGAATTTATACGATTATTTTAGATACAAATTTTCTTTTCATGAAACAATTGAAAACCTGGGCTTAGAAAGCCAATATTCATCGATAAAGGGTTAAGAACACTTACTAAAAGAGGGGCACTTTACTACACTCGTTATTTGCAAAAAGAATAAGGAAAACTTACACTATCGATTTACATTTTTTTATCTAAAACATATAAATTAAAGAAGGTGAAACTAATAGTTAGCCTTTATGAGCTGTCGAAATTAAAAGCGTCAGAAATGTGTGAAAACCATTTTCCTACTTAACTCAAGCTGCAAGTAAATTTATGTTACCAATTTGTATAACAAAAAATAAATTGTATCAAAATTCAATTTTGATGAATTAAAATAATTATTTCTGTTATATATTAAGTATTTGAGATTATATTTCGATTTATTTATACTTGCAGTGTAAACTCATGTACCTTCAATACATAAATAATAAATGTTTAGTTACGAAATATGTTCACACAACAAAATAATAATAATAATCTTATGCTGTTAGGTATAGCCTACCTCTAAACCTCTTCAATAATCACTGAGTGATATAAGCGGTTGATAACGAACTTAGATTGATTGAACATACTATAAACTAGTGGCTTTAAGGGGTTATAACCCCTAACCTTGCTCCAATACTCTAGTATATCTGATTTTTTTTACTCTTTACATGCTGAGGAAAGTACGCCTGTCAGTTTGTAAACAAAGTACACACAGGTGATTACTGTAAACAAAGCAGTCGTTTTTAAATCCCGATGCTTTTCATATGATGAATTTTTTACGTTATTTCTTGGTTACTCGTAAATTTTTGGAAATACTGCTATTTTTCACGAGGTCCTGAGATCAAGAACGTTAATTTGAGCCGTCTCCCATCATCCTGCGATTTGCCAAATTATATATATATAAAGATAAAACATTTTTATTTATTTTAATTTAGTTTGATTTAGTTTTGATTATTACACCAAAACAGCTCAAATTGGGCGTTTAAAATCTTAATATATAAAAATGAATCCCTATTTCCCTTGGTCACGCCATAACTTGAGAATGAGTGCACCAAATTGAATAATGTTTGTTGTTGTTATGTTCGTTAATGTCAGCACAAGGTTTTTATAAAAGAATATTTTTAATCCGTCGTAAGGGCTCTGTCCCACTGACCTTCAAAGTTCCCTTTGATTTGATCAAAGTTCAGTTAGTTACAGCAAACAGCTGTTAACAAGGACTCTAAACATACTTGAAAGGCATAAACATATGTTCAATGCGGGAATAACAAATCTACTTGAGTGTCAACTCTAGCTCTTTTTTGATGCCGAAGTTAGCACTATATAAAAATAGGTGAGTAAGCGTAGCAAACGAACTCATCCGGGAGGCGAGTGAGCGACGCGAACGAGCTCATCTTAAAAATGAACGAGTATTTGACATAAAACAAATTCAATGGCATTAGGACAGGACAACGTCTGTTGGGCCAGTTAGTATGCATAAAATTTATAATCAATTTAAAAATACATATACATATTTTAAGAAATTGTATTAAATGAGAGTACAAACTAACAACCAGAAAATAATATATACATTTAATTTTCAATAAAATAGTTAAATGATTTCTATTTAGTTTGACTGAAAATATTAAAACATAAATCGAGAAAGACCTGGGATGTAACAGAACGCAGACGTATAAAACCTCATAGCTTTCAAAGTTAGCCCTCGAACATAACATTATCGGAGGAATATGAAATCCTCTTTTGTGTGAATAAGGTCTTGTGGAATTGAACATACAAGATTGAATCCGTGGGATATATTGGAATCCAAAGATGTCGGATTTTCACAAAAAAATCTAAATTTTAGCTTTGGTAAAGGAAAAAGGTGAAAAGTGAATGCTTTTACGAAAAAATTCTTTTAATATCATCGTATTTATTTATTTACTTATTTATGTAAAATTATCCTAAATATCCTCGTTTTAAATTAGTATCATACGTTCCTATAAACGGATGGTATTAAACTACGAAAATGGTCCTCTTTATCACTCTGTCTTGAGAAATATATTGTACTAAGCTACAAAAAGTAAATTATACGAAATATAACGTTAGATATTTTTTACACATTAAGACCACCCAAAGCTACTTAAAAGTAGTTTTGAGTGATCGATTTTTCTTATGAAAAGTTTAAAGTCATATGTCTCAGTTTACTCAAAACGTTAAAAGGAAAGAAAAAATAAACACAAGACATGTAGGCAAAGCTACCTGCTTCGCCCTACAGTTAACGTTCCAGTCCATTTGAAGATGCATCCTTGCTAGATTAAAATATAATACTCTATAAGAAAAATTGTCTATAATCCGCATTACTCGTTGATCAGAATATTTGCGAAAAAAAACAGAAAAAATAAATAAGGTTAGGAGTGGTTTGATGCTGCCCAAATATGTAAGCCATCAAAACCGCACCGTTCGTGGTAGTACAGTTACATATAGTATGTGTTTTTTCATCGAATTTCCCCTATAGGGAAGAAGCTATTACCGAAGGTGGCATGGTAAGACTAAAGCCTGAGACTGTGAACTTTGAGATCTCCAGATACCACAACCACTAATCGTTAAAAATATATATATATACATATATATATGTATATGTGTGTGTGTGTGTGTGTGTGTGTGTTTGTGTGTGTCCGTTACCTCGATAACTTTTGAAAGAAACGCCCAATTTTGATGAAATTCTGGAGAAATATGGAGAGTTACATTTATGACCTTAATCTCGAAACCCAGAACGATCGGACTTTGAGAAGGGGGATTTATGGGAGTTTAAAATTTTCCAAAAATCTGTTTTTGAAATTTTTACCCTAAAAATTGTACAACTCTCAATTTTGGTTATAACCATTTTATAGAGCTTAAAAAACAAATAATTCAGTATTTTGAATAATTAACCTAGGTTAGGGGGGTCGGCCGGTCCTATCTTCCCCATGTTAAATAGCCTCTTTTTAGGAACATTTTTCTCAAATACTAATAAAGATAGAATCTTAATTTTTTTTTTATCTTTTTACTCATACTTTGAAGCATAATTTAAGTCGAAATCTTTCACTTATTCTGTAGGAATATTTTTTTATGATTTTTCAAAATTTAGTCAAAATTATTTTGTTAAATTTAATTTTGTTCATATATTGTAATTGTTAATTTATATATTTTTGAAAACCATCAACTCATTTCATTCTCTGAAGTATAAGGAAGAAATAAAAAAAAAAATAACTTGATATCTTTTATAGTTCCTGAGAAAAATGTTCCTTTAGGTAATAAAAACCCGTTTCCGGGGAAACGCAAAGAAACAGTCTTATAAGTAAACTAATACAGTTCAGTAAAACAAACCTACCTCTAATGCATTCCAGCACCATATGATGGGTTGACTGGATCTTCCATGGCTTCATACTCATCCTCCAACCTCTTTTTGGCAATGGCGAGAGCTTTCCGAGATTTCTTTTCTATTTCTTGAAGACTTTTCTCAGCTTTTTTAATCCTAATCTCATCTTGGTTTTTCATTTCCCGCGCACACTTAGAACCTGGTACTACGCCACATTTTTCTAAAATCAAGCACTTCACTATGTTTCCCATGTTGTAAATTGCTATTGCTTCATACACTCCAAGGTCTAAGGTAGTCTTCATTACGAAGGTTGTCTTGGGAACGCGGGACCAAATCACGTTATTTAGGGACTCGCTTGGATTTTGTGTCCCACCATGAAGACACCGTCTCAAAAGCTGGTCGTTTGACAAGTCTTTAAAAATGGGTTTGATTGCCTCCATGACTGACTTGGGTAGGTGAGTGTGGGCTTTATGGTCGTAGGGTTTTCCTTCGGCCATAGCTTTGTGGTATTTACACCAGGTATCGCTTCCTTTTGGACACAAACCATGAGCGGGTGATTCGTTTGATGACATCAGATGGTAGTAAGTCGACCAAACAGCTTGCTTCATTTTTCAAGACTACTAGTGTTTCGTTGGATGGCTAGGCCATAATAAGTTTGTATTTCATCGAAAATTACATTTGTTAGCCGACCGCGACCTCCGATAGTTTTTCCATCTTGAAGTTCATTTTTACCCATAGAAGTTTTCAAAGTCCTGAGCCGGGTCCCCATTCTTTTTCTAACGTGCCCAACACATTCTAACTTCTCAACCTGGCATTCTGGTCCATAATGGTCTTCTTTTTTAACAGTTGGAAAGGCGGCACTGTCTCCATCACCAAGATATTGCTTGTACCGTACCCCTCTTGTGCGCTGTGATTCTAAAAACATATTTACAACACCTGCCACCTCCATATTTCCACTTGAACCATTATAATTGGCTTCACATCTGTCCATGTCATGCTCATATTCAACTCTTTTCTTACACCTACAAAACTTACTTAAAATTCTTGCATCTACAACTTTGCCTGTATTAGCAGCGATTGCTGTTACGACACCATTCAGGGATTGATGGCCGCGACGCTGCCATGAACCGTCGAAAATAGCTGTAATGTCTAAATCACCATCGTTTTCAACCACACTCTCCTCTGCAGCTTTTACCATTGTTTCAGTACACACTTCCTTTGCAGCAGCACAAAGAAGCTTATTGTATCGCTTGAAAGTTATAGGCCTAGGTAGGTTCATAACAGCACATACCGTTTTCGCCGCCTGTTCCCCCTTCCCTATGCATCGGAACGCGTACACCGATCTAATGTTTACTTCCATCCTTCCACCACTCAACTTTTCACTGTTTTTGGAAGACACCTCATACTCACAATTATTACATTTAATTGTCACTGTAACACTTAGGCCAAGCCTATCACTTGTAACAATCGATAGAGACCCACCGCACTTCCCACACACAGCAATATTTTCCATGAGTTTTTCTAACCTAGATAGATTTATAATGTCATTACACTTATCATCATCAGTATACTTATCATAACCATCCAGGTTAGAATGTACCCTTCTTTTCGAGGCACTTGATTTAGGTTCAGTCAGTTCGTCACCACCAGGGCTAGGCCTAGATTCAGTCGAAGTAGATGGCCTGGGCCTAGGACAATCATTCGGAACAGAACTTACCCGTGATATGTCCTGCTTTTTGACTCCATAAAACTGGTGTTTCCGCTTTTTTACTTTTAGTCTTGGCATTGTCACTCAGAATCAATAACAAATTGATAACTAAAACTTATACACCACTCCAACAATAAGCTTCACTTCACAATTTCTAAACATAAACACAACAATCGAACAATCGTTCTGCTAGCACAGCAGTAAACAACAGTAAAACAACAGCTGATTTTTTCCAGTTACCAGGACCACCAACATAGAAAACAAAATACTCTTACTTACCTAAAAGACGTACAGTATAAATTGCTAGAGCATATTCCTAGCTCATCGACAGTGGTAAGCGTAAAATTGAGTGAAAATACCTGTGTAATGATTCGGTAAATTGTCCATAACTTCAAAAGTATACAAAATATTTTAAAAAGTAATATACCGTTTTAAAGCTAATGAAATAAAGAACAAAATTAACATAAAAAATAAAAATCCAAAATTTTAACCCTAAAATCGGCCGACCCCCCCTTGGAGAAAAGTCAAAAAGCGCGTCCATAAAACTTCCCACGTTTGTCTTATGGGAAAAAGGTTTTTAGATTTTACTCAAATAATTTTACTGAAAACATCACATTTATTTTTACCAATAAGTTTAGCTTTACAAAAAATCTTTTTGGTGCTTTAATTGTTGTTATACGTTCAACCGTTGCAGAGATATTCAAAGTGCTAAATAGCACAGTACGTAGTCCAATGCTATCCTTATTGATAATAAATAAAATTTGATATCCCGATTAGTTATGAGTTAGTTATGAAACTTAGTATGTGGTTTCAAGTAGTTGTGGTGTATTGGTGTTTGCACAAAAAAGTGTTTTGTTGTTTTTCCCGGTAGCAGCAAACCTACATACTCGGCATCCATGTTATTAATATGGAGATTAAGAAAAGTGTTATATCCTCTTAGTTATGCACCTAAATTAATAATACTCGGTTTGTAGCTTCACCTGAATGAGTTATTTTGATAATTGCAACAAAAAAACACATTTCTTATCTTCCTTGTTATAGCAAACCTGCGTACTTAGCCCTAATATTATTCTCATGGAGAATAAATAACATGCTATATATTACTTGTTTATGAATGTATTTTTGTGAAACTTGGTAAGTGGCTCTATGTAGTATTGAGACACATATATTTGCATTGTAAATTCGCTGAGTACACAGGTTTGCTGAAACGGGGGTATTATGTGTATGTTTGCGTTATGTTGCAAGAAATATTACGTTGATTATTTTTTAATTTAACATGCAGCACTGATAAACTATTTTAGAAAACAGCATGAATGAACGTTTTAGTAGTTAAACATTCTTTATAGATTTATAATTTGTCTTTATAAATTTGGATTTTACACACAATCATATATTACTAGTTATCATTCAAGTTTGAACGTCTAAAAAGTAACTACAAGTGGCCTTTTTATATAAGCCATTTGAAAAATCAAGAGTTATTACATCTGAAAAACTCAGCAATAGATAGTGGGGGTTAATCTCAATTAATTTGGAAGCTATTTATTAAATGCAAATTAAAATTGTTTAAAACATAACATGAAGTGGTAATGCTAAGAAGATTTAAAAATCTACAAAGAATCAAAAAATAGTTTGACATATTAAAGAGTATTGAAACAGAAAATCCAACAAAAGAGTAGTAATCGATTATTTTATCGATCGTATAATTACAAATTCATCATTGCATTGTTGTTGGTTTAATGATAGTCCACAGCGTTCAATATATCAATCGTTATAGTTAGTTTAACCTAACAAAAACAAAAACGAAATACACAATAGTTGATTACATCTGTAACAGCTGTTTGTTTTGCATAGCAAGAGCAAGATGGAAGCCATTTTGGGAGCCAAATTTTAAAAGTAAACAAGTTGTGCAGTTTTTGTTTTGTGAAGTAGATATCTTTAATATATTGCACAGTATGATGACAAATGCTGTTCATTACACGAGCAAAAAGTTTCTATTCGATCCTCGCCCATTTTCCAACTTCGGTAGCGTCACTTTTGGCCCTATAGATGAAATATACTATTTTATATTTTAACGTCTGCAATAAGTAAAAGTTAACATCAGTTACTTTTTCCGCATATAACTTATATTTGTCAACAGGTTTTATAGGTAACTAGCTGTGTACCTGTTCTTCGGACGGATTGTATATAAATGGTAGATTAACTAAAGCAAATAACAATCCACATTATTTTATACTATTAAAATTACATTTACACGCTTGGTTAAATAAATGTACAATTAAATAAAAGTTAACGAAATATACTGGCAGATAGTTCGGGTCCTGTTGCTAAGTTGAGGAACTCTGTCAGGTAGTAAACCGCGTGTAGTTTGCGACTCCAAATCGGACATGTAACACTTTAGATTCGCTTTTAGAAATAAAAGAACTCAAGTACAACAAAAATAAAGAATATTTTGGTGGGGGGAGGGGGGACAATACAAAATCGACGGGGGGAGTTAAAAATTAAATGGGGGGGGGCAAAAATAAAATCCGGGGGGAGTAAAAATATAAAACTGGTGGGGCACACATTTAAAATGGAGGGGGGCATAAAAAAAATCGAAGAGGAGGGGGAGTAAAATATAAAATTGGAGGTGGTGAAAAAATAAAAATGGGGGGAGTAAAAATATAAAATTGGGGGGGCGAAAAATACATAAATTCGGGGGGGGGGAAATATAAAATAGGGGAGGCGGGGGCAAAAATAAAAATTAGGTAAACAAAACCTTTACTTTATAGTGAGTCACAAATTTATTTTCACAATGTTTGTGGGGCACCAGCCAAAAAGGTTTGGGAACCACAGCTCAGGATATTTATTTATTTGTAGATGAATAAATGAACTGGAAATTTGTATGAACTAACCACTTTACATTTCTTAGTTAGGTTAAATTTTACTTAGTAAACTTGAAAAATTAAAATCGAACATATCGTTGACAAATTTGATTTATCATTTGTTACTCATCTGTTATATTACGTGATTTGTATTTTTAATGACGTAAAACAATATTAGAAAATTCACTGAGGAGTGACGTTTTTGCGCTACCTACACTATGTCTTATTGTATTATCTTTCTTGCACATTAGCAGAATAAAACTGGGCATACAATATCCTTTAAAAGCAGGAAAGAATAGTTTTTATAGTGATACATTTTAATCTCACGACAAAAGGTGTGGGTAAGTCCTACAAAGTGCACTTATTGTGTACACATCAAGCGTTATCAAGCATAATAATAAACTTTAGACAAAATATTCTCCAAATGCAGTGTTAACTGATGGCTAACTGCTAATCGATGTATGACATATTAATGCAGCACACACGACTAGTTATTGATTTTCATAATAGATAACGGTTGGATTAAAAATTTACGCCTAATTAATTACAGCTACTCGAAGTGGAGCGTTAACTCTCGTCGAGGTCCCAATCAAATATTTATCTACGTTACCCTCATCGCTGAACTTGAGTGATCATTGCATTATTCACCCTCCTACTCTATTAGCTAAATCCTGTGTGAAGAAATGGTTTTAACTATTTACACATTATAAAGGAAATGTTCTTTTAATGTCTACCAGAACACTTGTAGTGAAAGATTTTAATTTCTATACGTTTTAATATTAAACTCTTAACGTAATTATAAATTCAAAATAATCAGTTACCTGGTTTATCAAGTGGATAGTGTAAAGCTTAAGCGTATAAACACTTATTAACAAAAATTAACAGATTGCGTTAAACTTTTAAATATTTAAATATGTAAATAATTAAAGATTAAACATGAAAAATATAATCCGTTTACGGTAATGTATCACCCTGAAATTTATTTTGCACGCGTATTTTTTTAATTCTAAAATACATTAATGCATAATTAGTACTTTTAGATATCAGAATAAAATTCTCTCCAGCCTTTGTGTGTCTAAAACATGAATTTGTTTATTTTACAGCTCTAAACGAAAGTTAACTAATTAGACCATAAAACGACTTATAATATAAATGTAAGAATGGTTACTTTGTTAGATATTCTTTCACAATTATATATATATATTTATATTTTTAATGGTGTTTGATTTTTTTGACAAAGGATAGTTGTAAAAGTTTGTTGTTAGGTCAAAAACGAGACAAATATTTTTTTCTTAGCCAACTTTCGATTTTATTTTCAATATTTAGTGATTTAAATGTTTCATTTGCTCTAAAGCTAAAAACATTAACAAAATCATGAAAACTGGTTTGGAAGATAAAATTTTCACAAATCTTTACAGTTTTAAATGAGTAATCTATAGAACACTAACTGGCCCGACAGACGTTGTCCTGTCCTAATGCTAGTGAATTTGTTTTATGTCGAATACTCGTTCATTTTCAATATGAGCTCGTTCGCTTCGCTCACTCGCCTATCGAAAAAAAATAAAAACAAACAGTTTAGTCCTACCGTCTGAGACCTATTCTCAGACCTACCGAATATACACACAGAATTTTATAAGAATCGGTCAAGCCATTTCGGAGGAGTTTTGTTACAATCACTGTGACACGAGAATTTTATATATTATATTTTCAAAAGAATATTAAACAAAGTATCTATTTACATGGACAAATTTCAGTTTGGCAGTTCTGAAGTTAATGCATAACGTTTGCAACAATGAAATTTTATAATAAACTTGATCCTATAACATATAAGAGGAAAACAGTTTAATGTTTAAAATATAAAAAATAAACTGATACAAACATCAGTTTGTTTTTATGAATTTACATTTTAAATACTTACCTATTTATTCTGAACACAAGATATACTGATATAAACAAATGATCGATACATTCATTTCAATGTATAGTCATTCATGCTCACAAAAAAATAAATATTATATTTAAATTTCGTAAGAGTCATTTTTAAAAGTTTATGTTTTCAATATTAACTATTTCGATCAAATTAAAACGTACGATTTTGAATGGTAATTTTAAATTAAGAAAATGAGTGCGGCCAATTGCTCGGTAGAGGAAATGGGGTTCAAGAGTACTTATAAATGATGAAGCACCTCGCAACCATACCTTATTGGAAAGTAATGTAGCAGGAAAATAAACTACGGCATCGCCCTATCACTCGTTTACGTAGACATACAACCCCAATAATTCTTATTTGTTGTGTCTATTTTGAATTTTTATTGTGTCATAAACACATATCTTAAAAATATTTCTTATAATTTTTAATATTAATACTACAGTTTAACTACAGTTTTATAGTGTTCTATCAACAAATAAACCTATTTTTTACGGTTATATGTGTTTCACGAATATAATTTATGAAGTTGTTACTTTGTATACAATTCTGAACGTACAAGTTCTTCTTATAGCGTTTTGAAAATATATTTAGAACCCCCCCCCCCCATTGCCGATTTGTAATTATTCAAAAGCCATTACAAATATTTTACCGTGAGAATATTTGCTTGGAAATGTTGCTCTATGAAAAGGGGTCTTAGGAAAATTTGAAATGGCAAATGCCAAAATTATTATTATTGTGGAAAAGCCTGAAATCTTATCTTGAATCGTTCCGCTAATACTTTATCCGCGTTAAATTTAAAATGTCCCAGTAGGATAACAGATATTAAGGAAAACACCTTCGTCAAATAACATGCACTCCGTTCATCCACCTCCGCGTGCATGGAACAGGTTAATTTTGTTATAATATTTCAGTAAAATACATTACAGTATTATAGTCTTTTTCAATATTTCCTACTGTTTTATATTCCAAGGGTGTTTTTTCGGTAAACCACATTAGCCGTAATAATTGATCAAAACTAATAATTCAGACAGGTTACCTTCAACATAAAAAATAAAATAAAAATTCAAAACCATACAAATTATAATTTAATGGACGTTCTTGCGTTCAAGCGTTTCAATGCGCGAGTAGCACATGGGCAATTCTAGTTTACAATACTATATGGGGAAAGTACAACCTCATGTAAAAGTGTTGGGTTTTGGGTTACTCTTAAAAGTTTTCCTTTTAATACCTCTTAGCCACAAATGTAGATATTTTGTTTATCTATTTATCTTGAGAAGTATGTGCACAGGATGTCCTAAAAATATCCTGCATAATTTGTCTGAACCTTTTTTAGATGCAATATTTACAATAAACTGCAAGACCAGAAAGAGTATTTTGCTCTAATACAATTTTTTACAAATTTTTTAATTTATAGTCTTTAGTTTGGCAACTAAATAACCCTGCCCGAATGTCCGAAAATAATTCAAAGTAAGAAGGTATCGGCATAAAAACTTCTTAAATTAAAATATTAAATATTGTTTACGACCATTCTAATTTTTTGCCACTGTTTAAAAATAGTGCCAATAACGTAACAAAAAGTATAATACATTCTTCCGCAATCAGATATGAAATTTAAAGTTTTTGGAGACAAGCTCAATAAGTTTACCATGACCAACGAGATTCAATGTAAATCAAATAAAGTATATTAACTCTCACATGCAATCGTTTAAAAAACTATTAAGCCGACTTGTAAGTAAATCAAATAAAATAACATTTGATTTCTCAAATAAATAAAACAACTACAACTTGCAGATAGAACAACAAAATTTACTTCCATCTTATAAATAACTACTGGACTTAAACAAGGACAATATAATACAAGGGAAAAGTCTACATAGGCAAGTGTAGGATAGTTCAACATAAAGGTTTTGGATTCATTTACGCTTGGGACATGTTGTTAGGGATTACTAAACTCATTTAAGGATTTTGTTAACCCGTTCAGAAACCCTTTAAGATCCTTTTATGATGGGTCCATAGAAATTGGGTAGGTTTTACGATTCCTCTTTTAAAACTGACTCTAACTTCCCAATGGATGTAAGTGCAACTTGTTAGAAGTATAATCTATGACAAAGACTAACGTAGACTAACTTATGTACTAATGTTCATATAGAGAAGGAATATTAGTTGTTCCATTAATTAAATCGCGAATGTGTTAGTTTTATTCTGCCCTTTTTGGAGTAAAAGCAAAGTTGGTTAAAAATGGTTGTCAGTGTGTCAGTTTTCTGACGTTGTTCAATTCCAAAATAATAATTCCATACTGATAGAAATGGAAATAAAATCGTTTTGCGTATATGAAAACTTCTAAACCATCAAAGCTAGCCTGTGGATATGACATTGTTGGAGAATATGAAATCCTCTTTCGATGAAATAAGGTCTGGTGAAAGCGAACTGGCTTGATCTGATACTAGGATATCTTCGGTCTGAATATAAAAGTTTTGAATAAAATCCATCTGCTGTGGGATCCAAGCAATAATTTACGATTTCTCATAGTAATTTGGGTGGTAAGTGTGAGAATACATTTCACTTGTTTTCTGGTTAATTTTAAAACCCATACTACCGAAAAACTAGCTAAAGAAACTGGAACATAAAAGTATGACTAATGGTTAATATTGAGTTATTAAGTTACTTATTGGTGAAATTATTGAGAAAAACATTTATTTGGTTACTTATAAATACATCTAAGGAAGTTCTAGGTAAATTAACTTGGATATATTTATATTTAATTGAT
This sequence comes from Allygus modestus, assembly GCA_963675035.1. Taxonomy (NCBI): domain Eukaryota; kingdom Metazoa; phylum Arthropoda; class Insecta; order Hemiptera; family Cicadellidae; genus Allygus; species Allygus modestus. The sequence continues at coordinate 149,167,473 of OY776115.1, read as the reverse complement.
TACATTATTTTATGAAGTAGTACTGCCAACATCTACCAATGGACCACGTAAACCATTTAAAATAAATAATTTGAAATTCATGATTTATAAAAATAAAAATGACCAAACCTTGTAGCCTTAACAAACAAATATTTTTCATACTGACATATTTACTCCATAATAATGACACATTTACATCCTAAATACCATGCAGATCCATAATATGAATATTTATTTTATATTGATACGAAAAATACCACTTGAACTTATAATTTTATTGAAAAACTAACCAAAGTTTGAATTACCACATGATAACTTATTTTTTATGTTATTAGAATATTTTATCATACAGCAGCAAAACAATATACACTGTGGTCATAGAATAATTCTCCGAATCACATGTTAGAATGTTAAGGCTCCAGTCTACCCCAGTGAAAAATCTGTGCCGCCGCGTAAAAATACATTGTTAAGATAGATAGAAAGAGCTGTGCGGGAGGTCCACAAGATTACTGTTTGTGGCTATGGTAATTATATAATCAACATACTATAAACGGGATTTAATAGAAGAAACGCAATTCTACTCATGCTTTTGTTAATTTCAAAATAATGTTACTTTCTTAAGTTGTTGTAGTTTGAAAAGTCTCATTTTGTACATTTAAAAGGGCTTTTAAATGGAACTCAGTTAAATAGATTTTAAAAAAACGAGTACATTTTTAAATATTATTTTCTTTTTTAATATTATTTTTTTACTTTAACGAAAGGGTTTTTGTAGTCTATTTTGTTTATGTAAAGAGTAATCGGGCAAACCCTATCTTAGCGCTGCGCGGAAGGGGTAGACCGGAGCCTTAAAATGTTGCATGAAATTTACTTTGTCTGATTTCAATTAATTTGATCATAACAATTAATAAGTAATGTTTATGTAATACTTATAAAATAACATTTTGGTGATCCTATCAGATATTGATTTTCTTGGCAAGAAGGAATATTAACTAGCATGAGTAAATATTTAAATACAAATGTAAGTTAATTTATAGAAATTAATTTAGCTAGTTTACGTAACAAATGCAATGCAAGTCTTGAGATTCAGAGGTAGGCAACATTAAAGGCAATATCTATAAAATATAAAATTGTGTTAGCTGTTACAAAGGTTGATTGTTAATTCAGTTTGCGACAGTCACATTGAAAACAATATATTTATTCATACAAGAAATATTTAAGGTTCAATTCTATGTCTTCATTATAGTTTTGACAATATTTTAAAATTTAAAAGAATATGAGTAAGTATACTTGAAAGGTGTTGTTTAAGGGCCAAGGGTTTGGTTGAAGTAGATCAAGATCTCTCGATTATAGGACAAACCAGTTGAATACACTTCGTCTCCAAAATATACCTTGTAGCAGAAGTTTTATTACCTCTTTCAGTTATATTTTTTTAGATAAGCTTGAGTAGCCCTGTTAAACAGGAGGTACTCTTCTCACATTTGGCTAAACATTAAATTGTTATGCACTTAAATATAAATGGTAACTTGTAATTTTAGTTCATTTAAATGATAAAAGAGAAGAATTGCTTAGTAAACATTGTTTTAAAACGTAAAAATAACTCAAGAAATATAAAAGTAATGTAGGAAAATAACAGTATCATAGAATAAAGATTGCATTTGACAAATGATATTTTGTCTAACAATGGGCACGTGCAAATAAAAAAACGAAATAAAAAACAAAGTTTAACCATCACTAGTTTACATTGACCTTTAGTAAGACCTCTGGAACTATTTATGTATTACAATTTGTTGCACGATTTTACTTCGTTAATACACTTTATAAAGTGTTAAATACAATTCAATTCGTAATTAAATAATTTATTGTAGACAAGTCCATCACTCATAGAAAACACGACTTTTCCGGCCCTAAAACTGATCCTCTTCGGATCCATTTCAAGTGACAAGAATATCTAGAACATAACAAAATTAGTAGCAAAATACAGGCAACGCTTGAAATGAAAGATAAAAAAGTCTATCAGAGAATTGTAAGAGCAGTCCAACAACAACCAAACAAACCACACAACACAGGCACTCACTTGAGACAAAAGTACACAACGCTACAGAACGATAACTCGACCGAGGCTGACATTTTTTTTTTTTTTTTTTTTTTTTTTTACGTAGGAGGAACGCTTAATGCGCGAACCCAAAGGAACAGTGTGGGACTCCCTCTTACGAGGTATACCCACTAAACCTCCTACGGAGCCGCGGGGGAAAAACCAGGCCGGAACCCTTATCGGACAACTTCGGCACTGGCCCGCGTGTCTTGCGCCCAGACGGGTCACGTCACCGTTTCGGGAAACTTAGAGGTCACCTAAGCATCCTTCGTCTCGCTTTCCCCGAAGAACAGATTGCACGAAGAGCGCAACCGCTCTCCAGGAGTCTTCATTTCGAAGCATCGCCCCCACCACGACGTCCGGGGACAGATCGCCGACAGCAGAGACGAGCCTCCTCCTGTCTTCAGCGAAACGACTGCACCGGAAGAAAGTATGATGAGCATCATCCACCTCCCCCGGGCAGTAACTACACTGAGGTGACCTCACCTTCCCCATGCGGAAAAGGTATTCCCTGAAGTACCCGTGGCCCGTCAGGAATTGACACAAGAAAAAGTCAATTTCCCCAAATGCACGGCTCAACCACGGGCTTATGTCTCTGATGAGACGAAACGTCCATCGCCCTTCCAGTCCACCGTTCCAACGCTCTTGCCAAACTCGCAGAGTTTCGAGTCTGGCTTCCACAGCAGCTTGGTCTCTTCCGAGATCAGGAGCACGGCGAAAGATGTTCTGCCTCTCAGCGGCGAGCAGATCAAGGGGAAACACTCCAGCCACAACCATTACAGCCAGTCCAGACACAGTGCGATACGCACAGGCAACCCTAAGAGCCGCCCTGCGCTGAACGGAGAGAATTCTCTTGCTGTGTTTTTTGACTCTCATGGCACCCGCCCACACTTCTGCGCCGTACAGGAGAGTGGCGTTGACGGTGGACATGAGAAGTCGCCTCTTGCTGGACCTCGGGCCACCAACATTCCCCATCAATCTGCTGAGCGAGAGAACAACCTTCGTCGCCTTGTTGCAAACCGCCTGGATGTGCTCCCACCATGTGAGGCGGCGGTCAAGCACCACTCCCAGATACTTCGCCGCAGTCTTCGTCTGGACCTCCACGTCACCAACAGTCATAGGGATTACTGTTTGGATCCTCCGTCGCGTGAGCATGACGATCTCGGTCTTGGCGACCGCCAGCTAAAGTCCATGACCGCTCATCCATCTGTTGACCCGAAACATCACCTGGTTGAGGCGAAGCTGGGCCAACTCCGGATTCCGAGCCGTGATGACTGCGGCTACATCATCTGCGTAGCCCACGAGATAGGCTTGTGGTGGCATCTCGAGGCGAAGCACTCCGTCATATGCCACGTTCCAAAGGTCAGGGCCAAGGATCGACCCTTGCGCCGCGCCGGCGGTGACCACTTTGGAACGGACCCCTGCTTCTGTGCTATATAGCAGCCTGCGCTCCTTCAGGTAGTCCTGTACCACGACCAAGAGATAGTCGGGTACCCTGAAGTCCCGCTGCAACGCCTCGAGCATGTCCACCCAACGGGCCGAGTTAAAAGCGTTTTTAACGTCCAGGGTGACCAGCAGCACGATCGGCCTGGCCTGATGGCAGGCCGTGTCAGCCCGCTGGACGGCGCCCAGGACTTCAGCCACGGCATTCAAGGTTGAGTGGCCCTTCCGAAAGCCGTGCTGCCGGGGGGACAAGTCCCCAGCGGCTTCGACGGCCAACCTCAACCTGGGTTTCAGCAACCTCTCAAAGAGTTTACCCGCCGTGTCCAACATACAGAGTGGTCTGTATGCCGACGGGGACTCCGGGTCACCTTTGCCTTTGCTGATGAGCGCCAGTCTAGCTGTCTTCCAGCGTGACGGAAACACACCCGCCGCCAAACACGCGTTGAACATGCGCAGCAGCAGATGTGGGTGACTTCCCGCCACAACCTTCAGAGCCTCAACCGGAATGCCATCAGGGCCTGGAGCTCTGTTGTTGTGCATGGCAGATGACGCTGCCACGAGCTCCTGTTCCGTGAACAAAGGAACATCAGGCACCGGCCCCGTTACTCTTTCCTCTCGCCTCACAGGGTGACTTGGGAAGAGAGCATCGACGATGGCCGTGATCGTGCCTGCAGGCATAGAGGCACTGCTGGCCCCCATTCCCCCGAGCTTTCTCGTGACGAGCTTGTACCCTTTTCCCCATGGATCAGAGTCCACGTCCCGGCACAGCTCCTTCCAGCAGCGAGCCTTGCTCAGGCGAATTGCACTGGCAAGAGCTTTTTTCGCAGTCTTGTGCTCTGCCGACATGGCCAAAGCCTCCGGTCGGTTTCGAGTTCTCTGCGCTCTTCTGCGAAGCATCAGTGCCGTTCTCCTGAGCTCCGCAATTTCGTCCGTCCACCAGTACACGTGGCGACGACCCCGGACAGGTTTTTTCCGAGGCATCGACGAGTCGCATGCACGCTCGATCAGCTGCATTGTGGAACCCACGAGAGCTTCGACCCGATCTCGATCAGCGGAGTCAAAGCGCTCCGTCAAACCGGCCTCGGGGCTACGACTGAGCCGCTCGACGAATTTTCCCCTGTCCAGTTTGGCCTGATTCCAGCCAATTGGGTTTCGGGTACTGCATCGACGAGACAACTCGTTTTCTTCCAGATTGAAGGAGATGAATTCGTGGTCACTGGCCGTGTACACGTCCATCACCCCCCACCCCGCTACCAGAGGAAACAACCCTGCCGATACCAGCGTGACATCTGGTATGGAGTCACCAAAACCAGGTCTTCGGTATGTCGGCATGTCCCCTCTGTTCGCCACTTCCAGGTCGAGCCTCGAGGCCATCTCCAAGATTCGTCTCCCCCGGGCGTTAGTGACTGGCATGCCCCACTCAACGGCACGCGCGTTGAAGTCCCCAGCAACTATTACGCCCCCCGAGACACCCTGAAGACTGTCTTCCAGCGCCTCCAGCCTCTCCCGGTACTCCTCGGCGGAATAGTTGGGAGAGAGGTAGACACTGTATACGTTGACTCGCCGAAGTCTCACCCAGACGTAACCGTCACCGGATCCGTGACCCAACACCTGAATCCCCCGACTGTCCAAAATCCAGAGAGCCGCGGTGCCAAGCCGGTCATAAAACCAAGATGGACTGGTTTTGATCCGGTAGGGCTCGCTGACGATCACGATCTGGGCTTTGACCTCACAAGCAAGCTGCTCAAGAATGGCGTCAGCTGCTCGACTCCGCTGCAGGTTTGCCTGGACGAAACGGATCATTTCGTGGCAGATCGAGCCCTCTTAGCGTCTAGGGCTTTCCTGAAAGCCCTGCACGCCCCTGAGCCCGGAATGTGGTCCGCGGACGCTCCAGGTGTACCGGTGCAGAGAACGCAAGAAGCGGCCGCTGTGCAAGCAGCGGCCTTATGTTCGCCGCTACCGCACTTCCAACAATTGTTGCCGCGGTCGGGACCGGAGCAACTCCGACGCGTGTGGCCGTACCCGAGGCACCGAAAACAGCGTTCTACCTCAAGGCGCTGCCGAACTCGGCAGACGACCCAGCCAATCTTGATCTTCCCAGACCGAAGAAAGAGAAGACCGTCTTTCTCTTCCATCTCAACGACAGCCTTTCTCTGCTCCCGCTTGTTTGGCGAGAACAGGGTGACCTTAGGCACACCGGAGATTGTCGGAAGGTCTCTTGTGATAGCCGCAATGACATCGGCCTCCGAAGCCAGGGCATCTAGATCCAAGATCTCTACCCTCAGCTTCGGGATGATGGAGCGGACCTCGCCCTTGTCCCCTATAGCTCTGTGAAGTGCTTCCTGGAGTTTCCCCCGGTCGTCACACTTCGAGAGCTCAAGGAGAACCCCCCCGGCCTCCGTCTTCCGGATCTGCCGAACCACAGTTCCGGAGTCCTCTGGCGTCACCTCACTCTTCAACAATCCGAGGATCTCCGAGTAGGTCTTGCCGGTGGACGGATTGATCAGGACCACCTGGTTCCTGGTCTTCCTAGGCCGAGTCTTCTTTGGCTTCTCCTTCTTTTGGCTGGGTGCTTGGGAAGGCGCGTTTTCCGCCTCTTCCCGATTCTTCTGGGCTTTCGCCTCCGCCCGAAGCTTCCTCCTCTGTTTCTTGGAGAGGACCTGATTAAAACCCTCCCTGTCCGCAGACGCAGTGGTGGCTTCTTCTCCGTTCCTCTCCACGTGGACGGTCCTGTTCTTGACGTCCGGTCGCTTCTCCGTTTGCTGTTCCGCAGGAGGGCTAGTCGCCGATCTCTTGGCACCACCACCAGGCGCCCCAGACTCCGAAGATGGAAGTGGAGCTTGCCCCTGCTTCTCCTCCAGAAGCCTGAGCCGCCTTAGCGATGCCTTCCAGAGACCGAGCATCGAGTCGAAGACATCAAGGGATGCATCCAGGGTCACTATCCCGTTCTTGATGCCCATCGACACGGTCTTCTGCTTCGCGACCGCGGCGGACATGTCGAGGAGAGTGTCCCGCATCCTCTGCAGTTCCTCCTCGACCTTTTCCTGAGCAATAGCCACGTTCCTTTCATCCGGCGAAACTACCGGAGACGGAGCTCGAACCGTTCTTGGCTTTGGGGTATTCCTCGAGCTGGCTGAATCCGTGGAAGCCAGCGCGACCACAGGAGAAGAGGCCGGTGGTGGGGACCTCGCTACTAAGCTACTCCTTCGAAAAATGGAGGCAGTACTGGCGCTAGGAGGAGGGAGTTCTGGAAACTCCCTCATATCGTTGCCAATGTTGATGTTGTCGTTGTTTTTAGGGGTTGCCATACTTTAGTTTAACCAGCGCATCGCACGACGAGGGTGAACCCGGAATTGGCCAGGCGAGGGTATACCCAGGGGGACGATGCCCCCACCCCAGTTCCCCGGGGACCCGAAACCGAGGCTGACATTATTGTGGGTGGGGAAGTGGTAAATGACTAGCACACCACCAGCACTTAGGCTGTGCCGCGGTAGCACCTGAAACAGAGCACAGGGTACTGGAAAGGTTAACCAGCAATGAATTTCAAACGAAAAAAATTATTCGTTTTAAATTATGTGTAAACATTTTTTGCAAATAGTTTTTTGCATTACAAAAAATCAGTTTGTTAACAAGAGTTTAATACAACAATTGCACGTATATCATTAGTGAATAACAAGACTACTAACACATCAAGTGTTAATCCTGCAACGAGCCAAATTAAATCATAACCAAAGCTGACTATCTATAGCTTCAGAGTGCATGCCCTTGTGTAATTCAAACTCATTACGTTGCCGATAATGATGAACAAGGCACTATTGAACTTCGTTAGATTGAATCAAAAATACGTCGATGTCAACAAGTTCAGTGATCAAGCTAAATCTGAATTATTCCCATTTTAAACTCAGCTGAAATTTCTCACTGATTTGAATATTCTGTGGGTGTTCGAATGAACGAGGTTGCAGAAATAAATCTTGACACATCTGTAACCCTTTGTTTATAACAAACACATCTATTGAAACTATATGGAATAGGGTTACATGGATAAATTATTAAAAATGTATGATAATAATTAATATTCTCATCCGTAATTATTTTTATATTTGCACACAATAATCTGTCTTATACACATCGGGGTAAAATGTTTAAAACAACATTTAAATTTTTTTCTTTACTCATAAAATACCTTAATACATTTTGCTTTACTTATTAGCAATACGATCTAACGAAAACAATATGTATTTTTGGAGATCAACACTTCTATGTGTTAATTTTCTTTTAGGTAAATAGACTTTCTCCAGACACTTGGAAAGAAAATACAACGAAAAAAACATTTACTGTTCGAGTTCAGAAAACTTAATAATCCCCTACCGTGAAAGTTGTAGAATACAACCACTTTTAACAACATCTGATTTGCAGTTTGCATTTATGCGTTTCTAAATCAAAACTCATTTTATTTAAAAAATATTTACCCTTTGTTCTTGTATTTTAGAAATATAAATTAATTCCCCAAATAAATAGTTGTCTTAAAAATAAAGAGTTCCTTGAAAACTAAGTGATAACCAATAAATACATAATATTGTTTTTTTCTGAGTTGTTCAGTCATTTAAAGTCTTCTAAACGGATTGCGCTCACTATTAACAGTTCGAACAAACCTTAACTACGATACATAAGAAAAAAATACCATCTGTATTTTTTCTTGGAGTCTTTAAAGATATACACCTGGATACACAAAGTATACCCAAAAATATATGTTGTAACGTTTTTTGATTAATTCAAGATTATGACTATTCAAGTCTTCGAGTTCCATATCCAATCAAAGTACAAATATAGTTCCTTATTCAACACACAACTGAAAACTAATTACTACAGCAAATTTGTTTAATTTTTACTATAAGACTCATAGAACAGAACAATACAAATATTTTTTTATGCACGACTATAATCCGGTAATTGTTCTACAACGTCCATTTATTGCTGAAAACTCGTGGAAGATTAAGTGACCTCGATAAGGCAATCCTAGCCAGAATTACCACTAACGGGAGTTCTTGTGCTCTCCCCATTACATCATTATGTTCTTACAACTTTGTTCTTAACTCTAGTTTTACTACATCATTAACAGAAACTCTTTCTGTCAACTTTATACCCTGTACCAAAAAAAGGAAGCATTATGCTAGCCTACATTTTATAAATTTTTTTGGTTAGTAAATAGCATATTTAGAATTACTAATACTAAAAGTTTATTTAAGATTTCAGTAAAAATTCTAGGATACAATTATTTTAGATATTAAATTATTAAATGTTCGATGTTTCAAGGAGTAATACAGTTTAAGTATCCATAAAATATCCAAATTATTGTTTAACGAACTCTAGTCAAATTTTACATATTAAGGAAAATATAACGACATATATATTTTACCTCTGAGGCCAGTTGAATTTGTAAGTCCTCTTGCTTAATTGCTGTATTGCATGCATTTGGCAAATTTCTGGCTGGAATCAGAATTTTTATAGTTTTATACATTTTTAAATGTGAAAGGATTTGATTTACACTTAGAAAGTTCTAATAAAATTTTATATTTGATATATAAATGGAAGCAGTCCAATAATCCATAGTAATTTTTAACACCAGTTATCTTAATGGACTTTCTCAGTAGTATTAATATGTTCTTTTATAAACAAAACAAACGTTCTCTTTAATTACTAATAGAATTATTCAGTTGATTTTAAAATAATCGATTTATGCTGTGATAAATTAAACTAATATATATACAAAATTATATCATTTTATATAATTATATTATTTGCGATTGAACCTGTAAAAGAAAAGGTTTTTAATAAAAATGAGCATTTTTTTGTACTAACAAATGTTGGATACAATATTTCCATTTTTCTGAAAAAACAAAAACGGAAACCAGGACACAGAGGACAGAAAATCAATACAGCTAATCGTCTTTCAATCTTCCTGTCACAACTGTGAAATGCTGAAGGAAGAAGAAGAATGGCGAGAAATTCTGTCTACAGAGTAATCGGGATTGTCATTAAAAACCTGTACTAACGCATATTGATTGCCTCATTATTGACTGTCAACTACTACTCTCTCTTGGTTAGAGTACTTATATTTATGTCCCTTTTAATGGAATACATGATTTACGTGCAATTGAAACATGCTATACGTTGACTGCACGAAGTGTTAGTTGATTTTCAAATATAATTGATTTTACGAACCAACAGAATAATACTAATAGTTGTCGTTTCGCTATGTAAAAAGTGTTGGCAATAAATAAACACATCAAGTGGATTTAAAACCGAAGAGAAAAATGTTAACTTGTAAATAAAATTATATAGAATACCACTTCCTGATTCTCCATCCGTAACTACATGATTATTTTATCAAACCTTTTAAATTGTTAAAGACAAAGTCAAGTATTATTTAAATAAATATATGTCTTATTTGTTGGTAATTAAGAGTTATTTATAATTTTCATTTATATAATATAACCAAATACCCCCTTCACAGGAAACCTGCGTACTCAGAAAATTTCCAATGCATATATATGGGTATCACTACTACCTAGAGCCACTTACCAAGTTTAATAAAAATACATTAATTAATTAATAAGTGATATATAGCATTTTATTTATTATCCATAAGAATAATATTATAATTGAGTACGCAGGTTTGCTGCAACAAGGAAGATAAGAATTTTTTTGCAATTATCAATATAACTCAACCAGGTGAAGCTACATACCAAGTTTTATTAATTTCGAAACTAAGGGAGATATAAAACTTTACTTATTCTCCATATGAATAACATGGGGACCGAGTATGCAGGTTTGCTGCTACCTGGAAAAAAAAATTTTTTATGCTAATATTAATATACCACATCTAGATGAAACCACATACCAAGTTTCATATTTATGCATACATAAATAATCGAAATATAACATTTTATTTATTCTCCATAAGGATAACATTGGACAACCAGTAAATTGTACTGTTTTTAGCAATTTGAATAGCATTGCAACGGTTGGACGTAAAACAACAATTAAAACTCCAAAATTATTGTTTTGTAGAGCTAAACAGATTGGTAGAAAGAAACGTGGAGTTTTTAATGAAATTATTTGAGGAAAATCTAAAAACCGTATTAACATAAGATTAACATGAGACATTTTATGGACACATTTTTTTACTTTTCTCCAAACCACTAAATCTAGCTTAATGATTAAAAATACTAAATTGTTGCGTTTTTAAGCTCTATGAAATGGCTATAACAAAAATCTAGTGTTTTTAAAATTTTAGGGTAAAAAGTAAAAAAAAACTTATTTTTGGAAAATTTTAAACACCCATAAAACCCGCTTCCCATAGACCGATCGATCTGGTTTTCGAACTTAAAGTCATAAATGTTCCTATCCACATTTGTGCCAAATTTCATCAAAATCGGGTGCCTCTTCCAAAAGTTATCTCTGTAACGGACACACACACACACACACACACACACACACACACACACACACACATACATATATATATATATAATATATATATATAATTTATATATATATATATAATATATATATATAAATTTGAACGAATAGTGTTTTTGGCATCTGGGGACCTCAAAACAAAAAGTTATCATGGTCTCGGGCTCAAGTCTTACCATGCCACCTACGGTAATAGCTTCTTCCCTATAGGGAAAACTCGCTAAAAAGTGAATTAATATGAGACTGTGCCATTACATGTTTCTAGACTGAGATGCATAATACATCAAAAGACAATGCCTTGTTGAGACACCTTCGCGACATATGAATAGGTTGCTCATTAAATTTTTAAGTAAATACCATTAACACACTGTCTTATCTACTTTTTACGAAACAATTTTAATAACAACAAAAAATGTCATTGACAATTATAGACAAGAAGTTGTACGATTATACAATTACAGTAGGTTAGTACAATACCTTTCAGGTTTTCATTTCAGCGAATTTCCCTTAAAGGAAGAAGCTATTACCGTAGGTCTCATGTAAAACTTAAGCCCGAGACCATGATAACTTTTCATTTTGAGGTCCCCAGGTGCCAAAAACACCATTCGTTCAAATTTGTATATATGTATGTGAGAGTGAGCACAATAACTCTCGAAAAACGGTCCGATCTCAATGAAATTTGGTAAAATTGTTTAAAGTACCAAAAATTTGAACGAGTTCAAAAACCAAGCGAAATAAACCAACCGAAGAGGGATTTTAGGGGGGTTTTGTACCCAAAAAATGGGTTTTTTGGGGTTTCCACATGTAATTTTTATTTTTATAAAATTTTAGTTTTCCCCATTTAATTCAGCATAAAAGACAAACAATTTGGTATTCTGATCATTGCTCTACGATAATTGGTTACTGAGATATTGAATGTGCTAAACACAGTACGTTGTCTAATGTTATTATTATGGAGAAAAAGAAAAAAACAAATTTATATCTTTCTTATTTATGAACATAAACTGACGAAATATGGTATATGGCTTCACCTGGTTGTGGTTTATTGTTGGTTGCACAAAATAATTTTGCCTTTTGTTCCCGTAGCAGCAAACTTATGTTCTCGGTCCCCATGTTATTGTTATGGAAACAAATTAAAATGTTATATATCGCTTATTTATGAATATATAAATGGATTAAACTTGGTATGGACTTCGCTTAGGTGAGTTCTATTGATATTTGCATAAAAATCATTATTTTGTGTTCCTTGTTGCAGCAAACCTGCATACTTATCCCCAATGTTATTCTTATAGTGAATAATTAATATATTAAATATAGCTTGTTTGTGAATATATTTCTTATTAATCCTATTAATTGTCTTAACGTGTTATGTTATATTACCAATATAATTAATAACAAATCGTGTAATGTGTTATTGGAAATTCGCTGAGTATGCAGGTTTGCTGTGACGGGAGTATTTGATTCCCTTTTGTCATATCAATTGTGTAAATGATGATAAAACTTAACATATTCTAATGGAATTCTTATTACAAACTCTATATAATTGACTATAGTACAATAACCAACCACAAAAACTAGTTTTAAGTTTAGGTAAGAGTTCAAAAATAATTAATCGTTTATAGTAATAGAACTATCGCTCTACCAAACCTGAGATAAATTCCCACTCAAATAACTATCTTCGTTATCTCTCACTGCTAAATTTGACCAGTGAATTATTCATCACACGCTTTGTTAGCATATAGATACAGTGCAATGTAAGGAGTTTAACTATCTATTTATAGACCCTAATGACAATGTTCAGCAAGGGGTGTATCAAATGTTTTTATTAAGACAGTTGTTCAAGCGTATTTTAATAAAGATATTCCTTAATTGAGCTACTCTATACTTGTAATCTGTGTAACGAAAGGCTTTTTACTACTCACAGTTGTCAGGTGGCATAATACTAAAATGTTCTCACTGTCAGAAAATGTTCATGTTTATCACTGTGGTATTAACAGTATCTTATGTTTTTACCTTTACATAACCTACAGAGGAGTTTTTCCAATTGACCATAATGAATATACATTTTCAGGTATGTGAAGCATCAGTGGAGACTAATTTATCCTTGTGAGTATATAGTATAGTTTAGTATAGTGATATATAGTATATAGTATAGTATAGTGTGTATAGTATAGTATATATTTATCTTTTTGAGTATATCCTTGTGGTCGTTACTAATGTAGTTAGCTGACTGACAGTAGTCTGAGGTTCATCAAAACGATCCTGGGTAAAACCTGAAAATATCGAAGCTGGACGGAGTTGCCATGACTTATTAAGCTATTGATAATCCTAAGAAAAGGGTCCCTCGCAACACAACCAGAGTTTTTCCCGTTCTCTTTCAAAACGTTAAACAATGCCACTGGTGTAAAAAACAAAACAAAAGGAGATTTAATAGACCTTTTGTTATTTAACTCCACGTGTTTCAGCAAATTTCACCCCAAGAAACATTAATACCTAATTTCTGTAACACTTAGCTTAAACGTTAATATGTTTTATACTAACGCTGATAATTTTAATTAATGAAAAATCAATTAATTACGATTTGATTAGAAGTTTGTAAACGATTTAAAATCAATAATTTATTGTAATTAAAGAAAAACGGTATATAAAGAATTATTTTTAATTATTACACATTCATTCACCTAATATTGATAAAGGTACTGATGGCTGCAACAGATTTATAGGTGTTTTAATGTGTTTTCAAATAGGAACAGAGATTATTATTACTAAACGCATATATACAACACATATTTGAAGTATAAAAAGGGTCTCTTTCTTTTTAATATAAAGGTCAAATGCTAAAATATTCAACGGGACAAAATGTGCAACAGGAAGCTATTTCAGAATTTACGGATGAATAATAGTGAAGATAGAGTGCACTCAATCCTTGCAAAAGAACTTTAAAAAAGTAGTTTTTTAATTTATTTTCAGGTAAAAAATCGAATGTTCTATTTTAAAACAATAATACTTAGTTTTTACTGATATTACTTTAATAATATAGCCTTTAGTGAAGTATAAGTTATTATATTTACATTTTGGAAGTTACTCATTACTTAACTCTCTATATCTCACTGTATTTTTATTAATAATAATGGTTATTTTAAAACAAGTAAGTATGTGTTGTACTCAATTTCTCACTAACCGATTTTTAATGTTATATGTCAACTTGATAGTCGTATAAAATTAGAACTGTCTGCGTTAAATAAATGATACTTTTAAATATTTCTATGAAAAGCCAGGTGCAGGTCGAAGGATGTTGCGTGTTTTGTCAGTACAATAACTTAAGTCGCAATGCATTGCTCTCTTGAGTATTTCGAGGTCTAGTTATAAACTGTATTTATCTCATACGACTCTGTCTTCTTCCTTGGTTAAACTTATCAATTTCTTCTGTTTTAATGTGTAACTGTTTGTTTCCCAATATATCGCACATAGTCTTGCAATACAATTTAACAAATAGTTTTAATGTTTGAGGGAAATAGAGTGTTTTTTATTAATTTTCTAGGACCAATACCTCTTCTGTTTATGTTTGCATGTATTGTGGTAACCTTTAAAATAAGTATACAGATTAGATGTCTGGTATATATGTTTTCCCCTTGTTTTACATTTATTTTCTTAAACGGAATATGACTAAATAAGCATAATTTAAATATAATAATACTTATTGGCCCTTACGAAATTAACGCTGATGAGTTAATAAAGCCAGGATACCATTTATTTAAACGTTTGCTTTTATTAAAGCTGTATATATTTATTTGCATACGAAACTAATGATTTTGCCCAAATGTTAATGTTAAAATATTGCATATTTTTATGAACTAACTAGCATTTTATTACTACAAAAATCCGTTTTGTTTGAAACGATATCGTGATAATATTGTTGAAAATTAATAGCATAAACCGTAATAAAGTTATGTATTGTTTAATTACTTTAAAAATTGAACAAATAAAATAATATCGTGTAATATGTAACACAATAATAAATATGTTGGCTTCAGTTTTACATATATTAAAATTATTGTATGTTATTATTTTTTATTTTTTCTTTAAAAATCAAAATTTGTTATATCTTTACAGCTTTAACTAATTTTTCTAACGATAGGATATACATAATTATATTAATACCTTAACAATGTGTTTTGTAGTAGCAATTTGCATTCTTGAAGGTTCATGAAATGTTATGTTGTATACTAATTCGAATAAGGTTGTGAGAACTTAATGTTTTACACATATTTATAATGATATATACTGATTCTTAAGAATAATATGTTACAACTTTAACTACATTTCCCATGTGGTGTATGTTTGTGCACCGTATTGATTTATTTGTTTCCGTTTACCGTATTACAATATTGCCTTTAATATTACATTCAAATATCAAACTGGTTATATCATTGGTTTAACTTTAAATAAAAATTTTAAAATCAGAAAAATATGCCAAATTATCATAGTCAGTAAAAAGGGGGTCAAGAGCACTTCATAATGGAAGAGCACTTAACTTCCACACCTTGGAAGGACATATTCCTCGTAAAAACTTATAATGTGTTTTCGTTGTCATTTTAATTTAGATTTTTACGTAAGCAATGACACTCTGCTATTTAATATTTGTAAAATATTTATTTTGATACCAGAGACATTGTTTTGCTGTGATATCAACTTTTTTTAAATGTTAGCTGTTATTTCCATACAGTTTTTTCAACGTAAAGGGTATATACTCTCGTCAACATTGGTACTTTCAAAAAATTAATTTAAATATAAGAACTACGGTACCTCTTAATACATTGATGCACAAGCACACATATTGTCCCTTTAAAACTGTGTCATCAATTCACAAATATCTGTTAAACAGAACGTTAGAAGATATAAATAATCACAAACCAACCCTACACTAGATCTAAAAATAATATAATACATCTATTGAGTTAAACAAATAATATACAGAAAAAACCCGAATTCATTATTATGATATTTTTAAATTGCCTAAGAGCTTTTTCAACCTAGCTTACGAGCAAAGTAAATAGTGTTGAGAATAAAGTTTATTTTTTAAATACATTTTTACTATGATAATGAAATTGGGGACTGTATCTCGCGCAGTTTCCATAAATCCTGTTCCAAGGATATATTTTTGTATATCCCAATTTATTCAATAAAATTGCATAGATGTCGATGTGGAATAAATCATTATTTTGTTAGTCTATAAATGGATGTACGTTAGAATTGTCCACAATTGCAAACAGTCCTAAACAGCGAACCGCATTCTCTATATTTGACCTTCTCTCGCAATGAGAACGAGACGTTAACAGCCATATATCCAGTAATTGACCTCATGTGGAAAAAAACGAGACGTCAAACATCTGTGGACCACACGACACCACCAAACGTCTAGGAAACTTGATATAATAATCTTAAGTATTGTTAATGAATAAATTCGATTGAAAATCATTTGTTCTTTACCATTTAATTTTGTAATACTGGGCGTCCATGAATAAACTGCGGAATAAATAAATGCGGAATTAAGTAAATGAATAAATTGCTAAGTAACTAATTATCTAAATATAAATAATAAATGAACATTTATTATTTATATTTAGAACGAAGTTGCATACAAAAACGTATCCTGAAAGACATTTGTCTGAATTGTACGTCCCCTTTAGTTTAATTTCTTGTTGATCGCTAGTCTCAGTGTCATAAAAACATGAAGTCCTCTAAAATAAAACCTAAACTATTTATTGAAGTAATGGTTTGTGTATCACGTCTATAACGTGGCCGTAACAATTTTGTAGCATCCCAAAGTTATTTTTAAGACACTCGGATATATTTAGAAACAAACTGTAATCACTGTTCCTAATTAGCTAAAATAAGCAAAATCCTTGAACGACATGTTGAAAATAAAACCTGTCTACTATCACTATCACTATCTACTATCACTATCTACGGTGTGAGGTATTGAGACAACATTTTAGGGTAAAGTTTTTATGAATCAATGACTAAATTGGAATAATTAAAAAAAGATCTAAAAGTAACAAATGATAGTTTTTCGTTTCAGTGCGTTCATATAACTTTTAAAATATATAATTTTAATTAACTTTACTGAGATATTGAAAGTGCTAAACACAATACTTTTTTTTCAAAGATAAGCTTACGTTAAATAAGTAAAACGTTATATCTTACTTGTTAATGAACATATATTGACGAAACTTGGCATATCCATTTATAAAACTTCGGTCTATTAATATATGCATAACAGGATAATTTTCGAGGTCCGTGTGGAGAAACCGGCGTACTACTTTCTAATTCATTGGATGAACAACGTGAATCCCTGGATTGGTTTAGCATGTTTACTGGCCAATTGTGTGTCGTGTGTGTTAGGAAACCTTATTAAAGCTACACTATTTTAAAGTGGGATTTTTTAGAAATTCTAATTCACTGATAAAAAAATAAAACATTAAAATAGGTTACGTCTGTTATAATTACAAGGTTAATTTTTATTGTTAAATAATTTCGAATAAGGGTTTAATAATACTAATCTTGTTTTGTTATATAAAAAATATTCTTACTTACTTTCACAGTAATCGTTAGTTATATTTTACCTAAATAAGTTGTCTTAAAAGATAGGCGATACTGACTATTCAAACTATTTCTTGAAATTAGATAAAAATTAAATAAATCGGTTGTTTTTTATACATAAACCACTCTATGGCTCTATGTTATGATATTTTTAAATATTTCTTATTGAAAACAGTTCAAACCAGTTCAGAACCTATACCAGTTGGGAGTACAGACCAAATTCCATTATAATTTGGGTGAACGAGAAGGGAACTATACTTGAACAATTCATAATAATTAAGTAGCTACCAACCTTCTAACCGCCCTATTGATTTATTTGAATTTGTGTATACATGTTTTTAAAAAAATAGTGTAGACTAGAGATAACTTGATTGACATAGTAACAAATGTTCATTATCCAAAATAAATGCGAATGTGTGATTTGAATTCGCCCATTTGAAACAACATATACTGATGATTCAAATTTTTTTAAGGTACAATTCAGTTTTTGGATACATTTTATTATTAATAATCGTAAAATAAATATATATTGGTAAAAAAGGAAGAAACCTTTGTTTTTGGTGTATAAACTGCTCAACTGGTAGTATGTGTATACGCTATCAAAGCTTGCCTTAGGATATAACATCGTTGGAAAAATATGGAATCCTCTTTTGATGAAATAAGGTCTTGTGAAAGCGGACTATTCTGATCTGATACGCAGAATATCTTAAACACAAACAAGATAATACCCGTAGAAAACCCCATCATCTTTACTATTTCATGAAAACCTACTTATATCAATTTCTAAAAAGAATATTTTTACGCGTTACGAAAATGAATCTCGTACATATCTTAGGAACCGCCAGATTTATCATTTTGTTTGCTTTATTTTTGTGATAATAATTAAAAAAAGATTGAATTAAACTAATTTTTATCAATTATCAATGTTTGACATTGCCTGAAGTTATTTATAGGTAAATTTGTATCTATATACCTATAAGCCTTAATATATAACAAACATATATAAGAGTAGGTATACGTTACAGGACTGTTTATTTATAAGTATTTATAGGCACGCATATTATTATGAATAGCTTGCTATAAAGTAAGCCAATATACTTGATCAAGATGTTATGAATGAAATACTGTATACCTAATCCGTATTAATTTATGCTAAAATAGATTTATTTTGCAGATAGAAGACGAGGGTTTGTTGAAATTGTACTTTAACAAAAGTATTATTATTATAGTACAAGTTAAAATGTAGTATTATTAACAAAAACAACCTTGATGGACATTCTTTTTATTAGAATACAATTCAAATTGTCGGCTTAAGCCTTCATCAGGAGTAAAATGTTTCAAAACTAAAATATAAACAAAAATAAAAGTAAAACATGTCACACTTATTAAACTTATTTAGAACCAGATGTTTAAGTTGTTATCTATCTACATAAATTTTATACCGTAGCAGGGTTTTTATATTAAAAATTAATTTTACAATAAATTAAACCTCATTGATTTAAATCATTTAACAAAAACAAGATAAAAATAAACGGTAGTATAAAAAAAAGCATTAAGATTTTGTAGGTGATAACATAAATTAATAGGATAAAACATGATAAATTTTGGTTATCTTAAGTTAAACCCAAATGGGATTTTAGATATCAGGACTAATTGATGGGCCTGCTCAAGTTGTCTTATCTGTCTATCTCGACAGTCAGTAGCCAATTTTATGATAACTTAAATACGCCATTTAGAAAACAACACTCCTGAAAAAGTAATAAAATGTAGTATTGTAACGGTCCGGCTCATAGCTCAGTTGAGATGGGCGGGTTGTGACACATCGATACTAAAAGTTCCTCTCTGTGATACCTACTAATTTCCTATTTTGTGCTGCAGTAGGTCAACATTTTTATCCGTGCAAGAATTTAACCCGTAGATATTGTAGGGAGAGCTTATCCTAGTAGATGGTTAAGGGCGCCACCTCGTTATTAAGCAGAACACCTGAAGGCCGCAACGAGGAACAGTCCTTCCACTGCAGTCATCTGGGCGGTCGTCTTCTTGGAAGGCCGATTTAAGTTTTTTAAATTTTGTTTGGTTGTGATCACCAGAGAATTTCATGCATGGATTTACAATAGCCTACTATTAAATTGGCAGGATCAGTAACCATAAAGGATGTGACTTAAATTTAGAAAAAAGATGATTTGGTGTTAACTATGGAATCTACAAAATTAAGAAAATGTCAGTCTATTCTGATTACTGAATACTAACTCACTACGACAAAATGTATGCCTACAGTTTGATCACTAAGAAGTGCAATAATAACAAAATATTGGGAATGCCAGTAACCTTTTAATTATCAGTCTCAAATCAGTTAAAAGTAAAATGTCTTATCTCTCACACAAAATTACATTTACGGTTGCCTTCAGGGCGTCTCTGAGCAAAATTAGCTAAGTTTAATTCAAGGTAACAGAATACAACTTGTTACTGAACAATATTAAAAAGTTAAGCCAGCTCAAAAAAAAATAAAAAATAAAAATAAAAAAAATAAAATACTGAGCACAATTAGTTGAAAAGTTACAAGTTACAGTTGTTGTATTAAGGAAATCAGGCAGTTATGAGCAACGAAACAATCACATTAAGCCAATAATAATTAATATAATAATACCACAAGAACTCATAGGCCTACCAACAAATTAACATGAAACAGCACTTGCAGGTCGTCACCATGATAACAATAAAATAATAAATAAACATAATTATCCTGGAAAAGAATACGTACACTAATGACAACTTAAACCTAACTTAACCTTAAATGAGGATTTTGCAGAATCCCATCCATTTTCTTTAGAACTATTTGAGTAATAAACTAAGACAAACTTGTAATAAACAATAAACAGTGTTCTTGATGAATAATACGATACCTATTACCTGTCGAAATAAACAGGGCTATACTACTATTTTAACATTTGGGTCTTATATAAAACCCAAACTGTAGGGACTGTGTAATTAAAAATTATATATATTGTAGAATAATGGGTCAATATAATTAATAAAACAAATTCTGCAAGGCTTATAAGTACATCTTTTGTTGACGTGTCAAAATATATCTTTTTACTAATATAATAAGTTTTATTTAGTCAACCCATATAATACTCGAATTTTATAAAGTAATTTAATATCAATAAAGTTTAAAACAATTTAGTTACTTTGCCTGTATTTTGTATAAATTATTTCCCTAAATTATTTTGGTTTTTGTTATTAATTTTTATTTATATTTGCATACGATGTAGAACATTTTATTTCAGATTTTATAGTTAGGTTTTGAGTTAAAGTATTGATATTAAAATTTTTAAATTGTTGATGATAATTTATTTGATTTAGAAGCATCCCCTATAATTGGGCAATTGTTCCTGTTGGGGCAGCCTTTGCAGACATACAATTTTTATTATATATGCATGCAGTTTAAACTTGTTATTCGTTGTAATTGTTATAACTAGTCATCGCCCCATAGTCAAAACTTGACCAAATATCTTTAAGCGAATAATGACTGTTTGCCTGGATATTTTATCACAATATCCTGCACTAATACAAGATATTTTAACCAATGTAATGATTCTTAGATTTCCAAATAACTGAATAAATTAGTTTACTATCTAGTGGGTCCTGTTGCTATCTCTACCCCCCATTAACTCATTCACAGGATTATTATTTTGAATGTCGAGTTAAAATGGATAACTGAAGGGCTTTACCATTTCAGCAGTCAGTAGTCTTCTTATTTACATTACTCCCAAAAATCTGTTCTTTCTGTTGTGCTGGCATTTGTTATTATACCAACAACTGGTATATATACAATTCAATCAATTACTTTTCTTCCATATGATTATCATTGATACTTTGAAGGCCTGTGGGGCGTAGCCCTGTAGGCCGATGTAAAGTATAAGGGGTTTCTACACATATACTCGACATTCCCTTTCTAACGGTAAACGTGAATTTCTCTTACGATACACACTTGCTGAGACTAAAGGAGGGACAATTTCGTGCTAGGCTACCATTAGTTATAATATAATGATTGTTATACCATATAAGGTTTATGTAATCTTGACTTTTTGTTTAGACGTTAAACAATTTGTTGTATGGAAAGTTGCATGAATTAAAATTTATATAATGCATGTCTGCAATAAAATTCGTTATTTATTTAATCTACGTAAGGACTTCAGTGTTTCATTGTCATAACTAAATCTTGAAATGTACAAATGCGCATTAAGTTTAATATACTTTTATCCAGTCCAAAATATAAATTGTAAAATAAACTACTTTTACAAGCCAGCCACATATAAAAAAGTATATATTAAAGCAAACACCTTTTGTTGAAAAGTACAAACTATTAGGTTATTTTAGGTTAGGTGTTAGGTTAGGCTGGTCTTATGTTTTATTAATAATTTGTGAGGGTGCTGCTTTGAAATAAGAGTTGATGGTTTTCGAGAAGGGCGTGTTTAAGGGTCAAGGGTTTATTGAAGTAAATCAAGTACTCTCGATAAAGGTATAGAAAAGACCAGTTGAATACACTCTGTCTCTGGTCAATATATCTACTAGATACTATTTGTAATTTTAAGTATGCAAACATTATGGATTTCTAAGTTCAAATTGTCTTTCGTATTTTTAAGTTTCGTGTTATTTGTTTTTTTCATTTGGATTATATGAGAAATAAAATATCTATATAGGTAATTATTATTTATTATTAAAAATATGGGGGGGGGGGTTATTTACTGCCTTGATTTGGATCCCATTAGAATTATTATATTTCGAAGTGATGAGTACAAAAAATAGCTTTTCAATTTAAATAAATATAATTTATCACTATTTAGCGATTGCGCGACTAAGGTTTAGTTTAGTAAAACTATGTTAATAATAAATAACGAGAAAATCCGGATTGAAATTTGGTACGAAGTGAAAGTTAAACTTCTCAAACTTTGTCATGAAATAATAATTTGTTTGATACAACAAATTAAGTTAAATTTTACACGTATTTCAGTTATTAACAAAATTAACACTAATGTGTTAACCAAAATAATTAATCGGGAATATATCAGAGACGTAAATATTGTTAAAACTTGCACTATCAACTTAAACTTTACAAGTTTCATCGTACGTAATATATTACATTTAACATATGGTATCTTATGGTATTTAGTATAGATATAAATATATTTGTCTACCACAGTAGCACCTACACGGTCAGAACTCATATAATTTTATTTTATCAAATTTTAAATAATCTTTACATAGACCATTACAAACTTGAACTTATATAATAAAATTCAAAACTGTTGCAAGGTACAGTGATGAATGATACTTTCAAACATTTTAAGTTTGTTGAGGTCAAAAACGACTAGGTCAAAAACAGAATTTTTGTTACTACACAATTGATTTTGAGCAGTAACGCAATTATATTACACGAGTTGAATTTGTAACATGCAAAATGGAACGCCCACTCCAGACCAATGCCGTCAGAACTTGTGTAATTCAAACTCGTTATAGCCACTGACGCTCCATAATGAAGCACCAGTTGCTCTTGAACCTGATGAGAATGTACCACAAAAACATCGATGTCAACAAGTTTCGTATTCAGTAATCAAGCTCACTCTTAATAATCCTTGTTTAACCTTGACACTAACTTCTCATTGATGTTCATAATCCATAAAGAATTTATTGGTACAAATGTTGACGGTCAATTTCGCATTTATTTTTAATTGATCCAACCTATGATAAAAACTGGTGTGGAATAGAAATGCGAGTAGCACAAATTATATTGTTTTAATAAGTTATCAGTTACTTGTATAGTTGTTTGGTTTCCAACCTTTTGGTTTTGTATATTACGATATGTTCTGCGTTAAAAACATATTAATACAAACTTGGCTTAACAGTAATTTAAAAAGTATTTAATAGAGAAATTAATTTGTATTAATGTTCAAAAGCTCTTTAAAAGCTTCGCTTTATTGACTTTCACAGCTCTAATATTTATTGTATTAAACATTTTTACAGCGTATTGGATGGTTACTGATCCCATTGGCATTATGTGTAAAGTTGTCTGTGTGTACAGAATGCATCAGATTTGTGTCCAGTATGTAATAACATAGAGAAGAATCATCGTTGGGAAATTAACTGCCATAGTAGCTGACCACAAAGCTACACCGAAATATCTTAGAAATGTAACTAGTTAACCCTGAAAATTAAATTAAATCTATATCTGAAGTTCTATATAATGAAACCCGTTTGAGTTGTATTGATTTCACTTGAACATAAAGCAGCAATTTGAAGATTGATGAAGAGGTGGCAAGGCAAGATAGAGCATGCTTGTTCAAGGGTACTTGCAATACAATACCACCTCTCTCAGCAATGTCTGTTATATAATTTGAAATACGACGTCTCTGAGTCATAAACTATGTTGAGTCTAAATACAATCATGGTTTGTATCTATGGTTGTACATGAGTTTGTATGTATGGTTTTATCCCCAGAGTTGTACGAATAATTGTAAGACTAAATAATAAATATAAATATAAATCAATCACCAATGTGGTAAATAAATGCGAATAAAAGTCGCCAGATAAGTTGTTGTCAATTATATAGTAGATTTGTAAAAAAGGAAAATAAAAAAAATCCTAAGAGTGCCTGTGAAGGACTGTTTATTTTTTGAAATACGTTGCTCTGTCATTCCTCACATACTGATTGTACGAAACATCTTTAGTAACTTGGAAATATCGGGACATAATTCACCACGTCGGTTTTTACGTTGTGAAATATTAAACCAAAACCGGTATGCAATTTAAAATGATTGACATAGTAAATATTTGGATACGAATTCATTCCTGATGAATGGGGGTCCTTTCCTGGAGGGGAAGGGAGGGAAATCCCTTTCCTGTGTTTGAAGGAAGTGGCGGGGGCTAAAATCCCCAGTTATAGCGATAAGGACTTAAAAAAGTGGACACCATTGGATATTACAAAAATAAAACTGAGCACACCAGTTGTCCTCATTTGTATTGTCAAGATATTAGCATATTTAAAATTGCTTTAACATTTAAAAAAAATGATAAAATGTTAAACGGTTATGAAATGTTTCATCCTAAAACCTGTTGCATGCACAACGTCTAGTATATGCCTATAACAATTACTTAGACTATAATAAATAACCATCAAACACATTAACCTAAACATATGGTTAACTAGAAGATTTTGAGGTAGTTTTGACCTCTTTTCAATATAATATTGATTACAAAAATATTAACGTGATTTTTTAGTACCTCCAGTTTTAATGCTACCCTAAATTCCTACGATATATACCTTTGGAAGTATATATCTCAATTAAACAGTTGAATCCACAAACATTTACGCAAAAATTCCTCTGAAAAATATATTGGTAACAATTACCTGGATTAGTCATGAAAAAATTACTAAAACAGTGTGCTGGATGGATATCTCAAAAAATAATGCCATCTTTGGAAACTAGTTTTAATAATAATAATAATAACAAATCTTTATTCACCAAAATATACACTACAATATGCATATACATAATGAACAGTAAATAAACACATAAATTGTAAAAAATCAATAATAACTAATCTATACAGATTCGTAAGAGAAAAATCACAGGACTTTTAAATTGATGAACAAACAATTCCGGTGAATGAAAATTTTGTCACTAGGCCAAAGCCCGTAAGGGGTCCCTGCACTTAATACACATAATAAGGAAGGAACGGAAAAATATGCGCCAAGCTGATGTTCAGTATTAAGTCATTAAACATTCACATAAGTAATCAAAAAATAATTAAAAGTAGGATTGCTGCTGAGGATCATATTTAGACCTATTGCACAGCATAAATTTTTTTTTTAATTGTTTAGGCCTATTGTTGAGGTAACGTTATTTAAAGTTACAACAAAAACAAAAAAAAATAAAAGATCAGGTATTTCATTAATAACCAAACAAGTTTGGGAAAATATAAATTTACAATTGATGTATATATATGTGTGTGTGTGTGTGTGACATAAGAGTGAAATCCTAGAAAACTATTATTTCAAGTTTTTTTAAACACCAATAAAACCATAGCTCAAAACTCGTTGAAGATTAAGCGACCACGATAAGGCAATCCTAGCCGGAATTACCACTAATGGAAGTTCTTGTGCCTTCCACATTACATCATTATGTTCTTACAACTTTGTTCTTAACTCTCGTTTTATTGGATCATTACTAGAAACTCCTTACTTTAAGAGCTAGGGTCTACATTCATTTTTAGTGCACGATTAAATTCAAAATATAATAAAATTTTATAATAATTTGTTATGCTATAACACATTTTCTGTATTTATTTCCAAACAACGGTCAATAAATCATAATAAAAAAGGATTTAAAACTGGCTGTGGTTCAATAATATTATAAAATGCCTTATCGTATTGAAAATATCTGAGTGGTTTTTAGTTAGAAACGCATATTTTAAATGTATAATATATACTAATTGCTAGAAAACATATCATTAATATAAGGTATTTGGTTTGTAACATTTATGAAACTACTTAAAAACAGTTATTTACGTCTTAAAGTTCCAGTGGCTGAGATATAAATTTTAACAAAATCACACTAGTAAATGTAACTGTGTATTGCTAATTGGTAACCGATGTCATACAATTTGGGTTATCTAATAAAACTGAATTAGCAAGGGCGTATACCAGGAGGATAACAGTTTAATTTTCAAATTTAAAGAAGTAATGTATGTGGTAATTATTCAACGCCAACGGTTTTAGTTAGGTAATATTTTTTTTCTATATGGGTTTTATTAATTACAAGTATAATATAATATTATTATCTTGTATAATAATTTGAATTCTCCCGTAAGATCCAAATTGATATGGTTTTGTCATTAATATTGTATTTTTCGTTATAAAACCTTGGTTCCTTCGTTATAAAACGCTACAAAGTTTTATTTGCATAAAAAACTCAATTTGTTAGGTTTTATAACTGAATACATAATGAACGGTATTTACTAAGAAATCGTTTTTTGTTTTTAAAGTGTTCTGTATTCTTGTTTCAAAATTACCATCAAACCAAAAAGTAATCTTAAACAAACAAAATTTACAAACGTATCCAACTTGTGAGCTCCTCCAACATAATAAAATATATTGCCCATACAATATATCCATACATACATACGCTTACCATATTAGTCTTATAAATTTAATTTGTACAGTAATAATTTACCTAATCAAAACATTTATAACTTCTATATAAACTTAAATTCGATTAAGGAATAAAAACACCTTTCGCTTTCAGCCTCCACAGGAGAAATTATAATAAAACGAGATGGGAAATAGGAGGGGCTGATACGATTTTGAAATGTTTAATAATATAATTACATTTCCCAACCAAACCGAACTCCAACAGAGTTAGAGCGTTAAATCAATACTGCCAATCGTCTTTCAATCTTCTGTCTTCAACACGATTGGATAGTGTTGAAGGTAATATAAATAAAATAAGAATGAAATTTTACTGATTCCTTTAACTCATATGTTACATGATGTATAGCTCAATAATTGATGTCCATCAAACTTTGCACTCTCCAGTTAATTTACTATTCAGAAAGAGAATTATTTTCGTTACAGTTACGTGATTCAATGGTAGTTTTAAAACGCAATTAGTTTTAATTATTTTGCTATACTAAAAAACCGTTTCATTAGTTAAGGTAAGGATTTAATTACCTCTGAAATGCATTATTTTAATCTGATTAGTTATAATAATACATCAATGTTTAATTAATGAGTATAAAATTTAAGTGTAAAATTCTATTTACATTCCAAAATAATTAGGCAAATAACACATTGATCTTATTTAGCAGTTTTTATTTTCAAACCGTATGGTAGTGTTTTGAAACAGACTAATTTTATTTTATTGTTGAAATAATTGTTCCTTACTTTATAGAAAAATTGGAAGGCGTTGTACACAATCAAATTCTTGTAACCTGTTAAATCTTAAACTAGTCAAAAGAAATACACAAAAATTGCATCATCTGAGTAATATAAAATATCATGGAGTCTCGTGATATCGGAGTGATATGATTGAACCCGCAAATATCCAGGTTGATTCGTGTCACAAACATTGTGGTATGAACAAGTATTTGTAGTATATCCGTATTCGCCATTAGTAACTTAAACTGACGTATTAACCATTAGTATCAGCTAACTTTAACTGAATACTTAATATGTTGATACAATATAAGATTTTAAACACTTACTTTGTTATTTTTTTACCGTTAGTAGTTATAGTACATTAATTTATTAATTTATTTGTGGGCAAATACGTAAATCTCAAGAATATATATTAATCGGCGCGTTTTATCACACAAGGTTTTGGTCAATGTTAACGTTTTTGAGTCTTTTTAAACACTGCTGGGTTCTAACAAAAATTGTTTATAAACAAGCATTTGTAAGGTTGTAAAGACGTTCATATGATACTTTTATAGGCTTTTATATTAATAGACTGAATATTTAATGTTGATACTATCGAGATAAATTACTCAGTCGTTTTCGGCCAAAAAACCTATTCTGTAGTAAAATATTCCCTGAAAAGAAATTTGTATAAATATATAAGTAAATAAAATATTGTAATATATTCTTTTTTGTAAATCTTCTGCCCAAAATATTATTAATAAATTAATGCATTCCCTAATGGTAGAAAAGAAAAATATATGTTTTAATTATATTTCTGTCAATAAATTAAGTATTAATTACTAATAAAAGTCAACTCCAGAAGAGTGAGGACGTAATCAGTACTGCCAATTGCCTTCCACTCGTTACTCCTGCCAAGGAGGTTCACGAGAGTGGGTATCTTTTGCTGTCTGCGTCGTTGGCGACGGCTACTCAGAATTTCCTTCTCGGGGAGTCGGGAATTCTAGCTGCCTGTTCACGGTTTCCCCGCTGACACTCGTTGGGGATGTGACTACGACGGGGACGGACTCCGGCTTTGCCAGTTTTCTCTTTCCTTCTTCTTTCATCACCGGAGAAGAGGACTGGTTAACAACCTTGCGCTTGGACGCAGTCGACGCCCGCCGAAGTTTCCGGATCGACTGCAGCTGGAAAAAGGAGTCGCCGATTCTCCTTACACCAACCTTTACACCGGTAGGAACACGGTGGCTGGAATTGAACAGGGCTCCAACCCGCTTAGGGCGTTAGCAATAAGGTCGAGCTGTTCACCCTCCGCCTCGTTCGCATAATCGATTTGACTCAGGTGACAGAGGCCACCACCGTTTCTCCTCTGAGTCATCGAGATGTCCTCTTCCGTTGACTTCTTCTCATGGTGTTGTTAAAACGGGCTCGGTGGAGACTCCACCTGTACCTTGGCTGGGTCAAACGATTTTGGTGGTATCTTCGCCCCCGTTTATTCTTTCTGGTTTGCAGGAGTTGCCGGTGTTCGCCCCGGTTGAAGAGGCGGGAATTCAGCAGAACGTCTGACGTTAGGTGGAGGGGATCTCGGGATTCTGGGTTTCTTCTTGAAACACCCTGGTCCTCCCCCTTTCATATCGTGTTCCAGTTGCATCAATCCACACTGTAGCCTGTATACTTTGCCTGCCACAAGTACTTCGGAATTAAATGTTTGGTTGCCCCCACCCCTCCCCCCCAGAATCCAAGGGACTGCCCGAATGAACGGAGTAGGATTCGGGAACAATGTCCAGACCCACCTGGGGTACGTGCAGTTGTTTTGTCCTGAAATCATGATTATTGTTCCCCTTGTAGGTGAATTTTACGGCAAGCAGGAGTTACTGTTGGACCACTCTGCTCCAAGCCAACACTGGTAAAGAAGAAGGCGGGAAAAACGCCAAAAAGTTTCGAAAAATCAAGAGTTGGTCCAGGGAGACCGAGAGAAAGGAAGAAAGGTGGCGAGGATCAAGCCGAGGAAGGAAGAAGACTTGACCTCTGGAAAGAGAAGGGCCTAAAGATAAGAGATCCCTCCCCCCTTTTAGTCACCTATTATGACAAGCAGGGGATACTGCGGTCTATTCTAACCCGGATTCCGCACAGGGAAATAATGTTGTTATTTTAATTTTTAATAAAAGTCAACTCCAGACTCCAGAGAGGACGTAATCAGTACTGTCAATTAACTTCCACTCTTCACAAGATAATTGGCAAGTGTAGAATAAATAAGAAAAAGTGTATGGTAAAGTTTTAGAATAGTAGTTGTTGTAAATAAAAACCAAAAAAAAACTAAGAAATAATAATGTAAACGTGACTCTAACTGTCTAACTGATCAAATTAATTTTTACTATCTGTAGTTAAATTTAATACCTATAGTTTAATAATTCAAATTTTTTCCTTTTTACTAGTTGCTTGGATAGACGTCTTTAAGGCATTTAGTCCGCAATTTTTACCATGTATTGATAAACTATTTTTGTAGGTACTACTATATATGTAACATATAAAATCTGATATCAATATTTACCATATGGTTATAAATATAAAATAATATGTATTACATACTATTTATGTATTAATTAAAAAATAATTTAAAATAAAAATCACTGTAACAATGCATAACAACAATGAAGGATGAAGCAAAGGAAGTAGGGCTGCCAACTTATGAACTTGTATTGATTTTAAAAAGTCGGTTTTAGATTTTGAAAATTGGGTTGAGTTAAAACGAACACTCCGTTCAACTTTACTATTTCCATGATTGAAATCTTGCATAATTAATCTATTGTGTAGTTTAAATTTTAAATGTCGACATTTTTATTACTTATTACGTTTCTGGAAAGTAATAGTACGAGTTTGATTGGCATTTACTATCGTATTAACGAATACAGAGGATAAATAAAAATTCCTTATCGTGCTACTTGAGATAGTTAAGATTATCCCAATGTTATCTCAACGCGTGAAATCCTAATAAAATGATATTTAAAATGCCTTTTGGTGAAATGGATTTTGCACTCCAGTAAAACAAAGAAGTTAAAAGAAATATGGTAAAATGCGATCGATCTTCATCAGGCCCAATGAAAGAATAACAGAATTGCAATGGCATCCAAGTTATTATCCTATTGGCCACATGGAATTTCGAAAACAGTTTTTGTATATACGCCCAGAATTTAAATTAAAATCCTTAATTTATCGATATGTTTGGATTTTTCCCTATAAATATAAAATTCTTACCATGTGTTCATTATATTTCCTTTATTGCTGTTCTTGAAAATATTTCAGTTTTCTTCTATATTCAATAAATTATGAAAAATGTCTATCAGGTGCATTGTGACATTAGTTCATTCCGTGGATGGTTTTTTTCAAGCAGATAAATGGTTCTTCAATTATTTTACCAAATTTATTGTTTAGCCAACATAAAACATAGTTACGATCATAACAATCATCGAAACTTATTTTGTAAACTCAAGATATTTAGAATTTATTTTAATTTCATGTTTGTGGATAAATAAAGTGTTCTGTCTCTTATTGTGTTTGTGAAGACTATTGAAATTCCATACTTCTTGAATTTATTGGCAATATTCTGTGTTTTAATTCCGGTAAAATTAAATGCAGCCTATTTAAGTTTTATTTTATTGTTCCGTCCAAAGGTGTTATGATATGAAGTCGTTCTTGATTCCTGATTTTTCTTTTAATCTTTCCTTCAATTTTCGATGGCTTTGGGATAGAAAATTGTTTATTAAAACTAGACTCATATTTTAAATTTGTATGAAATGAAAAGATTTACATGTAAAATGGAAAAAAATCGCTTTTGAGTAAATTTTAGACACAGTTTAGATTACTTAAATAACAAAGCTCCTTCACAACATATATTTTTATAAAAAATATAGAAAACTTACTTTTTATTTTACACTGACTGTGGGAAGCGTTGAAAATATACCGCAAGGGTAAACACGAGGGCCAGCAGAACGGAGATAATCGATAAACTCGTCCCTCTACCGAGCCTCTCTATCTGACACCACGTAAAATATTATCGAAGAACAAGATATGTTTGATGAGGGCTTCACACTTTTTATTTCGTACCTTATAAATTTATCATGTTATATTTTGCTATTTTTACATTCTTGACGGTATGTGGTCGACAAGAAAGGTGTATGTTATCGCTGTAAAGATAATGAAAATTCTATTACCCCTCATTAAAGAAATTAAAATTAATAAAGTCGTATTGTTTGGGCATAGGGAGACATGTATGATCTCTTTGTACACGACGTTAAAGGGTTTGCAGAAATGTATTTAACTTTCTACAATTCAAATTTGTATTCTGACTTTACAGTTCTTTGCTTAGACTCCTTTGTTGACTTCTATTTAACTTTGCTATAGTTTTTGTGAGTAACGATGTAAAGCTTTGTGAATTAATCACACTTAAGGACGGAGTATAAAACTGCGAAACATAAAAAGTATATTATTTACAGCCATTGATGTTATATGTTCGAACGAACTACCAAATTGACACTTTCCACGATGAAAATAAAATGCCTTCCACCAAACAAGCGTTGAACATGTCCAAGAGAAGACTTGGATTTATGCACTCAAGCAACGAGCTTGAGTGCATCCGCGGGAATACCATCAAGACCAGGTGCTCTTCTGTCCCGTAGGGATCGGATGGTGACAGAAATTTTCTCTTCCCGAAAGGCTTGGAACTCACCCGCATTACCGAACTCCCTAACTGGTCGTACTGGGTGCTTTGGAAACAATGTGACGACGACAGCAGGTATAACAGGTGGATCCATGATCGCAGGTGGTGACCGGGGCCCTAGCTTCTGGGCTGCAATCTTGTAGCCCGTCCCCTTGGGTCGTTGACGACCTAACACCATTTGTTCCAACACCTGACCTTACTTCGGCTGATGTCACCACGGAAATATCACCTGGCAGCCGTGTGCTCTACCGATATGGCATTTGCATTAGGTCGATTTCTGGCACACTGAGCTGGCCGACGGAGACCAAGGCATCTCCTCCGGTTGCCGGTGTTAAGAATGTGGAGGACCAGCCTGGCCACCATCTCTAGAACTTACCGTCCTCGTGAATTGGTGTAGGGTAACCCCCATTCCACCACTCTGGCAATTAAATCACCGCACACAATGACCCCACCAGTAGTGTTGATGATCTCATCCTCAAGGGAGTCGACCATCTGGCGGTAGTCAGCGGTTGGTTTATTTGGAGTGAGGTAGCAGGAAAAGAAGGTCAAACATCTGCTCCTCACCCACACAAAACCATTATCCGAACCAGAATCCAAAATTGGTACCTTGCCGAGGCCAAGGACCCAGACAGCCGCAGTGCAAGAAGGGTTTGAAAACCACTGTGGAGACTGCCGGTCCCGGTAATGCTTACTTAGCAACAATACGTCAGCATGTTTTTCATTGGAAAAATGGTACAGGAGGTCGTCAGCTGTCATGCTCCTCTGCATATTTAATTGAAGAACACAAATCATTTTCGGGTGGATGCGTGATCTTTTAAGTGGCTTGCTTAAAGGCCGGGCAACGGCTCGACCCAGCAGCATGCCTGATGTGCTCATCTTTCAAGCACATCCGTATATAGGTCACGATTCCGCGGCATTGCATGTACTGGCTCTGTAATCTTGGCCACTGCACTTGAAACACATCTTGCTTCTGTCAAGGCCGCTGCAGCGATTAGCTATGTGACCGAAACCCAAACATTTTAATCATCTGGAGGCCACGAGCTTCTCACACACCCTGTATCTCACCAATTCGACCTTCAAATGCCCCTCAGCCAGAAGGTTTGCCGTGTCTTTAACTCCGAACGTCAGAATCGCAATCTTCTGACCCCGGGAGTTTGCTTTGGAGACGAATATTCTCACCTCAGAAGATGCCCCAAGAGCAGACTTAATGGCAGTAGCAACCTCCTACTTGGTCGTGATCTCATCCAGGTCCCTCATCTACAAAGTCGATTTTGGCTCAAGAACACGGAGAGTAGCGTTTGTGCCAAGGATGGTCTGAAGGTCGCCACTGAAGTCGGACTTGCTCCCTGTGAACTGTCCAAGCTCAACCAAGAGATCTCCAGCTCTAGTTTTCCTGAGAGCTTTTATAACAGCTACCTTTTCCTCGGGTTTCACCTTCTCGCGGATCTCACCCAGCACGTCGGCGTAGGATTTCCCCATCAATGGCCTGATAAGAATGGCGTGGGAACGCTGTTTAGGGCCTCTCTTCTTCTGGGGTTTCTTCGTGGCGAGCTCCACCGATTATGGCTTTCGGCCAGAAGGTGGATTTTTCTGCTTTTTATTTTTACTAATCACCTTCACCCAATCACTTGGGTTAGGCAGCGGGACTGAGAGTGCAGGATCTCCGGCATCCTTCTGCCGCTCCTCCTGTCTTTCTCTGTCTGGAGTACTCATCGCTGGACGCTCATCCGTCGGTGCAGGAGGTCCTGGTTGCATGGACAACGACGGAGCTTGCGTCTGCTTTGTGTCGCATTCCTCTGGAATATCTGGAGCGACACCCTCCAAAGCTTTCTCATAGAGTAAATGACATCAAGCAAAGATTCGAGGTACGAGAGACCGCTCTTAACCGTATTTGACATGTTCCTTTGTCTCTCCGTCGCAAAATTCATGTCAAAAATGACTTTCCTCATCTTCTTCAGCTCCATGTCAACCGTCTCCCTTGCGATTGACATGTTCTTCTCGTCAGGGGACACCTCTGGCACAGGCTGGGATTCAGCTTTTGGTGTCTCCTGAGTTCGTGCTTCAGTCTCCATCGGAATCAGCATCCGCTTGAGATTCAGTTGGAGGGGACCTGGCAAGCAAGCTGCTTCTCCAAAACGAAGAGTCAGGAGTGCTTAGAGGCGGCATAGAAGGAAGACCTTGTTTCTGCATCTCTACTGATGGGGTAAGGGAACTCCGTTTAGGTTCTCGCACTTTTTTGACTTTTTTTTAAAGAACCTGGTATTTTGTCTGGTTTATCTGTTGGTCGGGCGTGTAACCCCCTTACAGAGCCCCAATGAGAAAATAAAACCAGTCCCCCACCTGCGCAGCTAAAGCCTGCGTCCAACTGATCCCAAAATAGCGGGCAGTCCCAGCGAGCAGTGGCCTCGGCAGAGCCCCCCCCCCCCAAGACCGCAGCATGGCCCTATCAGGTCGCCAACCAGCACTACTACGGTCATTGAGATTTTCTCTGGCTGATAGGGCAGCCAGGCCATTGCTGGCTAAGCTGACCAGGGCCCCTGTACTATCCGGCAGCCTGGGAAGTGCAAGAAAAAACCCAGTTTTTAAGCTGTACCCTCTCTCTACCCACCCTGGACGTCCAGCGGAATGAGGGCCGAAAGACACAGAGCCACCCTGGAAGGTAGACGTGGGTGATGTGGAAAAAACCGGACTATTGCATTTAGACGGAAAATGGAGATTTGAAGAGGAGACGCAGAAAGAGACTATTGCACTCCCCACCTCTTTTTATTCACCTCTTACGACAAGCAGGGGATACTGCGGTCTATTCTAACCCGGAGCCACACGGGCTTGGGACTACGAACTCCTTTAGTAAAGGATCTATTTATACTTAATGCCGAAGCTAATTGCTGCATTCGTGAAAGGAAACAGAAATCCAATTATGCCACTCTTTTACCAGTTTTCCTGTCTAGAAATATAACACAACCGAGAAGAAATATTATACAGTTAAATGAGGATGATTTACTTAAAGCTCGATTCTCAGATTTTACTGTAAATTCAGTATAAAACTCATATTGAACACAAAAATAAAATGTAAAATATGAACGATCAAACTAATATAAAACTGTGCCAAATATTATAATTATTAATTGAGTAGAGATTAAAAAAGTAAACTGCAAATGTATGAAACATGGTTTAGGTCCAGGACTGTTCATCGACCTGTGAGACGAATTTTGCTCTTAAGCATAACTATAAGCATTTACTTTCTGATAAAGTTCTACGATCGATGTATTTACGATTAAAGTATTCGATAGTTAAATATTCAAATTGTTTTTAAATGTAGATTACATATTAGGAGTGTGTAAGGATAAAATAGTTATTTGTGTAACTAGTGCGCAAAGTCGCACTTAGCTGCACTTGAAAGAAATGCTTAATTGGAATAGTGCATCAATAGTTTATTAAGTGCCACAAAGTCACTTTGCACATGAATTACACATTACATTTTCCATATACTTATGTAACGCATATAAATAATAGGTAATAATAACATAATATTTTGTCTGCAACCTTACAATATACTAAGCATAACACATAAAGAAACACATAAGCATAACAACACACTATTGCAAATTAGTTAACGATAAGGAATAGTATTCGGATTAACCTTACTAAGCTGTGAGGTCTGCGGTTGTTGCTTGCAGTAGTGTCACATCTGTGTAGGTTAACATACTAACAACAATAAACACAGCACCAGCTGATCTATTTATAGCCAGTGTTTCCAACTTGTTCTCAAGCATATACGACGTTACCTGGTTAATACGCGCATACTATTTAGTGTTCTTTGGTTGAAACACTGGAGTGCGGCAGGGTAATCATAGCGCTGGAAAGTCAGTTAATGTGGGAATTAGCAATTTTGCGTGTTATTTACGCCTTGTTCCAATCAGGGTTGATCTCGTTGTACCTAATGGGAACAATCACTTTGTCCGGTAACTGCAGGAAAAAGTAATTATTCTCTATGTTATAGTAAGATAAACAATGTAGTTTGATTACAATGTCGAACCTTCACAATCATTACATTTACTTTTGAAAGTTGAACAAATAAGACAATATGAATTATGACGATTTATCATTTGTACTAGATGTTTAAAGTTTATTCTGTTTAAACAAAGAAATTACAAGCATTAATAATATGTAAACAGTGGTTTAACAATGATTTTAATCCATACATTTGTCTATAGAATATAAAAACTGTTAAAACACATAATTAAAAATATGAGTTTAATACTAAGAATGTGTTATTTTTCCAGAGTGCTATTAGTAAGTGTTATACAACAGATTTTATTAGTTTACAAATTTATAGAAATGTGTTTTATTTTCCATACAATTGTTTTTTATTCTCTTTTATTTTGTTAACCTCAACTCACCGTCACCATCGGCTGATAGGCCTGTGCATTGACCTAAAGACAGAAAGGTACCGTCAAATACACGGTAGTATTAGTATTAATCACATGGGCAAGCCAATGGTAACCGCTCGTGAAGAAGTGGTATGCAGTCGGCTGGGATCGAACCTTCGCTTGACCACGGCTCACTTGCGAGGCCAGTGCTCTGGCTCTGAGCTACCACATCCGGTAATTATAATTTATTATTTTGCAAGTTAGGTGGTCTCGGTGATTTGCCTGGTTTGTTCTTTTTTAGCAAAAAAACATCTAAATAGAATATATCTTAGGTCAGCACTCCTAAGATAATCAGATTGAAAATGTATTCTTTTTTGTGTAATAATTCCACGTAACAGTATCCTTTCTCTATATTTGAGTTTTTAGGCTGCCAGATCTCATGCGAAGAATTGTACTCAAGCTAGTTAAAAAAAATAAACATCGTGAAATCAGTAAGCTGCTAAACTTAGAAAAACGTAAACAAAATTATGTAACGAAATTACAGAAAATAAAATAAATTATTATTTACAGTTAAAGTAGTTCATTTTTAAAGTTCGTGTGGCATACTTTTCATAAAAAACCTCACTTGTTTTCAAAACTAGAAAAGAAAACTAATTTGAATATTTTGTTTCGATTTACATATAATAGATCATATATGATATTACATATGATATAGCACATATGATAGTACATATGTGCACAGTTTAAACAAATTAAACAAAACAGTAAAACCTTCTTAAATACTTGAATAATCTGGTACTGATTAAAACCATTTATTGCATCAAATGTATTTTGAAATCAAGAATAAGGCTAATGTGCATCGACAAATATATTTTAAAATCAAGAATAAGGCTAATGGGTATCGACAAATATATTCTAAAATCAAGAATAAGGCTAATGGGCATCGAAATCGTAATGTTTAATCCACCTTATACTGCGTTTGACACTTGGATTAAGAGATCATTGGCGTCGCAGGTGCTGCTGGTAGCTGTGAATTTGAAGCTAACCGAATAAAATGTTGTAATGCCATATATATGACACACTATTTTACCTATTAAAGTTTGGTCGGAGTCGATTTAATTCCTAAATTACACCACACGAGTGAGTGTCAAACTGGTGTTACTTCATTAATGGATCTGAATAATACATTTTCCATTTATTTTCGTTTAACTTCAAGCACCCGCCAAGTAGAGTCACCGGAAAGAGTCACTTTTTGTAACAGGCCAGTTGACCGCAGGCTAACTAGGGACAATTACATTGTTGATTTGTTCTAAAAATGTCTTATATATATTTGTTTGTACTTGATCAATGGAACACTTTTAAATACTCCAGCAAAATGGGTTTAATTTATTTAAGTGTTATGTATATTAAATTACTTTAAAAAATAATTAGTAATTTTGATTGGGGTCAATGACGTTATGCTGTAAGTGTTTTCGTACATAACAAAGACCGTTTTATTTAGACCAGAACGCTTATTATTCCGATCTATTATATAAAATTACATTAAAAAAGACATAGTAATTTTATTTGGCTTCCAATGATGATATTTTATAACTGTTTTGTTACATTACAGATACCGTTTTATTTTGATCAGAACGCTTAGGGTTTTTTTTGCTTCTACATAAACGGTATATGTCTTGTTGATCATTAATATTTTGGTATATATTTAAGTCCTTGAGAAATATTTTGACGTCCAGTATCTGCAGTTATGCAATAGCATACTTTCCATTTTACATATCGTAGCATCACGTAACATGCTTATAGATAAATTGAATTTGATTCATGACTTAATTATTTACCTTTAAGATTCAAATATACTTTACTAAACCCTTGAACTTATCAATTTCATCTTCGTATTGATAATGGTTTCTGAATATTGATTTTCTTCTATGGGTCATTGTAGGGTTTTCGTTACAGAAAATATGCCCAGCTGTTATGTAAGTTTGTTTATGAGCATACAAAAGTGTAAAAGGGACTAAACATTTTACATACAAAACAGTATTAATTATTGAAAGCAGGGGCTGATTAGCGTTGGAATTGTATAAACCGTATAATTAAAGTAAACAAAAACAATAAACTGTATTTGACAGTGCAAAAACTTAAGGAACTTAAAGAATAAATTGGTTTAACAATTTTTAATTTGTTTAATACGAATTTACGAGGAATGGTGTGTATTGAATTAAAATAACTTACCGTCCATTATGAAAAGCCTTACCCTTTAAAGAAAAAAAGTGTTTACATAAGATCCGGTGAGCAAAAATACTATTATTAATGGTTAATTCGGAGGATAAAAATAAAATATGAACCTTTGTTTATTCACAAAATGTATTCCTTGTGTAAATTATGTATTGCAGTTTTAACTATTTTTCTTTAATAGTTTATTGCTGAAAAAAAATGGATTTTAAATTAATTTGTAAATAATTCTGCTTTCCATAAATAAATAAAACCATAATATTACATTATTTAAACATTTATTCTACTAAGTTTAAACCATAGTCTTCTGGAGAATCGTATATCCATTTATACGAAAAGAACACATGTGGATGCATTTAGCAGGTTATATTACTCAGAGGTGACGACGTGTAATTATGTAGAACAATGGATGTTTCATGTAGTCCGCCGTCACTAGTGTAATACATTTAGACAAACAGGTAATGGTATTAAGCTTTGGAGTTGTTGAAAATTATTACCATAACAATAATTTTTGGAGTATTTTACCAAAATAAACATATAGCTAAGATAATGTTGTATACATTTTATTTTACATGAGAAGAAAATTTATCACATATTGCTCTAATTAAGAGGTCTAAACATAGTTTAGTATTCTTTACATGTCGATTCTCAACAGTTATATTTTATTTTTGCATTAACGAGAGTTTATAATATTAACTAATGTGCTTTGTTCGTTATAATAATGTTTGCCATCTTTTTAAAAATTAATAATCTATAATTAGAACTTACTTTCAACACTTATGGATTAGCGTGTATAAGTTTGTGATATATCATACTTCGAAGCCAAATACTAAGCTCGAGGAAGTGGAACTAAAAACACCATTATTATTTGACAAATTGTCAACTTAATTGATACGTTTTAATTAATAATCACTAAATAATACAGCTATATTTTTCTAGGACGGTTCTTGGGAATAAACAATATATTTCCTCTATATAACGATGATAAATAATTGTGAACATTTATTTGGACAAACTGTTAATTTACAAAGGTTTATAAGGTGATATGAAATGTACGAAAGCTGTTGATATTTGAATATATAAAATAATTATTCTTTGTTATCAGAATCCATGAAATTTATAGATTTATTTATATCACTATCCACAATGACACAACCAGTAACGGGACAAAAACCTGTAGTTACAGCATCTTATTATTGGTTACGTAAATATGCAAAAAATATTCATTATTAAAAATATAAAGATAAGGATTAAGGATAACTTTGTTTTTGTCCAAATAAAAGAGCCACTGCATTACTTATCCAATATCATATAAATTAGTATTTTAAATTAATCAGGAAAATAATCATCAAAAATCAAACTGTAGCAATATGTAAAATAAAGTTCAATATTACTTCTGTGATACAGTTTAAGCATAGCTTATGTAAACAATTATTGAATGCAAACTGCTTACAGTTGGAAAACTGCCTCCTTTGTTCCCAACAGTTGCGATACAGACTATATGTTTCAAACGTATGGCAAAGTTCAATGTTGTATTGTGGTTGTGTATCTGGTTCATTTGCTGATGGCTTATTACCTTTGATTGTCCGTTAATACTTTAAGCGTTAAATATAGTTGTATGCGTATTAACGTGTGTTTCACCTAATTAGTATATTTAATGAGTTTCATTTGCAATAAAATAACTAATTAAATATTATTTGTTTCGATAGTTAATCTAAGTCAGTAAAATACTAAAAAATTTATAAAATGTTAAACAAATTTATTGAGAAATTTGTTATAATTTATTCGTCAGTTGACAATTAAGTAGACTAAATTTCTCGTTGTGTATGCCCTAAGCAGCGTATAATTGTACTAATACATACGAAAACATACATTACGTTCACTTTAGATTTACTTCAAATAAAGGGACCCTAAAATGTTGTTACAGTTTCCTTTATGTCAAATAACAATATACACTAACTGAACTTGAAATGTTGGTTACCAATAAATTTAGAAGCGGAAATAGTAATTAGTGGCGAGCTGACTAATACGGTACAAGTTTAAAGGAATACGAACTTTGGAACGATTCTATGTCAAACAGGTATTGCATTTGTTATATAGTTGTATTCTGATAAATGACCATTTGATTAATCAATTATCTGATACAATACAAATTAAATAACCTAGATTGTTGATTCCAGATTAGTACTAACATTTTAAATGCTAAAGGGACATA
This sequence comes from Allygus modestus, assembly GCA_963675035.1. Taxonomy (NCBI): domain Eukaryota; kingdom Metazoa; phylum Arthropoda; class Insecta; order Hemiptera; family Cicadellidae; genus Allygus; species Allygus modestus. Next base: position 149,126,430 of record OY776115.1, on the reverse strand, counting down.
TGATATTCCTACTAAAAGAGGACTAATTGTGCTATCTATCTTCCAAATGTATGTTGTTGGCATACATATGTAAATATTAAATATCATCCAACTACATTTTAATAATTGCTTATTGTCTCTTAGAGAGCAAAAACAAATAGACATTAAGATTTTTTTATCAAAAGGGTTTTCATGATTTTAATTCCTTTTAAAATTATAGGTGATGTATGATTTATAAGTTAAATTGTATTTTCGAGGAAAATTATTGTCCCCATTCACCTTAACTATAAAATAATATAATCATTGCCAAGTTATTATAGTAAAATTATTGTTAGCAATTTAAACCACTTAACCACATGCTATTAAGGTTCATGAGTGATTACTCTATAAATAATTGATTTCATTATTTTTATGGTAACACATCTAAGTAGGGTAATCGTCAAAATATATGGTCCTACTAAATTCCCTTTTTATTTCGCTACCCATTCTAAATTCAATTTACATAATAATTATAGACATTGTATAATATATAATATTATTAAGTGCATTAACCAATTTACAAATAAAATACTTTTAATCTCGACAACATATACGTTGTTATTATTAATATGAACTTCCATAACCTATATCATGAATACTAAAGTAAACTTGTTATTAAAATGTTGAAACACATGTTGTTTTAGCTGATGGTTCAACACTAAGCAAGCGGGAACCCTATGCATGTTAAATATTAAGTGCAGGTCACAATAAACATGAACTAATTATTCCGCCGTAAAGCTAGTTTTATTTTAACATATATTAGACTTTATACTAAGATTTAAGTTTTTTCTACTTATATTTAAATGGCTTTTAGAGTTGATATAAACTTTTAACGTGATAAATTATAATAGTAATAATCTAAATGATATTTTTTTAATTTTTGTAAAGTTTCATAATTATGTTAATACTTGACGAAATTTTATAAAAATTACATACTGAGGCAAATATCAGAATGAACAAGCTTTACTCAGTCTCTTCATCCAAATATACGAAAGGTTTATTTTAACTGTGTTTGGACAAGTGGTTTTTAATAATTATCCAAGTTGCTACTGCAGTTTTGATCTATAATATACAATCTTAAGGTCAGGAATGTAAATTTGTACGTCTGAATTACATTTTCGTCACATGATAAAAAACAAACAGACAAACACATAAGACAAAACACTAATATTTAAAAACACCATTCAGACAAACAATTGTCCGCGGTGTAGCACACTCAGGATCTCAGTCCAGACTAGACCAATTTAAACGTTGAGGGATACAATAAATTATGATTCTTTCACTTGATGTTGTATGAAAAAATAAAACACTTTCAGGCTTTGAAAGATTATTATACATATATTTTAAGAACTTGGATAGAGATTATGATTGGTTGGTAAAATATCAATAGAAAATTATCCCAAATATTACTATTGTTATTTATCACGGACCATGATTATACTTTTACAAAATAACTTCATGATATTTGTCAAAATAGAATCTTCATAGGATTATCATCTACATAGGTCAAAACAAATAATATTCTTTATACAATATTTCAAAAAAAATGCTTGTGTGTGATGTTTTAGAATAAACATATTATCTTTAAAAGATAAGAAACAAACAATGGATCTTGGTTTTAACATTTACTCAGGAGACTTGTAATAAAAATAACAATACTTAACTGAAAAAAACACTTACAAAAACGTGGTGTATACGTGTTAAAACTCAAATTTCGATTATTAATAAAACTACATAATAATAGTAATATAATAAATAAACCATATAAATATTTAAAAAATAAAATAACAAGAATATAGTCTCAGATATTTCTAGAATACCTTTTGAATGTTAATTTCAATCAGGTTATGTTCATTATTAGTTATTTCATTATCAAGAGAGGTCAATGTATTCAAAAACATGATAAAATAATAAATAACATAGTAAAAATCGGTTCTAAATACCGACAATTAAAATATACAAGCAAATAGACACACGTTATTTTTAAATGTAAACTATTACAGAAAGACATATTACTTAAAAAAACTGAGTCATGGATATGGGGGAACATAAAACAAAATTCTAAATCAAGGCTATACTCCTAGATCAATTATGATCTGTAGCACCACTTTGGACATAAATCTCATTATAATGAATTAATTATTTAAAATTATTTATCGTTAAATTTGTCCGTAGAATGTCTTCAAAATATTTCAACACATGTTTTGATTCTATTTATTTAACATTGCTAGATGAATTTTGAAAAAGTTATACTTTTAAAACCCAAAATAGTTTAAAATAATCTGTAAGCTATTCATATAACTACGCTTAAGGAGTTTTACAGTATTATTTTGTTTCAATTGAACCTTCATTCCTTTCTCAGATGGTGTGTTTTGTTTTATCATTATTTAATAGCATACGTGTATTTGAATATAAAGCTAAGCAAAATACCTTTCAAAATTATTTTATAAATATTGTTCGCTATGATCTATGGAGTAACCAGTTGAAGTTTCTGTCAGTAATTTTCCAACAAACTATACAAATCTATAAACCGATAAATAATTTAGTGTTTTGTGAGAACTAAACGAGAAAATTAAATGTTATCCAACAGTTCAGCTCTGTAATAAAACCAATTTTCAAATCTAATAACCATTATGATCCACATTTATGCCTAATGCCAATGTACATGGGCTAAAAAGTAAAAATAGGATAACAGTATCTTGAAAAAATTCAAAATTATTAATACGACCGTTAGAAGATTATTGTGAAACATAGGAAAACATTAACTTAAAAACCATTTACATATCCAGAGAAAATGTATTGGTTATTTTGTTTGGATATGAAAAACAACATTCTTATTCGCAAAACATACTTTGCAATAACAACGCGATTTAATTTGTATCCATTATATCATTAGTGGAACCAACCAATATCAATTAATCAGTTGTTTGTTCACATTCACAAACAATAACGTGAAAACGGATTGCCAGAGTAGTGATTACTGTTTCCGTTAGGAATAATTAATGTTATCAGATTAAAGCCACTGAAAGGGACTATAAATGTTCGTCCAACACTATATTTTGTCTGTTATTTTTTTTTAAACAGTTGATCTAGGAGCAAGAAAACAAAAGAAAGCGAAGTTTTAGAGGAAACAATTTTGTAAATAGAACATGATGATTATTTGGTATTGGGCGTTTTTGAATGATTGTCCCTTTGTGTTGAAGCAGAAAACTCTCACATTTTTCTCACAATGAGATTAAGATCACATTGGATTTAAAAGGATTATAATTATTCGCTTAATATTCGTTGTTGGTGATGGTTAGTTCATGACAGATAAGGCATTATTTAGGATATTTTATAACATGGATTAGAAAAAAAACAATTATTTTTATCTCAGTCAGTGATGGAAAAGATTCCACCATAGTTTATCAAATAATAGGAAAATAACAATGAAATGTACTAGGTATGCTTTTGTTTAAATAATAAATATTTAACTATATTTTTTATAAATAATTTAATCGACTCAGGAAAATGCAAGGAAGTAAAACTCAATACTGTCATATTTAGTAACGGTTATATTTTCCTTACATTGGGAAAGCCACCCGGCCTAAAATTTGCTACTATTGATGATCGTGTTATCTCTAAATGATATAAACATAAGAATCAAGAACTCTATATGTGCAAAGTGTACTCAATTTTACTTTCGTTTTATAATAAACGTAGCTGCATGTATAAGTGGAGGTCACATGTTAGATGTTATTATTATGTGTTAGAGGGTTTGACACATTTAACATCCAGTTGTTTGTAATATATAACGAAATTGCAGTTTCCTTGTAAATAGTATAATAGTTTTAAACTGTATGACGTATTAATTAAAATAATATAGAGTAACATAATGTGCTGTTGTAAACTAACCTAGATAAATATGAATGTCACAGTAAAGAGATATACGTCTTAAATAGAAAATTACCAAATTTATTGTAACCGAAGTTTTCTTCAATTCGATTCGATTTGCATTCAGTATACTCATTATTAAGGGTGCACCTTAATTTACCTTAGTAGGTCCCACTTTTGTGATTGGGGGGGGGGGTCAAGAGCAACATAAAACAGGGTATAAACGTATATTGTTCATTTTTGTCTATGTCGTTTTCACCAAAACTGTCACAACTGTCATATGACAATTAAAATATAGGTTTACATACCTTCGATCAACGGTTCTAATTACTGTAGTTTACTCGACATATATTTCAGAACATTTGTACAGTCAATATGTTATTATTCTGACTTTAAACAAATTCATCAATAGTTAAAACATCACTTACAAATTGAACATCTAAAAACGAATTATATTATATTCCAGCCGGAAATAGACACCATTTTATCCCACTCCAACTTGCTGCCCTTGAGATATAACTAGTTGGTCTGTCACTTTGTTGTCAAAGTAGGAAATTCGGTAAAATGATTAGTTCTAATTCTGTTTTAGTTTCTCATTCAGATTATTTATAGGGTCAGTTTTGAAGGTGTTGTATATTTGATCTCGTTAAGTGTTATCCTAAAATATTAAGCTAACCTATACGTTGAAAGAGTAATAAGAACATAAAAGTGTGAATATAAAAGATCGACAGTAGACCATAGAGATTAACGGTAACCTCGTCGCTCTCTAGGAAGTTTTTAAACATAGCAACCAGTTAATATAACCAAGATATCTCATAGCAAGAAACAAGATAAATTTTACATTTCGTTTAGATTTTTTGTTGGTTTGATAAATGTATGCTTAAAGACAATTTATAGCTGTAGCTTTTGATAACATTAAAATTCAGGGTTATGTCTGTCTAATATAAAATTATACCCTTACTAACAATAAAGTGGTCACCTTTTAAAACTGTTTAATACTAAATATTTATAGAGTACACAGTGATGTTTTGAAATGATATACTCACTATATAAGCTCTAGTTTTGTTTGATATGGATTTTCGTATTTTTCGTACGGATTGATAATAAGAGTGATTCTATTGAACTCAAAGAAGACCTATACAAATCGTTCTTTCCTTGGTATAAAAAAACACCCCAAGGAATATTAGTCCGTTTCTAATCAAGTTGAAAGTGGTTTCATTAAATAGCATAAATCAATATTACTGAAGTAAAAAATATAATTAAATTGAACATACAGTTTTACATATTATCTATTGACTTAATGTAAAAACATTCTTTGGACAAACAATAGATTCTTATTGATATATCTTAAACTGTAGTTTCTAATTTGGACACAAACAATATATTAAAAGTCTTAAGTATACACAAATAAATGTAAGTATTTCATTATTAACAAATATTACACATCTTCATTCATTTTTTAACATCATGAATACTTATTTCATGTATTTTTAAGTAAGGTATTTTAGAAGCCGTAATCAAGAACGTGTTTGTTTGAAAGTGTAAAACAATCCTTCAAACTATTGTATTTAAATAAATAACTCATTAATACGTTCACATGGTCAAAAATAACAAAACATTGTATTAGCTAGGTCAAAGCAAACCCTCTTTGATTAATAAATAAAACCAAAACAATGACAACTTAATAAAACTACTTTTTTATTAGCCTACTACCATCTTTTATATATGTTTACCGTCTGTATGTGAATCAGTATAAGTGTAAATATATCTTAAGTGTTGTAAGACGTCTTTTATTACATCCCGTAACTTAATAAAAATAAAACACTTTAGTGATGAGAACAATTAATAATCAAGTAATTGAATAATCCACTAAGAATTCCTGCTATGGAAAGGTGTTTTATCTTTAGCTTTTAGTATATTCCAAAGTTCATTGGCTCTGACACAACTTGGCATACGTACATTAACTAACACTTTAATCCGCTTAAAATACCTTTAGGAAACATATTTATTTTGTAACGAAGTAGTATATTATTGTATTTGATTTGATTAATGTTCAATAACCTTAAGCTATAAGCAAAAAATCTGATAGTTTACTAGAGTTTCTTAATCTTTTATTAATAGAGGAAAAAAATTGTTTATTTTAATATTAAGATACAAAATATTTTAGGTTACAACAATTTAAATTGTGTTAAATTGATATTAGTGCAAAATATAAAATAAACGATTACTTGTATTTTACAATACAGTACAACACTTTTACAACATTTTTTGTTTAATTAATAAATACATTTACTCAGAACTTAAACATACATGAAATAACACTGAGTGAGAGATATTCAGACTGAGGAAGAGAGAGAGAGTGAGAGAGAGAATGAGAGAGAGAGAGAGAGAGAGAGAGAGAGAGAGAGAGAGAGAGAGAGAGAGAGAGAGAGAGAGAGAGAGAGAGAGAGAGAGAGAGAGAGAGAGAGAGAGAGAGAGAGAGAGAGAGAGACAGAGAATGAGAGAGAGGGAGAGAGTGAGCTCAGAACGTTCAGCAGGTGTGTTACAACAGTTTGGGGTGTCAGCGAGTGATTACTAAGAACAAAGGATGTTTTTTATGATTCATTGTCTGGTGTTATTTTTACATAAAGTTCAGTTTTAAATACAAATACGCAATTATTAAAAGTTCTTAAATTCAATGAAATCGTGACTGAAGGTTAGAGCTTTTACTGCAGCAATGAAGGAAACAAACGGGGATACAACATGCAAACCAAAGAACAAGGCAAGTAATGACCATGATATGAGTGAATAACTACTGTTGGTTCTGTAGTTAGTAGGTGTTTTATTGTCGCCCGATATGCATACCACTTATGTACTCAACCTATCTGCTAGGCTATATTCCTGTTTTGTAGCTCCCCCAAGTTAATATCATTATAAAATAAGTAGACCACTATGCATGTACAGTATTTACTATTTGTTTTTTTCATGTTATTTTTATTTTTATTTTAGTTTAACATCTGGTGTTCTATCAGTTTAGTCAAGGGTATTCAGTTTCCCAACAAAGAATTATTTGGACCTGTGGACGAATGGTTAATACATATTATTAATTCATTTTCTGAAGATCTGATATAAAGTAGAAAGTGCCTTTTTTATTCGTTATTGAATGTAAGATAAAAGTTAAGTCAGGTATTAAACTTATATTATTTTATTTTATCATTTTAATATACTGTTTATATGGGCTAGTTTTTATCGTGTAATAAATCAGACATTTTTCAAATAAATTTCAAATATTTTCAATGGGAACAGTTTATTAAGTTTGTATTATTGGTTAGCTGTATAGTCTAGCTATTATCTACTAATTCGTCTTTCTCATTTCATTAATCAAGTCTTCACGTGTTGGACAGGTCAAAGTGAAGGTGACATAACCCTGAGTTGGGTATTCAGTTTTAATCAAGTAGTATAAGGTAATCGATAACATTTTGACGACAAAATGTGGCTACGTTACTATAAAACTTATTACAAGTAACATAGATTGACCACTGTCGTGCAATATAACAATATTAACTCATGTATTTATACAAACTCCCAGTCTGAGCTAAGCGAAACATACATATAGTACATAATACATATAGTAAAAGTATCGGTTTAGCTGTCATAAAACAAGAAAAATCAAGAGCAATTCTTGAAAGTGAAAATCCATAAACTTTTAACTGATTTGTAATATTCAAACTCAGTTAAATACGACAGACATTTATGACAACACTAAATGTTAAAACTATGAATAATGATCTTAGTCTTGTCCCTTCAGAAGTCTAAATCGTTGATTGTAGTTCAATTATGCAGCACTAAAGCAAATAGTATCACAGTTGCAGGTTTAACGAGGTGCGTGATTAGGTACTATCATTAGTCTTGTTAGCTTTCAATGCTAATTGAGCAGTGTTTACAGTTTGATTACATTAGTTAATCCATGTTAGTAAATAATTCCTCATTTACTATGGCTTGGCTGTTTCTGGCAATGAGGTTGTGCAATGTAAGCCTACACATAATACTGGTATCCGGTTTTAGAGTTACAACTGTGCATCAAATTGCATCTCCTGGTATCAAACTCCTACCAATTTTGGTTATAGAACATACTTATTGATCTGGCTTTCAAACCACCACGCAATTTTGTTATATCAATGCTAATAGCAATAATTGGTAGTTGGTAAATCCAAGTCCTTGTATACTGAAATGTTATGCATTAATCATTATAATAGATGTATTACCCTCTACAGGCCAAATAATACTGTATTTTTAAGCAGAGAAACACAATATTACTCAATTATGTGTTCATGCTTAGGAAGTGATACAAAAAGTATAAGAACAACCGATATGTGTTTTCTTGAAATAAAATAACATGTTTGATAATTTATTAAATATTTTCCTAGAAATAAGTAAATTCATACTTTTATAATAATGGGAAAAATTTAAAATAAAGTAAAACATAAACGAACACATTATACTGTAATAAAATGGCATATTTTAAAAACGACTAACTATAAATGTCAAACGAAATGCCTATCTTACATTGTTTTAAAATTTCATATTTGCAAATCATATAACATTTTTGAAATACAAAAATAAAATGTTAACTTCTGAATAACAAAATGGTAATTTTTACGTTTGAATTTTAGATAGGTTATTATATTAATTTCCTATTATTGAAACCGTTTAAAAATACTCTTCATGCACAACTATACAAAGGACACAAAATTCTTTAAATGGCACAATTTAATTGGGATTTTAATTATGAATGAACTTTTTACATCAATTGCAAAGAATCAACCCTAAAATGCAATAATAAATCATAAGCAGCATATTATTTGATACGAGAATTGTTTACATCGTTTCATAATAAATGTGAAAATAAAGATCAATGTTATAATAGTTTTTGTTATTGTTAGACCAAATAACGGTTATTTATTTAGCATTTGAGGTATTTTTAAGGTATCTATTGGACTAGTGTTTGAGTATACATTTAAATCACTTCATATATTCACTGGCAGTAGCAAAGATGAACACATAGTTAATTTAAGAGTATATATATATATATATAATAGGGGCTTGAGGGGCCATGGTGCCTAATCCTGCTCCAATACTCATTCTCATCTGATAATTTTTCCTCTTTACATGCTGAGGAAAATAACATGCTGAGGAAAATAATATAAGTAGGAACGCATGTCAGTTCATAAAAAAACATATACTAAATCACATAAATTAATGTAAACACATCACATGTTTTTAAATTCCCATGCTTTTCCTATGGGGCATGTTTTACGGTATTGCTCGTTTGCTGGTATCGTTTTGGAAATACTACCACTCTTCCGAGTCCCTAAAAACCGTAAATTTGAGCCCTCTCCCATCATCCTGCTATTTGCCGAACACCCACAATTATGACTTAAAAATATTGCTTACAGAATTATATATTAATTGATCGTATGGCAGATATACAAACGGCCCTATCCAAACTATAAGTAAGGAGCATGCATCCAAATATCTTAAATACCAAATTACAGGATTTGAGGGCAGATTATAATAGCCTATTATTACCCACATTTACATATAATTTACACTTTCATGCCGTTCAGGTTTTATTTAATATTATTACAAAAATAAATTTCCCTATTGAACTTAAAGATTACTACTCATTTTGTAAATACCATATTCTATAAAATAATGTTCGATTAGGATTGATTTTAACTGATGAAAATTAATATGACAAACTACATAGGTACTACTGGGTTTCAGCTGTCAAAAGCTTTAAAACTGTGGTTGTAAAGCATTTTGGAGGTTGTTAATTTTTGCAGCTAAGCCGCAATATCGAAAGCATTGTACGAATAATTCATATTATAGAAATACAAAAGGTATTAAAGGCTATTAAATGTAAACACAAATAACGGATTTTTAACTTACTTTACAGGGTACAAGGTTAAGGAGAAATTCATGGAAAATGCAAATAAAATGTTTAAAAGCAATACGCTACGATAATACCGTAATGAGAAAATAAAACTCAAATTCCCGCTATGTTTCAGTAAATCAACATATAATCAGTTGATTTAATCTTGAATTAAGCCCACACATTATGAAAATTATGTATATTTTTGCCCTTTATACTTGATTATTAACAAGACATAAGCCAGAAATACAAGAGTATAACAAGACATTTACTATAATTTCAATATTGTCTAAGATTGAGTAGAGATTTGCTACATATATAGCAAATTCATTGTCTTTCTTTCTGTTTACTTTAATGTATGGTATTGTACTATGTTAGTTATTTACCAATGTGTATTTATCTTTGTAATATACTCCCTTCAAAAATTAAACCCTTGTTGTTTTTGTACTAACCAAAACTTTGCAACCATAACAATATAATAGTTTAGTGGAGTTTGTTCAAAGCTCCTTACAGTTTGCAAACTCTTTGTTGTGTTTTCAGACGATTTCAATATTGTTGTTTAAAAACTTGCACAAATCCGTTATTGTTATTAGGTTTTCTTTTATCAGGGTTTACTGCAATATCCTTCTCTTCTTAATATTTATAGCTTTCTTAACGTAAAAGAAAAGTTTTCTATTATCAATTTATGAAGTGAGGTGAATGTGAGGTATAAAAGGACCTCATACAACTTAATAATAGTAATTACTTAGCGTTATTGCATACCAGTTCAATTAGTAACTATTGTTTGGGTAAAATAAACTAGCACAACATTGCTTTATATAAATTTAAAATAATACTTTTTGTTTATTCTAAACAAGTTTTATTGTTAAACTACTAACATATTTAAATTAAATAGAGGATAAAGTCCACAATTGGGCTAGGGTGTAAGTACTGGCAGGCGTTGTATTTGGTATTTGGAGATGCTGTACCCACGTGAAAACAATATAAAACAACGACCACAGTTAAAGAGGTAGCTCAGTTCTATGTCACTTGACTCGAAAAAAATTGTATTTTGATCAATTGAAAACTTTTTCAGGGTTGTATTCCTTATTTTACTAATCCGTCTTAGAATTTAAGAATATTATTGTTTGTAATAGGTGGGGGTATTTTATGGATATAATCCATATGGTTCAAACCGCTTCTATTATTTGTTAATTTATTATTAAATCTCTGTCAATTTGAAGGGTTTGGACCGGTTTCCCTAAAAGCGTTTGTGTATTAAATTAACAAAAATGCTGTTGGCGTCAAAATAAAAAAAAAGAATAAACTCAAACCGACGCCAAATCAAAAGTATAAGTAAGGCTACCAGTGATTTGGTGTATTGTGCTGTAGCTAAATCCTAGAAGAACTCTCAATATTTCTTATTATTGCCGTTTTCATTCCAGAATACCGATAAAAACCCAAGTGAATTCCAAAGAATAAAAGAAAGAACATTTGACCGGCATTTTATTATGTTTTATCAGTATATTATACTCCAGCCTAAATTTAGACCACAATTCAAAACTTTGTCAATTTGAAATTTTGTTTAAAGGTAAAATCTTTAAAATTAAAATATTTTGTAACTTTTGACAATAACTGACTTAAAGAAACCTTTTAACGTGTCATTTAATTTCTGATTAAATAATGAATATTTATTATAACATACGTTATGATACAAAATGGACCTTCTCCTCTGATTTTAATGATTAGTATATGATAATAATCAATAAGTTGATGTGTTATACTGCATAAACTTTAAAATATGTTGTTGTTATTGGTTGTTGCTCAGATGATAGCATAAATGAGCGTTTAATTTGGATATGTATATAAAAAAAAGTACCGTTTCTCCTTTTTTATTTATGAACGAGCATAAACCTCGTTGTAGTTATATTTCATGTTGTCTCGTATAAGATAATAACGTCAAATGTCTTTTTGCTTACGAAATGAACGCAAAACCATATAATTTTAAATTAATAACATGTTTTGTATAGAGTCCTGATAGTTTATTTCAGTGTGAATATACTAACGAGCACTTTTAAATTAGAGTGTGTGTAAGTAAAGTCAAATGAAAATTGGGAAGCATATACTCACTGTTTATGTCATAATAATGAAAAACAATCTGGAAAAATGAACTTTATTATCAAATTTAGTTTTGTTAGAATATTATGTAGCATGAATTGTATACGAAAAAAGAAATAGAGTATCCTAATATATATTTTTGCTTTAAATTAGTATATATGAAATGCGTATATAAGCTACCCACTTTTTATTATAATATTTTAACGAAAACAAATATATTTTTTAAATAATTTACCTTCAATTTTGGAATTTTGGAGTAAGGCAAAGTCTCATAAAAACTTCGTTGGAAAATATAAAATATTATGACCAGGTTTAGAAAAGTTTTTATCGTAAAAAACATGGTGTTAGTAGACCAAATATAATTAAAATTAGCTTGTTTCCATAACCAAAATAAATATAAAATATATTTTCAGTATCAAAATTAAGTGTTAAATTAAATGCAACTTTGTAGTAGAATCTGCATTTGAAACTATAGTTCTAAATTCTATGCAAACAGCCCAAACAGGAGGTGGAGGTTAATATACTTAGTATTAGTATGTTTGTATTAATTAATTATAGATAGCCATGTAAGATTGCCGCAATGCATCTGGGATATTAACAGGGTGTTTATCAGGGCTTGTACACAACCAGTTAATTAATAATGGGCGTGTTGTGTGTCGCAGCTGCTGGTGCCTGTATGTACTGCTGGGAAACCCCATGCTGTTTGATATTACGACGTTTTCAAAAATATTATTCTGTTTTTAAATAATAAATATTATAAAATAATGCTACGTAAATCTATAATACATACAAAGGGAAACTACTTAACTAATACTACATATAAAAAACAGGGTAACAGGAAATAATCTTGGCCTATTAAAGAACATAAATTAAACCACTTGAGCTTAGTTGGCCTACTGACGGTAATTAATTATAGAGTATAACAAGAAATACATACATTTTCAGTATATTACAATTTACATTTATAGAGATTAGGTTAAATTAATACTTTTTATTATATTTACAAAAGAGTAACTCCCGTAATATGGATGGCAGTTTTAATATAATATAGATAACAATTAATAAATCGGATAACACGGAATCTCAAAATATACTTATAGGCTTTCATAGATATTACTATGAAGGGAATCAATAAATATTTATAAAAATCCTAATATTAAAAAAAAGGGTTAAGAAAATGAAATCTTAGTAATAATTAACTATCTTGTAAGTGATTAAATTTAAATATAATTAAACATATTATTTATTTGTAAGTAACTATTAAAAAAATCTAATTTTAAATAACTTTCTTTATTAAAATCCATCATTTTAACGACCTTAGGTATAACAATCAGTAATGACTGAGCTTTATAAAAAAAATGGTTAATAAAATAATTTCATACATAACATAAATAAAAAAATACATATAAAATGTTATTTATAAACTAACCTATACATTTTTCTCCAAAAACAAAAGGAATTATTTTTAATTTAAAAGTTCTTATATAATATATTTACTTTCCACAGGCACAAAATAAATGTAAAAAGTGACATAATCCTACCGTTTAAATTTTCGGTCAGTTTTTAAATTCCTACTACCCCACCTATAACCTAACAACGTAAGAAGGTAAACACTTTAAATCACAGGATTTCAAAATATGTTTAATTATTGAATTCCAAGAAACATTTCATTAAGGACTTGTGCTAAATGGTCTTCTGGGCTTCCATATAATGTATGCATGTTGAAGCAAGATGTCAACAAGTCTAACGAAATATGTGTAAATGTTAATGATTTTAGGTAAAGCATAAATTGTTTACATTGTTTAAAAATAACAAGTTTGTGTCTTTTGATACCAATATTTATTATCTTTCATATTTGATCAACAATTTCCATACACGATTTTGTTTACAATTGAAGATCCCCCGTTACAATGCGTTATTGCTAATACTTACTAATACATATTAATATTATTGGTTTACTTATGTGATGTGTTTTATATGTCATTGCCATTAGAACATACTGTTTTGTTTTACCTCTCTTAAAGACTAGAGTCAAGAGAAGCCTGGCCCTCGAGAAGGGCGAAGTTTTGGGTCCGTTCCAAACAAAGGGACCGAGACAATGGGCTTCCAGGGTGGATGTTTGTGTACTTGACCATGTCAGGGGATATTTGCAAAGCCATTACTATAACGGAATTGTATTTTCACATTTACTCTTTTTCATTTTGCTAAAACATGACAAGTAATGCAGAGTAAAACTACTGTACTCTGGTTCATGAAATATGATTATACATGGTTTGTTTAAAAAAATAATAAATAAAATAATAAGAAACACTTTCCAATGTAGTAATAATAAATATGATTAATTGTCAAGTAATTTTGGAAATTAAAAATAAAGATTGGAAAAATGTGTGCCATCGATTTACATACCATATCAAATACTTGATTAAATCCACGTTTATAAATTGGTAGGCAATGATAAAATGCAATCGTTTGAATACAAATGCAATCCAAATTCAAGGTTACCTACTTGTTATAATTTGATCAGCTTCGAAAGGATACGTCTTATGTTGTATAGTTGAACAAAATTAATGGGTACTCAATCAAATTTAAATGCTATCAAAGATAATACAAAGAAACTGTTGCAAAATGTATATTATTTCGAAGTAAATGTTGTTACTGACAATTTAGTTTCAAAATGTTGCTGCTGTGTCTAATTATGAAGCAGTGATAAATCCTGAGACTGATATTAAGTCTATGAAATAGTTTAAAGGAATCCTTGCTGCAGTGCAGGACAGGGACTTCCAACGAGCTATGACCTGACCTGAGGCAATTTGGGTATTTTCCTCAATCATACACGCTTATTTGCTATCTAAATTTCTCTTCCAACATTAAGTATCATTTGACATGGACATATTTTGCAATGAGCGGTTTCCCGTATTGAATAAGTAGTCAAAGTAAAACATATTTACTAATTCTTGAATATGCATATTATGACTAAGGCATCATAAAATAACAAAATACAATTGGGTATTCAAACACATACAAAAATATCATAAGCCAACATCCCTAAAAAAAATTAAAAAAGGTTATATAATTCATTATTCATTTAAATTAAACACCTCCCTATATACATTGAAGAGGAAGGTAGATAATTACGGGGCTGAAGCTGTCAAAAGCTTTGACACTGTTCATTGCCGTTAATCCAAGCGCCGTGCTGCTTGTCACTCATAATATTACCAATATGAAGGAATTAATTTATACCACCAGTAATGTACATTAGACACAGCTGTATGATAAAGTAAAAAGAAAACAAAAACTATCGTAGTGAACCAAAAATGTTGTTTTTTATAAGCTTTAATTCAAAGTTCAAGAGATTGAGACTATTACATATCAATATATCTTGTTTACATGAAATGTAGTTATACATTTTACCGTATATAAAATGTAATCAGTAATATTATATTTAATTAATCCTACCATCCCAACTCGTCGCTCGTAACTCTATGGTGTTTAATGACATCAGGGTGACAACATTGTTGTTACAATATTTTTTATTTTTTATTATAAAACATAAAATTGCGAAACCAACAATTTATGAAAGATGATCAAACTGCATAAATGATTTACTTACCTACTAAAAATATAATTATTTGAGTTGAATAAAATATGAATATACCGGGGGTCCAAAAAGTTTAATGACGCCTAAATATTTTGTTTATGATAAAGCATACAACAATGACAATTTAGAATTGTATACTTGTATTTGTTACCATCTAACTGATACATTTAACCTATCTTTTTTATTATATACACCAATAAACGTTTATCAAACCGAATATAAGAGCACGTAGTAAACAATGGAACTAATCATAAGCGTGCAACAACCTTTACCAAGCGAAGCACATAAATCATGGTTTAATTAAAATACGCTACAACCTAATGAACTCTGATTTCTGTCAGACGTGTTGAATATTTATTAAAAAGGCAAAGAGGGGAATACAATATATTAAAGGGAAGCAAGCTCTTTATTGCAATTCCCTAAAAATATATATATTTATTTATATGAAATATATTTATTTAATTGTGTAAAGGACATATTTGTTTTTATTTTGCTCTCTAAATCTTTATAACTATGCTTTTAAATAAGTCATTGTAACTGCGATCAAAAAACCTAAAAACCCCGTGAATCTCACATAACACTCAATGTTATAAATACCTCTATAACACGTCTCATTTTCAAATAAATACCTCGATAACACGTCTTTTTGTCAGTATATATTACTGATAAATAAACCTCTATAGCACGATTTTTTAAATAACTGAACCTTTATAGCACGACTCCCTCCTCCATAACACGCTTCTCTGGGTAAGTGAACCTTTATTTCACGACTATAACCTCAATAGCGCGTCGTTTTGCGTTACGGAACCTTTATAGCACGACTCAACCTTTCTCACGCATAGTTACCACGGTAAGATCGTTTGTTTTCGAGTAAACAACAACGTCTTGGGCTCAGGTCTCAACCGGAAAACCCCTTCCCTATCCCCTTCCCCTTCCGGACTTTCCTTATCTATCATGGGTCAGATCAGTATTTCACAATAGGTTAAGGTACTCTATTTTGAGCTTATTAACTATATACTTTAGGGAACTGAGTCGGTTGATTTTTTTCTTACTGCCGTAAGTTCTGCATAGTATTTTATTGAATATGAAAACTTATAACAGTAGTAGGCCTACGATAAAAAATTTAAGGTAACATGAATTTTGTAAAATAAATATTACAGCCTAATTATAAACTTTACAAGGCTTATTATTTGTCAATCATGATAACAATATGATACTTGTTTTAATTACTGTAATTGTATTGTTATATGGCAGTAATAAAGAAGTTTTTTTACTCGTACGTGTGTTCTTTTATCTACGACTGATTTATACAGTAAATTTCTGCTTTAAACACAATTAGAAATGTTTCATAATAAATGTACTTGGTATAGCAAAAAGTCTGTGAACTCGATAGCACGACTTGTTGTGAAAACCACCTTGATAGCACGACCCTCAATTACAAGTGCACCTCTATAAGAAGACTATTTTAGAGATCCCCTTGAGAGTCATGTTATCGAGGTGCTACAGTATTTACATTTTTAAGATTTCTTAATATTTACTTGCGATGATATTTTATCCGATTGCAATGAGACCTTGCATGGTAATAATTTAGGTTAACCTAGCAAGTTTTCAAGTGATTGAACTTCGTACCAAACCTTAGGGCTCCACCCTACTTGATTGTTTAGTTATCAGTGTTAACCATAAGGAATCATGATTTTACTTGAGTTGCCAAGATAACAATATTTTAACAACGGGAAAAGATACGAGTGTCAAGAAAGATCCTGCTTATGAAGTAGCGGGTAGCAGCTAGTGGATGACAAAACCAAATGAGGTAACTCAGTGGTAGCGATAACACCTCAAAATCGGGTGGTCCCAGGTTCAAATCCCGGACTTCCCTCTCTGAGTTTCTCATAACACCTACGTAAACGTGATAAGGGACCCCGAAGAATCTTTCCTCTACGTTGTACGGAAATAGGGACGGGATATTCATTAAACTATTCTCTAAAATAAAACTTTTAAAATCACCGTATTACTTTGTTATTTTTCTAAAACAAACGCTAAATGATATTAAATACATAAAGTACATGATCTACATACCTATAGTTATTGGTACTGTCATACTTACTGGCTCTTTCACACATAGTAAAAAGTATTTAAACAATAATGTGTTGATTTTGCATTAATATTAACCTTACTGTAGCTAACCAGGGGCACGTAACATGAGGGTCGGCGGCAAGGTTTGATTTATAACAATCTTTGCCGCGGTAAACCCCCGAGACCTACCGAGAGCTAGGGGCTGAAACATTACGGATATTCGCCACTGTCACGCAACCCCCTCGGGGATTGTCTTTCTTCTCAGTCTAAATAATAACATATAACAATATATTTATTTGTGCAAAAATATTTTACACAATTCAACCAAATGTTTAACTTTATTTAATTAAATTACAAATACTTATTGAAAACTAATACGGGGATCTGTAGTTCATACTTTAAGAACGAAATGCGCACCATTTTAAGGTGAATAAAGCCACTTTATTTTTTATGAATACTATGCTGTGTGTACGATTATTATGCCATGAATAATTTTAAAATTATAAAAGATAATTATAATAATTTGTATTTATATATTTAAATTCATTATTATGAAATATTTAATTGAAATTTATTTTGTTTGTTTCAGGTAACAATCACTGCAGATTTTATCAGTAAGTGTACTACATTAGCTTATGTTAAAAGTAAAGCTTGAAAAAAAACTGTTATACTATGAACCCAAATAATTATGTTAAAACCTGCATTTAATTTACTTCTGAAAAATATTTGCCCATAATGAAAATGCATTTACAATAAGAGAGTGTGATAAGCAATTTTTTTAAGTAGCTGTTATAGTAATTTTTGGACTACTAATATAACCCGTTTATCAATTAATTACACACCTTTTCCTTGAGTTAAGCTTGTGAAAATAGTTCAGGAACGATTCCATAGAATTAAATAACTGCACTGTTAAATAATAATAAACTCATTATTCCACTGTGCAAGTCCTACAAATAGGAAATGGTTGATATGTGTACCTATTTAAAAGCACATCTTAGTCCAGTTATATCTATAAAATCATACATTCCATATCAATCATATATATCATCTTAGGACAGGCGTCTTAGATAGGCTTTGTTAAAACGATAAAATATATTTTGTGCTGGATTGAAAGTATCTTAGAATAGGAGAAAATTATTAACAAAAATCCGTAATATATGAAAAATAATTTTAATCTTAATTCTAAGAAATTTTAACATATACTAATTATAATATCTCTTAAACCAAGATTATGACCTTTCGCTTTAAAGTCGTATAGTTTTAAAGCAATGCTAGCTTATCGCATTTGGAACTTGGTTAAAGAGGAAACTTTGACACAAACCCCTTAAATTTGTGGCAGAAATGGTGTTAATGGCAAAGTGTTCAAGCCATTATCATCGAGTATTCGTGAAAGTTTATTAGTTCGACAACGACTTGGCACGAACTTCGTCTCGCTTCTTAATCTGCTCAATTTATTCCACACAACGTTTCCATGGTAGTTACGAGCTGTTAGTTAATTGTAAGCTGAATACTGTAGTAGTATGGTCTTGCTGTCATTTAAATTACGTGGTAAAACTGATTTACCACACAACTGGTTTATTTTTTAGTATGCTCAAATTTGTGTAAAAAATCTTAAAAACAACATTTTTAAAAGTCATTTCTAAGACCCGTTCTGAAGAATTTTCACAACTCTTTACAGGAATTGGTAATGGTAATAGTTTTATGGATTGTGTTGCAGGGCCATAAAAACTTAGAATTTTTGATAAGTAATTGATACTGGTATTTATAAAACTGTACTACTTTGGTAGAATATATCAACCCAAAAATATGTGTCAGTTGAATCTACCGACTCGAAAAAAAATTATATCGTTAGAATATACTGAGACAACAAAAATGTGGCTATATCAATTTACCGACCCAACAATATGTGTCGGTAAATTGCTGTCCAAAAAATTCTTTAATTTTCTTCAATATTCCTTTAAATAAAATGTTAATGAGATGGTTTATATATATAAATATATATATATATATATATCAAGTTTTCTATCGATTCATGTATTGTATTGTCTGACTGTGTATGGGTATGTAAAGATCACTTAGCTTATGCCTCATTTTTGCATAAATATATACTCTTAAAGAAGGTACATATTTACTAACAGATTATTATTTACTAAGACAAATATTCAGATGGTTTAAGGCAATGTTTTTCAAGAGAACATGGTTTTCTGTATCAAATACCCATATTATAATATCATAATATCATTTAAATAATTTATTGAGTAATACAACTGAAAAAGGTATTTCGAATTTTACAACATATAACACACTTCATAAAACAAAAAGTTTATATTTAAACAAATGGTTGATTTAATTTTGAAGGAAAGTAATTTATGTATTAAGTCTATGATTTTTTTAAATATATCCTTTTAATAAGTTATATGGAATAAATGGGATATCACTCATTTATTTTATTTTACTTGAAGCGTTTTATTAGATTGATGGTATTATAAATAACTAAAACAACTTGCAGAAACTAAGAGTATAATTTAGAAAAATTCCACATTTAAACTTATTTAAAAACACATAACTGCAAGTCATTGCCGTATATTCGTATTACCAATGTAATAATTCCTATATGTTAGAAAATTACCATAGTCATGATATTAAAACTAAATCGTATATTTTTCATTACTCCACGAAAATAATTTGAGTCGCAGTTTAGTTAAACTTTGCCTAGACAATTCTCATTAAATGTTTATCTGTGATTAAATTTAAGCTATCTCTATTATATTTTTAAAAAAATTTAGACACGTTTATTCTTCAAGAAATACACAAGATAATACAATACGTTTGAATCAGAATTGTCTAAATCAATTACATCTTACAGAAAATCATTCCCAAAAAGGAATATAGAAAGAACTTACTTGGGTGTAAAAAGCCTATGAGTAGGCTCATGGTAGTACATCCAACTAAGATGGGATATAAATGTCAGTTGCATCTGTTATTGAGGAAATTAAAAGCAAAATAAAGTTATGAAATATAATGATTTAAAACTAATAAAATAGTCCATGATGCAGATTTGTATTCTATAAGTTACGTTTGAATAGTTGGTGTTATTCACGTTGGACAGTGCTTATGTAATAAAATGAGATAAACTTTTTACTTTATTACTTAGGATATTGATGCAATTATTCTTGTAGTCATTACTTTAATTAAAGCAGAAATAGAATGATATATATGTAATGTAAGATACATACAAGTTAAGGGTTGGGTGGGGATTATAATAGCAAAGTCTGCCTAATCTGGTCACGATAAGAGCCTTGGCATCTTTAGGACTAATAATTATTAACGAAAAAGTAACTTAATTTTTTAATTTAGACGTATTTGGGAAATATAAGAGTGTTGTGTTTTGAAAATTTGGCACGTATTCCTGTACAGAGTTTGAGTTGTATAAAAAGGAGTTGTAATTTAAATTGATCTTTGAAGCTGAATAGAATGAATTCCAACATATTGAAAAAAATGTGGTTTAAGTTTGTCACCTGGGAAAATATAATATTTAGGTCTTTATAAATATAATTCTAATAAACATATGTGTAATATAGACAATCTGGGTTACTGTAAATAGAGCGTTAATAGGGTATCTACTGACTTTTAAGGCTGTTTTTAAAATAGCATTTTACGGGTTTATTTAGACTTATACTGTATTCACCTACCACAAGGCAAATAAATACATATAAAAGATGGTACATGGCTATAGATGTTGAGAAATCACACCAGTAATCTGCAGGCCAAAAGATAGAATGACAAAATAAAAATAGCGTCCCTATTTATAACCTATTGTTTACCGGAAGTTCCGGAAACAAGTTCCTAAATGTGCAAATAGAATCAAATTTATCTGGTTTATTTGACAATTCATCTCTATCTTTATTTAAATAAAATCAACAACCTTAACTCATTATTTTTCCTTTCTTAAAATTCTCGATAATTCTGAGGTTTGCTCCTATTTTTCATTTTGTGTGGTCATTTTCTAAATTGTAGTTAATAGACAATGCGAAAAGTATATTCATAAAAAATAAACAACTAAAATTAACATTCGAACGAAACAAACTTTATTTAAATTGGTATGTCAAAGAATAAAAGGCATTTTATGTTATATTTTACAATAATAAATACATTATGATGCACCGACATAAGAAAACTTAGGTGTATAATAGCAGTTATACGAAATTCCTTTTTATAAATCCTTGTTGGCTTTACGATTTGTTTTACAAGATCACCAAAACTACTTTAATCCTTACTGTATTTGGCAAAATACGTAAAACGATTAAATATAAAGTATTAAGCTTTTTACGTAAAGTAAGATACCTAATTTTTATATGTATGAGATCTTAACAGCTAAGCGTGGGTGTTAAAGACACACAACAAACACTAGTGCACACATCAATGCTAGAATGAAACCTGAATGTATTTGATAATAATTTACTAACAAAATTGCGATAAAAATAAAGTAATAAAATTTAATTCGATTGTATTTTTACCTACACTCATAGTAATTATAAACAGGTATAAGTATTAAGTCCCGTATAAATACGTTAATGAAATATAACGCATTAACGGGAAAGTGTGACGTTAACGTGACTATATGTTCTGTGTAACATTCATAACGTTGGAGGTGATAGACGTTATTGACAACGGCGTTATTTTTAGATTTGGTAAACAAATTTAATTTTAAAAAGCTTCATGTAGGTAAACAATACACATCTGATAATTAGTTATTCCTAGTAGCTTAATGGCTTGATTAACACATAACTCTTGGACAGAATACCATCTGTTTTAAATTTAATGCTAGAGCCTTAACCTCAATAGTGTTCAGTCTAGGTTTTTCAAACATATACTAGAACTAATATTAATGCCATTTAATATTGTTTAATTCTCTTCGTCATCATATTAAATTATTATTAATGAATAAAAATATATTATTTATTAACTTTTTATTACATTAACCAGAGTAAAAATTAACACATCCTGACATTTGAGTTTGCAGTAATTTAGCAGCGGAAGCAACACAATTAGCGGTAATGAGCAAGCTTATACAACTTTTCACGGTAACGCACTCTGTGCCGGTTGAATGTCGTAATGGCATTACTTCATTTATACGTTTTTACCACTCTAAATAACCTTGATTTTCATCTCGCAGAAGGGAAACTTTGAGTAAATTTAATTTCAATAGATGTAGCATAAGCCTAAGCTCCAAATGGACGGGTAATTAAAGGAATACAGTCTACAAAAATAGAAACAAATAGCTAAGCGATTTCATAGAAGAATATAACGTAATATTATTATATATAACGAATTGTTCTTTAGTTAAACGTATATTAAACTATATAGGTATATTTATTTTCTGTATATTTCTTTACATTTTTCAATATTATACTGCTTACCGTATTTTATTATTTCCATTATTTAATTTCCGCATTTCTCTTTATATCAAATTATATATTTTTGAATGTATATATTTGATCTATTATTATTATTTTTTTGGTCCAAGGTTAAGTCCTAAATGCCTTATTTTGTCCCATACCAAGATCAAAGCTGTAATTTATTCTGATATCCCATATGTTAGGACATATTGTAATGTGATTATTATTTAAATAGGTCCTTCTTCAATGAATTTCAATCAGAATATACCAAATTTGTACTGCAAGTGACATGTATTAATCTGAATAAAAGATTAAAAGAGTCACTTTAAATTTATGTTTTATTAAACAAGAATACAGTAACAATAATAATTAATATTATTAGTATTCATTAACTATATTTATTAAAATATTTACTATACTTTTTTAATTAAAAGTGTGAATAGTATATCCCAATCTGTAAAATGTTTCATCTTTCATAGAATGGAACGGAAATACACAGACCCATACCCCCTCCCAACCACTAACTTTTGTAGGATGATTTTTATTGTAGCAAATTTTAAAATGTTTAGAACCATCAAAACCTTTCCAGGCATTTCTTAATGAAATGTCACAGTTTATTTTCAAGGTTTATTTTCGATAGTATGGAAAAACTTTCAAAGACAATTAAATAGCTAAACAGGATTGATAACCCCGGTTTGTGTCAAGTGAAGAGGGTTAGTGTAGCAATATAACCAGCACATGAACAGTCAGGAACTCGTTCTCTTGTTAGCTGGTATTCGTGCTTTTTGTCGTATGCATAATTTGTTTAAAGTGTTCAATCTGTTTTAATCTCTGAGGATGAAAGTAAAGATTCATAATTCTCAGATACAGAATATGTTGGGAATCGCATTTTTGGTGTCGAAACTCGAATAACCGATTAGATATACTGACGCATGCCAATGCTTGTAATATATGGAATGGCAATAAATAATTATTTGTTTTGACCTCGCAAACTAGAGTCAGTAAAGTATATACGCAAACATTATCAATTTATTGCACTAATTCTACAAGGTAATCAAATAATAAATACATTTAGCATTGTTATTAAATTGAAAAACAACAATTACTTTATGTATTGGGATAAGAATGTATCGTTAGGAAAGAAAATACTAAAAGCAGGTCAAACAGTTGAATAAGTTGTTATTAATGGCAACTGTATTTAAATGCACACAGCAGTCACTCATATGAATTGAGACTGGGAATAGGTAACAAGCTGCATTTGATTGAATTCGTTTAATTTTATTTGGTTTAAGTAATCAGTATCATTCTTTTACGGCGCTTCTTAGTTGTTGTTTATTTCCAGCAAAACCTGTACATTTGTTTCGTAATGGTTTTTCCATGTTTCTTTTACAAAGAAATGCCGTTCTATTTCTTTGAAAGGAAAAAATAAATAGCATATAATTATTAGATATAATTTGAGCTAGTAAATAAAGGCATTAATAGAATCATAGCGAAGACTTATCAATATTATGAGCTTGACTATAGAGAGAACACTTCAATAGGGAGCTTTACTCTTTCCTTGAGCTTTGTCAAGATTCTGTGAAATGTCTTATGAGTTCTGAATATAAGTATTCAATGTAGATGTAAGGATTTTCGTGTCATTTCCACCTGAATTTGTTAAAAAGATACTGCTGTTTTTTTCTTACATTTGTCACAGTTAAGTTCAGGAATATTATTTTGTTAGTATCTACTGCAAGGGATCTGATCCTATGACAACTGTTGAAGGATGGATAAGATATAAAAGTTATTAATCATGACCAATGTTGGCATTCTATTCCCAATGTGACTTCAGTATTTAAAAAAAAAACTGGCTTTTAACATTATAGCATGGATACAAGTATTAATATTTAGTATCCATATTCACAGCCAGTGGAAGGGAGGATAATTGTTATTACTCCACTAACACCATTTTATTTATTCTTTTTATCATCCATATTACAGGAAGGGTTGTAGGTCATTCTTTTATATATATTCTATTATTTATATATTATAGGTATACTTTCTTCATGAAAATTGCAAACAAACTCTACTTTGCTTTGCAATACTACTTTGCAAAAAACCTCTCTTTTTTACAGAGATCTGGGTACCGTTTAGTGAGAGAAATAATTATATAACACGTACAACTTGCCTATTAAACAATAATATATAGTTATTGTAACAATAATTATTCCTGTCGGAATATTTGTGGGTTAAAAACTTAACACCTTTAAAACAAATACAAACAAAAACAACTATATTTAAATCTAGTAACAAAAACTAAGAGAAAAAGAATAATATCCACATTTTTATTTTAAAGATCACTAAAATAAAATAAAATTCCAACTAAAGATCGGAGTTGGTAATTCTACAATCAAATAAAATAATGGGACTTCAACATGCTAACCAAAGAACATGGCAAATAATGACCACGATACTAGGGACTAAATGCTGTTGTTCTTGCAACTAGGTGGTGTTTTAATGTGGTCCAGTATGCATACCACTTGCATATTCTCACGCATTATCAGTTTTTTAACTCACCAGGCGAACTGGTATAACTCTAACTGGTCAATCTGCATAACATTATCTTAAGGACTTTTGGGATCCTTTTTACTTTTCTTACACTCCACCAATGAAATTAATTTAAACATCTCACAACGTGAGAATTGTAGACAAATTGTAGAACTATTACCTACTCTTACATAAAAAAACAACCAATGTACCTCCTACCTTGTTTGTACAGTAGTTCGTAAAAGCTTGTAACTTATTCCTATATTACAATACTTAACTGTTCTCTATAGTACTCCGGGAACTATTAGTAAATACGTTTTTAAATGATTTTTTTAACTTGGTCAAAAATTTTTTTGTTTAAAGCTTTAATAAAGTAATCTTATAAATAATTTAAGATACCTCTTAAAATGTTACAGACCACTTTACACTTTTGGTATCACATTATACATAACAAAAAGTAATTTTATAATTTTAAATTAATATTAGAGTTCTTTAACAATTTTATGTTTTTTTCGTAAAATTACAAAAAGTAATACTGGTGCAGAAAGTGGAAGGATTATTCAAAAGGTGTAATTTAATGGATATTTTTACTTTGAATGTGCTTTTACATTTCCATTACGCTTGAAAGACAAAAAGACAAAGGGGACCTGGACATAAAAGAGATCCGAAACCTACAATCTCACTTTATCACTGTCATCGGATAATACATCAGAACTACAAAAACAAAATAACATTGGACGAGAAGCATTGCGTTGTTCACCGATCATTAAAAGTTAAAATCCCCATTTACCGTTAGACTAAGTTAATTTATTTCTCAAGTCACTCCAACGTTAAAATAATATGAATTTAAACCTTTTTGTGTTTGCCATTTATATAAATATGTTTTGTATTACTTATTTAGTAAATATTAGTAAATATTAATACAAACAAAAATGATTTGTTCATATTTTTTAAGTGAGACAGAAAAAGATAGTCATAGCATAAACACCCAAATTAGTATTAATTGTAATTATCTGACTACAATGAAAGAAAACGCATGCTTTAATAAAAATGCCACATTTGAGCCGTGGCCATATTTTAGCGAATTTCCCCTATAGGGAAGAAGCTATTACCGTAGTCGGCATGGTAAGACCTAGGCCCGGGACCATGATAACTTTTTGTTTTGAGGTCTCCAGACCCCAAAAACACCATTCGTTCGATACTGTATATATATATATATATATATATATATATATATATATATACAGTATAACCATGATAACTTTTCGTTTTGAGGTCTCCAGACCCCAAAAACACCATTCGTTCGATACTGTATATATATATTATACAGTATATATATATATATATATATATACAGAATCGAACGAATGGTGTTTTTGGGGTCTGGAGACCTCAAAACGAAAAGTTATCATGGTCCCGGGCCTAGGTCTTACCATGCCGACTACGGTAATAGCTTCTTCCCTATATATATATGTGTCCGTGAGCACGATAACTCTCGTAAAAATGATCCGATTTTTACGAAATTTTGTATAAATGTGTAAAGTAGCATTTATGACTTTAAGGTCGAAAACCAGACAGATCGACTTATCCGAAGGGGTATTTTGGGGGGGGGGGGTTTGTACCCCAATAATGGTTTTTTGAATTTTTTACATATAATTTTTGAAAAAGTCAAATTTTAGATTTGACTATTCGATTCAGCTTAAAAAACACACAATTTGGTATTTCGATCATTCCTCTACGTCAATTGGTTACCGAGATATTGAAAGTGCTAAACACAGTACGTTGTCTAATGTTATTCTTATGGAGGAAAAGAAAATATTTTTATCTTGCTTATTTATGAACGTATACTGACGAAAATCGGTATACAGCTTCATCTCGTTGAGGTCTATTGATATTTGCTCCAAAAAATGTTTTTGCATAATTCTCCCGTAGCAGCAAACCTGCGTACTCAGCCCCCATGTTATTCTTATGGATAATAATTAAATGCTCTGTCTCCCTTAATTATGAACATAAATGAATAAAAACTGGTATACGACTTCACCTAGTTGAGTTATATTGACATTAGCATAAAAACCCATTTTTTGTGTTCCTTGTTGCAGCAAACCTGCGTACTCAGCCCCAATGTTATTCTTATGGAGAATAATTAAAATTGTATATATCGCTTATTTGTGGATATATTTTTATGAAAATTGGTAAGTGGCTTTATGTACTATTAAGACATTTATATCCCATTGGAAATTCGCTGAGTATGCAGGTTTGCTGCGACGGGGGTATTTTAATATATAATAAATCATTGCAGTTTTAAATTATATTTTCATTCATCATGTTATAATTACTTTGGAGGTAAAATTTGTTTATTTAACTAAGACGATACTTCTCATTTGAAAATTAATTATGAATAATCGTAAGAAAAGAAACTCATAGTTCGGTTATACTTAGCTAGTAATGTTTTGCTGCTAACACAATGGTTTATTAACAATGCCATGCGTCCGATAGTGTTCAAAGTAGAACTCAAACATTTATCCCAAGAACATTTTGTTTTAGATCCTGTAAAACCTTGGATACTGGTTTAAAATATTTATCCCAAAAATAAACGCCAAATATGTGTACCAAAATGACAGATTACCTTATTTGTGGGAAAATAAAGTTAATTGAACGAGTCTTATGTTTTAGGGAACAGCTCTACGATAATTTATTTAATCTTTCACTCCAAATGTGTTTAAAACGTTTCCAGTCTAATGAACATAGGTCAAAAATAATATTTGATTCCGTTTTTGAACACGACCGAACACATGAAATAGGTAATAAAATATAAGGTAAACCATTTACAACATGTAATTTTATACTGATTTGTAGCAACATATATATACAAATTATTATATATACATTTCGTATACAAAGGATGGTACCTACATGGAAAACGATGTTAAATTATTCGATTAGGTGATTGGCCGTTGTCTTTGTTAAAATATATATATATTCCGATCAATAGGGCTATATCGGTTTGCAGCTGTCAAAAGCTTTGACGCTGTCAGATTTGGGGGTTGCTAATTTAATCGCAGCTTGCCTTGTAGTTAAGCCGCAATATTGAATGCTTTTTGTAGATAACAGCTATTATACCGAAGAAAGTTTATATCAGTTATATAACCTCGATTTTTCTTTAAAAATTAAACAAGTATAGGGAAATTAGGTAAATACAATAAATTCGTTTGTGAGAAAGTTATTTAAAATAACTATAGTAACCACCGACCATACAATTAGGATTACGATTTTATCCGATAATTTGTATTGATACTTTTGGACGATTACTTAGAGGAAAATATTTAATTAGAGATAAATTGACCTCAAAGACGCGGTTTGGTTCAGTAAATCAACATTGTAATCAGGAAACTCAACTTCAAAGCTACTTATCACGGAAACAATTTTCATTCATTCAATTATTGGATCAATGTTCCATTTTTTCAGCTTCTTGACTTATTCTAACCTGATCGTATTATTTACATTATTGTTATTTTATTAGAACAGAGCTTAATGACTTTAGCTATAACTATACTATATAGTGATAATCGTAGTATTATACGACGTATTATATTGGTATTTGTGTTATAATCGTCCTTTACTAGTTTACATATATAATTGTAAAATTCTGAATTAATCTTGATTTAATACATAAATTATGAGGCAAACTATTAATGTTGGCGGTGATTAAAACAATAACATTGTCCACTTGAGTTTCGCTAAAGTTCCTATCAACGAACTATTTGTTGAGTTTTGTAATTATTTTAATATTTTTACAAGAGTAAGAATTAGCAAATTGTTTTTTAAAGAGACATATTATAACACATGATTGTTTTTAATGAAAATATTTATTCTAGTTAAAATAATAATATACATAAAAAATGTACCTTACTTTTAAGACTGATAATTAATAGAATGTTAACTGAATTGTACAGATTGTCAGAGCTTTAGTTTTAGCTTCCAAAATCACTGTACAATTAATAATATTTATTTTTATTGCACAGGAAAGTTTTTCTAATTATTTTATTGATTTTCTGAAGCATACTGTTTATAAGCATATTACATTAACCAGAGTAAGTAGTATTACTCTGCACTACTTGTCATGTTTTGGCAAAATAACAAAATAGTAAATGTGAAAACACAATTCCGTTATAATAATGGCTTTGCAAATATCCCCTGACATGGTCAAGTACCCAAACCTCCACACTGGAAGCCCATTGTCTCGGTCCCTTTGTTTGAATGGTCCCAAAACATCGCCCTTCTCTAAGGCCAGGCTTCTCTTGAGTCTAGTCTTTATTTGGTTTGAGTATAACAAAACAGTATGTTGTTGTGGCAATGACATATAAAACACTTCACTAAAGTAAACCAATAATATTAATATTTATGATTAAGTCTTAATAAAATTATTATAACAGGGTATTTTTATTTGTAAAAAAGATTCGTGTTTGAATAAAGCTTAATTATTTTATTCTATAGATATTTTGTTTTATTATATAAATATTTATTAAAACAGTGAACTATATATATAAACTGGAATTCACAAACCTATTTTTATTTTATTGATTTTACTTTGATGTAATTTTTTATTTGGTTTGCGGGTGGTGTTATTTTTAGGTTTCTAAATCTTTCTACATTTTCAATAAATTTTCTTGTTGGCATCCACGAATTTACACTATTTTAACGATCAATATGTGATTAAAAGTTTACTTAAAGTTGTTATAAGTTTACTCTAAGGATATTTCAAAAGCAAAGACGGTTTACTTCTTCTCAGATACCTATACATTTTATATTCTAGTAAGCTAAACAAAAACTGATGGTTCCTAACCACTACAATATCACATAGCTAATACTGTAGTTTTAAGGGTGGGGGAGGGAGCAAACCCGGGACCTTAAGTAATGCCCTCTGACCACTGCCTCAGGCTACGCCCTAAGTAAGAATTAGTCAGTCAACAACAACAATAGAATTTATCAACTAACCTCACCTAGAGCATAAAGCTTTCCAGGAGGATTTTAAAAATCATGTTCAAGCTGTGAGTTTACTACGTGACAGGCAGTGCTGAGGTTATTAACATCGCAACCTACGTTGTCAAAGCATTTGACAGCTGTCGACTGGTAATCGCCCTCCTATTTGCTCGTTTAGTACCTGTGAAAAGGGTTATTATGAACGTCAGATAGCAATTATTTTACTGTTTTATGTTTAAAATGAATAGTATAATTTGTTAACCAATCATTGACACATCATTCTAAGACAGTCGATATATAAGTATAAAAACAAATACTAAAAAAATATAATATTCAATTAAACAATTAATAGTAGTAGTGAGAATAAACCGACAATGGAAAAACTATTTGTAACTAAAACAGTTATACAGACGGTTATATGGGATCATTGTACTCAAACCTAAACAGGTTATCGAATAATTAGCATGAAATATATATTCCTATTATGTCAACAACAAACAATGCTCTAAACATAATGCGTATCAGCTCATTTAAGTTCCTAAGTACAATTACCTCTAATTACTTCTAATTATAAGCCACTGCTTCATTATAATGCCAATTAACTAGCACATTACTGACGTATACATAAGTAGCTTTAGAATAATGACACTGCATATGATTTTATATTGAAAAGGTTTTAATTAATACTTAAATTAACCGTTTAAATACCAATTCATTAAATTTTATTAAAGATTTTCATAACAAATTTAAAGACAACTGTTGACTTCAGGAATGACCTTAAGCTAACGAAAACACTTACAGAGTATCTCACGTGAGGTGTCTCAAACCGATTGCAGACGAACCACTCGACCTAGAAGGATAAAATACAATTATTTCCCACTAAATTTACCCTAGGGGGTAACGTAACATTAGTTTTAACTTGTTTAAAATACAGATTATACCAAAAGCTGAGGGTCACTCGTTCGAGTCTCGGAATTTTTAAACTGAAACATACGTTATTTTATACACCATTTTATAGCCCATTAACAAACAAACATTTTGACGAAAACAGAATTCACCTACCTCTATCCGGTTCAAAATTGCGAATATTTTTCCAAAAAATATGAAATTTTACGGGATACCCTGTATATGCTAAACCACAATACATAATTTTATCCTGAGTCAGATTTCCTACTTGTATTAAACTCAGCATGACCCTGATATGCTTCATGCCAGTATTTAAAATTCAGCAAACCAAAACACAATTTGTTATTTCTATTTGCCTAAAATTCTAAAAAGTCAAATGGTAACGTGTATCAAAAGTATATATATTTAAAGGTCTTAGAATACCTTAACAGCTTTCTAATTTACGACAACCACGTCTACCTCTTTGCCTTTTAACAATCAACAAATATCGTCATTTCCTCATATGAAATACATGTTATTTCTACATGGTACTTCCAAATCCTCTGAGGCCTCTTTTATAAATGAGTTATGTAGAAATAACATGGAAATGGTATTTTTGTTGATTGCTAGAAACAAAGAGAGATACGGGGTTAGTGTAAATTAGAAAGCTGGTAGAATGTTTTTGATCGTTAAGTTATATATTTTTTTATATACGTTACCATTAGACATTTTAGAGTTTTGGGCATATAACAATTTAAAAAAGTTTTTTTATTTTTTAAATATGTTTTAAACACTGGCATGTAGCATATCAAGATAATGCTAAATTCAATACGAGGAGTAAATGTGAATCAGAATAAAATTATGTCTTTTGGTTTATCATATACAAAGTATTCCGTAAAAGTTAATGTTTTTCACAAAATAGGCTGCCATAGAAAACAGATAGAGATAAGTGAGTTCTGTTTTCACCAAAATGTGGAAGGGATTTAAAATGGTGTGTAGTATTACTTATATTTATATTTAAAAAATTCTGAGATTAGGACTAGGGACCCTCAGTTTTGGAACATCCTGTACTTTAAAAGAGTTAAAACTAATTTTACGTTACTCCTTGGGGTCCTTGGGAAATAATTTTATTTCATCCTTCTCGGTCAAGTGGTTTGTCTGACACCTTGGTGGTTTGAGACACCTTACGTGAGACAACTCGTATATATATATATATATATATATATATATACTTAAATATCGTAATTCAGCCAAACCTGTTAAGTAAAATGTCCCTTTCCATTGAATTGGAGAGTGACTGCTAATGTAGTTTCCGGGACCATTAACTACTTCGCTCCGGTAAACATATGTACAATTTATATGTGATTTGGCTCTGATAGTTATTATTTGAGCCCACTGTGGATTCGTCCGAGTCGTGGTTTACTTTGATATGTTTGAACATGAAAATCCCAGTTTCCTAGGTTCAGGAAGGACGCAACCACTGCCCCGATGAGAGAATGCTACGATGTGCTGGAGGTTGTTCCGTCCAGATGTGGGGCTAGCTTACCTCCCGCAGCCCGGTTGTGCGGCTCCAGGATCCCGCTAAGCAAAAGCTTCTGGATTTAAGTCTAAAGTGAATAAATTTAAAATGAAATGATAGAACACCTGCCAAATGATGTAAACCGGAAGCCAGAATTGTAAAAAGTGATATTGAGATGTTATTGAAGTTGAATATTGGTTTCAGAAATATTTACATCGAAATAAATATGATAAATATCTCTATACCAAAGAAATTGTAAATATATCGTGAGCTCAAATCAACCTCTAAAAACTAGTTTCAAGTCATGCCATCAACCCTGTTCTTTGGTTCGCGTGTTCAAGACCCATTATTTACGTTGATTGCTGCAGCAACAGCTTTAACAGCTCCGAATTAAAATTAATTAGAGGTCATTCAGGATTACGTGATACAGTTTTAGCTACGGAATTTTATTATTTATAGAGTTTAACTCTGTAGAAACTTGCATACAAATGTAATACTGATGTATTTATTTGAATATAGTTTAATACTTATAATTCATCTTATTAGAAGGTGTTCAACTTTTCAATAGGAAGAATAATTACTACAGTACAGCCACAAAGTATACTTTCCCAGCATTTAAAAAGTATATAGACCTTTTTTAAATGAACAGTTTACACCCTCTTTTAACAACTCATACAAATTTCAAATTACTTAAATAAATCAGTAAGTACGCACAACACTAAGAATTGCTCTTTTTTCCACTTTCAGTTGGAGATCTTATAGAGGAAATAACTTTTTAAGAATTCTTACAACCGTTTAACCATCTCGTTTGTTTCACCTATCTTTTGATTCCTTAAATACAACTTAGTGTTCCAAATACAATGGAATGTATTAGAGTTGAATAAATTACTTTGAAAACCAAACCTCGTAGCAACGAAGAGTTGTATAGAACATATGCCACTCCAGAACGAAACAGTTTTTAAAATATGAGAAACTTAGGTGCGTAGCAATAAAATGTTCGATTATTTTGGTTAGGCTATCTAAATAAATGTAATCCACTCTCTTGCATTGGCCATTATGATTGGATTTTCTGGAATGTTTTGTACCTACGTTTTGCGGTACTTGAGCCCCCTAATGTAAAATAACAATTTAGGTAAGTCTTACAATGCTTGTATGCTTTGATAAACTTAAGTAAACAGCTAATTAATAACAAATATTGTCTAGTGTTGACTATAGTTTTTTTACACTAATATATTGAGTTATAAGTATATTTTAAAGAATAATTACAATTTGAATAATAATTACAATGTTATATTTAATATTATATTATAATACAATAACTTACTACTAGAATAATAACCCGTAAGCAATAGTTTTTATTTGAAATTGCCTTAATCACACATGTCATCAATATCTCTTAAAGACACCAACGCAACTAGGGCGTATGTTAAAGCTAATTTGAATGAATGATGAGTGCATTTTGGGTGAGATGTCTTGTGTAGTCTTGTTACTGACTATGAACGACTGATTCCTTAGCCATAATCATTAATTAATAGCCCAATGAAGAAAGGGAAATTGATCCAGTATCGAACCTTAACAAATCTTTCTCAGGATAAAAAAGCAATCTTATTATAAATTATAAATCTTATTATTTAACATCCCAATCAGCCTACGAAAAATAAAGCTATATGAAACAATATGATTAACAAAATGAACCGTTGTATTCTAAAAAATAGTGAGGGGTAATAAATAAGATTGTGCCATGATAAAAAATATATATACATAAATAAATTAATTGATATTGTTAATTTAATTTTACTAACAGATATATATATATATATATATATATATATATATATATATAAAGTTATTGGCACTATAATATTAAATGTGACAATTTCAATTATTACTGCAGCCACCTGTCAAAACGTTTGAAAGGCGGAGTTTAATCCCAGATAGATTTGTAGTTAATTGCCACATCAATAATGACATTTTGTCGCGCTATCACTTTGTGATGAAGAAACAATAAATTTATGTATTTATCACAGCTTTCAGACATTTTTAAATACTTATTTAGCACAAAACTAGTAAATTAAGAGGGGGCTGCAACATATTTTTCTGCCATTTTTACTTTGAGAGCATTTAGTGTGTTTTCAAAGGCCGTCAATCCTCAACGGATTTTCTAAGATTGTTGAACTGAGGCTCGTTTTTTTATCTTTATCCATAAATCAACGAGGGCAGATAACAAGGTCAACGAGGTTAGGTTGGAGAGGGACGAGCTTTGAGAGTTAGCATTGGCCTGATGGGGGCCATAGTGTTAACTCTAAAGCCTTAACACTATGATTACAGTAGGTTAAATAACAATGTCTTATACCGATTGTTAATTTGAAAGTAACTAGTGGTTCCGAGGTTACACACATTATAGTAAAAGCTGTCTAATTTAAAACAATTGGTTTACTAAGATGGATGACATTTATTTTCTTGAATCACCTGTATGTAACAATGATTATCTTATTAAAGAAGAAACATGTTATTAAAGTAAATTTTGGTACTTTATTGAACATAAAGTAAGCTTTCTAAGTTTTCTAAGTTTTTTGAACATAAGATTTCTAAGTTTTATTTTAGTAATGGAATTATAATTTTCCCCCCCTCATCTATAAAATAAATAAAGGAGCTTTATAAAAAAAGGCAGCCTAAGAAAAAGCTAAAGACAAAATGCATGTTTACTGTTACAGGAGGAGTAGAGCTATGTTTAAATAATGTAACCCACATTAGCTTTTTAATAAACAAACGTTTGGGGAAATTTTAATCAAATGGAAACTTTTAAGTGCAGTACTTTTTAAATGTGTTCATTAAAGTACCTCATGACAAAGTAAGGGATCAAAGCAAAGGACGTACTATTAAAGTTTCCTTATTATTATCACGAAAAGGAAATTACTTTAAAACTCCATGCTAGCCTATTATATCAGTAATTAATTTTGAATAATATGTATACTAAGTTATTTTACGATTATTATATTCATTTAATTATACAGGTTTGTATCTTTTGAAAAAAACAATGTTACTACATTTGGGAATTAGATAATTAGGAAATGAAAAGAATCAAATCACAAAAGATATGTGTCAAAAGATATGTTTTCATTTATCAATACCAAATGATTTAGTAAAAATATAAATATTCAGGGGACCTTTATTCTTTATATAAAACAAAATGTATGTTGATTGGTCCGGTTAACATCTGAGCCAACCTTTTTAAAAGCTCTGCTAAAATGTGAAACTCTAGATCATGTTAAAAACCATAAGGATACAAAATAAAATTTCCGTAATTTTAAATTATTAAACAGGAGTTTATAAGGGAAAAACAAACTAACTTTTACCAAATGTTTTCAATATATTTTGTGTAAATTAAAGTAGTTTATTAGAATAACTGAAAATATTCGCTTTAGGTTTTAAGTTAAAGGACAATTAAAAAAATTGCATTAACTTAGAGTTAAACTGCTTTATTT
Source organism: Allygus modestus (assembly GCA_963675035.1). Lineage (NCBI taxonomy): Eukaryota > Metazoa > Arthropoda > Insecta > Hemiptera > Cicadellidae > Allygus > Allygus modestus. The sequence continues at coordinate 149,090,063 of OY776115.1, read as the reverse complement.
TTAATAAAAACAATAGAAAATCAACGCATTAATTCTAATGTTAACAAGCATTCGTAATATTCCCAAAGGTTTTAAGGAAGTTAAGCACGCATTTTACACTGTGAAGGCCAGTCAGACGTTGGTTGGCGGCGGCGATGACGGTCCTCCGAAGGTCCTCTTGGATGAGGAGGCGGCTGCGGGCTACCACCTGGAGGGCGGCGTCCTGGAGGAAGTCTTGGATCAAGGCTTTTAGAGGACCACCTCCCAGTAGCTCTCCAAGAGATACCTGGAAATGTAAGAGGGAGTTAACTTAATAGAGGTCTGTTAATGTTGTGCGTAGTGAGAGGAAGTATCAGGATGGAACGTTTTCATTGGTCGAACGTTGTGACGTTGTGAATAGGCGGATCCTAGTGGCTTTGTATGTCACCTCTATCCTTGCTACGAACTTTCCCTCTCGTAATGCAAGTATATAAGAAATGTAGTGATAAAACGCTAAAAGAGTGTCAATACGTTATTACTCAATTTTAAGATTTACTTTCCTTACTCCTTGTTAATAGCGAAAAAGGCTTAAGTCCGTTACCAATTGCAAAATAATATTAAACAACTTTTTTATTAGCATATTACGTGTTGTTATTACTTACGGGATGTAATAAAAGACGTCTTACAACACTTAAGATATATTTACACTTATACTGATTCACATACAGACGGTAAACATATATAAAAGATGGTACTAGGCTATCGATTTCGACCAGTCACACCAGTCATCATCAGGCCAATGAGAGAATAACAACGTTAGACGGAAGAAAATAAATATAAAGTAATTTTGCAACATTCAGCTTCACAGGAACTAAGATACAAAAGGTCGCAAATCGATTCAAGAAATATGGAGTTAATATAGCCTACAGAACGCAAAACACCATGAACAAAATTCTAAATCCCAAGATAGAAGATTGTAACAAATTCGGCATGCCCGGCATTTACAAAATTAATTGTAACAATTGTAATCACTTTTATATTGGTCAAACTGTTAATTGTATTAAAAGATTTAAGAACCATGTATCAGCTTGGAAGAACAGGAAACCCGAAAGATCAAATGTAGCAAAACATCTTTTAGAAAATGGCCACACCATAGGGAAAATAGAAGAAAACCTCAGCATCCTCAAAAATTGTAAAAAAGGAAATGAAATGAATGCATGGGAAGAATTGTTTATATTTAAAGAAAAATGTAAAAATAGAGATAAATTGATTAACGAACAAGTTAACTTCGACTCTGGTGGCACATTTAGGAACCTGTATACGGAACTTCCGGTAGCCAATAGGATATAAGCAAGGACGCCATTTTGATTCTGTCAGTTCTCTCATTGGCCTGATGATGACTGGTGTGACTGGTCGAAATCGATAGCCTAGTACCATCTTTTATATATGTTTACCGTCTGTATGTGAATCAGTATAAGTGTAAATATCTTAAGTGTTGTAAGACGTCTTTTATTACATCCCGTAAAATAATATTGTTAAATTAAAGTTTTATTCCGTACACTTAATATAATATAATATAAAAACTTACTAAAAAACGTTGGAAGTTTTTATTTTTTATTTTACTAATCCGTATAATAGTTTAAGAATATTATTTTGTCTGTAACAAGTTGGGGCAGAGGTATTTTATGGATTTATTCCATATGGTCCAACCGCTTCTATTATTTCTTCATTTGTTATTAACCTCAAACCGACGCCATAGTAAAGATAAAAATTCGGGTTACCAGTGGTTTGATGTATTGTGCTCTAGCTAAATTCAATAAAAACTCTCAACATTTCTTATTCTTGCTGTTTTCATTTGGGAAGGCCGATGAAAACCCAAGTGCATTCCAAAGAATAAAAAGAAGAACATTTTCCCAGTATATTACAACCTAGCCCAAATTTAGACCACACTTCCAAAATCTGTCAATCATTTGACTTTTTTTTTGTTTAATAGGTTAAATATTTAAATCTAAAATATGTTTTAACATTTTAGGATCATTGACTTAAAAACAACCTATGAACCTGTCATTTTATATCTGGTTAAATTATGTATATTTATTGTAACATAAGTTATGATACGAAAAGTAAGCGGTAGCCTAAATTTTGATTTTCTCCTCTAATTTCAATATTTGAGTATATCATGATAATCAAGCGGTTAACATGTTACGCTATTATGGATACGACAAGTTATGGGATAAACTAATCAAAATATGTGTAATGTGAATTAAAACAATATTGGTGGTCATATATTTATAAAATAGAGTACGAAACTAAAAGTGGTCAAATATAATAAAAGTGCAATATAATAAAAAATAATATAAGTGCAATATAAAGTGCAAATCTATAATAGTTAATATTTTCACAAACCCTTTAAAATGTGTTGTTATTGGTTGTTGCTCAGGTGATAGTATAAATGAGCGTTTGATTAGTATAAACAATATTAGGTTCCTCCTTTTTCATTAATTACCGAGCAAAAACCAAGTTTTGAATACATGCCATGTAGTTTCGTAGTTCGCTTACAGCGCAGCGTCAAAATGTAATTTTGTTAACAAAATGAACGCAAAACCACACAATTTAAAATTACCATAGTTTGTTAGATAGATACTTGATAGTTTATTTCAGTATTAATATACGTAATAAGCACTTTTAAATTACAGTGTGCGTAAGTAGACTCAGATGTATACTTAAAAGAAATAAAGTATCCTAATACATATCTTTAGTATAAAACAAATACGTAATTAAACTACCAAATTTTTTATTATAATATTTTAACGAAAACTAATATATTTTTTAAATCATATACCTTCAATTTTGGAGTTTTGGAGTAAGGTTACTACTCGCAAAATTTCATAAAATCTTCGTTTGAACTACGGATTCTCAAAATATCTGGCCAGTTTACTTATGTGGTTTATAATTACAACGAAAATAGCTTAAAATACACTTAACAAATTGTTCATCAAACTAAGAAATAAATAGCTTACTTTTTTTATTAGAACTCAAATAATAACACCTTCTTAAAAAAGTAAATAATGCTTTTGATATAAAATGTTATGTTAATTTTTCTATGTTTGCTTAACAAATTTAGAATTACAACATCGATAATTAACAAAATGTTACGTGTTTGAAACTAGGTCAAAGTTTAATTTATTAATTGGAAAATAGAAAGTAATATGATCAGGTCGAGAAAAGTTTCAAACATAATAGAAAACGGGATTTGAAACTGTACCTCTAAATACTATTCAAACAGTCTAAATAGGAGATGGAGGTTAATATACTTAACATTAGTAGGTTTGTATTAATTAATCAGAGCTAGCCATGTAAGATTGCCGCAATGCATCTGGGATATTAACAGGGTGTTTATCAGGGCTTGTACACAACCAGTTAATTAATAATGGGCGTGTTGTGTGTCGCAGCTGCTGGTGCCTGTATGTACTGCTGGGAAAACCCATGATGTTTGATATTACGACGTTTTCAAAAGTATCATACGGTTTTTAAATAATAAATGTGATAAAATAATGCTAGGTAAATCTATAATACATACAAAGGGTAACTACATAACTAATACTACATATAAAAAACAGGGTAACAGGAAATAGTCTTGGCCTATTAAGAAACATAAATTAAAACACTTGAGCTTAATTTGCCTACTGATGGTGAATTATTATAGAGTACAACAACAAATAAATACATTTTCAGTATATTTATTTTATATTTATAAAGTTTAGGTTAAATTAATGATTTTTCTAATACTTACGAAAGCATAACTCCCGTTATATGGATAGCAGTCTTAATATAACTTAAATAAAAATTAATAAATTGGATAACACGGAATAACAAAATATACTTACAGGCTTTCATAAATATTACTATGAAGAGAATCAATAAATATTTATAAATATCCTAAAAATTAAAAAAATATTATACACTTGATATCTTTGTAATAATTTACTATCTTGTAAGTGATTAAAACTAAATATAAGCAAACTCATTATTTATTTATAATTAACTATTTTTAAATAACTTTATTTATTAACATACATTATTTTAACGACCTTAGGTATAAAAATGAGTAATGACAGAGCTTTATAAAAATGGTTAGTAAAAATATCTGCATAAATAGCACAAATATAAAAATACATATAAAACGTTATTGATAAACTAACCTATACATTTCTCTCCAAAAACAAAATGAATTATTTTTAATTTACAAGTTCTTATGTAATATATTTACTTTCCACAGGCACAAAAGAAATGTGAAAAGTGTTATAAACCTACCGTTTAAATTATTGCTCAGTTTTACAATACCTACTATCTACAACCTAAGAACTTAAAAAAAATAAATCATAGTCTTTCAAAAAATGGTGTAATTAGTAAATTCCAAGAAACATTTAGTTCATTTTAGGACTTGTGCTAAATGGTCTTCTGGGTTTCCATATAATGTATGTATGTTGAATCGAGATGCATACAAATCTAACGAAATATGTGCCATTGTTAATGATTTTAGGTAAATTATAAGTTGTTTGCTATGTTTAAAAATTCAAAGTTTGTGTCCTATGATAACATTATTTATTATCTTTCATATTTAATGCAAAATTTCCATACACGAATTTTTTTAATATTAAAGATCCCCAGTAACAATTCCTTATTACTAATATATATTAATGTTATTGGTTTACTGTAGTGAAGTGTTTTATGTCATTGCCACTACAACATACTGTTTTGTTTTACCTCTCTACTCCAACCAAATAAAGACTAGAGTCAAGAGAAGCCTGGCCCTCGAGAAGGGCGAAGTTTTGGGACCATTCCAAACAAAGGGACCGAGACAATGGGCTTCCAGTGTGGATGTTTGTGTACTTGACCATGTCAGGGGATATTTGCAAAGCCATTAATATAACGGAATTGTATTTTCACATTTACTCTTCGTTATATTGCTAAATCATGACAATTAATGCAGGGTAAAATTACTGCACTCTGGTTCATGTAATATGCTTATATACGGTATGCTTCAAAAAATCAATAAAATAATAAGAAATACTTTCCTGTGTAGTAATAATAAACATTATTAATTGTAAAGTAATTTTGGAAATTAAAAATTAAGCTTGGAAAAATTTGTGCCGTCGAATTCCATACCTTATAAAATACTTGATTAAATCCACGTTTATAGATTGGTATGCAATGATAAAATGCAATCGTTTTAATAAAAATTCAACCCAAATTCAAGGTTACCTACTTTTTATAATTTGACCAGCTTCGAAAGGATATATTTTATATTCTAACGAGTAGGTGAACAAAATTAATGGGTAATCAATCAGATTTCAATGTTATCAAAGAAAATACAAAGAAACTGTTGTAAAAGGTATTGTATATCGAAGTAAATGTTGTTGCTGACAATTTAGTTTTCTCGTGTTGCTATTGTAAAATTGTAACTGAATAAACTATAGATAATTATATTATTCTATACAGTAAAACAAAATTACTTTGAGGAACCCGTATTGTATAATGTAAGCCTTTGATAAAAAGGAGCAAATAAAGATCATGACTAAAGGGAATATAATTGTGCTATAATTATATACTGCGCTGTGTGTTAATTATGAAGCAATGATAAATCCTGACACTGATATTAGGTCTGAAAAATAGTTTAAAGGAATCCTTGCTGCAATGCAGGACAGGGACTTTCAACGAGCTACGACCTGACCTGAGGCAATTTGGGTATTTTCCATAATCATACACACTTATTTGCTATCTACATTTCTCTTCCAACACTTAGTATCATTTGACATGGACATATTTTGCAATGAGCGGTTTCCCGTATTGAATAAGTAGTCAAAGTAAAACATATTTACTAATTCTTGAATAGGCATTCTATGACTAAGGCATCATAAATTAACGAAATACTCATAAAATTAGGTATTTAAACATATACAAAAATATCATAAGACAACATCCCTTACAAAAAAAATGGAAAAAACATTGGTTATATAATGTATTATTCATTTACATTAAACACCTCCCTATATACATTGAAGAGGAAGGTAGAAGATTCCGGGGCTAAAGCTGTCAAACGCTTTGACACTGTTCATCCCATTTACTCCAAGCACCGTGCCGCTTGTCACTCATAACATTACCAATATGAAGGAATTAATTTATACCACCAGTAATTTATACTAGCCACAGCTGTTTGATAAAGTAAAAAGAAAACAAAAACAATCGTATTGAACCTAAAATGTTGTTGTTTTATATGCCAAACTTCAAAGGTCATAGAGATTGAGACTATTACTTATGTTGTTTACATGAAGTGTAACTAGACATTTTACCGTAAATAAAATGCAATCAATAATATTAGGTTTAAGGAATCCTACCATCCCAACTCATCACTCGTAACTCCATAGTTTTTTAATGACACCAGGGTGACTTCTTTGTTGTTTTAATATTTTGTTCTTTTTTAATATAAAACATAAAATTGCGAAACCGCCAATGTTATGAAAGATGCTCAAACTGCATAAATCATTTACTTAGCTACTAAAGATATAATTATTTGAGCTAAATAAAATATGAATATACCAGGGGTCCAAAAAGTCTAGTGACGCCTAAAAATGTTGTTTATGAAAAAGCATACAACAATGAAAATTAAAAATTGTGTCCTTGTATTTGTTACCATCTAACTGATACATTTAACCTATATTTTTTAGTATATGCACCAATAAACATTTATCAAACAGAAAATAAGAGCAAGTAGTAAATAACAGAACTAATCATAAGCGTGCAACATCCTTTACCAAGCGAACCACATAAATCATGGTTTAATTAAAATACGCTGCAACCTAATGAACTCTGGTTTCTGTCAGACGTGTTGAATATTTATTAAAAAGGCAAAGAGGGGAATACGATATATTAAAGGGAGACAAGCTCTTTATTGTAATTCCCTAGAAATATATTTATTTATTTATACGAAATATAATTATTTAAATGTGTAAAGGACATATTTGTTTTTATTTTGCTCTCTAAATCCTTGGAATTATGTTTTTAAAGAGTCAATGTGACTGCAATAAAAAACCTGAAGGCTACGCAAATGCTTTTTATCTGTATTTTTTGTAAATTTTTAAGTTTATGATGTGATTTTATTTATTAAGATTTGTATATTATAAACAAAATACAGAGAAAAAAATATTTAAAATAAAAAGGTATGTTTTCCACTTTCATATGTTCATGAACTTAATTATTAATAAACAAATATCCCTTAGTCGTCTAACAGAATATTTTAAATTAGATAGCATTTGTGGTGACAATACAATATTTTATTCAACAAACCGTTTACCAAAATACCAGTTCTTTAAGCGAATTGTTCAATACAATAATTCACACTTATCAAAAATAATCACTTTTCCCATTATAGAAGTCATAGAAACTACTTTACCTTATTGATACTTCACAATACTAACTATTAAGTGACTACTTAACCTTATTGGTAAAAATATTTCATTTGATAACTATAACTATGCTATCAAAGGTCGATCCTAACAGTAGTTGAAGGTATGATTTCAATTAAACTATAATTTATTTATCAGCTTTTACTATCACTCATATGACTATATTATTCTTAAAAAGGTGAACGCTACCATCCATTTCAGATGGAACCAAAATATCCTCGGCCAAAGATTTTGTTTAAGATAACCCGATGCACAAATAATTGTCAATGAGAATTTAGGAGCTCTAGTTTGATAGAGTGTATTTACTCTAGCGAACACTAGGTATAAACATATAGTAATGTACTCGATGATTTAACGGCTAACGCCAATCTATAGTTTAGTAATTATTAGCTCGTTATTAGTAAACCATAGTTTTTCGACTTACACGACATCGTACATTGGTAATAATGTTTTCCGTCATGATTGTCATGTGCATCAAATAAATATGGTAAAGGTATTGTATTATTGTATACCTACTTTAAGTTAACTGATTCATTATAACATTTTACGTACGAATACATATCTGAGTAGGTTCTATTATTCGAATAAACGCATGGCTGTTAATTTCTCTATACGTATACATGTGAGTCATTATGGTAATTTTAAAAGGTTTAGGGGTCTTAAATAATTTATAAGTGTTTATTAATCTTTTTATATTGTTGAAGGAAAAAGCAAACCTTGTACAACACCTTGTATAATTGCACATTGTAATATTGATGACGATGTCAAGACCAAATACTGATTATTAATTTATATAATAATATGTAATAAAGGGCAAAAGTTAATGGCATAGCACTGTTGTTCGTAACACATTTTTAACGGAATTGTATTTTCACATTTACTCTTCGTTATATTGCTAAATCATGACAATTAATGCAGGGTAAAATTACTGCACTCTGGTTCATGTAATATGCTTATATACGGTATGCTTCAAAAAATCAATAAAATAATAAGAAATACTTTCCTGTGTAGTAATAATAAACATTATTAATTGTAAAGTAATTTTGGAAATTAAAAATTAAGCTTGGAAAAATTTGTGCCGTCGAATTCCATACCTTATAAAATACTTGATTAAATCCACGTTTATAGATTGGTATGCAATGATAAAATGCAATCGTTTTAATAAAAATTCAACCCAAATTCAAGGTTACCTACTTTTTATAATTTGACCAGCTTCGAAAGGATATATCTTATATTCTAACGAGTAGGTGAACAAAATTAATGGGTAATCAATCAGATTTCAATGTTATCAAAGAAAATACAAAGAAACTGTTGTAAAAGGTATTGTATATCGAAGTAAATGTTGTTGCTGACAATTTAGTTTTCTCGTGTTGCTATTGTAAAATTGTAACTGAATAAACTATAGATAATTATATTATTCTATACAGTAAAACAAAATTACTTTGAGGAACCCGTATTGTATAATGTAAGCCTTTGATAAAAAGGAGCAAATAAAGATCATGACTAAAGGGAATATAATTGTGCTATAATTATATACTGCGCTGTGTGTTAATTATGAAGCAATGATAAATCCTGACACTGATATTAGGTCTGAAAAATAGTTTAAAGGAATCCTTGCTGCAATGCAGGACAGGGACTTTCAACGAGCTACGACCTGACCTGAGGCAATTTGGGTATTTTCCATAATCATACACACTTATTTGCTATCTACATTTCTCTTCCAACACTTAGTATCATTTGACATGGACATATTTTGCAATGAGCGGTTTCCCGTATTGAATAAGTAGTCAAAGTAAAACATATTTACTAATTCTTGAATAGGCATTCTATGACTAAGGCATCATAAATTAACGAAATACTCATAAAATTAGGTATTTAAACATATACAAAAATATCATAAGACAACATCCCTTACAAAAAAAATGGAAAAAACATTGGTTATATAATGTATTATTCATTTACATTAAACACCTCCCTATATACATTGAAGAGGAAGGTAGAAGATTCCGGGGCTAAAGCTGTCAAACGCTTTGACACTGTTCATCCCATTTACTCCAAGCACCGTGCCGCTTGTCACTCATAACATTACCAATATGAAGGAATTAATTTATACCACCAGTAATTTATACTAGCCACAGCTGTTTGATAAAGTAAAAAGAAAACAAAAACAATCGTATTGAACCTAAAATGTTGTTGTTTTATATGCCAAACTTCAAAGGTCATAGAGATTGAGACTATTACTTATGTTGTTTACATGAAGTGTAACTAGACATTTTACCGTAAATAAAATGCAATCAATAATATTAGGTTTAAGGAATCCTACCATCCCAACTCATCACTCGTAACTCCATAGTTTTTTAATGACACCAGGGTGACTTCTTTGTTGTTTTAATATTTTGTTCTTTTTTAATATAAAACATAAAATTGCGAAACCGCCAATGTTATGAAAGATGCTCAAACTGCATAAATCATTTACTTAGCTACTAAAGATATAATTATTTGAGCTAAATAAAATATGAATATACCAGGGGTCCAAAAAGTCTAGTGACGCCTAAAAATGTTGTTTATGAAAAAGCATACAACAATGAAAATTAAAAATTGTGTCCTTGTATTTGTTACCATCTAACTGATACATTTAACCTATATTTTTTAGTATATGCACCAATAAACATTTATCAAACAGAAAATAAGAGCAAGTAGTAAATAACAGAACTAATCATAAGCGTGCAACATCCTTTACCAAGCGAAGCACATAAATCATGGTTTAATTAAAATACGCTGCAACCTAATGAACTCTGGTTTCTGTCAGACGTGTTGAATATTTATTAAAAAGGCAAAGAGGGGAATACGATATATTAAAGGGAGACAAGCTCTTTATTGTAATTCCCTAGAAATATATTTATTTATTTATACGAAATATAATTATTTAAATGTGTAAAGGACATATTTGTTTTTATTTTGCTCTCTAAATCCTTGGAATTATGTTTTTAAAGAGTCAATGTGACTGCAATAAAAAACCTGAAGGCTACGCAAATGCTTTTTATCTTTATTTTTTGTAAATTTTTAAGTTTATGATGTGATTTTATTTATTAAGATTTGTATATTATAAACAAAATACAGAGAAAAAAATATTTAAAATAAAAAGGTATGTTTTCCACTTTCATATGTTCATGAACTTAATTTTTAATAAACAAATATCCCTTAGTCGTCTAACAGAATATTTTAAATTAGATAGCATTTGTGGTGACAGTACAATATTTTATTCAACAAACCGTTTACCAAAATACCAGTTCTTTAAGCGAATTGTTCAATACAATAATTCACACTTATCAAAAATAAACACTTTTCCCATTATAGAAGTCATAGAAACTACTTTACCTTATTGATACTTCACAATACTAACTATTAAGTGACAACTTAACCTTATTGGTAAAAATATTTCATTTGATAACTATAACTATGCTATCAAAGGTCGCTCCTAACAGTAGTTGAAGGTATGATTTAAATTAAACTATAATTTATTTATCAGCTTTTACTATCACTCATATGTATATATATCCTTACAAAGGTGAACGCTACCATCCATTTCAGATGGAACCAAAATATCCTCGACCAAAGATTTTGTTTAAGGTAACCCGATGCACAAATAATTGTCAATGAGCATTTAGGAGCTCTAGTTTGATAGAGTGTATTTACTCTAGCGAACACTAGGTATAAACATATAGTAATGTACTCGATGATTTAACGGCTAACGCCAATCTATAGTTTAGTAATTATTAGCTCGTTATTAGTAAACCATAGTTTTTCGACTTACACGACATCGTACATTGGTAATAATGTTTTTCCGTCATGATTGTCATGTGCAACAAATAAATATGGTAAAGGTATTGTATTATTGTAACTATATTATACTTTTAGTTAACTGATTCATTATAACACTTTACGTACGAATACATATCTGAGTAGGTTCTAATAATCGAATACACGCATGGCTGTTAATTTCTCTATACGTATACATGTGAGTCATTATGGTAATTTTAAAAGGGTTAGGGGTCTTAAATAATTTATAAGTGTTTATTAATCTTTTTATATTGTTGAAGGAAAAAGCAAACCTTGTACAACACCTTGTACAATTGTACATTGTAATATTGATGACTATGTCAAGACCAAATACTAATTATTAATTTATATAATAATATGTAATAAAGAGCAAAAGTTAATGGCATTGCACTGTTGTTAATAAAAAATATTTCATTTTGAAGTTTTCTTCTTATGTGCTTGCGATGATAATTTATCCTATTGCAATGAGACCTTGCATGGTAATAATTTAGGTAAACCTAGGAAGTTTTCAAGTGATTGACCTTCGTACCGAACCTTAGGGCTCCACCTACTTGATTTTTTAGTTATCAGTGTTAACCATAAGGAATCATGATTTTACTTGAATTGCCATGATAACAATATTGTAACAACGGGGAAAGATACGAGTGTCAAGAAAGATCCTGCTTATGAATCGTGTGTAGCAGCTAGTGGATGACAAAACCAAATGAGGTAACTCAGTGGTAGCGATTACACCTCAAAATTGGGTGGTCTCAGGTTCAAATCCCGGACTTCCCTCTCTGAGTTTCTCATAACACCTTTATAAACGCGGTAAGGGACCCCAAAGAATCTTTTCGCTACGATATACAGAAATAGAGAAGGGATAGTTCTTACACCAATCTCAAATATACTATAAAAATAACCGGATTGCTTTGTTATTGTTGTAAATCAAACGCGAACTAATATTAAATACATAAAATACATTATATACATACGTATAGTAATAGGTTTTGTCTTACTTACTGGCTCTTTCACACATAATATAAAGTATTTAAACAATATTGTTTGATTTTGCGTCATTATTAACCTGACTGTGGCTAACCAGGGGCATGTAACATGACGGTTGGAGGCAAAGTTTGATTTATAACAATCTTTGCCGCGGTAGACCCCCGAGACCTAGCGAGAGCTAGGGGCTGAAACATTACGGATATTCGCCTCTGTCACGCAACCCCTTCGGGGATTGTCTTTCTTCTCAGACTAAATAATAGCATTTAACAACATCTTTGAACGCGCAAATATAGTTTACTCAAATAAACAAAATATTTAACTTTATTAAATTAAATTACAAAGCTTTAAAAAAAACTAAAATAATACGGGGATCTGTAATTTATACTAAAAGAACGTGATGCACGAGATCCACCTTAAAATAGTGAATAAAGCCACTTTACGTTTATGAATAATTAAGCTGTGTGTACGAATATTATTAATGAAATGATTCACTTTAAAATTATAAAAGGTAATTGTAATGATTCTTATTTATACATTTAAAGTAATTACTATGAAATATTTTAACTAGAACTCGTTTGATTTGTTTCAGGTAACAATCACTCCAGATGTTATCAGTACGTGCACTAGCTTACATTAAAAATAAAGCTTGAAACAAACGGTTATACTACAAAGCCAAATAATTATTTTTAACCCCTGTATCTCATTGATTTTAGGAAATATTTACTCAAGATAGAAATACAATTACAATAACATTGTGTAAAAAGTAATTATTTTTAAGTAACCTATCTAGTCATTCCTGGACTACTAATATACAAAGTTTATCAATTTAACTACACACTTACCTTAAGTTTAATTTTGAAAAGAGTTTAGGAAGAATTCCATTTAATTAAATAACTCGCACCGTGCTATTAAATAATAATAAATTCATTATCTCGCTGTAAACGTCTTACTAATAGGAAATGGTTGATTTGAGTAACTATTTAAAACACATATTAGGCCAGTTATATTTATAAAATCACATAATCTATATCCATCCTAAATATCATCTTAGGCCAGGTGTCTTAGAAAGGCTTTTGTTAAAACGATAAAATATATTTTGCATTTGATTGGAAATATCTTAGAATAGGGGAGAATATACAAATCCGGAATATATGAAAAAGTCTTAAATTTTAAAATTGTCTAATATTTTAATTAATGTTTAAATTTCTAACACATTTTAACATAATATACTAATTATAATATTTCTTTAACCCAAAATACGACATTTCGCTTTAAAGTCGTATAGTTTTAAAGCAATACCACTTTATCGTATTTAACACTTGGCTAAAGAGGAAACATTGACATAAACCCCTTAAATTTGTTGCAGAAATGGTGCTAATGGCAAAGTGTTCAAGCCATTATCATCGAGTATTCGCGAAAGTTTATTGGTTTGACAGCGACTTGGCACGAACTTCGTCTCGCTTCTTAATCTGCTCAATTTATTCCGCAGAACGTGTTCATGGTAGTTACGAGCTGTTAGCTAATTGTAAGCTGAAAACTGTTAGTAGTATGGTCTTGCTGTCATTTAAATTACGAGGTAAAACTGATTTACCACTCGACTGGTTTTATTTTTCAGCAGGCTCATATTTTTGTAAAAATAAAAAAAAATACATTTTCCAAAGTCGTTTTTAAGACCCGTCCTGAGAAATTTAGACAACTCTTTACAGGAATTGTTAATGTAAATAGTTTTATGTATTGTGTTATAGGCCCATATAAACAAAGAAGTTTTCTTAAACAATTGGTACTTTATCATACTGTATTTCAGTTGGTAGAATCTATCGACCCAAAAATATTAAGGGTCAGTCAAATCTATTGACTCGAAACAAAATATATATCGGAAGAATATACGAACACGAAAAATATGTGGCTGTATAAGTTTACCGACCCAATAATATAAGTTGGTACAACCTCCCAACCCAAAAATATGTATCGGTTAAATTCTATGACTGTGTATGGTTATGTAAAGATCAAGTCGCATAATGCCTCATTTTTGTATGTGTATAAGTTTTTTAAGAAGGTACATAATACGTAAATATTATTACTAAGAGATTCTAAGAAAAATCGTAGGATGGTTTGAGGAGTTGTCAACAGAAAATGGTTCAATACCAAATGCCCGATAATATTTCATTTAAATAATTCATTGTATAATAACATTGAAAAAATGTATGTCGCTAATGACCACACATAACCCACTTCATAAATCAAACATTTGAAATTATAAAAAAATGTTGATTTAATTTTGAAGGACCATTAGGTCATATTTTAAGTTATGACTTTTTTAAGGAAAATATTCTTAGAATAAATTATATGGAATTAATGGGATATTATTACTCTCATTTTTTTCTTGGATCGTATAAATACATTGATGGTATTGGCACGTATTCCTGTACAGAGTTTGAGTTGTACGTAAAGGAGTTGATATTAAAATTGATCTTTGAAGCTGAATAGAATAAATTCCAACATATTGAACAAAAAATTTGGTTAAAGTGTATCACCTGTGAAAACAATGTCTAGGTATTTATAAATATAAGTCTAATAAACATGTGTAATATGAAAAATCTGGGTGTCTGTTAATAGAGCGTCAAGATTTTATTTAGTGGATTTGTAAGGCTGTTTTTAAAATAGTGTTTTACGGGTTTAATTAGACTTATACTGTATCAGACGGGAAACATTTATAAAAGGTGGCACAGGGTGATAGATTTTAAGTAGTAATCATCACACCAGTAATCATCAGGCCCAATAATAGAGTGACAGAATCAAAATGGTAACCCTACTTATATCCTATTATTTACTAGAAATTCCGGAAACAAGTTACTAAATGTATTTACGAGAAGATAATACACGATAATAATTTACAGTCAAAATTTGGTTAACACGAACCGTTAATGCAATTGTATTTGTAAGGGTCTAACATTTTTAATGTAATTATAAATAGGTAAAAGTAATAAGTCCCATATATATGCGTTAATGAACTATGACGTGTTTACCAGGAAAGTATGCTGATAATGTTTTAGTTAATATTTAAATTTCTAAGACATTTTAACGTAATATACTAATTATAACATTTCTTTAACCCAAAATACGACATTTAGTTTTAAAGTCGTATAGTTTTAAAGCAATACCACTTAATAGTAATTGTAATGGTCTCTAAATTAAAATGGTTACACCGTGTATGAATAAATAAATAAATAATGATAAGTACCAAACCGGTAGGTACACCGGTTTTGTGTATCATTCAAGATGTTGGAGGTGATGGGCATTTTAGGCAATAACGTTATTTTTATTTCTGTAAACAAATTTCATTTTAAAAAGCTTTATGTAGGTGAACATTACACATCTGGGAATTATTTATTCCCAAAAGCTTAGTAGCTTAATTGACACAACTCTTGTAAAGGCTATCATCTGCTGTAAATTTAATGCTGGAACCTTAACCCCAATAGTGTTCAGTCTGTTCTTTTCAAACATAGATTAGAAGTAATATTTATACCAAATAATATTGTCTCATGTACTTCCTCATCATATTAAATAATAATTAAAATGTATTATTACATTAACTGTTTACCAGAGTAAAAATTAACAGATCCTGACATTTGAGTTTGCAGTAATTTTAGCAGCGGAAGCAGCACAATAAGCGGTAATGAGCAAGCTAATACAACTTGTCACGGTAACGCACTCTGCGCCAGTTGAATAGCGTAATGGCATTATTTTATTTACACATTTTTACCACTCTAAATAATAGGTGTTTTCCCCCCGTAGATGGGAAAACTTTAGTGGATTAAATTTCAAAAGCTGTATTATATGCCTAAGCTCCAGATGGACGGGAAATTAAATTAATACGGTCTATAAACATAGAAACAAATAGCTATGCGGATTTATGGAAGGATATAACGTAATATTATTATGTAAAATATATATTGGTTTAAAGATATAATAAACTAAATAAGTATATTTATTTTCTATATATTTATTTAAATTGTTCAGTATAATATACCGTGTTTTAATCAGTTCCATCATTTCATTTCCACCATTGATATATTTTTATATCAGATTATGTTTTTTTTTCAATCGATAAATTTGATTTATTATTATTATTATTTATTTTGGCTCAAGGTAAAGACCTATATACTTTATTTTGTCCCATACCAAGATAAAAAGTAAGCTATAGTTTATTCTGATATCACATATGTCACCAATTTGATTATCAACCAGTTTTGTTATTGGTTTTAGTGGAAGTAACCAAACAAATATAACGGTGCTCCGTTATACCCCACAAACATAACTGTTGAGTTGGAATACAGGATTAGTGACTACTGCATGCTTTATAAATTATTAATGTAATCAGATCACAGCCACTGTAAGGGATTATAATTATTATTGCACCACTAAAACCGTTTTCTTTATCCTTTTTACCTCCCTATTAACAGGAAGGGTTGTGGTGGCTAAACCAAAATTAAAAGCTTTATTCAACGATTATTGTAATGTGACGATTATTTAAATAGGTCCTTATTCTTGAACAAACTTAATGAATTTAAATCAGCATATACCATGTTTGTACTACAAATGTCATGTATTACCCTGATTAAAAGAGTAATTTTTAATTATATTGTAATAAACAAGAAATAATAACAATAATAATGAATTATAGTAGTATTGTTCAAGTATATTTATTAAAATATTTACTATATTTTTTATTTCAAAATGAGATTAGTATAGTCCAATCCAGGGGTCTCCAACTTATTTTACCCTAAGAGCCAGATGATAAATCGTTGGAGATCAAACGGGCCAATAACATCCGTATGAAATAACCCCCCCCCCCCTCCTCAAGGAGTAGGGGGGTCCGGTATTGATCCCCGGAAATTTTGTAAAATGTAGGTGTTAAATGGTGAGTTTTAAGGCTATTGTAGCAGGTTTTTTAACTTTGAAGTTTCCTTTATTTTAAATTTGTTAAATTTGTTTTGTTCATTTTAAGTAATGTTTACAAACTGTACTGGATTAAAAAAACTGGATACCTTTTTTACTCATTTAAACGTCCTTTTTAAGGCTCAGAATGTAACACTTTCCTAAAAAATATCATGGTTGCTAGCTAAATCAGCAATTAAAAAAATTGTTTTTTAAAAAAGCTTATTTAAAGTGCAGTAACTAGTTTTAATTGGAAAATTTGAGTGCTTCCTACCCTGTCTCGACTCCCTTGCACAGAGCTGAAACCTTAACTGCGTGCAAAATTTTTTAAATGTTTACATTTCTTCTGTCAACAGCTCCTTTATACAAACATAAGGCTAAGATCATAAGCCTTGATCACGTTTTTGTATATTTACCGTTTTGTATGTAAGTACAGTATAAGTGTAAATATATTTTGTAGTGTTGTCAGACATAGTTAATTTTATCCTGGTACATTGAGCTATGTACATTGTGCTAACCGCGGGCCGGATAGTGACTATTGACTGCCCGGATGGGGCCCGCGGGTCATAGGTTGGAGATCCCTGGTCTAATCTAATCATTTTTTATCTTTCCTAGAATAGCACTGTAATAGACTTTGGCAAATTTTCAAATTCGAGAATCATGAAAAACTTCCCAGGTTAATTTCCTTATGAAATGTCGCAGCTAATTTCCATGGCATTATTCGATCGTATGGAAAAACTTTCAACGACAATTAAATATCTAAACAGGATCGATAAACCCGGTTAGTGTCAAGTGCGAAAGGT
Organism: Allygus modestus; assembly: GCA_963675035.1. Lineage (NCBI taxonomy): Eukaryota > Metazoa > Arthropoda > Insecta > Hemiptera > Cicadellidae > Allygus > Allygus modestus. The sequence goes on along the minus strand of OY776115.1, from coordinate 149,072,074 downwards.
TAGTGTAGATAACCTGAACATGAACAGTCAGGAACTCGTTCCTTTGCTAACTGATATTCCTGCTTTTTGTCGTGTGTATAATGTGTATTGTTTTAAGTTTTAAATCTGATTTAACCTCTGAGGGCCAAAGTAAAGATTCACAATACTCAGATACAGAATATGTTGGGAATGGCACAATTGGTGTCGCAACTCGAATAACCGATTAGATATACTGACGCATGCCAATGTTTGTAATATATGAAATGGCAATAAATATTATTTATTTTGTCCTTGGCAACTAGAGTCAGTAAAGTACGTTCGTAAAACTATCAATATATTGCGCTAATTGTAAAACCTATTTAAATAATAAATACATATAGCATTGTTATTAAATTGAAAAACAAAAATTATTATTATTGAAAAAACAACTATATTTGAACTAGATAAGAATGTGTCGTTAGAAAATAAAATACTGAAAGCAGGTAAACGGATGAATAATTTGTTATAAGTAGCAATTGCATTTAAATGTACACAGCAGTCACTCAAATAAATTGAAACTGGGAATAGGTAACAAGCTGCATTTTATTTGTATTAGTTTAGTTTGATTGGGTTTAAGTAAACAGTATCATGCTTTTACATCACTTTTTAGTTCTTGTTTATTAAACAAAACTTTATATTTGTTTCATAATGGTTTTATCCATGTTTACTTTTCAAACAGTGCCATTTTATTTCTTTGCCGGGAAACAAGTAGCATATAATGTTACTATAAGATAATATCTGAGCTTAAAAATGAAGGCAATAATAGAATCATGAGTGAAGGCTTATTAAATATTACGAGCTTGACTATAGAGAGAACACTTCTATAGAGAGCTTTACTCTTTTCTTGAGCTTTGTCAAGATTCTTGGAAATGTCTTATGAGTTCTGAATATACGTATTCAATGTAGATGTAAGGATTTTCGTGTCATTTCCTCCCGAATCTCTTGAGGAATTCAGCTGTATTTTTCTTACATTTGCACAGTTAAGTTCAGGAATATTAATTTTTTTGTATCTACTGCAAGGGATTTTATCCTTTGACAACAGATAAAGAATAGGAAATAAAAGTTCTTAATAGTGACCAAATTTGGCATGCTATTCCCCATTTTACTTATTAGTATTTTAGAAAAACAGGCTTTTCCCTTAATAGCATGGCTAATTTGTTGGAATAAACTTCATAACCTTTACTATTAAAATAAGCCCAAGTGCTAGGATACAATTTTCAATCAGTAAATTGCCAATCGGATTTTTGCTTTGTTTTCTGTGTTTCTATGAAAAATATATAACAAACTGACAAACAAAAATATAATTTAGTGTTACAGTTTTTATTTTCAACATATTTATTAAAACTACTTTAAATGCCTATAGTATGAAATTGAGTAGTGCTACATTATATATAAAGCGGTTGTGTGGAACTCCATCACTAGAAATAAGATAAATCTTTTAATTCGCAAACAAATCAGTAGGGGGCAATAGCCGATTCAACCCCAGTACAGAAGTGAGGATGCGAGGAATCACCCCCCCCCCCCGGATGACCTTGACCTTGACCCCCAAGGTCACCCCCGAGGGCACGCCCGAGGGCATCCCCCCCCCGGATGACCTTGACCTTGACCCCCAAGGTCACCTCCGAGGGCACGCCCGAGGGCATCCCCCCCCCGTCACGTGACCCATTAACCTAACTTAAACCTGACACCTGGCGTGAGGATGCAAGGAATCACCCCCCCCCCGTCACGTGAACCATTAACCTAACTTAAACCTGGCACCTGGCGTGAGGATGCGAGGAAGCCCCCCCCCGTCACATGATCCATTAACTTAACTTAAACCTGACACCTGGCGTGAGGATGCGAGGAAGCCCCCCTCCCGTCGTCTGCAGCACTTTTCGTGATGAGGAAAAACTTTCGAAAATTAATAACTAGCCTATTTACTCACCGATTCCCACGGGACTTTTTCCAGAGTGTAGGCCTATCCCAGAGGAAGCGAATGACGAAAGAACCCCATAGATCCGCCATCAAACAAGGCCGCTATTAATTTATAACCGCGTTTTCCTTATGGGATCTCAGCTGTTTACCGACCGATTTTGACGAAACCTCACCACATGTCGGGCGACGGCCTAAGTAAACCATCCCTTAAAGAAAATTGAAAATCAACCGTTAAACGGGCCCGCTATTAATTTTTAAACGCGTTTTCCTTATGGGATCTCAGCTGTTTACCGACCGAGTTTGATGAAATTTCACCACATGTCAGGCGGCAGCCTAAGTAAACCATCCCTTAAAGAAAATTGAGAATCCACTGTTAAACAGGCCCGCTATTAATTTTCAAACGCGTTTTCCTCATGGGATCTTGGCTGTTTTTCCAGACCCCTCGCGATGGTTCAAAACTAGCAAAAGCGTGGTGAGGATGCAAGTCCCCCCCTCCCCCCCCTGGTGAGCGGCTCCGCGGAGTCACGTGTCGAGGCGCGTGCTAGGGCCTACGTGACCGCCCGGGGCTCTTTACTCATCAGCGGTTCCGGGAACTGTTTACCGCTTACTCCTCCCGACTGGAGTGCTATTTATGAGCGCGTCCTCAAGGGTTTCGTCAGTTTGTTTTTGGAGCTCTTACTGTGCGGACGAAGTATTGCTGTCTCTGCGATACACCTACACAACCTGCTGTTCATTGCCTTTGGATTCCCATAAAAGTCAACGTAAGTAACAACATATTTATTAATTAGCGTTTCTATTTTAATTATTCGTTATTTTTAATTTTCGTTACTATCGCGGTGATTACTTATGCGACTGTTACGACTTTCTCTTTGAATATCTTAAAATGTAAGTAACATATAATTTACTTTTTCATCAGCAAGTTTACCAATGCTCTAAAATCTTATTAGCTAACATTAATAATTAATCTTTTACATATCCCAGTACACTGAGCCTTGTCGTTGTTTCTTTTTCCGATGGAGATGAGTGGAATTGTAATGACCTTGAAACAGTTGTGTTTTATAACGATTAAAATTAATTAATCAAACTTAAAAAGCAAAATAGATTCACTACCACTCTTTTTAAAAAAAAAAATGTTTAAGCGAAATGAAATTAGGTTTTGCTTTTCAATCAGATGGCTGTTCCTCGTATGTGTGAGGTCTGCGGTCGCGTCTTCGCGAACGCTGGAAACCTGACTCGTCACACGGCAACCGCTCACAGGGACCGCCATTTCGACTGCGACGTCTGCGGGAGACGCTTCGGGCGAAGCGACAACCTGCGACGTCACCTCATAGCAGTTCATCCTCCCACTCCTCACGACCAAGCGCCAGGTACGGTTTTAAGTTAAATAGGAAACCGCCAGTATATTTGTTAAGCACGCCTTCTTCTCCGATATCCTCATCCAAAGTTCCTCACCCTTGTATTACTGGACTCAAACTGGCGATCGAGATGAGGAAGAGGTCACCAGTCCTCTATACAGTTCCTCACGATCAAGCGTCAGGTACGGTTTTTATGTTAAACAAGAAAGGAGGCTGCCAGCCTCTGTGTGTTCCTCACCCTTGTATTTACTGGGTCCAAACTGGCGATTGAGATGAGGAAGAGGTCGCCAGTCCTCTGTGCAGTTCCTCACGATCAAGCGCCAGGCACGGTTTTTACGTTAAACAAGAAACCGTCAGTACTAATGACTTGTTTTCGAGAGAGTAAACGGCTTTAGCCGAGTAAACAGATTCAAGTAGTAAACAAGGGGCTGCCAGCCTCTGTTCAGTTCCTCACCCTTGTATTACTGGGCTCAAACTGACGATCGAGATGAGGAAGAGGTCGCCAGGCCTCTGTGCAATTCCTCACCCTTGTATTTACTAGCCTCAAACTGGCGAACGAGATGAGGAACGTCAGGCACGGTTTTTACGTTAAACAAGAAACCGTCAGTACTAATGACTTGTTTTCGAGAGAGTAAACGGCTTTAGCCGAGTAAACAGATTCAAGTAGTAAACAAGGGGCTGCCAGCCTCTGTTCAGTTCCTCACCCTTGTATTACTGGGTTCAAACTGACGATCGAGATGAGGAAGAGGTCGTCAGACCTCTGTGCAATTCCTCACCCTTGTATTTACTGGGCTCAAACTGGCGAACGAGATGAGGAAGAGGCCGCCAGTTCCTCACCCTCGTGTTTATCGAGGTAACTAATAGGACTTGTTTTCCTGTTCGCAGGCCGTCCGTGCCCGTTGTGCTCCATCGCCCTGGCGAGCCCTGAGGATCTGCGCCATCACATGGAAGCGGTCCACGGTGCGATCCCGTCGGCTTCGACCTCCTCCTCCGCCGCAACGCCACCCGTCAGAGACCCACGGCCCGAGTGTGACGCGTGCGGGCGGCGATTCGCCCGCGAGGATCTGCTCCGGCGCCACGTGCAGCTGGTGCACGCCAACGGGGTCCGCTGTCCCGAGTGCGGCGCCCTTTTCCGCAGGACCGCTTATCTCCAGCAGCACGTGGCGAGCGCCCACCGCGGCATGAGGTTCGCGTGCGCCTACTGCGACCGAGGCTTCACCCGGCGCTACAACCGGGACCAGCACGAGGCCGAAAACTGCCCCGTCGTGAGGAACCTCGTTGTGGACGAGATGCCGCACCTGCCCGTCCTGTCACCCGAGCACCGACCCGGCCGTGAGCCCCAGCCCGGACCCAGCCACGAGCCCCAGCCCGGACCCAGCCACGAGCCCCAGCTCGGACCCAGCCACGAGCCCCAGCCCGGACCCAGCCACGAGCCCCAGCCCGGACCCAGCCGCGAGCCTCAGCCCGGACCGAGCGAGGCACCCGATGGGATGGTGGGTGGTGGCGGTGGACTGCCCGCGTTCCGCACCATCCAACGGGGGTTCCGCGGACGCCTCCTGACCTTCGGCCTGTCTCGACCCATGGAGGACTTCTTGTCCGTGGAGGACGCGCTGGTGCTGCTGTTTGTTAGCGTCCTGAACCTGTTGACTGACGTCAGGTCCCGGCACCCAAACACCAAGGTCAATATGTTCCTGGAGTGCGAATTTGCCAACGTCCACGGAGCCACCTGTCTGCGGGCCTTCAAGACGAAGAACGTGCCTCTCACCGCCGCGTCCAACTTGGAGGACTTCCTGTCAGCGTCCTTCCACAAGCTGGAGGAAGAGAAGGAGCAGTGCCTGCTAGTGGGTAGCGGGTGGAGCTATCTCCGGATACGCGACCTGGAGATCCGCGTCAATCTCTACACCCCGTTGGGAGAACGCGGAGCCCGGTTCGTCCAGCTTCCCAAGACCATCTGCGAGACGCGCGCTGTCATCAACGTGCACAACCTCGATGACATGTGCTTCGCGTATGCCGTCCTGACCAAGTTCGTCGCGCGACACCCGGAGAGGCCCGCATCGTACACACCGGACGTCATGGCTCGCTACGATTGGACCGGCCTACGCTTCCCCGTAGCTGTGAAGCACATCAAGGTCTTTGAGAGGAAGAACGCCATCAGCGTCAACGTGTACGGGATCGAGAGCGCCATAGTGGGGAGACGCCCCGACGGATCGCCAAAGTTCCAGGACCGCGTGTTCCCGCTGAAGATCTGCAAGCGGGAGTTGGAGGATCACCGGGACCTGCTGTATGTGACCACCGGTGGGAACAGTCACTACGTCTACATCGCAAACATGAGTAGGCTAGTGCGTCCTCAGCTGACGTCTCACGGCCACGCCATCCACGTGTGTAAGCGATGCTTCGCTTACTTTGACAACCAGCCCAACAAGCTGCAACTGTCCGGTGCCGAGCGTCTGGAGGAGCACATGCGATACTGCACCGCCAAGGCCCCCCTCCGCTTGGACATGTCGAAGAAGCAGCAGATCCGCTTCACCCACCCCGAGTACACTAGGCGGGAGAGGTTCTGCATCTACGCGGACTTTGAGTGTGCTCTGTAGCCCGTCGCTGCCGACCCTACGGAAGCGCCGCCCGGCACGAGGCCCCTGCAACTGCACGTCCCGTACGCCTTCGCCTACCAGATCGTGGACTCGCTCGGCCTGGAGGAGTTTGAGCCCCGAGTCTACTTCGGGGCTGACGCGTCCAAGGTCTTCATGGAGAGGCTCAAGATGGACGTGTTGATGCTGTGGGAGTTCCTGTTCAGCACGAGAGCTCTGCACCCTTCTCTGACCCAGCAGGAGATGGACGAGTACCTGGTGGCGACTCACTGCTACCTTTGTGGGAAGGAGTTCACGGACCAGGACGTTAAGGTGCGGGACCACAACCACGCCCCGCCTTACGAGTTCCGAGGAGCCGCTCACCGCTCGTGCAACCTCAGGTACCGGGAGCAGCGACACATCAACTGCTACTTCCACAACCTGTCCAACTACGACGCCCACTTCGTAGTGCGGGAGCTGGCCATCGACCCTGGTGATGTGGACGTGCTGGCGCACACTGAAGAGCGCTACATCGCCTTTACCAAGCGGTTTCACTTTGGCCAGCCCGGGGACAACCAACGTCAGAGCAGTTTCGCGGTGCGGTTCCTCGACACCTACAGGTTCTTGTCCATGAGCCTGGCAGCCTGGCAGCGGGGCGACTGACTTCGTTACCACAGTCTGAGAAATTGATGCCGGTGCCGGTGTACAGCGTGTGGTAGGCGAGCACGCACAACTCCTGACCGAACGTGTAATCCGGTTGAAGCGGCTTACATGGCACTTGCTCACCGTCTATGTACAGCGCGAAGAAGTTCACGTGGCTGTGGGTGAAGTTGAACGGGTTCTTCTTGTAGTCCCCGTTGAACGCCTGATTGCTGACCAGGCCAACTATAATGCGTTTCGGCAGTTGACCCAGAAACACACTGTCCAGAGTCTTGCTGCTGATACCGGAGGGTAGTGTGAAGGATTTCACTTCCACGCGCGTTATGGGATATTTGGCTGTGCCCGACTCCAGCGTCCTGCTGTGAGCCAACAGCACGCTCGGGTTGATCTTACAGCGGCGCATAAACAGGTTGACTTCGGCGATGTCCACTTTATAGTCTGTCACGGTTTTGGACATGATGGAGAATGAGTTCTTTGACCTGATCAGGCGAAAGCGCATCTCCACGCCGTTTAACATGAACTTCTCCTGGTTGCACAGGTCGACGTGCAGATGTCCGACCATGTCCGCGTACCGGCTGCCCTTGACAAACTCCCTCCGGTTCTTGAGCCCGGCATTATCCTCCTCAGTATTGTCCATGTACCCGGCATAGTCCTCGTAGAACAACTCCGCGGTGAGGTGCGATGTCTTGGCATCACCGCCATAGGACAACAGGTTCTCCAGGTAGGCGCGATAGGCGTACGTGTTGTTCTGAGGAGACACCAGTTTGTTGTTCAGGTACAGGTCCACTTGACTGAACAGCGAGTGCAGCCAGTTGTTAATCGGACCCACCTCTTTTATCGCTTGATCACCCGTTACAGCGCCTCCATTAGCCGTTCTAATGGTAGCCTTCACATGCAGTAGCGTCTGTGACAGATCCGTGTACTCGTCCCCATGACCCGGAACTATGAACTCAACGGGTGAGTCGTCTGTCAGGGAGGAGATGGGCTTGTACTGCACCCATTTACCACTCTCTATACTGGTCTGCGTGGGCGGTAGCGAGAACAGGTCCAACTCGGTCTTGACACACTCGCACGACTTCTGATGTAGAAACGCCATTATCCAAAAATGTCCTTCACGGTACTCTTGCTCTTCTTGCTTCTCCTCTTCTTAGCGACACGTTTTGCGGGCTTCCTCTTGGGCACAGCGCTCTTCTTCCTCGCTCCGAGGAGTTTCGCTAGAGACTGAGGAGTAACCTGCTGTACACGCCTCCTCTTATAGGCACCACCACCGCTCAGCACGCGATCCAGTTTTTCATCAGCCCTGCGTTTCAGCGACCCGGTAAACTGTCTGAGCCGGGTGTTGACCGCGACTCGGGGGTCGGCTGTGCCCGCCGCCACGTCGCCCAAGAAACCCACACCGGACCTCAGCGCCTCTTTGCCCAGCGCCGATGAGCCGGATCTGATCAACGGGACCACTGTACGCATCAGCCCGCCTAGGAAACTGCCGATGCCGTGGCCGCGTTGGAAAGCGGCTCCTCTGAATACCGTGGACACTCCGTGCCCAGACTGCTGTTGGCGGTAGTACGCCAGATAGGGGTCGTTTGGGTTCATTGCTGCTACTCTCTGCACAGGTGAAGCTTCATGCACGTAGTCCCGAAGTGGAATGGCAGGTGGCGTCTGACGCTGTCCCTTAAATCGATTTCCACACTATCGAAGGAGCTCTTCATCAGCGGTACGTAGTGAGGGTCGGTGAAGTGCACGGTGATACTCGCACCGTAGATGTAGTTTTTTGCGTCGATGTTCACAATCTTTAACAAGGGCGCTACAGTGTCACCTACTAGCTGGGGCTCCACCAGGTCACAGTACACGTACATATGCGAAGGGATCCTGGCTAGTAAGTTGGGTGGTCTTATAGCTTTTCTATGTTTGATCAAATCCACATTGTACACGTCGTATCCCAACTGTAACACTAGGGTGGGGCTAAATTCCAGTTGCACCACAGTCTGGTCTATCGAGATCAATTCCACCTTCCCAATCTCTTTGTCGTACTCAAACTGGCATTGGTACAAGTCCAATTTTGGAATGGCGTTGATGGCGTTGACCAGTTCATCGATGTCTTTATAGTTTCCAGCTTCCACCTTTACAGCGGTCAGTTCAGGCTTGCCGGTGTCATCCTTAGTGTAGAGATATACGCGAGCGTCCTCCCCCACTGTGACAAACGAGCATGGGTAATGGACCTCGACTAAAGCGACTTCCCATTCACCATCGCCACCCAATCGCACGACTGACGGTAGATGGGTGATGTAGTTAGCCACGGTGTTGTTTGGATAATAGTCCATTGAGCTGTTGCTGGGCAACGTCAGGTACAGCTGCCTGCGCTTTGTCGTCATAGCAGCTGTTGCACTTCAGATGCAGGTACCCACGAGTTGAAGTCCTCTCCGTAACCGACCCACTTGACCAAGTAGCGCTTACTGCGGCCTCGCCCCTCGGTATCCAGTATTTTATCTATTTGGTACAGGCGGTCCGGGGCGATCGTCACCTTTTGCATCTCGTGCTCGTAGAAGCGCCCTTCCAGTGGCGTCCCGTTCAGGTCGCGCAGCACGTACAATGGCAGAGGATGCGACCCGTATACGTGGTCTACCACAAACAGCTCCTTACTCCAGTTGGTCTCATAACCTTTGGCGAACGTGCCCTTCTCCTTGGCTATGCGCACCGTGTCGCCCGGCTCGAACCTGGGCTTGTGTCGCCGGATCGCCTTTCCATACATGTGACGCCACACCTTGTACACCGTTTGACCATCGCCGCTGTCCGCGTCCACGGGTCGTAGGCCACCCAGGCTCTTGTGCGGGCTGCGGTTGTAGGCGTCCACAAGCCAGTCCAACACGTCGATGTAGCGATACGTGTTTTTGTAGGTCAGGTAGCGCCACATGCGGGTCTTGAGCGTGCGGTTGACTCGCTCCACCACCGCCGCCTTCACGTCGGGGTTCTGCGTGGTGAAGTAGTTGACACCGTGACTCTTGAACACTCGCTTGGTCGCAGCCCCGGTGAACTCCGTCCCCTTGTCGGTCTGTAGGCAGCGAGGAGTCGCCTCAGCGAATATTCCCTCGAACGCAGCAGCCACCTCAGGCCCGCTTTTCCTCTTCAGTGATACCGCGAACAGCCGCTTACTGAATACGTCTATCACAGTCAGCAGATAGTTGACTCCGTCGTTGTACCGGCTCAGGCCGCGCATGTCATTCAGGTCCGCCTGCCACAGCTCCCGGGGCCCGAACACGACGTAGCGGTTGCGAGGAAACCGCTTGCGCGCTGGCTTGTGCAGCGTGTAGGTGTCCTGGGCGCGCAGCCAGTCGGCTACCCGACGTTTCGGTAGGCGCGCGGCTCTGGCCAGGGCGGCCACCCCACCGAGGGAACCGGGCTGGCTCGGGTCGTAGTACAACTTCTCCATTACGGTGTGAACGGCTCCCAGTTGTCCAATGACGATTCCCGGTCGGGTTCCTCGGTTATTATCCTTCTCCTGGCCGCTGGGGGTCGCGGTCTCAGGCGGTCTAGCATCGGTGTCAACCTCAGTGACAGGGGTGATGAGGAGACCGTCGTGTCTCCCCAGGGGCTCGATGCCGAGTCCAGCCCCACGCCTAGGTAACGCAACGCCGTGGGATTGCTCACGTATTCTTTGGGCACGTTCATGTCCTTCAAGGCGGCCATCACTTGATGCCAGCCGGTAGGCAATCGGTCCGCCCTTCGCGATCTCACTATGCTGTGCGCGATGTCCACTATATTGGAATCGGGGATCTTCACCTTGTTCACGTACACCGCCCCACTGGCGTCCCAGGAGATGGGGCTGCCTTGCCGGGTCATGAATCGCAACAAGTTGCGCGCCACCGACCTGTAGATTTTTGAGAACGATTCCACAATGTCCTCCTCAGCCGAGGCGCTAGACTCGCGCTTCATCTGACTCGGACCCCCCGCCGCTTCCTCCTCCCTCTCCTCGCCCTCGATGATTGACAGACCTATGGGTTGACGTTTAGCCGCGGAAAAGTGCAGGAACCGCTGTAACACCTGCTGATATTGTTTCCATTTCTCCGTATCGTCCAGCCGCTTGTCGCTCAATATGCGATGCATCTCAGCGTCCAGGCTGGCTGGCTTATTGGCACTACCTGCTCCTCCTCTTGGCCCCGGCCCTGGTCCCGGTCCTTCTCGCAATCTCTCGATGAGCTCCTGCGGTACAACCACCATTTTCCTAGCGTACTCCATGTCCGATTAGCTTCTGCGCTAGAACAGGCAGAACAGCGTTCAACAGCAGAGGTAGGAGGATCCCTCCGCCCCGTTGGACGAGGTAGTGTCGCTTCTTGGTCCAACCCTCGCCGCGTTTCACTAGCCGTCTGAGCGCCTGTTTGTGTTTGCTCAATTTGCGTTTGAGACAGGGGGAAAGCGGTACGTTTCCGCGTAGCACGTTATACGCGCACTCGCACAATGACTTGATGCGACTCTTGTCGCACGCTTTTAACAGGGCCTTGCGTTCTTTGGGCGTAGCGTGTATTAGGGCCCTCAGCAGCGCCGCGTCCTTCTTCACGCGGTGTGACATGATGACTGACGCTGGCACGCGCTCGGCCTATTTATCACTTCTTCTTGGGCAGGTACACGTAGTTCACCGGGTCGTCTGGGAAAATGGCTGAACGTACGCGCATCTCTTCGGGCGTGGACTGTTTCAAGTCTATGAGCAGGTAGGCGTGTGGATCACGCGTGGCGTCCGCGTAAGCCTCCTCCACGAATTTGGGGTTCTCCGGGTATACTTGACGGGCCAGGTGTTTGATCTGAGCGCGGTCCCTGGGATTCTTGAAGCACACTATGTAGTGGGCGTTCAGCGATATGTCGCGCTGGCCCCTGCCCTGGTGAAACATGTTTTGCGTGATGAAGAACACGCTCATGTTGCGGTGGTGCGAGCCCTTGGTGAACAGGTCCGCCACGCCGGAGCCGGCCTCACGCATCATGTCATCGACGATAACCAGGGCGGGCTCGCTACCGTCGTAGTCGTCCAGGTCTGGCAGGCCGGCTACGTAGCGCACGGCAGAGTCCGCACGGCTCTTGCCACCGCCGCCACCGCTGCCATAGTGCCAAGTGATACGGGCGAACCGCGTATCGCACATGTGGTCGGCGTGCTCTATGAAGCGAGCCACGAAGTGCGACTTGCCGCTGCCTGAGGGCCCGGCCACGATGGCGGTGAATGGGTGTTTCCACCTCAAGTCCATGGCGTCTACTGACTGCCATGCACCGCCACCTCGGCTCTTAAAACTAAATTCTTTTCTCGCTTTTTTTTTTATTTGATTTATTTTTATTTTTTTTTTAATATTGAAGGAAATAAGGGAATAAGGAATACCATTTATTTATACAAATTCTAGGAGAGGACTTTTACTGCCTGAAGAGCTGCTCCTCTTCACAAGGCTCATCCTCGGCCTCACACCAACGTTATACTGCGTGATGGTGTTATCGTCCAGGACCGTGAGGTATCGCCGGGGCATGTAAATCCGGATCGGGTCGTCGCCGACAAGACCCTCCAAGGTGGCCATCACCGCCTCGCCGTACGGTGTGTCCACTCGCTCAAACGAGCGAATGGGATACACCACGTTCTCCTGTAGGTCTACGATGCGGGTGAACCCGCGGCCTTGCAGCTGTTGAGGGCTGTCCTGAGGTCCATCTTCTGGTCCGTGTTGAGCATGACACAGTGGCTGGATGCAGAATGACCGGCTCTCGCTACCGAGTCGCCTTTTGTAGGCAACCGCGGAGGAGGTGCAGTGATGAAAACATCAACTGGCGGAGTGGAGGAGGAGTGGAGGAGTGGAGGAGGAGTGGATGAGGAGTGGATGAGGAGTGGAGGGATGGTGGAGTGGAGGAGTGGTGAAGCTGGATATGTATCTCGAGGAACACGCTCATTCGCCTTATTACGTTATTTATTTTTTTTTATTTTATTTTACAATAGTGTACATTAAGGAAAAGTAGGAAAGAGAAGGATCGAATTACTTAATTTTTTTTTCATTTATTTTTCGTCTTTTTCCGCTTTTCGGGGATGGCGACGGTGGAAACGCACCGATCCGCGATCTTCCTCCAGGTGGGCAGTGGACTGACGGTCCTGACGATTCCGTCGAATCTAGGCTCTCCCGTCTCGCTGTTGGTCAACCATAGGTTCTGCAGCCTAGTCAGCAGATCCGTCAGAATCATGCAGATCTCGTCGTCCCGCTGCTCGTCTAAATACAGGCCGCAGGCCCAAGTCGAGCGACCTCCTTGGAAAACGTTCATCTTCAGAAGGACGTTGCCATTGTTGGCCGGGTTCTTCACCGTATACTGGCGCTCGCCCGCGGTCCAACTCAGTGTAGGGGAATCACCAGGCACTTCTTTATTCGCGGTCCACCCGCCGTTGGACTTCCTCTTTTTAGCCGTCCGTTGTTGCTGCGACGGTATGGGGATGGCGGCGTTGGCGTTCTCTTCGTTGATCGCGTTCCACTCCTCCATAAAACAGCGGATCGTTCGATCCACTTCGGCCGCGTTGCTCATGCCGCTGCTGTGACCGCTCGTGAAGAAGTCTCGGACGAAACTGAGACCGTGCGCCGCCGGACCTAGGGTCTATTGCACTCCTCCGGAGACGCCCACGCCCGCCCTCTCGAACCAAGTGATGTCGGGGGGGGGGCTTCCTCGCATCCTCACGCCAGGTGCCAGGTTTAAGTTAGGTTAATGGGTCACGTGACGGGGGGGGCACGCCCGATCTGTTTTGAGGAAATTTCCGACTGTTGTTGTTTATCTAGGGAAAAATTCCAACTGTTTATTTGTGTAATCGTCCCGCCACCACCGTCGTCAGTCTCTCCACAACCGCCCGACACTATGTACCCCTGCCCCTACTGTTCAAGACGCTGCAGCCGCACAGACAACCTGCTCCGACACGCGCGGAGGTTTCACGGTCACGCGCCGCTATATGACTGTTCCGTCTGCGGATCGGCCTTCCAAAGTCTGACTGAAGGGAGGAGACATGCACGAACGCACGAGGCGGCTGAGGTACGGGCGATTCTACCCACCTCAACTCCACCCGAACCACAGCGACCCCCGCCGCCGCCTTATCCCTTTGCGGACGCCACCGCTCCCGTCGAGGACGCCACCGCCCTTCCCCAGTACCCTGAGGAGGACCTCCGGACGTTGCTCCAGGACTTGGAGGGCATGTCTGGGATGTAGGACGTCGCTCCCGTCGGGGACACCGCCACTCCCGTCGAGGACACCGCCGCTCCCGTTGGGGACACCGCCGCAACCGCGCAGATGGATGAGGAAATGCGAAGGCTGGAGGAGCAAAGCCAACTCCTACTAGCACAATTAGAAAATGTAATTGCGGAAAATTTCGATAATAAATAAACCTTTAAACCCTTTTCCTTAATTACCTCTTCTATGGTAAAATACAAATTATAAAACTAGAAATAATAGAAACGAAAGCGAGGTTTACAGATGCAGGCTAGAGTAAGGTTAGACGAGTCGGGGGGGGGGGGGGGGTCAGTTGAATCCTCACGCCAGGCTATGTCGCGGGGCAGGTATATCCTCACTCCAGGTAATGTCGGGGGGGGACTTGCATCCTCACCGCGCCTTTGCTAGTTTTGAACCATCGTAAGGGGTCTGGAAAACAGCCAAGATCCCATGAGGAAAACGCGTTTAAAAATTAATAGCGGGCCTGTTTAACGGTGGATTCTCAATTTTCTTTAAGGGATGGTTTACTTAGGCTGCTGCCTGACATGTGGTGAAATTTCATCAAAATCGGTCGGTAAACAGCTGAGATCCCATAAGGAAAACGCGTTTAAAAATTAATAGCGGGCCCGTTTAACGGTTGATTTTCAATTTTCTTTAAGGGATGGTTTACTTAGGCCGTCGCCCGACATGTGGTGAAGTTTCGTCAAAATCGGCCGGTAAACAGCTGAGATCCCATAAGGAAAACGCGTTTAAAAATTAATAGCGGCCTTGTTTAATGGCGGATCTATGGGGTTCTTACGTCATTCGCTTCCTCTGGGATAGGCCTACACTCTGGAAAAAGTCCCGTGGGAATCGGTGGGTAAATAGGCTAGTTATTAATTTTCGAAAGTTTTTTCCTCATCACGAAAAGTGCTGCGGACGACGGGGGGGGGCTTCCTCGCATCCTCACGCCAGGTGCCAGGTTTAAGTTAGGTTAATGGGTCACGTGACGGGGGGGGGGCTTCCTCGCATCCTCACGCCAGGTGCCAGGTTTAAGTTAGGTTAATGGGTCACGTGACGGGGGGGGGTGCCCTCGGGGATGCCCTCGGGGGTGACCTTGGGGTCAAGGTCAAGGTCATCCGGGGGGGGGGTGCCCTCAGGGGTGCCCTCAGGGGTGACCTTGGGGTCAAGGTCAAGGTCATCCGGGGGGGGGGTGCCCTCAGGGGTGCCCTCGGGGTGACCTTGGGGTCAAGGTCAAGGTCATCCGGGGGGGGGGGTGATTCCTCGCATCCTCACTTCTGTGCTGGGGTTGAATCGGCTATTGCCCCCTACTCAAATCTGTCTGATGGAAAATTATTACGATTTAATCGCAAAAGTTTATTGGCCCGAATGCAAATTGGCAAATGGTCTTTCCGTACCAGTTTAATATACTCATTGGAGTTTTATTTTATTGCAAATGAAGTAAAATACCTTATTGGGTTGTCAGAGGGTGATTATCCAGAACAATGGTTGTTTTGTGCGATTCAGTAATCGTACTTAGGATTGTACATATCAACTATATCATTACCGAGCTGTTTTACCGATCTATAAAATGTTTAGTTCTGGTATTTATATCGTTTTCATGGTAATGTAATTCAATTAAAACATATTATAATGATAATAAAACAAATGTCATTTATCAAAAGTGTGTGTTGTGCTACATATTGTAACTACTTGCATTGTTAGACATTTTATAACTTTAACCATGAGTAATATATTTTTTACAGGTAACAACAATTTATTTTTAAGCAAATATTTCTAAAAAACAAAGTTGTTGAGCTTGAAAAAACGTATTTAAGCTAAAACAGAGATGTAATACAAACAAATTTTTCAAGATCTTTCAAACAACCAGAGATAATCTTTGGAATAGTGTTTTAGACATTGAGATCCAAACTCACCGTATCAGCTCGCAGGTGCTTATACCTTTTTACCATGAAAACATGCAAAACAAAAACTCTATACTTTCCTGAAACCTTTTTTTTCAGAGATCTGAGTCCCATTTCATGAGCAAAATAATTATTTAAGACGCACCACTCGCCTATTAAACGTGATTGTATAAATAATTATTCCTGTCGGATGATTTGTGGGTTAAAAATGTAAATCAATTACAAAAAAAATCAATATTTAATCCTAGTAACATAACCTTTACTAGTAGAATAATAAACACATTTTGATTTTAAACTTGAGTAAAATCAAATTAAATTCCAATTAAAGATTGGAGATGGTACTTCTACAATCAAATAAACTAATGTGACTTCAACATGCTAACCAAAGAACAAGGCAAATAATGATCACGAAACCAGCTAATAAATTTTGTTGTTCTTGCAACTAGCTGTTGTTTTATTGTGGTCCAATAAGCGCACCACTTGCATAATCTCACGCATTATCAGTTTTATAACTCCCCATGCTAACTGGTCAATTTGCATTAGATTACCTTAAGGAAAATGTAAAACTTAAGGACTTTTGTAATCCTATTTACTCTTCTTATGCTCCACCAATTAAAATAAATTTAACAACCCACAATGTGAGAGTTGTAAACACATTTTATAACTATTACTTAATCGCACACAAAGAACAACCAATGTACCTCACACCTTGTTTGTAAAGTGATTCGTAAAAGCTTGTAACTTATTCCTATATTACAATACTTAACTGTTCTCTATATTACTTCGGGAACTATTAGTAAATACTTTTGTAAATGATTTGTTTAACTTGGTCGACAACTTTTGTGTTTAAAGCTTTATAAAAGTAATCTTATAAATAATGTAAGATACCTATTAAATTGGTACGGATCACTTGACACTTTTGGTATCATATTATACATAACACAAAGTAACTTTATGAACTTAAATTAAAGTTAGAGTTCCTTAACATTTTTATGATTTTTTAAAATTATAAAATAATACTAGTGCAAAAAGTAGAAGGATTATTCAAAAGGTGTAATTTAATGGATATATTTACTTTGGATGTAATTTTAATGTTTAATGTTTCTATGTGTCAGTACAAGTTTGTGTTTTGTGTTGAAATGTTTTTAAACTCAAGACGATGACAGGTATTTTATTCTGTGATACAGCAAGATTTGATAATGGGACAAAACTAGTCCCGAAACTAGTAATCATATAAACTAGAGGATTGATGAGGACAAGGTATGCAACCTTATTTTTTAAGGAAAAAGTATATAAATAAGTATCCTGCTAATAAAAAGTTTTTTAAAAAGCATAGTAAATATTTTGATAAATATACTTGACAAATACTAATATTATTATTAACTATTATTATTCTTTCTTGTTTATTACAATATAATTAAAATTTATTCTTTTAATTAGTGTAATACAAAACATTTGTAGTACAAACATGGTATATGCTGATTTAAATTCATTAAGTTTGTTCAAGAAGAAGGACCTATGTAATTAATCGTCACATTACAATAATCTTTAGATTAAGCTTTTTATTTTGGTTTAGCCACCACAACCCTTCATGTTAATAGGGAGGTAAAAAGGATAAAGAAAACGGTTTTAGTGGTGCAATAATAATTATAATCCCTTACAGTGGCTGAGATCTGATTGCAATAATAATTTATAAAGCATGCAGTAGTCACTAATCCTGTATTCCAACTCAACAGTTATGTTTGTTAGTAGTTACAGAGCACCGTTATATTTGTTTGGTTACTTTCACTAAAACCAATAACAAAAATGGTTGATAATCAAATTGGTGGCATATGAGATATCAGAATAAACTATAGCTTACTTTTTACCTTGGTATGGGACAAAATAAGGTATTTAGGTCTTCACCTTGGGCCAAAATAAATAATAATAATAATAGATCAAATTTATAGATTCAAAAATATATAATCTGATATAAACAGATATCAATGGTGGAAATGAAATGATGGAACTGATGAAATCACGGTATATTATATTCAACCATTTAAAGAATTATATAGAAAATAAATATTCTTATTTAGTTTATTATATGTTTAAAATAAGTTATATTTAGTATAGCCTACATAATAATATTACGTTGTATCCTTCCATTAAATCGCATAGCTATTTGTTTCTATGTTTATAGGCTGTATTACTTTAATTTCTCGTCCATCTGGAGCTTAGGCTTATAATACAGCTTTTGAAATTTAATTCACTCAAAGGTTCCCATCTACGGGAGGTAAAACCAGTTATTTAGCGTGGTAATCATGTGTAAATAAAATAATGCCATTTCAGTATTCAATTGGTGCAGAGTGCGTGACCATGAAACGTTGTAGTAGCTTGCTCATTACCGGTTATTGTGCTGCTTCCGCTGCTAAAATTATTGCAAATTCAAATGTCAGGATCTGTTAACTTTTACTCTGGTAAAAATTTAATGTAATATTATATTTAAACTCATTAATAATTATTTAATATTATGAGGAAGTGCATTAGAATATTATTTGGCAACCGTTCTAATCTATGTTTGAAAAGAATAGACTGAACACTACTTGGGGTTAATGTTCCAACATTAAATTTACAGCAGATGGTAGCCTGTACAAGAGTTATGTGTCAATTAAGCTACTAAGCTTTTGGGAATAGCTAATTCTCAGATGTATATTGTTCACCTACATAAAGCTGGGTTGGCTGGTTAAGTACCATGTTCGGATAAGTAACAGGTTTGGACAAGTAACAAGATTGGATAAGTCACATGTTCGGATAAGTATACAAGCGGGTAAGAGGGGGCCGAGCGCAGTAATCAATAGTAACGTGACGTAATAATTATGTACATATAACAATTGGTATAATTTAGCGTGACATAGTATTGCAAGAAGAAAATATATAGGTTGGTAATACTAAGTAAGAAAAAAGTTAGGCTGGCAACACTCCACAAAAGTAAGTTAAAAGAAATGGTGGTCACCACCGAGATCGTCATGTCCGAGTTCGTCATATCTATGAAAATCAATGAGCCATACTAATTAGGGTCGGCTGTCTACCTGCCCCGCCGGGTATGTCATGCCTCCTCCGCCCGAACGGGAACAACTTATCCTCGTCACAGATCACAAGAGAACGGTCAAGTACAGTTCTGAATCTTTACGCTCAAAGTTTACTGATGTTGGTTCTTCATGTAGCTAAAAATAATACAAACTAACTCGTGACAAAATTGATGACAAAATTGAAGTCATACGACTACACATCCCACTGAAAGGATGAATTAGGCCGATTGATGTTCGTTCGTGAGTCCGAAAAACAGCCTTAGTACAAAAGGATTCGTGTTACAAAATTGAAAAGTGTCATACAAAAGGATATCACACTGAAAGGGGTGCATTCATTATTTTATACTAGGATAACAAGATTATTTTAAGAAACTTATTCTTATTTTTAAGCCCAATTTTTCATTTGTTACCAGTAAAAATCACACAACACATTCAAACAATTCAAAATTTTAAAAGAGATTTTAAAGAACGTTCTTGGATAGAGTATTAATTTATTTATTTTTAAATTGTTAGTACTGTAAAAAGAATTTAGTTTACTTGAATAAATATGGTTTAACGTATTTATGCATGGTACTATTTTTAGAAGTTAACTAAGTTACATGAAGAACTATGCTACATGTGACATTAACTATGCTACATGAAGAACCAACATCAGTAAACTCTGAGAGTAAAGATTCAGAACGGTATTTGACCGTTCTCTTGTGATCTGTGACTAGGATAAGTTGTTCCCGTTCGGGCGGAGGAGGCATGACATACCCGGCGGGCAGGTAGACGGCCGACCCTAATTAGTACGGCTCATTGATTTTCGTAGATGTGACGAACTCGGACATGACGATCTCGGTGGACACGGAAATGGTCGGAGGGGGCCGGGAGGGGCCCGGTGGGCAGGGGGAGGGAAAGGGAGCGTGACGTCAGGGGGCAAAGGACGAAAAGCGGTGAGGGGGTGTCCATAGTAGTGCCGTCATTTGTGGGAAGTTAATTGACCGAAGCATATGTCTAAGGAAACAGCTCCTCGGGAAGTTATTAAATTTTTCAATCCAAAAGTGTTTAAAACTTCACAATTCTTATGAAAAACGGTCTCGAATAATATTAAGAACACGATCAAACACATGGAATATGTAATACAAAATTAAGGAAACCTTTTATAAAATGTAATTTTTCACTGATTTGTGGCAACAAATATATACTTAATTATATACCAATTATGATACCTGTATAAAAAACCTGTCATATTATATTGTTCGATTAGGTTATTGGCCGTTACTTTGTCAAAATATATATTCCGATCAAACGGGCTATATCGGTTTTCAGCTGTCAAAAGCTTTGACACTGTCAGTTTCGGGGCTGCTAATTTCATCGCAGCTTGCCTTGAAGTTAAGCCGCAATATCAAATGCTTTGTGTAGATAACATATATTAGACCGAAGAAAGGATATTTCAGTTATATAACCTCGATCTTCTTTTAAAATTAACAATTATAGGGAAATTACTTAAATACATTAAATCCGTTTATAAGAAATTAATTTAAAATAATTAATAACCATCCACCATACAAAAAGAATTAAAATTGTATTCGAAAATTTGTATTAATATTTTTGGAACATTACTTGGAGGAAAATAGTTTATTAGAGGTTAATAACCTCAAAGACCCGGTTTGGTTCAGTAAATCAACATTGGAATCGGGAAACTCAACTTCAAAGCTACTTATCACGGAAACAATTTTTCATTCATTCAATTATTGGATTAATGTTCCATTTTTTTACCTTCTTGACTAATTTTAACCTGATCGTATTTATATTATTATTATTTTATTAGAACAGAGCGTAACGACTTTTACTATAACTTTATAGTTATAATCGTAGTAACTGTCGTATTATATTGCTATTTGTGTTTTAATCGCCATTTACATTTATTTTTATAAAATTCTGACTTAATCTTGATTTAATACAATAATTATCAGACAAACTATTAAAGTTGGCGTTGAGTAAAACAATAGCATTATCCAATTAAGTTTCATTAAAGTTGCCATCAGCTAACTATTTGTTGAATTTTGCAATAATTTTAATATTTTTACTAGGGTGAAAATTTGCAATTTTTTTAAAGACAAATCATAACACATGATTGTTTTTAATGAAAATGTTTATTCTGGTTAAAATAATAAAATATATGAAAAATATGCCTTACTTTCATAAGACTTATAATTATTAGAATGTTAACTGGATTGTACACATTTTTCCAAGCTTTAGTTTTAACTTCCAAAATCACTGTACAATTAATAATATTTATTATTATTGCACAGGAACGCATTTCTAATTATCTTATTGATTTTCTGAAACAAACTGTTTATAAGCATATTAAAAGAACCAGAGTTTTTATTTTTTGTTATTTATTTTTTTTACGATAGGATAATGAATTGTGCACCGTCAGGGTCTGGTATTTGCCCTGGTGTGAAGGACTCTCACCAACTAAAAACCTATCGGTACAGGCATTGGAAGTCCTCTTGGAAACGCTGTTCGCAATGCTTCAAGAGGGTGCCATCGTAGGCCAAAGATGGCATTCCTACCGCGATGTTCCACCAGGTTTAGCTGCGTCGGTGCATCACAGCTTTTCTGTTCTCTATTATTTCAGCACCCTCCTGGAGAATACAGAAACAGAGTACCACGGTTCGGGACTGGACAACATCCGACGAACGAGTGTGTCCGGCGAGATCGGGCCAACGGCCGTTTCGAGGTTTCTTCTTTCCGCTTCCCACCTCAATGGAAGGTGTGCAGGACATAATCACAGCCGGAGTCCCCGTACTGACATTCCGGGCTCGCTGAATTTCCCATGTTTTAAAGGTAGGCCCCGAAACAACCGGGTCCGGTGAGGAGCTGGCTGAGATAGAAATCTACCTCCCGTTCACTCGCTCAAACCACTCTTGGAGATCCCCAATGAGTCTCGCCATCCATCTTCCTCGTTCGTTCCCCTCCCAGCGGTTTCGC
Organism: Allygus modestus; assembly: GCA_963675035.1. Taxonomy (NCBI): domain Eukaryota; kingdom Metazoa; phylum Arthropoda; class Insecta; order Hemiptera; family Cicadellidae; genus Allygus; species Allygus modestus. The sequence goes on along the minus strand of OY776115.1, from coordinate 149,050,412 downwards.
CAATCCTCCATTGTGCGTTCTCGGGCTTCGTCACGGCTCAAAGCACCGTCCCTATCGAAGATTCGCTTCCACTCGAAAGCAAGAAGATCGATGGGAATCACGCCAAGAACTCCGAGGACGGCTGGCTCCGACACTGTTCGGTAGGCTGAAGCGATCTGAAGAGCACCTCTCCTCTGGACCGCTGCCATCTTCCCCGTAAGTTGTTTCTTTCAGAGGGCCTCTACCCATGTCCCACACCCATAAAGAAGAACGGAGTGGACAACAGATATTAGCTCTCGCCGCTTGCTACTAATCGGTCCGCCGAAATTTATCATCAACCTACTCAAGTTGGCCACAATCTTCTCAGCTTTCTCCGTCGCAAAAGTGATCTGGTCACGGAATGTGAGCCGAACATCCAATCTCATACCCAGGTATTTGACAACGGGATCAGTGACAATTACTTCCCGGTCGACCGTGAGCTGTGTTCTAATTGATCCTCCGTCTGGTGAGAAGCACGATCTCGGTCTTCTACGTCGCCAAGGACAGGCCGTGGTCACCCATCCATCCCATCACTTGGCCCATGGCCAAGGTCAACAGCCTCTGTAGCTCATACACATCCATCGCGGTTATAATTTACTAGTTCATAACCTAAAAATATACCTATTAAAACTGTAGCCATGGTCAAAACCTTTATTGGACATCAATGATATTGAACATATGAATGTTCAGGCTTTAAAAAGATTGAATTAGATTCATATATAAAACAAACTAAAGAAATTTCTGACAAAGAATTTCTATTACAGCGATATCGTCCGCATAACCGACGAGGAAGGTTTTCCGAGGCATTTTCTTTCGGAGGATCCTATCGTAGGCGATGTTCGAGAGGTCCGGTCTAAGAATCGACTCTTGAGCAGCACTCGCTGTTACATCTCTCCGCCGCGGTCCATCCGGTGTTGAAAACCAACTTCCGACCCTGTAAGTAGCTCTAACAGGTACGGGGGGATTACGAAATCAGTCTTCAATTTGCCTAGCATGTCAGCCCACCTTGCTGAGTTGAACGCATTTCTCACATCCAGCGTTGCCAACATGACTAGCCTTCGTGATCTGTGGTTTACCTGCTGAGCAGTCTCAAAAGTCCTGATTACTTCACTGACAGCTCCCATCGTTGATCGACCCGCTCGAAAGCCGTACTGACGATCGGAAAGTCCACCTGCCGCTTCTACTGCCTGTGTGAGCCTTGGTGAGCCTTGGCTTCAGGAGTCGCTCATAAAGCTTCCCTGCTGTGTCTAGCATGCACAGAGGTCTGTATGCAGACAGGGTTTCGGGGTCTCTTTTGCCTTTGCCGATCAATACAAGGCGTTGAACTTTCCATCGCAGAGGAAACAAGCCTTCCAACAAGCAGTGGTTGTAAATGTTCAGCAGTAGGCCTGGAAAGTCCTGACCTACTACCTTCAGAGCTTTACATTTGGAGGCTTGCTTAAGTTCTTGTCTCGCCGCCCTGAAATCTTGCATGAGTGTTTTAGGCACCATGCCACCCCTTTTCCTACTATAGGTGACCTTTCGTCTGAGTTTAAGGCACTCTCTCCACCACAAGCAATGTCCTCCGTCCAACAGTGAATATATACGGTTTCTTCGTGGTTGTAACTTTCGGGGCATGACAGCATTACAACTACGTTCGATGAGCCTCATTGTAGCCTCCACGATATCCCCCGTGGTTCCCGAAGATTCTAAAACAGTGTTCTTACCCTCGTAAATAGCCAAGTACGAGGCCATTGCATCGAGTCTCGAAACAGCCTGGCGTACAATTAAGGTTCCTTGGCTTATTTACTAACTCTTGACTATGCATACTATGATTAAGGTGTCATCAATTAACTCAATAATCAAACAAATGTGTATTCAGACATATACAAATATCCCTAAAAAACAGACGAAAACAATTGTTGTATAATGTATTATTCATTTACATTATACGCCTCGCTATATATATATATATTGAAGAGGAAGGTAGAAAATTGCGGGGCTGAAGCTGTTAAAAGCTTTGACACTGTTAACGCAGTTAATCCAAGCACCGGTTTACACTTAGAATATTACCAATATCAAGGAATTAATTTCTACCATCAGTAATGTACATTAGACACAGCTGTATGATAAAGTGAAAAGAAAAGAAAAACTATCGTAGTGAACCTAAAATGTTGCTGTTTTATACGCCATATTTCAAAGTTCATAGATAATTTAACTATTACATATCTGTATATATTGTTTACATAAAGTGTAACTAGAAATTATACTATATAAAATGTAATCAATAATGTTAGGTTTAATTATTCCTACCATCCCAACTTGTCACTCGTAACTCTATGGTGTTTTAATGACACCAGGGTGACATCTTTATTTTTATAATATTTTGTACTTTTTTTATAGAACATAACACTGCGAAACCGCTAATGTTATGAAAGATGCTCAAACTGTATCAATTATTTGCTTGACTACTAAATATATAATTATTTGAGTTAAATAAAATATGAAAATACCGGGAGTCCAAAAAGTCTAGTGACGCATAAATATTTTGTTTATGAAAAAGCATAAAACAATGACAATTTAGAATTGTATACTTGTATTTTTTACCATATAACTGATACATTTAAATTATATTTTTTACCATATGAACCAATAAACGTTTGCTAAACCGAATATAAGAGCACGTAGTAAACAACAGAACTAATCATAAGCGCGCAACATCCTTTACCAAGCGAAGCACATAAATCATGGTTTAATTAAAATACGCTGCAACCTAATGAACTCTGATTTCTGTGAGACGTGTAGTATATTTATTAAAAAGGAAAGAAGGGAAAACGATATATTAAAGGGAGGCAAGCTCTTTATTGTAATTCACTATAAATATATTTATACGTCAGCATGTCTTATCTTAAAATTGTAAAGGACATATTTGTTTTATTTTACTCTCTTAACCCTTATAATTATGTCTTATAAATAAGTCAATGTGACTGCAATAAAAAAAGCCTGAAGGCTACGAAAATGCTGTTAGTGTTTTTCCTTTATGTTTGCCATGTGTATCAAATAAATATGGCAAAGGTATTGCATTATTTTATACCTACTTTTAGTTAACTTATTCATTATGAAATCATTTTACGTCCGGATACAAATATGAGTCGGCTCTATTAATAGAATACACGCATGGATGTTATTTTCTCAATACGTTGACAAGTGGGCCATTATGGTAATTTTAAGAGGGTTAGAAGGCTTAAATAATTTACAAGTATTTATCTTTCTATATTGTTGAAAGAAAAAGCAAACCTTGTGCAATTGCACAATAACAATTTGCAATTGCAAATGGCGCCTTGTACCATTGCACCTTTTAGTATTGATGACTATACTGTTTGGAAGAGTCGTAGGGATCAAAACTCAACGTATCAGCCCGCAGGTGCTTATCCCACTTTTGCCATGAAAACATGCTATACAAAAAACTCTCTACTTTACTAAAACCTTTTTTTTCAGAGATCTGAGTCCTGTTTAATAAGTGAAATAATTATTCAAGACGCACCACTCGCCTATTACACGTGATTGTATCAATAATTATTACTGTCAGATGATTTGTCGGTTACAAATTTAAATCTTTAAAACAAATACAAAAACAATCAATATTTAAATCCAGTAACAATACCAAGACAAGTAGAATATGTCCATTTTGATTTTAAACTTGAGTAAAATCAAATTAAATTCCAAATAAAGATTGGATTCGATACTTCTATCAATTCAACTAATGTGACTTCAACATGCTAACCAAAGAACAAGGAAAATAATTACCAGGAAACCAGAGAATAAATGTGTTGTTCTTGCAACTAGGTGGTGTTTTATTGTGGTCCAATATGCGCACCACTTGCATAATCTCACGCATTATCAGTTTTGTAACTCCCCATGCTAACTGGTATAACTCTAACTGGTCAATTTGCATTACATTACCTTAAGAAAATTGTAAATCTTAAGGACTTTTGTAACCCTATTTACTCTTCTTATGTTCCACCAATTACAATTATTTACCAACCCACAATGTGAGAGTTGTAAACACATTTTATAACTATTACTTACTCGCACATAAAGAACAACCAATGTACCTCACACCTTGTTTGTAAAGTCATTCGTAAAAGCTTGTAACTTATTCCTATATTATTATACTTCTCTATAGTACTCCGGGAACTATTAGTAAATACGATTCTAAATGATTTTTTTTAACTTGATCGACAATTGTTGTGTTTAAAGCTTTATTAAAGTAATCTTATTAATAATTTAAGATACCTATTAAAATGTTACCGTCCACTTTACACTTTTGGTATCATATTATACATAACGCAAAGTAACTTTATGAATTTAAATTAATATCAGAGTTCATTAACATTTTTAAGTTTTTTTCGTAAAATTATAAAAATAATACCGGTGCAGAAGGTGGAAGGATTATTCAAAAGGTGTAATTTAATGGATATTTTTACTTCGAATTTGCTTTTACATTTCAATTACGCTTGAAAAACAAAAAGACAAAGGGGACCTGGACATAAAAGAGATCCGATACCTACAATCCCACTTTATCACTGTCATCGGATAATACATCAGAACTACAAAAGAAAAATAACAAGGGACGAGAAGCATTGCGTTGTTCACCGTTTATTAAATGTTAAAATCCCGCTTTATCGTTTGACTCAGTTTATTTCTTTCTCAAGTCACTTCAACGTTCAAATAATATCGAGGTACATTTGTTTCAGCTTACCATCAATATAAATATGTATTATTATATTATTTATTTATTAAAAGTCAGTAACTATTGATACTAATAAAAATATTTGTTGATATTTTTTAAGTGCGTCAGAAGAAGATAGTCATTGAATAAACACCCAGTTTAGTATTAATTATAATTCTCTGGCAACAATGAGAGAAAAAGTATAATTTAATATAAAAGCCACATTTGAGCCGTATCCATGTTTTTGCCTACACAATAAATCATTGCAGCTTTACATTATATTTTCATTCATTATGTTATAATTTCTTTGGAGGTAAATTCTTTTTTTTAACGAAGACGATACTTCTAATTTGAAAATGAATTATGTAGGATCGTAAGAAAAGAAACTTATAGTTTAGTTATACTTAGCTAGTAATGTTTTGCTACTAACCCAATTGGTTATTAAATTGCCAAGCGTCCGATAATGTTCAAATTATAACTCAAACATTGTTCTCGAGAATATTTTATTTCAGATCCTGTAAACTTTGTGATACTGGTTTAAAAAATTTGTAAAAAAAACCGACAATGTGTCTCAAAGTGACAGATTCCCTCATTTGTGGGAAAATAAAGTTAATTGAAAGTGGCATATGTCTAAGGGAACAGCTCCACGAGAAGTTATTTAATTTTTCACTCCAAATTTGTTTAAAACATCACAAGTTTTATTAAAATAGGTCTCGAATAATATTTAAGTAATATATTTAATATATATATTTAATATATATTAAATATTTAATATATATTTAATATGTTTTAATATATTTAATATCATTGCAGCTTTACATTATATTTTCATTCATTATGTTATAATTTCTTTGGAGGTAAATTCTTTTTTTTAACGAAGACGATACTTCTAATTTGAAAATGAATTATGTAGGATCGTAAGAAAAGAAACTTATAGTTTAGTTATACTTAGCTAGTAATGTTTTGCTACTAACCCAATTGGTTATTAAATTGCCAAGCGTCCGATAATGTTCAAATTATAACTCAAACATTGTTCTCGAGAATATTTTATTTCAGATCCTGTAAACTTTGTGATACTGGTTTAAAAAATTTGTAAAAAAAAACCACAATGTGTCCCAAAGTGACAGATTCCCTCATTTGTGGGAAAATAAAGTTAATTGATAGTGGCATATGTCTAAGGGAACAGCTCCACGAGAAGTTATTTAATTTTTCACTCCAAATTTGTTTAAAACATCACAAGTTTTATTTAAATAGGTCTCGAATAATATTTAAGTAATATATTTAATATATATATTTAATATATATTTAATATTTAATATATATTTAATATGTTTTAATATATTTAATATCATTGCAGCTTTACATTATATTTTCATTCATTATGTTATAATTTCTTTGGAGGTAAATTCTTTTTTTTAACGAAGACGATACTTCTAATTTGAAAATGAATTATGTAGGATCGTAAGAAAAGAAACTTATAGTTTAGTTATACTTAGCTAGTAATGTTTTGCTACTAACCCAATTGGTTATTAAATTGCCAAGCGTCCGATAATGTTCAAATTATAACTCAAACATTGTTCTCGAGAATATTTTATTTCAGATCCTGTAAACTTTGTGATACTGGTTTAAAAAATTTGTAAAAAAAAACCACAATGTGTCCCAAAGTGACAGATTCCCTCATTTGTGGGAAAATAAAGTTAATTGATAGTGGCATATGTCTAAGAGAACAGCTCCACGAGAAGTTATTTAATTTTTCACTCCAAATTTGTTTAAAACATCACAAGTTTTATTAAAATAGGTCTCGAATAATATTTAAGTAACTATATTTTGAACACGATCGAACACATGGAATATGTAATAAAAAATTAAGGACACCTTTTACAACATGTAATTTGACACTGATCTGTAGCAACATATATATACGTAGTTATATACAAATTATTTTACCTATATCAAAACCTGTCATATTATATTGTTTGATTAGGTTATTGGCCGTTACTTTGTCAAAATATATATTCCGATCAAACGGGCTACATCGGTTTGCAGCTGTCAAAAGCTCTGACTCTGTCAGTTTTTGGAGCTGCTAATTTCATCGCAGCTTGCCTTGTAGTTAATCCGCAATATCGAATGCTTTGTGTAGATAACAGCTATTATACCGTAGAAAGTGTATTTCAATTATATAACCTCATTCTTGTTTTAAAGTTAACGAGTATATATAAATTACGTAAATACATTAAATTCGTTTATAAGAAATTAATTTAAAATAAATAATAACCATCCACCAAACAAATAGAATTTAAATGTTATCCGACAATTTGTATTCATACTTTTTGACCATTACTAGGAGGAAAATAGTTAATAAGAGGAAAATAACATCAAAGCCCCGGTTTGGTTCATTAAATTAACATTGTAATCAGGAAACTTGACTTCAAAGCTACTTAACACGGTAACGATTTTCAATCATTCCAATAAGTAGATCAATGTTCCATTTTTTCAGCTTATTGACTTATTTTAACCTTATCGTATTGCAATATTAATAATTTCATTAGAACAGAGCGTACAAACTTTAGCTATAACTTTACTATATAGTTATAATCGTAGTAACCGTCCTATTATATTGGTATTTGTGTTCTAATTGTCCTTTACTAGGTTACATATATAATTGTAAAATTCCGACTTAATCTTGATTTAATAAAAAAATTATGAGACAAACTATTAGAGTTGGCGGTGATTAAAACAATAACATTGTCCACTTGAGTTACATCAAAGTTCCCATCAGCTAACTATTTGTTGAATTTTGTAATTATTTTAATATTTTTACTTGTGTGAATTCGCCATTATTTTTTATGAGACATATTGTTTTATTATAACACATGATTGTTTTTAGTGAAAATATTTATTCTGGTTAAAATAATAATGGATATGAAAAAGTGTAACTTAATTTCATGAGTATGATAATTGGTAGTATAAATTAGGTCAATTAAAAGTAGTAAAAAGGTCAATTCGAACATAGTAATTATTTTGATATATATTACTCCATGAACCGTAAAATCTAGAATTGATGAAACGTAATTGTAAAAGTTTTTTAATTCTCCATCTTATAAAACAAACCAATATATCCTGAAAATGGTGTTGTACTAAAACCTTAAATAAAAATATATATTAGACCATTATAAAAATAAAAACTTTTATTTTTTATATTTTGTATATTTACCTCCTATTAGCACAATACTGTTACTAATCAAAACTATGTAAATAAGATTGAAGGAGACTTTATCAAATAAGATTATGAGCACTCATCCTGCTTTAATAAGCAGCGAGTATAAATCTTGCTTAGATTAAATATTCCTGCTGTCTCATATACTCGAATCACGTCAACACCTGTTTTGCTGACAAAGTGAATGATTAATTACACAATTCCATGATTATTGAAATGTGTTCTATATATGTTTTGCCAGTTTTCTTAATTTATTATTTGATTATTAAATTCTTTGTTGAAAAACAAACTACCTGTGTTAAATGAACCGAAAACAAAACAATGTGAACCAACAAGCTTATTGATTGTATCTAAATAAAACCATGACTTCGTATGAACATACAGTCTTTATAACACCTGAGCAGTTCTTAGTGCAATTATACAATATATGTACATATTGTCAGGCCATTGATTACTGTAACAGTTAAAATTTTATCATATACTTATCTCAATACAATTATTTGTTTAATGAAAAATATATTTTTGACTAAACGCACTTTTATCGGTAATCTTGTTTTTCGTACTATCGCAGAATCACGTACCCTTAACTGAAAATAAACAAGTTAAAACGAAATTCAGTACTGTACTAAATTCAAACGAGGATGTTACTTTAACTATTTCACCAATGATAGTATATTTTACAAATTCAGAAAACGAGATTATTTTGAAGTAAGCAAACTAATTGCATAAGATTTACTCTTTGAAAACCAAACGCTTTTCACATCAAAATGTCTTATTATAAGACACTTATTGTATATACGAATACATAACTGACAAATGTAGTACTATTGGCGAAATGTCTATGAAATTCCAAAGAGTTATTTAAGAAATATTTGCAATAGTGGTTGAAACTAATATTTTATTTATTTAAATGCAGGAATAGAGAATTATATTTTTATAATTGTGAGTCTATTAACTAGTTTCAATCAGCTATGTTAGATTGCCGCAATGCATCTGGGACATTAACAGGATGTTTATCAGTAGTGCTACACGACCAGTTAATTATTACTGGGCGTGTTGTATGTCGCAGCTGCCGGCGCCGGTGCAAGCTGGGAGAACCTCTGGCTGTTAGACATGACGAAACTGTGAGAAATATGTATTTCTCTTTTGTAAAAATAATTAAAATCATAGAATGTCTCACTACATGTCATAGTATAGCACATTTTGGTATAAGTTATAATAATAACAGTGTTCTATTATAACTTCGAAGCGAAATAATAAAAACGGTGTACTGCCCGATTTTCAGACGTTATAAATACTATACTTATTTATTGAATTGTTTGTACATTAATATGAAATTAGTTTGTTACATTTTCAGGATAGTTCAGTTATCCTTTTGTAGGGTCATTTTAACAAATCTGAATTTACGCACGTGTTACCCCCTCCTAGCAAGCGGATCGTCATTAAATATCCCCATTTGCTGTCGAGAAACTACAAGACAACCAACTAACCAATTTAGAATAGTTTATAATTTTAGTTTCAACGGATCGCCAAAGTCAATTTAGGGCATTTAAGCCAACATTCTTTTTCCAGGGGCTAGCCTTAGAGTTTTAGACCCCAAAATACCAGACTTAATTTCGTTAACAGCCAAATTATGTACATACAAATATATGTGGCCGTTTTATGTCAGACAATTTTAATGTAAGTTGCAGGAGAAGAGTAGATAAGTCAATTAATAAGTGTTTAGCACTCAATAGATAGACTCTCCTATTTAGTATATGTCAATATTTAAATTGGTGTAACTTAATCTCCACTTATTATTTTCTTGTAGTCAGTTAACTTAACCTGTTTGATTTAGGTAAAGCTATTATCTATACATGATTTTAAAGTATAGTAAATTTAGATGTAATTATTCCATTACCTTACAATTTGTTTACTTAAAATATAGGTCAACACTCACAGCCATAGTATCAGCTTCATAACCAATAATACTAATACCTAATTATAACATGTACCATCCCTCGAAACTCTTATAATGTTAACAGGACATGGACATAATCACAAATATTTTGTTTAATATGTATATATATAAGTCAGTTCAATATACTTTGAAATTTTAATGCCTACTTAATAATCAATTAGGCTAATTTAAATCATTTAACATTTTGTTGTCAGTATTAACGAAATGGACACGATCTTGGAAAATTAAATAAGGAAAATACTACGTTTTAATTTTCGTTGCAGTGATACAGTTTTCAACATACAGCTACGAAAATATGAATATATTTACTTTGTCTTATTACATAAGTCAAATAAAAGTTACAGTCAAAACAAGCTGGACCCTTGAGGAGCCCGACCGAGTTTTAGAAACTTTCCAAACAAAGAGGCCAGGACAATGGGCTTCTAGTGTGGGTTTGTGTACTTGACCGTGTCAAGGGATATTTGCTAAGCTTCGTCTACAGCGTATTTCATTTAAATATTTATCCTCAGGTGATAAATGTCATTATTGATTAATAAATATAAATGTAATATTAAAAAGGTTGCACTCATTTGCTGAATAACAATTATTGATTAATAAATATAAATGTAATATTAAAAAGGTTGCACTGATTTTCTGAATAACAACAACATATATATTTATTCATACTAAAATGATGTTTAAAATTAAAATAAATGCCAACAGTATAATGATGTTTCAAATATTTGTCGTTTAAGGTTTGAATGGGCCTGAGAGCCAAGCCCCAAGCAAACAAAGCGAGTAAGTTTTTTAAAGGGGACTGTCATCACTTCCCAGTGCTAACTGAAAATGAATAGAATGACTTTTAAATTAACTGTACCAAGTCACATGGAGGAGGAGTAGTTATTACTGTGCATGCGACAAACCAGGCACCACGTAAAAGTCTGTGGTATAGTAATGTTACATAATGTCTTTATATGTAAGAATGATAGGAAATAAACGTAGCACTGAAATACAAAAACTTGTGAGTTAACTGTACCAAGTCACGTGGAGGAGGAGTAGTTATTACTGCGCATGCGACAAACCAGGCACCACGTAAAAGTCTGTGGTATAGTAATGTTACATAATGTCTTTATATGTAAGAATGATAGGAAATAAACGTAGAATTGAAATACAAAAACTTGTGAGTTAACTGTACCAAGTCACGTGGAGGAGGAGTAGTTATTACTGCGCATGCGAAAAACCAGGCACCACGTAAAAGTCTGTGGTATAGTAATGTTACATAATGTCTTTATATATAAGAATGATAGGAAATAAACGTAGCACTGAAATACAAAAACTTGTGAGTTAACTGTACCAAGTCACGTGGAGGAGGAGTAGTTATTACTGCGCATGCGACAAACCAGGCACCACGTAAAAGTCTGTGGTATAGTAATGTTACATAATGTCTTTATATATAAGAATGATAGGAAATAAACGTAGCACTGAAATACAAAAACTTGTGAGTTAACTGTACCAAGTCACGTGGAGGAGGAGTAGTTATTACTGCGCATGCGACAAACCAGGCACCACGTAAAAGTCTGTGGTATAGTAATGTTACATAATGTCTTTATATATAAGAATGATAGGAAATAAACGTAGCACTGAAATACAAAAACTTGTGAGTTAACTGTACCAAGTCACGTGGAGGAGGAGTAGTTATTACTGCGCATGCGACAAACCAGGCACCACGTAAAAGTCTGTGGTATAGTAATGTTACATAATGTCTTTATATGTAAGAATGATAGGAAATAAACGTAGCACTGAAATACAAAAACTTGTGAGTTAACTGTACCAAGTCACGTGGAGGAGGAGTAGTTATTACTGCGCATGCGACAAACCAGGCACCACGTAAAAGTCTGTGGTATAGTAATGTTACATAATGTCTTTATATATAAGAATGATAGGAAATAAACGTAGCATTGAAATACAAAAATATGAAGGTGTACCATAATAAGATGGTGTGAGAAGAAATTAGCAACTGATTTTGCATTAATTGATCAAGGAGTAACACTTTTGCTAAGCTTCATTCATCCATTACGCTTCCAGCGTTTACCTGATGCGACTGTACTGCAAGAATTGCTCCTTCAACAATATGCGATTGGATAGGTACTTTAAAATAAATGCCATATGTTATTCGAACTGTTTGTTTTCTGCCACATTTTCCGCTCTATAGTAGAGTGTTGCACCACCATTACAACACTGTTGCCATGGTAGTATGTTGAACTAGAGTCTGGCACATAGTGATGGGATATCGGATGTCAGATTGGAGAGAGGGTGGATTCGGTTTGAGATGGCTAAAGAGACATTCCTGCCCTCAGAAGAGTTCTTAATAACAAATCCTTTGAAAAAATGGTCCATTGTTGACTTTCTATATTTCACTTTTCATATGTGAAAGCTAGTTAGGCTTATTGAATCGAGTCAGACATTCGCTGGGATTGGCAATCTGGTGCGACTGGCATCCCATAGAAATTCCATGTAATAGAATTTGTAATAAATTGATTACATTTTCGTTATGAAGTTTTTAAGTGAAGATATTAGGATTTTTATCAATCTAAAAATTATTAAGGTTTAGTAAATCTTTAGTAATGAAGTTAATACAGTTTTGCAATTGATAGGGTAAAAAGCTCCTCGAACAAAAGCCTACTATTTTTTGTTCATAATATTTACTGTGAGTTACATTACAACTTTATACGGTAAGGTAACATAAACATTTTGCAGAAAAAAGGTTCATGTTATGACAAACTGTTTACATATGTAAGTAAATGCTTTTATAAATAAAAAAAATCATAGAATACACAATATTTAGGAGTATGATTACAAGTTCTGTCTCAAATTGGGCGAGGAGCTTAGCAGTAAGACTTACGTCTTCTAGCCAGACGCTTGAGTCCAGTTTTGCGACGGAGATGAGGTTTGGCTTTCTCCTGTTCAGCCAAATCTACGAACGGTCGTTTTTCCTCTTGGTTGAGTTTGTTCCATGCCTTTGCTGCCATACGTATCATATCCTGAGCTGATTTCGGGGCTCCTTGGTATGTGCACCGAAAGGCTTGAACAAAATTTATATAAGGCATCCGCGTTGGCTTGGGTACCACTGCCTTCAACAGTTTTTTATCATAAGTACAATGGTTACAATCATAACACTCCATGGTTCAGGATTTTAAAGAAATTTATATAATTTTAGAATAAAAGGCTTGAACTGTGTCGTGAAATTTTACATGAGTTATAATTGTGACATATTGTTCCAAGTTTCTAGGCAATAACTCAACAATATGAAGGAAACAGAGAGTTGCCTCTTTTTTGAAATAAAACACTTATTTGGGCCACGTCTTTGGGTAGTGTCCTGCCCGTGAGTCACGGAATGATATTCGATGACAACAGTTTAACATAATACTCATTTTTTAATATATATATATATATATATATATATATATAGTGATTAAAAATTAAATTAAAGGCACCCTTAAAAATATGGACAACGACCGTTGTCGGCTTCCATTCAGTAAAGGATGTCCCATACTTCTCGCGAACAGGCCTGAACATTCGCCTGAACATCCTCCCAAATGTTCACTGACTATTCCGCCCCGTACGTATTCAAAAGTTCGTGTAGCTCCCACACTTCTCGCGAATACTCCGAACATTCGGAGTTCGGCTGAAAGTTCGGGCTTGTTCGCGAGAAGTGTGGGACCGCCTTAATATGAGTTTTCCCAGATTCATTTTGAATATCATTAGATCCATCTTGAGTTTATCCAGATCGATATCATTTGTTGACAGTTCAAAACTAAAAAAACTAAATTAATTTAATGAATAGGTCAATCTAATATATTTAAAAACAGCGTTTGATAAGTTCCCTATAATAACGATAACAGACGGATCAAAGAATATGATTCAAACTCAATAGTTTTGATGATAAGTTATAAACAATTTCAAATAACTTTCATATAGATTGGACGGTAGCTCTGCAGGTACACAAATTGAAACGCTTTTGCTTTGCGTAGCCCTATTTGAATAAATTAATAACAATAATTTAAAAAAAACATCAATTATGGATATATTATTTATTGCAATAGTTGTGTAGTAATAGATCTTGCTTCACATGTAACTGCTACACATTTCACACCAGGGGTTGAAATGTAGTTTATTATTTAGTTTAAGAGAATCTTGGCCGCAGTATACCTTAGAGACTCGCAGAAAGTTACGGGCTGAGGTTTTCAACTTGGCTACGCATCTTTATATGTTATCTCCTTTCCTGTCATACAAATATCTTGATTTCAATGTAAATCGTTTGAAATGTGAATATTGTTAAGCTAAAAATAAATAAAAGCACACGTTTTATATGAACAAATTCAATAAATAATTACTGGATGTGGATGTCAATATTAAGGTCATCTAATAACTCTGCAATACCGAAGGTGTAAGCTAAAATAAACTATAATTTATTATGATTAAATGTTGACAACACAATGCCTGTAAAAGAAGTAGTGAAGTAGATTATTATTTGATACATTATTCATTGACGTTGAACGAATACCCGCTAAATATTTTTAGCCTAAACAGGAAGCAAATTACGGGCTGAGCTGTCAAAAGCTTTGACACTGTTCGTCGCAGTGGTTATTAATCTAAGCGCAGCTTGTCACTCACAATATCACGAATTTGAAGGTGTTAAACGTTCTATAAGTGTTACATATTATTTAATGAAGCCATTTAAGCTAAGCCTACTTTAATCTAGAGGATCATAGTAGGGAAACAGCTTGTACGTAAAAAAAAAACAAAAAATGTGTAAAAAATAATAAATAGCAGTTTCAAAAGAAATTCACATCTTGAAATAAAAAAAATAAAAACAATGAGGAACCTGAGATTATATAGTAATTTATTACTTTTAATCCATTACTGTATACGTTTATCAGAGGGTTTCAAACCCTCTGATTTGTGAAATATGAGCTTAAAATAAAGTACCAGGTAGTTTAATTGCATAGCTTATGGACGCTTTTCAACAAATTGCTAATCTATTTAGTTATTATTAAATGAAAAGAAAAAAGAAATGTTGTGTGTTCAGCTACATAAACTCTTCGCTCACGTACTCAATTCTTTCTATGTTTCTAATAAAATTTTTAGATTTAACATGTTTATCAATAATTTTCAGTTTTGATAAATCTTCCTTCAAACATTTGATTTTATTAGAGAGAATATTTATAAATAGCATTTTCACATTTATCATCTCAAGTGTGAAATATATATATAAAATACAAGAAAATAAGATATAAAGAGACATATAATTGCAAAACAATACACTGGTAACAAAATACAAACCACAGACCTGCGTCATTGTTTTGTGTAAAGCACATAAATATAAGTTTAATCAATTAAATAAATTTGCTTCCTTATTAGTTCTAGACCCTGTGTAACGTGTTAGTTTTATATTCAAAAGTTATAATGAGTATTTGTATTGTTATTTTTAGCGAATTTCCCCTATAGGGAAGAATTAGCGAATTTCCCCTATAGGGAAGAAGCTATTACCGTAGTCGGCATGGTAAGACCTAGGCCCGGGACCATGATAACTTTTCGTTTTGAGGTCCCCAGACCCCAAAAACACCATTCGTTCGAAACTGTATATATATATATATATATATATCTATATATATATATATATATATATATATATATATATATATATGTGTCCGTGAGCACGATAACTCTCGTAAAAATTATCCGATTTTGATGAAATTTGGTATAAACATGTAAAGCAACATTTATGACTTTAAGTTCGAAAACCAGCCAGATCGCTCTATCCGAAGGGGTATTTTGGGGGGGTTTTGTACCCCAAAAATGGGTTTTTCGAATTTTTTACATATAATTTTGGAGATAGTCAAATTTTAGATTTTCCCATTGGATTCAGCTTAAAAAAACACACAATTTGGTATTTTGATCATTTCTCTACGTCAATTGGTTACCGAGATATTGAAAGTGCTAAACACAGTACGTTGTCTAATGTTATTCTTATGGGAAAAAATAAAAATTTTATATCTCGCTTATTTATGAACGTATACTGACGAAACTTGGTATACGACTTCATCTGGTTGTGGACCATTGATATTTGCTCAAAAAAACAACTTTTTACCAATGGCTCCCGTAGCAGCAAACCTGCGTACTCAGCCCCATGTTATTCTTATGGAGAATAAGTAACGTGTTATCTCCCTTCATTATGAAAATAAATTAATGAAATTTGGTATGTGGCTTTACCTACATGAGTTGTATTGATATTTGTATAAAACCCCATTTTTTGTACTCCTTGCTTCAGCAAACCTGCATACTCAGCCGCCATGTTATTCTTATGGAGAATAATTAAAATGTCATAAATTGTTTATTTATGAATGTAAATTAATGAAACTTGGTATGTGGCTTTATGTGGTATTAAGATACATATATATGCATTGGAAATTCGCTGAGTACGCAGGTTTGCTGCTACGGGGGTATTTTTGCCTAGTTAAGGACATATATTCACTCGAAATTATTGGATTTGTAAGTCGACATATATAATTTTAGATTTATAATTACAACATTCGCTTTTATTCAACCCAAATACATTTCTATTTAATGACCGTCCATCATTAATTCCCACAGTAAATCTATTTCGGCTTTAATTCATTAAATTTGATCAATAAAGACAAACAAATAATTTTATTTCGTGGAAGAACTAGTGGAATTCTAAACATAATGATAATACAGTTTTTAAATATAACATTTATATACGTATATTTTAAAGTGTAATTTTAATATATTCTGTTAATACATTTTGAATAACAATGAGCTTGAAAAAAAACTAACAACATTATCTGAAGTAAAATTTTGAACAACAATTTCCCATATCACAAAGTTGGTGTAATTTGGTAGATTACCTAATGCATAAATAATCACCACTGAGCGATTGGGACCCTATTACAGTGTTTACCAGAGCCAGAAAGTAGCAATATAATCGATATTCATCAGTAATTAGTGAATGGTTTGAAATACCTAGCTACCAATTGGGTACAAAACATTAGTTAAAATCTCTTAGTTTGATAAAAGTAAATTATTAAACACATTAAAATACTTTATTTTATATAACTGTGTATTGTTTAATATGATGTAAAATGTGGCTACTATTTGTGTTTTAACAACCATTAATTTAAAAACAGGTTGCATTATCGAAAAACATATTATGTGGTAAATTTCTTTTTAAAATTAATATTTGGATTTTTCAGTTCCTTAATAAGTTATGAAAAACGTTTTATAAGCAAAAACTTCGATCGAAAAATAAATAGCTTGAATTACACTATATTGTACTCTACTTAACTGGCAAGAATGTTGTTGATTTTCAGTCCAATGAAATATATTATTAATATATTTGTGCACAATATTTGATTAATTTTGTATGCCAGTGTATTATGTAATACACAAACGTTCAGATGGATTAAATGTGTTAAAATTAATAGTGTAACTAACGGCCTATTTAGTTGAATTTCAATACAGGATTTTTTTGGGATTGTACCAAAGAATGTGATAGCTTCATGGTAAATCGCGTAAGTGATTTAAATATTTTTTTTAAAAAAAGGAACTTTATTTAATTGCTCCTTCAATTATTCTTATATTGAATCAAAATGAAAGCCACTACAATCTTTCTTTTGTTGAAAATTCTGTCTGAATTTCTATCCGAAAATATATGTTTAAATTTATAACATATATAGTTTATAATGTATATGTAATTGTTTATTTGAGTTTCATATACTTATTGATTTGAGTTTTTCTTTTATTATATTTAAGTAATGTGATCACAAAATTGAGTTAATAACTTGTAGCATATCATTGCATGGTTAAAATGTGACCATACAATATATTATGTTACAATAAATTATGTCTTTAAACAGTATAATGTTGTTTAGTGTTGTGAAACGAAATTTATTGTATCCTCTTTAGTTAAAAAAAACACGCTACTCAAGAAATGTTTTACACAATTATCGATATATACTGTAGAAACAAATTGGAACATCATGTGTATAAATTAAATATAAATTGGAATGTATAAATATAGTTTTAAATTTATATATATAATGCAATAACAATCTTGTTGACAGGTGATTTGTGTTTTATCAGACTTATTTATATTTATGTTGCCATGTGACAAAATAAACTTATTAGGGCTGTTTTAAATTAATACAATGAACAATAAATTTAAAACCGGAAAATAAAATAAAATTATTTGATGTTACTTATTCAAATATTTTTACATCTCAACTTCTAAATAAACTAGGAGCTAAAAACTTTTTTTGCTATTCTAAATTAACAAATAGTATTATATTTTTTTTCTTTTTTTGTACAATGTTGTATTGCCTTAAATGTTAAATAAATAAATAAACAACATTCCAGAAACCTATAAACGATTATTCCTAGCACAGTGGCTTACCTCAATTGTAACATCGATTTAGTCTTGTTCAACACAGTCGTGATATTAAACATTCACACATAGACTTCTGTTAAATTTGTACTGCTCTTTGCTTATCAAACTAAGTAAATATTCCAACCAAGTGTTTGATGGTAAATTTTGTTTGTAATGTTTTGAGTTAATAAAATCATGTAGCATGAATCCTTTTATTTTGAAAAGATTCATTGTTCTCACCTTTTCCGTCTAACTATGCAGATTTCCTATCTATCATTCTACGGGGAACCATAGATTAGTCCACAGTTTTATTTTATACACAATTGTATTGAAAACTTTAGTAAATGTAAACAAGCAAATATTATTAGCTAAAACTTACGCGAATCCCTCATATATTTACTTAGGTCTGGTTACCTTATGCCTCTTCATTATATAAATTTCGAAGAAAGAAGATTCTTTTAAAAAATTCAAATATACATTGTATTTAACGATACCATTTCAATCTATCCATATATTTTTAAACTTTATATCAAAGAGTTGTTAAATTTTTGTCACTTTTTATTTCGAATGTTGCTCAAAAGAAGGAATATGAATTGATGAAGAGGGTATATTTAATTACTATTGCACTAGGATAGGGAAATTCTCTAATAATAGTTTTATGTTTTAGAACTAGTTATGATATAGTACTAACAGTATCATACAGGTAATATATGTATAGTTATGTATGCAGGACACGTTTGTGAAACCTGATTAGACGCTCAGGTATATACACTGCTATATATCTGGGTCAACAGCGCAGTGATTAATAGCGTCTGGCAATATTATGATTGAGTTTTTTTTTATATACAGGGTTTCCCAAACAGACTGCAGACCTACCATTGACCTAGAAGAAAAAATCTAATTATTTCCGTCCAAATCGAACCCAAACGAGTTCGCACGCAGCACGCTGACGTTAGGGAAGTGAATTTCCGCATTACAGTTTTTTTAAATTAAATAAAGGGTTTAAACGAAGATTCGTGTAATTTTTAGCATAATGGAAAATATTAGATATTTTGGCTGTTCTGATACACCTGGTTATATTTAAATGCAGTGCTGGGGTGGCAATTATGTGTATTATAAGCTTAAGAGGAGGTAGTTCAGGATCAAAAGTCGGTATGGGGTATTAGGAGTGATAAAACTACATCAATATATGAAAAACAACCTTTCCATTGTGAAATCCCCATAAGACAACGTACTGTGTTCACTCAATTTACATTTTCTTAAATAACTCGGTAAATATTTATGCTAAAATTATGAGGGAGGGCTTCAAATTTCTGCCTTGTTATGTCCTATTATTTAATGTAATTAATTTTATATTACAAGCTTTTATGGCCCTCATTGGGCCCAAAAACTCAAAATTTGAAATATTAAATCCCCAAAATAGCGGGTTAGAGTTTGATTGATTTGTTGCCCAACGAACTTGTCACATCGATTACAGAAAGAAATGTTCCTACCAAACTTTAAATAAAACGGACAACAAATGTGACTGCTAGAGTGCAATCACATATATATATATATATATATATATATATATATATAATTTTTGTTTTTGTATTTTGTTAAATGTTATAGTTTTAATTTATAAGTTTTATGTACGTTATTTTATACACCTTGAGACGCGGAAAGCGAAATATAGTGATGTTTATATAACTTTTTAGTTTCTCATTGAAATGTATAGTTTTTTCTATATATATATATATATATATATATATATCATTTTGAACGACCCCCCAAAACGTGTTCAGAGGGTCATGTTAGGAACTTCTATGGTGGTCCCGGGCTTAAGTTTCACTGTGCGGGTCATGCTAATAGTTCACTTTTCCATAGGAAATTCACTAATAATAACGTAAACATATTAACTTGCCTAAGAAAAAAGGTTTAAAAAAATGACGGTCACCAGTTCGAATTTCGAAATTTTACAATTTAAACATACGTCATGTTATACATCATGTTAAGCTTTACAACTGACATTCACTTTGGCAACAACAGAACTCACTTAGCTTTGTTAGTTTAAAAATGGCGGTCATTTTCGTTACAAATATTGCCATTTACGAAATACCCTGTATCTTCTGAACCACAAGGTTCTGATTCAAATTTCTTACTTATAATAAACTCAGTTTTTTCCCTGATATTTTACTTCACAGTATTTTGTGTGAAAACAATTTAATAATTTGGAAACTAAATCAAATGTTGTTGTAAAACTAACCAACACTTTAAACACATTAAACCGTGTAATTG
Organism: Allygus modestus; assembly: GCA_963675035.1. NCBI lineage: Eukaryota > Metazoa > Arthropoda > Insecta > Hemiptera > Cicadellidae > Allygus > Allygus modestus. Next base: position 149,029,804 of record OY776115.1, on the reverse strand, counting down.
AACCGTCACATTAAACGGTCATAAGTAAATACCGTTAGTTTTATTTCCATGCTTATTATTTTAATTTTGGACACCTAACCAGTCAACACGTAACATTGTTGAAGGTATGATAGTATAAATATTAATTTTAGCCACAGTAGACCTCCGAGACTCCCTGAGAGATACGGGTAGAAGCCTCGCGGATATTCACCCCTAACACGCAACCCTTTGGGAATCTTCCCTTCCGAAGAAATATCGTATACAATTTGAATCGATGACAGTTGCTTGGTTATTTAACGTTATTAAAAAAAATTAATAATATAGAAACGTTGATGTGCCATAGGATATACGGGAAAAACATCCACCTTCTACAATTCTAGATAGATAGTTACATAAAAACTCCATTTTGACAACAATATGGGCATGCAGAACACAAACTAAACGATATATTACTCTGAAAATTAGGGATAAATGGCGCTTTATTTACTTGTACATATTTAATCATATGTAGTACGTTTAACATAGAAATGTCTGCTAACAAATGTTTAGGGGGTTGACTGCCTTGTATCCCAGTTACATTGTCACGGCATGCCTTGTTTTTAGGGTTACATATATTTATCAGTGAATTTCCTATGGAAAGTGAACTATTAGCATGACCCGCACAGTGAAACTTAAGCCCGGGACCACCATATAAGTTCTTAAAGTGACCCCCTGAATACGTTTGGGGGGGGGTCGTTCAAAATTATATATACATGTGTTTGCACTCTAGTGGTCGTATGTTTTGTCAGAGTTACTTCAAATTTGGAAGGACGTTCCTTTATATTGTCAAAAGGACAAGTTCGTTGGGCAAAACAATCGGAAAACTGTAAACCCCTTTTTTGGGGATTAATCATTAAAATCTTGAGTTTTCGGGCCCAAAAAGGGTCTGAAAAGCCCCGGATGTAACATTAATGCATGTACAAAGATGTGAATCAGTGAGGAGAAACTTTTAAGCCTTATCTCGTCATTCTAGCTTAAATATGTACATTACATATAAGAGTTTTAGAGCTTTTCAATTTTGTATATGCATACGTATGTTTGGGGTTTATACAAACCCAGTACAAATTTTACATCTGCAATAAGAAACTGAAAAAGGCGTTTAGTAAAATATATAATGACAAAATTATACAATATACAACTAAGATATCGTCGAATAATAAATTCTGACTTTATACTAAATAATTTAACTTGCGTTCTGTTACACTCAGGTGATAAAAAGAATATAAATATCATACATCTTAGTAAACCAATTATTTTAAATTAAGTATTTTTTACTATAATGTTTGTAACCTCGGAACCACTAGTTACTTTAAAATTAAGAATCGGTATAAGACATTGTTATTTAACTTACTGAATCATAGTGTTAAGGCTTTAGAGTTAACACTATGGCCCCCATCAGGCCAATGCTAACTCTCAAAGCTCGTCCCTCTCCAACCTAACCTCGTTGACCTCGTTATCAGCCCTCGTTGATTTATGGATAAAGAGAAAAAAGAGCCTCAGTTCAACAATCTTGGAAAATCCGATGAGGATTGACGGCCTTTGAAACTCAACATTGATTTAAGGTAGGATCATGTAAAAAGACATGAACGCAGCCCCCTCAATTTATACTTTGATGCTGTACAAGTATTTAAAATTATTTTATATATGTCTGAAAGCTGATATTAAATGCATAAATTTATAGTTGTTTCGTCACAAAGTGATAGCCCGACAAAATGCCATTACTGAAGTAGCAATTAACTACAAATCTATCTGGGATTAAACTCCACCTGTCAAACGTTTTGACAGGTAGCTGCAGTAATAATTGCAATTGTCAAATTTAATATTATAATGCCAATAATTTTACATTATTATCTGTTATTATTGTTATCTGTTAGTAACATCAAATTAATTTATGAAAGATTTAATACATTTATAATTAATTTTTTACCATGGTAAAAATTTATTTACTATCACTCATTATTTTATTTAGAATATGACGGTTTAGTTTGTTGTTCATTGTTTCATATAGCTTTATATTTCGTCGGCTAATTTGTAAGTTTAATGTATAATAAGATTACCTAACCTAACCTAACTGAACAAGACTACAAAAGGCATTTCACCCATTCTACACTAAACATACGTGAATATATCATCATTCATTTATATCCGCCTTAAAATGCGCCCTAGTTGCGACAGGCCTTTAAGAGATACCACGATATTAATATATTCTTTAAGACAATTTAAGGTAAAAACTATTGTGTACGGTAGAAGTAGGTTATTGTATTATAGTAGAATATTAAAAATAAGATTGTAATTCTTATCCAATTGTAAGTATTCTTTACAATATACTTAGATCTTAAAATATTGGTGTAAAAAAGCTATCGTGAACAACAGTCAATATTTGCTATTGGATAATTGTTTACTGAGGTATATTAACGAATTTCAGCATAGTAAGGCTCACCTACATGTTTATTGTACATTAGGGGGCTCAAATACACAAAAACAATACAATCAAGAATAGATACAATACATTCAAAAAATCCAATCATAATGTCAAATGGAAGCAAGGGTGTGGATTACATTTATTTAGATAACCTAACCAGACTCAAACTTGTATAGAACTAAATAGTCTAACATATTATTGGGATGCACTGAAGATTCTGATATTTTAAAAACTGTGCCGCTATGAAGTGGGAGTGGGAATGTTCTGTAGTTTCTCATTGTAATTATTTAAAGCTCCTTACGGTACGAGGTTTGAGTTCCAAAGTAATCTATTAAACTTTAGTAAATTTGGAACAAAACGTTGATATTTAAGTAATCGAAAGAAAGTTAAAATAAACGAGACGGTTAAATAATTTTAAGAGTTCTTAAAAAGTTGTGTGCTCTATAATATCTCCAACTGAAAGTGGTAAAAAGAGTAATACTTGGTGTTTTGCGTAGTTAAATATTTATTTGAGATAATTTGAAATCGTTACGAGTAGATAATACAATGTTGTAAACTGTACAAATAAAATATTTCTGTATGTTTTTCAACTGTTACGAAACTGTACCTAGTGGCTATACTCACGTAATTATTTTTTCAGTTCAAAAGTTAAACACTTTATAATAAAATCCATTACAAGTACTGAAATATATTCATATAAATACATATGTGTTAATTTTGTATGAAAGTTTCTACAGAGTTAACCTCTATAATAATAATATTCCGTAGCTAAAACTGTAGCACGTAATCCTGAAGGACCTCTAATTAGTTTTAATTCGGAGCTGTTAAAGCTGTTGCTGCAGCAATCAACGTAAATAATGAGGCTTGAACACGCGAACCAAAGAACAGGGTTGATGGCATGACTTGAAAATAGTTTTTAGAGGTTGATTTGAGCTCACGATATATTCACAATTTATTTGGTATAGAGATATTTATCATATTTATTTCGATGTAAATATTTCTGATACCTATAACCAACTTCAATATCATCTCATCATCAATCACCTTTTACTATCCTGGCTTCCAGATTACATATTCTGGTAGGTGATCTACCATTTCATTTTAACGTTATTGACTTTAACCTAGAGCGTAAGGTGAAACCTGGCCCGGGAGGTAGACTAGCCCACACCCGGAAGGAATAAACCCCAGCATATCGAACGAAGCATTCTCCCATCGGGATAGTGGTTGCCTCCTTCGCTAAATAAGGAAAGCAATATCCAAGTATACCAACGTAAAACACGACTCGGATGAATCCAAAGTCAGCTCAAATAATGCCCCTTAGAACCACAAGACATATGAAATGTACTTAACATCTTTTTGGTAGGAACTTAGCCAAATACCACCACCCAAACAACCCTGTTTTTATGGGTTGTATAGTGGTGGTAATGTTAATATGCTTTTTGGTAGGAAATATAAAACGGATAAGTAGACTTTAGTCCTGGAACCCGCATTAGCCGTCACCTCCGTTTTGATGGAAGGGGACCTTTCACGTAACAGCTTTGGCTGGATTAGGAGAAGCGCAATCACATTTTAGTATCCGATAGAACACTGCGGTAAGTATCGTCCTAGTAATACTAGTCTTCGTTTAAAGGAGTTGGCTGAAATTAATAGAGTTAGTATTGACGAATGAATACGTAAATTTTACAAATCTAAGGGGAATCAAGATAGTTTATTGCCATAAAACTCTACATACACGAGATACACGAGAAACAATTATTACATGGTCACACGGTAACAAAAGAGTTACAACTAAAGGAGTTTTTTGAACAACCCTATTATTATATTAATCGGTTTCCAACGATTTAGTTTAAAGAGTTGATATCTCGATTTCTTTAGCCATGAAAAATAAACCGACTTGATTTATCAAAGCTTCCGTTTGTAACCTACAATGTAATTTTACGTGGCATACTTTCAGGAACTGTGGGTTTAATTTAGTGTTATTTTTAGTGGTGTAAAAGGAGATAGGCCTTACAGATCTTTTAGTTTGCTTTCCTAAATTCAAAAATGTTCTTTAAATATTTTATAAATTAACGTTTAGTAAAATATCTGTTGCAAAATATAATAAATTTTTATTTAAGCAGTAACTTAGCTATTAATTGCATCTTTTTCAATATTAAATCAGATATAATGTCATAACTCGAAATCTACTTATATTAACGTCAGTAATGTGCTAGTTAATTGGCATTCTAATGAAGCAGTGGCTTGTAATTATTAGAAGTAATTAGAGGTAATTGTACTTAGGATCTTAAATGAGCTGATAAGCATTATGTTTAGAGCATTGTTTATTGTTAACATATCAGTAATATATATTTCATGCTAATTATTCGATAAGCTGTTTAGGTTTGAGTAGAATGATCCCATATAACCGTCTGTATAACTGTTCCAGTTACAAATAGTTTTTCTACTGTCGGTTTATTCTCACTAGACCTACTACTATTATTGATTAATTGAATATCATATTTGTTTATTTGTTTTAATACTTACATCTCTACTGCCTTAGAATTTTGTGTCGCTGATTGGTTAACAATTTATATCAATAATTTTAAACCTAAAACAGTAAAATAATTGCTATCTGCCGTTCATAATAACCCTTTTCACAGGTACTAAACGAGCAAATAGGAGGGCGATTACCAGTCGACAGCTGTCAAATGCTTTGACAACGTAGGTTGCGATGTTAATAACCTCAGCACTGCCTGTCACGTAGGAAACTCACAGCTTGAACATGATTTTTAAAATCCTCCTGGAAAGCTTTATGCTCTAGGTGAGGTTAGTTGTATTATTGCTAATATTTTGTTTTTGTTTTGACTAATTTACTCTTACTTAGGGCGTAGCCTTGGCAGTAATCAGATGGCATGAGCTAAGGTTCCGGTTTTTCCCCCCTCCCAATCATTAAAACTAATAGCTATGTTATATTGTAGATGTATAGTGGTTGGGAACATCAGTTCTCGTTTGGCTAACTAGAATATAAAATGAATAGGTGTATTAGAAGAATAAAACTGTCACTGCTTTTTAAATAACCTTTTAATAAACTTATTACAACTTTAAGTAAACTTTTAGTCACATTTTTATTGTTAAAATAGTGTAAATCGTGAATGCTATTATAGAAAAATATTGACAAGGTAGAAATATTTTGCAACTAAAAAATAATACCACCTGCAAACCAAGTATTAATTTTATAAAACTAAAATCAATCAAATCAAATAAAATTGCAAGTTCCAATTTTATTGATTTCATAATTGATTATGTTAATAAATATTTATGTTAATAAAACAATTTATACATTATATAATAATTATTCTGTATTAAAAACAATTAATTATTTTATTAAATAAGAACATTGTTGTTATTAAAGTACATGTTGGTACTTTATTGGACATGCTCAGCTTTTAAGTTTTATTTTAGTAATGCAATTATAATTCGTTTCCCCCCAAATATGTAAAATAAATAAAATAAAAAAGACAGCCTAAGAAAAAGCCAATGACAAAATGCATGGTTACTGTTGCAGGAGGGATACCGCTATTGATTAAATAATAACCTGCTTTGTAATAAACCAATACATGCTTTGTAATAAACTATCCTTTGGGGAAATTCTTATCAAATGAAAACTTTTAAGTGCAGTACTCTTTAAATGTGTTCATTAAAAGTACCTCATGACAAAGTAATGGATCAAAGCAAAGGACGTATTATTAAAGTTCCTTTATCATTTTGACAAGAAGGAAATTACTTTAAAATTCAATTCTAACCTGTTAATTCGTAATTAATTTTAAATCATTTTTATACTGATTAATTTACGATTATTATATTTATTCAATTATAAAGTTTTGTATATTATAAAAAATGTACTACATTTGGAAATTACCTAATTTTGATATGTAAAAAGCTAATATAATCGGTCTTTTTAAAATGTGTTATTACTAAACAAATGATTAAGTAAAAATATAAATATTTAGGGGATCTTTACTCTTTACATAAAACAAAATGTATATTAATTAGTCCAGTGATCATCAGCCACCTTTCTAAAAGCTCCGCTGAAATGTGAAACTTTAGATCATGTTAAAAACCATAAGGTTATCAATAAAAGTTCTTGAATTTTAAATTATTGAACAGGAGTTTAAAAAGGAGAAATAAATTAACTTTTACCCAAAGTGGTGTACAATTTTTGTGTAGATTAAAGTATTCTATTACAAAATCTCCAGGGAATATTCGCTTTTGGTTTGAAATGAAAGGGCAATTTTAAAATACTCATCAATTTGGAGTTAAACTGCTTCATTTTTTTGAAAAAAAAAAGAAATCCGTGTCTTAAATGAGATGTTAACAAGCGTTCGTAACGTTCCCAAAGGTTTTAAGGAAGTTGAGCACGTCTTTGACACTGTGAAGGCCAGTCAGACGTCGGTTGGTGGCGGCGATGACGGTCCTCCGAAGGTCCTCTTGGATGAGGAGGCGGCTGCGGGCTACCACCTGGAGGGCGGCGTCCTGGAGGAAGTCTTGGATCAAGGCTCCTAGGGGACCGCCTCCCAGTAGCTCTCCAAGAGATACCTGGCAATATAGAGGGAGTGACTAAAGTAGAGGTCTGTTAATGTTGTATGTAGTGAGGGTAAGTACAAGGATAAATCTTTTTCATAGGTCGATCGTTGTGACATTGTGAATAGGCGGAGCCTAGTGGCTTTGTATGTCACCTCTCTCCTTGCCACGAACTTTTTCTCTCGTAATTCAAGACAAGAATATATGTATTGTTAACACGCTAAAGGAGTTTAAATACGTTATTTTACTCCATTACTGATAGTTTTAAATTAAAAGTAACAACGTACATAAACCAAGGCTTTTACTCATAGCTTTAAAGATAAGACTGATAATATCTAAATGTATAATTTTAATTTCTTGCAGTAGACGGTTACTGACTGAGGTCCTGCCAATAATATCGCTACACAGGTTTTAATGCTTGACGGTGGTCATTAGACTATAATAGGTACATACCTCGTCGTCAACAGTTCAAATTGATTAACCCACTACATGTTTTCGCCGTGAACGCGGCATTTTCAAGTGATCCACAAAAATCGTATTTTCCAAATAGGATACCTCAAAATTTTTCCTTTGGAAAATACGTATTTTGTGGACCACTTAAAAATGCCGCGTTCACGGCGAAACATATAGTGGGTTTAATCGCTACAATTTGAATTGTTGACGACGAGGTATGTACCTATTTTAGTCTAATACGCACAGCAGGGTCTACAACTATGAACTTTAGTTGTTCATTAATTCCTCTCAATTGATTTTTTTAGAGATGTTTTAATAAAAGATTAATTTTATGTTATGTGCAGTATACTCTATACAAGTTTTTTAATGAAGCGTGAGTGTAATAATTATTTCGACTGATTATGTCTTAATACTAGGATGTTTTATAAATACTAGTTACAGCTGTACCTGAATCGAGTTAGGAAAAAATTCGACGTTGAAGTGTGACATGTAGACGCTAGTATTCTTTGGTATTTCAAGGGCTGTTGTCACAATCAGGCTCACGTTAGATAGTATTATGCTAAAATTCAAATAAAAACTATTATTATACAATTAAAAAACAAATTACAATCAAAACTCTCTAGTCAACAAAACCTACATGTAAACGTGAGTAAATATAAGTTCACATAAAGTGGTTTTCTGTTATGTTATTTTGATGTATCTATTAACCATTTATAATAGATAAAAGAAAACTTTCATTACCTGTAAGGACCGGAACCAAAGACAGGCAGAGTTTTTGCCAGAGCACCGGTGATATTGTACATCCCAGATATTGAGAGCTGTGGATAGTATCCCAGAAGTTTGGCGTAGACCGAAGGCATAGCGACGGATACAAAGTTTATTTCCGGCTGCGATAGTTTGTATGCTGTTCCATCAATGATTCCGTTCAATCTGAGAAGATAAATTAAACTTATTAAACCACCAATAAAATGAGATAATAAAACGTATATTAGGAAGCTAACGTATTTTGGTGATCTCCGTACATGGGTGATTCATGATAAATCCTGTTTTGAAGCTATATTTTAAGTCCCAGGCTTTGAACAGTTAAATAACTTGTTTCAAATTCTATCGTATTTCAAATTGGGTTGGAATAAAAATAGTCGTACTTAAGCAGCTTTTACATTACATTCTCCAATACGAGTATCATTTACAGGGGTGTAAAATTAAAGAATCTTTCCAGAATCACACGAAAATAATATGCTTAAACTTTGATTAGTGGGTATCTGAGTCTCTAAAATCGAGTCAAATTACTTGACCGAATGAAAACTCAAATATAAGGCCTTTAAGGGGAGATTACCTAACAAATTAAAAATTAATTAAATGTTGTATTTGTATAGTTTAGACTTTTGTGAACTATTTGGCGTATGATAATGTAGTTATGAGTGTTAAAAGTGTATTAAAACATTAATTACAAGATTAACGATCCAAGACAATTGCGACTCTTGGCTGCTCTTATTATTCATTATTAAAGCGGTTTTCCAAAAACCAAATTTGTTTAAATAAAAGTCCCATTTTCTCTAAAACTACTCATGCATATGACCTGAAAACTTTAGGTACAGTAGTTGTTGCTATGGATCTATTTTGGTGTCATTGTTAGCAAAACTTAAGAGAATATTACAGTTTAAAGATGTCTTTTATTGCAGGATATTAAAATTGTATCAATAAAAACAATATGCATCTATAAAAAAGCTGTAAAAGTTTAAAGCTGGTAGCTTAATCACTTTGAAATATTGGGTATTTTATGTTTTTTGTGTCGGGCAGTCTCCTCAAAGAAATATTTTTACATTGGTTATTTTAGGTGAAGTTTTTAATATTATCTATAACATCAAAATTTATGTGGTAAATTTAAGAATATATTTTAAAACTGTATTTCATGAAATATATATCTTTTAATTATCAAGGAAAACCACAATAACGTTTTTAATTAACCTAGATAATGCAAAGGATTGTGTCAAACAGTGTGTTACTTGTTTTAAAATATAAAAATTGTCTATCACTATTTATCTTTGGTTGGATATTAATAGCCTGCATTATTAATTAAACTTGCTTCATTGAATTTAGAACCAACTTTTAAAAAGTCTATGACTTTTTCGATTTTGAACATTCCTTCTAACCTGATGGTCTGTCTGTCAGCAAGTTGGTCCCAGTTAAACTCCAGAGGGTCCAAGAGGGCTATGCCGTGCGGGTTGTCGGGAATGGCGCTGCATCGCAGAAATCTCAGGGCGCACTTGTAAACCACGTCTGTCAGGTTGGTCACTTTACGGCCACTGATTGGGAGTTCTAAAAAGCACGTATAACTGTCAAACACAAAATGGTTAATGTTGCCTATTGGGAAAATTGACTTTTTCTTGTGTCAATTCCTGACGGGCCACGGGTACTTCAGGGAATACCTTTTCCGCATGGGGAAGGTGAGGTCACCTCAGTGTAGGTACTGCCCGGAGGAGGTGGATGATGCTCATCATACTTTCTTCCGGTGCAGTCGTTTCGCTGAAGACAGGAGGAGGCTCGTCTCTGCTGTCGGCGATCTGTCCCTGGACGTCGTGGTGGGGGCGATGCTTCGAGATGAAGACTCCTGGAGAGCGGTTGCGCTCTTCGTGCAATCCGTTCTTCGGGGAAAGCGAGACGAGGGATGCTTAGGTGACCTCTAAGTTTCCCGAAACGGTGACGTGACCCGTCTGGGCGCAAGACACACGGGCCAGTGCCGAAGTTGTCCGATAAGGGTTCCGGCCTGGTTTTTCCCCCGCGGCTCCGTAGGAGGTTTAGTGGGTATACCTCGTAAGAGGGAGTCCCACACTGTTCCTTTGGGTTCGCGCATTAAGCGTTCCTCCTACGTAAAAAAAAAAAAAAAAAAAAAAATGTTGCCTTCATTTATTTAAAATGTGAGTGTTGTACTAGTGAAAGGTAAACTATTTAAGGGTGATGGTCATACTGGCACAGACATTTGAAATATTAAAAATCACTTTGAATTTAAACAATTTTAATCATATGAGTTTTTAGCGGATTGTTTGAATCGGATTGTTTCCTATGATGGCACTTTTACATATTTACGATAGTTTATTACTTTAACAAGTACATAAGGTAGGGATTCTATGACCTGAATCGAAGTTTAAGATGACAAAATTAACCTAGCGAAATACTTAATCTGCGAAAGACGCTGTGATATTACCATTTATTGATCACCCCTTGACTATCTTATCGGAACTACAGCTATAAGTTTTAATCTTTTTTAGGTGACTTGTGACAGTAAAATAATTTACTTAATAACTCAGGGCTTTCACACATTTTTTAATTTCTTTTTAGAGCATACATCTTCTAATACAATACAAAATCACCTTTATTCAATTAAAAATAAGTATAATACTTTTATTTGTTATAAATTGATATACTTTCTTACCTGATGAATATGTTAAAGTAAATATTTTAATAACACAAAATATTTAGGCCAAATAATTAAAAATAAAATAAAAGTAATAAATTAAAGTCATTTTTAAGAATGACAAAATCAAGCTTACGCAAACCTGATCTATTATATTTTAAAATCAAAGTGAAGTTGACAAAGAACTTTATCATTATAAAAGACCGTGTTATTCAACACCGTTTTATTAAGCTTCGTGCTAACAAACAATGGAATATTTTCTTATTGGTATCATCTTTATGTTGGAATCTTCATAATTTACATTTACTCTCTATCATATTAATAGTAAATATTCATGTTTTATCCCAGGCTAGTTTTGGAGCAAATATAATCATGTTAAATGTGAAGCACTACGAATTTAACTCCCAAGGTCTGTAACATTAGTTTATAGCAATCATATCAATTAAAGATGGTGTAATAGTATTTCTTTATGCCTTCTATATTATTATCGCCTTGCATGAATACTTCTAAAGCTCTAGGTTATAATACATAGGTAATAAAGTGTATATTAAATAAAAGGTATATCACTAAAGACGTGCGACCAACACAACCTGAAACTACAGTAAAGTTATTTAAAAATTAAATGTTGGAATGGAAATAGTTTTTAAATGAGACAATCTCAAAAGATGAAATACATAACTAGAGTAGGTAAATAATTATTTAGGACCATCAATGACATCTAGGATCATGTGGTTTTAAGGGGAAAGGTATTATGTAAAAGCCAGATCAAGGCCAGTTTAACTTGGAAACAAATATTTGTTCGTCCGAGTTCCTGCTTCTGAATGGACCTTTCTTCCTGTGGTTTTGAATAGTTTAGCGAGTTGTGTAACCCAAAAGGACAGAAAAGGTGGAGTCAATGGTTGGTTTGCCGGAAAAAATAGATGTAAGGGGAAATTGCTAATTTTACATTAGGCTTGGTTGTTAAAAAAATATTTTTATTCGTTAAAAAATTACAGTTTAAATTTGTATTCTTTTACTTTGTACCTTTTTAAAATCTTAATTAATAATAATAAATAGATGCACAATACAGAAAAATGTAGTTAAAATTCATGTAAACAAATTCAACTACATAAACAGGTGTAATCAAGATATCGAACAGCTCGTAATACAAAGCATATTCAGTCATTTATTGTATTGTTACGGGTTAATGAGAACAAATATTTTTCGTAATCTGTTTATAATAATGCACTTGTTATCCTTTTAAACTACGAGTAAAGGTCTCAAATATCTTTTCGCATAATGGCGGGTTAGGAGATCAAATATGCAACTTTAATTCTTGATTAAAATTATAAACGATGACTACTCCGACAAGCGATTGCATTACCTCAAACACATTCATTTCAACGTAAACAGTCTCAGAAGGATCAAGTCAACTTTTCTGAATGGTCACTTGGTTATTGATTGTTTAGCTAAACATATTGAATATTTAACATCCTTTTTAAATCAGGCTCCACATTATGATTACTGCCTTTAAACGAGTCTAAGCATTGAAACAAAATGTTTACCTAATGTTAGAAGCTTATGCATTTGTTGGAAAGCATAAATATGTTTACTAAAAAAATCATTGAAGTAAAAACATTTACTGCAAAATTCATTTGATTAGAAAACAACACCAATATATTTGAACTTATTAACAACTTCCAAAGGTAGTTTTATTATCGGCGTTAAAAACTAATATAAATTTTCCATTCAACTCACGTAATTAAATTGTGCTGTTGATATTTGTCATATAGCACTATTAACGAGAAGTCGATTTAAATAGTATATGAATTCAAATCATTCTTACCTGGGAAGTTGTTTGAGGAGTCAGCTGAATACGGTTTTTGTAAATCAGGTTGATTATATTCCATGAATATTTCATCAGTGAAAGTTGTGAAAGCAATTGCAACCAAGAACCACGTGTTCCTGAAACATTATTATTATTTAGGCCCTTGATATTTATTTCAGTGATATGGGTAGTATAATTTCCATTAAAAGGGAATGTCGAGAAAGATCATTAACATTTCAATAGGCATAAATCCAGCACAATAGAAAGATTTCTTTTCAAGGTTAATTACACATATCTTTTTAATGAATCCTACCATGGAACAGTTCTACTTAACATAAGACAAGGAAGGAAAATAAAGCGATAAACATGTATATGAGTGTTACTTACTAAGAATAATAAGTGATTTGGTATAAAATGTTAAACCTACCATGTTCGTTTGACCATTTTAAAAATTATGTTTGGGATGAAACAAAATAATGTTGAACCTAAAATATAGGTTTTGTAATAATAATCTATACATGTATTAAGAATTGTAGACCGGAATACGTAAATTAACTTTTAACTTTTATTTGTCTAGTAAAAATTCACCTAACATATACTAATATTTAAATGATTTCCAACATGATAACACAAATATTGACAGTCAATTACAAATGCAAAAAGTGGTGATGTGGAGGTGTAAAATAAATAGAATAATTAATATATAAAACTACAGCTTAATAATTGATTAAATCCTAATTTCTATTAACGAATGGGTTATAGCATTAAAACTATTGCTGATTTACATATATTTAAATTTATTTTGATTTCAATGCCACGTGCATTGTTCTTAAAGGAACATTACAGATGATTTCAAGGGAACCCTTAAGTATGTTTTGGACATCCGGGAATCTAATCCGGACCCCTTAAACCGAAGTCCACGAGGTTCTCTGCAAGGCTTGCGAGATGTTCAACCAGTAGAGGTGAGTATATACTCAAGTGGGATTCATGGAATTTGAGTCCAAATGATAAACTCTAGAACCATCAACTGCAATGTTGTTTTGAAACGCAGTCCTGACACTAATAACTAATATTGATACCGTCCATGTGTTGGACCATCCCTTGCTAGATACGATTTACGTGTGGGTGTAGAACCAAACAATACATATGGGCGAATAACCCAGGTTAAAAGAGACCAAAATCGTTAAAAAGTAATACAAGTATACTATCCAAAATAACCTCAAAGTATTTGTTTTTTTTCATAAGAATACTTGCATAATTTGCGCGCTAGACGGGGGAAAAGTAACCTTGTTTACTTAAGTAATATGAATATCTTATTTAGCTTGTTACGTAATATACCTAGATACAAGAAGCACTAAGACCTTAAAAAAATGAGTAGTTATTTAGTATAAAATTCCTAATATTGTGAAAAGAGGTATTCAATGACTAACACTTACCAAAAAGACGAGATTGTAGAAGCCATTAGTCATCTAGAGACCGACTACAGGCAGACTGCTGTTTGGCATTAATTTTGCGATAACACTTATCAGGGCAATATCGATAAGGTAATCGGCATAGTACACTTGAACAATAAGAGATAACAATGTCCGTGTGAATCAACAGTAATAGGTGCAGCCCAAAGTTGTTATTTTATCTAATGTGCGAAGAGCTAGTATTGAGTATTTGTTTAGTTATTACTGTTCAAAGAAGAGACATTAAAAAGGCTTTGTTAAATAAAATGACAATCTTTGAATTAGTTCTGAGGTTATATATATATATATATATATATATATATATATGGTTTACTAAAACCATTTTGACGTAATAAACGTCCAAAATGAATAAAAGTAATATACATTGATTACATTAATTCAGACAGTTTACATATATATATGACGTATGATTCATAATACCGTAGTATATAATTCTTAATAAGTAAACTGTCTGAATTAATGTAATCAATGTATATTGCTTTTAAGACAGTTTACTTATTAAGAATTATATAATACGGTATTATGAATCATACGTCATATATATATATATGACGTATGATTCATAATACCGTATTATATAATTCTTAATAAGTAAACTGTCTGAATTAATGTAATCAATGTATATTACTTTTATTCATTTTGGACGTTTATTACGTCAAAATGGTTTTAGTAAAAATTCCAATTTGGAGAAAATACTGAGTCGAATTAAAATGCTTGAGTTAGTATTAAAAAAAACAAAAAAACAATGGTTTATGGCTTATAGTAGTGCTGAGGTATATTGACAGTTTTTTCTCGACCAAAATATACATTACTGTACCTAGTAAGATATTTATATACGAATAATATGAGTGTAAAGAAACTAGCATAGTATGTTGGACGTAATATTCTACAATACGAATAAATTAAATTGTAATACTACGAATTTTAACACCTGTAAAATATAAATATATAGTTTGTAGCTTGCTAATATTTTTATAACTTTAAATATTTAAATAATTGTTTCATTGAATAACACGTGGGACATAAACAAAATATTCACTATAAATCGGCTAACGCGGTCTCGTTCGACTAACAAGTAATTATGTATTATTTTTCAAAAGCGGAATAAAACATATATGAACATATAATTATATAAAAATGTATAATAGTGTTGAAGGAATCAGTTATACCCTTTTTTAAACGGAGTGTAATTTATTCTCTCCCTATGCATTTGCTTATAATACGTTATTAGTAACTTTATTATTAGTTAAATCAAAGTAACTAATTTCATATGATAGTTATAGTACGCATATAATTCTTTATATTACATAATATTATAAAAAATAATGTTTCAAATTGAATTTCATATTGCCTAGCTCTTGATTATTTACTGAGTGAAATTACAAATCAATGTAATTGAGAATAATGTAACATATAATCTGCAATCCAGAATTTATCGTAATACGTGAACTACAATGTTTGTATAAACTGTATGGTTGTGACGAAGAAGTTTATTTTTTCATACAGTAAATAAATATGTTTATTTGTTCTTATGAAGACACATTTGGACGGGTGATGATAGTTTACATATATTTGATTCATTTGATACTAATGAATGTTTGCTACATAAATAACAAATGTATGTAAAAAGATTTACAAGCATTTAAAATTTATACCATAATTAGTTCCAAGAATTTCTGCAGTATTCATTTAAACAGAGTGCACTAGCATCAGAAAAGGTAACATGCAGTATCTATGTTTATTAAATTGCTCTGGGTCCACGATTGACAAAACTATAATCTTGATTTCTCTGAAGTAATGCTGAACTTAAAACTAGGTGAATGATGGAGATGTATTAATCTTGATATTTTTAATGCAACAGTTATGTTCAGAAACGGTTACCATCCAAGATACTGACATTTTGATAACCATAGTCAAAACTATATGTAGTATGTGATTTTAGTTGAAATGTCATTTTAACCTCCTGAGAAAAGTAAACCCATTTCATTTCCTATGAAAACCATTTATGTATACTTACTTACATTGGGTTTATACGTTTAATCACAATACATTTAATATTACAGTTAAATTTAAAACAGTGCCGTGACTATTATTCACGAGTGAAGATAGCTTTAATCCGTGTATTGATGTATTCCAAAGGATTAACATTTTTACCTCTATTAGTGTAAGTTAAACTTCAAGTATAATACTAAGACAACCATATCTGATCTTACAACCTGATGGATAACCAACAGTTAAACAATCGTAATTTTAATTATTAATTTTAAAAATACATTTAAAAGCTTTAGAAAAAAATTTAAAATCTAAACTAATGACTACGCCAATAAATTGGATTTCCTTTACGTAGTACACACGTATTAATAAAAAAATCATCTTAAGGATAAATATAATAAAGCAAAATCAAAGCCTGAACCATAACGGAATTTTCATAATTATTTACTATTAAGAAGATTAAATCTTTCAGTATTAACACAAATCTTGTATTAAATATTAACTTTCAATCAACCTATTAGTAGTTATGTAAGTGTAGTGTTTCATGGTTATTTGACATGTTAGTTAAATTTTATTTGTAAGTGAAAAATCGTCCTGTTTAGTGAACTGTTGTGTGTATGGGTGATTGAACTATTCCTTGTGAATGAGTGTGAGAGTGAACGAGTCAGTGTGTGTGGGGGTTTAGTTTGTGTAAATGATGGGGTAAGGGTAGTGGGATATGGGTATTGCAAGGGTATTGTAAGATTACTTGGTTAAGGGTGTGACAAGGTTATGGTAAGGGTATTATATAGTTTACTTGGATAAGGATAGGTTAAGGTACTAGGAGGGGTTTGTGAGTATGTGATGGTATGTGATGGTATGTGATGGTATGTGATGGTATGTGTTGGTATGATGGTTTTTATATATAGTATGTGACGATGGAGGAGGGGTTAATGTGATTTGGATATGAGAGATTATTTTTTTGTGTGTAATTTTACAGTATCTATAGTATATTTTTGTAAATGATTGAGAGTTCTGTAAACGTATGTTTTTACATATTAGCAAAATGTGGGGGTGAATCTTGTTTTTATTATTAGAGAATATGTGCAATGCGTGTTTGTGTATTTTTAAAAGAGTTTATACAGAGTATGTACAGACACTGGTATAGGACGATGTCTTTGAACCTTAGAGTTTCAGTGTGTGTAGACACCTGTGACCTCTTTCACAACTGTACATGGTTGAGTGCGTGTGCATGTACGCGTGTCTCCGGTCTTTCACCCATCGAGTGGTATTTAATGCTCCTCCGCACGTTAACGCTCATTCCACAAGCAGAAGCCATGGCCTCTGTAACATCATATACCTTGTGGGACGCCGTCATGGTCACAAATGTGATGAACACCATCAGAGGCGAGGCGACCAATCGCCTCGTAATAATTCGATGGGGCCTTCTCTCCCCCGACGGCCGCCACCACTACCTGCCACGTCGCTACGTGGCGAACCAGCCGGGGCAGTTAGAGGAGGTCGAGGTGCGGCTGAGGGGCCTCCTCACCAACGGAGAGGTCGCCCTCCTCCACAAGAGGGTCATCCCACTCTTTTAGTTTTTAAGTTTTAGTCTTTAAGTTTTTTGTATAATAAAGAAAATAAAAATATAAAAAAAAATATAAAAAAAAACAAAAAAAACAACAAAAAACAACAAAAAACACAACAAAAAACTATAGTTTTAGTCACTTCTCTAAGAATCAGTTATTCTTAGAGGCATCGCGCTGGTTCTTGGAGCGTAGTGTCGCGGGTTCGCAGGATCCAAAAATACTGTATATGTGTTTCCGTGAGCAAGATACTTCTCGTAAAAACTTTGGATTAAATTTGGTATAAACGTGTAAAGCAACTCTATTAAGAATTTATACGAGTCTGTCTAGAGTTTATAAATATATTATTAATTACCAAAAGATGATCCAAACATTCAAACATCCAAACATTTTACCTATCATACCGTATAAATAATACATCACAGATTAGCAGCTCAAAAAGGTAACAACAATATGTTACAGCTGGTAAATTTACAACGGGGAACTATATTATGGTCCGGTCATATTTGGTCATATTTGGTCATATTTTTAAAGACAAAATCACTATGATAAAATGAAAATAAACTGTTTAAGAAGATATAATAAGTATTTAAGATTTACGGTGCTAGTCCGTAATGTATAACCGGTTTTATTTAACTATACATTCTATATACTTAAACGTGTCAATTCCATAAACTAAGATGGAGGTCATTATAAAGTGTCTAACTATGCGAAATGGGTGGTTCATCCTTACGCGCCCAACACTATACAGCCAGTGAGCCTAACAACGGGGGAGCCAGAGAAATGACTTATTTCAATAATTGTTTAATATTATCAGACTTAATTTGTAAGTTGAGAAAAAGCTGTCTGATAAAATAAAAGTGGCTTTGTAGACAACTACAAACTTGAAGATATGAGTCTCAAAATCCTTGCTGCTCTATATATAACTATACTTGTACTGTAACTGTACTTGCTCTATATATAACTATCCGAAAATATAAATATTGTTTTATTTTACCGTGGTTTAATATTTTCAATTATTAAAACGGGGGACATGAAAGGTCACTCGGGGGTTTGTTGTTTTTAAGTTAGAAACTGTTAATCCTTGAATTGTGCTAGTACTGTTAGAGCACCAAATTTTACATTTTTAATTTGTATATAGTTACAATACGTTTAGCTCAATATATGTTTCAGTTATTCGATTGTAAAAGAAAAAACAAAAATGTATCAGCTTTAATTAAGTTTATTGGTATTTAATATTTGGGTATATTCTGACGAAGGCCACCCGAATAATAGTTTATACGATGATTAAATCAAGTTTATTTACTGCCTACGATGTAGAATAGGCCAGCGGTGTACACCTTCAACTGGGTCAGGGCGCGTGCGTGACGGCGGGGAGGGTCAGTGCTCCGCGTGGCAACAATACTTGTCGTTATCACCACCTGTTGTCGTCGGTGGGCGTCTGACACAGTAGTCACACAGTAGCCACACAGTAGCCACACAGTAGCCACACAGTAATATTGCCACAGCAGTCTTTGCTAATAGTACACAGAGAAAAATGGAATTTGAAAAATGGATATTGGTTGTCATGACCAATATTAGTTAAACCACGATTAGTTAACGAAAGTGGTTGGCCAGGAAGGGTTATCGTAAACAAAACAACAGTTAGTTTAACTTTTTGTAGTAGTTGTTTCAAGGCAACTTTGGCTATTCCTCCGAGAGCTAAGTTAAGCCCGGGGTTCTAGGACTGTCTGGGTTAAGCATTGAGGCTAACAACTAAATGAATGAAAATGAAATGGGTTGTAACAAACTAGAATATGGGGTTATTACAACTACTTTGGTTAAATTAACCAAATCCTCAATTTTCAGTCAAGCCGTTTGGTTCGGGTTTTAACAACTACTTCTAAACAAATTATTTTAACCAATGAATTTATTGGTTAACTTAACTTATAAAATATATATATATTTTTTAACTCTCTGAGCTTAGTTAAATGAACTCATACAAATAATTGTCCATATAGTAACCTCTGACACTGGTTGAACTAACTTATAAACTTGGATTAACCAATCACATTTCTCTGTGTAGTTTTTACCTGCTATTTGCTGAGTAACGTTTGTGCTAGTGAAAATGAGTGAGCGTATCTTAATTTTGGACTTGCCTAAAACAAAAGAAGGGGCTGTGTTTTTTTACAGCCGAAAGAGTGTTTGCCATCTCGTCACCATTTGGACTCGTATCTGGCCGAGAGCGAGATTACAGTCAGCGATTGAAACACAACCGAGTACTTATATCCAACAGTGAGATTCAAGCAAAATAAAAAACAACCCCAGAATCCCACATAAAAAATAAATATGAACAACTATTAACTATTATTTGGAAAAATACAAGATATATAAATTTGAAGTTTAGAGTAAGCATACCCCAACTAGTCCAAGATTTCTGGAGCAAATCACACTTGGATAACTATTTATTTAATAACCTCTTATCAGATTTTCAATTATAATTATTAAAAATTATTAAAAACCATATTGCAATATTAATCATTAGAGTGTAACCCTTTCAATATAAATATATTTTTAAGTATTCTTTATTATTTAGCAAATTACAATGAGTAATGTGTTAATTTTTAATAAATTATCTATACATAGTGAAAGTGTGCTTAATATAGTCGGGTTAATAATGGTAAGACGGTTTTGTGGATAATAATTTTATTATTTATTCAAGTTAACTTTAATGGGGTTTTTCTTTTTTCACTGGTTTGATAAACATTGAAAGCGAAATTGTGTAATTAGTTTGATTACATTTCCATAAGAACTTATAAACAGTTACTTTAGTTTGAAATTTAAATTTACATGTTTAACATTAATAACAAATATTATTTTAAATTTCTCAATTTAAAAATGAAAAGAAAAAATAGTTCAAGAAAAAACGTTTGAGGAATGTCTGGTCCGTGGTCCTGGGTCCTTGGGGGGTTCGATGTCGGGGCTCGGAATCGTCTGTAGGCGGTTGACATCGGGACTCGGTGGACTTGGTGGTTCTTCCAGACCGTGGAGTTGTGTGAGCTTCCGGTGCACGCCGATGCACACCGTTCCGGGGACGGGTTCGTAAGTAGACCATGAAAAAATAAACAAACGTGTATGAGTAAATAAATTATTAAATAAACCACCCTAGGAGGAATAATAGTTTGAAATTTATTTCAGAAAATAAACTCACTGATTTTATTAAATTAATGGTAGCTATTCTGTTATGATTACAGTGAAGGCGGATTGGTAATTTGATTAAAATGTGCGGACTCCCAAAACTGCTGGTTGTGTGCATAGCTTCTGAAGTGCACGGTGTATTAATTTGTAGTTGATTGGGTATGTTACTCAATTTTATATTACTCAAATAAAAAACCTTGTACCAAAAATAACAAAATAAAATCATGGAACGTGTTGTATAGATTATCAATGAGTGATAGCCGGATTCTCTGATATTCTCTGATAGCAATTGCTTACATCTTTAGGCACTATGACATGTTTATACAGTTGCTCCAAGAACCAGCGCGATGCCTCTAAGAATAATTGATTCTTAGAGAAGTGACTAAAACTATAGTTTTTTGTTGTATTTTTTGTTGTTTTTTTGTGTTTTTTTTATATTTTTTTATTTATTATCAAAAACTTAAAAACTAAAAGAGGGGGATGACCCCTTTCTGTAGAACTGCCACGGAAAGGTAACGTCAACGTGTACACGATACAACGCCTGCATTAACCTCCTTACAACAGTCACTTTCCATTACACTTCCCATTACACCGCGACGTGACGAACGGCAACTGCTTTTGCTGCATCGTTTGATTTGGTGGCAAAGTGTGATGAAGAGTTTTATAATAAATCGATTGTGGTTTTAATTTGATAGAAATCTTGTAAAACAACAAAACTTGCCTGCTTGTTTACCAATTAATTTTGGCATTGACTGTCAATGTAGATCTGGATTTGGGCTCAATATAGGAACAAGAGTTCAAAAATTAACAATAAGAGGCTACTATTTATTTACTATTTATTATCTGTTTTACAACTGATATCTAAATGCGGGAGTGGGAGGGTTTGTGGTTCGGGGTTTTGGGATTTGAAAAATGAACCTAACGAGCGCGGGGTTGCGGCTTGGACAAAAACTGTTGTCTATTCGGTCCAACTCCGGAGTGGACACGGTGTAAATTCGTCTACCCTCTCTATAATTTGTTTAATGCGGCACAAATAATGTGTGTTTGGAATATACTATATAAAATAAATATACTATCCATATACTATCCATATACCATCCAAACTTATTTTTAAACAACCCCGTTCTCCCCATAAAAAGTACCAATATTGAAAATATTTTAATTACATTGACTTAATTAAATTAAACTACAACTAAGCTAAAATGGTTTGGCGGGAATATATCGGTAGTATATTTTGTTATACTTAGTGCAATATATCTGATGTAATCGCCTATGATGTTTTAATGCGAATTTCTTTTAACTTCTTTTGTGGGATATCGTGTCCTGTTGAATGGTGTGGCCCCGTTCTTCTCGCAGCCATATTCTCTGGATCGCTGATAAAAATATCATTTCCTGTTGAATGTGTAGTTGCGCCTCGGGGTGATTGCGCCTCGTTCTCTGGATCGCTGACCCCAATGGCGTCCGTCGCTCCCGTACTCCCGCACATTCCCGCCACGCCCCACCTCTGTCCACCACGGATTCCGTTGAAGTAGGTTGAACACGTCCATGTTGTAATATGTTCTTCTGATCAGGTGAAGACGCCGGTGGGGTCCCAATTGGAGTTTTTTCAATCGTTCTGAATCAAAAGTATGTGTAGCGAGTTTGTAGAATCCCAGAAACGCGTCTGCTGTGATTTTTCTTGCACGTTTAAAGAATTTTAGGTTTGTGGTTTGTGGCGGCCGGGCGTTTATCACGGCAGATGTTAGTGGGTGAGCCGCCTTGACACGGGGTTCCTTCAGTTTCGTCTGGTGTAAACACTTATCTGCACGTATTATATATTACCGTTATATTCCCCGGTTAAACGGAAAAATTTTTTCGCGACTATCTATCTTATATCTATTGTTTGATACTTAGAAATAATTTCCCTATGTAAACTATAAATTTGACTCAACTAAAATATTAAAATTCCCCATGATAAACTATAAATTTGACTCTACTAAAATATTAAAATTCCCCATGATAAACTATAAATTTGACCCTACTAAAATATTAAAATTATCACTAAATTATCACTATATAAATAGTAAGTGATACTCTAGATTACAGTAACCCCATTTTGAACACACATTATTAGGCCCTATGTAATTAAACACTCTACAACATATTATTTTGATGATTACAATTTTAATAGCCGACCTCGAACCATTCCGCGGTGCCCAACGATCCACATTTGTTTGAAATGAGTGATGTGAGAAAACTGGGATGGGATTGATAGGAATAATGGATATTCATAAAAATTGTTCTCTACACTACTCTAAACAGCTGTTTTATGGGGAACGCCTCTAGGGCCGAATCCCGCCTAGATATGGGGTTTGTTTATAAATAAATATTGTGTGGATTTCCTCCCAATCCGCATATTATCCGTGGCCACGGATAATAGGACAGATTTTTTTCTACCATCTGGATAAAGAGTAATATATAACTTGAGAATTACAAACAAAAGCACTATTATAATAATACTGATATATTAGAAAATATATTACTCTTACCAAATATAGCAGATTGTGAGGGGAAGTGCGTGTATTGTATGTATTTGTGTTTTATTATAAATTTATGATTATATGATAATAAGATGTGTACAAATTTAACATATACTAGCAAACCTATAAAACATCTAAAAAAGAAATGACTCATTACTCTCAAGTTGAGCCACATGTTTTATTTCTTGCGTGTCTAGATTAAAGAGGGAAAAGCTGAAGATATCCTCAGCCCCAGGATCGGAGAAATGCGACAGTTGCACAAAAAACAAAGGGGACACAATACGCTATTAGTGTAACGGAACCCGGTGACGGTAGCTGTCCTATCGGGTGAAAGTGGCACTTACGGCGGTACAACGCGCAGTTCACTCTCGATTTCACTGCTCATGCGCGTTGCCGCATGCGACACCAATTAGCATAGACGGGTGACAGACAGCTGTGGCTAATATCATTCATAGTCATACAAGTCGTGAGGTCTTGTCAAATACGCTCTAATATAATCATTTTATTCATTACATTCAGATTGACCGATTAAAAACGAGACAACAAATCTAAAAGCAATTTAAAAATTACGCTGTTTTTGTGTTCCCCATATAAATAATAATGCCACGACGACTCGGGGATATGATAATTAGCTTCCGAGGTGTAAATGTAACTCGGCCGTTATTAATTAAAAGATCGGAGCAGTTTGATTAAAATCACGGGTAATTATTTTTATGGTAAATTATCTTGGGTTATTTCAATCCTACACGAGTAAGTAATGTTCAGTAATGCATGGGGACGAATTAATGTTTATTAATAAACTAGCAGATGTACCCGCCCTTCGTACGGGTTGTACATAAGTGGCAGATTAACTAAAAATATTAACAACCCACATAATTTTACAATACTAAAATTACATTTTACACTTTTAAAGTAGAATTAAAGTTAACGAAATATACTATGGCAGATAGTTCTGGTACTGCTGGGTACTGTTGCCAAGTCGAGGAACTCTGTCGGGTAGTGAACGGTGTGGTTTTTGCGACTCCAAATCGGTACACCTTGGATTCGATTTTAGAAATAAAAGAACTATCGAAATAAAAGTACAACAAAATATTAACCCTGTTTAATTAAACGTTTTAAATACTTTGATACATTAATCTTTACATTCCAATAAATTAATAGTAATGTAACGAAACATTGACAAACCACTTTTAAAATCACCAGTCTTGCCAGGTCCTGTTTTCAATATAATTGTAAATATTTCTAGGTAGTGAAAATGGGTTATAACCACTTTTAAAATCACCAGTCTTGCCAGGTCCTGTTTTCAATATAATTGTAAATATTTCTAGGTAGTGAAAATGGGTTATAAATACTAACTGGTTGGTCGGCGCTCTCGAGGCCCCTTGCTTCGTGGTCTCAACGGGAGCGGGGGGTGTGGGTGTGAGGGGTCTCAAACGTGGCAGATGGTCGTGGAATTCGTTTAATAGTGATAAGTAGGCCCAGCATTATTAATCTCCTGAAAAACAATAGCTTCGTGTACAACTTTTATATATTAGTCTGTTCCAAAAATGTCTTAACAGAATAGAATATTTTTATTTTCTCATAATACATAACGAAAATACATAGTTGTAACTTTATTTTTAATCACACGGCTTGTAACGGAGAAGTGTGGGCTAAGTGTGGGGGGGGGGTAATGTGATGAGGATATAATAGATTTATTTTGTGTAATTTTACATACTCTTTTATCTATTACTCTGTTATAGTATGCGTATATTTTTAATGTATCTATACTGGATAGTATATTTTTGTAATTTTCAAAACTAAATGATTGGGGTAAGTTTTTTAATTGAGAATCTTTTAGAGTTTTGTAACCGTATGTTTTACATCTTACTGTAGCAAAGTCTAGTATGGGGTTATTGGGAGATATATCTTTGAATAAACCTAGACGTGAAGGGTGAATGAAATCTTGTTTTGTAAACGAATCGGTTTTAGAGAATACGTGCAATGCGAAGGAATCGTTGTCTGTGTATATGAGATCGAAGGGGGGAAAGGTTTTCTTTAATTTATTGTAGTACATGTCGTACATGTATCTCTTACTTAGATCTAGTATTGAAAAACCTAAACATATTGGCTTATTACAACGAACCCTTCTTTTTGACATAAAGACTACGTAGTTATTTTCGTTTAATATTAATCTGTCTACAAAGGTGGGCTGTTTTATTAATCTCATAAGTTTTCTAGTGTTGTTGTACAGGAAGTGTTTATTTAAGTTATCGGTTACCCTTTCTATTGATTTACCATATATCAGGTTTGATTGGAGTTTAAAGAAATTGGATAGGGCTTTGTCTTGGGAATAGTGCATTCTCAAGTCTGTGTTCATTTTTATGTAGGGTTCTAACCAACATGATTCGTTAAATGAAATAGCTCTGTGGACTTTTTCTAATATGAGTCCCATTGAGAGAGCTTGTTTTAATGTCTCGTAGTGTATTACGTAATGTTTTCTGTCTTGAAAAGAAGATATTAATTTACCTTCTACGTGATGAGGACATAGTGGATAGTCCCTGTGATCTGAGTTAAATGGATATTTTAAATCCACTTCTAAGATGTAACCCGTACCTTCTGGTTTACTTTCTAAATGAACCGAGTCTGGAGATACCCACTTGAAACCGTCCAGAGGAAGTGGACATTTCAACATTACAGCGGAGTAAAGACCGATAATGTCATAAAAAAAAATTAGTGAGTCGGGTTTAGTGGGATCGTAATTGGGGAGTGAGGGGTGGTTGGAACTTGCGTATTTCTTTACTGCACGTGTAAATCCACCTCTTATACCTTTCATTATCATATTATACATTTTATCATCGTTTAAAAGTTCTATGCGAGTGTTTGTAATCTTGAGCATGACGTCGAAACTGTAAGCTCCTATTGTCAGATAGTAGAACATGTCGAGTTTATAGTTTTCAATACAGATTGATCTTATAGTTTCTAATTTATCAATTTCTGGATAGAATTGAGAAGAGTCTAAAAACTTCATTGTAGTATTTTTAATTCTCTTTGAAATGCATAGGAACTTTTCTATTTGACCCTTGAAAGGTATGAATTTTATATTGGCATTGACGCTAGTGAAGTAGTTTAACAGTTCTATTCCTAGATCTTTTATAATTATTGGGACAAAGTATGGTAATCGGTAGTTTATATTACAAGTAGAGTGGGCGTAACCTCTTATTGATCCGTTTAAGTGATTGTGATCGAGAACGTAATCGTTGAACATACCTTTACCACAGATGTGACAGGGAGAACCTTCTATGGGTGGATGTGGAAATTCCTTTGGAGGTATATTTCTCTTGTACAATCTACCGATTAGTTCACACTCTCTTTCTAAAGAGTTCATAAAAGCTGTAATGTCTGAAAAATTTCTAGTTCTAATTATTTTACTGTTTTCATTGACGATATTGTATGTGAGACTTTTTATAGTGAATGTGCCTATACAATGAACGAAAGAAGTGTTTGGATCTGGTTCACAAGTATCTTCTTTGTTTAGCTGTTGTTCTATGTCGCAGTATATGACAAACGGTATTTTCAACTGTCTGTTGTAGTTTTTAAAGAACAAAAACTTGTTTCCTTCTTTTGGAAAGGTGACGGTTGGTATTGAGTGACTGTTACAGTCGAGTTCGTGAATGAGGAGTCGGTCTTGTTTATAAAAGTGTTTGAAACACTGCCGACAAACGTATAACCTAGTAGTTGTTTTGACCAGTTGTCTACCGATAAATGCGTCAAAGTTTTTAATCCACATATAGTGGTTTTTATAAAACAGTATATCTCTGTGATCGGGTTTTCTATGAGGTGTTACTTTTAATGGAGTGATTTTTCTATTTCTATCTTCTATAGAGTAAACGTTTATGGAGATGTTATTTACGTTTTCAAATGTTTGTATTTCGTCTAGTTTTACGGGAAAAGACACGCACGACCATTTATACTTATCGTTCAAATGCACGTATTTGAAATAATTTAATATATTGTGATAATTCTTTCCCGAATCAGCCAAAATTTTTCCCATTATGGCGATTTTGAAACAGATATCGTTGCAACACGTTCTTCTACTACCCTTACCGCGGAATGGATTTACAAGAGATTTTTTTCCTCTAAGAAAGGGGGGTAGTTTGAATCTGGTAGATGAACCCCAGACTGGTTCGTATCTGTTGATACGGAGCTCTAGTTTGACAATCGTGTATATAGCCCAACCCGAACCTCGTAACTCCAAAGTGGATTTTTCTAATAATAATTTGTCTATACTGGAAGAGTACTGCTGATTTAAATCAGTTAAACTGAAAACTGTCAAATTTTGAGTTTTAAAACTTTTTGTTTGCAATTCGTCGTTAGATTTTGAAAACTTACACTCCAACAACATATTATACTTTATGCTATCGTGCATTTGTTGGTAGTGTTTTAATAAATAAATAACATTCCCCCTCAACCACTCCATGTAAGTTTTAACGCAAGAAAACCCGAGGGGGTTGTCCGCTTTCAGTGTAACGAGTCTGCACCTTGCAGCCGATTCAATTTGAACGAAATGGTTTTCAAATGAGGTGGCGTGTTCGTGCGTGTCAAGTTCGGGATATAAAACGCCACATACTTCACATAGCACGTCCATCGTGAAAAATGAGGAAATGGGGATTGATTGCGGATTAAATACCTTTGGGAAAATTTTAAAATTTTACATTTCTTTTTACTCCAAAACTCAATATGATCCCCTCTTGTAAACTGTTTTATATTCTTTTTTATATTTAATATTTGGTTTGAGACTTATTTCTCCATAGTTCGTGGTCTTCAACTTCTGTTATATATTTATCAAGTATTTGTTTTGCATCGATGTAACTTATAGAATCATCAAATTTTCTTTTTTTTGAAGTTGGAACTTTTATCATTCTTAAATCCTCAACATTAAGAATTTGGAAATGGGTATCAATTATACTGGGTACGAGTGGTTTTGGTGAATTTTTTGTTATAAACATATTCAACCCCGCTTTGGGGAACTTATAGAGTAATAATAGTGCGTGTGGATATGTTACCTCATATGCGTTTTCAATATAGACATCTTTTACATCTAAATCTGGTTGAGTATAAATTAATGCTGTCTCACTGTAGTCATTTTTTTCTAAAATACTTTGTATGACATCGCAATCGTAAGGGTTTAGAAAATCTTCAACTTTTTTTAATTCTATATCTATTGGAAGATTGTCTACATAGTAAAGTTTTAATCTATTTAAAGGAGGTGTTTGGTTGGTTGCAGTCATTTGAATGAAGAACTGCGATAGCCTTCAGGAATTTATATCCCAAAAGACTGAGGAAACAATACGAACATATGTAGTTGTATTTCACCATAACAATATAGAATGTCTGGGATGTTTGAGAATCGATAGGAGCCTTCAAAAATTATTTAATTTGGAAGATAATAAAACATATGATATATATTTGAAATTGAAAAACCCACTGTCTGACTGTTGCACTCGTCTTGTTCTGACAAAAATAACAAGTGAAAACTATAAACAATAAACATTTGAAAAATTTTAAATGAAATAATTATATATAAAAAATATTTAATGGAAATTGTTGAGGTCGAAAATGAAAAACCAAAATCTAAAATACAAAATATTTTTTTAACAAGATTAAAGGAATTCATTCAAAATAGTCCTTCCCATAGAATCGAAAAAAATGAAATGAATGACAAACCTTCACTGATGACGGTGACACTTCTTGGAGTAGTTTTTACGATAATTTTTTCAATTTCAGCTGTAAAAGTCGGAATTATTAACGCATTACTTATATTACTGTTCATAATTTCTGTTATAATTCTAATTTTAAAAAATTCTAATTAATATTATATTCTATACAAAATAATACAGATTTCATTTTCAAGTTTTTATCACTTCTCTTGTAGTAAACATTTAAAATGTTGATTTTATTTCTATGCTTGAGCTCTAAGAACTGTATGAGAAGTTCTGGATATTTTTTAAAAACTATAGCCTTTTCTAAGCTCATGATGCATCTAAACTCCATTTAATGTCTCGGAAGAATTGTGATGTTGGTTCCTAATGACGTCACAAAAGCGCTTCCCGAATAACTCAAGGGGTTGGCAGAAACCCTGGCGGTTGTACTCCTACTTTCTCCAGATTTCTCTTCGTCTGCCAATTTCTTATATTCAGGAATTTCCAATTGTTCAATTGCACAATCCCACAGAGATTTCGTATGAGGAGAGTGAATTTGATCTATTTCCAAACTATTACCTTCGAAAATTAGGGGGTCGCCTTCGCATATTCGCCTTATTGAAACTACACCGATGGGCGTAAGTTTGCAGTTTGGAGTAAACGATGACACGGCTTCGTTTTTAAACTTCAATTCTGTTGGGTAGGTATTTCTGATAAACTTATACCAGTAGGCTTTGTGGCTATCGTCGAAGCAGTCCAGAATAGTTTCATCTGGTTTAATATCGGAATATTCTTCTCTAATCTTCACTATGTGAGAGTTTTCGTATTGTTGAATGAAGTTATGGAACCCGTCGCGGTTATTTTTACAAACGTCTGAACTATGAGATTCTGGAAATGCGATAGTGTTTTTTGGAAGATCTCCCGTGTACTTGAAGGCTTGACCCTTCTTATCGTCATCTTTATAAGCCCATTTGCTTATATCACCACAATACGTCTTTGGCACTCCGATATTAAGAGTATCTTCCTTACAACAAATACTTTCTCTTGTACCGGGCGGATATTGCAAAAGCCGCTTAGCTTCTACTGGTATAACAGATAGTGCGCCAATGGATTGCGAGTAGAGAAGGTTCATTTTATGCAACATAAAATACTGTTCATCCAAGTTTCTACCTTCTGTATCTATACAACGATACGCTTTTATCCTTGTATAAATGTAGGGGTTTAACGTAACATAATGTAGTACTGGTTTTGATGCATCTGTTGCTGTGTAGGGCTCAATTTTTGTTATCTTTAAATGTTCCCTATGCGTTTTAAACTCATCACCAGTAGTACCCACCATTGAGATATTCTCTCCATCGTCCACCGCTTGTATGAATATTTTAAAATTATTCGGGTCACTACTAACGCCAATTTTATCGCCCGGTATTCCCAATAGAGACCATAATATCTCTCCTCTGGGTACTATAAGAGTGTTTTTATCAAATACAATATTATCGGGGCAACTATTTTCTGAAATTGGTGTGATTCTATACGGTCTGGTAGCAATTAAATACGAAATAACACTATCTTTTCCTTGATAACACGAGATGGTGCTGAACAAAGTCTTTACATAATCATCCCGCTGTGTAAGACCATACTGTGTGAATAAGTCGCTAATACACACCCCGGAAATAGCCGAGCTGATTTTATTGCCATACTTATTATACATGTAAATTTCGCGCTCGAAAACGGTATTCATAATGAAATTTTTAAACAACTCCTCCGAATCTCCTCCAGTTTTCTTGTAGTGTGGAACAACACAGTTTTTTATTCGCGTTGTATAAATTCCGGTTGTCATTTTCTTTTTTATTTACCAAAAAAAACCGATAATTAATTTTACTATTGCATTTTCAATTTCTTAGCTGGTGGTTCTTCCTCATTTTTAAAAAGCGATGCCACATATGGTGAAAACAACCTCTTCGTTAGTGTAAGGCTGACCAGAAGGGATATGTTCTGCAGGCTCGATTTTAACGCCTTCAATGAAGGCGAATCGTTATCCTGAACCGATCTGAGAATTTCGTCGACGTCTTTGGCTCCTAATATTCTAGCGATGATGTTCGATCCAGAATCATTTAAAATGGTTATTTTATCCTTTTGTAGGGACGTTGAAAACACTTCTATGTACTTTTGAATATCCGGAGGGGTAAACTTTTTTGCCTCGGTCAGTAATACCTCAAAAAATGTAAACACGTAATTCGCCATGTTTTTATCTGAACTGTTTTTACCCAAAACAGAATCAATTATGAGTCCAATTTTAAACTTTTTATAAAGTATATTGTCATTAACACCGTCAATGTCCTCTAGCTTTGCAAAACAACTCTGTAAGTAGGCGCAGGATCCCGTGTTGTACAAGTATTTAATAATGTCTTTCTTTAACGAGTCAGAGGACGATATTGATGAGGGAGGCGGTGTCCGCGGCGGGGGGAGTGTTGGTGATGGAACTATCTGTGGTTGGGAATTGCTGTTGCTGTTATTATTATTATTATTATTATTATTATTATTATTATTATTACTATCATCCATCCAATTTAAATCAGCGAATATATCTAACATTTCCGGGTTGGGTATATCTCGCTGTAAAGTGAAATCCTCTGCATTTAAAAAGGTGGGAGGGTTATTTAAAATAGTGTTCATTTTTTATAAAGAAAAAAATGATTTTTATGCAATGTTTTGTGTTTGACTTGGATGAAACTTTGGTTTACGTACAAGGAAAGGATATTTTTGTCAGGCCGTACTCAGAATCTATTCTACAAGCATTAAATAAAACACAGAGTAATATGCTAATTTTATGGTCGGCTGCTGATTTTACGTATGTTCATAACATACTTATAAGACTAAATTGGAGTCATTATTTTAAAAAGGTTCTTAGCAGAGAAGACTGCGAGGTTTCTTTTAAACTATACGGTGAAAATAAATCTTGTTTTTTTATAAAGAATTTATTGAAAAGGGAAAGTGAAATGTACAATATACAATTTATATTGATTGATGATTTAGCTTCAAAAAACGAAACAACAAATGAGTACGATTTTAAAATTAATATTGTGCCGTATAAAAATCCAAACTCCGGTCCAGATATACACCTATACAATGCAATCAAATGTTTCCTATAAATTTAGAAACCAACTCTTTGACCACAATTGGTTTATGGCGTGAATCTGAAATAATCATAGTTGAAAAATATTTAATAATGAATGATAACCTTTCGATATTATAGGGCTGAAATATAATCGAAAATACAATAAAAAATAAGACTGATAATAAAAATAATGAATTTTTTATATTCATATTATTATATTTTTATACTTGTTATCATAATGGTAATTTACAAACGCCCCAGTAGAACCTTTGAGATATTTAAATACAACAATAAATATATGTATTTCAAAGAAATACCTATGGGTATAACTGGTGTAATTTACAATGGCATTCCGTATATATATGACAAAGATTCATTAACAGAGTGTGGTGGAAAGTATGATTCGGTGTTTGAAATAAAAGGAGTTAATAATAGGTTCATCTCGAAATGTTTTATTTCTGAAAACGTTGTAAGAAGCGTGTTTGAGGAAGCCCCATCCGCGTTAGGCGACGTTGATTTCAATTTCCCCACATTCGTTGACCATTAACAATTTTTTATCTGGTATGTAATGAAAGTTGGTATTTCTGATGAAATTAGTTGGCCTGTTGTACAGCAAATCGAGAAACCAAATTAAACTGTCCGCGTTGTTGACCACGAAATCTGCGACTGGAAAGAGTAAAATGTTGAGTTTTCGAACGCTTTTATGTGTTTTTAGGAATTCATTTAAATCGCTGACGCTATAGTCCCCGTTCATGTGACCTAAACGGCCACAGTTTTTTACTTCTATAATAGTCTGATATGACTTTTTTACGTCTCTGGAATCCCAAAAATGGATGCTGTATTCTGATAGCCGTTTAAATAAATCATCGTAATAAAATATTATATTCTTTGTATATTTTGGCATCCAAATATTTACTTTGAAGGGTAAAATAAACCGATCTATTTCGTTACACTTTATAGAATCTAAATAGCGTGTAAAAATATTGTTTGTATTTAAAATATATTTTTCTATTGTGGAAATGAAATTAAAGACTTTTTTTATCACCTCCGTTCTATCAATTGGTAATCCAACTTTATTTATCCTCTCATAGAACTCTACAGAATCTCTTTTTTTTCTTTTTTTGTCTTTATAAAATTTATCAAAGACTGGCAAAACGTAAGACAGCAGTAGTTCACCATTTGTTGAAAAATTTTCATCAACTCCGAGAACGTTTCGCCTATAACTGCATGTGGCGTTAAAGGAATTCAAATTTGTATATTCATAAAAAACCCTCGAGTTACAAACAAACGCGTAATCGTTTATTGAGGTATTCTCCAAAACATATTTAAAAAACGTCTCAATAAAAGTGTTATAACGTGGGTTGAATTCTTCTCTCTTATCATAATAATTTTCAATCATTTCTAAAAATTGGCGAAAGAAGAGTTCAACAAAATCTTTAAACTTTGGATTTATTCTTCTGGCCACCCCCACTATTTTTAAACACCCACTCTTAAGCTTCATTATGTAGTTTTTCTTCTCTGCTAAAAACATTGTCGTTTTTGCTTCATAATCTAGGGTTAAAGAGATAGTCTCTAAACCCAAACCCTCTTTTATGTACTTATTCAAGACGTTAGCCACATCGATATCAAAATTCTCTTGTAAAATAAAAAGAGAATCTGTATCTCCGTAAACAACAGTCATCTTTAGTTGTTTTTCTATATAGGATTTGATTAATGAGTGAATCTTTCTTCCGTATGACGTTACAAGTGCCGCACAGGGGAGGTCACGCATCCGTCCCTTTGACGCCAATAACCCATAAATGGAGTTGGCTATGAGTTTGTATGCCTTGTTTAGATAGACATTTTTTGTTTTTTTCCTCTGCTCAATTAAATATTCCACTATAACAGACAGCGGAGCTTTTAAAAACTGTCTTTTGATTGTATAAAATCTGTCCATTTTATTAGTTCGTCTCAGGAATTCTTTAGCAAGGGGAGAATTCTGATTTAGATTATCGATGACGTAATTGGAACTTATATTAAATTCCCTAATAATACTGGGATACAAAGAAGTAAAATCGACTACCGAAATTGGTCTGTTAACATAGACGGTTCTTTGAGCTTTCAATACCGTTGCACCGCGATACTGTTTGTTAACTATGGACTCAAACATATCTCCGGAAAATGTACGATCCTCTACAAGTTTAAATGGTACACACATGCCCTGTGCGGGGTACATTATCGACGTGAACTTACTTATAATCTTGGACGTCGCTTTGCTCATGTAGTCAACCGTATCACAAAAACATATACTTACCAAAGGTAGTAAGTGGTGAATTATTTCCTTTTTCGCATATATTTCTACTGTCAGTTCAGAATCGCGTGCAACGTAATCGCACATTTGTTGAAGAAATTCTAAATCTTGCCCACTCTCTGCATAGTATTGGTTTAGTTTCATGAAAGACATGTCTAATTTATTTTTGCCCAGTTCTACTTTGGCTATGTTTTTTAATGAAAATGAATTGTATTCGTTGGAGTGCATGCGTTTGAGATAAGCCATTACGTCGATGATTTGAAAACGCTCACAACATACCAAGGGACTTTTAATTCCTATTAACATTTTGTTTATTTCTTCTACTGAATAATAGTTTCTCGCCAATCCTAAAATTATCATTCTATTTAAAATAACAGGAAAATCAAATTCCAATATATTGTATCCGATTAAAAACGACGCTTTTAATTCAATTCTAAAAAAGTCACATAGTGCTGCTACAAGTTTCTTTTCTTCTACAAAACACTTATAAATTCTCTTATCGTCTGTAGAGTCTATTTTTATGTTCGGATTGGGCAGTAATAAATAAATTATTTCCAACTCTTTATCAAATCTCTTACCGCTGACGGTACCTATAACGAAAGAAACCGAAACAATCTTTTCATCGGGAGCTGCCCCATTGGGTATAACATCATACTCTCTACCTTTCACCACCTCTATGTCGAACGAACACACCCTTTGATTTGGGACTGTCTCGAAACCATATAATTCTTGTAATGTATTTTTAAAAACTCCATAGTAAAGAAAATCTTTGTTTTTACGTTTTTCAAATTCAAAGTATCTCTGCAGAGAAGAGGGGGTGAAGTTGATATCGAAAATATGAAAGAGCGACTTGTTGAAGGTTAAAAACTTTTCAAGACCTGGTAGGATGTGAACACTATTAACGTGAACAAACGCTGACAAACCCCTAAGACTATCTATGTAAACCACATCTTCCACGGTTATTTGAGACTGAGTTCTCAGATTCGCCAAACTGTCATTGTATGTGATTTTATATATATGTTTACCAAAGAAATCGTGAGCTTTTTTTTCAAAATCTTCCTTCTTCTTTTTATGAATTAATAATTGCAAATAATAACAATTATCACTATTTAAATTTAATTTTCCACATATAAAATTACAATTGAAGTCAAATCCAACGTAATCACCCTCGGTGCTCGTCCACTTTGTAATAAAATGATCTCCCTCTTCGAACATTAGTCCGGACTGAGGCGAACCTATAAAAAACCTATATATAATAAAAAATGTTTGAAATATTTGTATTATTTATTATTGTTACAATTGTAATGTTAAAGCCAGATTCAATTCAAATCTCATTTCCAAAGTATGATTACAAAAAGTTTTGTGACAAATTCACAGGATCGTGGGACGGGGAAGATTGCACTTGTAAACATCCAGATTTCATAACAAACAACCACTATAACGGAAATTGCGATAGGGTTGTCGATATTAAATGTATAAAAATATTCAACTCGGGGGGAAAGTTATTGAACTTCAATATCCAAGATCCTTACACTGAGGGTTTCTGTGACTGTGGCAAATACTATTCTTATGATGTTTCGAGTCGTAAATGTGTTTTGAGAAAGTTAAATATGAGGTTGAGCATCCCGGAAAGGTGCGAAGATGGATATTATTTTGATGATAAATATAAAACCTGCTTGAAAAAACTCTGTTCCTGGGACATTTTAAACCCTCTGGAAAAAATTGACCAACACGCTATATCACCCACCACATGCAAGTGCGATTTTGAAAACGGTTATGCCCCCATTGCTTTAGTTAACGGCACAATCGGCTGTACAAAAGTGCTCAGAGGAAAGGCGTGGTCTACAAATCACATAATTCTATTAGAGAAGTCTGGAAATGGCCGGAAGATATCGCATTTGTACCCACTGTCAGCACTCGGTCCCAGATTTGCAAAACGCATAAGCGATATTAACGGTGACAGTGGAGCTTTTATGCTGGCCATAGAGCAAAGTCACGGAGACTGGCTGAAAGATTTATTTTCTAGGGGGGTTAAGATCGACTCCTCTGGTGACGACTATGACAAAGCCTTGGGGTTTTATGAATCGATGACTAATATATTAACTGTTAAAATTAAAAATGAATGAAAGTTTTAAACTGATTTCTCTGTTATTTATTTTCTTATCAATATTTATTCTGTTTAAAATATCAATTGAAACTGTTTATAGATATTTTGTCAATGAAAAGTTGAACGAAATACTTGGAATATCCAATAACGTAAATACAAAAGAAATTAAATTCAAATCAATTTACGATTTTGACAATACGTTGACGATTGACAGTTTCAAATTAATTAAACCAAAGAAAGTACTTTTGGAGGTAAGGGGGTGGAATGCTGACGGATTTAAAATATATTTAGATAATAAATTAATAATCAGTAGAAAGTGTTTGAATGGATTTTACTATACAAAAAATGGTTGTTCCAAAACAAACGCATGTCAAGACAGGCGGGATGGTGAAATAGTAGCAGATAGTCGGAATAAAAATATGTTATACAAATGCAATGGTCACAATGGAGTAAGAGACATAATCTCGGCATATGGTGTGAAACCATTGAAACCATTGAAACCATTGAAACCAAAGGAGGATGTGACGAATAAACTCGGGGGAAATTGTGATTCACATAAAGCCGTCCCGGTGAACGTACCAGACATGTGGACTTCCTCTGACATGTATAAGCAGTGCGTAGACGCATTTTGGAATTTCAAATTCTGTCCCAAGGTTGAGAACACCAATTACTCGAAAATTTTGGAGGAAATCAGAGATGTTTTAGATGATGGAATCTTGTATCGTCCACTAAATTTAGATGTATCGGTGTTTGATGAGAACGTCCAGAATTGTGTTCCCCTTGATTATGCACGACATTATAAAAACGGTAAAATACCTCTACTGTATAATGACATTTTCATGTTAGATCACAGTAATGTTCTACCCACGGTGGTATACAATTCAATTACAAAGAAAAAAGAATCGATACCCAACCTTCACCAAAATGACAATTATAATGACCGAGACAAAGAGGAATGTCTTTCACAATACCAAGAATATACGAACGGTGAATTTTTGGGACTGTTAACAGTAGCGTATTTCAATGTAATTCTTTCGTGTAGATGCGGCAAACCCGTAAATAAACTCGTTGTTGATCAAAATGAAAATCCTAGTTTTTGGGGGCGTGGTTTTTTTGGAGAAAACTCTTACACCGATAAAAAACACAACATTCATATCTGCGAGGGTCATCTCCATAAGTTTATACCCACGTGTGTGGAAAACATCGAGTGTGTTAATGCAGACGGGTTAATTCCTCTGAAATCACCCGGTGTTGGTATAACGAATGATTTTGATTTAAGTTTCTGTTCAAAAACGGGACGTTTACAATACATCCTCCAAAATAATATAAAAATAGATAAATTCTGTAAAAATTTAAAAAAATATCGAGTTCACCCATACTACAATATTCCAATAGATTGTAAAAAGAAGAAAATTCTAAAAGATTTATCTTATAGAGATTTATCTTTAAACACTTTTAAAATTAAAAACGATTCAATATTTAAAAACGATATTAATGCGCTGAATTTGCATTTTTTGGGGGGGGTTCTACCGTAAGGGTATATAAAACCACTTTCCTTGTGTTGGGAAAAAATTTATCACGGCGCGGCTTCACGATACTCACAACCCGTTGATCTTTGTCGAGCAAACACTCGTATATGGTGTTGGTAGTTAAATTATCGCTTGGTGTGCATATCTTGTAACAAATGCCGTTTCTATCGGCCATTTCGCTCGATGTAAATTTCAAGTCGACGGTAGACTGGTATTTTGTTTTGTAAAGTCTTTCACCGTGTATAAAGATACTTCCATCGGTTTTTATATTAGATTTGATATATTCCGCATCAAAACTTTGAAATAGAATTGTACTATTATTGGGTGAATGAGTTTTGCGAATCTTTTCTGCTAGGCGTTCTATAAACTCCATTCTCACACTAGCGCCAAAGTGTTTCGAGTGAGCGAGGTCTATAAAAATTAAAACATTCCCCACCAGTTCCGCCACGAATGTTATGTTTTTTAAGTAAAAACTATATTCCCGTCCCCATTGTTTGTAAAGGGGAGGTTTTAAAGTAAAGCTTGTAGTATTGCTTGTAAAGATTTCATAGTTGGAATAAAAGTTCACTAAACCCCTTTCCCCGTCAACCTTTGGGTATTCATTAGTGGGTGTAATAAATGGATTTTGGGATACATTTTCAATGGAACAAGTAAGGTACTGTTCATCTATATGCAAACCGTAAGTAAGAGCGGTTTGTAAATACAAATTCCTCGAGTTCTCGTCCGCACTCAACGGGTTTTCAAGCTCTATTACACATTTGTTTTGGAGACTGTATATATTTACCTCGAGATTTTCTAAAGTGTACAGAATAAAACCCCCCTCTTTTAAATAGATGTTTTTTTTTACCAAAAGACCGTTTTTAATAATATCATATAACAGCGAGCTTGGCATAATTTCTTCTTGCGACTCGTAGCAAATTTCCAACGTAGTCCAATTTAAAAATATCGGTTTAGTTTTCAGGAGAGTTTTTTTCTCTATGCGAGGATTTTTACAGTTCGTGTATGCTCTGAGATTGTTCCAGTAAATTATAAAATTAGTCTCTATTGGTTTTAGAGATTTTTTTATCACCTCTACCGCGAGAGGACTCTTTCTCCGGATTTCGCACTCAAACTCCATAGTGTTTTAAAAGTCTTCTTTGGCGGTGGGATAAGATATACATAATATAAAACTCTTTAATGTTAATAATATCAGAGTATTGAAAATAATAAATGTAACAATAATGTGCATAGTATTGTGTTTTTATTCTCCTGCTTCTATACGTTGTAAATTTTTTATCACACATCCAACAATTAAAAACTTTGAACGAAGTGTCTGAACTCCTCCTGTCTACTAACCATAAGTTGATTTCCCTAAAACAGTTTTTATTATTAACTAACGCCGGTATGATCAGTTTGTCCCTATGCTCAAGTATAAAATCTCTTTTCATCGGCATACGCGCCGAGATATATAGCCAATGCCGATATGTCAAAAACCGCATACATTCATTGCTCATATTTTTAAAGTTGTGTTTGATAAAATATAGTTCGTGAAACAGTCTTTTCTTGTTAAATTGTTTTTCAGTTTTTTTCACATGTTCAATAAAAAAACGAAAGGGGGTTGACCAGTAAAGTGCTCTAAAATAGTTTACTTTGTCTTTTAAATTTAAATAACTTGGAATGATCTGTTCCAACACCAACAAGTCCAATTGTATAAATTTCATTTATAATAAAAGATGAGGTTATTCTGTTTAAAGTGTAAAAAATATACCAAATCGGAAAATATAAAAAAGGTTTTGATATATATTAGGGGGAATAAGAGGTTGCAGTTAAAAGCTCGCTGTTTTGTTTGTAATGTCAGGAAGTGTAAATTCTTACCAAATGTACAGCTCCGGTGATAATAATTACAACAGTTGTGGTGATATAAGCACGAGTGGAATTGACTATGACGATGATGAGTATATAAGCCTTAGTGATAATGATATTTATGAAAATCTTGAAAATACTCAGTATCACGAGGAGTATATTTTGAAGCATGTAAAATTTGCATTTAAGAAATTTGGAGATATAGAAAGTTTGTTTTTAAAATATTTCATTATTATTTGGTATTTGTTAGATATCATTTCTCTACCACCCCAGAGTATAATGGAACACGTAATACCAAACGAGAATGAAGAAGAATTGTGTGAGCCTTGGAAGTTCTTCTCTATTATGATAAAACATTACAAGAGATATTGTTGTTCTGAATACAAGTTATACAATATAAAGTCAACTTTGACTGAGACTCTTGAATTGCAAAATAAACTGTCTAAATACTTGAGATTACCGCTAGATAATTCTTTTATACCAAGAATAAAAGAAATTCTGTGGCATTATAGACACCATAAAACCGTCTGTAATATCGAATCAATTTATAAAATTTTAGCAAACATAATAGATTTGGAATAATCACAGACTGGGCGTCAAAAAGTATTTAAATAGTGGTCTTGGAATGATGTTCTCAACGGTTTTATAATAATTATGATCTTCATGATTCATATAAGAGTTATTGAATGTAACGCTACAGTATAGATGCAACATGGCGTGTAAAACGGCATATACCATATGGGTTACAAAAAATTCTACCTCCACAGATTTATTTTGAGAGGTGGTTATGTAATCGTTGTTGTACAAAATCTCTGATCTGTATCTATTGTCTATTAAATTCAATAACTCTTTAGAATTGTAAAAAAAAACTACAGCATTTTTAATAATAACGGGAATGATAAATTCGTTTGTGTATTTTTTTCTTTTAGATTCAAAGAGCAATTTTATTTTAAGGTCACTTTCATAAGTAACATTGAGAAACGACACTTGGCCCATCTTTTCTATTTTAGGTATCAAAAACAGGTGTTCGCTGATTAAAGAATAAACCTGTTTCAAGTCTATTATGTAATTGTTATTATTATACTCTTCAGAGTTTTTAAGCTTATTCATTATGGCAGATATTCCTTCGGTCCACTTTTTTATAATATTAACGTCGGTCTTTTCCTCCAAATCAATAAAAGATTTTACATGTCTGCTCGGTTCTGACACTAAAAAGATTAAAAACGATTTAATCTCGGTAAGAGTAACGTAGACATCTTTAATCATCTGTTCGTAGGGGGTTTTTTCAGATGTATCAGTTGTTGCTTCCTCTGTAATATCGGAATTGTTTCTTTCTTGTAATGGAGTTTTCTTTAAAAAGTTAAACCACAGTGTCGGGTTTGTTGTCTTTATTTCACTTTTATAAGAATCATATAGTCGTTTGACCTCATCTTTTGGTACATTCGAAGCCGCACAAAATCGCTGCCACTGATTGTACAAATTCTTACTATTCATGTTTTTTTTTATATATAAATAAAAAAGGATGGAAAATACAAATCCTATTAATGGTTTTGATACTCCTATTTATTGTATAAAATGTACAAATTTCACAGCAAACAAAGATCCGATGGTGGTTAAACGTGAAACACATCACTTGAAAGCTTTGTGCGTTAAATGCAATTCTAAGAAAAATAAATTTCTCAAAAGAAATCGCCAAATTACCGCTAAAGAAAAAGAGATCGAATCAAAACCGGACATTATTAACTCTGATACCCCTGAACAATCTGATGAGCTTTCGTAAAAAGGATTGCCACGCCGGAAGCGTGTGTATGTACACCTTGTTTGAAATGTAAACTATTGCAAAAGACGTCACGATATTTAATGTAGTCGGATTATTACTGTCTATCCAAAGGGATTCATAGGGGCGTTCAGAGTATTCTTTTGATGAGGGGTGTATCAAATTTATTAACTTGATTGTTTTTAACGATTTATTTTTTTCTCTTAGTAGAAATATACTTTCAAAATCAATATATCTATAAAATACAAAACCGTTTATGTTTAACTGATTTGCTCTAAGAATAATTTTACAAGTCTGCGCACAAAACTCATATTCTTTTTTCAAATCGTTGTACAGAAGAACTTCTTTGTTGTCCATTTACATATATTTTTTATAT
The DNA here is from genome assembly GCA_963675035.1 of Allygus modestus. Classification (NCBI taxonomy): domain Eukaryota; kingdom Metazoa; phylum Arthropoda; class Insecta; order Hemiptera; family Cicadellidae; genus Allygus; species Allygus modestus. Next base: position 148,987,687 of record OY776115.1, on the reverse strand, counting down.
CTTGTTAAGTCGAATTTCCTTTACTCTTTCACAACTGCACATCCACCCGCAGTGTTATCTGTGTTTGATGAGTCGTGGAGTCTGGGAGTTTTGTCTCTGAAAGCTTTGATTGCTGAATTTATAACGTTTCTGTAATTCCCCTCGATGCATTCTTGATTCTGTTTGGTTGAAACTCTTTTAGTTTTTTTGTGGCTTTTCGCGCAAAATATTTTATGTATGCTACAAGTCTGCGCACAGTTTCTTTTTTCATCTTTTGTTGTCCATTTACATATATTTTTTATATCTTGTTAAGTCGAATTTTATTTGGTTTACTTTTTCACAGCTGCACATCCACCTATTGTTCACCTTCTTGCAGTCAAGTATATCTGTGTAATTTTTGATTATGTGTCGCTTTATAGATGAGTCGTGGACGGTTATACTGGGGCATTGGTCTCTGAAAGCTTTGATTGCAATACTAATAGGTTGATAAATTTCAGTTTTGATAGAATCAATGAATTTATAATGGTTCTGTAATTCTTCTCGATGTATTCTTAATTGTTCTTGATTCTGTTTAGTTGAAACTCTTTTAGTTTTTTTGGGTGGCTTTTCACAAGAGTCACTCAATGCCAGGGAATGTTCTGAGGCGGTATCGCTGTCAAATTCCTGCATTGTAGTTTGCTGGTCTCTCGGTTCTAGGGAATGTTCACTGTCGTATCCCATCGTAGTATAATGAGTGGTGGTCATATTTTGCTTGTATTTATACAGTTTAGCCGAAATTATCTTTTGTAAAAAAATATTACTATAATTCTTGTTATAAAACAAATATACAATATCTATGTTATTTTTTTTACAAATACTAGCTTTAACTAGATCGCGGTTTATAACTCTTAAACATTGGAAATGGAAAGGACCCTGCAATTCAAAAGCCAATTTTAGTTTTGGAATGTATATATCTAGTTCAAAACGAAACCCCTCAATTCTTTGATTTATTTTTATTGGATGGTAGTATTTTGGAAGAATTTTATAAATCTTTTTGTATATCGAACGTTCCCACTGAGAATTGAATTTTAATTTTCCTAAAACAACTCTTTTGGATTTTATTATCTTCAACATTTTTATTTCAGAATAAATTGCACATTTTAGCACATTTTATCGGGGTGTTTTAAATGTAGGCGCTTTGGATAAGTAGTACAGTGTGTTGCTTTGCAAGCCGGCTGCGTACGGATCACATTTCTTTAATATTAGAGGAAAAAAATCTATAGCAATTGTTGGATAGGTTATTTTAGACTGTAAAAAATCGTCTGCCTCATTTATATTGTTGAACGATTTATTTATCATACTGTATTCTAGAATATTATTTATATCACTAACGTCGACACTTTGTATAAACAACACAAGGCGATGTTTCAATATCAATTCTCGTCTATTTAACCAAATTCTTTTTTCTAAAGTTGAGGAGCAAACGTCTTCTAAAAATATTTTTCTTGTTATTTTCGGCCAAGCACATTTTAAAATTTGTAATTGTTGGTTTAGTATGTCCTCATCCTTGATGTTAGCATAGAATTCTAACGGACTTTTGTTGTAAATACATCTTACAACATTATGATTTGTATACCCGAGCAATTCCAAAATCAAGTTCATTTTTATTCAAACTATAAATAAAATAGATGGTTTACGTATATCTAGCTTTAATATTAATCATATGCCTTTCCACTTACTCGGTGTATTACGCAAAAACTGCAAGCCCCAAAAAAACCGAAAGGGCCGAAAAACCTCAAATAGAGGACAAAGATGATTTAAAACAAATTTTAGATAAACTGTCCCTTATTAAAGTGGACAATTTGGAAGATTTCAGGGGTTATATGAGGGGGCCTACCGAAAATATAAATACAATGTTGAGTTTACTTAAAACCCTTAAAGAACATTACGATAAACTGGATACACCATTAAATGAATTTTCGAAATTAAAATCAAACTTGGAAACAATTAGCAACTCAATTACACGGTTGGAAAATCAACAGTTGTCCACACTAATCACGAATATGCAAATAGAATTGCAAGGATTAAAAATCATAAATAATGAAGATGTTTCAAATAAAATAACAGAATTAGGAAAGAGCATTGAATCATTAAAGTCTCTCATTTCTGCACTCAAATTGCCAGAATCTGAAATGGTAGTTTTAAAGGGTCAGATTACGGACTTTCAAAATTCTTTAGGTATACTTAAAGACATTAAAGAACGTTGCGATAAATTGGATACACCATTAAACGAGTTGTTGAAATTAAAAACGCTATTGGAAACAATTAGCAACTCAGTTACGCAGTTGGAAAATCAACAGTTGTCCACACTAATCACGAATATGCAAAAAGAATTGGAAGGATTAAAAATCATGAATAATGAAGATGTTTCAAATAAAATAACAGAATTAGGAACGAGTATTGAATCGTTAAAGTCGCTTATTTCTACCCTCAAATTGCCAGAATCTGAAATGGTAGTTTTGAAAGGTCAGATTACAGAATTTCAAAAGTCTTTAGGAAAGACTAGCGAAGATGTTAAAGAAGTTATAAAAATACTAACGAAAATAGAAAAATTAAACATTTCCGATGAAGTCTCCAAAATAGAAAACAATCTAAAGCCCCTTCCTGGAATTTTAAAAACCAGCGCCGAAATTAAAACGAGTGTTGATGATTTAAAACCCTTTATTGAATCTCTAAAATGCAGTCCAAATCTTCACGATATTGAAAGTAAAATAAATTCTCACTGGCAAGAACTATCAAAAACGCTAGGTAGAGTCGATAGTGTCGTTAAAAGTTTAAAGGAGGTTAAGGAGCTTATTGAAAAAATACCATTAAATCAAATAAACAAAATTTCTGATGTGGTAAAAACCTCTTCAACAATAAACACTAATTTGCAAGCCGTTAAAACAGACGTATTGGCGAATAAAGAACTTGTAAATCGAGTAAATCTTAGTCTAGCTGACATTAAAAGTAAAATTGAAACTCTTGATTTGACCCCTTTACAAGAAGTCAAAGATAATATTTCTCAACTACATGCTGCGTTTGAAAGAGTCATTAAAACTTTAAAACCAGGAGCGCGTAATCTACTGCGAGACGGTGTTTTGATTTTCAAAGATGATCAAAACCAAGATTACCCTGTTCACATTAAAATCGCAGCTTATAGGATAGGGGAATTGGAAAGTGAAATTAGGAAATCCTTAACCAAAGACCAAGAAAAGTTTAAAATTCAATTGGTAAATGGTCTAGTAGAAGTGGAGTATTCGCAGGGGTTCCATATGGATAATCCCATTCGCGAATTACTAGGATTTCCTAGGGTTGATGGTCCGATATTTTTAAAACACTACAAAGCTACCAACCCTAGTAACATAGAACACATTATCTTAGAAACCCTGGTTCACAAACATAGCGTCGACGCAATTACTAGGAAGATGAAAAGTGCCGTACACGAGCAGATAAGTATTGTAAATAAAATACCCAAAAATTTAGAAACTATCATAAAAAAATTAGAGGAAAACAAGATTCCAAAAGCTGTTGCTATAGCTGCGGATCATATAAGAAACAACTATTCTGAAGCTGAAATGTGTTGGGTAATCGATATTATATTTAAGAGTCACGAGTTCAACAAGGAATTTAAAAAATATTTAAACATTCCCTGGAACGCTGATTATACATTTAAAGACATAATCAATTTATTGGACAAGAAAATTGACGTTCAAATTCAAAAAATTGTCGAGAAGCTCAGAATCGGAACCGTTGAGACTTTATTAGATAAGCAGACATATTTTGAACATTATCATCTATTAATAACAGCAGTAGACTCTCAATTTAATGCGCTTGAAAAGAAAGTAGTCGCCACAATCACTGCGTTGCTAAATAGGGGCGATGGAAAAACAATCTAATGCAATCTAATGCAATCTAATGCAATCTAAGTAAAAATATTTGTCCCAGATAGTGCAGGTAAATTAAACATATTTCGACTACGCGAATAAACTAACCTATCTTCCTCGTTATCAATCCGTAAAATCTTTCTTTGAACATCTTCGTACATAACCGATTTGAGGATTTCTTTTCTTTCTATGGTCGCGTTCCTAGTTATGGGAGAAATGTCACTTTTAGGAAATATTGCCAGTGCTAAGAGTATTAAAGTGTAATTAATCTCATTAGATTCGATTCTATTTAAAAGGTTTGAAATGTTAATCATAGAACAGAGGGGGCCCATTATACGTAGATAGCTATGAATGTCAGTGCAATATTCAATACAACATTCGGGGAAATCATCGTACCACGTCCGGAGCCAAGGGAGTTGTTGCGTTTGAGTTTTTCTATACTGACAAAATATTGGATTCGGTTCTCCGTCAAATTTGATAACCACGATATTTTTCGGCTTTAAAAGGTCAATAAAATCGCTCAATTGTTTGTACAAATTGATATCGCGCAGATCGTGTTCGTTATAAAAATTTACCTTTTCCGTCTTTAAAATGTGCACAGAATCTAATTTCTCTTGTGTTGGAACCTGTTGGTATTTTTTTATCATATTAATCGTGATGTTAGTCCTTCCAGTCGGAAAACCACACATTTTGGCGCTTACTCTTTTAATCTCCTCATTTATCATTTTATTAAAAACTTCCTCTCCATATAAGTCAACACCGACTAAATACAACTTATCTGTTAATTTAACACTCCCACCGTGCATTGTCCAATAAAAATACTCTAATGTTATAAGATACCTCCACAAGCTTTGATATATATTCTTCTTTAGATTTGAATCTTGTATTTAAAATGTCTTGTTCTAGTTCCTTTGGTATTTTTAAAACTGTTTCGTGATTCAAAGCCCACATTGGGCATTTCTTCATGTAATTCCTAACAACACAAGATTTTATTTTTTTAAAACCCCCAAAGTCTTTCACCGCATTAAAATCATTAAAATCATCCACTATCACAAATTCTAAATTTAACCTTTTCATAGACACTATCAAGAGCTCAAACAACTCGTCGGGACTCCATCTATGACTCTTTGTCATGTCAATATCCGCTATGACGTTTGAATCGTGAAAATTTACAACCCTGTTGTATCGAAACAAGACAAACTTATTAGGAATTAGTGGTGGTAATATTTCCAACTTGTAGTTTAGAATGTGTAAAGTTTGTTTCTTAAATATTACTATTTTTTCCGCCATGTAAAAAAGGAATGATAGATACTAACATTCAATCCTGTTATATAAGGTGTTTAGTTGATCAGATAAATCCCGAATGGATTGAAAAATGTAATTTTGTAAGCTTGTACAGCAACAAGAGTAAAAATAATATCACAACGTTATATATCACGGACGATGGGAAAAAGATACTGTACATAACAAATAAAATCTACATTTTAAATGACCAAGACGGCAAACCCTGGAGTCAAAAGTATGAAAAGTACCTAAAACATCTGTTTCCAAAAGAATTAACCATTTCTAGATTTTCTTACAGCGGTTTATACTTTAATGAGTTTAAACACGGGGATAGTCTACTGACTCTATCTGAATACATGAGAGTTGAAACTTACAATCCTAAAATAATTTGCGGGTTCTTAGATGGTTTGAAAAATTTGTTAAAATATCATTTAAGTATATTTTGTTTTTCAGAAAACCTACTATTGGTAGATAGAAACAATGAAGAAATATTGTTGCCATCTTATAATTATATAGTTTCTCTCGCCCATCCTATTCCCGAAGAATTGTTTACGGTTTTCAAAAACAAATTACACCCCAACGTTTCAAAACATATGAAAACTTTAAAACTAAAAAATAACGTTGCCAACACCGGCTTGTACAATCCCTCAAAAATGAAACAAATCTGTACTCGAGTAATAGAGAGAAGCGCAGCGAATGACCGAGTTTACCTTCTAAGCTCTATTATATATTATTTTTCAACAATTGGAACTCTGTGGAAATTACAAAAACACTGGACACTGGGTGCAAAGAAAAATCAAAAGTGTGTTGGTCTATGTTCACATTCTAAAAATCATACAAATGTTAATTTAAAAACAATGATTCACAATTACGTTTGTGTAGATCTTGTGAATTTACCAATTAATTTAAAAAAAACTAAATTTCTTTATACCGAATTTATAAAACATGTAAATGATTTGCAGTGCTACCTTGGGAATCTAAATTAGCTGTGAAGTAATCAGTGGCAGTATTGTTTTTAATATATAGTTTACTAATTCAGAAAAGGAGTGGTCGGTTTTCATAAAATAAAACAAAACCTCATCCGTGAGGTTGTTTATTTTAAAACAGGGGTTTTTCTCTTGTAAATTCAACATATATTTTTTATAGGGATCAACAAAATTAAAAATCACCGCCACGTCATTTTTCATTTCTTTATAAAGATTCTGACGCAACTCGGTGGTAACGTTTCGAATACCGATGTTTTCTATATTAAAATTAGCCAAATTTTTTGTCCCAGTTATATTTTTAATTGGTTTTGCAATGCGTAAGCTCGAAAGGCTTAATCCAAATATTATAATGTAAATATAAAGTTCTGGTTTTTTATAAAAGTTGAATACTTTTCTCATGTAAGCTAAAACTACGTCAAACTCGTGATCCTTGAAGATATTAAATTGAAAAAACAGATATTGTAAAATATCCAAACAGTCTTCGCGACTACAAACGTTCTGGGCATTTTTTACTTTCATTTGAAACCTGTACCATCCATAATTGTCGTCTCTATTAAATTTAGCCCTGTTGAACAACGTTTTCGCTTTATTATTTAGATCTCTGGATATTTCTTGGGGTATTGAAGTCGGCATAGTAGACGTGACTGCCAAGGCACACATAAAGGGCAGTAGAGAAGAGTAGTTGTTTGTAGAAGAATTTGTATCTTGTAGAAATTGAATAAATATTATATTACTGGCTATGACATATTCAATGTTTTTATCAGCCGCTTCCCAAACGCAGATATATCTCATTAAGTTGTTGGCTAACATAAACACGTCACGAGGATGAATTTTATACAGGGTTTCAAGAGTAGGAATGATTATCGCGTATTTTTCTATGACCTCGTTAAACCAAAATATTTTCTTAATGTTACTGTTGAAATCAAATAAATTCACAGAGTCTGTAAAACATTTTCTATTTTCTTCTGATATATCATTTACATTTAAGTTTTTAAAAATCTGCTCTATTTGTAATTGATTAAAGGGTTTAAATTCCACATCTGTTCCATTTATTTTTCCAATTATAAGCTTTACCCAAGCATAGAGCTGTTTTAACGACGTCAAACTAGACTTTACATTTGTGTGGACAAACATGTCCAGATTTTCTGGCATCAAAAGCACAGTTGGTACCACTTGTTTATCTTGGGACATCAAAGCTATCCTTATAATATCCTCTTTGTCGACTCTATACAACAGCTGGCTATAATCAATAAAGAATACCATTTCATCAGTTTCAATGTTTTTAAATATGTATGAGGTGTCGTTCTCTGTAATATTTACGGGAACGCCATTATACTTATAAATGTGTTGGTCAAACTTTAAACCGTGTAAAGTGTTCATTACGAATGAGGAGCTGGCTTACTCTCCTTCTTTATTTATATAAAAAATATGTTGCGCTATAAACCGCAATCTACAAAAACCCCTGATCTGAAAACGATTTTAAAAAGAAAGTTGATTTACAAATTATTGGTTAAATTCCTTTTATACATAAGTTGTATTACAATATCGTGCTACTGCTTGCTGGATTATTCAGAATCTAATTTTCACACTGTAAAATACTTATTGCTGTATTCGTCTATCATGTCTCAACTGTCCTGTCTCGCTATTATGCATTTGTCTTAAATACTTGCTAATATCTTTGGGGTTTATATTTTTAAATAAAGATCTCCATTGATCATATATCGGCAGCAGCATTATATCTGGTAAATCATATCCAAAACTATAATATCTAATGGTTTGTGTAACAGACTCCATTTTGAGGCGCGTTATTCGACACAAAACCCGGAGTGATAAGCCCGTAATGACGACCGACTTTGATGGTTTGATGTTTAACGTTGACCAGAGTCTAAGTAAGTTTGCAATGGATACTTTAAAACTGTGTTTTTTTCCAAAGTCGTATATCTGAGAAATTTGATTTTTTGTGCCAGAAACTATGGGGCATTCGTAATCGTTCCCACAAAAAAATACGAAATAAAATAATAACCTCTTGTAGCATAATGAATTGCTATTTAACCAATTATTCAATGAAGAAGACGTAAGGCACTGTAAACCCACGTTAGGTAATCTAATTACTATAAGGATATTTTTATATCTCAGCGAATTAAGAGAGATGAAAATGTCTGTATCGGCGGTTATTATAACTTCAATAACTTCAGTCGAATTTATTGAGTTCAAAACCGCTTTTACAATTTTAATATCCGCTTCACCGGGTTGGTCCGTAGAAAACAATTGGATATTTTCACATTCCTGACCAATTTTACATACAATATTATTGGCAATATATGAAATTATGGAACTTCTTCTATTACGATCTGTAATTAAACTCAGACCAAAGAGTTTTTTTCCAGCAGTTAATGCCCGTTGAATTCTTTCATCTCGTTTCTTTTGTAGGCTTAATTTTTGATCTGGAGATTTTCCATCGAAAAACAAATAAATGGATGTGGGATTTAGTGATAGTTCTTTGACAATTTTAATATAATATACTAAATTCTCCACCATTAAATTTAACAAAGTATCAGTGTTTTCGACTATAACCCCGGTGGGTATGGCGTAGGATATTTGATACAACAAACCCGTACAATCAAAATAAATTCTGCTGCACTTGTTGTTTTCTCTAGGATGACTCTGTAACGGATATATTACTTGGTCTCCAAAAATATATCTATGCAAAAACGTGAAACCCATTTAAGAAAAAATGAGAAAAAAATGACAGCGAAATCAAGCACAAACTTCCTCGGAATGGATTTTAGCACTCCTCTGAAGAGCAGTTCGCCGTTTACTAACATAATACTGTTACTCCTGTGGTTTATATTTTCGTATATCGCCACAGTAATTGTAAAATTTATGGATGGAGAATTTTAAAATATTAAATAAAAATGTTTATCAGCGATGAGGACATTGATAATTTACTATTTGTTGATGAGATTAATGAGTTTTTACACTACATATCGAATAAAGATATTGATAAAAAAATTATTGTAAATATTATACTTGTTGTATTCGTAAATACAAATATAATATGCCCGGACTGGATAAAAGAAATAATTTCAGTAATAGAGAATGACAATTTCAATACTAATATGCTGGCACCGACATTGAAATACGCTGACGGAATAGAACTGATTTTCAATGACCTTGTTGAAAAGATTTACGATTTAAATGACAACAGAGAAATAAACGTCAACGAATATTGCGTTACTTATGACACGTTCAACGAATATTTAGATGCCTTGTACGTGTGGTTCAAAGAAAACTTTGAAATTAATTAGATTCAATGTCAACGGAAAAATTAACATCAACTCCGACTAGTGACAACATGTCCAGAACCCTTGCAGCCGAGGTTGAATATGGAATGTTTACCTTTTCGCCCCTATTATTTTCTAGGGTTATGTTTGTTGAATCACTCAAATCGTACATTTCCTCAACGAAACTGTTCAGCCCAAGTGCGATCAAAACCTCTCGTTCGCTCTCAGATAGCCCGAATGCGTGATTATTTCTATTGCTATATTTTTGATAACTTACTTCCGGTTGTCCAGTTAAAGCCGACGTGGGTGTCGAATCTGCTTCTGCACTATGTATTAATCCGTAAGGGTTCTGTTTCCCCATTATAACTACAAAACCCTCATACAAAATTGCTTTAACGGGGCTTCCGTCTTTACCGTTGACGTAAAAACTTTTTGTGGCGGGATCGCTTACAAAGTAGTCCTTTTTACTTTGCAAAACTTTTAATTTGTCATAAGGTGTAACCCGAAAACATTCATTGTATAACGCTGATATTTCGGGAGTAAAAAGAAAATTAAATGCTAACCTTTTAAGTGAAAACGGGTGCTGAATTATATCAATATCGCACTCTGCGACGTCATCCAGCGATAAAGTATTGTGTAATTTTGGCATAGATTTCGCTTTGAGTATGTGCCCAACAACGGATTTTTGCGCGCCGTTCAGTATAAAGAGTTTTGTTCCCAAACACCCGTCTTGTTGGTAGGAAATTGAAACGTCACAGTACAAATTTGTATTGTCATCGTAATTAAGTTGAATCCTATTTAGAAATATCTTTTTAGTTTTTATCAAATCTGGATTTGGGGTCCAAATTAAATTCATGACTTCTTTGTTCAGCGGGTCGGGATTAATGGATAGATTTTTACCCAAATGAATAACTTTATCGCTTTTAAATTTTAAAAGAACTAAATAGGGTTTGATTAGAACGGGAAATTCATTTACCAACACTTGAATTAATGAAACCTGTTGTAAATGCAAAGTTACAGTCACTATATTGTCAGTTGTGAATAGTTTCTTTTTATATACAGAATTTGCGTTTAAGACACACGAGTCTTCTATGTTGTATTCCAGAGGTAGTATTAAAATATTCGCCTTCAAACAATAAAAAGGAACACCTTTAATTAGTTGATATCTGTTTTTTTTCAGTAGCAATCTTTCATTGTTTAAAAAGGGCCAAGCTGTTACACCGCTGACACACTGTTTTATCGCATGTGTGATCATTGTATTCCTTACCAAGTTATTACTGTTTAGATTGAAAATCAACAGAGACGTTGGACCGTGCAAGTTACATTCCTCGGAGATTATTTCCGTCATTAATTTTTCTGACCGAGAAACTTCCATGGCAGAATAAGCACAGCCGTCTGGTAATATCTTATACATGGTTAACGGGAAGGAGTATATTGTATACAGTCTACTACTTATGTGATAAACCTCAATACACGGATATATTGATTTTAATACACGTCTTAAAAAATTAGTCCACTGTTCAATGTTTACATCTCTCGGGGAGTGTTTGTATATAGATTGGTTGATGATTACGTACCACCAGCAATCTTGTAAATCTTGTAAATCGTTTGAAATTAAATTCAAATCTACATATTTGCTCAACACCTCCTTTATATGATCTTGGGGCATACAGTCCTTTTCCGAGGAGATGAATGTCCCAATAACAGATTCCAGTCCGTTCATACCCGGGGAATTCTCACTTGATGATGTAATACAAATAAATCCACAATCTTCGATTTTAAAGTCGATAGGTATTTTTTTTGAATACAACGTAGTCAATATATCTAACTGCAAGGTTTTTGAATATGTTGTAACGTCTAATTTTGTCAATACTTTGTACCTGCCGATATTATTGCTATAGTATTTCGGATTAGTGCCGGACGAGTCCAGACAGTCCTGCATATTGAAAACCGTATTTCTACCAATAATCGCATCAATAACGCCCATATTAACGCGTTTTGTTTGTATTTTATTTATTTGCTTGATAAATAGATTCTTTTTAGGTAGTTTCAAAACCTTATTCACATCAACTAATGTTTGCTTCAACATTTCCGTAAAAATATAACCTCCATGGAAAATCCTGCGATTCCCGATACAACATTCCAACAAGTGCTTGATGTCATTAAAATCGTTCAGAATTGGAAACTCTTCAGCGGTAATTGTTATGTTTGGCCTCTTTTTGAACAGCGTTATACCTCTTTTTTTCCTGAGACAAACTACTTTATCGTAGTTTGTCCACGCCAGCAGTCCCAACGTATAACACTTACCTTTAATAACAAACGTTGTTGGCTTCATCTCGTCACAGTATCCACAGAGTAAACATTTCAACGAATCCTTCCAATAAATATCACTCCATAATTTAAAACCGATTTGATTGTAGTTTGAAAGTAAAAAAAACATTTTACTTCCCACTAAAATGGGGCAGTTAAACAGTTGGTGACCGAAATAGTATGTATACACACCCACCGTTTCACGTTTATTAATGGCACATTCTACGCTTTTAGTCGTAGGATAGAATACGAGACTTGGAAATTTATTAAAAATACAGTCAAATTGTTCACTTTCTACTCGTAAAATTCTTGTCAAAGACTCGCGAACATTCCATTCAAAATTTGAAACAGTTTCATTACCGGAACAATTGCAGGGTTCTTCTATTAGCCTCCATTTGAATTTTTTTAATCCTGTAACATCCACCATGTTTATACCGTTCACGGTTAACAACTGGTATTTATCACGATGAAAATAGTTTTTAATGGTTTTTAATAGTTTTTAATAGTTTTTAATAGTTTTAAATAAACATTTAAAAATCCACGGTTAAGAATAAGCTGTTTGAAGAATAACCATTATTTCGATATGAAACACGGTACTATCAACACTTGTTTCCTATCTAAATCCGGACAATCAAACGAAAATGTGTATGGATTGGCCCCAATCTGTGTGACCAAAGATTGTCTTGAATCTTATGCAAAATGTAAAAAAATTAAACTCTCCAATTATAAAAAAATCCCAAAGTCTTTGGCGTTTAGGCTAAGCAAAATTTGTCCAAACTGTTACTTTTTACAGTGTACGTGTAACATATCTAGCAATTTTTGCAACAATTGTAAAACGCGTTATATAGTACAAAGAGAACAGTTTATTGCTATTTTAAAAAAAATTATAAAAAATGAAATTTTATCTCGCTGTAAGATATGTAAAAATAAAATGGAACGTATTTTATTGAATTATAAGCATTCGTACAAAAATAAGTTAAAATTATTTGAAAAAAATACAGAGAATCCGATTGAAAATTTTAAATTTCGAATTCAAGTGGGAAATTGTACATACCCCCCAGCTTTTCTTTGGAACACAAATAGCACTCTATGTGATTTAATAATCAAACTCCTAAGGAACAATAAGACTTACGACCCAAGACAAAAGTCCCAGATAAATATAAAACCAGACCCCCTAACATTCATTGGACAGGGTAAGAATAATTGTTTTAGGAAAGTTCTTTTAAGTAAAAAATCCTACTACTCGGCACGTAGTGTCGTCACACCCGCCCCAAACTGTAAAACCAACGAAATCATCCTAAACAGAAAAATCTGGGCTTGTATGAACTATCCAAAATATGTTTTGGCTATAAGGTATCCAGTTTTAGATACCAGGGCGTTTACTTTCCATAGAGTTAAAAGTACGTGGAATGCACCAGTAGTAGGCCTACCCACCTCGATCACGGAAAAAAACAATTTGGATTTTGACGGGGACACTTTGAGTTTTTATGCCCTCAATAGTTGTATGTCTATTTCGGAATGCTATTTTTTATTAAATCCCGAATTCTCTTTCGTGGCGATGGGGGAAATCAGGCCCAATCTGACTCACGAACAACTGGAGACTATGTTTACGTTTTTTAAAATAAAGAAGCAAAACCTCTATAATTGGCTTTATGCAAAATATTTATTGTATGATTCTCATACAGCACTAAATATTTTTGAAAAGCTAAGAAGTGTCTTGATGAAACTTAATTGTATCGTAAAACCGACAGTTTCTTATCATGAATTTTACAACATTTTAAAACTGTTTTTGCTACACAGCTATGACGAGGAGGATTTTTGTAACATTTGGGAGACTAATGACATTACAAAAAACACTTTGTTCAACCGATACATGACTTCAAATAGTAACCGTTTTAAAAAGCAACATCTTCACTTGATGATTAAGTGTTTGAGGGGTTTAAATAAAATTGAATATTTGAAAGAATCTTTCAATAGTCGGTCCATTCTGTCAAAGTCGGGAGTGGAAATGATGGGTTATTCCACGCACAAACTCAGTTACGTCTTGCCCGAACTGTATTATGATAATGATGGTATTGTATACTACGGCATTGATCAAATAGCTTATCAGAATTTTAGAAGATTATATACTCCCGTCTACCCATTGAATATTCTAAGACAATATGCCATCTACAACCTAATCCGGCTTCGTTTTTGATTGATCTAATACTCTTTGTAATATTTTAAGAAATTCGTTGTAGTCTAGACCCGATTTTAATGGTTGCTCTAAATGCTCCGGTAATTTACACCTAGGATCTAATTCCTCAGTTTGAATGTTTAATTTATTTTTATTAATTATATTTGTTAGAAAGTTTTCTATTGAAGTACCGATGTCAATGGCTGGAGGTGGCCGTGGACAAATCGGCCAATTCAACCCCAATAAATATTCAACCGTAGTAAGAAGGATAGAGTCGTTTAACTGACTACTCTTTTTAGTTGTCGTGATAAACTCAACCGGATAAACGCTCTCAGACGGATCTTCAGTCATTTTTATTAAATAATTTTAAATAATTTTAAATAATTTCAAACAATTCCAAATAATATTATATCAATTCGAACGCTTCCTCATATAACATCTTAAAGCGGTCTATGGATATACCTACAATAACCTGTTCATATATCTTCTTAGATTTGTTGAGGCACGTGCCTACAGAATACCGGTGTTTCAATAAATTTAATATAGTTTCTATATCTTCATTGAAAAAACTCATTTGAAATTTAGAACATTTATTTGAAACCCTTATTGCATTAATTTCCGCAATCAGATCATTTATCCTTATGAATAGATTTGGAGATTCTATTATATTAAAAGCATTTAAGATACCACTCGTCAAATCATTTTTCCAGATCAACTCGTGAGAGTACCACTTCACCGATTTTGGGGGGTAAACTATATCATATTTATCGTTGTAGAAAATATTTGTTTCTAAATAGTATTTTTCCAACCAAAATATTGTTGCTAAAATATCGCTTGCTATAATTTTAAAAGTATTTTGGTTACAGTAGTAGTCAGAATTATCTGGAAAAAAGTTTAAAAACGGAATCATCAAAATTCTTTTCATCGTGGCGAAATCCGCGTTCAACCTCAAGGAATTACAACTGCCCGTAAACAGCCACTTCATTTGAATATCGGTTCCGCAATTGTACAAAGTCCTCAGGTACATGTGGGCTCCGGAAACAATCTGTTTTAGAGTAGTGGGGTTTATCTTTTGTAAATCGTCTGCGTATACTATCTTTGCGTCTTTTGCGTTATATAAATCGGGAGCGAGAGTTGATATTTTTCCACGAATCGTATCAGTGCCAATGAAACTCATGGCTTTACCAAATAACGCGTACATAACACAACTCAAAGAGCTTTTTCCGTTCTGGCCTTGGCCATAGAATATGAATGCTCTCTTGATGCTCAATCCTAATAGGACAAATCGCAGCGTCCACAGCATGAAAAATACCAGCTCTACATCTTTTGAAAACAATGTAAGAAAATAGCGCAAACAATTATACACCGGACATTCCCCCTCGCTGTTGCACTTCTCTAAATCATTGATACAAAGCTCGGGACCATTTTCTTTTGAATAATTGTAGCGGAAGTAATCAATAACTCCGTCGGGACAAAGTGAACTTTCGCACTTTGCACCGATGTTTTCATTAAGAGTATCGAAAACTTTTTGATACGTGCAATAACGGTTGCTGATGTGTTGAATCTTTTCCCTCATCCCCTTCCAACTGAGTCTGCACGGATATCCTCTAAATAGAGGTGTGTGTGAAAAAACAAGATACTCGTTACTGATTAACACGAAACCGTCCTTAAAAGATACAACATTTGTTGGAAACTCAATCGTGATTACTCTGCCCCAGAACTGGATTAAATAAGTGTAAATCTTGGGAAGGCTTTCTTCGGGTTTATTTTTTTTTCGCCTCTTTTTCAAACCACTTTCGGTTTCCAATTCTATATCATCACAACCGTATTTATGTAATATTTTCAAAGGTAAAAACACGTGCTCTAACCTGTTTAAGGACATACACCAAGAGTTCTTTTCGTAATAAAATATGGAACCGTCCTTCTGAGTTGCATATATGGGATACATCAACTTTACTAGTTCTAAAATAGATAAAGACTTTTTGTTGACAAGCGATAAAATGTTTGACGATATGAAGACGCTTTCATCAGTAGAGTCGTCAAAAATTAATTCCACTTTATTTGACTCTGTATACGATTGAACAAAGAGGCATTTTAAAAATAGCAACGGGTTTAGTTTACGAAATGACTTTTCAGAATCTTCACACAATTTTACAGTTTCCTTGACTAACTGCACAATCTTACTCGAAATGTTAGTGAAATAGTTCACAAGGTCTGAGTTTTGAATTTCACACAGTATTTCTTCTGCAAAGGATGTGTTGGATTCACAAATTCTATCATATAGTGCTATTAAGAACACGAATATATTAAATATAGCTCGAGACTTACCTCCGGTGTCGCCAGTTGTTAGGTCTGTATAAAAAACCAAGAGTTCCTCCCTTAAATAGGACAGACTGAAAGGAGAAAGCGACTTTTCAATTTGGGATTCGCCTAGTACTATTAAGCAATTATTTTTGTAAAACCGCGACACGGCAAAATCAGCATATGGAAGTACGTTTTTGTTTATTGTTATCACACCCTCCAAGTCATCACCCAATAGCGCAAGTTGTGAATGTTTGTAGACTTTTACATTATTGCAATTACCAAAGTAACATCCTTGAAATTGTTTGAGTAAATCCAAAGGGAAATAAGCTTGTACGCTGTCTGGATCATAATTTTTTATCACCGAATAGTTTTTTACAAATGAATTATCAAATTCATTATTTATCAATAACTCCCTTCCAGACTCCCAAAATTCAATGTTTTCGGTTAAATTATAGGACCCAACTGGTAGATAAATGTCTTTATTTTGTTTTTTCGATAGGGGTAAATTCCAGTTGATGGGTTGGTCGATTACGTTGTTTTTAATAAAGTGTGGGTATTTACCGATTAAAAGCTTCTTTAACACCTCAATAAACCAGATATTATCTCCTCTGTATAAGACTAAATCTTTAATTTCAAAATGGACACCGTTTGTTGCGCTCTCGAAAATATCTTTGTTGTCTATGAAGTTTAGATTTTTTTTTACCATCAAAGTCAATTCAAACTCTTGGTCATTTATTAAATTGTTTAAAATACTTTTAACGGCTTTTGAAAAATCATCACAAAACTCCTTTACAATTGTCCTATCTATATTTTGAAGTTTCTTAAAATCTACATCAATCACAACGTGATGGAACTCCAAATGGTTTAAATTAACGCATATACAATAGTCAATATTCATATTTAACAAAGATAAAATATAATCTATAACTTCATGATTATAATGCTTTAAAATACAAGCGTTACATTTAAAAATAAACGATTGAATTTTTAAAACAATATCAGATTTAGAGACGCATTTGTAATCTGCATCCGATTTTGTTAAAAATCCAGGCAAATTTCTTAGTTGGTAAAAGTTGTATATAAGTGCTATGAGATCATTCATAAGATAAAATGACTTTGAAAGAGTGCGTTACCGATATTTATAACCTCTCTCCTTTGTCATATAATAAAATTTACAAATTCGGGCTATTTGCAACTGAAATTCTACTTTTGGAAAATAAAATAGCAATCGGGTCTAATAAAAGGAGTTCCCTGACGTGGAGCATTCATAAGAATGGAAAGCGAACAATCAACCGGCGATATAATTAATCTATGGGCTGAAGAAGACCAGATTGGGGACTATATGGATCAGGAGGAACAGATAGACTTATTATCACAGCTAAAGTCCAAACACTTTAAGTCTTTACAAAAGACGTTATTTTTTAGATTGTCTGGATTAATAATTGCTCGCTTGGATGGAATAGTTAATGAGGAAGATTTTCAAACCATTATTAAAGAATTTTTGTTAGAATATACACAAAATTATGATTTAATTGACAAATTAACTATTCAAATGTACCACATTATGAGAGAAATAAACAAAAACGTACCAGGAAATGAAAATTACTATGGAAATGATGGTATCAAAGTCACATTTAAAGGAAGTGAGAACGCGAGACGAAAAGTTGTTTTCGTAGACCCGATAGATACCAATCAATTCTCAAACCTCCTCCAACTTTCAGATTTTAGTTTGATAAATAGAATTGAACTGGGTGTATACGCTGTTATGTTAGAAATGGGATTTAACCAGTTTAATCAAAACGTCCGAACTGAGATTGAAAAGATTCGTCAAAGGGCGCATGTGGATTTATTGCCAGCATACAGAAAAGGAGTTGACCTTGTGATTAACAATTCATTGTATATGACAAATCGTACGTATGGCGTTATGTACAATAGGTTTTACAACCGCGTCTTGAAGCGGTTTGTAGATAAAATTTAAAATAAAAATAATGGAGATTAGTGAAACCGACGTTTTACTTTACATAAAATCTTATCAATATTCAAAAGCTAAAAAACTCCTGTCATCTTTTTTAAAAACCCTTTTACAAACTCTTCAGTCTCAGCAGGGTGAAAATGTTTTAGTGTTGAAATCGAGCGAAGACTGTATAAGTTCGTTGATATTTAGTTTACTTTCAAAGAAATCTACAAAACTGCACAAGGCCCAGTATGACGAACATTTTGAAAACTATAGAGCTCAATATAAAGACATGCTCCGTTTTTTAAGTGCAAATATGTTTGAGTTTTTAAACTGTTATCAGTTAGTTTTTAACGATGACGCGGAGCTTGAAACCTTTTTAAAAAGTGGAAGTGATGTTTTGGATATATTGATAAGCTGTAAAATTGACAAAAAAATTATGTTATTACAAGATCTTAATAAAAGATTAACTGTTATCGGCGCACAAGATAATTTTTCACCATCGAATGTAATAAGTATATTTGAAGATATACTGTCTAAAACAAATTCTTTTACACTATCTAAACTAAAGGCCGGAATCGAGTATGTTGTAAATACTTTCGGCGGTGGGGAGTTTAAATGGAAAAGTTTAGAAGCTCCTTATAAGTTTGTTGAAAAAATGTCTGATAAACACACAACAACAGAAACGCCTCTAAAATTCAGTAAAGCCTTACAGACTGACGATTTAATCATCGATGACGGTAAAATATTGTTTGCCGAGACGGTTGTAGATATTTTAGGTCTAACAGATGTTGACTTCCAAACATTAACATACAGTAAAATTTACTCTATTTTAAATGAATTTGTTCGTAGCAGATTAAAGAAAACGGTATCTTCAGAAAATATCTCAGAGGCAGATATCAAATGTATGTATTTGAAATATACAGACTTGTGTGAATTATTTTCAATTATATTAGATGAGTTGAAAGTTTTGGAACCACGGGTTGCTGTTACAAAAATACAGACTATTAATCAGGTGATTGAAAAAATATTTCATCTATTCAATGTTGACGATGAATATGTGCTGTTTGGTATGTTGGAAGAGCAACATAAATTAGTTAAGACTCTAAATATAAATCAAACAAATTATAAACTCATACAAGATATTATCAGCAACCTGTTATATCTTAACAACAACTCAACCCTGATTAAATTTGGTAAAGAATTTAAAGAATTACACAAAACGTTTTTAGATTGTGATTTCAACAGTTTGTTTTCTTTAGAAAATATTGGGATTATGTTAAAACAGTTAAAATCTTTGACTTTAGATGTTGATTCAATAAGGAATCAACTCTCTAATAAAATTATCGCCTATAACCGGTTACATGTAGATGTAAAACCATTTCTGGTTTTGGAAAATGAAATGGGTGTGGACCTTGCATATATCGCGGATTTCTTAAATAGTGTTTATAAACAAAAACCGCTCAACGTAGATGTAAAGAATTTCCTCAATAGTTGTCAAAGGCGAATAGTTTTATTTGAGGAGGTCAGAAAAGAAAGTGTTCAGTTGAAATCCGAAAACATACGTCTTTCTGCTGAGGTCACCAATTTGGAAAAAGAATTGTCAGATTACCAAAAGTTAAAAACCGATAACATGTATTGCAATCAAAAACTATCAGAGCGCGAACAGATTATTCAAGATTTAAGGCTAGAAAATGAACAGAGCTCCGAGCAATTGGCTCTGTTGGAAAAGGAACACGAACAGTTCAAGAACGCTCTTGTCTTAGCTGAACAATACAACATAGAAAGAAACAGATACATCGAGGATTTGGAAAATCAAATACAAAACTTTGTCGTTCCCGTGTGATGAGACTCAAATCGGTTGAAACACTGAGAAAAATAATCCAAGGAACTGAAAACCCGTTTTCACAGCATCGACAAAATTTGGATGTGCTTGGCCCAAAGATTTTTTATACTTCACATACAGCACCGAAAGGGGATATATTTGAGAGGGGAAGATTCTCTGCGTTGGAGTATTAAACCCCGAAGTGTTTGATTCCTTTTTTGTGACACGTTTTATAAAATATTACAAACATAAATAAAATATGAATTTCATAATATTTGTTGTTGTTTGTTTTTTGTATTCCTTAGAATTATTTTGAAAAGAACAAAACATTTTAACCTTTCAAATTTACCAATGAAATCTATTGAAACAGATTGTAGGTTTCAACCCAAAAAATGTCCACAAGGTGTGATTAAATGTGACTGTAAAAACTATTGCAAAAGTAAAGATAAATTGCCAAAATTTTGAAAACAGATGAAAACTATTACTGCTACATTCCCCATTACTACTTTGGCTGTAAACAGGATTACGGGACTTATGATTTTGATGGAACTTGGAAATGTCTCCCGAAGTATCCCGGTGTTTTTACAACGTCCGGGGACCAGATAGTGGGCAAATATCCATATTCAAAAGCCAACAGTATTGCAAAAAACGTGGATTATAATGATCCTTCACAGTACAAAGTCGATTGTACTGGGTTATACGATGAGTATGGGAATAAACTTGTTAAAGCAACTCTGAATCGCGGGGTATCTTTTTGCGTAAAGGATTATTGTTTAAACAACACACCCAACAATCCGGCCAGCGGTTATAATTTCATCACGGGCCTATGTGAATGCACTAACGGTACTCGAAACTTGGACGGTGGTGACAAGACTACGCCTTGTGTTTTGAGCCATCGGAGCACTCATCAAAACGCCCCCTTTATAATAAATTGTTACAACAAGGATTCTTATTTAAAAGACGTGGTTTCAAATTATTTAATAGAATGTCCCGATGGGGAGGAGTATGTCGCATCGAAAGAACATGATGTCAAAATTGTTAAAATATATTCTTAAATAAAAATGATTTATTTTTGTAAAAAGTGTAATTTGTATTATAATTATAATTTTTTAAAAGACATCAAAATAAACAGAAAGTTATGTTTAATGTGTTTATTAGAAACTATGGATAAAATATATTGTGATAATGATATTTGCCTTGATATGGACACTCCTTTACTACGTAAACCGTTGATATGTGATTACGGGTTTTTTGATGTGATTTATTATGTATAATAAAACAAAATGGAATCATCTGTAAAAAACGACTTGATTGATACTTATTTTGCTGATGTGAGAAAGCGGTTTCCTAGACGTCGTTACGTGTTGAAGGGTATAAATGATCTAATTCAGGGGGACATTATGGATTTAAAAAAATACGAAGAATTCAACGATGGTTATATCTATATACTGACCGCAATTAACTGTTTTACAAAATTTGCATATATAGAGCCATTAAAAACAAAAACGGGTGACGAAGTAACAAGCGCCATGAGTAGAATATTACTACGAGTTTTTCCGATGGTTAGAAACCTACAAGTAGATCACGGTGGGGAGTTTTACAACGATAAGTTTAAAGCCCTGATGAAAAAATATAACATTAACATGTATTCTGTCTATACGGAAATCAAAGCATCATTTATTGAAAGGTTTCATAGAACATTTAGGAAAATGCTTGTAAAGGAGACTTACAAGAGAAACTCCCCCAAATGGATTGATTTTTTACAAGATGTCTTAGATAGATACAACAACACAATTCACAGCGTAACTAAATTCAAACCCTCTGAGGTGTCATTTTCGAATGAAAAAATTATCCTCAGACGACTGGCTCCGAAAAAACACCCCAAGAGAGGGAAACCTAAATTTAAAGTTGGTGATTATGTTCATATATCGAAATCCAAGCACGTTTTTGAAAAATCTACTTTTAATTTTACACCGCTGGTATTTCAAGTACGAAAAGTAGTGTTAGAGGACAATCCCGTGACTTATAGACTCAGAGACACAGAGGGTAGTAGGGAACCCATCAAGGGAACGTTTTATGAACAAGAGTTAAAATTAGCCGTGCACGGCTTAACTTATGTTGTCGAAAAAGTAATCAAACAGAAGAAAATTCGGAATAAACCTCACCTTTACGTGAAATGGCTTGGGTTTGACTCGGAACGGTGGAATTCCTGGATTCCAAAAGAGAATGTTGTAGTTTAATTGAAAATTAATTGCCAATTAATTGCGAATTAATTGCAAATTAATTTGAATTAATTGTGAATTAATTGCGAATTCGATTCAAAAGTTTTGTAATCGAGCCCCCCGATTTACAGCTAAAACAATAAAAAACACCAATTTTCAAATTTACACTCATGCTTGGGTTTTTATCGGTGTGAAAAACGCAACACGTCTTAAAAATATCATCTTCGGTTTTAAAATATTCTTTTACCATAGTATTCCTCATCCCACCTGCAACCCCTGCAACCTTTGCAATCATTCCTTTCCGAGCAGGAAGTTTGCGGATGTTTCGTAATAAATCAAACTGTTGTCCACACGACTCGGGAAATTCGACATGTTTGCCAATGTAAAGCGTACCTTTGGACTGCTCAATATCTTTTTCATTCAAGTAAAACCCGTAGTATATGTTATCAACTTTTAGAGTCGTAATTAAATGGCGTGTGGGTAGGTTCTCTCTATTAGTATCACACTTTACGATGATTGCGTCGTTATCGTTCCGGAATAACATGTTAAATAAAAAAACTGTTATATTACGAACAAATATATTCTATATATTTTTCAAATAAATAAAACAATGGATTGTGCACTAACAGACATATTAAATAAAAGTAGTAAAAAGAGATATAAGCTGTAATTGAAGACGCCCCCGATATGTCAGCACTGGTGGTGTTGTCGTCATAAAAGTGGACAAAACTCAAGTAGTTATTATGTTCCCTTATGAACTTGCCAGTTAACCGTTGATGTTCGAATAACACTTCCCAATCCAGCTTATCTTTAAACCTGTCGATGAAATTCTCAGATAGATTTTGATATTTGCTTACTACTTCCCAACAGTTATTAAAATTTGATGTCATCTCCACAAGAAAGTCTTCAGAAAACTGTTGTCTTTGTAGAATATGGATCCAGTTAACTTGATGAAAATACATTCTTAACATGGTCACCGTAAAAAAATAATGTATGGAAAGTTGTTCCCAATCCATATAACTATCAAACCGTTGAACAAAACTATCTGTCAACACTCCTTCCGGGAACCTCGGCTCTTGAGATATTAAACTCCAGGCAGTAATATTGGATGCAATCATCGTGCAACTGTCTGGTTTAGCCATGCGAGTGTCCTTTTATACAATTTTATACAATTTTATACAATTTTATGCAAAGACTTCGTCCAATTTAGCAACCAATTCAAAAAGATTTATGTTCAGGAAGTAATTTCTGATTTTGTACCAACAAGTACATATTACAATATTAAAATTGTCACTTACAAGTGGCAAATCTGGTGTTTTTAAAATTGTCGTTGAGTATCTGGAAATTGGAATATCAACTACATAGTAAAAGCACGAGTATGTTTTATTGTTTTTAGCGGTATAAGTGTAGTCAATGTTTGACAAAATATTGACTGAATTTGCATTCAAACAAATACCAGTTTCTTCAAAGAATTCTCTTACGGCACAGTTAAAAGGCGTTTCAGATTTCTCTCGTACACCCTTTGGAAATTCGTAAATCGTATTACAACCAAAATACATGCTAAGAGCCATGTCGGTGCTAGCATTTTCATAGGGTATAATGTTGTTATTCAATCGGTTATAAAGCGCGTAGTTAATTCTACTTAGGACTAGTGTATTTTTTAAATTTCTATCTACAAGTATTATCCCGTACCGTTTAGACTTCATACTTGTTTAAAATTATCTTGACTTGAGAACAGTATACGGTGAATCAGAGGAATACACACATCAAACTCGTCGTAATACTTAAATAACACACTGTTGCTATTACAAACACATTTGTTTTCTTTGACATCGTCGCAAAAATGTATCGTTTTTGAACAATCTTTGCCATAATAAAGTGAACTACAAACACATTGATATTTCACCTCTTTTTTATTGGAATCGTATATAGCCGTTAATTTACCAAAAATACAATTTGGTTTTAAAGTATCGGTATTAACAGTGCATTGACTTTCCAAACAGATCCAGGGTAATCCCTTATTGCAAATGTCTAAACATTCTTTATCAGTATTACAGTTAAATTTCTTTCTTAAACAATCTGAAAGTTCATATTTATGTTCACTATGTAAAATCTCGTCTAAAACTGATAGATTATTTTTATCATAATCGTGAGTGGTTGGAGACTTTTTTCTATTATACATTATGAAAAGTAAAATAAATCCAACCGATGTAAATATGAATGTTTTGTTGAAAATCATATTTTTATTATAATAAAAATAACCAATGATAAACTACATGGCATTATACGCAATTATTTTTGTGGTAATTTTATTAGGCGCCGGCGTGTATTACTTCTACAAAAAATATAAATCAAAGAAGGGTGATGATTCAAAGGACAAAAGTGAGAGCAAACAAGCTAAAGGTGGATCAGCGGGTGGCGGAGGGACTACTCCAGTGAGTGGCGGAGGCACTCCTCCCGCGGGTGGCGGGGGCACTCCTCCCGCGGGTGGCGGAGGCACTCCTCCGGCGGGTGGCGGGGGGAGTGGAAATAAAAAATCGGGACAAAGTGGATAATAACACATTAATAAAATAACACGGGCGATTGTATATCTTACACGTTTTTTTCATTTATAAAAAATACAAAACATGGTCGATATTGTGTCATTGGGTCTCGGAGCGGCAGTAGGTATTGTCATAGGCGTATTACTATATATGATGTACAAAAAGTTTGTTGAATGAATGGTTTACCAATAAAATACTTTTCTGAGTTCTAAACAATAAAGTAAATATTTTAAGTCTTCAACTTCATCAAATAATATATTATTATGAAACAATTTAAACCTATCAATTACAGAATGGTTATTTGTTATTTTTTCACTTTGTAATAATTCAATACCCGTAATGAGCTGCATACTTTTTATTTTAAGATTCTAAACTCTTCAACAAATCTAAAGCCTTTAAAAAGTATTCCTTATTAATTTCTTTTTTTTTATACAGATTTATATTTTTTATTAATTCGTAGAGTTCAAAAAATTTCACTATCCTCAAAAAATCCTTTTTGTCCTCGGGCAAACTAGAAATTCGAAACATTTGCCAGAGTTTATTCAAACAGTTTTCCCTCTCATAGAAATCTTGTAATTTGTGTGTTATGACTTTATTCAGTTTTTCACTATACGCGTCTATCTTATTTCTTCTGAATCTCTCCCTGTCGGCTCTTCTCTGTAACAGAGACCTATCATCTAATTTATCTTTTAAAAATGTAACATTTGAATTAGATCCGCAATCTATGACGTAAACCAAATCATAAAATCTCACACTCATTTTTATAATAAAAATGTTGACACGTCGTTTTGACGGTCCCAGTGCTGTTGTTGAGGGTGAGAGATATGGATTAAATTTATTATTCCAAAACCCTCACCTTATATATTGGATTCCGATGTGTTATAAGGTGGCAGACCACGAATTTCAAAATCCGAGTAACGTAACATTTGAATACAATTTTCAACTGAAAAGGGTTACTAAACATACAATATTTTCCAAATACGCATTTGATTTAGTATACTACTCAAATAAGGGGAATATCCCATTCAGGACAAGCTCAAATTTAATTTCATTTATTGTAAGTGTTTTGATTTGTATTTTATTTGTAAACATCTCCCAAGGTGCTGGTACAAAATAGCACAAAATATAATATCTTCACGCTAGGATTTTACGTGTAGACTTTGATTTGGAAATTTTTGGGGATTTTTTTGGGGAATTTCATCGCTCTCTCTTTCCAAAAGATTTTTAAAATTGTTTTAATTAAAAATACTAAAAGGTATATAATAAGTAAAATCAGAGACAATATAAAAATTGGAAATTCAAGAAATGCAACAAAAACAATCTCCATTTTTGAATATTTATGTACCCGGTAGCTCCGGGTCCTCGATTGAACACTTACGTTTTTGTTCTAAACTTTATTTTAGCCGAAATTATTTTAATCACAAAATTTTTCTAAGTTCAGAGTAAAAAAATCATATTTTAGCCGAAATTATTTTAAGTACTAAATAAGACTTGGGCTGATTCTGTGAATCTACAAACATAGTATTGTAAAAAAAACTTATAAAAGAGAATTTATCCAACCAATTACCACTCCATGACTAACATTGCAATGATATATAAACATATAAGGCAATTTAACAACGAGATTCCTAGAATTATTGAAAATATTAAGTACCAATACAGTTTTTATAAACATTATTATAATCCTGATGCAAGATGTTTGCAAACAGATTTACAAAAGAATTAGGCATTTACCCGCAATAAAGAACACAATAGACATTTAATATTTTTATTCATACCCTCTTTGTTCCAAGTAGGTTTGAATCTTATAAATATTTTCAAGAGCGCACATGAAACTATTAAATCTATGATAATAACAATAATTATTTAGATACTTAGATTTTAGTTTTTTAAGTGATGGCATGTCGTCCAAATTTTCAACTTTGGCGTTCTTAAAAAGTCTTTGAAGGAACACTTGTTTCTCTTGACCCTTTACGTAGACGGTGGTGTTTTGTGATAACAGCTCCGCCAGTTGTCTCTTGACGTAATTGAAGGACGTAGTTCCTTCCTGCCATGGAATTCCGTGGTAATAGTTTGCGTTGAAGATCGCCTGTCTTCTGTAGTCCGGAGATAGTTTGTCAAAATCGTACGGCGATTTTACAAACCAGTGTCTCAGAAACCAATTACCGCTGGTTTTTGTAAGTGCAATTTCTTTAATAATAAAATTGTTTTTGTTGTCTTTAAATCCTTGAAAATCGATAATATAAGCATGTTTAGCCATGTTGAGACGTCCTTAGATATCGGAATCAGCGAGGTAAATAGAGCTCTTTTCGGTTCTCTATCAGACCAAACACCAGTGCAGGAGTTCAGCAACTACTGGTATATTGGGGGGACCCGTTCCTTTATAAAGCCTCGGAATTTGTATTATGCCCTTATTTCAAATGTTGACGGGGGTGGGAGAATTTGTTGAAAGCAGGGGAATATAATAGTTTCTCCGTGTGAAACAAAACATACCTACCATTTACATACATACTGTAGTTTCAAACTCCTACACAGTCTTCAACATGGATCCGTGTGATGATGTCTCGTACCTAAGCGAAAGCGATTCGTGTGATGATGATGATGTCTGTTACCTAGGCGAAAGCATTTGCCAAGCATGTCGCCACCAACGCGCTCGGGGCGCGGGCGCGTCGGAGGACAGTGGAGTTGGCTGGATCATTATAAATTTGATGAAGGACGGGAGACTCGTTCGCAAAATAGATTTCAACGGGGAACTTTTGAAATTGGAAGTAAAATCTAATGGAAATTTTGACAGAATAGAATTCGAATTTATAGATACTAAGGCCATGTCCCTTAGCGGGTTCTCAGAGAAGCAGATTATTCAAAAAGCAGATTTTTTTTCAAAGTATAACAAATTGGACGTCCACATTTATACCAAAGACAAATGGCATGAGCGCGAATCATTTTGGATTGAGGATGATTGTGATGAAACAGATCGTCCATATACTAGCCTCAAAGAGTTTGGAGAATTTAAACAAGAAGAGGTAGATTACGTGGTCATTAAATTTAGAAACCCAAAGTATGATGACTCTTCAGATGAGGAGGGAGAGGAGAGGATCGAGTTTGCAATCGACTTGCAAGTTGGACGGGGGAGGAGATTGAAAAAAATACGAGAAGTTTGGATTAAAAGAGGAAGAGGGTAGCTTAGGACTATGGATGTTATCATAAGCGTTCACACACAAGCGGCATTGTTTCAGAGTTTATCAACTATTATTATTTTAAGGTTTTAGTTTACCAACTCCAAAACTTAAAATCTTTAATGTTGTACAAGTTATCACTATCTTGTTAAAATATTTCGTCATTTGACTAACCCACAAAAACATAAAGACCTGGCTCGCTAAGAAAGATTGTATGTTTCTCATTATGGGTTAGGGGGGCGTTTCACCCCCCTCGTACTTCCAGTCTTGTTTTGCGGTGTTTTTGTCTGTTAACGTTTAAGAATAAAGAGCGCTAAAAGTATCGTCAAAATAAATGTTATATTCTAATTCATCGTGGAGAATTTAGCTACTTTTTTTATAATCCTTTCTCTAGAGAATCCACTATTTAGCATAGCCCCACTGCTCAAAAATTCAACCCCTATCCTGTCAAAGTCTGCATTTGATTTTAAGTCCAATTTTAATGGCTTTCCATCAAATTTTATTTTTCGAACGGGTCTTCCGTCATATAGGTTTCTTTCACACTAAATTATTCTCTTTATGTTGCACTCCAGTAAAAATGTGATAACTACTTACTTTAAAAAATATATTTTCACTAAACTCTAAAAACAACTTAGGATCAAGATTTTCTTAGGCGAGTTGAGTTGTTGAACTTACCTCGGCCGCTTCAGAGACTAAATAGACTATCTTTTTATCAAATCAGAGGGGAAAATTCAGGTTTCGTTAAAGCAAAGTTTAAAGTTAATGTTTATTTATTAATTCAATTAATGTAAAAAAATAACAAAATTGCATTAATATTTGAGAAAAGAAGAAAAAAAAAAATAAAATTTAGATTAAATTTTGTAACACAGAGCGTTTTCCACTAATACAAAAATGGAATATGTAGATTCAAAGTAATTTAGAAGAGGAAAAATCTAGACTGAGAAACACTTAGTCTCTTGGTGATTTTTGATGTATTCCCTCCTCCTTGGACAGTCGCGGATAAAAAACAATATTGTAAAATTTTTCATATTGTTTTTTATGATATTCCACACCTAATCTTTCCCTCCTGTCCATGGGTTTACAGTTGTCGTGAAGTATACTATAAAACTCAAAGAGTTCGTTATTCTTGGCGTACATCATTGATTCAAATGGAAGAGTTAACTGAAACGGCCGGGCAAAATCTTCTTCTTCGTTGAACTTAAACAAACTTGAATAGTGATATCTGCATATCGAACATGGTAATAAAAGATCAAAAAATCCCGTTAAACTGCATAAAGCTTCTTGACATTCTTCTTTAAGTTTAGATTCCTCCATTTTATCTATAACCAATGTTGTGAAATGTATTACTACCCAGTACGAACTACCCCAAGCGATCATTCCACTAACTATTTCATAAAGCCTAGAACACGGTATAGCGTCTGTTGATTTCTTAATGGACCCTACCGGAAAGAATTTTGAAATGCTATCAATAAATAACTTGGAGTCCTTAATAGACATGTAATTCTCAATTGTAATAAACGGAAGAACAACGTCTTTTGAAAGATGTTTAACCCCTTTCAAGTATTCCACATTTTTTCTGTACAATTCATCATTAAGTTTTATTTTGATTCCCAAAACACAATTGATAATTACAACCAAAACATCCAAGAGGTGATTTTTATTTTGTAAAATCTCTTTTCTGCTATTTTCAAAACCCCATTCCTCGTGACTGTAGATTTTCGGCAGTATTCCAAGAGCTAACCAGTTATAAACAACAAAGGGCAAATAAGTAGCAGGGTGGTTTAAATGAAAATCTTCAAATTTCAATACGTCTCTGTACTTTATGAAAATACAATCAGACATTTTTTATATAATTTTATTTACTTCTCGACCGAGAACGACTTCGCGACCTAGATCGTCTAGTTCTAGACCGCGATCTAGACCTTTTGGGGCATTTATTTCTAAGCTTGGTAAAAGATTTTGGTCCCTTTGCGGTAGAATATTTAAAATAACCAATAGTGGGACGTTTTTTTTTCTTAATATTCATACAAGTGCACACAGCGGTTTGAGATTTCTTAGACTTTTTCATGATTTTATTTATAACAAAAAAATATGTAAAAATAATAAACTCTCGAGTGATCATGCACTGATCATGCACTGATCATGCACTACAATCATAGAGATTACCCCAGTTGCGATGTGTTCCTCCAACGTTGATCACTAGAAATCCGCACGGTGGTGCCAACCATCTTCTAGAAGTATTAGAATGCTGCAAGGAATTCTATATATAAATGGGAGAGTGATTAGAAATATTAGTTCTTCGTTTGAGATTATTTACTTTAAATTTCCCCGGGGCGCACTCTACAATCGGGGTAATATTGGTTTCAGAATAATAATTTTAAAAATTCAAAATTATAACAAAAAACACACAAAAAACACACAACTCAACCCGTATTAACTTTATTTTTAATTACACAGCTTGTTTGTAACTTAAATAAATAATAATGTACATTTTACTTGTCGGGCTGGCATAAAAATAAAAATAAAATAATGAAAAAACAATAGGTCCTCTTAAGACAAAGCCTGCTATAGGGTTCCATCACTTAAATTAAAAATAATGTAAAGTAGGCGAACAGAAATGATCGAAATATAATAAACACAATTGTCTCAGACAACCCATGTGTATACAAAAATTAAACAAAAATTAAACGTAAATTTAGCGTTAAAATTAAACGTTAAGAAAAATACAAAATTAAATATTTGACGCGCCTTATTTCTCTCATGAACACTGAAATTCAGCGTGTGCTCAGTGCATAAAAACTAATTACAGAAAATAAATAAAACTGTATTTGTAGATTCATATAGTCTATCATATAAATTATACACGTATTATAATATTCTAAGGTTTACTCTTTCAGGCGGCTTATGGCACCTCTCCAGAGACTTGCCTCTGGGGTTGGTCTCCCCAGGTGCCGTCGAAGCTCATTGCATGCAATGCATAGTCCCCGTGTGAACCCTCAGCTATAATATCAAAAATAAAACTATTGCTGAATTTGAAATAACAATCAGTATTCTCTAGTTGAAATAACCATTTCCTTAATCTACATAAAAAAAAATTAATATTAAATGCAATCTTAACATTTTCAGGAAGTTTATTAAACAGTTTCGGAGCTATAAAATTGAAAGTTTTTGTAAAAAATGTATTGGTTGGCTTGGGAATAAAAAACTGGTTAGCTTTCCTTAATTTTTTTCTATACTCATTCTCATTTTGGGGCATATTT
Source organism: Allygus modestus (assembly GCA_963675035.1). Taxonomy (NCBI): domain Eukaryota; kingdom Metazoa; phylum Arthropoda; class Insecta; order Hemiptera; family Cicadellidae; genus Allygus; species Allygus modestus. Next base: position 148,956,479 of record OY776115.1, on the reverse strand, counting down.
CCACTTTTATTGTAGAAAAGTTTTAGAAAAGTTTTAGTTTTAGAACTTTATAAACATAAATATATTTAAACGAAAAAATTCTCTGACTTATGAAAAGGGGTTTTGATCATTCATATCTGGTTTTGTATAAAATCAATCTTAAAATATGTTTCTGCTGCAAATATAATGGTTTAGTATATGACTCATGGGTATTACCCCAAAAGACTATGCCTTATACTATTATAGGGTTGGAAGAAGGTCTAGTAAGGCCAGGTTGTAGGTGCCGGGTTGCTGAGGACTATAGAGATATTTTTATATACTATTTAATTATACACATTTTAAAACCTGTTTTCTGTCAAGCCGTTTTAAAACGTCGATAACGTCGATAAATATTCTTGTTCTTCTAACGATAGTTCTGGGGCCGTGATCACCATCCTGTTAGGATTTTCCGGAAATAGTATACAGTCATCTGTGACACCAACAATAGATTCTTCATCCGCTTGTCTAACTTGAATTAATCCAATTAAATTTCCTTCTTCTGCAAAGTTCAAACTATCTGAGTCGTTACGCACTTCTGTCGTCTCTTGATTCGTGGCGGAACACTGCTGTATATTATTATCTACTGAAGGTGGTTTTGAGTTTTTTTTGCGATATTGTCGCTTTTGAGAAACCTTGTGTATAATTGATTGTTGTTCGTCGGGCGGAAATTTAAATAATAATCTGTTTATTAAATGTTGGAATTCGTGATGATAATCTTCTTGCAATAGGGTGAATTTGGATTGCATGATCAGAAATCTTAGAATGCGTGTAACAATCTTCTTTTGCTGGGGTGTATACACGCTCTCCATTTCAAAATGACGCGTTTGCAAGTTCACGATATATTTAAGTGAAATTAGTTATTTACTTTTAAATTTTTAAAGATGTCTAAAAGTCATTTGTTTACACTTTCAGTTGTATGATATATTTAAATGTGATTTAAATGTGATTTAAATGTGATTTAAATGTGATTTAAATGTGATAACTACTTACTTTGAAAAATATATTTTTACTAAACTCTAAAAACAACTTAGGATCATAAGAACTCTCTTGGGCGAGTTGAGTTGTTGAACTGACTGACTTCGAACCAAGAAACGATTCTAGACACTCTCTCGGGGACAAACCAGCCCGGAAATCCGGTTGCAGAACACGGAAACTCGCTCGGGGATCTTGTGTAAATAGTGACCGGCGACTCACACCGTGACCCAGTTGCGCAACACGCAATTGTACTCACACCGTGACCCAGTTGCGCAACACGCAATTGTACAACAGAACTACATTAGCCTTCGCAACCTCGAGAATTTTAAAATTCTCAAGGAAGTGGTATATAAACAAACACAGGAAGCCGCGGTGGCCTTTTGTTATCCGCGTGCACGTATGTATTGTTGTTACAGTTTAGATGTGGCTAGTAATTTTATACTTTTTATTTAGTGAAAATAATAGTTTTTCCTGGTAAGTTTTAAAATATAACTAAATATGGAGAAGATGAACAAATTAATTGCATTATTAGAGCAAAACAATAATGTGTACGGGAATTTATCGAATCTATCAACCGTAGAAGTGCTACATTTATACATCAAAGTAAGAAATGAATCTGTGCTGGAAATATTGAGAAACAAACTATTAAACTTCCCAACCGACAGTTGGAACATGATTTCTCTTTCAAATAATTTGAAAACGCCATTTTTGATGGAATTCCGACATAAAATTAACTGGGTAATTCTTTCTCAAAACATTAGGTTAACAGCTGATATTCTGTACAGGTTTCAAGATTATCTGGATTTGGACATTATTGTAAAAAGGGGCTATTTCATACCAGAAGATATAATTTTTAAAAAGTATACTGCAATCAACATACAACAACTTCTACGTATGCAGAATTTATCCGAAGACTTATTATTGTTTTTGATTTCGACGCCCAGTGAATTAGAGCTGTGTTATATTTCATATATTGATATAGAATCTTACTTAAACATATCATATTGGCCTTTAATTTGCCAAACACAAGATATGTCGGAGAGATTAATTTCTATAATTTACAATACCAGAGTTAAATATACAAGCAATTCATTAAAAAACCATTATTGGAATCTTATTCGTCGGTATCAAAAGATGAGTCTTCAAACTATGTCACGATTTGAAAAATACCTCAACCGCGATCAGCTGAAATGAACTCTAAAGTATAATGTGCTTGTGTTGTTACGTATGGTGTTCTGAGAATTATTTGTGGTGTGGTCTTGTCGGTGGAAATTTAAGTGTTATGAATATTTATACGAAATATTTTATTACGTTGTAGCTCAAATCATTTTTAAGGGTATTTTTTATGATTGTATTTTAACTTGTAAAGTTGTTCCTGTTTAATAGTAAGATTTAAAGTTAAATTGTCCCACTTGTTGTATTATATTTTACACATTATCAAATGAGGAATAATAAACACAAATATACAACTAAAATGTGCCTAGCTCAACTCATATATCATAATTATTTTTAATTATTTTTGATATAATTTATTAGTATGTTCCAGAATGTATTTTAACAGATTTAAGTTTTAACATTCGCTCGCAAAGCATATAAATAGGCCAGAATTGGGTCAATTCACATACCAAAGTTTCGCTAAAATATGATCACTTTAAATAACTGAAAAGAGTATTTTTTAGTATTTTTTAGTATTTTTTATTTAAATTAAACAACAGATAATTTTAATCAAAATATTTGTTTACAAAAATTGAATTAATACAGTTCATATGATAACGGTTTTTAACAAGATCCAGTATAAAATACAATTGAATCAGTCGGCGTGGCGGGCCGATGCAGTTTAGTGTGAGAGAGTAAAGAGGTGTGCGAGTGAGACAGAAATATGGTGAAATCGGACCACTCCCGTTTCCACCTTTTGAGAGGCCTCCACGCATGCGTCATTTGTTACCAAAATTTGAAAGTGGGCTACGTGGAATGTTCGCATCCGGGGCGCGCGGGCGTTGCCAAACCGAGCGTTCTTGTCCAAGGTTGCCAAATCGCACGCCAGGTGCAAGGTTTCGGCCCGATAAAATATCACGGCCCCGTCCTACGGGTCTTAAAAGTCCCCATATTATTCATGTTGAGGAGTAGTATTAAAATGGAGAAGTAAAACCGTCTTGTGGGTTAATTCGCTAACTCAAAAACTTTAAAAAGCCGCGAGATTTTAGCACGACAACGTCCTCTTGGGTCAGTGTTCCTGTATCACTTATACCGATTCTGGGGTTTTAAATTATTAAGATTTAGGCAGATTCGGGACTTGTACGATTCTACAATGAGTTAATTTTATTTAATTTTAGGGCTCTGGACTTGTAAAATTTTACAGCGATTTCCCAACACTTAGAAACCAACTATTGGGCTCTAAACTTTTAACCTGGGGACTAACACCTATAAACATTCGCACTCGCCGCTATTTAACTAACAACTGATTCTAGTGTCTGTCTCATCAAGGCGACACAATTCAAAATGCAATTTTAAAATTGGGGTTTAAAATTATTATTATTTAGGCAGATTCGGGACTTGTACGATTCTACAATGAGTTAATTTTATTTAATTTTAGGGCTCTGGACTTGTAAAATTTTACAGTGATTTCCCACCACTTAGAAACCAACTATTGGGCTCTAAACTTTTAACCTGGGGACTAACACCTATAAACACTCGCACAAGTTCACTCGCCACTATTTAACTAACAACTGATTCTAGTGTCTGTCTTATCAAGGCGACACAATTCAAAATGCAATTTTAAAATTGGGGTTTTAAATTATTATTATTTAGGCAGATTCGGGACTTGTACGATTCTACAATGAGTTAATTTTGTTTAATTTTAGGGCTCTGGACTTGTAAAATTTTACAGTGATTTCCCAACACTTAGAAATCAACTATTGGGCTCTAAACTTTTAACCTGGGGACTAACACCTATAAACACTCGCACAAGTTCACTCGCCGCTATTTAACTAACAACTGATTCTAGTGTCTGTCTTATCAAGGCGACACAATTCAAAATTCAATTTTAAAATTATCTTTTGAAATATTATTATTTGCAAATGAAACATTCTCAGGGTTACCATGTGCCTAGAAACTACCACGCATCCGCGCCACAACGCCGCGAGATTTTAGCACGACAACACCCTCTTGGGTCAGTGTTCCTGTATCACTTATACCGATTCTGGGGTTTTAAATTATTAAGATTTAGGCAGATTCGGGACTTGTACGATTCTACAATGAGTTAATTTTATTTAATTTTAGGGCTCTGGACTTGTAAAATTTTACAGTGATTTCCCAACACTTAGAAACCAACACAGTGATTTCCCAACACTTAGAAACCAACTATTGGGCTCTAAACATTTAATCTGGAGACTAACACCTATAAACATTCGCACTCGCCGCTATTTAACTAACAACTGATTCTAGTGTCTGTCTCATCAAGGCAACACAATTAAAAATTCAATTTTAAAATTATCTTTTGAAATATTATTATTTGCAAATGAAACATTCTCAAGGTTACCATGTGCCCAGAACCCACCACACACCCGCGCCACAACGCCGCGAGATTTTAGCACGACAACACCCTCTTGGGTCAGTGTTTCCTAACATTTAGACCAAGACTTGGGTTAATTCTGTGAATCGGGATTTTTAAATTTTATCTTATTTTTCGGCTCGGCACTTGTGATTTTTTCAAACTTTTAATCTGGGGACTTTAAATTATTTTGAAATATTTTGAATTATGTGGATTTTTGACTCTCGGGACTTGTAATATTTAACGGGAATCGCGGAGTACTGACAAATATAAACATTCGCACTCGCCGCTATTTAACTAACAACTGATTCTAGTGTCTGTCTCATCAAGGCGACACAATTCAAAATTCAATTTTAAAATTATCTTTTGAAATATTATTATTTGCAAATGAGAATGTTGCAATTATCAAGACTAACCCGTGCCCAGAACCCACCACACACCCGCGCCACAACGCCGCGAGATTTTAGCACGACAACACCCTCTTGGGTCAGTGTTTCCTAACATTTAGACCAAGACTTGGGTTAATTCTGTGAATCGGGATTTTTAAATTTTATCTTATTTTTCGGCTCGGCACTTGTGATTTTTAACTAGTGTTAACCGACAAGTCTCCATGAGTACTATCCGAGTCAACAATGTTATTTAGCTAAATCAAAAACTAAGTTAAATTTAACTACAACAGTTAAAACTGTTTTGTTCAAAGTTCCATTTATGAATTGAATTCTAATTGCTTTAATTTTAATAATTTTAGATTATTGGTGATGTGATCGTTCCACTCAGACTCAGTCCCCCGCCGCACGCAAACACCAACAGAATACGCTTCATTTCTACACACACCCGCGCGTATAAAATTCAAAAAAACGGTTTCAACAAATTCCCCCACCCCCGTCAACATTTGAAATAAATGCACAAATACTTTGCGAATTCTATTTTCTGAGGGTTTATAAGGGAACGGTTCTCCACACATACCAGTAGTTCCTGTAATGAACTCCTGCGTGTTCGGTAAAGTTGTTGTTTGTTTTTGAGTTGATTTGTGATAGGTAACTAGAACCATGGTGGAGAGAATTACATTTTACGAACTCAAAGCTATTTGCCAAAGTATGGGTATCAAGTCAACCCACCTAACTAGGAAAAAGATTTTGTGGAAGATTTTAAATTCTATTAAAAGCGCTGATGGTGTTACCGCCTTTATAGACAAACTTACGGATCCTTCTGACTTGTACAGTTTGTATACTTCATTGGAAGAGGAGACGTTAGATAACAGCAGTCAATTCCTACACTTCACCAAATTTGAAAAAATTACGGTAAAAATTCATCAACTCCCAGTCAACCTTTGGAGAATACTATACCGGAGAGAACAGTTCACGCATGGGTTCATGTTGAAGTTTCAAGAGATTCTAAATTTTAACGAAATTGTCATCCACCAAAGACTGACGACTAAAGATATAGAAAGATTTCATTCAAAAATTAACTTTTCGCTTTTGGTTAAGTACCAAAATCTCTCTGAAGCAGTGTTGGTCACATTCAATCACAAGTTCGACTGGAATGCAGTTGTGGAACACCAAAATGTCCCGGAGTGGATTCTTAGACAGTTTTACCATAAGATTGATCCAATTGTCATAATAAAATCACAGAAGCTGACTCAAGATTTTATGTTGTGGATGATGGAGGGGGTCAATCCGCAGTGTAGATTTCACAATACAGACGAAGAAGAGTATTATAAAACAGTTCTGTGGCCATATCTCATAAAACACCAATCATTAAGTAAAAATGTATTATGCTACATTTACTTCTCGAAAGTGGGTAATCAAATCGATCTTTTAAAACTACTGTTTGGCTCACTAATAAGTAAACACCAAACTCTTGATTCTTTTCTTCTGGATACGTTTAAAAATATTTTGTGCTGGTGGTCTGTCTCAAAACATCAAACACTCAGAGATGAAGATATAATAAAATATTGCAAATTAATCGATTTTCAAACATATACGTCGCGAGGTTTACAAATTTCTGATTTTGTGAAGAGGAATCTGCCCAATCCATTTACAAAAGTAGAATCTGAAACCGATTGTCCGGTTTGCCTTGACACTAAAAAAAAAGATTGTATCAGTCTTAATGATTGTCAACACATATTTTGTACAACGTGTATATTTAAATGGCTTAAAGTAAATAAATCATGTCCTCTTTGTAGGATTAAAATTCACTTGCCAGGCTACTGTTGGGTATAAAATAGAACTCGCCGCACATATTTGCACATATTTGTACTCATTTGTAAAACTTGTGAAAAATAAATCATATTTAAAAATTTCAAATTGTGTTTTTATTTACATGACTTAAAACAGACCCGGTCTCTAGAGGTTAATCATTAGTCTATTTGAATGTTGTGCAGTGTGGTTTAAAGACAATCAGTATATTTTAATTAACATTGGCAATATTGAGGTTTTTTCGCGTGATATAATTTACCAGAAAACCCTTTGAAAAACGAGTCCATTAAGACTTCTTGGTTATAAAACTCATTTTGTCTCCTTTAGAAAAACATAAGAATTTGTTCAGTGTTTCAACATAAAATATTACAATACCTTAGGGGAAATCACCAAAAGTAACAATGTTAAATTCTTTTTGCTATTTCTGTATTTGAAGTCTTTGATAAATGGCTCTGTAAAGGTAATTTTGAATTTGTCAAACTTTAATTTAATTTTAAATGTATGGTTAAAAAAGAATATACCGGTTATAAATAGGATGTCAGCCCGATCCTGGGCATTAAGTCCAGGACCGCGAACCTTGTACAAGGACCAAGGCAACGGCGCAAAACATAGCCTCTCCTGGTCAAGTCAACCCCTACCGTGACGTGGTGTACGAGGCTTTACACATACGGGGCTCTGGCGAAGTAGGTTAAGTAGTATGTAGGAGTTTGTTAGGTTTGTTCTCTCTTAGTAATTTAATAATTGAGTGGTATAGGTAGTTTTAAGGCATGCATATGTTAGGTAGGTTACACAGAGGTTGGGTAAGTCCTCTCTTCGTAGTTATAAGTCCTATCGAATTGCTCCGGTTGCCTTGCGGTGTTAACGAAGAGCAATTCCCTTCCAGCACCAAAACTTTTCATATCCTAAACCCCTCCAAACCTCCTTTCCTTTATGGCTCTTTGCGCTGGCGGTTACAATCCACGCAGAGGGTCTCCTTCCAATTTCCCAATTTCCCTCACCCGTAGCTTAGAATAGTTTAGTAGTGAGAGCTTGGTTCGTGAAATACGGATACAGAACCGATCAAGTACGTGAAATACGGACACGGTTCTGAAGCTCTAAGTTCGTAAGCTGCGGACACACTATCCACTTTAGTGAAATACTGACATAACGACTGACTTTTCTGACAACTTAGTTTTTAAGTTAGATAGGGGGAATGTTTTACCACTCGGGTGGGTAGTTTTAAGTTATGCATATGTTAGGTGGGTTACATAGAGCTTGGGTAAGTTGTAGATGGGGGAATTTTCATAAAATACTGACATACTACTGACTAAAAATATGGCCACGGTAGTGAGAGCTTGGTTCGTGAAATACGGATACAGAACCGATCAAGTACGTGAAATACGGACACGGTTCTGAAGCTCTAAGTTCGTAAGCTGCGGACACACTATCTACTGAGTGGTATAGGTAGTTTTAAGGCATGCATATGTTAGGTAGGTTACACAGAGGTTGGGTAAGTCCTCTCTTCGTAGTTATAAGTCCTATCGAATTGCTCCGGTTGCCTTGCGGTGTTAACGAAGAGCAATTCCCTTCCAGCACCAAAACTTTTCATATCCTAAACCCCTCCAAAGCTCCTTTCCTTTATGGCTCTTTGCGCTGGCGGTTACAATCCACGCAGAGGGTCTCCTTCCAATTTCCCAATTTCCCTCACCCGTAGCTTAGAATAGTTTAGTAGTGAGAGCTTGGTTCGTGAAATACGGATACAGAACCGATGATGTACGTGAAATACGGACACGGTTCTGAAGCTCTAAGTTCGTAAGCTGCGGACACACTATCTACTTTAGTGAAATACTGACATAACAGACTGACTTTTCTGACAACTTAGTTTTTAAGTTAGATAGGGGGAATGTTTTACCACTCGGGTGGGTAGTTTTAAGTTATGCGTCTGTTGGGTGGGTTAGGTGGGTTACATAGAGCTTGGGTAAGTTGTAGATGGGGGAATTTTCATAAAATACTGACATACTACTGACTAAAAATATGGCCACGGTAGTGAGAGCTTGGTTCGTGAAATACGGATACAGAACCGATCAAGTACGTGAAATACGGACACGGTTCTGAAGCTCTAAGTTCGTAAGCTGCGGACACACTATCCACTTTAGTGAAATACTGACATAACGACTGACTTTTCTGACAACTTAGACGGGGCACCTCCAAAAGTCAAAAAAAAAAAACTTAGAATATATTTAGTTAGTAAGTTAGGGACCCCATTAAGGACTGTGGATGCGGAACTTAAAGCTTCTCCCAGTCAAGTCAACCCCAACCTTGGCGCCGGTAGTGGGGCTTTAGACAAACGGGGCTCTGGCGAATATATATATATGATTTGAATATTGCCACCCGGGATATCTAGGGGCATCACAGACTATTTATTGCATAGTTTCACGTCCTTGTGATTTTCAATTTTTTAAAGATAAAACATATACACATCATATAGTAGGAAGTATTATAGGCGGGATCGTGGATACAAGAAGAATGAGGCCACACCGTATCACCCCGGAGGGTTTGTGTGGCGAAGGGATCATTGAAGACTTTATTTCTATTTTATGTAAAAAAAATGAAGAACGCGCTGACGGATTGAAATTATATGCTTTCCCGACAGTGTTTTTCACGGCAATTGACCAGGGCGGTTTCCTGCGGGTGGAAAGGTGGACCAATAAAATAAAAATTTATGATTATGACATCTTATTGTTCCCAGTACACATCCCCGCACCAATCCGGAAGGATGGGAAGCCCGGTGTATCCCACTGGTACCTAATTGCCGCCTTTTTAAAAGATGGGCTCGTGCGGAGCTACGACTCACTGGGAAATGAGTACCCAGATAGATTAAAAGAATGTTTAAAGTATATCGAGTGGGAAATGGGCCGGTTGGGTGTAAAAATCAACCGGGAAGAGTGGTCCTTAAAGGGGAATCCTAGTGGTCTTAAGCTTCAGACCAATACGGTTGACTGTGGTTTCTGTTTATGCTTATACGCTGGTTGTATTGCCAGGGGCATAAACCCCTCAACTGTCAAATTACCATCAAGCGTGGACCTGAGGAAACTCATCTCCCGGGTATTGCGACAAGAGGGAGCAGAACCCCTCGATGAATTCCTTGAGGCCAACCGAGAAAACCTATTTCCAGGGCATACTCCAACCTACACCGAAGAGGAGTTGCAGAGAGCTATACATGGTATGATGGGGGATATGGTTGGAGCGCTTCAGCCAATTGATTATGCTGATACCCCCCCAAAATCACCAACCCACCCCAACGTGGAATTCGTGTTGGACGGAGGAGAAGTCTCCATGGATGTGAACACCGGGCGGGACGAGTCGGAAGTGCACGAGAGTGCGGGAGCGACGGACGCCACTGGGGATCAAGATAATAAGATAGAAGCAATTCATCAAGACCACCCAATGGAGCCGCTTTCCACCCCAGCACCGGACTCTACCAGAACTCCACAACACCAACATCTGCCTCGACAGTACCAGCCTCGCCAAAGACGCTACAGAGCAAAAAGGAAGAGAATCTTCCTAATTGACGGCTCCTTCGTGAGAATTAGGGACGACCCCCAACCCAGATGATATAATTTACCACCCGATATATTGTTGAAAGTGGTCTGCTAGAAGCTGAGGATACACCGAAGAACAATTACCTTATTTATCAATTTATAATTTACGTAATTTACAAATACTGGCTCCTTGCTATAAAACAGTGACCAGCGTTCCTGAGCAATCAGTCTACCACCGACAGTTCTAAAAATCTTAAAATGGACGGGATATTTAGTGAATATTTGAAGAAGGTGCAAGAAATCACAGCAGACAAGTCTCCAGGATTCTACAAACATGTTAAAAACCCGTTTGATTCAGAATTATTGAAAACAACTCCAAGTACGGTTCGCGGGATTATCGTAAGCCTGACTGATTGTCCCACCGGACATGAAACGAGCAAGTCTGACTTAAGAAGAGAAATAATACAGAAATTGTCAACAATATCTGAAAAAAGAAATATTCTTTGGATTCACATCCCGATAATTGCCAGTTTTGATAAACAGAAGATTCAACAGTTGATTACAGCTTTTCATCCCGTCATTGTGCATATTTTTAAAATAATAATGCGTGCAAGCGAAAAGGATTTTGAATCACAGATTCCGGTTCTGTGTTTAGATAAACATTCGCACAGCTTTGTGATTGAAGCACTAAGATACGCCAATCGTCCAAAATTTATGGTACTACAGGATTATGCTGATACGCCCCAAGAATCACCAACCTACCCCAGCGTGGAATTCGTGTTGGACAGAGGAGAAATCTCTATGGATGTGAACACCGGGCGGGACGAGTCGGAAGTGTACGAGAGTGCGGGAGCGACGGACGCCATTGGGGATCAAGATAATAAGACCACGGGCTCTATAGAAGGGGAGGAGAGGATAGAAGCAACACCCGTCGCAGATGCAACACCCGTCGCAGAAGCAACACCTGTCGCAGAAGCAACACCTGTCGCATATGACCGTCCACCACTCTGCCCCCCACCTCCGCGTTTAATTCAACCCTCCAAAAACTCAACAAGCACCGGACTCTACCAGAACTCCGCCGGATATTCAGGGGAAAACGAACCACATGGACTCGTTAGAAACCCGCGGATAAAACGGAGGACAATACGTATAACGTTAAACGACGGAACAAGGAAGCGGGTCAATGTCCGAAAGTTGGGACTCCAGCCTGATTATTTATGATTGCAAGCACCCATTTTGCAAACATACAAATTGGTGCTTATATCAACTTATAAATTATCAAAATAATTTACGTAATTTACGAATACTGGCTCCTTGCTATAAAACAGTGACCAGCGCTCCCGAGCAATCAGTCTACCACCGACGGTTCTAAAAATCTTAAAATGGACGGGGTATTTGGTGAATATTTGAAGAAAGTACAAGAAATCACCGCAGACAAGTCTCCAGGATTCTACAAACAAGTTATAAACGTGTTTGACACAGAATTATTGAAAACAACTCCGTGTGCGGTTCGCGGGATTGTCGTGGGCCTGATCAATTCTCCGTCAAGAAAAACTAAAGATCTGTACCTTAGCACCGGACATAAAACGAGCAAGTCTGAGTTAAGAAGAGAAATGATACATAACTTATCTACAATATCTGAAAAAAAAAATATTCTTTGGATTCGCATCCCGATGATTGCCAGTTTTGATAAACAGAAGACTCGAGAGTTGATTACAGCTTTTCATCCCGTCATTGGGCACATTTTTAAAATAATAATGCGTGCAAGTGCAAACGACTTTGAATCACCGATTCCTATTTTGTGTTTAGGACGAAATTCGCACAGCTGTGTGATTGAAGGATTAAGATACACCAATCGTCCGAAATTTATAATACTTCCTGCGGTTCACCCCAACAACATATCAGAGATGGAAGAGAACATCTCTAAAACTACCTGCAAATACCAGCGTCTTCATCTGATTAGAAGAAAATATTATAATGTTGACATGTTTATTCAAGTATTTAAAATATTTGTGAATCTTGTATCATCAAGTACTTAGTCATATACAATTGTATCATATGTATCATATATATCACGTAATAAATAATTGAACCCTTATTGTTGTTTTTTTCTTTAAAATCTTCCAAACATTTGTAATAATCAAGAAGTTATTCAAATAACCAATTCTTTTGTTTTCTATTTTTGGAAACCATAAAATAAATTATTCTATTTGTGTCATTTGTATTGAAGGTGATTTCAATAATATTTTAATTACAAAGCGTTTTCACGGATACTGTGGTCTTGACATTTAACTTTTAAACCTTTTCAAGTTTAAGTACTCATTTAAATAAAAAACCTTTCAAGTTTAAATACTCAATTCAATGATTATTATATTATTCTGGCATTTGTTGTTCAATTTTATTATGAGCAGATTTTGCAGATTTGAGATTTACAAAACCACAAATGGGTTAAATTGTAGGAAATGCAAACCATTTTAGATTACCCATATTCAAAACTTTTTATTGAGACGTTTCTCGTCTTCGGGGTATTAAAGCATCCGCTTTATAGGGGCAAATTAGGGGGAATTTTTTCCCTCACAACTTAGTATTTTAGTATTTATAATTAAAGCAATTAAAAAAAATTAAATCTTTTGAAAAGAAGGGGGTCTATTTAACTCCCGAAGAGGCAATTTAAGTCAGTGTTGAGATTTACAGCATATGATCAACTATGGAGTATTGTTGCGAGCAGAGATGTTTTAAAATTCCTGGTGACCAGGTTGATGGGAGGGCTTGTAGGAAATGTCACCATTTTGGTTATTGCATTTGTAAATGTAAAAACTTCACAGCCTTCTCTACAGAATACAACACCACGCTCGGTGTGGAATACAGCGGCCGGGGAGATGGTGCATCTCTCAGAAAGAAGAAAGACTCGGATCGCGCTAGCCCGTGTTGTGGTATTAAAATGTACCATTCGCCAGTGTCTGTGGGATTAAATTATAATTTTACGAAAGAAACAAACACTCCTAGATTTCATTACGAGACCGAAAGACTTCATAGTTTTAGGGAGTGGCCAGTTACATTTTTAAGCCCCAAAGATTTATCCAAAGCTGGTTTTTATTATTTACGTGTTAATGATTATGTTAGATGCGCTTATTGTGGGATTGAAATTGGGTTTTGGAAAGGGGGTGACATTCCTTTCTTAGAACATAAGAAATTTAACCCGTCCTGTATATTTATAGAGAAGTTTTACCCTTTAGAATGTAAATAAAACCAACATTCAAAGGGTGTAGCATTTTATTTTCTTAACCCAAAGTCAGTATTTGAGAATTAACAAGAAATGTGAAAACTTTGGCATGTAAAACAACATTTGAAATAAGGGCATAATACAAATTCCGAGGCTTTATAAAGGAACGGTTCCCCTAATATACCAGTAGTTGCCAAACTCCTGCACTAGTGTTTGGTCTAGTGTTTTGTTCAGAGTTTGTGATTCGGAACCGAAAAGAGCTCTATTTACCTCGCTGATTCCGATATCTAAGGACATCTCAATGGCTGAACAAGCTTATATTATCGATTTTCAAGGATTCAAAGATAATAACAACAATTTTATTATTAAAGAAATTGCACTTACAAAAACCAGCGGCAATTGGTTTCTGAGACACTGGTTTGTAAAATCGCCGTACAATTTTGACAAACTATCTCCGGAATACAGAAGACAGGCGATCTTCAACGCAAACTATTACCACGGAATTCCATGGCAGGAAGGAACCACGTCCTTCAACTACGTCAAGAGACAACTGGCGGAGCTAATATCACAAAACACCACCGTCTACGTAAAGGGTCAGGAGAAACAAGTGTTCCTCCAGAGACTTTTTAAGAACACCAGGGTTGAAAATTTGGACGATATGCCATCACTTAAAAAACTAAAATCTAAGTATCTAAATAATTATTGTTCTTATCATAGGTTTAATAGTTTCGTGTGTGCTCTTGAAAATGTTTATAAGATTCAAACCTACTTGGAACAAAGAGAATATGAATAAAAATATTAAATGTCTATTGTGTTCTTTATTGCGGGTAAATACCTAATTCTTTTGTAAATCTGTTTGCAAATATCTTGCATCAGGATTATAATAATGATTATAACAACCGTATTGGTACTTAATATTTTCAATAAAATGTCTAACTTAACCTCTTATATATTTAATGATCAATCTGTTACTGTACTGTTTGACAGTGAAAATAATCCTTGGTTCAAAGGAAAAGAGATTGCTAAAATCCTGGGCTATCAAGATTCAAAACAGGCATTGCGGATAAATGTTGATGAGGAAGTGTAAGGCGACCGAAACTACACAATCGAGGACCCGGAGCTACCGGGTACATAAATATTTAAAAATGGAGGTTGTTTTTGTTGCATTTCTTGAATTTCCAATTTTGATATTGTCTCTGATTATACTTATTATATACTTTTTAGTATTTTTAATAAAAACAATTTTAAAATCTTTTGGAAAGAGATAGCAGATAGTCTATTTAGTCTCTGAAGAGGCCGAAGTCAGTTCAACAACTCAACTCGCCTAAGAAAGTCTTGATCCTAAGTTGTTTTTAGAGTTTAGTAAAAATATATTTTTCAAAGTAAGTAGTTATCACATTTAAATCGTAAAATATCAATGTGATGACAATGAAAATACTTTAATATATTAAAACTAATTATCCAGATTCAAGGGCGAGTAGCCTGGAAAGTATAGATATTAATTTAGAAAAAGACTATTGACTATAAAACTTACTTGGATCCGAGACCTAACCGGCCCTGGACCCCGGGCCCCCCGCCCCAACACTACACCCTAAAACTCCATCTCACAGACACACTGTGTAAATTACAAAAAATCAAACTTGAGAAACGCAAATTTAATAACTCCTTCTAGCATTGGCGAGTACGTTTACGCTTGTGTTCCTCCATTGTCCAAGGCGCGGATAGACCCCCTTTCAGAGAGTATATTTATAGCCTTACACGTATCTTCTTCATCAACAATTCAAAGGGAGGAACGAAAAGTTCCTCCCTTCTTCGGGCAGGAGGAGTGGCAAAAGTGACCAAGGCAGAGTCAAAGTCTGCATTTGATTTTAAGTCCAATTTTATTTTTCGAACAGGTCTTCCGTCACAAAATAGATTTATAAAGATCCAACCAATATTTTGTTCACAAACTTCCCCCCCCCATTTCAACAGGTACAGCAAACAAATTGCAATAGCACATATCAGAGCTACGTAAGGACGTCAGAGAAAAATATCGTAAAACAATGCCCGAAGAAGGGAGGAACGAAAAGCCCCCCTCCCCTTGAATTTTCAATTTCATGCGGTATACATCAATGAGCCGGGGCTATATTCATTAATTTTAAAATCCAAATTGCCCATTGCTGAGAAGTATCAAGACTGGGTTTTTGAAGATGTCTTACCCTCCATTAGAAAATATGGAATGTATCAGTTAAAGAATGAAAACTCTCAACTCATGCGAGAAATTACAAACGTTATGAAAACTAACCAACAGCTCACTCAAATTAACTTAGAATTTAAAACTAAAAACGACACAATGTGTAAAGAGAACCATTCACTGAATGAGTTTTTGACATGATCTCTGGTTGCTTTTCGTGGGTTAGAGTAGCCCAGGATTTGAGCAATCTCTTTTGCTTTGAACTAAGGAGTATTTTTACTGTCAAACAGGACAGCAACGGCCTGTTTATTAAATATATAAGAAGTTAAGTGAGACATTTTAAGTATTGTGCGAATCATTGTAGGATAGGTCTACCCCAAAGTGGGGTAGACCTACTTCCGGTTGAGTTTTCTTATATTTTTCACTTACATGCGTTGAAAGAGCTTTATGTAACTTAGAGGGATACTCTTTCTTTTGAACCAAGGATTATTTTCGCTATCAAATAGGACGGAAAAGAAGAGGCTCAAATCCTGGGCTACTCTAACCCTAAAAAGGCTCTTCTAGCACATATCAGTGAAATATACAAATCAACTCAACCGGAAGTAGTTATCATGATTCTAAAGTAGTTTTTATATCAGAACCGGGTTTATACGAGTTGATTTTTTCCTCTAAACTACCAGTTGCTAAAACATTTAAATACTGGGTTTTTGTGGCGATACTTTTAGCGCTCTTTATTCTTAAACGTTAACTTCACTCTGCCTCGGTCACTTTTGCCACTGCTCCTGCCGAGGTAAGAACTAGGTACTATTTCACAATACTTTATATAAAATGTCTCAATTAACCTCTTATATATTTAATGATCAATCTGTTACTGTCCTGTTTGACAGAGAAAATAATCCTTGGTTTAAAGCAAAAGAGATTGCTAAAATCTTGGGCTACTCTAACCCAAGAAAAGCAATCAGAGATCACGTCAGAGAAAAATATCGTAAAACAATGCCTGAAGAAGGGAGGAACGAAAAGTTCCTCCCCTTGAATTTTCAATTTCATGCGGTATACATCAATGAGCCGGGGCTATATTCATTAATTTTAAAATCCAAATTGCCCATAGCTGAGAAGTTTCAAGACTGGGTTTTTGAAGAAGTCCTGCCTTCCATTAGAAAGTGTGGAATGTATAAAATCCAACAAGAAAATAATCAGTTGTTACAATCACTTACAAAGTCTCTGGAAAACAACCAAAAGCTAGCTCAAATTAACTCAGAATTTAAAACTAAAAACGACATATTGTGTAAAGAGAACCCGTCACTGAATGAGCTGTTGACGTCCTTACGTAGCTCTGATCTGTGCTATTACAAAATTTGTTTGCTGTACCCGTTGAAATGGAGGGGGAGGAAGTTTGGGAACAAAATATTGGTTGGATTTTTATAAATCTATTTTGTGAGGGAAGACCTGTTCGAAGGAAAGCCATTAAAATTGAACTTAAAATCAAATGCAGACTTTGACAGGATAGAAGTTGAATTTTTGAGCGGTAAGGCTATGCTAAATAGCGGATTCTCTAAAGAAATGGTTATAAAAAAAGTAGCTAAATTCTCCACGATGAATTAGAATATAACATTTATTTTGACGATACTTTTAGCGCTCTTTATTCTTAAACGTTAACTTCACTCTACCTCGGTCACTTTTGAGGTAAGACCTTACGTTGCTCTGATCTGTTCTATTGCACGATACTTGATATAAAATGTCTAACTTAACCTCTTATATATTTAATGATCAATCTGTTACTGTACTGTTTGACAGTGAAAATAATCCTTGGTTCAAAGGAAGGGATGTTGTTAAAATCCTGGGCTATCAAGATTCAAAACAGGCATTGCGGATAAATGTTGATGAAGAAGACAAGTGTAAGGCTATAAATATACTCTCTAAAGGGGGGTGTATCGATACACCCCCCTTTAACTTCCAATATCAGTCTAACTTCATCAATGAATCTGGTTTGTATTCTCTTATTTTGCGCTCATTGAAACCAGAAGCTAAAGCATTCAAAAGATGGGTTACAAGTGAAGTCTTGCCTTCCATTAGAAAGTATGGAGTGTATAAAATCAAACATGAAAATAATCAGTTAAAAAATCAAAACTCTCAACTCTTGGCTGAAATTACAAAATCACTGGAAGACAACCAAAAGCTCACTCAAATTAACTCAGAATTTAAAACTAAAAACTACATATTGTGTAAAGAGAACCGGTCACTGAATGAGTTGTTGACTGAACAGGCACCGAGGGTTGCTGTGATGTCGGGCGGCGATGGACTAAAACATGTTTTATGTGTCCTTATTAAAGAAACTCTTCTGGAACTCTACGGGGTCTGCGAATACAAATGTATTCGCATACAAAAAAGAAAATTTAACCAAGCTCTCAATAAAGCCAAAAATGAAGGTTTCGTACCTTGTTTCATCAAGTCTCCTGTTCCTAATGGGATTAATGTACTTAACAAAGCGAAAGAAGTAATGAAGAGTTGTGGTATGCACTTTGACTCTGCATACAACAACATCCTAACTTCTCACAATTTTGTAAATATAGTTGAGCACGTCTTGGACAATGGAGGAACATAAGCGTAAACGCACTCGCCAATACTAGAAGGAGTTATTAAATTTGCGTTTCTCAAGTTTGATTTTTTGTAATTTACACATTTTTAAAATGTATGTCTTGATAATATAGCATCTGAAACAACTCATTACTTGTTATTATTTATCCTAAACCAAATTAAAATAAAAAACAAATGTTAAAAAAACGAATATTTGGTTTGATTTGTTTTAAAAATTATCGTTTGAACGAATTAATACAGATAACTTTTGCAAATCATATTAAAGGAAATTGCCCAATTTGTTTAGAGTATAACATCTTAACTCATATACAGTGTGGACACATTATATGTCACAAGTGTTCCAAATTAATAGGTGTAAAATGCGGGCTGTGTAGAGAGAGTGGATTAGTTTATTTATGAGAGTGAAGTTGTATCACCACCGTGTTGGTTTTCAAAAGGTGAGTACTGGGACCATTCTACAAAATTTTCATAATACTTTCACGCTGGCATTCTGGTTTGACTGAGTTATCAAGTTGCGGGTTACCGATTTGGGATCACGCGATTGTTAACTTTGAGATCTGTTTTAAATCTTACCGCACCAAAATTAAGGTTTACAATTATATACAATTTTAATTTAAATACAATTTGATTATTTTCACCCCAGAGTGGGTATCACCCGATATCCACTGATATCACCTTAATCTGATTCGTCACCCCTTTGCCTTTTTGGTGGTGATTTAGTTGGTGGTGATTCTACGCGGACCCGTTTAACCCGCGGGAGTGTGATCCCTACTCGTTTAGTAGTTACAGCCTCATTATAATCTACTAATAATTTATTATATTTTTCTTCTAAACTATTGTGATCATTGTGTAACTCATTAAACTGTGTTTTTAATTTTTCAATCTCTGTTGCGCGATCTGTG
This sequence comes from Allygus modestus, assembly GCA_963675035.1. Taxonomy (NCBI): domain Eukaryota; kingdom Metazoa; phylum Arthropoda; class Insecta; order Hemiptera; family Cicadellidae; genus Allygus; species Allygus modestus. Next base: position 148,937,324 of record OY776115.1, on the reverse strand, counting down.
TCACTAATTTCAAAGTCATATAATTTATTTTTAAGTTTGTCGTTTGTTTCTAATAACGACTCGTTAGTTTTTTTAAGAGTTTCAATTTCCCGCGAATAATTCAACCTCTGTTCTTCGCACTCATTCAGTTCTTGTGTTATTGAAGAATTGGTTTCTTTAAGAGTTTCAACCTGCGACTTAAGAGTACTGTAATTTTTAATTTTGTCCAAAATATTTTGCATCGATGTTTCATTTAGTTGCCCGCTGTTTTTTGAGATTTCAATTAAAAAATTTACCAAATTATCAAAAGAAATATTAGGACATAAGCTATTTAGCTTGGTCATTAAATGCTCATTGAGGAATTTTATTTTTTCATTGAAAGTGTCGCCATATACAAATTCTAAATTTGCTTGAACTTCTTTTAGTGAGGTAATTAGTGTCGTTATATCATTTAGTGAGAATTTTCCATCAAACGATTCAATATAAGCGCGGCTTAACGTATCAATCTGGCTTTGAAAATCTTGAAAATTTGTCACGCCGGTAAAGTCATATATTCGTTTTAAAAATCCGGAAACTTGATTTAATGAATTTACTCCAAACATATTGACTAGGGATTCCGCCTCTTCAAACACGTTAATCACAGTGTTGTTGAAACGTTCGTTGTATATTGATAGCTTACTGTTTAAAACTGTTATGCTTGATTCTCCACAATTGTTGTATAACGTTTTAAGCTGCCGTGACGCCTGCACAATATTTAATGAACCAAAATCTGCTAAGTGTTGGGTCAGGATTCCTAAATCCTCTGCTCCAATCAAGGTTAGAGTGTCCACTTTAAACTGTATTAATTCATTATTGTTTTGTTTAGAATCAATATAATTTTGAATCGATTGAAAACAAGTCCATTCATTGTATACGTCTATTGATCCGGGAAGTTTTAAATGTGATGTAAAATATATTCGGGAATATAATTGAATATATTGTTCTGCCGACAGATTACCAACTTCGGTAATTTTGTTACTGGAAAGTAGTTGTTTGAATATTACCACGATTTGAAAATCCTGTTCAAGAAGTATTAGGTCACCTAGTTTTTTTATTCTTAACGTTTCATAAACCCGTTTTGTTATCAACGTTAGTTCACTAAACGAAGTTATTCCCACTAAATTAAATATCGATTCAATCTTAGATTTTATCTGTTCCAAATGCTGCCTCAAATCATCTTGACGGCTTGTTGAAAAATATGATCCAATTTCGTTTAAAACTACCAAGCTATCGTTAAACCTAGTGGCAAATTCTTTAAAGTCGTCCAGGCTCGAATCAACGTTTAGATGTGTAAAAGATTTTAATGCTTCTAATTTATTTTGACAGTCATCGTCTTGTGTGAAATCGATTTCCATTTTTTGCGGATGGAGCAGATTTAATAATTGTTGTACAATTTTAAATAACAGTTTCTCGTTCGAATGTCTAGTCATTATAGGCGATGTGTCATGATAACCACTTATAGTGGTGACCATACTCTTTAGCCTGTTGGGAAACTTTATATCATTTAAACATTCTTGCAATTCTGTAGTGTAGGACGTCCATGTAAAGTAGCTATTTTGATTTGTCAACATGTAGAATATTGCATCGGTTATTATTGTAAACAAATCAATTTGGGGTACCTTCTTCGGTTCAATTAAGTAGAGGTTGTTGTATACATCTTTTAACAATTTACTAAACAAAGACTTGGCCTTTTTATTTTGTTTATCAAGAACGGCTTTTAATATAAGAGACTCGACCGTTTCACGCATTTTTATTTATGATTTTATGCGTTGATGGTAATATTGCTAGCGGCAAGTCTACTTTTACTGAAAGTCTTTGTGATTTATTAACAACACGAGGCTATAATGTTAAACTATTTACAGAACCTCTAGACAAGTGGCGGAATGTGGGGGGTTTAAATTTGTTGGAATTATTTTACAACGACTCCAAAAGATGGGCTCTAACATTTCAAATTAACGCGCTGTTAAGTGTTGCAGATATTGAAAAAAGTGCGGTAATACATTCTTTAAACAATTCAATTGTTATCATGGAGCGATCTTCGTTTAGCATTTTTGAAATATTTTGCAAGTACTTGAGGGAAAACGTGTTTAATTCAGCAGAATCTGCTATAATTGAGGGTTTTAAAACTAAATATTCAAGTATAATAGATTATTATAATAAAATCCTCTACATTTACATCAGAACAACTTCTGATATTTGTTACAAGAGGTTAAAAGAAAGGGCGAGACCCGAAGAGATTGATTCAGTTGACCAATCGTATTTACAGTCTCTTGAAGATTTGTATGAAAAAAGTGTTACCACTCTTCGAGTGCCGTTAATTACAGTCAATGGAGAATACGATAAGAATTCGATTGAAGATGCCAAGAATATGTTTGATAACCAAAACACGGTAAATGAGATTTCAAATTACATCAGGCTGTACGGTTATTAAGATTTAGCTTTATATACAAAAATATAAACATTACAAGAAATATAATAAGGACAAGAGTTAGTGAAATATTTACTAATGGAATTACTATTATCAAAGTAATAAACACATATTTAATTATTTCTGGGCTTCGATCCGCAGTTTTAATGTGGGAAAATATCTTATTATAAGAAATGTCGATTTTTTCGGTTGATAAATCTTCCATATAACATTTTATTATATCAAGAAGGTTTTTTATGCCCCCATATTTCAAATCATATGCATTAGAAACTTTCTTTTTTAATTTTAACTTCATTACTTCCAAATTTAAAATTGTTTCGGGAGTGATAGTTTGTACTTTGATTTTATCATTAAAAGTTGTATCAAACTTATTCATCAAAGTATTAAACTCTAGGGAAGTCAGTGCTTTGTTTAACTTTAACGTATCCACAATATCTAATACCGTACCTAAAAAATATATTATAAACAATTCCCAGTTTCCAGCTACTCTTGCACATACAGTGAGAACTTTCAAAGTATTTAGTATTAACAAATCGGTGACTATATTGTTTATTTCTAGTAAAATTATACTTTTAGATATGTGCTGATTTAGGTTATTCGTAAACTTGTAAAGGTATTGAATAGACAGGTTACTAACATAAAGGGAGATTTCTGGCGTTGAACCCACTATTAAGTCTTTTGTAAATTCGACAAGTTTACTTTCAACGTTGGAAATATTGTATTCCGAACTTTTTTTATTACAAGAGTACGGAGATATGACGTGATCAGTTATTTCATGATTGAATATCAAACTTGGGTGTAATAGTGAACGTATCAACGTTTTACCAAACATATATTTTTCGAAAAAACTTTGCACGCTGGGAAGAAAACATTCGTTATTTTGAGCGTTAAATGATAAACCAAAATATTGACAGTACTCTGGCGACATAAAACATTTATTCAAATTCTGATCCCAAAGCAGGGGGGGTATAGATTTATCATCACTGGGCTTTAAACAAAATATTTTCTTAGGTAAGTTGATTAACCTACAACATTTTAAGTTCTTATCAAAATACACGTCCAGTGGCTCATTCGCTTTAAAACAATTATCTTGACAAAAGTCCACTTGAACCTTTTCGTTAAAATTTGATTTACATATTAAATTCCCATCCAAATGGGGAAACTGGCAATGGGATCTTACAACCCCTTCCACACAAAACGCTGCGATATTTTTGCATCCATTTTCATCAAATGAAAACGTATAATCGTTTGGATAATGTTTCAAGAAACTCTTTGTAGGAGGTCCACCATATTCTAAATAATTCCATGGCTTTTTTGTAACTATCACGTTTTTAAAATAAAAATGATTTGCATTTTTTAAATTTATAATTTGATTACATATTGCTGTTCTTTGACAGTATTTAACAACCTTTTCCATTTTTTATATATTTACATAGTTTTGCATATATATGTGAGCAATTCCTACGTTAACTTCATAATAATGTCTTCCACCAGTCTTGAATACCAGGAATTGTTGGCCAATGACGTTTCCGGGCGCTTATTCAAATTTAATAACCGCCCATCGGCAAATGTAAAAAACGGATTGATATTCGGTTTTCAGCGATTTAACAGCAATACTATAAACGGTATTTATGTTGAAAATATGTCTTTTTTCGAAAGGAATTACGGGACAGATAGTTCCAGCGTGGTGAAATGTAATTTTCGGGGCCATGCTGATATTCAGAATGACAATTTAAGAGACGTGCTTACTCAAAAAATTAAATCCAGCTTATATGAAACTTTAAAAAAGCACCTTTTCACAGAAGATTGTAGATTGGTCCTCAGATTTGGAGGAATAAGCACCTGTGCGGGAAATCAGGATGGCTCTAAATATCAAAGCATACATTTGAAGTGCTCTCAGGCCAAGAAACTGTTTGAAGATGTTTATTCTACTCAACTGTGTGTTAATAAGCCAAATTCACTCTTAGTCCCCTGTTTGTATAACAATTTTGTACACGATCACAAAGACTTTAACAAAATAAAATATTACTGTGACGAGACTACGGGGAAATATACTATGTACAATCATGAGGAATCGAATGAACGAAAATTCACAATTACCCATTTGCCAAAAATCCACCCCGACGAGAACATCTACCTACTATACTCAAACAAGTTATCCGGTCTTGTAAACATCCTTATTACTGGCGTATACATCAAAGACGATTCTGTTCTGAGCGATACGATGAAATTGTGGTGCATTATCCAATCATCACACTTGCTGAGCAACGTTTCAGAAATATCAACCCCTTTTTCACTTGACCAGGAGGAAGACGCTGATGACATCTTAGATTAGTATTTTAATATAAATTGTTTTATGTCATGACAAACATCCAATATGTCAAATAAATGTTTACTCCTCTCTGGTTTCCAAACAAATCTAACCCCAGTAATATGTTGAGGAATTTGATTAATGTTGTTTGTTAATGTTGAGATATAGTTTAAAAGGCGACTTTCATATTTAATCATACACTCTGTACTATTAAATATTAAAGTAACAATCCATAGTAAATATTCCAAGCCACCTCTTGTTTCATACGTGAAATGTTTGTTCTCAGTAAATTTTTCTGTAAGATGTTTTTTCAGTTTTGTCATATTTGAAAATATAGCAGTGAATATTTGCTGTAAGTTTTTATGAAATTGGCACCATAAAACCGTTGAGTAAATTAAATTTTGTAAAACTTCTGTTAACATTTTATCCAACATTTTTATTCATTTTTATTATGAAAACACGATACAGCTAGGCCCATAATATGGTAAGTGTTGTTCATAGATTTAACGGTTTCGTGTGTGCCGCTGAACACGTCTTTAAACTTCAAACCCACAGCAAAATGGTATATGAATAAAAATATTCAACATCCGTTGTGTTCTTTAAAAAATGGGTTTGCGTGCACCCATTACGGGTAAATGTTTAATTCTTTTGTAAAACTGTTTGCAAACATAATTATCTTGCACGGTAATCTTTTTAATATTACTTACACATAAATCAATTATTAACCTTTCATAGTATTTATAAAACAAAACCCAAATATGTTTATTAATCATATTTATTACAATTGTCTCATAAAAAGAACAGTCACCGGTACTTAGAGACAATGGATTTATGTTTATGTAAACAGTATTATCCTCGACGAGTTTTTTTTTACTGCCGATTATTATATTTATATCATTTAAAACATTTGAAACCGCGATGGATTCATCAAGTTTATAGTTAAGATTATTAAAACTATATTGGTACTTAATATTTTCAATAATTCTAGGAATCTCTTTGTTAAAGTCGTTATTAAATTGTTGTATATGTTTATATATCATGGCACTGTTAGTCATGGAGTGACAATTGGTTGGATAAAATCTCTTTTATAAGTTCGTTTTTTACAATACTAGATTTGTCAAAGGGATACACAATTGCGTTAATATTCTCAAGATATAGTGAGTTGACTCCTACGAGAACTAAATGCACCGTGGAATCTGTTTTCTGTATCCCGATTTTTTGGAAATCCTCTTTTGACATAAAGTACGAGTATGCAAGTTTTTTCAGCCAAGTTTTTAATTCATATTGATTTGAACCAAAATAGTTATCTAAAGCTATAGATGGATTGGTTATTTTTGAAACTGTTTCCACAATTAATATTATCATATTAAAAAATATTAAAAATGCAGTTAGCGATATTATTCTTATTATACTTTATAATTCACTTAATAATTCACTTAATAATAGTGGGTTTGTTTGAATGTTCTGCTGCCAGAGTGCTTGTACTCTGTATTCTGACCGGAATGGAGTTGTTTATTTTATACAATCACATCAAGATTAACTATTATTTACTTAATAGAAAAACAAATTAACAATGCTTAGAGCCTTCGTAAAATCTCTCAGGGGGTCCTCTTCTCCAGAATTGAAAATATTAAGTCCAAATTTTCATGAAATTTTATCTAAAGAAAGTTTGAGTGAAAATAGCGTTAGACACTTTATTCTAGATCTTGAAAGTGGGAAAAGCTTTGATAGTGCTTTAAGAAAACTAATAACTGAAACAAACCTTTCAGATTCTGAAATTAAACTGTTTCAAAATGAGCTGACGAAGTCTAAGGGCATCGCTGAAGTTATGGTTGTTCAAGATTATATAAATAAATCCGACATACTGGAGACTTTGAAACTGGACGTTTTACCCAAGGACGCTGATGAACTGAACGAATTAATAAAGACAAATGGCGATTTAAAAAATAAAATACAATCATTTATAAAATTAATAAATAAACATAAAATAAAGTTATCGTTAATTACCCTGACACTAGGTTCAGCGGGAAATTACTTATTCCAGGCGGCTAAAAATCTTTCCGGTTGTTATAGATATCAAATCACACCCTCTGGAAAATACAAATTGCTCTGTAAAGTCAACGATTGCGGTTTTAATATTGAAAAACATTCCTCAATTAATAAAGTATTCTGTGACGAACCTTGTCTACCGGATATTTGTGGTGAGAATTGTATGAAACGTACGACAGACAAATTTAAGTACGTCTGTGTTCAGTTACATTGGTATGACGTCGTCAGTGTTGTCACTAAACAATTTTCAAATACTTTAGGTAATTTTTTTATTCAGTCTTTAAAATATGTGTTTATATTCTTAATTGTGTTTAGTGTTTATACTTTCTCGGATAAATTGAGTTTATTTTACAGAATCGCTCTAGGATTAATAGTTTTATCAATTCTTGTTATAAAACTTATTTGATTTTTGAAATAATACGCGACTCACATCCGATAGTTTTTAATAGTTTTTTATAGTTGTTTAATAGTTGTTTATAGATATGATTTAACCGGGACATTGGGATAGTTAAAGGGTTTCATTAAAATTTAAAAAAAAAACACGCGGGTTTAAATTTTAAAAAATCACTTTTCACCTCTATATAAAGCGACTAATCAAGCATTTTGTTAGTGTTTAAAACATGTCAGACGCGTGTCTTTTCTACGTAAAACTTAGTGAATCCGCTCGGAGTCCCTTTAAAGGTAGCCGAAATGGTGTAGGGTTTGATTTACACAGTCCAGCCAATTACGAACTACCACCGAAATCAATTATAACTATTCCTACAAATTTGGCATTTAAATTCCCACCATCAACGTATGGTAGACTGGCAATGAGGTCCAGTTTGGCGAAGTACGGCCTAGAAGTTCTAGGCGGGGTGATAGACCCAGACTTTAGGGGCAATGTTGTTGTCGTTTTGAAAAATTCAGGACCAAATCACATCATAATACGAGAGGGACAACGATTCGTTCAATTGATTTGTGAAAAGGTGGAATTTCCAGTTTTAAAACAGGCTTTGTCACTTGATTTCACCGAAAGAAACGAAAAAGGATTTGGATCGACTGGAAAATTTTAGGTTAATTTTAGGTTATTTTTGGTACATTTTTTGGTAAATTTTTTGGTACCTCAACGGGCTCTAAATAGGCTCTCAAAAAGGTAAATTTAGGTCATAAAGGCTCTCATTTAGGTCATTGGACCTATTTGGACCTATTTGGACCTATTTGGACCTATTCGGACCTATCTGGATCTATTTGATCGTATTGAAATTTTTGTTTTCAATTATCTAAATTTACTTTTAAAATAAATTGTGAAGTATGTTTGTTAATGGTATTAAAGAATATTTTAAATCTTAACACGTAAAAGTGCCATAATTGTTTTAAATATTCCAAATACCTAATAATTAATATAAATATATATCCCACGTTTGATAAAAATGTGAATCCATTAATGTTTTGCAAACACAAATTGTATATATGTTTATAAAATACATTAACTTCTTTTATTGTTGTTTCAATTGAATTTATATAATAATCAACCTCGAATAAATACAAGTTGTAAATTTTGTTTACATAATTTAATTCATCTACTATACTCTGAGGAGTTAAATATTTTAAATTTCTGCTAATTAGCTGTTCCAGACTTGAATTCATTGTTGTATTTTTAAATAAATCAAAACTTTATTTGAGTTGTGTGTTACAAGCTGTGTAATTATGTGTAATTAAAAATAAAGTTACAAACTGTATCCAAGTCTAACATATATAACCCATATAACGCCCGGTGTTTGTAACAATGTGTCGTAGAACCCGTCCTGCTGGAAGGTGTGGGTCGAAAAATACTCAAATTTAGAAACGCCGGAATCACTATGGATTTTGGTTTACGATGAGTAACGAACACCTAAACAGCACATCTTGACTTGCAAGTATTGCTGATTGACGACGTGAAGGTAACCCGAATATCGGGCAAAACGTTAAACTGATAAACAAGCGTTATACATGAAAGGTGCAGACACGTTATACGTCTGAGGTACCCGGGTCGGGTCTGATCTTTAAATATATCTGGCGAACACAACGTTACACATATAAGTTCAGGGGGTACTAACACACTTTAAGGACTGGCTGCATATGACTGTCTCGTCCACATATAACTGAACAATACTACTCAAATAACGATCTAGTTCTAAATGAGAACAAAACTGTACAGATTGACTTTTCCACCAAAAAACGCCTGTACTATTCTCCATGAATATTTAATAAAGAATATTGTCTATATTGGTTTTTTAGTTTAGACAATTACTGCGGGGGTATAGTCCTAGCATTTCAACGCTTCTAAGTATAATGTTAGCTTCAAACCCCAACGGTTTTATTCATCGTCCAGATTACTGTGGCTTGATATTATTTAGAGCGAAATTGAGTTTACTGATATCGTGTTGACTAAGCTTTATAATTTGTTTAAATAAGGGTACTAAAACGAATACCCTGGCGACGCGACACACGCATGATACATTTTCGACTTCCGAAATACTCAAATATTTACACATCAGTTATTGTATTCATTCTCGAGAATAACTTTTCTGGACGTGATAACAATAAGAGCTAACTGTAGAGCTGCTGACTTTACCGAACATCCACAGCCTGGTGTAATTTCATTCTGTTCGATAAAAGAACAACCACATCTTGAACAATTGTATTTTTTGTTAATGCAATTTGAAGTCTTCTGAGATGACTCGAATCGAACCACTCGTTCATAGTTGTCAATATCAGCTACACTATTATTAAAACATCTACGACATATCTGAACGTCTTCTCGTTTGTAATAACAGATCAAGGAGCTCATACAATTTATACAATGTTCGTTGACAAGTTGTTCATATATTTCACAAGGGAGTTTATTTATAACTGCAACTAGTTCATTAAACTGTTGAAACTCCTCCAGAATAGTTTTTTTAGTTAATTCGTATAAGGACATCATGAGTGCATGCTCGTCTCTAAAACAAAAATAGGTTTATGTTATTTAAAAACGTATAAGAATACAAGGAGTTGTAACGTAGTAGGATACGTGTTTTAAAAATAACTCTAATGTTCTTTAGCAATGACATTAAAACTACATGATATAGTAGAGCATATCAGCAGCTTTATTGTTTCACACAATTTTGTATTAAAGAATTCGGTACTACCGACGAATCAGGTTATTACCCATACAGCACACCAAGTCTAAAACACGTTTAATAGTCGTTTAAAACAGCTAAAAATTATACGACTAATTATTAACCACATAAATGACGTTTTCGAAACGTGCCCGGTTATACGTCTTCGCTTCCACGTTTAGGAGATGACAAGACTAATATAAGTTTTATTTGCATTAATACTTATATTTACCGATAAATAAAACTTAAATCACTCATTATCACCTACTAAAACGTCTTAAAGGTAAGTAATACAAAAAAGCTAGTGGTTTAATTTGAATTGATGAGTAATTAATACAAAGTATTATTTGTCGATTATAAGATTAATAAAACACGTCCACAAAATGTTATCGAATCCAACGTAGGTGACGGATTGTAGATGTCAAGATTGCGTCTTAGGGCGGTCCTATACTTCTCGCTGAACAGGCCCAAACATTCAGCCTATACACAAAAGAATGCTCTGCGTCAATCACTATGTATTTGTATTTTAAATTCAGACGAATCATACATCTGATTGTAAGTGTACGTATGCCTTCAAGCGTCTCAGATAGATGCCAGACCAACAAATATTTGGAAAAGCATTCCTTTTAAAATGACTTTTAAATAATGTTAATGTGTGTGTTAATGTTATTTAAGAATTCATTGCAGACATTTTCTATAATTTCTTAAATAACATCAACTCCCCATCACTAACAACGATGTAAACAAATAAATGAAGTTAGTGTTTACGAAATACAATGTCCTTGGTTTATCAGCTGTGTAAAACAATGTTAAAAATGATCAAAACTGCTGATTAAATTTGAATAAAAGCCATTAAAATTTATAATAAACATTTATTTAAGGTCTATAGATAAGGCAGCGGGAGATATAAGTGAGAAAGCTCCTGCCACCTATCGGGAACAGTCGGAACTACCTCAGAGTTCAAGTGGTTCGACGATTCTCCGCTTGGTAGCGTTCGCGTCTACAATACCAACATTGTTTCTACTTATTGTTGTCAATACCGCGTGCCTTAGCCTAATCACGTGTTTGCCGCGTTTGTTGCCCCCACTCGCCACTCGACTGCTTGTGATGAGCATAGCCGGCGGTGAACTTTAAAATGGCAGAGGGGTCTAAAAGATTAGAAAAGTCCAGCTGGGAGGGGGACGCACTCGCTTCTGAAAACGTCACGACTCCTCCTCCGCTGAAAATCAAACAATCCCATGATCCGGGCATGCTAAGATAATAAGATAACTTACGGTCAGCGACACGCCCATTCGTAGGCCGACACTCTACCGCTTCACTCCTCACTGATGTCCCCAGAGGATGGACCCAGAAGATAGACTCGGTGGGATCTCGTCGACACCGGCCACCGGACCTAACTACAAGACGTCCCGGCATGCCGGGACGTGGGGTGTCACAGAGGTGTTTGTATTTTTTTAAAAAAATAATATACAATAGACTAATTATGTGAGAAGCTTAACAATATTTTCAAGGCAGGATCGAACCAGGTACATCAGTACATCAGATAATATATGACTTAATACCACATAAAGCCGCATACCAAGTTTCATAAAAATATATTCACAAATAAGCGATATATACAATTTTAATTATTCTCCATAAGAATAGCATTGGTGATGAGTACGTAGGTTTGCTGAAACAAGGAACACAAACAATTGGTTTAAATATAAATAGAATTCAACTAGGCGAAGCCACATACTAAGTTTCACAAAAATACATCCATAAATGATATATAGCATTTTGTTTATTCTCTATAAGAATAACATTGGGGTTGAGGACGCAGGTTTGCTGCAACGAGGAAGATAATCATTTCAAAACACCCAATCTTGGTTTTGAACATTTTATAGAGCTTAAAAAAAACAAATAATTTAGTATTTTAAATTATTAACCTAGGTTAAGTGGTTGCCGAGAAAATCCAAAACACCTGCTCATAAAATCTCTCATGTTAATCTTATGGGAAAGGGGGTTTTGGATTTTCCTCTCTTCATTTTAATGTAAACTCCACATTTGCTTTTACCAATCAATTCAGCTCTAAAAAACAATCATTGTGATTCTATGTCAAACCGTTGCAGAGATATTCAAAGTGCTAAACACAGTACATTGTCCAATGTTATCCTTATAGAGATAAATCTCTATATCTCGATTATTTTTTAAACTTGGTATATGGCTTCATTTCGTTGTGGTCTATTGATAATTTTCCAAAAAAACCAATATTTTTCTCATGGTTCCCGTAGCAGCAAACCTGCATACTCAAAGCCCATGTTATTCTTATGGAGGATAAGAAAAATGTTATGCATCACTTAATCGTGAACATAAATTAATATAACTTGGTATGTAGCTTCATCTAGTCGAGTTACATTAATATTTGTATAAAAATCCATAATTTGTGTTCCTTGTTGCAGCAAAACTTCGTACTCAACCCCCCTTTATACTACACTATGTCCTGAAGGGTTTTTGAACATTTATAACTTTCTCTCCAGTAAACTACATCTGACAGTAAATGAAACATTATGCACATTTACCTGTAACCATATACTTGATGAGATATCTGACTGGTGTCTCGATAGTAAGGAACAGTACCGGGGAGAACAATATGTAGGCTGGATATGTAGGCTGCAAAACATAGTCAGATCAGTATGATGCAAATCCAAAATCGTGATCCTTCTCTTATAACCTGGATACCTTTTTAACTATAAGAGAGCAAACGAAACCAAACTTTTGTTCATTTATATTTTTGTATAGCATTTTTGTTGATTCGTTATAAGAGAGTGATAAATAAAATTGTTCCAGAAAGTAATTGCAGAATTCCCGTAATTCTCGCCTGAAGGGTTGTTCAGCCTGTCACATATATTTGCAATATGTACGTGTTAAAATTTTTATGAACCCGGGGAAATTTGGGTAACAAATTTAACTCATGTTAAAATGTTTAAAAACTTAAAATCTACCCCATTACTGTAAAAAAATTGTAAAAGTGTTAACAAATCTTCATGTTATACACTTTACACTACCAAACATGATAAGTTATAATCTTTAAATTGAAACCAAAGAATTCTCGTTATAAATATAATTTATTTTACATTTTTAAAACATGTTTCAAAATGAACATTATAAAGCCTAGAGGTCTTTTACAACTTCCTTCTTGCAGCATCTTAATGACTTGTGACAGTCATAACAAGAATATTACTGTCAATAGATTTTATAGATTATCAACAAAATAGGAGCATAATATGATACATTAAAGGCATACTAGAAAATTAAATTTGTTTCAAGCCTTGTTCTATCAGCAGTTATCCCAACTAATATATTTGTGGTCAGCACAGATCATGCATTCCAATGAAACCATTATTGAACTTGCCGATAAGAGTAACATGGACATAGCGTTTTCCTCCCATCTTAGGTAATAGGTACGTGGTAAACGACTGATGAAATTGATAACTGATTATCAACACAGTGCATGCTTCATATCACTAATTGAAACCATGTTTGGTGAATCAGGAGATATGATCATCATTAGAACCATTCTGCATTGAAAATTGTAGGACATGGTTAAGTCTATCCCCGCAGGCTTGCAACACATTGCCACTACATAATTGGACGAAATATGCTCCCTTCCCACATTAATGATGCCAAATATTCCTACCTCTAAAGTGCATTTCTCGCTGATCAGATCAGATCTAAGATACAACATCTCGATTTGCTACACAAGTTTTCGCAAACAATAGCTTTTGTAAGATGGGTAGGAATAAAACGTTGAAAACTGTATTTCTACAGTTATGTTGAACATGTACATAATCATTTGATAATAAACCTAATTTAGGGGATAATTTTAATAATCCTAGGCAAATAAAATAAGAGAATACAAACCAGATTCATTGATGAAGTTAGACTGATATTGGAAGTTAAAGGGGAGTGTATCGATACACCCCCCTTTAGAGAGTATATTTATAGCCTTACACTTGTCTTCTTCATCAACATTTATCAATTTCATTACATTCCAAATTAACTATGCCCACGGATTTCGGAAACATTTGCTGTGCTCCAATTATGTACTAGATAATTTTTATTGTTTACTAAAAAAACCTTTTACTAAAAAAAAACTTCTTAAAGATATATGATACTGAAATATTACCACATCTATTTCCCCCCTTTTATTAGTTTATTAACAAACACTTTTATGAAAAATTCACACTAAAGTTAAGACAAAAGCATTTTATTTTTAGTGAAAATACAAAAAAATAATAGAACTTCAACGTTATTAGTTACACTGAGAAAATTCATAGAGTGGGAGAAAAATTTGTGGAGGAAGTGATGAACTTACGGCTAGCACATGCTTACATGTTTAGATTTACAATCACTTGACCAAACCATATCTGCAAAATAAAAATTGGAACTTTTAATACCAATGGGGGAAATTGAGATTTTCCTGAATGTTGACAGATATATAAATCATAAAAACATTTTGGAGTTTTACCACGATACCACGATACCACTTTCAAATTTGGCACAGTGGGGTTCCCATATGATTCCAAAATCAGTGCTTTAAATACAGATTTATTTGTTATATATTTTTAAAATTTGCAAATAACAAATTATTTAAAAATCTTGTTTTGGACCGTTTTCCTTAAGTGCTAACTCAAATTCTTAATAGAATATAACTTATAACTGAACACTACCCCAGCCCATTCTTGGTTTAAGGAGTATAACGATAACGAAAGTGACAATTTATAGTTTAAATATGCAATATACCTTTAGCCAAGGATCTCTGCCCATTGCTTTTTCCTATGGATCCCACGAAAGAGCTCTGAAACTATTGTAAATGCACTACTGTTCCAAAAAATATGTGTTTTATTTTAAAACAGACATATCACATTTTTCTAGACATTCAAATGAGGAGATATAGTTTTAGTGTCTAGTAACCATAGGCATTTACAAGAGGCAGTGATTTTTGGCTTTAGGGATACACTTATATTTTAAGGCCTTAAGCATATGGAGTCAAATGGGATAAAAAGCTAAAAAAAATTTTAAGGTGTTATCATATATAAAACCCCTACAATGTAGCTGATCAATTGTTCACAAAACATAACTCCAAATGAATGAAGAAATAAGGATTGTAGAGCAAGCTGTTCACTTACGGACAACAGCTCTGAGTATGTTTCCTGATTAAGATGTAAAACATTACAATAGTATTAAATTAAAATCTTCCTTATAACAAGGGACTTATTTGTTTAGCCAGGAATACTTTTCCCATTTAAAATGTCAATGCAAGATGCAAGATATAAGCATTCATTAAAATTATGACACTTGTTTCTTGGAATTAATAGCAGTTTATGAGGAGTCAGAGCAGATGTTTATGTACCTTTGAGAGAGGCTCCTTCCGGCGTTTGTAGGTGTAGAGCCCCACCAGCAGGATGTAGGATGTTCCGCGAGCGAAGATGAGTGACAGTCCCGAGCGCACAGCGATCTCCAGCAGAGCTTGCGAGCCGCCCACTGACTGTTCCGTGATCAGCCGACCCCCCGCACCCGAGTAACCTTGAGTCTTTCCCCGTGAACAAGTGTAACAGTACCGTTACAAATCTATGCCTAACTTGAAGGAAATCTAAAACAGATATCAGAATACGTGGGCCTATTTTGTTATGTGTTTATGAGTACAGTACAAAAATAATATTGAACAAATGGCTACAGGAATAACCAAGGCCTATTTTGTTATGTGTTTATGAGTACAGTACAAAAATAATATTGAACAAATGGCTACATCAACAAAAAATCAATTTTATGTGCAAATATCAATATACCAGTACTACGTGAAGCCACATACCAAGTTTCATCAACACACATTCATAAATAATCGAGATATCAAATTTTATTTATTCTCCATAAGGATAATTTTGGACAACGTACTGTGTTTAGCACTTTGAATATCTCAGCAACGGTTGGGCGTAGAATCACAATTTGAACACCAAAATGATTGTTTTGTGGAACTGAACAGATTTCTAAAAGTAAATGTGAAGTTTACATTAAAATAAACTGAGGAAATACCCTTTCCCCATAAGATTAACATGGGAGATTTTATGAGTAGGTTTTTTGGATTTTCTCCGCAACCACTAAACCTAGGTTAATAATTCAAAATACTATATTATTTTTTTTTTAAGCTCTTTAACACGTCAAACCCCAAATTGAGTTTTTTAAAAATTGTAGGTGAAAAATGCAAAAAACTGTTTTAATTATTATATTTAAACGTCTTATGTCTTTTTCGGGATCGAAGTCCAAATGAGGTGCAACCAGTTGCTCAGGTTGACCAGCCCCCGGCAACTGACCACAATCTCCTCCTCGGTCATCTCCTCGGCCTGGGGGAAGTCATCCAGCGCACAAAGCACCATGGCCTCCACCAGGTTCCGGCACAGCGGCCTGCACACCTCAACACAGATGCGGCCCGTCTCCATTATTCTAGCCATGTTCCTAAATTTAGGATTGGCTATATCCAATTGTTCGATTGTCCACCCGTTTCCTCGCACCATTTTCTCTCTTACCCATAATACGGTGAAGAATCTTCTGAGATCATAGAATACCTCATCGTTGTTTAATGCCTCTTTTAGGGGGCAAGTAGTAGTGAGGTAAGGACAACAATCATGGATCCTCGTTTCCCAATTTTCTTCATCGCATTTTGAAAAAAACTCTCTAATTGACTCCTTTGTCAGTTGGCTTGAGCCAATCAGCGCCATGGAACGGTTCAGGAGTTCGGTTTCCTCGGATGAGTTGAGCCATTCCGGCACCCCGACTGGAGGCGACATCACTTCGTGGGGCAGATAACGAGGAGTCGAGGGCCCTGGCCCAGGAGACGGCCTGAAAAAAGTTCAAATAATCTGACACCGGGGGGCGAAAATAATCATGTTTCACAAGCAGGATACCTCAAAAATCACTGGGTTCGTACAAGTGGGTTAGAACATCGTGTCTCTATGCTCAGTGGGTAGATTGTGCATGTACACTAATGACTATCCCCCTCCACAAATAAAATAAGGATTTTCATTAAAAAACAGGGGCTTTATAATATTTTTTTTTACAATACAGAGGCAACAACACAATTTAAAATACTGTTTTGTTATTTTATAAATAATAATTTGGTCAGGGGTGGATTTGTAAACTTGGCAGCACTGCATTAAATAACGAACAGCTGATGTAGTTATTGAAGTTGCTACAGAAGATTCCCGGAAGACTACCTTAAGGTAATGTATTATTTTGTTCTTTTGTAAATTGCCTTTCGGGATGTAACACCCGTTACACTTTTTTAACAAAAGTTAGTATTACAAAATGAACAAACCCTTTTTAAAAATAGTTTTACTGTAAAAGTGAGATTATGGGTTTCCCTAATGCTCTGGTATTATTGTTTGAATTTTAGTTTTATAATTTAAGGAGTAATTTGTGTAACGGGTGTTACATAATTTAATGTAACGTGTGTTACAATCAACACAACCCACAACCATTCAGTTTTTGGTATATTTATATTAATTTTAACTAGAATTTAAATACATAGCTCTATTGAGAGTTTATTAATTTTGGTAATAACACCTAAAAAAGTTAACAATAATATGTTATCTCTACTATTATAGTACGCTTCTTTTTTCTATATTTTAGGCTAACCAACAAGGAACAAAAAATTGTTAATATCAAATATAATGTAGATTGATTGGTTCTTATTAGAGCCAGTTTAATAATTCAGATTCAATCATTCTTTTTGTATGTAATTTACAATTAAAGTGTCCAAAGTGTAACACCCGTTACAACGGAATCCCTGCATTGCTAGGTGGACAGTAAACAATACTACTCACCCTCTCTGCCGGGCCACTGGGGAGAGAGACCGGGAGCCGGTAGATGAACTAGACCCCTTCCTCTTGGGTGACCGAGACGAAGATCTGTGTTTACTCTTCTTCTTCTTCTTCTTTGATTGTGCACCAGCCTCTGGCACAACCCGGCCTTCCTTGGGGAGGGGGGGGACTGAAAACCAATCTTTCCATCAAACCGAGGAAGAGCAAGAGATAAAAATGTCCAAATGTGTTTTGGATAGTATTTACTGCTATCAGCCATTGCTAGTATTAACTATTATTATCTTCATTGTTTGTTGATTTTATCACAAAAGTATTTATTACATAAATATTCTTAAATGACATTAAAACACAATATCGTAGTTTTAAAATGTTAATAAACCTTTATTATACTTGTAATTTATTGCTTGTAATATTCATTCATGTAAACTGCTTCAAATTATTTTATTTTATTTATTTTTCAAAATTGATCTCATTCCAAATTCAATTTGATATAGTACAAGCGTTTAAAACAAGTGACGGTGTCTACAAGAACTTCAGAAACATATGGCTGTGACTGACATTATTGAGAACCGTGTGATACAATTTAAAAAATTTAGTTTTCCAAAATGCGGTGGCCAAGTGATAGCTTTTTTGTGGGCATCTACCCAGAATTAACATTTTCCCTATAAAAAAGTGTAGTGGAACAACTAATACACTCTTTTTGTTAGGTAAGAAGAGTCACTGGCTTAAAGCAATGAAATACGGGGTGAAGTTATAGCATTAAATTACAACACTCGAGATAATAATTCACGCTTACCAAGTTGCTGTTTGGGGGGTTCCATGTTGTTAAACACACTAGAGGCGTGTCGCTGCAGCTGGAACTGCTTTAATGTAATTCCTAGGAAAATAACCAAACAAATAAAAAATATTAAATTAATATTGATACAATAAAATAATTAGAACTTAAAAAAACAAATACTTTAGTATTTTGAATCATTTTAGTGGTTGTAGAGAAAAGTAAAAAACGCGTCCATAAAGTTGTCCATGTTAATCTTATGGGAAAGGGGTTTTGGATTTTCCTCGTGACATCACAATAATTATTACAGATAATATTCACTTTATATGACTGCCTATTGTTTATTTTTTATATTTCAAATGAAATAACAATAATTCAAAACATTTGACCCGAATCACTATAACCACCAAATTTTAATTAAATATGTTTCTGAAAAACGTTTACTTTGTGTTTTTTGCGGTTTTCGGGGGAATTGTCCTTGAAAATAAAAAATAAACAACTGGAGATAAGTTATCATAGATTAGTACCTATAGCAAACATTACTACTGCTTTATCTGTATTCAATTTAATAATAGCAGAAATGGTGAAATGCCCCAGTAGTTTCCTCTTTCAAGCAACTTAAAATGCCTCTGAATTTGGAGTGGCAATGTTAGCCTGGCTATAGTTTTCATTCTAAAAAATACCCGTCAACGAAAGTGCGAGCCAAAGTATGACTTACATTGTGTTGAGAAAATCCTATTTAAATGTTGTAAAACGTAAAAACACGAGGTAAGCAAATATTGAAGGTTCTTCGTTCTGGAGTCACGGTCAATCCCCATGAGCGCTATGACCAATGACTACATATACAATAAGACAGGCAAGCCATATGGAAATAACTCAACGCCTGTTGAGAAGTCGGAGAGACTGCTTCAGCGACCCGCCGCCAGTTGGCGCTAGTGGCGACGGGCGTTGACTGTACTACTGATCTCTTGGCGCGGACTGTACGAGTACCCTCTCTCTCTCTCTCTCTATTTCGCCGTACCAGCGGCATGGCAGTGGGCAGTAAGCGTGTATGCATGAAATGGATACGGGCATTATTCAGGTGTATGTCAACAGGCAGATAACCTCCAATAAATATGAGTTCTGATGTTTACCTTCTGTGCCTAAGCTATCAAATCTGGCTATCCCTATAGAGTATAAGGATGGCGGGGTGGAAGTGTATATGTATATAACATAATTATTTTAGTTACAACAAAAGGTACCTAAATTAAATACAAATAATGACTAATTATAGATACATCATTTAAAATTTATTAGCTCAAATATTGCGTAAATTATTTATCCTCAGAATGTTGATTTGAATTATAAAGGAAAAAATAAGAATATTGTTTTAAATTAAATTTTGATTTAAAATAAACATTCAAATCTCCTAAAATACAAAAATCTAGACCCGGCACGGTCCTTTCGTGTCAAGTAGTAGGCATGGTATCGAGCTTATTGTACGTTTACAAATCCAGGATAATCTCCAATAGTTTTAAACCCTATATAATGATGAAAACAAGGTTAAAATGTCCCATGCGGCACTTGGAATGGCTGTTATGAGGTATTAATTTAATCAGGAAAAACATTTCTTTAAAATATAAATAAATAATACACTATACTTGCATTAAAAATTTTGGACTTGGCCAGTTTACAACAGAAACCGAGTGGAATATAACCTGGGGTGCAGAAATATATTTTAAAGTTTATTATCTTAGGCCCCGTACGGTCAACAGTCAATAATTACAGTCAACGGCCTCGTCATTCGCTTATAGTGTGAGTAAAGTGGTCATTTCAAATACGGTACCTTAACCATTAAAGGTCGCGGAAAGCCTGTTCTATGGCTTAAGTCAATTGTACATCTTATTCGGAATAATTTTGATGAAGACACCGAGTTCATAAGTTAGGTCTACACAGGTGCTTGGAGAGGCTTGGTTTTGAGTTTTGACATAAAAACGTTTATTCCATTTAATTTAATTTATATTTAAGTATCCTTCGTATTCAAGTTTATAGGTGAAGATATAAATCAAATGAGGAGCACTTAACTATGCTGGATGTGGTCCAGGACGGCGGTGCGCGTAGAACTGAACATGGCGGTTATTTACATCGGATTATTGAACAAACTATAAATTATATCGAAAATTGTTTTGAATGAAAATTTAACACCATCTAATTAGCTACAACTTTCTCGGTGGAATTTTTTTTCTACCTCAAAAATAATAAAAATTATCGTTTACTGATTTTTCATGTCATCCTGTTACAACTCTCTAATATTTTCATTATTAAAAATTACACATAATTTTAAACTAAAATATATTTATACTGTTGGATGCGGAAACTCATGCAGAAAAGGAATATATGTTTCATTGTAGTTTTATTATTATTAGAATGTACATGAGCGTGTAAACGACAACGCGTTCACCGCTCGGAATTACTCAGTTTTGCCGTGTCCTAGCGACTAGCCGGACCGTTTTGATACATGCAGCGCTGTGAGCGGCGGGTCGCAGAGTTACCGCTTGGCGCTTGCGCGTCTTATTGTATATGTAGTCATTGCTATGACGGAGTGAGGGGTGCGATTTACTCTATGTAGAATCTTGTCAAAAGCACAATATTAAAATGGTCAATATCCGAATGAGTTACAAATAATTCAATACAGATTCAGTTTGCTTAAACAACCAGACGTATTACACATTTTATTCACGTTATTATTTTCAGTCAAGCTTAAAGATGTGTTTAGATTTAAACGGAAAATATACCGCTTCTATGATAACAAGATTGGTGATAAACGAAGTAATAATGAGTAATAAATCTAATTACGACAGTTTCTTAATTAATTCAAACAGTGTTATTAGTTTCATGGGGTCTTATACTGCATATCTTGTTTTGGGACCAATTGGTGCATCTTTTCTTAGGCGTGTTCGTAGTGCCACTGCGCAACGCTCAGACGGGTCGGGTGATCGCGCGGCTCCAATCAGTAACGCTAATACATCGTGTTTCTGATTCTACCACTACCAACCAATGATCGTTAGCAATGTGTAGCGCTATTACCCGTAGTTTGGTTAATACTGTTGTGGAGCATCAATGAGCAAATGGCCTCATCTGGTGAGCGGGTTATTTGATCAGTTTATTTACAAAGATTATTCTAAAAATTTCAAAACCTTAACGTGAGGCATAACCCGGCATTGTCCGTTAAATATAAGTCTACTACGACTCGCCGCCGACCAAACGGGGAAGTGACAGCAATCTCAGTCCAGAGGCGCGGCAGCCACCAGAGGGCGGTAATGAGATGCACACAACCGGGCCAGCTGGTCACGCCGCGCGGCCAATCTCCCCGCTCGCACCGTCGCACAGTGTGATGTGTTCACGATCTGGGGGGACTAAAATCAAATATGTTTAGTTTTAGCGAATTTCCCCTATAGGGAAGAAGCTATTACCGTAGGTCTCATGGTAAGACTTGAGCCCGAGACCATGAAAACGTTTTTTAGGTCCCCAGATGACAAAAACACTATTCGTTCAAATTTATATATATGTATGTGTCCGTGAATGCCATAACTTGAGTAAAAAACGTCCGATTTCGATGAAATTTGGCTCAAATGTGTAAAATGACATTCATGACTTTAAGTTCGAAAACCAGAAAAATCGGGCTATGGGAGGGGGGGGTTATGGGGTTTTAAATTTTCCAAAAATCGTTTTTTGCATTTTTCACCCTACAATATTTTAAAAACTTAATTTTGATTATGACCATGTTATAGAGCTTAAAAAAAAAAATAATATGGTATTTTGAATTATTAAGCTAGGTTAAGTGGTTGCGGAGAAAATCCAAAAAAATCTACTCATAAAATCACCCGTGTTAATCTTATGGGGAAGGGGTATTTCCTTAGTTTATTTTAATGTAAACTTCACATTTGCTTTTACCAACCAACTCAGTTCCACAAAACAATCATTTTGGTGTTTAAATTGTGATTCTGCGTCCAACCGTTGCTGAGATATTCAAAGTGCTAAACACAGCACGTTGTCCAATGTTATCCTTATGGAGAATAAATAAAATATCTCGATTATTTATAAATGTATGTTGATGAAACTTGGTATGTGGCTTCACGTAGTACTGATATATTGATATTTGCACAACAAACTGATTTTTTGTTGATTATTCCCGTAGCAGCAAACCTGCGTACTCAGCCCCCATGTTATTCTTATGGAGAATAACTAAAATGTTATATAGCGCCTACCCATGATTGAATATTGATTAAACTTGGTATGTGGCTTCTCCTAGTTAAATTATATTAGCATAAAGATCAACCGTTTGTGTTCCTTGTTTCAGCAAACCTGCCTACTCAGCTCCCGCGTTATTCTTATAGAGAATAAACAAAATGTTATATAGTGCCTACCTATGATTGAATATTGATGAAACTTGGTATGTGGCTTATCCTAGTTAAATTATATTAGCACAAAGAACAACCGTTTGTGTTCCTTGTTTCAGCAAACCTGCCTACTCAGCTCCCGCGTTATTCTTATAGAGAATAAACAAAATGTTATATAGTGCCTACCTATGATTGAATATTGATGAAACTTGGTATGTGGCTTCTCCTAGTTAAATTATATTAGCATAAAGATCAACTGTTTGTGTTCCTTGTTTCAGCAAACCTGCCTACTCAGCTCCCGTGTTATTCTTATAGAGAATAAATAAAATGTTATACAGGGTGATCAACTCAAGGAGGCCACCATTGGGATCTCAGAAAGTATTAATTTTACAGCAAACTTTTAATTGGGAACTTTACCTTATTTTTTATGCTCATTAGAATTACGTAGTTAAAATTTTAAAATTTGGTCGCCATTTTCCAATATGGCGGCTAACTTTGAAATTTCTTATGAAAACACCTATTTTTTATGACTCATATGGGTTTTAAATTCAATTTTAAGACCTTTTTATTCTTGTTGTTATTTTGATAAACTTGACCGTTTAGCTGCTAAGAGCGCTGTAAGTTTCAGAAACTCTTATTTCAACACTTATTAAATAGGCATGTTTTACTATTTGCAAACAATAAAATTTAACTCAGAGTGCAATATTATTGTACAATGGAATGTAAAAAGCTGTTGAAATTTCACAAATACTTTATTTTATACAAAAAAAGTACTTAAATTATTTAAAAACATCACTAACGCAACCTCTGTGTATTGGGTAAGTCCAAGTACAGCTCGCTACAATTGAACAACAGTAACACATGATTGTGTTGCTAGGCAATAATCAGCTGTTTCATTGTTGCAAATTTTCACAGTTGCTTTTAGCTCGTCTAACCTAGTAATTGTTTTGTTGCTGGTATTATTACTGTTAACCAGCGTCTGTTGTAATTTTGAATAGAACAAATATTACTTTTGTTTCAATGTAGTTCATAACCCCACTAACTAACCCCACTAGATTCTGTGGTTCTAACCCCACTAGATTTCTTCCTATGGTGACACTTGAAGGATGAACCGTACACCGATAGGTATGCTTCGGTGGAAGAAATGCGCAACAAAGTGATGGACATTTTTCATAACATTCACCATAACACATTATCACGAGCCGTAAATGACTTGCACAGAAGGGCTCACGCATGCATTTATGAAGATGGAGGACACATTGAACACCCGCTTTAAGTCATCATAGATAATTACTTGTAACAGTAATTTAAGTATGTTTTTGTACATAATAAAGTATTTGTGAAATTGCAACAGCTTTTTACATTCCATTGTACAATAATATTGCACTCTGAGTTAAATTTTATTGTTTGCAAATAGTAAAACATGCCTATTTAATAAGTGTTGAAATAAGAGTTTCTGAAACTTTCAGCGCTTCTAGCGGCTAAACGGTCACGTTTATTAAAATAACAACAAGAATAAAAAGGTCTTAAAATTGAATTTAAAACCCATATCAGTCATAACAAATAGGTGTTTTCATAAGAAATTTCAAAGTTGGCCGCCATATTGGAAAATGGCGACCAAATTTTAAAATTTTAACTACGTAATTCTAATGAGCATAAAAAATAAGGTAAAGTTCCCAATTAAAAGTTTGCTGTAAAATTAATACTTTCTGAGATCCCAATGGTGGCCTCCTTGAGTTGATCACCCTGTATAGTGCCTACCTATGATTGAATATTGATGAAACTTGGTATGTGGCTTCGCCTAGTTAAATTATATTAGCATCAAAACCAATTGTTTGTTTCTTTATTTCAGCAAACCTACGTACTCATCACCAATGCTATTCTTATGGAGAATAATTAAAATATCACTTATATATGAATATATTTTTATGAAACTTGGTATGCGGCTTTATATGGTATTAAGACATATATTATGCATTGGAAATTCGCTGAGTACGCGGGTTTGCTGTGACGGGGGTATCTATATATGTAATATGCTAAGGCACTTTATATAAACATAATTCTTCCACTATTTTTTAACTTATTTTGATGATTGAGGAGTTAAAAATATGTCCTCGATCCATATTTGTGTAAAGTGGATTTCATTACTTGTAAGTTCCATTGCGTAGAACTGGCCGCCTCAAAGGATAACGTGGCCTAAATTTTAATTCATTTCTTAAATTGCTGTGCAGTAAAACTCAGTTTTTAGCGAATTTCCCCTATGGGGAAGAAGCTATTACCGTGGGTCTCATGGTAAGACTTAAGTCCGAGATCGTGATAATTTTTTGAGGTCCCCAGATGACAAAAACACTATTCGTTCAAATTTATATATATATATATATGTGTCCGCGAATGCGATAACTTGAGTAAAAAACGTCCGATTTCGATGAAATTTGGCTCAAATGTGTAAAATGACATTCATGACTTTAAGTTCGAAAACCAGAAAAATCGGGCTATGGGAAGGGGGGTTTATGGGGGTTTTAAACTTTCCAAAAATCAGTTTTTTTGCGTTTTTCACCCTACAATATTTTAAAAACTTAATTTTGATTTTGACCATGTTATAGAGCTTAAAAAAACAAATAATTTAATATTTTGAATCAGTGGTTGCGGAGAAAATCCAAAAGAATCTACTCATAAAATCACCCGTGTTAATCTTATGGGGAAGGGGTATTTCCTATGTTAATTCTAATGTAAACTTCACATTTGCTTTTACCAACCAATTCAGCTCCACAAAACAATCATTTTGGTGTTTAAATTGTGATTCTACGCCCAACCGTTGCAGAGATATTCAAAGTGCTAAACACAGTACGTTGTCCAATGTTATCCTTATGGAGAATAAATAAAATTTGGTATCTCGATTATTAATGAATGTATATTGATGAAACTTGGTATGTGGCTTCATATAGTACTGGTATATTGATATTTGCACAAAAAATTGATATTTTGTTGGTTATTCCTGTAGCAGCAAACCTGCGTACTCAGCCCCCATGTTATTCTTATAGAGAATAACTAAAATGTTATATAGCGCTTATTTATGATTGAATATTGATTAAACTTGGTATGTGGCTTCGCCTAGTTAAATTATATTAGCATAAAAAACAATTGTTTATGTCTTGCTTCAGCAAACCTACGTACTCATTACCAATGTTATTCTTATGGAGAATAATTAAAATCGCGTATATGTGAATATATTTTTATGAAACTTGGTACGCGGCTTTATGTGGAATTCAGACAAATATTATGCATTGGAAATTCGCTGAGTACGCGGGTTTGCTGCGACGGGGGTATTTTTGTTTATTTCCGCAAATTTGCTTGATTTTACGTCTCTAGTATATTGAGTTAGTAATTATTATTCGCTAAATTTAGGATATTATTATAGCTATTGTGTAGATTAAGCATTTCCGAATCTAGCTTTAACGTACGTTAAATACGGGGGGTCTTACGTAAGGTGTCTCAAACCAATTACAGACGAACCACTTAACCTAGAAGGATGAAATAAAATTATTTCCCACTAAATAGACCCCAAGGAATAACGTAAAAATAGTTTTAACTTGTTTAAAATACGGCGTGTACCAAAAACTGGGGGTCGCTAGTTCGAATCTCGGAATTTTCAAGTGTCAACATGGGTCACGTTATACCATTTTAAAGCTCTTTAACAGACAAACATCGTGGTGAAAACAGGACTGACTTATCTCTAACCGTTTCAAAGTGGCGGCCATTTTTGCGAAGAGTATTAACATTTACGGAATACTCCAAAGGTTATTTAAGACCTTATTCACAGAGTTTAGACAAATCGTGATCACTTTAATTTTCAGAAAACGTACCAAAATCAACAATACATGCTTAAATCTTGCGCGTAACTCATAGTGGGGGGGTGTGGTCAAGCGTTGTGGTGCATAACATGGGGGGGGGGTCTTAAATGACGATAAAATGTGTTACGTAACATGTGTATGGCCCCCTTACGTTATTTATATGGGAATAAAATACCCCTCATTACCCAACATGTACCGAACACTGTGCCGGTTTTTTATATTTAAATTTATAAAACATACACCAAACGTTTAAAGTACCGTACTTACTAAAAGTGGACTTTTTAATTAGGAATGGTTTAATATGAGGTTGGTTGAGATAAATCAAATTTAATTAGTGCACCATATTCCATTACGCTCTTTTTCTATATGCCTACAGTAATAACATGTTTAATATTGATTCTCAACACGGGATTTCTTGAACGGCGTTGAAGACAGAAGGAACTAAATCACTCTTAAGAGCAGCAGTCCCACATCCCACATCAATGGTTACTGGTTACAAAAGCGCCCATTCCAGAATATGGGGGACCGGACATGGCGGCGACGTTTCGACAAGATGGGGGTATAGAAAAAACTCCCCTTTGTTTCTGGACCCGTGCCGACACCCGCCTAGCTGTCTCTCTCTCCCCTCTCACTCCACCTGCCCAACAATGGCTGCCGAGCACGGCAGCGAATCAGGTTGGCACTGGCGAATTTAATTATTTCGGTCTGACGAATCACAAAACAGCGGCGTTTCCCACGAGACTGGATGTATGAACGGCCGGGACTATATTCCAGTATTCGCCCTACTCTCAGTGCCGGTTAATTAGACAGTGATTGCCCCACTGTACAAACCTCTGCCTATTCATTACTTGGGTATTTAGCTAAGGTGACAATAACAATGTAACAATAAAAATATGAATTTTATGGGCACTATATACAAACAATGCTATGAGGTTTTACAAAAACCATTACGATGAGTTCACCTCGCCAAACCCAATGTGAAGGGCACGCGAAGGGCGGGGGAATGTTTGAACTTGTTCCGCACTTCCGACGAAGCTGGACGTGATAAGAGTGATAACAAACGGCTGATTGATAAGCCCCAACACGCCTCTCCATGGCTATAGCATTGGCTGTCACCCTATCTTTAATTAGTATACGGGCAGATAACTTTCACTGCAGACCCGCTTCTGGCTCTGGGAGCCGAACATATTAAAACAATGCAACCGTTCAACCGAAAGCACTTCTGGCCAGTCGTGTTTGACAAACCCTATTTTTAATTTAAATTGTTTAAAATTGTGGACCTTTATCAACCCCAGGCTCCCCCTCTACTATATATCATATTCCAAACCTTGGGTACCAGTATGGAAAATTACTCAAAACTTGAAGAAGATAAAAACTAATAAATACACGATTGTGTATAACGTTCTAAAGTTTCTCTATACATTTTTTACGAGGGATATATTAGTGGTTAGGCTTTAAGATTACAACAAAAACATGAGTATTACTTTGACAGTTCCCTGGTTGATTATGAACAGCTGTTAAAATTCTTTTGTGTTGATTTAAAACTCCTTAAGCCCAATGTTAATTTTTTTAACTTTTCATTTTAGTTTTTTTACATTATTTGATTTTTCCCGGGAATGAGGCCTGTCTAGAACTTATTTTTATCCCAGAAATTAGTTATTTTGAACGTTTGAGGGAAATCGTTGGAGCCGTTTTTGAGATCGGTGTCGCAAGCAAGCAAGCAAACATACAAGCAAACCTTACTCATATTAGAGTATATGATACCCGGGGGCCAAGCTTTGCTCGGGGGAAGGCCAGTCAGTTTGTTTAGATGACTTGGAGCATATTTCACCACCTCCCCCTACTGATAATCAGAATTGTATAACTCATTTGCCTCTGTTCTACATTTTTACGGTCACTCCAGTTGTTATTTATAGCTCAATATCCCTTTGATTTATTTTACTACTCTATATGTAATCTTCTCTCAAATCTTTTAATCTCTGCTCTCAGGAAACCACATGTTAATAATCATAAACAACATGAGTTCCATGTGGTTCCATAAAATCAGATAATAAAACCTTTGAATGAAGATTACATGTAGAGTGGTCATATCCAGAATGACTCAAAGGTACATTATAATAACAACTGTTGTGACCTCAAAAATGCTCGTTAGTTACATGCTCGTTAGGTACATGGTGAAAAACTACTCCAAGTCATAAACAAGATTGACCTTTCCCTAGCAAAGCTCAGTCCCAGGTAGTACTTAAACTATATGAGTATAACTTTAAGAGTTCGCTGAAAGATTTTGAACAGCTGTTATGACTCTTTTGCTTTTATTTTAATCTACAAAAGCCCAATGTGATTTTTTTAATTTTCCATAGTGGCGATTGTAAATAGCTTCCTCAACGGTTGACATGTTGGGTTTGTAACTTGAATTATACAAATGGGAGAACTACTCCAGAAGACAAGTAATTTAAAATAATTAATTAAATTATAATTGAATTATTTAGAGATATATAGATCTATAACGAATCTTATATATCCTGCAATTTATAAAAAAAATAAAAGAAGCTATTACCGTAGGTCTCATGGTAAGACTTAAGCCCTAAACCATGATAACTTTTTGTTTTGGGGTCCCCAGATGCCAAAAACACTATTCGTTCAAATTTTTATATATGTATTTATATGTGTCCGTAAGCACGATAACTCTCGTAAAAAAGGTCCAATCTTAATGAAATTTGGTACAAATGTGTAAAGTACCATTTATTTGAACGAGTTCGAAAACCAGACGAATCGCACCATCCAAAGGGGGGTTTTGGGGGGGTTTTGTACCCCAAAAATGGGTTTTTTGGGGTTTTCACATGTAATTTTAATTTAAATCAAATTTTAATTTATACCATTGAATTCAGCATAAAAAAACAAACAATTTGGTATCTTGATCATTGCTCTACGTCAATTAGTTACCGAGATATTGAAAGTGCTAAACACAGTACGTTGTCTAATGTTATTCTTATGGAGAAAAAGAAAAAATGTATATCTCGCTTATTTGTGAACATAAACTGACGAAATTTGGTATATGGCTTAATCTGGTTGTGGTTTATTGTTGTTTCCACAAAAAAAATTTTCACCTATGGTTCCCGCAGCAGCAAACCTAGGTACTCAGTCCCTATGTTACTCTTATGGAGAATAATTAAAATGTTATATATCTCAAAAGCATTGGTAATGTTATTAACAATAATTTCAATGTAAAATGATTTAATGCATTATTACTTTTAATAGTACATTTTATATAAGCCAAATTGAATTGGAACGACTCTTTTGAATAGTACAGTATTATCATATGTCATGATTAGTTTATACTATCATCGTCTGTATTTCATATTTAAAAGCTTTAAAATAGTTGTGATTATAGATCAGTTTAATTTATTTTTAACTAACACTTAATATATTCTATGAAAAACCAACTTAACGATTTTACAGTGTTCAACGTTCAGCCCCATTTTTTAGAGGATAACAAAAAATTAATACTATGACGTAACGGACCCTCCAGCCTTATTACTTACTAAGACTGATTCTTTAGCCACGACACTTCTAAATATTGACATTTCTAGTCTACATTCATACAATCATTCGTATCACAATCATTCAGTCTTGCATACGTTGCTGGCTTACCGAGTTTTCTTGAACCTTTAAAATATTGGCAAAAATTAAATTAAAACTCTATATTTTATAATAATTAAATTAATGTATCAAATGTAATTACGGTACAGTACACAGAACTCCTTTGTAATAAATGTTAATAGGTTCAACACAATTTGCTGGTTGTTATTATACTACCTTGACTTAAAGAATGTATTAAGTTAACTCTCAGAGTATTAACTCTGTGAAAATGTGTAACAAGGCCTTAACAAAATTAAAATAACTCACCCTATTTAACCGCAGCGAGGCCAATTTGATGTTCTTGGCGCAATCTTCACCGATGATGTGGTATTATCTAACTGTGAGAACTGGCCAAATTGTGGGGCCCCTTTTAACCCACTGGAAACTGGAAACGGGTTTACAAGCCCCCCCCCCACTCACACGGGCCGGGCAGCCGACTCACAGCGGCCGACGACAGACAAAATATGATTATATAATACTGTACTCTAAAACTAATCACCCGACGGCGATTTTGCTTGGCGTTTGGCGGTCACACTGGGTCACATTAGGCGCATTTCTGAGAATGGTTAGAGTGGATTACATAATAGATTCCTTCCACCACCACGGCTGGCCTCGCACCTGCTGGTTTAAAATTGGCGTTAGAGTGACTCGAGTAATTTTAAAATATTGATACCATTTTGGTGGGGGCTTTGTACCCAAAAATGGGGTTTTTGAACCCTTTACATATAATTTTTAAAATAGTAAAATTTTAGTTTTCACCATTACATTCAGCTTAAAACACACAATTTGGTGTATTGATCATTCCTCTACGTCAATTGGTTACCGAGATATTGAAAGTGCTAAACACAGTACGTTGTCCAATGTTATTCTTATGGAGAATAAGAACAAAATTATATCTCGCTTCTTTATGAACGTATACTGACGAAACTTGGTATACGGCCTTATCTGGTCTATTGATATTTGCTCAAAAAAGATTTTTGCCAAAGGCTCCCGTATCAGCAAACCCACATACTCAGCCCCCACTGTCTTCTTATGGAGAACAATTAAAATGCTATGTCTCACTTATTTATGAATATAAATTAACCCTAGCCGTGGCCAATGGTCGCCCGGCGACCATTTCAATCTTACCCTTAAAATGGCCATGGTCGCCGGGCAACTATTAAGGTCCAAGAATTTTCCAATGCTAAAAAGTAATTTATAATTAACTCGAAAGTGGACAAGTTATATACCATTTGAAAGATGACATTCTGAACTTTCATTTTATTATATAAATGAACCATATAGCAGTTGTATAAGAACGTAACGACTATATAAAGTGAATGGTTTTTTTAGTGCAAATCAATACCTACAACTGACTCGTAGAAATTCGTCAAACATGGCCTGGGACAAAATAACAGAACTGGGGTAAATTTCGTCTTATGGAGTTGCGGTTGGTACCACTGGACAGCAGAAGAGTGGCTGTACATTATCGTATTAATTATTTGAACGATACATTGATAACAAAGAGCATATGATTTTTATAAAACAGGAGTTTTTGCCAAAACTGACAAATGGCCAATGGTCGCCCGGCGACCATTATGAAACGCTGTAAATATATATATAGGAAGTTTTATAACTAGTCAATAGTTGTGTCAAATTGTAGCAGAAGAAACGTAGAATAATTTTGTTTTGACAAATGGCATCACTGGTCACTATTACTACTTTGAGCAACGCAAGTAAATATCAGTTAGGCAGGTGTTTGGCCGATTCTTGCTGTTGTCAGATGAACCTCAAGTATAACCTACATCTTTGTAAGTGAATTTTTATCCGCGATTATTTCAGAAATTGTTCTAAATTCGGAGTTTATAGTGACAGTGTAGTGGTTGTGTATAACAGTAATCTTTATGCATAAATATTACTGGAAAGGGATAAATTAGTCAATTGGTGAAGTGAAAGTGAGTCTAATGTTTTTGAGTGTTTTAGCATAATGTTAGACGATTGTTAGGCCTATCATTCATAGTATCGCGTGTATATTTGTTTATATACATAAGACAGGTAAATAAAAATGTTTTTCCCATGTGTTATACATTACTGTGTAGGGAATTGAATTTACTACAACATGTTTATTATATTTTTGGCCTAAGAAAATCTGTTCAAGATTTTTGTACTTCAGTTTCTCGAAATGTTTGTACGTAAATGCTAATTTTCTAGTTATTTGTATAGTAAACGGGTAATAATAATTTTTTTACTCCCCACAATATTACATATTTGTTTTCCTTAGTTCATAACCTACAAAAATATATGTACAATATTATTATAAAAAATTACCTTACATGAGTTATCTCCGATTCACTAATTATTCGTCTTACTCGACCAAAGTTGCGATTTTTCGTATTTTATTACATAACACATGTACAATAAAATATTTCCCCCCCGCATACTCAGCCGCCGTGTTATTCTTATGGAGAATAATTAAAATGTCATAAATCGGTTGTTTATGAATGTATATTGATGAAACTTGGTAGTAGCTACCAAGTATTGATGAAACTACTAGCGAATTTCCCCTATAGGGAAGAAGCTATTACCGTAGTCGGCATGGTAAGACCCGGGACCATGATAACTTTTCGTTTTGAGGTCCCCAGACCCCAAAAACACCAGTCGTTCGAAACTGTGTGTATAATATATATATGTGTGTCCGTTAGCACGATAACTCTCGTGAAAATGATCCGAGTTTTATGAAATTTGGTATAAACGTGTAAAGCAACATTTATGATTTTAAGTTCGAAAACCAGCCAGATCGCTCTATCCAAAGGGGTATTTTGGGGGGGTTTTGTACCCCAACAATGGGTATTTTGAATTTTTGACATATCATTTTTGAAGTAGTCAAGTATTAGTTTTCCCCATTCGATTCAGCTTAAAAAACACACAATTTGGTATTTCGATCATTCCTCTACGTCAATTGGTTACCGAGATATTTAAAGTGCTAAACACCGTACTTGTCTAATGTTATTCTTATGGAGGAAAATAAAAATTTTATATCTCGCTTATTTATGAACGTATACTGACGAAACTTGGTATACGGCTTAATCTGGTTGTGGACCATTGATATTTCCTCAAAAAAAATTTTTTTGACAAAGGCTCCCGTAGCAGCAAACCTGCGTACTCAGCCCATTCTTATGGAGAATAATTAAATGCTATGTCTCCCTTAATTATGAACATAAATGAATAAAAACTGGTATACGACTTTACCTAGTTAAGTTCTATTGATATTAGCATAGAAATCCATTTTTTCTATTCCTTGTTGCAGCAAACCTGCGTACTCAGCCCATTCTTATGGAGAATAATTAAATGCTATGTCTCCCTTAATTATGAACATAAACGAATAAAAACTGGTATACGACTTTACCTAGTTAAGTTCTATTGATATTAGCATAGAAATCCATTTTTTCTATTCCTTGTTGCAGCAAACCTGCGTACTCAGCCCATTCTTATGGAGAATAATTAAATGCTATGTCTCCCTTAATTATGAACATAAATGAATAAAAACTGGTATGCAGCAAACCTGCGTACTCAGCCCCATGTTATTCTTATGGAGGACAAGTAACGTGTTATCTCCCTTAATTATGAAAATAAAGCAATGAAATTTGGTATGTGGCTTTGCCTAGTTGTTATATTGATATTTGTATAAAACCCCAATTTTTGTGTCCCTTCCTTCAGCAAACCCGCATAATCGGTCGCCATGTTATTCTAATGGAGAATAATTAAAATGTCATATTTTGTTTATGAATGTATATTGATGAAACTTGGTATGTGGCTTTATTTGGTATTAAGATACATTTATATGCATTGGAAATTCCCTGAGTACGCAGGTTTGCTGCTGTATACTGTATTCGATTTTATTTAAACCCCGGTATAGTATAAATGTATAATGATACTGTATTACAAACTTAAGAAAACTAAGCAAATTAGATAAATACTTAAATTTGAGAATTAATAACTAATTGTCCACGTTTTCAAAATATATAGTCTTGTAATACACGTACTGTATTTACTATTGCATTCACAGACACACACACACACATATATATATAAACCCCCAATATTATTTTGTAAAAATATACAATCTTGAACGAATAATATGTTTGACTCCAGGATCTCCAACCGAAGCGTCTGGTTGTTATAAAACCACTTTCAAACAAGTTTTAATGCCAAAGTGACCCGCAGGTTTCGCGAAACCCAACACAAACCAAACCCGCCACCTGCCACCTGCCGTCACCCGCGGGTTTCGCTTGGTGTTGAATCCAAGGTAGCCCACAAGTTAGAAATTCAACTGCTATCGGCCGTTTCAAAAACGTTGACCCCAAAAACATCATACAAACGGATACAAACGGATACAAACGGATACAAACGGATACAAACGGATACAAACGGATACAAACGGATACAAACGGATACAAACGGATACAAACGGATACAATAAGGGGTTCACAGCCCATATAAAACCAGTTATAAAACTATTTTATACACATTAAAATATATAGATTATCACCTAGATGTTATATTGGCAAATATAAATGAACAATGAGTGTATACACGTTAGAATAATGTGAACTGTCCATTATCCTCCACAATATCTAGTGAATTTGTTCATTATATAATCCTCACACAAAAATTCACACAATATTGGAATACTAAGTTAGGGTCAAATATACATACAATTAAATCATACCCCCACACTACTTTTCTAGTGATGTACACGTCTATTTACTCCTCTCCTACAAAAGCACCTACGCAATCTGTCACACATTTCCACGTTCCGCATAGTCTTCTCTTACAGGTAGGGGACACACTAACATATCCTCTTAAAATCACATTATTCCCTCATTACCCTCCATCGTCACATACCATATCATATACTAACACACCATCACACACCTCTCCTCCTACCTTATCCAATCCTTATCCAATCCTTATCCAAGTAACCTTGTCATATCCATATATCACCCTTAGCCAAGAGATCATTGTTGTAATCTTACAATACCCCTATACAAGTAAACTATATAATACCCCATCACTCTCACTAACACCCCCCCCCCACACACTCACACTGAATCGTTCACTCTCAGACTCACACACAAGGAATAGTTCAATCACCCATACACACAACACTTCACTAAACAGGACGAATTTTCACTTACAATAAAATTTAACTAAACTTGTCAACTAACCATGAAACACTACACTTACACAACTACTCCTATTAAGTACTATCTCCAAAGGAAAAGATCTGGCGTTATACATTGGAAAGTCGTATTGAATTATAACTATATAATATTGAAACATTCAACCTTTATGAATACATTATATCATTCTCTCACTCCTATTCTTCAAAGAGGATATGCTGTAAAAAATGTTACGGCATATTTTAATTGTATAAAAATATAATTTGAGGATTTTAATTCAACATTCAGAATATGTTATGTGATTTAATTGAGGTTTAAATTTATTAAAAAGACTTATTTGAAAAGAGAAAATAGTTAAGCCGGTAGCTTTAAAATTTAATTAGATAAAGAGCACTCCGGGCGTTCCTATTACAGAGCAACGATATTAAAATAACAATGTAATCTACCAAGGTAAATTGTTTTAGTAAAATTATAAGTTAGGTTCCATTTAAAGTAATATAGAATGATTTAGAATAATACATTCATTATATTTGTAAAAAATTAAAAAACAGTAACTACTAATTTATAAATAATAACTTTATTTTAGGCATCACTCCGTAATAAGTTATTAACCCCTGACATCACTTATTCACACTAAGACATGCAAGACTAAGTCGGATACCACTGAAATTTACTAGACATTATTATAAGTTTATTTAGTAGAAACTTCGAAAATTCCAGTTACTAATTAAATACTTACTATCGTACTTACGGTATTTTATTTTATTTATAACCATGCATGTAGAACTGTTAAACAAATATCGGATGTTTTTAAACTTTTGGAGTTTTATTGAACATGGTTTAGTTAAAGAAAATGTAATAATACCTTCAGGATGTAGGCAGCCTTAGAACCGAACTTTTGCCTCCTTAGATCAAAGTCGAAGACACTCTCCGTTAGCATAACGATATGTCCCAATGTATTAACCATTTGAGGCCATTTATTTTGCCTTAGTGCTTTACTGAGCTAATGTGAGCTAGTGTTTGCAGCCGATTGTGATACATTATTTTTTTAAGAATTTCACACTCTCATGCAAAGTGGCGAATGACTTTTAAAATTAAACAAAAATACCAGAGTTTTGCAGGGATGTTTTTATTCATTCTTTGCTAATAATGGAATTTTATAATATATTAAACATAAATAACTGTTTTATAATATTTTTAATCTTGAGCAAACAACGTACGAGAGTTCCAATTGGAACAGGATAGGCAGGATAGGTTGGACTGGATAGGCAGCTTTATTATTTTTGACATAAAATGATGGACATCCGAAAAGCAAAATTAACATTTCCTTTCCTACATTCTTTACGATTTATAATTATATTTACCTTAATTAGCAATAACATTTGCAGCAACTGATTAACAATTTCCTCATAATAAAAACAATTTCCTCATAATGAAATTTGAACGAAACTCTTTTTAAAAGGCAATTATATTATTACTACCCTACAGAAAAATAATCCTAATTTTATGTTGAAGAAAATTATTTAAAAACATTAATAAGCCGTCTAATGATCCATTATAACCAGGAGCAGTACTCCTTTGGTTAGCAAGGGTTTGATATTTAATTATCCTTTGAAAAACCACTCAAGAGCCTAGCCCTCCCTTCATTAGCCATTACGCACGTGTGGGCACGAAAGAGTTTTATGGCGGAGGGACGACACAAGTAATACAATCAAAAGTTTTATTTTATTTTTACAGATGTTGGCTTGGAGCCTTTTTTGCTAATTATTTCATAAAACAAGCTTTACGAAATGTGTAATCACAGAATGTTTATAATAATAACACACTGCAGTCTTTGCACGGAATTACTTTTATTTTATAGAGTAAATGTTTTCCTACATTATCTTAACATAAAAAAGTCATAAAGGTTTATTTGAAAATATTCGATAAACACCCATCACTAAATTATCAAAGTTAGTTATCTAGGATAAAGTTAATTACAAGTTGTTATTTATTACAAAGTATAATTAATAAGAGTATTAATACATTCAGGTTAATATTATATTTTATAGTTCAAAGGTATTTAATCATAAAGATGAGTGCCCCACTATTGGTTCATACAGGCAATTTATAGAATACGCTTTGGTTTCATTGGGGATAGCTTAAGGCAGTTAGATAAAGCTAATGTAGCATGTATGCATGTAAAGGCTGTTCCGGGGTTGATTTTACATCAGGGAATGTAAGTTACAGTCGGCCTGAGGGATAAACTTTCCAGACGTTCAAATTAGTTTCTCTCACTAGAGGTAACATGTAATCGCCATATTTCCTTTGTTAAACATGCTGTTATTGTAAAACCTATCTATTATACTTGTTTAAAATTAAGCAAAATAGTAATTATATTTATACAAATATTTCCGTAATGTTAAATTCAAAATAGTTACTAGCCCACTTAGCTTCAAGTGAGTGTGGTTTTTTATGTTAACGCAACCACACACGTTAACGCAACCAATAAATAATAATGGTTCTTTCAAGTGTTTATTCAAAATGGGATTCGACAACTTGATTTGAGTTACAAATAAAGTATTCTTAGAATAAATAGCTGACAAATCTTATTTATATTTTCCTATTATGTCTCTTTATCTTCTTGTTTTCTGTTATGAATTACATGATTATGATGGTTGAAATATTTTGAGTTATGGTTAACATAAGGTTACGTTAAGTTTATAGTCAAGTTTCCAGTCAGGAGCATACGTTCCGAGCGTACTTCTCAAAAGGATTTGATAAATAGTTTTTAGATAGATGCGGAAAAATTCCTTATGCACACAGTCGGCCAGCCTGTAGTGTGGGACTCCAAAATCACCCACCAAATAATCCTCCTCTACTCTTCAGTTGCCGTATATCACATGGCTTAAGCCTAGGACTACCGCAGGCTTACGCCCTCAGGGCTCATACCTTTTTTTCATGAACAAACGTACATCCTCGGGTATCTCTTGTTCAATTGCTATTATGTGCGCGAACATTCTTCAGCCTCTTCTGCGTTCTTGACGATCTCGCCTTGCCTCTGGGAAATCGAATTTATACCCGCTGCCAAGAGCTTGACAGGGGTTACTCCAGAGATAACTAGGACGGCTGGTTCTTACTCAGTAAAACACGTATGCGACTCTCGAGTTTCACTGTACTAACAATGAGTCACATCCTGTATACTGTATAACTATATTCAGTGTTTGTCCACACGTCAGCTGAGTGCAACACGGACTTGCCTATAGAAAAAAACATCTGCTGGAATGGCGACTTTCAACATTGGCCTTCATCGTATTAAGAAAAGTGACGCTCTTTAAAGCCTTGTCCTCGAACGGAATATCCCTCAAGCTAAGGTTACTGTCCTCCATATCTCCGGGTTACTTAGCAGCATATGTGTTCTAGACGACGGCATCTCCCACTAGTAGCAGAATGTTGGTGTTTTGCTTAGTGCAAACAATAGTCCGTATTCAGCAATCGATTGTTTGCAACGAGCATTACTTAGTTCAGATTTAGTTAGGCCAGCCTTATCTAGCCTTATGCAGCGTCAAGAGCTGCGAGGGCATCGGCATAAACATCTAAGCGAGAATCTTTTTGGTGTCTATCTACACCAGTTGAACTTTTTAACGTGTTGATAGAGAACGGTCCAAACCCTGGTCTTGTTACTATCTAAGGTCGATCTGTTCTTAGAAAGTATCATTAATTAATTAGTAGCCCAATGACAAATGCTAGGTCCAGTTTTAAACCTTCTCAACATTTTGCGATTTTGATCAGGATTGATCTTGCATATCGGATCTCAGTAGGCTGTCGTAAGTGACGTTTCAGTGACCCATGCTGAGTAATGATCTCTGTGTGATACCGAAAGTGACATCAACGTCCACGGTCCATTTTTCGTGTAATAACCAAATGTCTGCACCTACAGCTTAAGTAGTTTTTAATGAACCGTATCGGATAAGCTAGGACACGGAAGTTATTTCTCTACCAGCATAATGACTTATCTTCTCGAGTTGAAGTTTATCCTGAAATCTGACTTTGACTTTTTCAATATCCTGACAATGTTTATGATTTAAATTATCTGACAAGTTTAACAGTGACAATTTTTAATATAAACGTCAAATAAATAAATAACATTTGATATTTATTTGACATTTTTATTTTTCATTCAATGACAAAAACATATTCAGTGCTACATGGGTTTTATTTAGTTTTCTATATTAACTCCTAAAATAACCTGTTCAATAAACTAAAAAAGTACATCTTTCTGCTGTGTAAATATCCTTGCCTAATAACTGAAACACTAAAAACTGTTACATTTTCAATCCTCAAAAGAATGCGGTGCAGCCAGTGTGAAGGTTGAAAAGCGCCCTTTGTAAGGACCATTCTATCGATCTCGGAAGCTCTTTTAATCAGACTCGCAGTGGCAGCATTGTTTCTGATTAGCTTTGTGACCCTCAAAGCCGCACACTCTCACACACACACACACACACACACACACACACACACACACACACACACACACACACACACACACACGAGTCGCAGTAAATTTCGTTATAATAAGGAAATCAGTGTAGCTATCAAGTGTGTGCACCAGTTGGAAAGATCTATCTCATACGATTTGATTTACTCAATTTATCCTTCGACTCTTTCCAAAAATACAGATAAAGTCCCAAAAAACTTCTTAAAATATTCATGTTGACAAGTAGGTTAATATTAAAGTTCGTTTATATAGGCATTCCTGTACTACTCTCATAGTTATATTTACGGCCAAAAGTGTAATAAAAACTGATTTTGTTGTAAAATATAAATTATCTAAAATAATCACAAAAATAAAAAAGTGTGATGACTTTTATTTATTTTTAATCAAACAAAACAAAACTTAATTCGTTATAAAAAATAAATAAAAAATAAAAACAGTTAAAACCCGCTGAAGTTTAAAATCCAGTCTAGGACCGTTTATACGAGATTGATTTTCAATGTAAACTTGATTCCCCGGGAGAGGTTCATCTGATTGCATTCTTTCACGTCAGGTGATGAAGGGAAACTCTTAAAACGATATTTTAAAATCTACAAATTAATTACAGTTGTTGATTTTGTT
Source organism: Allygus modestus (assembly GCA_963675035.1). Taxonomy (NCBI): domain Eukaryota; kingdom Metazoa; phylum Arthropoda; class Insecta; order Hemiptera; family Cicadellidae; genus Allygus; species Allygus modestus. Next base: position 148,896,639 of record OY776115.1, on the reverse strand, counting down.
TTTGTTAAAAAAGGAAAAGGTAGTTAACCTTTGAGTTTTAAATCGTCTTTCTTATCTACGTATGTAATAATTCTCCTATATCTTTATAAGTATATTAACTTTGGTCATAGTCAAAAAATGTGTTAATTTTTCAGATAATAAAAACTGGGTATACAATTCTGGAAAAACTCTGAACCGAGTACCCTTATGTTTCCATTTAAATTATCAATACAGTATCAAAACTAAAATATAATATATATCTAACACTAAAATTTTACTATTACTTACTTAATAATTTATTTAGTAGCATGATACGTGTTGTTACAACTAAACAGGATAAATAAAATCCGTCTTACAACACTACAAAGTATATTTACACTCATACTGTAACCCATAAATTTCTTTGATTGGGCCTGATGATGACCGGTATAACTGGTTGAAATCGATCGCCTTTTTGTACCATATTTTATGTATATTTTACCTTCTTGTATGTAAGTACAGTATAAGTTTAAATGTACTTTCTAGTGTTTTAAGACAATTTTATTCATCCTGTTATTTACTGACACTCTTTATCTTGCTGTTAAACACATAACAAACTTGTTTAATTACTTTAAATAAACATGAAAATTTCCTGAATAAATTGTGTTAGAGAAAATGCTAAAAACAAATATATTTAAAATGTTTTTTCGACCGTGCATTTACAGGCACCATTCTCGACACAAAAAAACAACAAATAACTGGACAGCAACATAGTTAGGGGCTAATTTTCTTTTATGTCAACTGCTATATTTTAAGTATATAAAACCATATAATGTGCTTGTTTGATATCAAACAGAAGGGTACGTTGTAGTTTTGATTTTTTTGCTATTGAAATACCCTTTTAACTTTCTTAAAGTGGTCATTGAGGTCGAACTATCATGCAATAACAGTAACCACCATTTAGTGATAAACTAATGTAAGAAAGTAATGTCTGTATTTTTGCAATAATGCTTTTATACAGCCAGACATTTTATCATACCAACGAAAGGGTTTACTTCTCGTATAAGAAAATGACAACAGTCTACTGTTTTACTACCCGAGTAGATAAACTTCTTACTACATGGAACAAAACATTTATGTCCAACAATACAAATTAAATTGTACTAACCATTTATAACAAGGGGCGTATTAGAATAATTCTACGTTAAACATCAAACTGCAACTAATTGATTTCCTCAATGATTGTAACATTAACATTAATTGTATTGGTAAATGAATCTTGAGTTTATATTTATTTATAAAATATATGATACAAAGCATGTTATTTCTTCGGTTATGCGTTGAATTTTTGGAAATAACACATAAAACGAAAACATTTGTTTATAAAAAACAATAACACGTATTCCCGTGTGTTTGGTTTGCTGGTTCTGGTTGTACGACCACTCAATATCGGCAAACGGACTGCAACACGCCATGGTCTACGAGTACATATAAAATGTTTAGTTAATATTTACTCTGATTTAGCTTATTTTATACAAAATATTAGGGTAAAATTACTTAATCCTTGAAGTAAATTTCATATTTTCATTATTTAAGTACACCCTTGGTTATTTCACGTTATTAGTTACCTTATAAATGTTGTTACTAATTAGTATTATTTATGGTATGAGCTTAGTGTGGACTAAGTTTTTACAAGAAGTAGCAAGACAAAACCTTGTTTAAAATGTCTCCCACGTGTAGTGGATAGAATTAAGAACCCTCATTTAGAGAGAGGAAGCGACTAATTGTAGTGTCTGAGAAGATGTACCTCCAGGCTTGGTGTTACTTGTCCTCATGTACATCTGTACGTTTCTGCACAACTTTTATAATACGATTACAATCGTAGGGTATGGATATGTGTTTGTTTAATACCTGTTCCGTTGTTTGTATTAGTAATTAGTTAAAGTAAAATAAAAAATTATACTTAATGACAAATCTGTGTCATTAAGTAAAGCCGGTATACTTATTAAAATGGTTTATAAATAATATTATGAATTAATTTTTGTAAGAATTCAAATATTTATTTCCTTGCTTTCGTTGAATTTAATATACTTTATTTCGTTGCTTGTTACCAAAACATACAAATAAAAATAAAAAGTGTATATTCTGGTTGGTTTTATCACAGTCCATATTCAGCCTGCATAAAAATATGACAAAGAAAACAACTTTTTTATTAGTATATTACGTGCTGTTATTACTTACGGGATGTAATAAAAGACGTCTTACAACACTTAAAATATATTTACACTTATACTGATTCACATACAGACGGTAAACATATATAAAAGATGGTACTAGGCTATCAATTTCGACCAGTCACACCAGTCATCATCAGGCCAATGAGAGACAAAGAAAATAAATAAAAAGAATATATAATATTTACAAGTAAAAACATTTTCTTTAATGTTACACTAAGTGGTTAAGTTGTATAAATAATGATGGAAAATAAAATAACTGAAATCAATTTAACATCAAAGAGGTTGCTTGCAAGGTAGTGGATGGAACAAGTATTTCCCTGCCGAGTACTTACATCAGCCTCATAAGAGGTTATACAACAAATCTGGGATTCAAAATCATTCAAAATTGAAAGAAAATTTAAATGATGTGGTAACATAAAGTTCGTTATATAACTTAACCACTACTAGACATTTAATATTTTACAACATGTTTGTACTTAAAAGTAAAATATATATGGTATTTTTATATTGGTTAAAAATAGTTTTCGTTGTTAACCGAAACCAAACAGTTCTGTTTATTAATTTGTGAATATTTTATATGAATAACGAACAAAATGTGGATACACCAACGTTCATAATCAATTGAAGTGATAACAACCTATTTTCACGAACAAAAAAACCTTTATACCTAATCATAAATTTCAAACTCCGTTAATTACTTTTGTGTTAGCTGAAGCTGTTTTTTGAATAAAAAGTTACATTCATTATTAGTAGCTTCTCAAAGGTGTAAGTTTACATCAGGAATGCATGTTTCAATGGCCTCTGTCGGGAACTTCCCTTTAATTACAATTAGTAATTCCTACAAGGCTTGACAAATATTCACTTGATTTCTTCGGTAAAGTACTTATAATATATCCGAAGTCTCTTATGATGGTTATTATGTAGTTTCAATTCGAGTACTTCTATTTAAACATAATAATATTAATATAATTAAAATAACGCTACCCAAAACACTGGTTTTGGGTATATATTCTTTGTCATACTGCTTCAAAAAGAGCCGTTTTCAACGCAAGCATTGAGATGCTAAGGTTGCTATTCTTATTCCTAGGGAAAAAGTATAATTTTGATGATGTTTTCGTCCTATGGCTAAAAACATCATTGGATGACACTTCAGTCAAGGTAATCAGCTGTTAATATAAATTGAACGATTTATTCAACTTGTCAACAATGAAAACTTGTGTAAAAACTGTTTGTTAAGAATAGCAATAACATCAATATGGAAGCCAACTTTTAATGGTAAAAGTAAACAGAATTTAGTTTTTGAGAAATGGTTATATTAATTTCCTTTGTAGTACGGCAACAAATACAGTTCATCACTTGGACCAAAAGTAGCTTTTCGATCCTCGCTAATTTTCCAACCTCGGCCACTAAACTCGAGCTCGGATCAAAAAGCGTCACTTTTGGTCCCAGTGAAAAATATATTATTATTTAACTAGCTGCAATATATTTCATAAAGTATTTCGTTTTATTATTAAACGTAATGAGTATTGATATCAATGTGTTTATTAGAAACGATGTCAAAGAAAAACTGTTATTATTACGTTTATTACTTACCTATAATATATGTTATAACAATTTTAAAATTACATCCAGTTTAAGTGTTAAAAAATATATAATAATATACTCAAACCGGAACGTACACGGTTATGACACAAAGGCGCTTTTTGTGATGGTTCATTCAATCGATCCCGTAAGCTCTTTTAATCCACCGCGTCGGAGCATTGTTACAGACTGGCTTTGTGACTGTTGGTGCTTTTCTGACCCACAAGATTTACAAGGGTTTGGATTAATGTTATGACAGCTGATGAGCTTCTGTCTGGTAATTAATTAGCTTTTTTAATACAATTATTAAAAATATGTAATCTAAAGTAATTTAGAATATGCAAAGAAATGTATTTTCTAATGGATTCAAATTAAATAAGTTTACTTTATACATATATACACAAACCTCATTTAAAAATTTACCACTAAAACCCATGAATTGTGATTACCAGAGTAAATATATTTAAATTATATTTTTATTTCAAATCTACATCAGGTTTTGTTGCGGAAGCAGCATTACAAAATAAGTCAACAAAACAACAAATAATGTAGTTGTATGAACATAATCAACGAATAGTTGATTGTAGTTGATAGTTGAATGTAGTTGTTCGTTATAATCAACGAATATTAGTAAGCGATGCCGTATGAAGTATTTTTATTATATACTATAGAGGTAAAACATTAATATTTTAATAACATAAAAACCAGAGTGTCTATAGTAACACGTATAGCCTCATTCTCATATTATAAATCTATCAAATATTTAAATACACAAACATACAATGGGGTTGGTCATATTATATTGTATTCGTGTATTGTAAGAAAGCAACGAAAAAATAAGTGGAGTATAACACAACTCTCCTGAATGTTTTCACGTGTAAACTGCTTTTACAGTTGTTTTATATTAAGGAACTCAAACTACTACAAGCCCGGGGACACATCTCTTCAGAGACTTATTTTACTTTCTCTCACTCTAATTTACGAGGGTATTTCACTCTTCGCTATCTTCTTAACAAACTTAAGAAGTTTTTTTTTTCTTAAAAAGAATTAAACGTTTGTTATACAAATTAAATTTGTAACCAATGAAACATTTAATAAGTGGGAGGGTTAAGAGCTTACAAATAGGAAGAAATAATACAATTTAAGCTCAGCTTTGACAGCATAATAAACCACCACTTAGTTGAATTTTATGATTGTTGAATATCTTGCATAGTTTATTTTTTATAGCCATTTTCTGCTTGCAGGACATATTGCTTAAACACATTTCTTGTTATGTGTACTAATAAGACTGTGACTGAAGATGCGTCCATCGTCTTCAATGAAAACCGAGTTCCTTTAGAATTAAATTGATCCCACAGTGTATGAATTATTTTTTACATTCAGAAAAATACCGTAAAATTAATTCAAAATAATACAATCCTAGTGCATATTTTAAAATGAATAAAATATGATTACTAAATGTACTTATATAGGGTGTATTAATGACATTACAAGTATTTAACAAAAAATATTTTTCATTCAGTTAGTTATATAAAAAATATAAGACATTAGTTTACTTACTAGAGATACTAAATTTATAAAATTATCTAATTTTGTGAGTTAACAAAATCCAATGAAGGAAACATCAATACAATTATTTCCAGCTTAACTATTAACGCTTAGTTTATGGACTGGGATTGATTCCGAGAGATCGATCTGCATCGGACACGTTGAGCAGGAGAGAGGAGTAAAATAACAAGTTTTCAGCCAATATCCTGAAGAATTTAATCCATTTTTCACTTTCGTCATAATAATAACGAATTATATTCATCAGGTTAACTACAAGCGATTATAAAGGTACTGAAGTGAATAGAGAGGCTATGTACCCAACTTGCATACCTAATTATAAAACAAAATTCCTTACCCCTGGGCTAGTACATTTTATATTCACTAACACAGTGACTTAGGTGTGGTATAATGCGTCAGTTATATCTTTACTTATAAAACTTACAAGGTCAAATTAAATTGATTTATAAACCATATTATTATTTCACATTACCATTACTCGGCATATACAGGATTAGTTTGACCTATTCTTTCACCCTTAACTAAATGTTAACATTCATTAAAACAACTTATTTACCGTTTTGAGGATATTAGAAGTTTTTGGAAATAAATTTAGAGGCAGGTTTTTGATTCCCCAACCATAAAAAATGCCATTGTTCTCATAATGAGATCAGATACTGACTATAAACCACAACCGATAACTGTTGAGTGGTATTTACTTTATTTTGGCTAGTTGTAAACGGAGTGTTCCAACTGATACCTCTCTCTCTCTCTCTCTCTCTCTCTCTCTCTCTCTCTCTCTCTCTCTCTCTCTCTCTCTCTCTCTCTCTCTCTCTCTCTCTCACCACACTACAAATCGACCATTTTATTCTAAAGTGAACCTATATAAGTTGTATAGCTTTGCACCATAGTTAACCTATCCTCCACTTTATGATGTATCATTTCAGAGTTTTTCCAGATGATGTTAAAATCATCTTATCCCTTCCATGGTTTTTAAACGTAAACAGTTCTTGTGGGAAGGTTAAATTAACTGTACAATGGTTGAGTGTGACATAAACATACGTGAACAGTAATAAAGGAAATAAGTTTTAAGTAAAATAAAATGTTTTATACAATAGATCCTAAAACATTGTTTCAAAAACACGAATTACACTAAGTTATTTTTATAAAAGTTACTCAAGGGTGGCTTAATAGTTATGTATTGCATGAATAAAATAATAAACAACATTGGTGTGCGATTGTATCCTGTAACCTTAACAAGTCTGTTTGGGATGTTTTCCTTCTGTACTCGTAAAAAATTGCTGGTTAACCAATTTGACAAGCATATTTCTTAACTATTACTTATGGCCATACATAGTTTTCTCATTTAGTAAAAGTACTAACATTTATGATTGCAATACAAGATGCCTGTCACTGGAAAAAAAAATAAAATAAAAAAAGTCTGTTGGAATAGGAATGTTTTGTATTAAACCAATTTGTTAAATACAAATTATATGGATTTTTGGCTTTCCTTTCAGAATATGATAACGTAATAACCCGTACCGACAAATAAAAGATTTATCACTAGTCACTTGAAGAGAACTTACAAGATATAAAAGTTTAAATTATGATCTTTGTACAGTTGATATTTTTTAGGGAGTGGACGTTACAATATTGGGAAATAACTTTCCATACACTAATTTACTACTCCTGTGGATGGACGCTTATATTACCTCCTAATAATGCCTAATTTATTTTACATTTACTTTATTCCCAATCCCTTGAATAACATTTTCTAATATTAATTATAGGGGTTGTTTATTCACCTAAGTGTCAACAATCTTTCCAGTAACCATAATGAGGCCTACAATTAACACACAAAATATAAAATATATATAATAAAGGCCTACTTTCCTATGTGGTTATATAAAGTGATACGGTTTCTAGTTATTTAAAACATTTGTAAGACCTATTTGATAATCTTATTGGTTGTTATAAACCTTTTAGCGTGTTAAAATTATAATCTTTACAAGATAGTAAACAAATATAGCCTATTGGAAATTAGTGGAAATATAGATTTATCTGGTGTCATTATTCAATGGAAGGACTTGTACATATTTTTAGGACCATAAAATGTCATGAAATAAAGCTGGTGCAGTTTAATTGTTACAGAATAAAATTTACTAAGTCGATCGATTAACTGTGACTCTTACATTATAAAATTAAAAAAATTATTGTTATTAATTAATAAATAATTTTGTGGCCTACCACCTATAAATTTAATATAGCAAAGGCAGCACTTAGTGTTAAATAACCTTTAGTAAAACAGGGATAGACATATCTAGTAACACATCCAGGACTGTTACGATTTTTTCATATTTCGAAATAATATTTATAGTTCAATACAAGACAGCGTGCGGTCGTGACGGAGGGGGCCGTAGCTGGCTCCGACTGTTACGGTGGGCCCGGCACGGCGACACTGCGGAGTTTGGTTCAATTTAACTTTGTAATCATAATTTAAACTTGCAAGTCCTTTTCTTAAAGCTGTAATATAATATCCACACGCTGATTTTTTCAATTTAAGAATAGTTTTCCCTTTTATTGCAAAATAAATATTTCATCGAAAATGAAGTTTAATAATTATATAATAATACATATCGTTTATTTCACCACCAATATCATACATATGTTACATATAGTTCAAATATACATAGGACAAAAGAAAGGAAAACAAAAAATCATAGCCAATAATTACAATGGTGGATGAAATAAGTAGGAAATTCCCTAGGTTGCCATGTGTTGGAATTTACAGCATTTGACTTAAACAAATTAAAAATAGGTATACGGCAAATAACAAAACTAACTTTAAAAATATATAAAATAATTAACACAATCTGTAGTACATTTAAAAATATTAAATGATAAACCCAACAACATCGATGCATGAACATACATTGTATGTAAATGTACTCAAACATGTAGAACCTTAATAATGTAGAACATAAATATGTAGAATTTGTAATTTCACCAAATTAAATATAGAACAGTCTTTATAAAATCTGTGATATCTAACAAAGAAAAATCTCTAACTTACTACTCTTAAATATTCATTAACATCTTCTTGTAATAATAGCGTATTTCAATTTCAGTAAAACTGTCTTACAGATACAAAATTTCCAATTTCTTTGGTTACTGCATTAAACAATTTTGGAGCTGTACAACTATAAAATTTGTGATACAACGTAAGATTACATTTAGGAACATGCATGGTGGGATTACTTCTTAAATTACAAACTCGTGTACGTTTGGAAGAATATGACGAACTTCTAATGTAAAACATTTTAAGTACTTTGAAAACATAAAGATTTCGCAGAGGAAGGGTGTTTAAACTAACGAAAATTGGCCAGGCATGATCTAATCTTTCTTTACCTCCAACTATCCTAACAAAACGTTTTTGCAGTGTAATTACTGGGTAAATAGTTGAAGAATATACACCACCCCAGCATGCAATTCCGTAGCTTAGTCTAGAACCTACCAGAGCATGATAAATACAACAGAAAAATTTTTGTGGACAAAACTGACGTAACATGAAAAACCTTCTAAGACTAATATAGAATTCTCTTTTTAATTTACTAACATGACTTTTCCTAGACAGAATTCCATCAATCAGCAATCCTATATACTTCACAGAGCCAACCTTTTCTATCTCTATACATGTTGCATTTTCAAAGTTTTAAAAGGAACATTTGTAACTTTTTTTAGCTGTTACATTTGTTTTTGTGCATCTATATTCATGGTGTTTTAAAGGAATGTTAAAAGAGACTTGTACTCGTAAACCATAAATTATAAATTTAGTTTTTTCACTTAGAATCATAGAGTTGTGGTCAAACCACGGTCTTAATAAAAACAAATCCATTGACATTAAATTATGGAGATCATTAATATTTCCATGTTCATATATGAATGCTGTATCGTCTGCAAACTCAAATAGTTGGCCATTAAAATATCCATTTCACAAATCATTAATGTAGATTAAAAACAAGATTGGTCCCAAGAAAGATCCCTGAGGTACACCACAATTTATACTACCCAAGCTACTGGACATTGTTCCCAATCCTAACACACTGTTCCCTACCTAACAAATAGCTTAAGAACCACCGATAAGGTAGTCCTCGCACCCCGGACATCCATATTTTTTTTAAGAATTTTATGATCAACTGTGTCAAACGCCTTTGTTATATCAAATAAATAATGCGGAACACAATTTACCTTATCTGCAGAGTAATTGTCTTCCATAAAGGTTATAAGAGCATTTTCAGTTGACAGTCCCTCTCTAAATCCAGATTATTTGATGCTAAAAAGGAGTTTTTATTCAAGAAATTAACTAGGCGCTTTTTTAATTTTTCAAGTATTTTAGCAAAGATGGATGGTAAAGAAATGGGACGGTACGAATCAGATTGCTTACTATCCACGCTTAGATAAAGGAATCACAACAGCTTTTTTTAAACACTGGGGAAATTCACCTGATGATAAGCTTAAGTTGTAAAAATGGGTTAAAATATATATTATATTCGGAGCAATTCGTTTAATAAGGTTAGAACCAAAACCAGGGGCTTTTCAACTCTTTTAGGTACTTATAATTGATAATATTTCTTCAGCAGAGGTTGGAATAAGAAAGAAAGAAGATTGAAAATGTATTTTTTGTCCAAATGTGTCTTTATATAAAAGTGATTCATACAGTTTTGCTCCTTTTGATCGAAGTTTATCTACAATATGTAAAAATTTAAAATTGAATTAATCCACAATATCTTTTTCCTACTTTACAATGCCAATTATGCCAGGAATTTCTGATATTCTGCCTTTCTTAGAACTCTCACCTATCAACTCATTAACGATGTTCGACTGTACCTTCAAATTTCCTGTATTATTCTCAAATTTAAGTCTGTAGTATGATTCTTTGGTTAATTTTAAATCTGCATTTAACTTGTTCGTAAAACCAATGTAATAATTTCTTATCCTGGTATTTTGGGAATTATTCATAAGATGTTTATAAACTGCCTTCCTCTTTTGAATTCTTAACATCAAATTGTCTGTCATCCAAGGCTCAATTTTTATTATATCATTTCTAATAGTAGCTATTACATAATTTTTTTCCAAAGCTAAACTTAAAATTTGTATACAATTTTTGAAAGCATCTGATACAAAAACTTCCCAAAAACTATACCCCAATCTGTGTTTTTCAAGTCGTCTAATAACTTGTCCATGTTTATTTTCTTATACGATGTATCATTTTGAGATAAAGGTACACACTTAGAAAACAAGCTAATTTTATATATTACCATCGAATGATCAGTTATGTTGTAATGAAGTACCCTAGAACTAAAATCATGAATCCGATTGTTTTTATTTAAAAATCTTACAAAAATATGATCGATGCAAGTAGAACTATTTCCAACAATACGTGTTCATTTACTAAACTTAACATACCTTTAATTGACATAAATTCTAAAAAATCTGATTCATTATTTTGATCCATTATATTGATGTTACCATCTGTTTTGTCTGTTTGTAACAATGTTTTGTCCATCCAATTGATTAAACTCTATTTCTATATCCGAAAGAAACTGTACAGGTGAGCTACACTGTGTCAGCGATAAACTGCTAGCAGCGTGTCAAGGTCATTGACCCGGCTGTCCAATTGTAGACAATCAGCTGATATAACATCGTTCCATTCTTTTACACTAGAGCATAGATAACAGTCCCTAATGTACACCGCAACACCACCTGTTCTATAAAATTCATTGCATCTACTCAAAACATTTTACCCTGAAATCTTATAGAAGTTAATTTCATTATTGCTAATCCATATCTCTGTTAGAAGAATAATATCAGGATTTAAATTGTCTGACTCTAGGTAACTTACAAACAAATCAATGTTTTTCCTCAAGCTTCTAATATTTTGGTTTAACACTGTAAAACTACTCATTTAATTCATTATCGCAAGCTAAGAAGTAAAATAAATAAACATTTGATTTATAACAAGAACTCATTATATAAACTAACATTAATTTAGTTTTAACTACACTAAAATCAACTAAGCCTAATTAGAAGCCATATATACATTCACAAAGTACATATACATACAAAAATAATAAACTAAAGTTTTTATTCCAAACAAGAATAAAAAAATAAATGTCTAAAAAGATATATTAGAATATTTTAGATTAAGGTAAGCCAAATTACAATTTGTCTAAGTCTGCAAACCCTTTCACAACTTTCACAGGTTCACCATCCTTCCCCAGCCTTCACCAGCCTTCATCGGCCTTCCGCATTAATATTTTCTCTCCTTTTATCCAAAGGTAGGTATATAACTTCTCTTTATCCCGAATTCTATTCAACAGACGACTCGCAACGCCTTCCTGGACAGAGACTTTCATTGATGTATATTGGTGTGGCGGGCCTATGTCATGGGTAGAGAGGTTCCTCTTGACTCGCCGCTTCTGTATAATATTCTCAGCATCCCAACGTCGAACAATTTTCAATATGATCCCTGGAGCCTTTCCATTATCGTATTTCCCTCGTAGTCTGTGGCAAGCACTTATCATAGTGTCCTCGATATTAACGTCACAGGCTTTGCCTACCCGTTTAACCACTTCCAACACCTGTTAATTCAATTACAGAGGTACACCATGTATTTCAATAGTATCCCTTCGAGAATACTGTTCAATTTTGTCCATCCTGTTTTCAAGCAAGACCAAACGATTTTTCAAATCAGCATTCTCAGAACTTAACTTTTTTACCAGGCCAACCAACGCTGACACCTCAGCACTTTGCTTGGTTATGAGGTCTTTTGTGTCTTGCCACTCCTCGAAACAGGAATTGATTGATTTCCCCAGGCTTGCTTCAATTGGTTTTAGGTATTTTTTTATCTCAGAGACAAGATTGAAGACATCATTGTAGTTATTGCAATCCCTGGGGCAGATTCAATTGTCATACTCTGCCGCTAGGATTTTGCACAAGGCTCACATCTCCTAATCAAGTTTTGTTCCAAATAATATGTAATATCATCTGGGGTAATATTAACACATGCCCCGTGGAAAGGTGTTTTACAGTCATTGCAATCAATTCCGGATGGGTCACTTGATCTCGTAAAAGCTTTGGAACACTTACCACAAACAGCCATTGCGCAACTGTAGACTGGTAAAATACACAAATTATTCACGAGTGGTAAAATATTATTCCAAATTAATAGAGAGCACACACTATCCTGTTGGGTTTTAAAAGAAACTGAAACTAAACATTGCACAATCACTAAAGAGTAACTATTGAGGTTATTTTATGCGCCGGTGAAACGTCTACTCTCTGCCGCATCCCACTGGCTTCATTTATTGTAAATAATGATTAAGTCCATTAAATATAATTACAGCAAAATTAATTAATGTTATTAGGGTGTTCCACTATTATTGGGGATACATTCATACAAAAGGTTAATACACAGTAGAAATAATTAATAAAAAAACTGTTGCGTTATTCGATTTCAGATTGCATACATACTTTTCGTTGCAGTATGTAGAAGCTAGATACTATGAATGTTTTGTAAACAAAACAGAGAAAGGCAATTTTGTATACTATCCCGTATTTTATAATCATACTAAAACAGTCACTCAAAATAGGAAAAATTTACTCGTAATAAAATCGAATTCCACAATATAACGAAACATTTAGGGAAAAATATTAATGGTTACCAACACTGTATTTATTTTTTATCCTCAACTGCCCGTCACTACAGGATTTTGTCCTTTCCTGTGATCTAAGGCAGTTAAGGGTATTACCATAAGACCATTAGTGACATGAGCAAGCCAGTGGTAACCACTCGTGAATGGTATCATATGAGCCAGCGGAGATCAAACTCGCGACCAACCACGTCCTGCGGTTTACCACTAAGGTACCAATTTGTAATTTTTAATTATAAATAATAATCAAATTTTTTGTTTTAATATCCGTAAAGTTTTATTCTGCACTCAAATAAGAAGTACTTACGCAATTTAATCGGAGAAAAAAATTCACTACAAATAAAAACATACCTGGACATTATTCCAAAACGTGTTTTCTAGCCTTACTAACATGGAATATTAATTAAGATATGATGATGTACCTGTGCCTACTTTTATAAAAGTTATAATTTGTAATATTTAGCCAATATAGTATTAATATTTTCCAACCAAATAATTTAATAAAGCCGTAATAAAACCAGTCTCGATAATTCAAGAATATTTGTTAGGTTATCTGGCTGGGAAAAAAATGCATTAATTTACAGAGTAATACCGATTTAGTCGTATTTTTTTTAACAATAGTTTTCAAAAATCGGTTCTTGTTTAAAAAATCGGGATGCGTTTTGTTCCGGTATCAGCTGCTGCTAAATACATAAAGTTTAACTGATTGAAAATATTGATATTCTTCTATGATTAAAATATATCATTTTAAAGTCGACAAAAATTGCTTGATGCGGATGTTTCTTCAAACCCTCACACTAGAGGGTAATATCGTTGGGGAATAATAGCCGAACCAAAATTAAGAGAATTATGTTATAAACTGGGCCCAATTAACCAGCTACATTCAATTCAGTTCATAAATAATTAATAAATAGTTATTATAGGTGATGTTACATAAATGATGTGTTAAATGTAGTAGTTTGTCGATGATAACTCACAACTGGCTTTGGGAGGGATTAAATGTAGTAGTGTGTCGATGATAACTCACAACTGGCTTTGGGAGAGATTAAATGTAGTAGTGTGTCGATGATAACTCACAACTGGCTTTGGGAGAGATTAAATGTAGTAATTTGTCGATGATAACTCACAACTGGCTTTGGGAGAGATTAAATGTAGTAGTGTGTCGATGATAACTCACAACTGGCTTTGGGAGAGATTAAATGTAGTAGTGTGTCGATGATAACTCACAACTGGCTTTGGGAGAGATTAAATGTAGTAGTGTGTCGATGATAACTCACAACTGGCTTTGGGAGGGATTAAATGTAGTAGTGTGTCGATGATAACTCACAACTGGCTTTGGGAGAGATTAAATGTAGTAGTGTGTCGATGATAACTCACAACTGGCTTTGGGAGAGATTAAATGTAGTGGTTTGTCGATGATAACTCACAACTGGCTTAGGGAGAGATTAAATGTAGTAGTTTGTCGATGATAACTCACAACTGGCTTTGGGAGGGATTAAATGTAGTAGTGTGTCGATGATAACTCACAACTGGCTTTGGGAGAGATTAAATGTAGTAGTGTGTCGATGATAACTGACAACTGGCTTTGGGAGAGATTAAATGTAGTAATTTGTCGATGATAACTCACAACTGGCTTTGGGAGGGATTAAATGTAGTAGTGTGTCGATGATAACTCACAACTGGCTTTGGGAGAGATTAAATGTAGTAGTGTGTCGATGATAACTCACAACTGGCTTTGGGAGAGATTAAATGTAGTAGTGTGTCGATGATAACTCACAACTGGCTTTGGGAGAGATTAAATGTAGTAGTGTGTCGATGATAACTCACAACTGGCTTTGGGAGGGATTAAATGTAGTAGTGTGTCGATGATAACTCACAACTGGCTTTGGGAGAGATTAAATGTAGTAGTGTGTCGATGATAACTCACAACTGGCTTTGGGAGAGATTAAATGTAGTGGTTTGTCGATGATAACTCACAACTGGCTTTGGGAGAGATTAAATGTAGTAGTTTGTCGATGATAACTCACAACTGGCTTTGGGAGAGATTAAATGTAGTAGTTTGTCAATGATAACTCACAACTGGCTTAGGGAGAGATTAAATGTAGTAGTTTGTCGATGATAACTCACAACTGGCTTTGGGAGAGATTAAATCTAGTAGTTTGTTGATGATAACTCACAACTGGCTTTGGGAGAGATTAAATCTAGTAGTTTGTCGATGATAACTCACAACTGGCTTTGGGAGAGATTAAATCTAGTAGTTTGTCGATGATAACTCACAACTGGCTTTGGGAGAGATATTTTTGAGTGTGCAGTCAACACAATTTGTTTATCATAATAGGGATAACAAGAAACAACGCATATCAGTAAACCAGTCGTTGTTATTTGTTTGACATTATCATTCTTGCCATATAACAGTAGAAATACAGAATAAACCCAGTTAGCAAATTCTTTATTGACGACGTAGTATTAAATACGGTAATATAAGTAAGTTGGTATCACACTGAGAGATATGTATGTTGAAGTCAATAAAACTAAGACACATAGACAGCGTAGCGTATAGTCGTATTTTCAATGAAGTCTGTAAGTCGTACACTAGAGTCCCCGTCAGGAATGTAACTTGCTGCTGAGCCCGGGGATCCACTTTACAGACACTTCAATTAGGATCTCCCACTCGTAAAATAAGAGTGCCTTATTTTACCAAACACATGTTTAATGTTGAATTTTAGAACCAAGATCATTATATATTTTTGTTTTAATTGAGTAGAGAAATAAATTAAATCTAGGTAAAATTATATTAGTAGGCATAATTATTTTTAATAGAAAACTGTCTATGAGCTTGGCTTCGGACATCGATTTTTTCTTTTACGGATCATATGGTGAAATTTAACCATGTGAACTATGAAACTGGTTTATAATTAGTTGCATACCGAAACATCTGTATGTCGTAGGTTACACAAATTTCCATTTATAACAACTCGTCCCCTCACAATTATATTGTTACTATAAAATAATCGAATATTTTTTGGTTAGTGGTATTAACTTAAGACATATTACCTTTTGAAAATATCTTACTATCATAATATCTCTTTAAGACGCCGACGCAACTAGGGCGTATTTTAAGGAAAATATGAATGAATGATGAGTGTAGAATGGGTGAGATGCCTTGTGTAACCTTCTTACTGATTAAGACCGACTAGATTATTTAACGAATTATTTGCACAATTACCAATGGTAGCTGGATACAGTATTGGACCTTCCCAAAATTTTCTCAGGATTTTTATTAGAATTAATCTGGCGAATTTCAGATTATTAAACGAGCACGCTGAACTACTGACCACCCAACCAATCATGTTAAAAAGTTTAAGTGACACCCGAGTGATTAATGGGAAACTAAAGTCTGTGACATTTAAATACCCTTTAAATGAAACCTCGTTTAAAATATCTCTATATGAAACGAATATTGAAAACTAAGAATCACCAGCTCTAAATTATCAAATTAAATTTTTTGATTAAATTTAGCCGGCCGCCGGTGCCGTTTTATTTTTAGAAAACATATAGAAATATCTAGTTATCACCTTACTAAATTTGTTTTTAATTACATACTTGGGTAAACTATTTGATTGGAAGGCTTAACCTTTTATTCCACCGGTTTATTATATTCCACTACGTAAAAATATAATTCTTTTAAACACCATCGATTTAATTTAAGTAAACTTTCTTTAAGTAATATACAAGAAACCTTTACTAATTCTCATGAAAAGGTGAGCCAACTTTAAAACTATTGGGCTAATTAACACTATGATGTCAGTTTTATGTAACCGTTGTTTATTTAAAGTAGTAATTTTTTTTTGCAGTGTAAAAAATGCAATTTTCAAAACTTTCAAAATCATAAGACTACTTAAACAACTCACATTAGTTATTTCATGTAATTTCAAACTTATTAATATGTTCTAAACTGGACATATATTGCTAAATATAGCTGGATATAAATATCAGCAAATACTGTTTTATAAAATTACGCAACAGTATCGGTTCAAGTGATAAGAAATTCAATATCCACGATCCTTGGCCATCGGGAAAGGAAATTACACATCCGGTGCGGAAGTAATAGATTTCCCACGGATTGCCAGTCAGTGAGGTATCGAGGGGTCTTTATAACTTGCCGTTATTTCCTTGCTAATCTTTCCTTAACATTTAAGATTTTAGATAGTACGTATTCCTGTTCTTACAAATAAGGAAAATATATATACGGTTGATCGCTTTATTTGTTCACAGTTACAAAGATTTAAATATATAAATAACTTAAAAATAATGTTCTGTCCACTATCTCACTGAAATTTAATTAGGTGAATTATTGTTCACATGTGAATTCACCTTTTAAGTAAGAAATTATGAATTATTAGCGAATTTCCCCTATAGGGAAGAAGCTATTACCGTAGGTCTCATGGTAAGACTTAAGCCCGAGACCATGATAACTTTTCATTTTGAGGTCCCCAGATGCCAAAAAAACCATTCGTTCAAATTTTTATATATGTATATATATATATATATATATATATATATATATATATATATATTTATATATATGTGTCCGTAAGCATGATAACTCTCGTAGAAAAGGTCCGATCTTAATGAAATTTGGTACAATTGTGTAAAGTACCATTTATTTGAACGAGTTCGAAAACCAGATGAATCGCACCATCCGAAGGGGGGTTTTTGGGGGGTTTTGTACCCCAAAAATGTGTTTTTTGGGGTTTTCACATGTAATTTTAATTTTAATCCAATTTTATTCCATACCATTGAATTTAGCTTAAAAAAACAAACAATTTGGTATTTTGATCATTGCTCTACGTCAATTGGTTACTGAGATATTGAAAGTGCTAAACACAGTACGTTGTCTAATGTTATTCTTATGGAGAAAAAGAAAAATTGTATATCTCGCTTATTTATAAACATAAACTGACGAAATTTGGTATATGGCTTCATCTGGTTGTGGTTCATGGTTGTTTGCACAAAAAAAACAATTTTTCGCCTATGGTTCCCGTAGCAGCAAACCTAGGTACTTGGTCCCCAAGTTATTCTTATGGAAAATCATTAAAATGTTATATATCGCTTATTTATGAATGTATATGGATGAAACTTGATATGTGACTTCACTAAGATGAGTTCTATTGATATTTGCATAAAAACCCATTATTTTGTATGCCTTGTTGCAGCAAACCTGCATACTCATCCCCAATGTTATTCTTATGGAGAATTAATATTTTAAATATCGCTTGTTTGTGAATACATTTCTTATAAATCCTGTTAAGTGTTTTATTGTGTTATGTTATATATTCATTGGAAATTCGCTGAGTATGCAGGTTTGCTGTGACGGGGGTATTATTGGTATATTAATATTATAGGGGTTCACATGTTCACATTTGCAATATTACGGTACATATTTGACCTAAATTAACAATATTTTGTTGTGTATTTCACGGATACATTTTACATTGTAATGTATGTTTTGAAATCTTACACACCAACTTGGTATTTCTCTTATTTAAATAGAGAGTGGCTTCAACAATATTCATAATACAATAAATTTACTTTAGTTGTCTATAACGGCCATTAAAATATTAAAGCAGATATTGTATTAAATAAGAAACAAGTGTAATTTATATAGCGACTATTCAAATCGTGACTATTTTTGGAACTAATGTATGCTGTTCAACTATATATGTTATGTTGAAGATAATTTATATTTAGTTTTAAAACTGGAACCATATTCTACATCAGTGTTATCAATTTGTCGTTAGTAATAAAAATCATAAATACTATTCTGAGATCCTAGGCCAATCAACTTTGTGCAATGAATGTTTGTGGACGCCATTAAGATATTTTATTTTACTCCTTGACCTATTAAAAAATGCCCTTTAAAATATAAAAATAATTCAGTGAATATTGTATCAACACATATATTTATTCTTCTTAATTTTATATGTTATTGCAATTGAGGAACCCCTATAGACTTAAAGCAATATTAAATAAGCAATATCAAGCTATATTTATCTAAAAAATACTTTTTTAAATAAAAGTTTTTTAATTACAAATACACGGAGATACAATTCGTGAGTCCAAATACCTATAGCTGTCTCTGACTGTTACGGAGGACCTCCAATCCAAATAGCGATTTTCCAATCGTGGAATAAATTGATTTATATTCTTTCCAGGTTTTCAGGAATGTGTGTTTATATTTTAATGACATCCGTGATAGTATACCTAATTTTCCAATTTTCCAACTAAATTTAACTTTTATAATAACAATATTTTATACTTTATTTTCGTCTAAATAACATTAATACTTGTTAGATTTACAATATAGATTTACAGTTCAGGAAAAACTTTATTTAAATTAAATGTAGCTTGTAGATTTGTTATGTAGTGTCTTATTATATACCAATTTTAAAATCAACACTATAACACTGTATAACACTGATTAATGTGTCTAGGGTATACGTCATATTTCGTTTGAAACGTCTGAGAACCACATTTGAGAACGCTTTACTATAAAACTGTTCTAGAATAATAAGAATAATAATAATAATAAATAATATAAATAATAATAATAAATAATAAGAATATACAACGCTTATGACAATATTTTGATTTAGGTTTTATTTAGCTTAGCGTTTTCGAAGAAGGCTCAGAAAAATTTATATTAATTGGTCAAATTATAAGAATCATCTAAGAATAGTATTTACTACCTTTACTAATAAATTTAATTAGAACATATTCCCACACGAATGCTGTAGATGTTATGACACAATTCTGTTTAATAACATTCTTATTTATAATATTATACGTAAGTGGGTACACTAATTATTATTAAACGTTTAAATTCAATATATATATATATATATATATATATATATATACACATTATTACGTGTTTATTACTAATATCAAATTTCCAATTCAAACAATGCAAATTTGATTACGCAAACTTAAATATTAATTAGTTTTTACAAACCCAAGCAAAATCGTATTATTTATAATTTTAATTACTTTCATATTATACAGGGTGAGTTTCTACTCGCAACATTAACTTCGCCAGTGAGTTCTCCTTACAAAAAGGAACAAAAATTGTCCTATGGAGCCATGTCCGATTCTCAACCGTTTGGCTGTATTGGGGAATTTTGTATTTTTTCAAACTCACATGACTTGGTCTCATTAATTGAGCTATAAAATTGTAACCAGTCACTATAACCAATTTTAATTATTACCATTAGGAAGAGCATTAAATTTGCAACAAATCTGAGGTTTAACGAAATAATAATTGATTGAAAACACCAGTAGTAACGCAAATTAAGCAAAAAATACGTTTAAATAATGTTTTCATTGCAATTTTAATGCCCCATTTCATCACCTAAATGTTATGCTGCGTGATGTCAAATTAAATGAAAAACTTTCATTTTTAATAACCTTTAAAATTATGTGTTATAATAAGGTGTTGAAAGAAAAAATACAGCATAAATACCTAAATATTTAATAAAAAACTTGTTTTCATTTATTATTTTGCTCCTTCAAAGTTACAATTTGCTGTATCTTTGAATGTTGTAAAATCAGCTGTAACTGTTATTAGAATGAATCAGCTGCTATTATTTTGTTTAGCTAATCAGCTGGTATGAACCAGCTGTTGAAAACATCCATTGTTGATTAAATTGTTGTTTTCATTTAGTGTATTACATGTTTATACATGCGTTTTTCGTATTGTGTGGATTTAGTATTTTACTATGGAACCTTTTTCTAATCAAGAATATGCTGACATGCATTTAGTGTACGGATTCTGTTCCTGTAACGCGACTGAAAGCCGTCGCGAGTATAGTTGACGTTTTCCTAATAGAAGACTTCCTAATGTTAGAACCTTTATTAATGAAAACATTATTTAAACGTATTTTTTGCATAATTTGCGTTACTACTGGTGTTTTCAATCAATTATTATTTCGTTAAACCTCAGATTTGTTGCAAATTTAATGCTCTTCCTAATGGTAATAATTAAAATTGGTTATAGTGACTGGTTACAATTTTATAACTCAATTAATGAGACCAAGTCATGTGAGTTTGAAAAAATACAAAATTCCCCAATACAGCCAAACGGTTGAGAATCGGACATGGCTCCATAGGACAATTTTTGTTCCTTTTTGTAAGGAGAACTCACTGGTGAAGTTAATGTTGCGAGTAGAAACTCACCCTGTATATACATGAAAATACAAAAACCAACAATTAACAATTTATATTTTACAGGTTATAAATTCTATGTAACGTGGGCAGTATAATATATTATATTTTTAGCAAAAATTCTTTGCTAATATTAAATAACAATATGATTAAAAAAAGAAAACAAGTAACTCGTAAAAAAGCATTGTTCAGAGAACATTTCTTTGAATGTCTTTGAAAGGATGTAATACTAAAACAAAGTCAATTAAAGGATTGAAGTTGGGCACAGCTTGAGAATAATGGGGCGTGTTCAAAGTTTTATGACTTTTAAAACTTAGGGATTGAGGTATTTCGGTTTTAAGCTCAAATCGGCTGGTTTATTCTGTTTCCATATTTTTCAATTTCATTTTAGTCTTCAGATTACGTTACATATTACAGTTTTAACAATGAATAATAAAATCAATTAAAATGTACATATCTTAAAAATATTGTTTCGTTTTAAATACAAATTATCTAGTCCATACATTTTTAAATACTTATGTTACTGTATAACGCCAATTAAATTAATATATTTAAAACCGTAACGATAGGCTTAACCCCCAATATGTATACATTAATCTGTTTCTTTAATAATTGTTATACTTTCGATAGATATTAACCGAAACCACAATAGAAATACTGTGTTAGGAAGTCCAAAATGGTAAGTGTTGATTACAAAATTTCAAATAACTTAACAAAAAGGTTACAAGTTAAAATAACAACTTTTAAATTAATATCTTTCTCAGTGATGATATTTTGGTAATTTTGCAAGTTGAAGGTGAGAAACATATATTTTATTATTAATATATAATTTTGTTACTTAACATTTGAACATTAAAATAATATAAATTAAAAATAAACTAATCCAACCAACAAGTTTATCATAACATACACATTAAAAAACAAGAAACATATTTAAATGCCATTATATAGATTAACGTGGAACTAAATGTTTTCTATAAGTAAATAGGCACGAAATAATATGCCTGCAAATTAGTGTAATTTGCCTAGTTTGTTTTTAATTTTAGTTTTATGGTTTTATACAACCATCAGAAGTTACGACTAGGATTGCAGATAGCGTGGCAAGTGAGAATCCCTTACGCTAATTACCAGCTAAACACTGTTAATTAATGGTTGCTAAAGAAACCACAGATTAAACTGGATTTATCTCTATAATCTTTGTTACTTTTAACCTGTGTAGTGATTTTCACTCAAACCGTCAATCGTTTCGAAATAGTTAACCTAAGAAGTTCGTAATAGTTTAGAAATTCCCTAAGGTCAAGGTAGCACATACCATATATGTTCCATATAAAAATATTTTGAAGTTGATAAAATAACCTATTTGTCACATCAAATTGTATTTACAAATAGTATTCATCCTCCAAATGTAATTTTTGGATTAAAAGTGTTCGCCCCAAATGTAATCAGATCCAGCCACTTTAAAATCAATACACAATTTCAAAGACACTAGGTTAGGGTTTCGTTTACTTACCGTTTGAACAAAAATGTCAAAGGCTGATGAAAAGGTAAATTATTCCTAGATACAATGTAAGTAATGTAATGTTTAAGTAATGTAAGTAATGTAAGTAAAGTAAGTAGATGTAATGTAAGTGGATACCTCCACTTACGAAATAATATAAAGGTGTTAACCTCAATTTGTAAGATTAACCATAAATTAATTACCTAAAATGAAATGTATCATGATTGAAAAAATGTATGAATACTTGAAAAGTTATAACTTTTCAGGTGGTTTTTTAATCTTGTATATATACAAACTTTTGCCTTTAAAAACACACTCGTTTTAATTTAATAACCAACTCAAATGCAAAATATGCATTGCGTATAAGTAACGTAATTTTTTTAAATTGTGTCCTAATTAATATATAATAAATAAAAATGATAACACTTAATCGTCCTAAAATATTTTTTTGCGATGAATGTTCCCAGTTTATGTGCAAAACGGTTACAAAATCTCGTGATAATTATCAATTAGTAAAAATATAAACATATCCGTGAGTTAATAATTCAGCAGTACACATATCAATGTTATATCACTATAACTGTTATGGGTGTGTATCTCTTATATCGTAATATCAACCCGCAAAAAAAATACCTTCACTGTAGGACACTTGTATGCACGACTACACGGAATGTATTTGCAATTATAATGTGAGGTATGTCTATAACACAGATACGCGTGTATTATATCCATGATCTGTAGGTTTTCCTGTTCCTCAGCTTGATAATGTGGTGGTTGTATATACTGATGATTTTGTAGCCAATTGTTGTGTATTAGTATATATTAGAGATTTTTGTAACATGTTCCATTAACTTGTAAATGCAGCTCATATATTTACTACTTATCAATCTCCGAATTTTCATTTGAATTTTTCTCCAAATGCAATAATTGAATAATTGGCATCAAAATGCAATATGTACTATAATATGATATACATATTATATTGTTAGGCTAAAATATGAGTTAGCTAAAAAACCATACCCATTGTTTTTCGTGTAAGGGTATTTTAAGTATGTTTATGGTGATTGCGATAAAAGGCTGGAAATTTAAAATAAAAATAAGCAACCTTAAACGTTTATTTAAAACCGAAACCATATTAAAAGAAAAAAATTAAAACTAATACGGACAATTCAAAGAAAAAGCAGAGAATAAAGTTGTTGGGTTCGCTTATACTTTTCATTCTAAATTTCCGAAATATTGCATATTTATTTATTAAAATACCATTCAGAGATTCAATTTTAAAAACTAAATAAAATTCTCATTTAAATTATTTATAGTTTTCCCTTTAGACATAAGATAAACTATTTATGTTCGTCAAAACTAGGTTTAATCTCCAGGAAATAATATTTAAACGTTTCAACATTATAAATGCCAAATGCTAAATACTTCATCAGTCGGAAGTTTAATCAAGTTAGCTCGCAGCTGTTTCTCTTCAACATGCAAACATTCTCCGAGAGAAGTATTCCTTATCCTTATCAGTATTTAGAGTTGACGGCTTACGCTAACCCCCTTCATATGTATATAATTAAGGTAAATACAAGCAATGTTTTCACAGAAGATTATGATAACAAAGTGAAGCAACAAGCGAATTTATAAGATTAAATTACATGTCAAGTTAAACTTGATAATTTGCCTTTTAGGCTCGCTTTGGCCCAGACTTTTATTGTGACCAAACCTTAAAATTGTACATTTAAAACTGGATTCTTAATATTCCCAGGTTTTAGGTATTTATATATAACAGAATCAAATATAAATTATGGAAATTTAATTACAAATCCATTTATCTCTTTTATTATTTGTATACACGTATTGACAAATATTGGACAGTATTAAAGTTATTAAATTTAAATGTATTTAAGTATTATTAACCTAATGAAAATCTCTAGGAACCTATATCAAATTTAAATTTTAAGATAGGATATTAAAATATAATTACTAAATTAATCCGCGTTATCGTAAGTTAATAAACGAATATTAAAAATAATGTTTTAACGAAAACAATTGTTATTACTTAGGTAAAATTGAGGTAATGTGAATTGACTTATATAGCAAGCAATAATTGTTAAATTTTAAATTCTCATTTTAGATTAAAAGTGAATACTGATTAGTAACTCCTGATCCACACATGTTTACTATAGGACTGAGCAGCTGGACAATCTTGTAGTAAACCCGTGTGAATCCGGTTTATTGGATTGGTCTATCTAGACTGTGTGGACCTGGATGTGCTTGAATACACATCCAAGTGCCTGGATGGGGTAGGAACTATGAAACATCAATTTGCATGATACACAAATAAACTAATGTATTTGTACAGTAATTAGTACAAACACATAATACATGTGTTATATACACTATGTACTATGTTTACATAGTGCATAGTTTTATACAATGATTGAATAAGTAAACTACTCTTAAACCACGCATTGTTTTAGATTTTCCTTTTGTATGATAAAATCTTAAACCTAGTTTCCACACTTAGAACACTTAATTAGTTAAATAGGTGAAATAATTACAGCAGGTAATTCGGATAAATAACCATTTTAGCAGCCATGTCCAGGGTTGGGATCATAATAATGGAAATATGTTTAAATTCATACAGTTTAATAAAATATGGCTCATCTCGTACTTTGCTGGATACATCCCTTGCAAACCCTGGAGGCTCATTTAACAAAGTAAGAGCAATCAAACGTTTCCAACTTGTAACCATTTGTGAGTAGGTTGTCTCACGTTAGCTGTCTCAAATCGATTACAAATTAACGTCCTGCCCTAAAAGGATGAAGTAAAACTTTTTACCACAAAAGTAGCTCTAAGGAATAGCTGTAAAATATATTTTATTTTTTACATTCTCAGAATATATGAAGTTCGGGGTTCAATGACTATGACTAGTACAAATCAGAGTCTTCAAAGATAAAAAATACGTCAATATATACATACCAAAAACAAGTATATTGTTCGTATATAAAATTGCATTCAATAAGATCCTAAATACAAGTTCTTTAAGAAGTAACTCCACAACGTTGAACAAATGGTCTACCTAAATTACTTCATAGTTAATTACATGCAAATTTTGAAAGGTAAAGAACATTTGGTCTGAACAAAAATCTATTCAGCTGTTAAAGTAAAGTCTCTCGACAAACGTATCACCCAGTCACTGTAGAGTGGAAATATGATACTTTATTAGCAAATGTATAATTTCCTTCCTCGTTTAGACAGGTCAGTGCTGCGTTGCTTATCACTGTAACTAATAATACCTGCTAAATATGGTAAATAAAGTTTAACTAGGCAGTTTTATCTAAATAACTTAATATATAATACGATAAGATACACTTTAATAATAATTATGCAATAAAATAACACAAAAATAAATTATCACCATTTAAGTTTTATATTATACATTTTCTCATGTATGTAAATAAATGTTAAAAAGTGTGATTTCCAAAATTAACCGTACTTGCAGCCTTTTGAGGCCAATTGTTCTATTCCTAGCAATAAAATGCTCTATTGGGAAAACCTCTTAAAATGGTGAGCAAAATAGTATTAGCAATTGTTTACAAAATAACGTTTTCAGTTTAAAATAAAATTACTTTTCAACTAGGACAGTTTAAAAAAATTGTAATAATATATGGTTTGTATTTTTAATTCCAAATATATTAAACTATAAAATATATTACCATCGTAATCAACACAATAAGAATAGTGTATAATTTTGAACATCTTCACATGGTTTATGTTTAATAAAGTTAAAATACCAAAAACGTTTACTTCAACTCTCACATTTTGATTACGTAGTTAGTTTAATATACTTTATATACCACGATATTATATATTATATACTGAATTTTTTCAATCTAACACAAGGAAAAATTTTACCTATTATAAATTATTGTTTTCGTATCTCTAGATACTTTCCTTGAACATCATATAACATGATTTAAAGTTTATGCTACGTTAAAAATAGATTTAGCGGTTGTAATTCCAACCAAGATTGGGAGCCCAGTGATTGATTCCCAATATCAGGCTGCTCTAGTGAGAGTGGATCGTCTGATTGGATTCTTTCACGCCAGCCGTTGAAGCAGCATTGCTAAAGGAGACATATTGTAAGGAAACCCATCCTTGAGAAATACACGCACTAATTAATGTTATAGTGTAAATCGATTTCTAAAACCTTAAGAGCTACATAAAAGCTGTCGAATGAAAGAATTATGTAAGTTATCCTTCAGCTTGCTCTCATTTAATTTAACGTTAATGATTAAAATCAGATCTGCAAACAAATCTTTATTGATTTTAAGTCCACTCTATGTTGAATATTGAGTTTGGCTCTAAGTACACCTACCCTAGGATGAATCCGTGGTTAAAGCTAGAAACGTAAAATTCAGTAGGAAATTAGTCATAATACTTGCATAATACAAGAGCCAAAATAAACTTAAACTTGTACTGTTCTTACATAAAATAGGATAAATATTCAAAAAATATTGTAAATGGCGATCGATTTCAACCAGCAACACCGGCCATCATAAGGCCTAATCAGAAGATGACAAAAACATCATTAAAAATGACATGCAGGCAGACAAACGGGTAACGAAGCGATTTAGTAAAGAGTCTATACGAAGTATTTTGCTCTTTTTGATGACTTACCAAATGCTTTATTTGGGACAAACTCTCGTATAACTATGCAAGTTGGCTAACTAGTTACATATAACTAACTAGTTAAATGCCCACTTAAACAATCTTGATCAAAGTTAGGGTGACATAAAACGTTTAAAGCTATTGGTTACACTTCATCCGAACACCTAACTAGAGCTAAATTCAGTACACCTTTCCCATTCTTGGCGAGTCAATTGTTTAAAAATGACTGTCTAGGGTAAACAATTATTATAAATGTTATAATTCTATAAAATATTTATATAATTTGATAAATTTATCAAGCTTTTGTTACCTGTTGGTTTGCGAGAGAAATCATTGAATTCATCCAACATTAGAAACAGTGAACGATGCAAACCGCGTATGATTAAACCACGGTTGTACTCTTGAGCGGCCAATGTATTACTCTTTACCATACCAATAGATAGTTAGCATTGACATGTACAACGGTGTAAACTTCATTGAAAACCATTTGAAAACTTCAGTGTGCATATCACAGATCGGTTTGAAGTCGTCGAGACAATCGCTACGTATGCGTATGTAATGAATATAAATAAAATAAAATAAAATATATAGTGAATATAGATAAAATCGAACTGTTTAAATTGTTTGAAAATTTTTTTATAACTGTTCCGTGAATATTCCTCTTCTTCAATTATTATTAAATATAACCGCGATCAAGAATATTCTTATTTTATGTGGAATGTTTATTAAAACTACTAACTTAACATGGAACTCTGATTTAGAATGTATACTTCAGTAGTATAGCAAAGCATTGCTCCCTCGGTTTTAACAGCAATAAGGACCTTTCTCCATCAATTTTGGGCAATTGATCAGAATTTCAACTTCTTCTGAATCAATAAAATATATTGACTTTTGTTTTAGTGATAATTTTGACTAAAAACTAAGTGAAATAAAAAACACGCTAAATATGCATATTGCCTCGAGTCCGTTTTTATGTTGAAACAAAAAACTTATCTTTGTCTACTGAGGACCAATCGTCAGGAATTTTAATTTACCAGACATACTGACAGCTAGAAATGGGTCAACGGATTAAAAACCTAATTTAAATCCTTTGTAAACCTTTTAAATTATTCTTTTATGACTTATTCAAGAGTTGGTGCAATGTATTTTTAGTACAAAAGGAAATATTACAGATATAGAGACAAGGAGGAGCTCCATAACTGACTGCCGAAATAAAATACAAATAAATAAATTCATTGTTAATGTATATTGCTTATAGAAATAAAGTAATTTGACAGTATTTTTTATCTTAAAATGGAGTTTTAATATAAAATAAAAACTGAATATGAAGTTTCCCTTGACTATTCATTTAAAAAGCAAATACAAATAATCCAGTGAACGAAAGTGTGGTGTAATAGTTCAATTTTTGAAAAAAAAAAAAAAACTTTTTAAGTACAATCCAAATGCTTTGAGTTCATTCGATGCTTGAAGCAAATGTTTACTCTTATAATAATTAATTGTTTTATAACTTGTTTTACGATAGGAAAATGCATTATGCACCGTCAGGGTCTGGTATTTGCCCTGGTGTGTAGGACTTTCAACCACTAAAAGTCTATCGGTCCAGGCATTGGAAGCCCTCTCGGAAACGCTGTTTGGAATACTTCAAGAGGGTGCCTTCGAACGCCAAATATGACTTTCTAGCTGCAATGTACCACCGGGTTTCGTTGCGTTGGTTCATCAAATCTGCTCTGTTCTCTTTTCTTTCAGAACCCTTCTCTAGAATATATAAACAGAGTTCCACGATTCGGGACTGGACAATATTCAATGAATGAGTGTGTGTCCAGTGAGATCGGGCCAACGGCCGTTTCAAGGTCCCTTCTGCCCGTTTCCCACCTCACGCAATGGAAGAAGGTGTGCAGGACATAATCATAGCCGGAGTCCCCGTCCTGACATTCCGGGCTCACTGAATTTCCCATCTTTTAAAGGTAGGCCCCGAAACAACCGTGTCCGGTGAGGAGCTGGGTAAGATATAAATCTACCTCCCCGTGCTCTCGCTCTACCCACTCTCGGAGATCCCCAATGAGTCTCGCCGTTCATCTTCCTAGGTCGTCCCCCTCCCAGCGGTTTCGACAATCCTCCATAGTGAGTTCTCAGACTTCAGCACGGCTCAAAGCACCGTTCCCATCGAAGATCCTCTTCCGCTCGAAAGCAAGAAGATCGATGGGAATCACCCCAGCAACTACGAGGACGGCTGGCTCCGACACTGTTCGGTAGGCCGAAGTGATCCGAAGAGCACCTCTCCTCTGGAACGCTATCATCTTCCCTCTCAGTTGTTTTTTTCCGGAGGGCCTCTGTCCATGTCTCACACCCAAAAAGAAGAACGGGTGGCCAACAGACATTAGCACCTGCCGCTTGCTACTAACCGCGGTTCACCGACATACCTCATCAACCTGCTTAGCCACAACCTATTGGCCACAATCCTCTCAGCTTTCTCTGTCACAAAATATCCCGGAATGTGAGCCAAACATCCAGTCTCATACTTGACATCGTCTCCAGGTACTTGACATCGGGCTTAGTGAAAATCACTTCCCGGTCGACCGCGAGCTGTACAATGAGATTGATCCTCTGTCTGGTGAGAAGCACGATCTCGGTCTTCTCCAAGACAATGTTCCAGAAGTCCGGTCCCAGAATTGAGCCCTGAGTGACACCCGCTGTTACATATCCCCGCCGCGGTCCATCCGGCGTGTTGAAAACCAACTTCCGATCCTGTAAGTAGCTCTGCAGCATCCTTAACAGGTATGAGGGGATTGCGAAATCTGTCTTCGATGCGCCCAAAATGTCATCCCACCTGGCTGAGTTGAACGCATTTCTCAAATCCAGCGTAGCCAACATAACTAGCCTTCGTGATCTGTGGCTCACCTGCTGAGCAGCCTCAAAAGTCCAGATTACTTCACCCACAGCTCCAATCGTTGATCGACCCGCTGAAAAGCCGTATTGGCAGTCGGAAAGTCCACCTGCTGCTTCTTCTGACTATGTGAGCCTTGGCTTCAGGAGTCACTCGAAAAGCTTCCCTGCCGTGTCTAGCATGCACAGAGATCTGTATGCAGACGGGGTTTCTGGTTCTCTTTTGCCTTTGCCGATCAACATGAGGTGATGAAATTTCCATCGCAGAGGAAACAAGCCTTCCAAAAAGCAGCGGTTGTACATGTCCAGCAGTAGGCCTGGAAAGTCCTGACCTACTACCTTTAGCACTTCCATTGGTATTTCATCGGGACCAGGAGCCTTGCGGCAGCGCATAGAGCCTGTGGCATTTGACAGTTCTTATTCACTGAAGATAGGTAATTGTTCGGGAACAACAGCAACCTCTTTATGCGGCCTGATCTGGTGGACCGGAAACAAAACATCTACGATAGCCTTCAACTGGCCGGAGCTCATGTTAGGGTTAGCTGATTGGGCACCAAGCCATCGCATAACTACTCGGTAACCCAATCCCCAAGGGTCGTTGTTGAGGTCCTTCGTCAGAACTTTCCATTTGGAGGCTTGACTTGTAAAGATAGCGCGCTTAAGTTCTTGTCTGGCCGCCTTGAACTCTTGCATGAGTGTTTCAGGCACCATGCCACCACCCCTTCTCCTACTACGGGTGACCTTTCATCTGATTTTAAGGCACTCTCTCTACCGCAAAGCAATGTCTTCCGTCCAATTGTTTTATAACTTGGTCTTCACAAAAATGTTATAATACATATTTTTAATAATAGTTACGATCTTATTTAATATTACTTTATGCGTAAAGGCATTAAACTGGATACAATTTACCTCTTTTATCCTTTAAACTGTGATAATTCCAAAAAGTAATAAGTTATTTCCATTACAATCATGTAATCTGTGGATTATGACAATAGAATGTAAATTCTACAGATTTCATCCTGTTGTCATAATCTACAGATTGCATCCTGTTGTCATAATCTACAGATTGCATCCTGTTGTCATAATCTACTGATTGCATCCTGTTGTCATAATCTACAGATTGCATCCTGTTGTCATAATCTACAGATTGCATCCTGTTGTCATAATCTACAGATTGCATCCTGTTGTCATAATCTACAGATTGCATCCTGTTGTTATAATCTACAGATTGCATCCTGTTGTCATAATCTACAGATTGCATCATGTTGTCATAATCTACAGTTTGCATCCTGTTGTCATAATCTACAGTTTGAATCCTGTTGTCATAATCTACAGATTGCATCCTGTTGTCATAATCTACAGTTTGTATGATTTTAATACCTTTTAAACAAGGTAAATAGGTTACACCAATATAAAATTATAATATTGTCGAGGTAAGAGATGATTCGTTCTTAAATTTGAATTATGTATGACGAAATAATATGAACCATTTAATAATAATAAAACATGTTTGTTCCAGGTACTGAAGTAACTAACTGCAATTATATATTACACTCAACATATGTAAGTAAATATTATACAATAAATATTAGTTGTTTTTGTTAGGTGAATATTGACAGGTTATTTTAGTACAAACGGAATTATCTACATTTTATAATAGCAAATATGTATTTTTTTGTATTTGAGTAATTTTGAATATTTGTGTAGTAGAACAGCTATTGAAATGCACTAGTCTGATTGTTGTATAAACAATAAAGCTTCATTCGGAGTAAAACCACTGAACCGTTTATTTTTCCTATATGACTCACCCTTTCTCATGGGGTGGATAGGGTTGTCATATTTGCTGCCATCGTACCCGATTTAACCTGGGAATAAAACCTGTAGTGTTTACTGAATTCTATGGTTAACCCGCAAAACTACTCCGAATCAGTATCAGCTTTTTGAATTTTCATGAGTTCAAACCAAAGTGGATATCCATATGAATAATACTGGATTGGGTCCCTGTGGGGCGGAGTCCTATGGTAATTTCTTAGAATACTCTTAATGGTTACCTACTTTATGGAAGATTATACGAGCCAAACTACGTGGTTATATTTGTAGTGGATTCGGCTGGGGACGTTCGGTTTTTTGTTTCATAGATACAGACGTTTTAGTCTCAAATTTAATTACTTAACTTAAAATGTTCATCACTTGTCACTTGTCAGAAATGTATCTAAGAAGCGTTACTATTTATATAGCATTTAATTATTTGCAACAAATAGAAAAATAGAGTGACTATTATAAGTACTGAATTGAAAGGTATTATTACTGTAACTTAACTTATCTTAGAAAATTGTAGTCTAAATTCAAATTCAAAATAATTTATTTCCAAGAAAATACATAATTAATAATTGTTCAAAATTAATCTCAGACTTACATAACTAATATTATACTAATATTAAGATACAATATGCTAACGTATATCAGCTAGTATGAACAATTATTTTAAAATAATAAACGAAATATAATCCAATTGCTATAGAGGGGTTCCTGTGTGCATTTTATGTATAGAAAACACCTTAGGGGATAATGTAGATACTATACCCATTATCATTTTTCGTGAGGGTGCCAGCCTGGCAGTGTGGGCATAACCCTGAATCTGTCATTTTAAAAATGGCGGTGGTGTGGATTACATGAAACTAAGGATCTTATATCTCCAAAACGGTGATATATAGCGACGTACACATCTTAACAATAAATGTTACTTACAAAACAAGGAACAACTTTTGCATTACTAAAATGCCCTAAACCTAACAGTTTAGGAGTGTTTTAGCAATTTGTATTAATTTAACATATACAATTTAACTCTGTTTGACACATAAGTGCATATAGTCCTGGATCTGACAATGCAAGCTGTGTGCATGTTGCGTATAGAGAATTTGACTTTTGAAAATCTAAATAGGTGTATTAGGAAGTGTTTTTCACTCGGGTGTCAAGCCCACATCCGGTATGTTTTCCAGCTATGACGTCATCAATATGGCGGAAAGTGTTATTTTTTATCTGAGTATATTTTAAAACATATTAATTGGATCTGAATATTATTGTTTTATTTGAAAGTTATTTTTAAGATTTATGTTTTTTATTTACACATATTTTGCAAACCCTATATTTTTCACAACTTTTGAATAATATTATTTTTTAAATTAACCATTTTACATTTCTGTGTATAACTTTTCAACCAGGCAGAAATCTGCAGATTAAGTCCTTAAAATAAAGTGTTCAACATTGTACTAGCTTTTCTATGACACCAAAAATGCTGGGCTAAACTATGTGAATAAAGCGGAAAACGATGAAAAACCGCACACGAACGCTAAATATAGGTTTTATTTTTTTATTCCAACGGTCCCCCAATTTTGTATTACAATAATATACACTAATCACAACCAAGTTGGCATACTTATAATAGATAATAAGAATGAATAATGCAGCTAGTAATGAATAATGCACATACTAAGGAAAATATGTACAGTTTCATTGTTATTGATTTTCCTTCCGTATAATTTCGCGTTAGAGTTATGCTAATTCATAGATACAACATCTAAAATGTCTGCATTGCTTATTTATACCTTGAAACTAAGTAATATACATACTTGATGTCCAAATATTGCAAGTACAATCACATATATTTAATACTATTATTCAGAACGGAAAACAAATTTGAGATTCCAATATTCCACATAAACACACACTTTTCAAGGGTAATTCATTTTACATAGTAAATTTAGTTTGAAAGATTTTGATTAAACATGGACATTGCAGAAACCCTGACCTCTAGAGCACACGTTTTTTATTTGGAAAGAATTCAAAGATTTACTAATTGATTGTTAATGTAATTGCCATTAATTGTTTACTTCAATGTAGCGTGGTGTCGTGATTGAGATATTTTGCTCTACTAATGGAAATATTGTTGTTCCAAAACAATCTAGAGAAATAATAATACCTTTATTATCTACTAACACTTACTATTACCACTTTATTCATTCCTTTTGTACAGCGTGTTTACAAAGCACCATCATTGTAAGATCTCCTTACTCATTCTCAAAAACATTTATTTAATTTTACCCTTTTTTGCTCGGTTATGCTTAGTAGAGCAATGAGAAAATGCAGAATCCTCTTCATTAACTAGGAAACAATCCTGTTCATTAGTGCACATAAAGACAATAAAAACATGATTAAAAGGGGGCACTGGTCACGTAACATTTCATATTTCCAACTAATTCTCACGTAAGGCCAACATTCAGTTTTAGGTTATGCCCCCTCTAACCTCATTATTCAAAATACGTCAATATACAGTTTATGCGTTGGTAGAGCAAAATCCCTCAAACACGAACTCAGTTGATTTTTACATGGACATTTAATTAGTAAAACAATGGTAAAACTTTAAAATTCGCCAAAATCCAAAACGTGCTTTTGGAAAAAAATATTGCACGGTAACAAAGTTTAAATAACAAATCTAGACATTTAAATTTCTGTACCTATTAATTAGCAAAACTTACTGAAAATTGTACTGAAGGAAAATCAATAACAATGAAACTGTACCTATTTTCTTAGGTAGGCAAAAAACCCTATATTTAGTGGTTTTTCATAGTTTTCTGCTCTATTCATATAGTTTAGCCCAGCATTTTTGGTATCATAGAAATCTAGTAAAATGTTTAAAACTTCTTGTAAGGACTTATAAACTGCAGATTTCTGGCTGGTTGAAAAGTTACACACAAAAATGTAAAATAGTTAATTTAAAAAATAATATTATTAAAAATTGTGAAACAAATGTAAGGATTGCAAAACGTGTAAATAAAAAAACATACATCTTACAAATAGCTTTTAAATAAAAAAAAATATTCAGATCCGATTAATAAGTTAAAAAATATACTCAGTTAAAAAAAAACTTTCCGCCATATTGATGACGTCATAGCTGGAAAACATACCGGATATGGACTTGACACTCGAGTGAAAAACACTTCCTCATACACCCATATTAATTTTCAAAAGCCAAATTCTCTATACACAACATGTACACATCATGTATTGTCATATCCAAGACTATATGCACTTATGTGTCAAACATAGTTAAATTGTATATGTTAAATTAATATATATTGCTCAAAAACTACTAAAAAATTTGATTTAGGGCATTTTAGGAAATAAAAATGTTGTCCCTTGTTTTGTAAACAACATTTATTGTTACGAAGTGTACCTCGCTATTTATCACCGTTTTGGAGATATAAGCTCCCTAAGAGTTTCATGTAATCCACACCACCGCCATTTTTAAAATGGCGGATTCTAGGGTTATGCCCACACTACCAGGCTGGCACCCTCACGAAAAGTGATAATGGGTATAGTATCTACATGACCCGCTAGGGTGTTTTTCTATACATGAAATGCTCACGGGAAGCCTCCTAGTAAGTGGAATAATAAGCCTACATGGGCAGATTGCCTGTGCATAGGCTCAGCCGTTATATGATGTCAGCCTAATAATACTACTGCTGATAATCCTTCTGTATGTCATTCATTTACCAGAGAGAATCGCTCAGTTTGATATTGTTAGTAATAGTGTAGTGATTGAAAAACTTTTATTGATGGTCTGTGAGGGCGGCCATTTTAAAAGATGGCCACCATCTTTGATGTTTAAAAAAATAGTAAATGAATAACAAAATAAAAATAAATAAATTTTATTTTATTGTCATTAAACCATTACAGCAATATACAAAGTCAAACTAACACTAAGGCCTAACATACTGGCAAACATAACATTGAATTACAAATACAAATTAAAAATTAATTGTCATATATCGAAAAGAAAATAGATAGCCTGTATGTACAAACTACAAGTGTCATTACAAAAGTCAAGAAATATAATTCTGGTGTTCAAAAAAGTCATCTACAGTATAAAAGGGTTTATCATTAGCCAATCATACAACCTTTGCTTGTATCTATTTAAAGGGTAAATCTTTACTTCTAATGGCAGCTTACTAAACAGTTTTAACCCTAAACTTCATAGCTGTTCAGTGATTTTGAAAATCTATTAAATGGTAAATTAATGTTATTACAGTTTCTGGTATTCTATGAGAGTATATCCTCTCTTTGATGACCAGCCAAATTGTTCTTGGTATATATCAAAGTAGTATAAATATATAAATTAATAACTGTCATCACTCTTAGACTAATAAATAAAGATTTACAGTGCTCAGTTGCATGTGAATCAGTAATAATCCTAATAACTTTTTTTAAGTAGAAGGAATGCAATGCATATAGGTACGATAGGTGTATTTTGCATGTTTTTTAGGGTGCTAAGCACGTTAAAGACATTAATAAAGCATTTAAAAACATTTTTTTAAAGGTATAGAATTGTAACTATAACTATTATATTATGTTAATTATTATGATGATAAGTGTTTTTACATTGTCCGTGACTTCCTGACTGATGGCTCAAGTTATTATATCTGCCTGGAGGGATATTTATTCATTTATTTTTCATTGGATTAAATTACTTAGGAAGTTGATTTAATTTAATAATTTGTTGCAGTGTATGCACATTTTAGCCTGTACACATATTTAAGTAAATTTGTTGCAATTCCATTTTGTTTGAAATTACTAATGCATGTAAATTGGTATTTTGGTAAATAAATGAGTTATTCAGTTACTGAGTTGTATATTAAAAATCATTACTCGCTCCCCTGATACCTTTAAGGACCAAACGATAATTTACCAGACCACTCAGTAGTATACGAAGAAGTCCGGTTTATGGTACAGTTTATTATACAGTAGTATAAGAAGAAGTAGTCCGGTTTATAGCCACTTCATATCACCGTGAAAAATACCAGCTGACGACTTACCGGGGCACTCTGTTTTTCTTTTAAATGTTAGTTTCTGGCCAAAATCATTTACTTTATGGCTTCTAAATGGCATTTTAGATGACTATTTAACTTTTTTGGTCTTTAACAAGCTGTTAGTTTTACTTCTATTGTTGATAAAACAGCTGTTTCTGATTGTTATTAATTGATATCAGATCTAACCTCGTTTAGAGTGGACTCGTATAGTGCGTGTATTTTGAAGTTTTTAATTACTATTTGTTGTTTAGTTTTAATAAATAACATTACTAATGTTACGGTTGAAGTGTTAATAGTTTGATTTATGTTTACATGGTTACGGTATTAAGAGAAACCGTTGCAATCAAGAGAAAAGAACAAGAAAATGCTGATAATTTTTTGTCTTGGTCCTGAAAGGGTTATTTTTTTAAGTACAGAAAATTAGGATCAGTATAATTTGCAACCAGAAAGTCAACAAGAAGCTGACATCCAGCTGATCCTGAACTATGTCTTACATATCAGAAAGTTGCCGGAATTGAGCCGGAAAACGGTCTGAAACGAATCTTGGAGGCAGGGGCTATTCATTAAGATAAAAATTTCATTATACTCACTCAAATTTGACAAGATAGCCCCTTAAAGTAACATTTAAATAATGCATGTTATAAAAAGTACACTCACAAGGTCCAGCTGGAGAGGATCATCCCAAGTGTAGAAAACGTGATGATGTAATGGACAGTAATAGAAGTACAAGCCAAGTACGAGCAACTCGTTAGTCAATAAATTATGTTACTACATCATGGTACATGGTACTTAAAGGTGTTAACTTTGGAGTGAGTTTGTTGAAAGTTCCATCTTGACGAATTGTTCCCTTTTCCGTTGATACTGGCTCAACTCCGGCAACTTTCTGACTTGTAACACATAGTTCAGGATCGACTTGATGTCGTCTTATTGTTTATCTTCTGCTTCCATATTATAATCACTCTAAAGTTCTGTACTTGAAAAAATAACCCTTTCAAGACCTATAAAAAAAGTTTTTCTAGACTTTTTCTTTTAACTGCTACGGGACATATGAAAAGGCCACACCAAAATCAAACATTTGTGATTTATCTTTAAAAAATAAATGTTATGAAGGATAAATATGTTAGTTACAAGCAAAAAAATTAGCCTTATAAACTACTACAAATACGGTACCCATGTAAACATAAATAAAACAATTAACACTTCAACCGTAACATTAGTAACGTTATCTATTAAAACTAAACCAGAATTATTAATTAAAAACTTCAAAATTACCACAATATACAAGATCACTCAAAACGAGGTTAGAGCTGATATTAACTAATAACAATTAGAAACAGCTGTATTATCAACAATAGAAGTAAAACCAACGGCTTGTTAAAGACCAAAAAATGTTAGCAGCCATCTAAATTACCATTTAGAGGCCACAGAGTAAAATATTTTGCCCATAAACTAACATTTAAAAGAAACACAGAGTTGCCCAGTAAATCGTCAGCTGGTCTTTTTCTCGGTAATATGAGGTGGATATAAACCGGACTTCTTGGTCTTCTTAGTATACTACTGAATGGTCCGGTAAATCATTGTTTGGTCCTCAAAGTGGTAATCAGTGGAACGATTAATGGTGTTACATTTAACGTAAAATAATAGTTATAGTTACAATTCTATATATTTAAAAGTTTGTTGAAATGCTTTTTTAATGTCTTTGACGTGCTCAGCACCCTAAAAAACCATGAAAATGACACCTTACGTGCCTATATGCAGTGCATTTACTATTTTTCAAAAAGTATTAAATATGGCGGCCATTTTCTAAAACTTATTTTACTACACTGTTACCAACAATATCTAACTGAGTGTCTCTCTGGTAAATTAGTGATATATGAGCCCTTTAAAGGCCATGTGGTGTAACTATCACAAATCTAATTTTTAGATATTTAATGTTTTTCTAAGTTTATTATAAAAAATTCTGTATATTACATTTTTTTTATTTTTACCAACAATGTTTTATTCAAGGTTCATTTTAACTTCTAATTATAGTTTTTATATATATAACAAAAAAATAACAAATATATATATTTATATAAATATATTTGTTATTTTTTTGGCCTTTGAATGGAGTTACACCACTTGTGATGTGAACAGTTCATATAGAAGTATTCTCAGCAAGTGGACTATAAGGTTGAATTAAATGTTGATAAAATTATTCTGATCTTAAAATATGAACTATTTTTAAAAAGATTGCATTTTAGTAAAATAAGGAAAAACAGTTTGTCGATGCACAGAGTTAAAGTGAGGAAAAACAATAAAACTAAGTTGTATTTGAAAAAGTGACGGATTAAGTTGAAGCAGGAGTACTCCATTGGTCTGTGAGCTCAAAGAATGTTTGGTGGGGGGGGATAAGAGATAGTAGTATCAGGTCCGCCTGGACTTGGCTGTGATAATCAACTTGGATCTCCACATCAGTAATTGTAAAAACCATTTAGTGATCCGTTTTTTTTTATAGCAGTTAAGCAGAATCAAATATACGGACATATTGTGAATTTGACATTACATTTTGGTATGCAATACCAGAAATGTAATAATAATTAGTTGTTGAGTAAGATTCTGTTAACTGCGTTGTTGTTATGCCAATGTTTTGTGAATATCGGGTACTATATCTATTCGACACGTTCGTCAAAAATGTTGCTCGATTTTTAAATATATAAATATATCAATCGGTTTTTTATAAATAACTGTCTTACAGTGAGTAAGGAAACATCATAAAAAAGTATATCTGTGGGATAAAGCGTGTCTTTATTAAATCCAACCTTAATAATTAGTTTTTGGAAAGTAGAAAGAGGTTGAAAAACAGTAGAAAACGAACCACCATATACAATCATATACAATATTACGACATAATTGTCTGATTAATAACATTAACATCAACATATCTTCACATAACAATATATATTGAACTAATTTATTATTTAAGAGACAATATAAATCGTAGATTCGTGGAATGTTAAGTTATTAAACATACACTCAAACATTTAAACCGTACTAAATGAATGCTTGTCATCTTTATTAAATAATTATTATATTAATAGGCAGACTTAGAACCTTTCCTTCTTTGTTCTCAGAAATCGTAGAAGGAATTCACATTTCCCGCTAGAAAGGTATTTCCGTGTAGATCTACCCATAAGACCTCATAATTTATACCGGCCCTCAAAACTAGACTTCACAGGCCTACAAATTTTAAACGTTTATCTTATGGAAGAACAGTAATCTATCGCCGTTTTTTTTACAGCCTGTTATTTCTTGGAATTCAACTTTATTAGTTCTACAATATGTACAATTTTCTATAAATTTACATTGCCTAATAAGGACGTGCTTGTATGTAATAATTTCAATTTAAAGTATGACCAAATATAGAAACCATGATCAAAGTGTAAAATTATACTAAAGAACAATTTATTGCAAAAGCATTGACACTCGATATAACGTAAAAACATGTATTTATAGATTGCGAAGGTAACGTGGGATATTTTCTAAAGAGAAATGCATTCTCAAAGGAATACTCTTGAGAGACAATTGAAGAATGTGGTGTAAATATTTCAAAACAAAATGTCGGTTCAGAAGGCGTTATGCGTTATGGGAGTGCTTTATTATCCGGAAGCGAGCCCAGAGAATTCGCAAATAATCAAATCGCATGGAAAATCGTTGTTGGATCGTTGGTTATATATCATGTGAATGTACGTCATTGTGTATTCCTTTTCACGAAATTGCCATGTTTATATTTTAAGGTTAAAATAGGCTAAGAGCATAATATTAAATAAAATAGTTAAAACGAACTAAACGTGTCAATTTATTTGTAAAAAAGTTCAGATTCAATATTCAAATTTATCCCATGCTTTTTATTTAAGCCTACTACTAAGTTTTTTTGTACCAGTACAAGGTACTGTTTTGTAGCTAAGTTACAGTTTTTTTAATTTTTTATATAAACGTGTTAAACTCTCATAAGTTTAATTTTTCGTATCTGCAGGCAGTAGAATACCAGTAAGGTTTAAAATAGTAGTCACATTTAATTAAAACTTGCTGACATGCACGTGTACTGTCTGAAATATCTCAGAGTTGTGTAACTCAATTAAACCACAGTGAATAATTCTATTTGTTTATGAACAGTGCACAAACTAGTTGGTTAAGAGATTATGCTGGGTTTTATTGTAAAAGCTGATTTGTGCAATGCAATGTTTTATGACAGAAAAAAATAATAAGGCGCAAATATCTTATACTTACAAAACCAATATAAAATGACATAAAATTGATAAATATGTTCTCCCTTGTAGCCCTATTGTAACAAATAAATTCCTTTATACTTAATATTTTGTGCTAAGAGAATTTTAATATAAATACGGAAGCGTGTTTACAAAATCTTACAGTAAAATATATTTTACAGACATGTCCATTCAAATCATTATACTGTGGGTGCTTCGGGGAAAATTGCTACGCATAGTGATTTAAAGAGGGAAAATCCACCCTGGGTTAGGTGACAGTATTCCACATATCATCTCTTGTTTAATATTAACTTAACCTATGTTACAATTTGTTATTCAATCGATCTGTAAATAGCACAGGGAATTGTTTCAATCCTCACAAGAATAGCGTTGAACAACAACCTTCACCCTCCTCCCCTTCAGGGATGGTTGGCAACTTATTCCACATAATATCGTCTTCTGTTCAATGTTATATCAACTTAACCTACGTCCTAAGTATTAATGAAAGCGATCTGTAAATAGCACAGGGAATTGTTTCAATCCTCACAAGAATAGCGTTGAACAACAACCTTCACCCTCCTCCCCTTCAGGGATGGTTGGCAACATATTCCACATAATATCGTCTTCTGTTCAATGTTATATCAACTTAACTTACGTCCTAAGTATTAATGAAAGCGATCTGTAAATAGCACAGGGAATTGTTTCAATCCTCACAAGAATAGCGTTGAACAACAACCTTCACCCTCCTCCCCCTTCAGGGATGGTTGGCAACATATTCCACATAATATCGTCTCCTGTTCAATGTTATATCAACTTAACTTACGTCCTAAGTATTAATGAAAGCGATCTGTAAATAGCACAGGGAATTGTTTCAATCCTCACAAGAATAGCGTTGAACAACAACCTTCACCCTCCTCCCCCTTCAGGGATGGTTGGCAACATATTCCACATAATATCGTCTCCCGTTCAATGTTATATCAACTTAACCTACGTCCTAAGTATTAATGATCTGTAAATATCACAGAGATGTTCATTTCCCATGAGATTAAAGTTGGTCAACAAACTGTGTTTAACGCTAAAGGAAAACTTAATGATAATTCAAAATAAAAGATTATTTATTTGTTAAGCCGACTTTTA
This sequence comes from Allygus modestus, assembly GCA_963675035.1. Classification (NCBI taxonomy): domain Eukaryota; kingdom Metazoa; phylum Arthropoda; class Insecta; order Hemiptera; family Cicadellidae; genus Allygus; species Allygus modestus. The sequence goes on along the minus strand of OY776115.1, from coordinate 148,854,087 downwards.
ATGATTATAAGTAGATTTTATTAACTTAGTATAGTTTTATAAAATAAAAACAGTTTTTTAGCATTGTAATTTGTATAATGTATGAGCCCAAATGTTTCCATAAAATAAGGGTGCTGTCATTTGATGATAATCCTGAATCCTGAACCATTAAAGCTTCATTAAAATCGTTATTGCCACTTTAAATAAATTTGGATTCTTTATTTTTATTATGCAGTTTGCGGAATAATTACCAGATTCCAAACGGGTTATTATTATTCCATGGAGATTATTTTATATGTCTAACCTTTACAAAAACGAATTAAAAAAATACCAGGAGAGACCATGGGTTTCTATGAATATACTAAATTGTTATCAATACAACCCTTGGTGTGGTTTATATGCTCTACGCTCAGACAAACAGATTAAATATACGACAAGAAGTACTTTTTTGGATCCAGGGAGCACCATAAATTATTTTTTACTTAACTTTATGAATGTTTACGGAAAAAATACTTTTATTTCTCAATTTATTTTGTATAGGGGGGATAATTTTAAAATTATAATGTGTAAATATAAATATATGCGTTATTATCATGTGTAAACAATTTGTAAAGTAATTATTCTGTTAAGATGTGGTACCTTATCTCTTTGTTTAAGTTGGATTAGACGATTTACAGTTCAGCTGTTTTTCGTCATCTTTGTACAAATATTCCGTCACAGAGGTAACAATTAATTTAAAGTAATCGCAAAAAGGTCCTAAAAGGCACCTTATTTACAGTTTTTCTGAAAAGCCAGAGTATTCATTAACTTTGTTGTAACTTTTAATATGATGATCCTGATTAACCGAATTAAAAAAATACTAATACTTGTAAAAAAAACCCAGAAAAAAACTACATTTGGTTTTGAGCACCTATCTACGTTTAGTTAAATTTACCTATAACAATTGAAAATAGCTCAAAAAGGGAAATAAGCTACTCTGACTACTAATAAAAAAGTAGATTTAAGACATGTACGAATTAATAATAATTTACGATTGACAACTTAACAAATTCTGAAGGCATTTACTTTAAAACTTTCGACAACAGTGTGACAATGCATTACGTAAAAGAATCCCCATCGTTAGAATTCGCCGAGTAACAAATTGAGCCATTACGTGAAGCTTTTGTTACTCGAGCCTTTGTTGGGCTTTGTTTTTTCACCTCTTATAATAAAAACTTAGCAATAAATTATAATTTATAAGAATTAAATCCTTTAAAATGTTTTTAATTAAGAAGATTAAATATAATATTTAATTCTAGATATATTGAACAAAAAGTGGGTTAATTTTTTGCAGTATTTATTTCTGTGTGAGTTATTCCCAATTACCTACCCGATAAGCAAGAGTAGTAATACCATTTCGGAAAAACCTTACTTAATATTACTCTAAAAATACTATATTTTACATACAAAGCGTACAAAATCAACTATTTTTGAGGTATTTATATCGCCAAGTAAAACAGAAAAATAAATTATCAGTTACACTTCATGAGTGGGTCACTATGGACAATGTGATCATAGTTAATGGAAAATAGGAGTTAGGAGACAATCCTATTCATTCATTAATAGGAGTTAATAGTTAATACGGAAATCTCACTTCAAACCGGGTATCCTAAAACCTTAAATCGTTCTAAATTTATAGCTAGTGGCAAAGAAATAATTAGCTTTATCACTGAGGTTACACTAGGGATTTGAGCATCCACGTTAAAATTGGTAAAAACCGGTTGATTTATAAATCATATCTCTTAACGTAAACGTAGTTTTTCACCGAGATGGTGTTCCTATACACTACAAAGCTGAGGTTCGTGAGTATTTGAATGTTAAATTACCGAACCCCTGTACTTTAGTACTCATGTTGTGGTGGTGCTGCGCTGACCTCCACAATAACCTGATAAAACACCTTGCGTTTTTTATTAGTGAATTTCCTTTGGAAAGTGAACTATTAGCATGACCTGCACGGTGAAACTTAAGCCCGGGACCACCATAGAAGTTCCTAACGTGACCCCCTGAACACGTTTTGGGGGGTCGTTCAAAATTTTATATATATATATATATATATGTATATATATATATATAGACATATATATATATATATATATATATATATATATATATATATATATGTGTATGCATTCTAGCGGTCGCATTTTTTGTCCGATTTACTTCAAATTTGGTAGGGACGTTCCATTCTATAATCTGTTGGACAAGTTCGTTGGGCAAAACAATCGGAAAACTCTAAACCCATTTTTTGGGGATTAATCTTTCAAATTTCAAGTTTTTGGGCAAAAAAAGGGTCAGAGAAGCCCCAGATGTAAAGTTAATGCATGTAAAAAGATGGGAATTAAGAAGGCGAAAACTTTAAGCCCTCTCTCGTCATTCTAGCATAAATATTTACCGAGTTATTAAAGAAAATGTGTATCGGCTAAACACAGTACGTTGTCTTATGGGGGTTTTACACTAGAAAAGCCTGTTATTCCTTTGTTAGAGTAATTTTATTATCCCCAGCAACCTCACGCCTACTTTCAAGCCTGTCTGGACCTTCTCCTAACCTTATAATGCGCAAAATTGTATTCCCAGCTTTGCAAGTAAATGAAACCAGGAGTATCAGAGCAGCCAAAAAAATCAATGTTTTCAGATTTCAATAAAAATTGGAAAAATGTATGTTTTTACACTGATTTTGAGTTTTAAAAGTTTTTATGTGGAAATTCACTTCCCTCACGTCAGCGTGCTGCGTGCGAACTCGTTTTTTGTTGGGGTACATCGAATATTCAGTTTTATACGTAACTAGCGTTTTAATGGAGTAATGCAATCCATAATAGAGTATATATGTTTCAGAGCGCGTACAGTAATTGTGCAGAATCTGATTTGCCAGTTTTTAGTAAATAAATTATACCAGTTTATAAATGATATCATGCAAAACAATAATCTATTGTGCTATGGATATAGGTATCTCAAAATAATATGATTTCAATAATCATTTAAGTAATTAAATAAAAAACGATTTGTTATCATATATTTTATAATTTTCCTATCCTTTCCCTAGCACATCGTTCCTATCAGTTTTCGTTATTCAAGTAAAGCTTTAAAGTGACGTTTGAAGAGTACCCAGGATAGACGAAAGGTTATTTGTATGGGAAATAAATGCATTTGATTATTTAGCACAAATTTGGTTATAAGATTGACAGAAATGTTACTTCTACATTCATAAACAATAACATTCATGACATATAATACATACCAGTAAACAGTAAACCAATAAACCAAATAAAACTAAAAACCAATAAACATGCTGCCATAACTTGATGTCAGGTTCCTGTTTGGATAATTAAATATTTTGTTTAATGTAAAACTATGTCATACGTTATAGATACCATGCTTTTCTTTAACAAGGGTTTTATTTTTATTTTATGAAAAATATTGACTGTATGAAAAAAATATGTTTTGAATTAACATAGGTATTATGTCAAAAAATGTATACGTTTTTAATACGTAAGGTTAAGCTAATATACTTACGTTCAACCTTACATTTGATCTGATATTAGCCCACGTTTTACGTAAAACTGATATTTCCAAAATCTACATTTTAAATGTTTTAATAAAAAACTAAAGTGTGTCATCCAGTGAAAGATGTAGTAGGCGGCACGGTTAAATTTGCAAGTATAATAAGAGTGGCGTACATACCTCTGACAACATATTCAGTCGTCTTTCATAATGTATAAGGCATTAAACATATGCATATTCTAGTTTCAGAATGGAGTACCTAAATAACAACGAATAAATCAACTATCTTGCGAAATAATAAACTTAGTAGATTAAATTTAAATTAATAGATTATCAAAGTATAAATATGTTAAATTTAATCCAGTTAAGTTTTCTTAAATCCGGTCTTTAAATGTTTCGTCTTTTATTTATTGATGTTTGTGTAACCAAAACATACTAGCAGTTCATTTAAGTTTATCATAAATAAAATTAAAGAATTGCAAATGCATCCATTTATTTTATGTTGCCAATGATTCACCGAGTTTAAGCCGAAATCTAAGTAAATACATATTTATTTGCGTTGTCATTTGAAAAAAAAAACAAAGGAGTGCATACGATTCTTATGGCACGTTTTTAAATGTTCTCTTATCACTAATGTCTAACAAACAATATTTAAATGTAATTATGATACATATCTCTTATAAGGCTGTTAAGTCCATAAACTGTAGCTAAACGTACACAAGTTTAAATAGCTAATGATGCAAGAATACACTAGTGTACATTTAATTAGTTAAAAATAAATAATTATCGTGAATATCCAACAATGGTTCCCTCTCAGTTCTAAGCTTAACAGAAGCTTTGCCAGTATAAGGAAGTAATGGTGCCTTTTTTATAGAACGGAGACCTATTTTCGTCCCAATAATTGAGAAAGATATTTATTTTACATGCATCCGCCTTGGAGTTGAATCAGAAGCAGACATATATTAATGAAATATTTCAAAAATAGAATATAAAAGGAGTTTATTTTCATAAACCGTAAGTATCAAGTAATCATTATGAGTTTATTTGTATAACAACAAAATCTAGTGTTGCTTAAACATTGTATTTTTGCATTTCTTTAATGACATGTTTACATTATAAGAGTGTAAGCTGACAGCATTATTGTAAGCTGACGACTTAAGCTCTAACTTATCCTAAAAAAACGTTACAGATACAATACTTACTATTACAATACATACGGTGAAAATGATACATTTTAAATTATATTTCAAGATCATTGATCCCCGATTGGTTCCAATTAGCATTATCAGGACCAATACTAGGATAACATGTATCAATAACATCTCTTATATGACTAAGCCGTAAGTGTAAATATATCTTATGTTGGTTTGAGATGGGATTAATCCCATCCTATAGATATACGCAAATCTTTAATGTAACAGTCTATTTTATAAACTGTTAAATTATTGTGTGTTTGTGGTGTGTAGGGAAAAATAAATAATACAACAAACAATACACAAAGACCCGTACAAGCACCCGTTATTTTGACCGGTCTAATCCAGTTATAACACTATAGGTCCTGTTCATAATCTCTGAATATAGGATTGATAAACAAATAAACAAATATTAATCCCTATTTAGTAATTGTATCAAGCAGCACATTGATGGAACTAAAAATGTATTGTTAACTATTTATCAAACATAAGCTTTGTAATTGAATTTGTATTATAAAAACGTGTAATAAGGAGTTTAAAAATAATATATAATCATTAAGATACAATAATATATTTGTTATTAGATTCTAATATTTGTTTTGCTTGTGTTTTATAATGCAATGTTAAATGCCAAAATAATAACAATAAGATCTTTAAATTTGCATAAACAAAACAGATTTTAATGAGTACATAGTGTAATTTACTTACATAAAAATCCCCCACAAAGATTACACCACGTACATTTAATGTAAAATCTCTGCTAAAAGTATAAACAAGAACTGTTATTCTTCCATAATCTTAGTTTATAAACACGATGTAAGCACTTTCAGAGTGCGCCGATATGGGTTAAAACAATTTTTCAGTTGAAAACAAGTGTCATACAACCGAAATACACTACAACAACAGCTACTACCTGTCATTTATAACTAATGACCGCGCCCATGGAAACAATCAGCACATCCAAACACGGAAACACCTTTAGTTTGCAGGTGTCAGTTTCACAGAATAAATACTTAATTTTCTTAGGTTGTTTATTTTTTCAGTATAATAATTTGTAAATACTGCGGTTTAGTTAGAAAACTCAGAACAATAAGATTAATAGTAAAGTACATTTTTATTACTTGTAATAAAAAAATATTTAGTAAAAAAATAAAACATATTTGATTGTAAAATTTACACAAGAAAGGTCAACAAAAGAAGAATCAAATTACTTCTACACGTACAGTATCAACAAAATAAATGTTCATTATTAAACATGTGTTATAAATTTAGTTTATTACTTTTATTTCAAGTTATAGATTGCATCATACTCTTTTAAAAATAATATATACGTACTAATAGCTTTTTAAAAGGATTGCAGTTTTACTATAGTTGTAGAGGTTACAGTTTGTATTTGTTTTTTTGACCTTCCTTCTGTAAAATTTGCAATTATATATTTATAAATAATAAATCATTTCTAAAATTACGAAAATTAAACATGTTCTTTACTTTTTGCATAAATAAGGGATTACGAGTGATTCGGCTGGTTTTTGAAATAAGCAGCTTAATTGCAACCTATTAATTAAAGTCGATTTTCACAGTTATCTTGTCAAGAACATGTAACAGTTCAACACCATAACAGAGTGATATATTACAACAGTTCAAGTTGATGAATCGGTTCCTCACAGTCATAATTTAATTTCGCGGCCTTTGTTTTGGATGCTCAGTGGAGTACCGTAGATGACTTGATATCATTCATGTTTTAACCGTTAATAACTTTTAACTAATAATTCAACTATTATTATATTTAATATTGATATTTAATTCAGGTATTTTTTAAATAATTGGGTAAACAACCGATAGCGAAATGTAACTATAACTTGTAACAACATATTAGATGAAATTGCAATTTTAAACGATAAAGCAGCCTATTTAGTTTTTTTATTGAACCAAAGTTTACACTCATTTCAACTTTAATACTGCACGTATAAAAGTTCAAAACATACTGTTGAACAAAATGAGCAACAAAACTGCAGATTTTTAAGTCGATCTCTAAAACTGTGAACTTCTACATTTTAAATGCGCTTAATAAACTAATGCAACTAAATAATAAATCATACGATATTTTTTCCAGAATAATATCTAAAGTCTAACTATGAAATAAAGTGAATTTTATACATTTGTAATGCATCGCCCTTAATAAACTATTCCAATACATAAATAATAACACAAATATAACAAATCAGAGGCTAGCAATGGCATCAGCGCAGTTTCATTATTTCGATTGTGACCTGTTTACACAGAACATAGAGTCTCACCAGTTTTAACCAACAGTTCTTCCATACCGTGGATAAAGATACGAGTTGTTTTAACAAGTTATTGATAAATACAACGTTACCCTTGTTGTTAAAGCCATGATAATATGTTAGTTAAATTATTTACAAGCAATATAAAGTTCACAATGGTAATATATTTAATAACTTAATAGGCAAATAAAAGTTGTAATTTTGCCAGTGTACGTGGTTTTACTATAGACAACTTGTTATAAAGTATAGCAACCATGTACTGCTCCTATATTTATGTATCTTTGGATGGTTGTTGTTGTTGTTATTGGCGGATTAGGAAACCCCAGCTTTGCTGCTAGTCACCTCTTCCACAAGTGGGAATATTGCGAAGGTTACCGGAAAGATAGGATATAGCAGGAAAGGAAAGGGTGGGAAGGGACGGAAGCCAAATCGACCCCTCAGAGGGCCAATTCCCGTGCCCCTATGACAGCTGGGATGAGGCTCTCAACAGGGGACCCTCATTTTGCCCTCCAACAGGTCAACTCAACTGACAGGGTATCCATGTACAACAGCCAGGGACCATTCATTCTCAGGTTGGCAGGAGGGACCAAACCCGGAGACTCTGTCCCTAGCCGCTGCAAATGGAGGGACCAAAGGTGAAAGGGAAGTTAGTCATAATGGACAGCCAAAAGACTTACCATATCTTTGGATGGTAATCATCTACAAAAAAATCTTTGGATGGTAATCATCCCCGTTTTTTTATATTTATAAAAATATTCCCTACAATATCATAAAATTATTACAATATATAAAACTCACGGGGAAATCGAAAAGTGAAAACGTATATACTTGGTTTTAAATTACCTTACTTGTCTCCAGTTCGAAATGGTTGCGGTGATGCCTACTACCTGGTTTCGACGCTCCTTTGCACCATGATCACGTAGGTAACAATTGAAGAAAATCAAGCTGAAGTTGTTAAAATTATCAGTCTGGAAGACGTCGTTAAAATTTTAAAAATTGGTTTATTAAATAGATACATGGCACGTGAAAAACACTGAACTCGAAACAGAAGCGCGTACGCTCGGACGTTTCAGGCACTGTACTTATTTAATAGTTCCGTCGCGGTAGCCGGCTTGAGGACACTGGGGGCGTTGATGGAAGTGCTGACGTGACCCTCGTGCTCTCGACCTTGGACTCGTCCTGTGGGGGTGTCCTCTTATGAATAATGGACTCGTCCGGCGGTTTTGGGTTTAAATTGTTTGATTTAAAATCAAATGGGAGCTAAAATTCCGCTTTTCATTCAGCACCAGATCTTTTTCTTTTTTAAGAGCTTTATAAATAAGGAATTCTTCAAGTGTATCGAGAATAAAATCTTAGTTACAAACTTCAATTACTTCTATATTATTTTCGATTTTACCACTGCTATGACTCTCATCCATAAGGAGTTGCGCAAAACTGGATTTTTGGGGGTTTATTCGGGGATTAATCCTGTGTTCTTTTACACTTTTTTGGAATGAGTGGCCTGTCTGTCCTAAATAAGTTTTCTCGCAATCATTACATTTGATTTTATACACGCCAGTTTTTTCTAATTTGCTTTTCGTAGGATGTTATTTCGGCTTAAGTAAGCGCTCTGTTTTATTTGATGTTCTAGGGGCCGGGAATATGTTGAGTTATTTTAATTCCTTTTTAGCGAATTTCCCCTATAGGGAAGAAGCTATTACCGTAGATCTCATGGTAAGACTTAAGCCCGAGACCATGATAACTTTTCATTTTGAGGTCCCTAGATGCCAAAAACACCATTCGTTAAAATTTTTATATATGTATATATATATATATATATATATATATATATATATATATATATATATATATATATATATATATATATATTTATTTATTTATTTATTTATATATATATATATATATATATGTGACCGTAAGCACGATAACTCTCGTAAAAAATGTCCGATCTTAATTAAATTTGGTACAAATGTGTAAAGTACCATTTATTTGAACGAGTTCAAAAACCAGATGAATCGCGCCATCCGAAGGGGGGTTTTTGGGGGGTTTTGTACCCCAAAAATGAGTTTTTTGGGGTTTTCACATGTAATTTTAATTTAAATCAAATTTTAATTTATACCATTAAATTCAGCTTAAAAAAAAAAAACAATTTGGTATTTTGATCATTGCTCTACGTCAATTGGTTACAGAGATATTGAAAGTGCTAAACACAGTACGTTGTCTAATGTTTTTCTTATGGAGAAAAAGGAAAATTGTATATCTCGCTTATTTATGAACGTAAACTGGCAAAATTTGGTATATGGCTTGATCTGGTTATGGTTTATTGTTGTTTGCACAAAAAAAAATTCGCTTATGGTTCCTGTAGCAGCAAACCTAGGTACTTGGTCCCCATGTTATTCTTATGGAAAATACTTAAAAATGTTATATATCGCTTATTTATGAATGTATATGGATGAAACTTGGTATGTGACTTCACTAAGATGAGTTCTATTGATATTTGCATAAAAACCCATTATTTTGCGTGCCTTGTTGCAGCAAACCTGCGTACTCATCCCCAATGTTATTCTTATGGAGAATAATTAATATTTTAAATATCGCTTGTTTGTGAATACATTTCTTATGAATCCTGTTAAGTGTTTTGTTATATATTCATTGGAAATTCGCTGAGTATGCAGGTTTGCTGCGACGGGGGTATTTTCTAATTTGCTTTTCGTAGGATGTGATTTCGGCTTAAGTAAGCGCTCTGTTTTATTTGATGTTCTAGGGGCCGGGAATATGTTGAGTTATTTTAATTCCTTTTTTTTAAATTGTGTAGTCTATGGCCATATTCAATCGGAACATATTTAGGCGGTGAATTAACTGTAGTGTCTTTCAGTTTGTTTCTTTTATTCAGTGTTGTCGTTAATATATTATCAATAATTTTCGTGTTATATACATTACAACGGGCAATATGCTTTATGACATTCAATTCTGTTGTGTAATCATCGGTAGTTAATTCTTCAATCGTTACCTACGTGATCATGGTGAAAAGGAGCGTCGAAACCAGGTTGTAGGCATCACTGCAACCATTTCGAACTGAAGAAGACTAAGGTAATTTAAACCAAGTATATAGTTATACCAGTTCAGGGGCAAACAATTTTAAAACGGAATTGAAAACTTATGTTAAAACATCACATAATGATGTAATTGTGTTAATTTTTTAATATAACTAATAAATTATATAGTTTAGCTATAGGTCTAGACTTAGTTTAGCTAATCAAGAATCCATAAAGTCTGCAATAAAAAAAACATATTTTCGTGTATTGCCTATTTCGTTTCAATAATGTGATTTGGGTTATGGAGATTATCCAGATGAGTCGCGTTTTAATGCGTTAATGAATGCTTAATCACTAAAATAACCTTCAGATTGACTTAATCTATAATAAAATAATGAAATTTGGCTTGCTTTATATATGTATAGTAGCTTATAGTAGTATAAGTGAGTTAGCAGAAATGTCAGTTAATGTAACTAACGAATTAAAATAGATAGAATAGAATAGATTTATTTTCTCAGAAATAAAACATTTCAAATTGCAATTTCACAGTAAACAAAATAAATAAACATTAATTTTCTTGCTCTCAGTCTACAGTTCATAATTTAAACACAATATCAATTATTGTCCTGCCAGAACTGACCATATTTGTTCCTTAAATAATATAGGAAAACTAAAGATATATTAACAATCAAAAAAACAATATCACGTACATTCTGAGAAAAATAGGGCCTCTAAAGGCTAAGCCTTTTTTAGAAGTTCGAACAAAAAGGTATAATAAAATAAAATACGCTCAAAGAAAAATTGAATGAGTACGGTATGGAATGTCTTACATCTGAATACTTAACAAAATTAACTTAAAATAAATCTCTAAATTGCATTAGAACATATAAAAAAAAAGTTGAACTATGACTAAACTCTACTGTCTTGTCGAAAAAACAAACAATAACTGAAAAAAGGTTTTATACACTATGTTATATTTTGTTATAATTGTTGACATATAAGCTATGTAGATAGTATAAATTACTCCAGCAGGTTTTTGTTATGCTAGTTTAAACAAGTACAATTTATTTGAAAAGGACCATTACTAAAAGGTTAGAGTTGTTCAAACACCGATTATTATAAAATAATATTCTAAATCGTTTATTAAAATTATCATCTTTAAAATAATTTAAGTATATGCTTCTTGAAATAATGAGTACATATTTTAAGGATTATTGAATTGTATTCTTTAACATATACACAAAACAACATGTAATAAAAATTGTGTACAAAGGTATCATGGTTAAAAGAGGGAATATTTCGGTTATGACTCAGCTAAAAGAGTTTAGTATAACTGTTATTAAATTTAAATTTGAATATTATAATGCAAGAAGCGTCACAATATTCTTAGTTTTAAAAGAAAATACTAACTAATATTATTTCTAACAACACATTATGTTTATTTGTATAATTATATTTCCTGCTAAATGTATTCAAAGTGTTTCTGCAAAACAGAAGGAACAGTTGAAAATTGATTGAGTTAACAGTTGAAGGACAATGAGTGTACTCGAAGATCCAATGATATTTAAAATAATGTAATAACACTTGTACGCCCAATGAGCAACAAGAAAACAAGTTTTTACTGTTCATTGTTATTTCTCAAGGGCCCTCTTAATAAATCTCTTTCGATAAATAACTTTAGCCCTTTAAATCTATGTATAAGTATTAGCACGTTTATTAACCATTAGAACTGCATTGGTCTTTGTTGACCTCCATTATGTTCTGAGTGTCCCTAATACAAATTTAGCGAAATTATACTTTTACATATTTATAATTTGTTATGTTTAGATCACACTGTTTACTTTTAAACATAAACTAATAACATAGAAATAAATAGAAACATAGAAATAACATAATAAACATAGAAACTAGTCAAACACTATTTGTTTCTATTAGTAATACACAAATTTCATTTGTTTTTACGAGCAAATATATCATAAGATTAGAGTAATAAAATGAATATAATAAGTTTAAAATAGCATTTAAAACATATTGTAATGCTAAAGATATTTGCATTTTTTTTAGGTTTAAATTATTTTTAACTGGTATATAATGATATAGTGGTTATTTCCATACTCCACCCGTAAAAATAGGGGCCAGGATTTGCTTGGAACTTGTGAAACCTAATAAGGACATCACCGGACACTTATTACATTTAAACTTAGACTGTAGTGGTAACACTGACTTGCCAGGATTAGGTATTGATCTTGCACCAGAGGCACTGTTCTGGTTCCAAAGTATGTCACCTGGACCATTACACTAATGGTCTATTTCATACACTGACGTATAAGCCTGAAATTACATTGATTAGGCATACTATAAAATACAATTTTAGTCTTTTGACAGATATATCTCCCGGTCCCGGACGACTCCTGTAAGATCATGAGCGGTCATCTCTGGCTTGCCCATTTGAGTAATGGCGTTACGGTTAATATAGTGTCTTTAGGTCAGTAGCCTAAGAAGAGGGGCAGTTTAGGTTTTTATAAATAAACAAATATATATATATATATATATATATATATATATATATATATATAATATTATTAAGTTCACTGCATAGGGCTACTATTATAATTATTATTTTTAAAAGAAAATTACCAGAGTACCCTTCAAAATTCATTTTTAATTTACTGACACGTGTTTCGAGGTTTACCTCATGATCACAGTGCAGCTAATCATAATCATAATAAAAAATATTAGCTGCACTGTGATCATGAGGTAAACCTCGAAACACGTGTCAGTAAATTAAAAATGAATTTTGAAGGGTACTCTGGTAATTTTCTTTTAAAAATAATAATATATATATATATATATATATATATATTAAAAGGTAGATAAAACAGTAAACATAATAACCATCAAACCGGGTGGAACGCTGTAGTTTTCCACCAAATAAAATAAAAGCAGTAATGAACAAATTTTAGATAATCACTTAAATACTTACTGGTGTATTAAATAAAATTTTAAAAATTTTAATAAAATGTGGAAAGAAAAATTAATAGAAGACATAACGCAATGGTAGTACTGCTAAATTTATTGTTACCCGTATATACTACAACAAAGGCTACGTTAAGTTATTGTCCATGGGGACAAGGAATGGCGCGGTTTCTGTTACAAATAGCACCACTGTGGCATTACACCAGGAATACCTTTGAGGAGAATTTCACATGAAGTTTTCATTTAAATTATGACTTCAACTTTTAACATCCCATATTAAAGGATAGTTAATATTAATTAGCTATAGTTAGCGGATAGTTAATTAAAATATTTTAGCTCAAACGTAAAAATAACGTTATTTTTCCATTCATGAATTTGGACTCATGAATAAGATTATGGAAAACAAACGTAATGTTAACTATTTATTCGGCAGATATATTTGTTTCATTCTATTAACATCTTCAAGATTAATTGGCCACCAAGGTAAAATAATTTCAGTGTCAGTGTAATCACTGTAGCCCGTTTTAGTTATCTTTATATATAAAACTGGGGTATTAATCAATAGATCTCCTACTTCCAAGTGTGCTAGAGAAGTAAAATTTGGTACACCGATTCTTTTAGTCCGAAAATAAAAAATAAAAAGATTAAATGGTTTTTATTCCGAAGCACTCACCCCTACCGGTTGTCAAGGTTCCAACATTATTGCTAAGGACGTTCATTTTATTAGACGAGATGGTAACATAAACAGATATTGCTTATCCGAAATCGTTATTTTAAAGATAGAACCAACGAAGGTCAACCATAAAAGGACACAACTGCTGTATTCCCGGACGAAACTGGGTATAAATATGCTTTTGTTCATTCTTTCTGACTAATAAAATCTGTCGGAAAATTTAACTGTAATGGAGTTAATCTTTCGTTTCCTTTTATGAGCAATTCAAATTTACCACACAAGGAAACAATAATCAAAACCATACAATTACTTAACTATTTATTTCTAACATTTTAAAAGGTTGTACACAAAGTTTGACAAAACTGTAATATCATTTCCCAAAAAGATTGCTACATCAAATATGTGTCCTTATCTATTAACATAATGAGATATAAATATATATATATATATATATATTATTTATTTGTATATTTAATAAATCATAATTACTCTTAAAATCTAGTAGTAACGAAAAAATAACTACACATACGATTAATACCAATAGACATCAATGGATAACAGTAGGATCAGAAACAGCAATTACATAATTATTATACTGGTCTTAAAAGCTTATTTGTTATAAAAAATAAAATTACTATTACAAATTGTAATTTAATTTTATAAAATGATTTTAAAAACTTAACTTTGTTACTGAGAATATTTGTTAATGGGTTAGTAATATTTTATTTTTACAGTGTAAAAAACTTCTTATGTTGTTTTGTTTCTTATGGTGTTGAATATAAAATGTGTATTCTAAAATCATAACTTGCATAAAGGTGCACTCTGTTAAAAACTGTACAGGCCGTTGCTCAAGGAATTTGCAATCTGAGGAAATCATCTTATTCCTAGGTGCAACTGTTATTGATTACACGTCATCCCATTAACACCCACAAGCCACTAATCTCTAGGAAATACTTACTGAGCACGTTCCTAATACCTTTCTACTTTAATGAATACCGACTCAACGGGATCAATATGATATGTAAGTTTGCCTTTATTTTGCTTTATGAAATTATACTAATGAATCAAATACAATACCTCAACTTTATATATTCAATTAGAAATATATAACCAAGTTTTGCTTACTTAAAAGCCGTAAGTATAAATAGTTTAATATGTGATGTTCAACGATAGCCCTGTAAAAACATCCAATAAAAGTTGTATTGCGTAAGGAAAAAAACAAAAATTGTAATTAGCACTTTAAAAACGACGTCATAAGTCATTTAATAGTAGACTGTCTCCTTTTACAATAACCTAAACAAGGTTTCGATCTTATTCTAGTTTAATCATTGTTTTATACATTTAAACAGGATGAATAAAATACATCTTTCAACACTACAAAGTATATTTACACTTATACTGTACTTACATACAAGACGGTAAAATATACACAAAAGATGGTACAAGGTGATCGATTTCAACCAGTTACACCAGTCATCATCAGAACCACACCCGACTGGCCTGATGATGACCGGTGTAACTGGTTGAAATCGATGGCCTTGTACCATATTTTGTGTATATTTTACCGTCTTTTATATAGGTACAGTATAAGTGAAGACATACTTTGTAGTGTTGTAAGACGTATTTTATTCATCCTGTTTAGTTGTAACAACACTATCATGCTACTAAAGAAATTAAAAATAATTAATAAATAAATTCTAAACATGCATTCGAAACGAGTATGGCAAAATTAGTTTCAAAATATTAATGTTTATTATAAAGCACTCTAACAACAAGATGTTTGGCTGTAAAACTAACTTTTTGGACACCTTTCAGGTAAGCTGATAAGTCTCAGCTTTGTGGGGAACGGGATAGATCGTTACAGAAGTGAGCCACTATAAGATACGCTCATTCTGTTATTCAAGGTTTCTGAAAGTATCGATGCCATTAAACATCAGATGCAGAGCTTCGGACGACATTGCAGAAAGACCGGGTATTACTTTAATGGACATAAGCGGACCTGACAGAAATTACTATGCCTTCTTTATAGATCTTGCTTCACCGGAAGGTTATATAAAAGGCGCTGTCGTTGACAACGGAGATAGGTTTCAGGTGATGTAATGCAACGATTTATTTATCCTCTGTTTAGATTGTTTTACTTAAATTGTTATTTCACGTCCTGTAGTTACAGAGATTGTTAAAGACGTGGACAAGATAATTTATCACCTAACAAAATCGCCTTGTTGCCAATAGTATATACCCAAGTAGCGTAGGAATAATTTGTAATATTTTCAAGATAATTTCAAATGGTTTTGAAATGAATTCTTGTTTAAAACGAGTTCAAGTTATTTTAGTATAATTATGATATGGGTTTACAATTGATTAAAAATAATTTTGAAAACATATATTGAAGTAATTTATATATCAGTTTTAATATTATTTAAAATAATGTTACAAAACTCGTTCAAAATACTAGAAACGATATTTTAAAATAATTTTAAAATTGTATCAATATAATTTTAAATTAAAAAATTTGCTGCTTTTAACATTATATTAAATCATTTAAAATCATTCTTAGGTAGATACAAAATTATGAAGAAATCAAGAATGAAAATAAGTTTAACATTAGTTTCAAAATAATTTTAAATAATTTTGAAGCAATTTTAACATATATTTAAATTAGTTTAAAAATAACTTTAAAATATTGATTTTAATTTCTTGTATATTGCTTTGAAATTATATTAAATAACTTTTTACTAACTCGATTGAAAATCCTAACTAAACCTTTAAAAATGATTTTAAATTTTGTTGAAATAAATAACTTTTAAGCATATGAAATGTTTAAAATTATTAATATTGTTTTTTCAGTGATTACAAGTTAATGAGATAAATGGATTGCTTAGCAAAGAAGTATTGTATTAGTTTAAGAATTGTTTATCTTTACCTAAAATTAAGTTGTTGTAGTAATTCGTTTTCAGCCTAAAAAAACTTATATAAATGTACATTTCATTTCCCTTCCCGTGAAAGGCTGTGTAAACTAAATAAATAATTCCGTGGGCCTTTTTATATTGCTGGCATGCAAAGGATTTGTGTAAAATCGGTTTTGGGTACCATATTGCCCAACAATTTTATATATATCAAAAGAATATTATAAGTGTTGTTTCTACAACCTCACAAGATGTATACAAATTACAGTGTTTACCAGCAACAGCAAAAGCAGGCAAGGAATGCAATAGTTTCACCAAATCTACATAGGGTGTAGTCAATTGGTTATTTTATTTTGCCAGCCCGACCTTTAATTATCAAGGGGCGAAGTGGCTAAGAGGGTTAAGGCGTGTGTATAGTGATCAACAGGCTGCGGGTTCAATACCCGGTTTAGTCATAATATTTTTGAATCGTAAAATATGTTTTATAATTTTGTTCAATGATTTTCATGCCTATTACATTAGTCTGATTGTGAAAATAAAAATAAACAGTATTTTTTTAGTAAAAAAATTTTGTAATTTTTAAAAATATTTTGAAATCATTTAAAATTAATTTAAAACTGATTTATAAGTTATTCCAAAACTATTGTAAAACAAATTTTAAAATGATTTGAAAGTATAATAAAATAGATCAGATAGGACATTTGTTTGCAAAAAAATCATTTTATAATAATTTGAAAACCATAAAAAATTATAAAATTATTTAAAAATATGTTTGGCCGTAACAAATGCTACTTGGATACAGTATTGCAAAAATATGCTCTCGTTACTTCTAAATAATTTTTATTAAAACTTTGTAAATTGGATTTATGAATCACCAACGATAGTAACTTAATCATAACTTATTTTTTGTAGTAAATTTACTTATTCGCCTTGTGTTGGTCAAATACTGATTTTGTTAAATATTTTCAGATTAAAGTAAAAGAGTAGTATGTAAAATGCCAAGTTTATATAAATAAAATTCATAGTATGTAAGCAGAGTATTCCAGGTTTTCGCAAAAGAGTTGATTTGATTTTATACATAAACTACATCATATTCAAACTATTTAGTTTATAAATTAATATCCAAAGTCACCGGAAGTAGCTGAAAGGTTTAGTGACAGCCTTAAAGGTCTGACGTAGTTGAGCTTAGGTACGATTCCGTTTGACTGCTATTATACATTTTCACGAGCCTTAACCTATGCATTGCCTATTTGTGACTCATATCGTTACGGTACCTCGCTACCTTCGGGTCGCAGCACACTCAAATTGACCCATGACAACAGCAGTTGAAGTTTTATTTTAAAAAGAAGAAAAATAAAAGAAAGGCACAACGTGAATTATGAGCTCATACAATTATGCGCTTTATCAGATAATGAGAAGCTAATTTACTTAGGAATTGTTTTACTAGGCCTACCAACATGAAACTTTATTTAATAATGAGTAACTCCGTTAAGTAAGTAAAATTTATTAAGTAAACATATTTACACATACATATTTAAACAATCACATACAAAAATTAACAAAAACATAACAAAGAGTATGTAAATACTGTTCATGCAGTTCAAGTTTAGAGTTTCAGAAATATTTTACAGTACTATTCCAAATGATTAGGATTATGTTTGAAAAGTTTTGTATATTAATACAAAATATGAAAATAAATCTCCATTATACTTAAAACGGAAACTTATAACATTGCTAAGGCTAGAGTAATAATCGTATGTGAAACGATTGAACGTTACACCGTCAATAATATACAATCATAAAATGGTGCATAATGAAACACAATATAGATAACAAACTTTGACATGTTTTTCTAAGAGGAAGACCTTTCCACCTTTAATAACAGGAAAATATGCGCTTTAAATCCGGATATTTGATTCCTTCTATGGATGGCCACGAGCTGGCGATATTGGTTCTGAATACAGACTGACCCAGATGCAATATTGTGAACTACAACGTTGAGGAAGGCTATTCTCAAGGGTCATATACTTAGTATTAATTGTTTTGTGTAACAAAAACAAAAGAAACAACTATTTTTGAGCGTAATATTAATGTGTATTTAATTTATTATAGATTAGTCAAATCTACAAAATTTTAATAGGGTATACCCAAATACTTTGAAAGAAGTCCCGTTTTGATTTTTCTAACCTCATAAGTATATATATACGTAAGAAATAAACGTACGTTGTTTTGTTGTTATATATATATATATATATATATATATATATAAGTATGATAATAGTTTGAATAAGAGAACCATTTAATTTATAATTATATTTTTAGAAAGTATTCAAACAATTAACAATAATATAATGTGACTTTCTCAAAATATATTACGCATAAAACACTACTATGTATAACATGGTTCTAGGATTAAACAGTGTCTTGAACTGACGTTAAAATTAAAAAAATTTTGAAAACATTTTAGTTTGGTACTTATAATATTTTATGTATTAACATTCATCTTATACCTTATATTACTTTATTTTAAACTAATTAATTATTTTAATAATACTTTTATTATTAGGTATACCAAAATGATGTATCATTCCATAACGTAATGCATGTCTCCTATAATTGTTTACTTATTATGCTAATTTCTTTGACACTGCTGATATAAAAAAGTAAATGTAAAATCCCACTTTAAACAATATTTATTTCAATAATAAGTTAATGTTTAAATTATTTGGTTTTTGTAGGTAATTAAAACTAATCTGACATAAAATGACCTAATATAGAGATAATGACAATTCTGTCATTCGCATGTTAAAAATGTGCATGTTGCAATTGTTGCAGTAGAAAGCTAAATCCACAAAATACTTGGATGCATTCGTTTTCGGCGGTTATTAACAAATTCAAATATTGTAATTATAGTTTTGAAACTAACTTAAAACATAACAAAGTGTCCGTGCGATTGTTAAGAAATTAAAGTTTAAAGTGATAACAATGAATATGTAATTTTTCAAGTTTTAATCAGCTAGGATTTATGAAATTTCAAGATTTAAAACACTTTAATATTGGCTTTGATGTTATTTAATTTAAAAACATAAACAAAATCACCGGCAAGATTTAAACGTGCAAGTGAATTACGAAGACAAACGCTCTGGGGCTTAAGTCATTATATTAAACAGTACTTGACCTTCCCTTTCTCAAATATTTATTCTGATCATAACACAGTTTGCGGTGTTTAAAGAATACACTTTCCTAAGAGTTAAAAAATGATATTTAGCTGATTGTACTTTAAATACAATTATCCTTTTGCGACTTCTACTGTTACGTCTATCTGGATGTTTCCAGGCATAGAGATGAGAACGATTGGCCGAGTATTGCATAGCTAGTATACCGATATAACCTCGCATTATCTGCAATACAGGGTGTCACGTATATGGATTTCTCCCTCCGCTTTTATTTTTATCTCTATGAATGTCCACGACGCTGCGAAATGGCAATTTCATTTCTGATTACAGATTGACCCGGGTACTATATTTTGTAGTACAGTCGGATTTTGTGAATAAGCTAGTTTTTTAATACTTTGTATTTCTGAAAATTATTATAAATAACATATTTTTTATAGGATTAAAATTACATCTTTGTATAGCAACTGAACGAAGTTCAAATGTAAATTTTTTTAATGTCTTAGTTTTTTGCTGGGTTTATAAAAAAACTAAACTGGATTTTAATGAATCAGTCGAATAGAACTGCAAGACTGTTCGACAATTTTTTTGTTTATTAGAACCCCTGATGCTAACTAAAAAAAATATAGTTGAAAATAAATTAATTAACTATTTTCAAAGTACGTAGATTGCAATATAAGATAAAAATTAAAAACTAGCTTAGTGTTATTTTTTTTAGATTTAGATTAAATGACTATGTTTTTGTCCCTGTTCAATGTAACCAATAAGAACAAATCTTGGGCATTCCAATAACATTCATGAGAAGCGAATACATTTGTTTGTGCTGCGTGCTGAGGTAGGCTAATACAAATGACTTTTAAAATTTACAAACATACGTTTATTGATCATTTGGTGATTAATATTATGAGTTCAAAGTCATCTGGCTGAATCAAACAATTATTGGGGATTTTTTAATGTCTACAATGTTTTCTTTCATATATGAATAATTTTAATCATCTTTATTTGCAACATTGTGTTTTATTCTGATATCATGATCAAATTTGGTGTGACGAGTTTCCAATTTTAAGTAGTGGTAAAATATTCACAAAAAAGTGTATTAAATTATTTGCAATAGTGATTATACATTTTATCAAATAAAAAGTGCGCACGCAGCACGCTGAAGTGAGGGAAGTGAATTTCCACATACAAACCTTTTAAAACTCAAAACCAGTGTTAAAAAATACATTTATTTCAATTTTGTTGAAATCTGAAAACATTGATTTTTTTGCTGTTCTGATGCTCCTGGTTTCATTTACCTGCAATGATAGGAATACAATTTTGTGCATTATAAGGTTAGGAGAAGGTCTAGTCAGGCTTGATAGTAGATGCGAGGATGCTGGGGATGATACAAATAACCGACACATGAGTAACAAACTTTTCTATTGTAAAAACCCCATAAGACAGTATTGTGTTTAGCCGATATACATTTACTTTAATAATTCGGTAAATATATATGCTATAATGACAAGAGAGGGCTTAAAACTTTCGTTTCACTAATTCCCATATAAACACATGAATTAATTTTATTTCCGGGGCTTTCTGACCCTTTTTGGGCCCAACAACTCAAAATTTGAAAGAATAATCCACAAAAAAGGGTTTTAGAGTTTTCCAATTTTGTTTCCCAACGAATTTCCCCAACTGATTATAGAAAGGAACGTCCCTACCAAATTTGAAGTAAATCGAACAAAAAATGCGAACGCTAGAGTGCATACTCTTATTTCTTAATTTTCGTTTTGATCCAATATTTTAATTTTTAATTCCGTAAATGTTTGGTATGGATACAAATTTCTTTGGGCTTCGGGATTTCAAGGTTCCTATGTTAAAGTAATGGAAGAGTAGGAAATCATGTTATTGTGTATGTTAACTATTTGTATACACTAATACAACACATTACAATAACCAAAAACTGAACTATGTAAGCACTGAAAGAAATTACCATTACAATTTTCCGCTTTTGTATAATTGCTGTACCTTTAACAAATTTGTAATAAGGTGTATTAATTTTATTATTAGTGAATTTCCTATGGAAAGTGAACTATTAGCAGGACCCGCACGGTGAACCTTAAGCCCGGGACCACCATAGAAGTTCCTAACGTGACCCCCTGAACACGTTTTGGGGGCCGTTAAAAATTATATATATATATTCATTGTTCTTATGAGTTCTCTTAGTTTAAATCATAAAAAAACTAGTATCCGGGTTACATATTTTCAAAACTGTATTATTAACAAATAATTGTATGACATTTTTGTTTTAATTGTCCGGCCTCACATAATAGTGTAACATTTATTTATTCATACAAATATTTTATCAAATACTGCTCTCTAACATGATCCTTATAAGTTTATTGAAAAGAACCATTATCAGAGAATGTTTCATTTTGCTTGTTTAACAAGAGAGGACCTAGAAAGTGTCAGTTAATTTGTCCTTAAGTGGACCTGTTTACATTTGTCGTTTAATAAACTTCCACTTTCCTTCCTTTATGTTTCATAATGCCTTAAAAAAATCCCCCACGAAATTGATCTATTTCATAACGAGTTATAATGTATAACGAGTAGACCTTTTCCGAAAGTTAAAATATTTTTAAAATGTGTTGTAAAAAAATGCTCTACTTAGCTCTAGTAATATTTATTAACCAGGTGAGCCCTTAACCATAATGCATAATAGTAAAATATGTTTAGTTTCATTTACTCATTCAAATGTTATCTAAATAAACTATAGGATAAGCAAATTAAAGGGTACGTTTTTCTTTATCAGATTAAACCTTATTGAAGCTGCATTTAAAATAATTTTTATTCTGTTATAAACACTAAAAAAATTTAAAACCAGTTGCAAGAATAGTAATAATAATTAAATTGCTTTGTGACGTTAAATATATTTCTGGCACTATTTCAACTGGTTCTGGCATCCGGTCAACTTTTAGCCAAACTTTGGGGTCTTATGAGAGTTTATGAAATACTTGCTTCTTTGGTGATGTAAAATAAAATCTTTGAAAACTCTATATAACTATATATAATTATTGATTTTTAAAAATCTATCCGTTTAACCTAATAAATAATGGGGGAAAAATTTGTTCATGAGGTTAGTGGTCGGATTCAAGATTGTCCAATTGTACTATTATAAAACATTCCAGGACCTATGTTGGGCACACTCGCCTTGATTTGTTTTTGTTTCTATTCCATTCATTACACGACCAGATGACTAAAGTAAAGAATTTTAGCTGTAACTATACAAACAATAATGTTTTGTACGGAGTAGAAACTATATATGCCAAAAATCAAAACCAGTATATAATAATATATTGTGATAAAAGTCATATTTTGTCTTATTTGTTGGCCACTTTGGATTTTGGTGCCATTCATGGAAATAAAAAAAAAATGTAAAGGCGCCTATACTAAAGTTTATTAATATCCCATTGGGTACCACCATATCAGATTTGGCACTTTTTTACACCAGATAACGGTAATCTTAAAATAAAGCCCTAACACACCACACTATTATTACCCTTTTTATATTTATACTGAGAGACTTTTTTATATTTTAACTTTCAATATTACTTCCCTTAGTAAGCATTATTAAATTATGTTTTTTTTCTTCAAAACCTATCTTCTAGTGATACTAAATAGAAAAACTAAAAGTGCTAAAGGTTTTATCGGCTTTACCCGTAATTTTGCCCATTTATTTAGATTTGTATGTAATAACCATAAACTGAGTTTAAGTTTTACTTAAAAAAATTATCTTTTAATACGGATTACCTTTTGTACGGACGTACAAAACCCTATACGGTACCTCCCAGCATCCAAGCTACTCAAAACTACTACTCAAAACCAGCATCTAGGGAACACATGAATGTCCCGTTATGTAACTTTATTAACATGCAGTACAAGGTTTAAACCTAATTCAATTAAACAAAACATATATTATAGACTGGAAAATTGTTTATTAAAACGTTAAAATATGAAGGCTAAATGGCTCCCTTCCCAGCGAGGGAGCGACTTCTGATTAATAGTTGCATTATTCAAGCCGCATAACTCTGCTGTGACGGTGCATTTGGTCTGGGTAGAAAATATATGGTATGGGGCACATTACTTCAGCAGGGACAAATTCGTGGATTTTTAACACAAGTCAACATAATTCAAAAGTGCCAAATGTAATTGTACGTAGATTTTTACTATATTTAGTGTGTATCTATTCGTATTAGAAAATACTTGGATCCTAATAAACACATCCTAATACTTGGATACTTATACCTACGATTATAATTGAATTCGGAGATATTAGTGTCCTAAAGGTTGATTGTACTAAATATAATTTTATTTTAAAATTAAAATAATTGTATAGTTTCTAGACAGAAGACAGCTTAGTTTATAATAAGATTTAGCAATACAAATAATTAACACAGTTTTGTATTTAATAAATTCATGCAGACATTTTCCATCAGTGATAATCAGCGATGACAAATGTCCGCAGTAATATCTTAAATAATGTACCCTCACCATCAACAACATTAAATTGTAATCAGATAACTGTTTTTTACCTGAGATTTTGTTTTTGTAAACAGGAATGTCATTTTTAAACCATCAATTTGATAACTAGTTTACTTTCCGATTAATTATGACTTTGTTTTGTAAGATTTTGTGAAAATCGGCTGACAAATTTTGTATGGCAAATTTACAACTTGTTTATTTAAATATGACAAGGATTATATGTAAATGTGATTCATAACTATTCCACGTATTATTACAAAAACATTTGTAAATAGGGGTTCGTCGTAAAGTATTAATATTTATATTTGGAAATATTGTTAAATATATGAATCTGTTTAACCTTTTAAGTGAACACTGAATCAGTAAACCACTTTCACATTCTAAAGGCACGTAGTAACGCATTAAGACAGGTTTGATATTAATCAAAAGCTCTTACTTTTTAATATATCTATTGAGTTTCGAAAATAAATCCTTCTTTAATTGTCTCCACCTCGTATGCTGACAAACTTCCGTGTTAATGTCATGAAATAGTAGCAACCAACAGAATTTTATATTTAGGAGCTGTTGATCGATAAAAGTTCAGGGCAACAGCAATTACAAGCGTATCATTCCTGATAAAATAAAACGAGTTCACACGCAGCACGCTGACGTGAGGGAAGTGGATTTCCACATTAAAAACTATAAAAACTCAAAATCAGTTAAAAACATACATTTTTTCCAATTTTTATTCAAATCTGAAAATATAGATTTTTTAGCTGTTCTGATGCTCCCGATTCTAATGCTGGGAATACAATTTTGGCAATTATAAGTTTAGGAGAAGGTCCAGTCAGGCTTTAAAGTAGGCGTGAGGTTGCTGGGGATGATTAAAGTACACCAACAAATGAATAACAGGTTTTTCTTATGTAAAACCCCCATAAGACAACGTACTGTTTTTGGTCAATACACATTGTCTTTAATAACTCCGTAAATATATATGCTAGAATGACGAGAGAGGGCTTAGAAGTTTTGCCACACTAATTCCCATCTTTTTACATCCGTACATTTCACATCCGGGGCTTTTCTGACCCTTTTTGAGCCCAAAAACTCGAAATTTCAAAGATTAATTCCCAAAAAAGGGGTTTAGAGTTTTCCGATTGTTTTGCCCAACGATCTTGTCTAACTGATTACAGAAAGGTACGTCCCTACCAAATTTTAAGTAAATCAGACAAAAAATGCGACCACTAGAGTGCATACACAGACACACACACACACACACACACACACACACACACACACACACACACACACACACACACACACACACACACACACACACACACACACACACACACACACACACACACACACACACACACACACACACACACACATACACACATATATATATATATATATATATACAATTTTGAACGACCCCCCAAAACGTGTTCAGGGGGTCACGTTAGGAACTTCTATGGTGGTCCCGGGCTTAAGTTTCACCGTGCGGGTCATGCTAATAGTTCACTTTTCATAGGAAATTCACTAATAACTAGAGGGCATCATACTTTAAAGTGTTATTACTTTTTACAAGTCGGGTAATGCCATGAAAGCGTCTGCTGCCTTCTGAGCTCCTCCAGTAGAACATTATTAAATAGCATGTAAAAAGAAACTATAAAATTGCAAATAGAAAACTAGACACCATAGTTACATCTAAACCAAAACAAAAACTTATACTACATAATAACATCAATCTGTTTAGTTGGTTTATTGATTATATGATTACAGTATTAATTATTATTTAGCTATATAAAAATAAATCATTATTTCTAATTTATCTAGGTACATTTTCGCCTGGTCAACTAACTGTTTATTCATTACCTATCTTTACGATTGAAATATCAAATTAAAGAGTGTTTCTTCATGATTGTTCGAAATAAATCGATTTTGCCCTGGGACTTATGAGATCTTCCTCTCTGACTTTAAAAGTGCCCACATTATTCTTGTGAAAAACATATTGTGTTGCGTTTATTTCATACTTATTTATGTAAATTCATGCCATTTCTGTATGAGCTGTTAAATAATTCTTTTCATTATAAAAAATTAACTGTATTGTTAAAGTTTGATGTTATTACTAAATTGCATTTTGTGTCTGCAATGGGACAGATTAGGACACAGGTTGGATTTTAGTTATATATTTAGTTAAACGTCTAGTTAGATATTTTAGTTGTTCAAATATAAAATAAATTTCTCGACTATCGTGGGTGATATGAACAGAAAGGTTTAAGTGAAACATATTTAGTTTGTATGATGTCGTTCAATGAGGTATGATGGATATAGTTTGAATTCTATCAGATAACAATCTCTTGAAATCAAAAAATGTTTTGCTAAAGTCGTATAAAGTCTTGTTGGTAAATCCAAGTCAAACATTTCTGAGAACTACTTTTATCAAACAATGGTTGCATTGCCTTGAAGCAAACACGTAAAGAGAATGATGGATAAACTTTTAGGTTGGATAACTACTTAGTCCACAGAGAATGTAAAAGTGACTCTTAGGTACATTATTAACACTTAACTAATACTGTAATATGTTCGATAATTTTCTAATACATTTTCTCATTTTATCAATACATAAGGGTTTACTAGGTGTTCAAACTGAAAATATGTTCAAGAATACAATATTTATAAACTAGAACTAGTGATTCATGAAAACGTATAAAAATACTGTAAAGTGTAAAACCACTTCACGTTAAGTATTGTTATTTAAGAGTGAATAGACGTTTCCGAGGAAAGAGATTATGAAAAAAATTGCATCAACAGACACTTGGATTGCTCAGAAACTGTTTAAATTGTATTGTTAAAGGATTTTTGTTATTTAATTGAAAAGCTTAACTTGAGTAATATTTGCCTCAGTAGACATTCATATGATATTAAAGTTTTCTCCTTAATGAATCAAGTTGATTATAAAGAGAAAAATACTCCCCTCCCCCACCTAAAAAATAAGAAACGGTATACTCAAATTATTATGGCAGAGGCTACGTACACGTCCGACGTGAGCCGCTACTGCTCACGTCCGTTCCAAATTATGCACCGTACGTTACTTTTCCTGTAATTTTTAAAACAAATTCAGAGCCAGAAAACCTCCTAACCTAACCTAACGTAACCTAACCCAGCCTAACGTAACGTAACGTAACGTAACATAACATAACCTAACCTAAGCGGTAGCGAAGTGAATTTGCCCTTACATTGGACGTGTACGTAGTCACTTTGAATAATTAACAGTGAATTATGTTTTTATTTATTTCATTTTTGTTTGGTTAAATGTTAAACATTTATTCAACGATAAAACTAAATGAAATAGTATCATCATTAACTGCTTTTAATTAAAAATACCAAGGTTTCCTCTAAGAAACGTATGGGATAGCGTCATATGGTATTACGCATTCCACTTATTCCTCATTCTGAATTTATTGAGGCATACAAATAAGGAAATATCATGAATTAATGTTTTAAAACTCAGTAACGATATGTTGTAGAAGGATTCCAAGAATAAAATTGAATTATGTAGATTGACTTGAATTTTTATATTGCCTGTGGATTTTGAATTTGTGGAAATGAGAATTCAAATCACCTATTTTTAGTGAATTTCCTTTGGAAAGTGAACTATTAGCATGACCCGCACGGTGAAACTTAAGCCCGGGACCACCATAGAAGTTCCTAACGTGACCCCCTGAACACATTTTGGGGGGTCGTTCAAAATGTTATATATATATATATATATATATATATATATATATATATATATATATATATATATATATATATATAGACATATATATATATATGTGTATGCACTCTAGCGGTCGCATTTTTTGTCCGATTTACTTCAAATTTGGTAGGGACGTTCCTTTGTATAATCTGTTGGACAAGTTCGTTGGGCAAAACAATCGGAAAACTCCAAACCCATTTTTTGGGGGATTAATCTTTCAAATTTCGAGTTTTTGGGCCCAAAAAGGGTCAGAAAAGCCCCGGATGCAAAATTAATGCGTGGAAAAAGATGGGAATTAGTTAGGCGAAAGTTTTAAGCCCTCTCTCGTCATTCTAGCATAAGTATTTACCGAGTTATTAAAGAAAATGTGTATTGACCAAACGCAGTACGTTGTCTTATGGGGGTTTTACATTTGAAAAGCCTGTTATTCATTTGTTGGTGTACTTTTAACATCTCCAGCAACCTCACGCCTACTTTAAAGCCTGACGGGACCTTCTCCTAACCTTAATGCACAAAATTGTATTCCCAGCATTGCAGGTAAATAGAACCAGGAGCATCAAAACAGCCAAAAAATCAATATTTTCAGATTTGAATAAAAATTGGAATAATTGTATGTTTTTAACTGATTTTGAGTTTTTATAGTTTTTTTATGTGGAAATTCCCTTCCCTCACGTCAGCGTGCTGCATGCGAACTCGTTTTTCTGTTAGTATTATTTTTTAACAGCTTGTGTAATAACTGATATATTTGAATGACCGTACACGAATCATAACCTATTAATATTCGGATTCGTCTAGTTCATCAAGTTGCACCAGTGGGCTGAAGTTATAAATGTATATATTTCACAATTAGTCCACAAAGTACTTTATTAATGTGAGGAAATGAACCATGCCCTGTAAACTTGCATAGTAAGCATAATAAAAAAATATGTTATATACAACCCTATAGATATACGAGGTTGGATTTGTTCAAAACAGGTTGTCACAGAACTTCCGTGGACGTTTAATGGTTTAAATAAGAGACCAGGGAATAAAGTATGTTCTTTGAAGGAAAAATCCAACCGAAATTGGCTGTAAAAAGGGTTGGAATAATGATCAATCACTGCATAATGCCTTTGAGTGATGCACGCCCCTGACCTTTGTCATCGATATAAAGAAAAATCGTATCGTACACATTTTAATGTTGCCAAGCTTAGCCCTTTCATTTAGTTCATATGAATATTTATATTTTATCAAACAAATAAAAGATCTAAATTTTAAATTACCCCTTGCAAAAGTGTGTTACTTTTAACTGCATCAATAAATAATGCGATTGTATTAATTTAAATATTATACTTTAATTTGTTCTACATGTATTCGGGTTGACTCTTAAAGACTTGGGTTTAGTAATCATAATCCCTCATGGTTATTCTTAGGTAACCCGTCTTACAACTTCATAAGGTTCGTCTGTTAAAAATTAATTTGTATGACAAAATAATGGCCTAATTTAACATACTTACTTATGTTAATAGTAATGCAATCATTATATTTACAGTAATAATACACAAGCCGTGAGATCAGCCCATATTTGTCCTCGTAAGGGTGTCAGATTGCTAAACCTACGAATGTGTTCAGGGGAAAATCCGTGAGGATATTGACCTGGGAACCTGTGCTGCAAACGTGGTCCTTGCCAGACCGACTCCGATGGGGAATGTTCTCCTCCTGTTGGGGAAGAGCTTGGAAAGGAAGGTTTGGCCGCGGATCTTGAAGTCGCTGTGGAGCTGATGGGAAGCGTTGTAACCCTTGACAAACGGGTTTCCGTCAAGGTTAGGGACCTCGATTTCCCCTCTGAGATGAAGTGGTTGTGGGGCCTCAGGCAAGGTTTTAGTTGGGCCCGAAAGGTCACTATAGACCCGTCATAGAAGCAGAAGCTGATTAGGGTGTTTCTTGACCTTTCTGAGGGAGAGGCCGTCAAGCTCCTCAAGCTCGGCCAAATTTGGGTGGGGTTTTCAGCTGCGTGGTTCGATTGAGGACCGTTGTCCTATCGTGCTTCAAGAGCCTCAACTATGGGCACCGACGCAGCGAATGAAGTAGTCGACTCTTTGCCACAAATTCAGAGAGTCAGGCCATCAGCATAATGTCTGCGGCAAAGGGCCTCACTGATTTCTCTACAGTAAGCTCCAGCCAGCGAAATAGACCGACCACATCATTGGGTCCGGGGCGTGCCGCGTGTTTAGGCTTGCCCTGGAAAAGGCTAAAAAAGAAGAAAGGCAACTGCCAAAAGCCACCCCAGTGAAGAAAAGGAAGTAGTTTCTTTCTTCCGGCACTTTGGTATCAGCACGCCAGATCAACAGCACGAGGTGCTCTCCACGAAGTAGTATAACAAACAATTCCGGTGAGGGAACTGTGGGGTTCGTTACACCGGGGTTGGGTTTAGTGGGTAGGGTTTCGGCGAGTCCCACACGTCGTCTGTAAACGGGTTCCTACCTCCTAGGGGAGGGGGAATGAGCCGTAAATTATTGGCAAACCAGTTATCGAATATAAATCAGTTGACAATTTTTAGCACCACTATGATGCATCATCAGAAGATGAGATTAAATCCGGGGTTTTCAATTGTTTATTTTCGCCCCGTGCTTAATCTTGGCAATTCGGTTATAGTCAAACTGACATATAAACACATATAGGAGGTGCTACACTTAATTTGTATACACGTTCTAATTTTTTGATCTTTTGAAATAAATTAATGTATGTTAACATGCTAATGCATATAAACAATGATATGATATTAAAACAGAAGTTATGACGTGAACAAACCACCTTTCGTCAAACAATGTTACAGTCATTAGTTTAAAGTTATAGTGTAATTTGTAATAGTGTATAGTATAATCAATTATATTGAAATACGACTTGTAGCATAATACGTTACAAAGTTATCTATTTGCAATCAATTACAGTTTCAAACTATATCGCTTACATGTACGTGGATGTAAGATAATTTAGAATAGGAAATATAATACTGAGTATTTATTAGTTTCATAAGTATTTAGTATCAATAGTAATTAAATCAAAATGCAACAAAGAGTTACACTTTTACAAATCTGAAAAATTTAAAAGGTACATTAGGGATCTAAAATGTTATGGTACGTTATCAATCGGTAAACACCAATGACCTATTTTGTTTACAATAACTATAATATTATATTTTGTTACATGCTACAAGCTTATTAATCGATTTATAAATTTTTCGTGGTTTAGTTTAAAACTATAAATAATTTAGTTTAACCTATATTGAGACGCTATGATTTTTATTACTCTATCATCCTAAACAACATTTTACTTTATAAAAGAGTACATACTAAAATACTCTCGTAGTGATGTTGCACTATATTTTGTGAGTTTTAAATTTTGTATTATACATTAAATTGTAGGACATAAACTAACCGATAGTTTATTTGTTTAAATTCTATTAAAAGGCATTTTAACATGTTTTAAAATCCATTTAGTGTTATAATATGCTGTTAAATTTGAACTGGACATAATATAAACAGTCAATACCTACCCTACCCATATCACATATGGGTTGTTTCGTACTCCAACAATACGATGTAAAAGCATTTTAGACAAACGAAAATAAATTTTTGGCAATACAAAACAGTTATTAATACTTTTAAAGTGTCTAAGAGAATAAGCAAATAATATTTATTAGTTTATATCAATTATGTTAAATGAAAATAAAACACTATGAAAAATTACTCGAAACCCACTGAACAGCCAGCCGCTTGTTAATAGTTGAATATTTGCATCACCAAATTACATTGAGACAGAACAGTTTACCTGGAACAATTGAATAGTATTTTATGTTATTGTTGCATGTTTATTGGTAAACGTCTTAGTTAAAATTATTATAATTACTCAAAACTAATGTGACACAATGTGCTTGTTAATTGTGTTTTACGGTTATGAAAACACTACAACACATCCATTTACGACACAGACTCACATACAAATTAATTTCTAGGCTCAAGTCAGTTACCTTAACAATACGCTTAGGAAATCCGTAGTTAACTTATGTACTTTTATATTGCACTTACTTTCCTGAGTTCAGGAATATTACAATAAATTCAGGATGATAACTATAGGAATATTTATTTAAAGGCTTTTTTAGTACTTACTTTTGTAAAGAGTTATGCCACAATATTTTATAACAAATTTTGTCTGCCAATAGTGAAAGTACAATACGGTTGACCACCTTCAGGGGAAAACATTTTATATCTTTATGTTTTGTAATAACACACCCACAATATATGTGTTAGTGTTAAATATGACTTTTATTTATTACAAAGGATTAATTATTACTCAGTATTTAATGTCATAGTTATAAAGATATACTTTATATATATATATATATATATATATATATATATATATATATATATATATATATATATTTATATGTATACATAAATATATTTAAATTGCAATAGAGTTCATATGTTTGTTTTAATTGTTATAATAAAATCAAAATTGGATACGATGTTTTCTTTCTTTGGAACACATGCGAAGGGTTCCCCCCCTTCATTTAAAATAATAAACTCCCTTCAATGTAACTCTTGAATGCCTCGTCTACTAGTTCAAAGGTCCGTTATCCTCGTAAACTTTAATGGCACCCTTAGTCTGTACATTATGCCGTCACAACGTCGTTATTGTTGTTATACAAGATACACAGTATATACCTGTGTATAATACATTATAGCGGTCACAAAGTGCGTCATTAATGTTGTGGTAAACTTCCTTTTTACAAAAAATTGGACAGGTTCAATTGACAAAGCAAACGGAAACTCCAACTACCTTTCACGTTTTTTTATTTATTTGAAATTTGTTGTTTTCAGATTCAAAATTTGTAAAACATGCCCGGTTGTAAAATATACATCTAATAAACGTAAAGCAATACAATGTAATGTATGTAAAGACATTTTACGTAAAATCCCCTTACCAGAATTTCAGGGCAGATGCTTTATTTTTGTGACAGTATTAGTTTATTAGTTTACTTAGACTCTTTTTCTTATACTTTAAATATATTGTAAACAATCTTTTTGGGTGTATTCCATTCAAATTGATAACTATCCCCTTTAATAGCAAATACAACAATCTTAAGTGAAATATTAAATTATGATTACGGTTTTGATAGCAATAATTGTATGTTATTTAATAGGTAAAACAATAATTAACCGTTACTGAACCCCCTTAAAGAACTAAGAACCAAGAGTCTAAGGAAGGTAAGGAGGTAGAGAATAACACTCACAGACTATTACTTGCTACTAACTGGCGACTGAGGTTGTTAAACCTACTTGTAAATTGGTCTATTACGTTAACTGTGCGTACACACAGCTGTTTGCTTGGCTCACTCGCCTCCAGGATGAGCTCGTTCGCTACGCTCACTCTCCTATTTTTATATAGCTAACTTCAGCATCGAAAATTTTGAGTTGTCATTTACGTAGATTTGCTAATTTCATAATGAAAATATATTTATGCATTTAAAGTATGTTTAGATCACATAAGACCAATAGATGGAGCATATAGCCCGAAAGGTGGAGCCAGTTTTTGAGCAACAAAACCCATATAAGGTGGTGGTGGACGGAGATGTTTCAACATGTGACACTCCTGTTTACTATGGCACAGATGGGAAACAGCTGAATTAGATTGTTTGCCAAGATAATTGCTTTGATACCGAATAACCTTTTTGTTGGTCACATGATGACTCATATCCGACCGCCGCCATCTTGTTTGGGTTCTGTCCCTCGAAAACTGGCTTCACCTCCCGTGATACATTCATATTACAAGTCCTCCATCTATTGATCTTAAATGATCGCCGGTTTTGATATAATCCTTATAATAGCTGTTTGCTGTAACTGACTAACAAACATACTAATCCGACTTTGTGTTATGTACTTCGATAAGGGATGAATAAACTCAGTCACGGTAATGAAATATCACTGATTATTTAAATATTTACATTTATCTGCATGTCGTCGAGTCTAATAATCTGTTTATAAAAGTTTTCTCGGTACGATGCAGAAAATATAGCCAACATTATATCATCAACATGAGTTTTATTGGTAGTTTTGACAAGTTAATGGTGTTATTTTGTTACCATAACGTTTTCCTGCACTCTCCTGTTCCTTTTTTAACTGTTAAACAGTTAGTTGTTGGTAGGTCTATAAGAAATACCGTCTTAAATAAAGATAAACTACAATGTCTAAGCATTATTAACTGCAATTTAAACAGTATCGTATAATGATCGAACAATATTTCCTGTCTGAACCCGGGTTTTTAGTGAGTAATATAAATTTTACGAACAACACATTTGCCAAATAACATGTTTTCAACTCGTAATGGGTGTATGGAGGTCTCTGTTCCAGGACTACCTTAAATCTGGTTTTGAGGCTGTCATTGGGTACAGCAAATGAAGTTGTCATTACATATGGTAAGTCTTTTGGCTGTCCATTATGACAAATTTCCCTTTCACCTTTGGTCCCTCCATTTGCAGCGGCTAGGGACAGAATCTCCGGGTTTGGTCCCCACCTGCCAACCTGAGAATTGATGGTCCCTGGCTGTTGTACATGGATACCCTGTCAGCTGAGTTGACCAGTTGGAAGGCAGAATGCGGGTCCCCTGTTTGAGAACCTCATCTCAGCTGTCACAGGGGCACGGGAGTTGGCCCTCTGAAGGGTCGATTTGGGTGCCGTCCCATCCCACCCTTTCCTTTCCTGCTATATCCTATCTTTCCGGTAACCTGCGCAATATTCCCGCTTGAGGAAGATGTGACTAGCAGCTATGCTGGGGTTTCCTAATCCGCAAAAAATGAAGATGATGGAGGCCTCTCACAAGCTCTGTGCTGTACTATGACAGTTTCTGGACCATGTTTATCTACATACTTGAGAACCGGTTTAGAAACATCCAGTGACGATGTTGAGGCTCTCAAAGCTACTACGATGTTAGTGTTACGGTGACCTAGTGCTGTGTTTTGGTTTATATTAAGCTAATTTTCCTCCATTCCAACAATAAAACATTTGATGCAAACGGCTGGAAACCCCATCATCATAATTCTGTTAAGACACTTACTTTGTTATCTACTGTGAAGTCAAGAAACTGTATTCTGATCAGTATTTATTTAAATCACCAGGTTTTTACTGATGCGTCGAGATTATGTCGAGCTGGTAAACCATTAATTTTAAACTGTTAAATTTGTATAAGACGGGTAAATCTATTGGAACTTTTTATCATTTTACTGAGATTAAAAGTATGGAAAATTGTAAATAAATATTATCAAGCAATAAATACATCATATAACAAATTGTATGCGGTTTTTACAACACTCCCTATAACCTATATCGCCGACTGAAGTATGATACAAATATTTGAGTACTTATATATCACGTAGTGACGAAAATGGCTTTTTTATTTAGTTTGAAAAATAAAAGGTTTACTTATGTAACGTCAATGTGTTGAATTGTAACATCAAAAAATACTACCAGTTATATTCAATCCATTATTTAGTTTTCCTTGTCCTCGCATTTAACATTAATATATTACAAGAGTTCCACTAGATTAAATTATCTACAAAAGAAAAATGTATTTCGCCGATAAAATTACATCTGCTTTATAAAAGCATTTCAAAATAGTTTAAAAAGCTAGAGAATACTCAAATTGTAAATATTCAAGAGAGATTAATGAAGCATTTGAGCAGTCAACCTGATCGATGATCGTAACTCTTGACTTTAGCCTGGATCTCAGTAGTCTTCTTTTCATGTTTAATTCTTTGGAAAACAACTTCCAGTCGTTATATGCAAGTATAATGCGAATTTAATGAATTTCATTTGTTTGTCTGACAAGTTATCGTTATTAATTTACATATAACTATAGTTTAATAAATATAAAAGCACCTATCATTATGGGACGTCGCAATGTTATATGAATACATTAGTAGATTTATACATGTTTCACTAAACGCCTTAATTCAACAATAAAACCTATTATATAAATTAATTTACGACTTCAGTGGCTAAATATTGCATATTCCAATAAAATCACAAGAATTTGAATATAAATAGTTTGAAATTTAGTAAATGATACCAGATTGTTTAATTACCACCATTAAATATGAGTATAATCATAATGCAAATTGTCATAAAATTAACATGCAACGTACAATTACTGCAGAAATTTAATTTATTTATGCAAGCATTTTGTTTTTCTATAATTTATAAACAAAGTTATGTGAAATAATTATTAACTTTAGAATTAAGTTTTAATGAATGAAAATAGTGGAAGAAAAACTAAACATAAACAGTTGGATTATTTGTTGGAGTTACTTCCATCATTATTGTATTACTTTTAGAAATTATTTGTGTTCTAGAAAAAAGTACAGTAGTTGCTTAGTACTTTGTAAATTGCTTTTATTCTGACAACCACCCTTTGCATATAATTTAAAATTTACCCGTTTCATTTGCAAGTAATGCAAGAATAAACTAATAATTTGTTTAAGTTTATAACTGTCCATAAGGTTGAATGTTTATTTTACATTTTATTTTATTTAAATAAATCATGAATAATACAATTTTAAAATGATAACTCGATATATTTTAAAATGTGTATTCAAAGCACGAATTTGTTAACAACTATTTAAACATTACTTATGATTTCCAAGCCCCAAGATAATGTGGAACTGCTGAAATACTCTCCTAAAGGTTTCATTGACGCAACTCAAGAGGGAATACAAAGTGTGATACACTGCGGGGTACTTCGTGATGATACATGGGACGCGATGGTTTGAAACTCAAACAGGCAGCTATTTATCAATGGTTGTACCACTTTAATGTTCACCACGAAATACTTTACTTAGGCAATTTAAGGATTGTAATCATTGTAAGGTGTAGCGAAATTATGTATTTTGACAAAAGTAGTGTGTATTACGTTGTATTTCATGTTTCAGGGGCAGTATTGGACACCAACAACTACTGGGAACAACCCTTTTCCCAACCGTACTTTGATAACTCCACGCGTAGAGAGATAACAACGACAGTAGGCCAGAGTGCGTACCTGCACTGTCGAGTCCGCAATCTAGGAGACAGAGCGGTAAGTGAAATATTAGTAAATGCCAGTTGATTAGACAAATGTTAGTACATAAAGCTTTTATATAAATTTAAATTTGCTAAACCTCCTCTAAGTAATGTTTCACATCAAGGGGAACCTGTTTTTAAATCATAAAGCTAGTTGTGCTTCGCCTTCATATATAAAATAAGCAAAGCTATGCACACAAATTAAAATACGGTTAACATTGCCACTAACTAACTTTTAACAAGTGGCCTTTGCATGTTTTTAGATTACATCAGAAATGTATCAGAGGCGAAAGGAACAAAGAATAAAGTTATTTGCAGACGTCCACACTGTGAGTTGAGTAGATTTAAAATTAAAATTGTCTTCACTAATTAGGAGCAACTCTAAATAGGGAGGAACCAGTTTACATTTTATACTATAAATAAGTTTATCTTGCAAGACCTAACAGGGGTTTATGATATAACAAAGACGTGATGCGTTACTCCTGAACATATTTCAACTTAGCATGAACATACTAAGTATATACTAGTGGCAGCATCAGTAAAGTTGAATAGGTCTGCTCAAAATCTGTTCAAGCATCATCAGGTATAATCGACTTTGATTAATTTCAAGTTCTATTAACCATCATGTGAGCTTATTGAGTTAACTAAGTTCCACAATTTTTCTAAAAATTTCCCATAACTCGGTATTTTAATCATGCCCTATTTAACAACCACACCTAACATTTCAGTTTAATCCAGCTTATAATTTGTCAACAACAAAGTACCGTACTGTGTCCAGGTATCTTGGATCCGCAAGCGGGACCTTCACATCCTGACCGTGGGTATCCTGACGTACACCAACGACCAGAGGTTCCAGTCGCTACACTCGGACGGCACTGACGAGTGGACGCTCAAAGTCAGCTCTCCTCAGCTCAGGGACTCGGGCACCTACGAGTGCCAAGTCAGCACTGAGCCGAAGATCAGCCTTGCCTTCAAGCTAAATGTCGTCAGTGAGTATTATATCGGTATTTCTGAACAGTTTACCGAAAATATATGTTGTGAAAGGCTGTGTAATTAGCTTAATAAAGTCTTACTCATTGTAACTTTTACTTCACGTAAAAACTGAGTTTGATGCTTATAAATATTGTTTGAGAAGGCGGTAAACTCAGGGAATGTTTAGGTTACATGTAAAGTTAAAGCGACGGATAAAACAGGAAAATGACTGAACATGAATGTCGTCAGTCAAACATAAGACGCGTCTGACCTAACCGCTGCAGCGCACTGAACAAGAACATTTAAAGTGATGATTGGATGATTGTTTAAAGAGATGTGGTAGTTAGGAGTGGTTATAAAACTGATGTGCTTAAAGGTACAAGAAATTAAAATAATTTTAATGTAAAATATGCATACATAATAACAGAAAACAAAAATAATTGATTACTTTTTGCGAATTTCCCCTATAGGGAAGAAGCTATTACCGTAGTCGGATTGGTAAGACCTAGGCCTGGGACCATAATAAATTTTCGTTTTGAGGTCCCCACATGCCAAAAACACCATTCGTTCGAAACTGTATATATATATATATATATATATATATATATATGTCCGTGGGAGCGATAACTCTCGTAAAAATTTTCCAATTTTAATGAAATTTGGTATAAACGTGTAAAGCAACATTTATGAATTTAAGTTCGAAAACCAGCCAGATCGCTTAGTCCAAAGGGGTATTTTGAGGGGGTTTTGCACCCCAAAAATGTTTTTTTTAGTTTTACATACAATTTTTGAAATAGTCAAATTTTAATTTTTACCATTGTATTCAGCTTAAAAACACACAATTTTATATTTTGATCATTCCTCTACGTCAATCGGTTATCGAGATATTGAAAGTGCTTAACACAGTACGTTGTATAATGCTATTCTTATGTAGAATAAGAAACAAATTATATTTCGCTTCTTTATGAATGTATATCGACGAAACTTGGCTTTATCTGGTTGTGGTCTATTGATATTTGCTTAAACAAAAAATTGTTTGCTAAAGTTTCCCGTAGCAGCGAATCTGCGTACTCAGCCACATGTTATTTTTATGGAGAAAAATTAAAATGCTATGTCTCCCTTAATTATGAACATAAATTAATAAAACCTTGTATATGA
Source organism: Allygus modestus (assembly GCA_963675035.1). Lineage (NCBI taxonomy): Eukaryota > Metazoa > Arthropoda > Insecta > Hemiptera > Cicadellidae > Allygus > Allygus modestus. Next base: position 148,814,836 of record OY776115.1, on the reverse strand, counting down.
CTTCACCTCGTTGTGTTATATTGATATTCGCCTAAACCCCCATTTTTTCGTCCCTTGTTGCAGCAAACCTGCGTATTCATCCCCCATATTATTCTTATGGAGATTAATCAAATGGGATATATCGCTTATTTATGAATGTATATTGATGAAACTAGGTATGTGGCTTCACCTAGTTGAGTTATATTGATATTTGCATAGAAAGCAATTGTTTATGTTCCTTGATTCAGTAAACTTATGTACTCATCCCCAATGTTATTCTTAAGGAGAATAATTAAAATTCTTTATATCGCTAATTTAGGAATATATATTTATTATGAAACTTGGTATGCGGATTTATGTGGTATTAAGACATATATCATGCATTGGAAATTCGCTGAGTACGCAGGTTTGCTGCGACGGGGGTACTTAACTATTTGCAAGATTAACTACATGTAAGATTACTGAAACGCAAAATGTAAAAATACAGTTAGAGCACGTGTCTTTTAGCTATAAGTGATAAGACAACACATACAGAAAAGGCCAAACATCAACAGCTAGTGAAATTGCATATTCAAACGAATGTATGGGGTTCTTAACAATAGCACGCTTAATAAGTACCGGTAGTGAAACATTTCGTGATAAGGTATAAGTTATTAAGCATCCGATATGGCTGGGTAGCGTAGTGGTTATCGTGCTCGCCTCGTAATCCGAGGATCGCCAGATCGATCCTGATTAAAACGCAAAATTTTGAGAAGATTAGAAACTGGGCGTAGCTGCCATTTTTTATTGGGCTATTAATTATTATTAATAATGCTTTATAAGAACAGGTCGCAGATAGTAACAAGACCAGAGTTTGGACCGTTCCTTATCAAAACGTAAAAAAATGCAACTGACATAGATAGACACAAAAACATAACAAATATGTGCACTAATAACCTTTACTTGACAAAATATTGTATAGGAGATTAAGAATATTGATTTATTTTAGGAATAACACCTTTTACGTTAGTTGACAGCATAAAAAAGGTTGTTCCGTCTATTCACTACCATTTTTGTTTTGACAAGAGTTAATCACCTCCCTATTTCCAGTATCCAAAGCCAAGATCCTCGGCAACCCCGAGCTGTTCATCAAGGCAGGCAGTGACATCAACCTGACGTGCGTGGTGCTGCAGACGCCCGACCCGCCCTCCTTCATCTACTGGTACCGCGGGGCGCACGTCATCAACTACTCGCAGCGCGGCGGCATTAGCGTGGTCACTGAGAAGCAGACGCGCACCTCCCGACTGCTGATAGCCCGCGCCCTGCCGGCAGACTCAGGCAACTACACGTGCTCCCCCTCCAGCAGCGACTCGGCCAGCGTGCTCGTGCACGTGCTCAACGGTGAGTCATGTACGTAACTGCAGTTTACCGCTTTCTAGTTAGTAGTTAGCTTATTGTGATGAAAACACATTTCAATATATCGTTAATGAAGAATCACAACATGGTAGCATTAACATAACATTTGTTAGGGAAATTAGTGGTATTAAACAAGTAGGTGCCTCATTGTTCACGTACATTTGTAAACAATGTACGTGATCACATGAATAGCTGAACAAAACTGGCTGTAGCGTAGTGGGCATCGTAGTTGCCTTATAACCTGAGGTTTGCCACATCGATCCTCAAATAATCTGCGTCCAGCTGTCATTGGTCACTGGGCTTTTAAAATCTTTCGAACAAAATGCTGACGTTAAAAAGTAACAAGGCCCGTATTTGTACCGTTCTCTTTCAAATTAAACAAATGTTTGGCGTTACACATTTTGCCGTACTAGATCGAGGTATAGGAAAACAAAATATAATATGACTGATTATAATATTTGTACACTGAAAAATGTTCTCAGCTTCGTTGTTATATTTGTATTAAGTCAATTCAGTTATACAATTTTTAGTTATAGTTTTAGTTTATATAGTTATTTTGTTTAAAAAAATATATTTTAAGATAATATATTTTTGGTTATATTTTTATAATATAATACCACATCGTATTTATTAATATCGCTTACAAAATATCTATATAACGTTTGTATCTATCCAGTATATTGTAAAATAGTTTTGAAAATCTTAATAATTTGAAACTACATAAAATTGTTCCTAGTTTTTATATCAACGGGCTATAAAGGGGTTCAACATTTTACTGATTTATTTATTTTACCCTACAAACCATTGTTTTTGTGAAAACGACATGTTATTTCATGATTGTTTATTCACTGTCTATACTCAAACACAGTATGGATAACACAGTGTGGTATGGATAACGTTGATCATAACATTTTTGTCATATGTTTTAAATACGTTAGGACGAGAAAACAGACAAAAATATTAATGAAGCTGTTCCCTCACTGTTTAAATTATTGTTAAACTGATGTTCTTTACCCCTTAGACTTGTTCTGTCTTTGTTGTCACATCTTTGTGAAAACCCTCAAAAGTAAATGTCTTAGCCCAGTACCACAAAGCCTACAGGATCCGAAGCAAAATATCACAAATGTTAACAAATTAAACTATTTTGCATCCATGATTTTATCCCCTGAGTTGTAAAAATAATTATAAGACTAGTTATATTCCGTGTTAACTAAATTCCGTCAAACAGCTCAGATGGATGTGTTAACCATGTTCAGGACATGAGTCTACTTTAATACGTCATCCTCAGGTGATCACATTGATATTGTCGACCAATTGGTTTCATCAGGAATATTAAAAAACCCAAGGCACGTACACAATCTTACAGTTATTGCCCTGGATTAAGGTCAGAACAACATCCAGCAGCAATGCTTCACGGAAACAGCAGCTGTAGTGCCGTCACCAGATTACTATATACATTACTGATATTTCTCTCACTTACCACGGTTGTTACCCAGAGTTGTGTATAAGGGTAACATATAGAAGTGATGCAGCACGGCAACAATATCAGTAGCGCTGTCACTAGGTCACTACCAATACTATTGTAATTTCTGTCAAATCCTTCAATAGTTACAACGAGTTGTGATTCAGGGAAACATCTAGCAACGACGCAGCACGGCAACAATATCAATAGCGTTGTCACGAGATAGAAAACTACACTACTGATAGCTCTCTTACTTCTTACACTTGTTACCCCGGTGTTGTGTTTCAGGGAAACAGTGACGCAGTACGGTAAGAATATCAGTAGCTTTGTCACCAGATTGAATACTACACTACTGATATCTCTCTCACTTCCTACAGTTGTTACCCAGAGTTGTGTTTCAGGGGAACATCCAGCAGTGACGCAGCACGGCAACAATATCAGTAGCTTTGTCACCAGATTGAATACTACACTACTGATATCTCTCTCACTTCCTACAGTTGTTACCCAGAGCTGTGTTTCAGGGGAACATCCAGCAGTGACGCAGCACGGCAACAATATCAGTAGCTTTGTCACCAGATTGAATACTACACTACTGATATCTCTCTCACTTCCTACAGTTGTTACCCAGAGCTGTGTTTCAGGGGAACATCCAGCAGTGACGCAGCACGGCAACAATATCAGTAGCTTTGTCACCAGATTGAATACTACACTACTGATATCTCTCTCACTTCCTACAGTTGTTACCCAGAGTTGTGTTTCAGGGGAACATCCAGCAGTGACGCAGCACGGCAACAATATCAGTGGCTTTGTCACCAGATTGAATACTACACTACTGATATCTCTCTCACTTCCTACAGTTGTTACCCAGAGTTGTGTTTCAGGGGAACATCCAGCAGCGATGCAGCACGGGAACAATATCAGTGGCTTTGTCACCAGATTGAATACTACACTACTGATATCTCTCTCACTTCCTACAGTTGTTACCCAGAGTTGTGTTTCAGGGGAACATCCAGCAGTGACGCAGCACGGCAACAATATCAGTAGCTTTGTCACCAGATTGAATACTACACTACTGATATCTCTCTCACTTCCTATAGTTGTTATCCAGAGTTGTGTTTCAGGGGAACATCCAGCAGCGATGCAGCACTGCAACAAACAATATCAGTAGCTTTGTCACCAGATTGAATACTACACTACTGATATCTCTCTCACTTCCTACAGTTGTTACCCAGAGTTGTGTTTCAGGGGAACATCCAGCAGTGACGCAGCACGGCAACAATATCAGTAGCTTTGTCACCAGATTGAATACTACACTACTGATATCTCTCTCACTTCCTATAGTTGTTACCCAGAGTTGTGTTTCAGGGGAACATCCAGCAGCGATGCAGCACTGCAACAATATCAGTAGCTTTGTCACCAAATTGAATACTACACTACCGATATCTCTCTCACTTCCTACAGTTGTTACCCAGAGTTGTGTTTCATGGGAACATCCAGCAGCGATTCAGCACGGGAACAGCAGCAGTAGCGCTGTCACCAGGTTACTACCCACCCTACTGTTGGCTCTCTCACTTCCTACAGTTGTTACCCAGAGTTGTGTTTCAGGGGAACATCCAGCAGCGATGCAGCACGGGAACAGCAGCAGTAGCGCTGTCACCAGGTTACTACCCACCCTACTGTTGGCTCTCTCACTTCCTACAGTTGTTACCCAGAGTTGTGTTTCAGGGGAACATCCAGCAGCGATGCAGCACGGGAACAGCAGCAGTAGCGCTGTCACCAGGTTACTACCCACCCTACTGTTGGCTCTCTCACTTCCTACAGTTGTTACCCAGTGTTGTGTTTCAGGGGAACATCCAGCAGCGATGCAGCACGGGAACAATATCAGTAGCTTTGTCACCAGATTGAATACTACACTACTGATATCTCTCTCACTTCCTACAGTTGTTACCCAGAGTTGTGTTTCAGGGGAACATCCAGCAGCGATGCAGCACGGGAACAGCAGCAGTAGCGCTGTCACCAGGTTACTACCCACCCTACTGTTGGCTCTCTCACTTCCTACAGTTGTTACCCAGAGTTGTGTTTCAGGGGAACATCCAGCAGCGATGCAGCACGGGAACAGCAGCAGTAGCGCTGTCACCAGGTTACTACCCACCCTACTGTTGGCTCTTTGTCATCTTTTACAATACATCGGTGACTCTGCATTGTCACCTTCTCCAGGTTCTAGGATTAATAGGTGATCCACCCGGAATTGAAAATGGACCTAATTCCGTTATTTTTGTGACTGTCAAACACATAGACCTTCTTGTGGTTTTCTGTTTGACTTACATATATTTTGAATATGTTTATTTCGTTTATAAGGAAAATTTAGCCCTAACTTAAGCTGTTTTAATACAACAATTTAAATTTACTATAATAAGGTTGAGTACTGGCCTACCAACCAAAAGACCTGGGTTCAACTCCCTTTTCAGTCAACAGTCATGGCCTTTGAATTGGTACTGCCACCGTGTTTCGGAAGGCGTGATAAGCCGTTAGTCCTGGCTAAATAAGTAGTCGTTAGGTCATGTTAGAGGCACACAAATAGCGGATGGTTAAATTGAAAGTTGGGCTATAGTCATTGTACGCTGTCACTGTTGCCATTTTGCCATGGAAAAATATCACTCGAATGTTATTCCGATTAGCTGGTGTGAAGTTTTGGCAATGCAGCACGTCTACTATTGGCTGGTCTTGGTTCATAGCCCGGCAAACCACCCCCTCAACTGGCAATTTATTTATCCGCTAGTATAATATGACCTTACAGTTCTGAAAACGTACCTTTGGCAGAAGATTAAAGGAATTTGACTTTTACTGTAGTAATAAGAAATATATTTTGTGAACTTTTAAACTATGTTTAATCCGTAAATTTAAAGACCGGATTTTGTATTAAAAAAATAATATTTATTTACGTAGTTTTAAATATTTTAAGGTATGTTAAATTGATATACCTACCATAAATAATAATCCAAAAATAAAATTTAAAAATGTTATCGATATTGTTTTTGTTTCATATGATCTAAGTTTTGATGTAGAATCTATGTGTTTTACAGTTTCATATCGTGGTTTTGTACATGTAGTTTTTCTATTATAGCCTCCAAGTGATATGTAGATAATGCCCAATAGATTATAGTTTAGCATAAACATTGTACATAATAATACATTTCTATGATCATATAATAAAGCTTTTAAAATATATAGCCAAAAAATGATGTTTCCTACGAAGAATGTTATGTGTCACTATGGAAAACATGTTGATGCCTTTTAAACTTTAAAAAGGGGTCTAATAATGATTTTATTACTACCTGTAATAGTTTATTACTGAATGTAAAAGATTTATTTTACAGATTTTATTGGTTTTCCCACACGCTTATAGGGTGTTACACAGCAGTATAGTACAAATGCATGATTTGGTACTCATTAAAAGGAGTATAAAACTCCAATTAACTTGTTTATAAATCGCTTAGTTTTGCATATGTATGGGATTTGTATCACTTAACCTTATCTTATGAGTTGAGGTACCGACTCTAAACCAAGCATGTGCATTATAATAGTAAAGGGATAATTTTTTTTGAATTTGGAATTTATAGCTTAAACCATTTAAAAATGGATCCCATTTCAGTTTTGTAAAGCTTCCTGAAAAAGCAAATATTTATTTTATTGATCTACTATTAAAAAATTTCAAAAGTGAAATTTTAATCAATACATAAGGAGTAAATCTATTATTGATCCCTCAACCCATAACTGAGCAATTGCAATTTGTATGGGCCATGTAAATTACCAAAATAACCACGATTTGACTTATAAATGTTTAAAATTCTCAGATATAGGTTAACTGATCGTTAGAATATGTATCCACTTTTAGTTTCCATAAAATTTCAAATTGTATTATGCATAGATGAATTATTCAAAATTTTTCCGATTTCAAGATATCAAGCTTTAAAATTATTAAACTGTTTAGAAGCGCCAAATTCAATACCAATGTACAGTAGTCCTAATCTATTGTATTACACCAAGTTTCAATTAATTACTTCAAGTGGTTCCTAAGACTTTCTGTTTTGATTGAAAATTACATACAGGCAAACGAATGGAAACTGAAGCGACTTATAAAAAAGTATATACGAAGTTTTTAAATCCTTTTAATAAGTTATACCAAAACCTCCATTTTTACCATACTCACGCGACACCCTGTATATATATAACATAAATCGAAAGGGTATATAACATTGCTAAACTGGTAGCCACCGTGGAAAGTCATTCTGCATGTTTAATATAAAAAATAGCCTAAAATGTCAAGGAAATTCGTTTCACCTCTACCAGCGTTTCAAATGACTAAAAACCATCTAAACAACTTTGACATAAAAATTAATATATTTCTACAATTAAAAATGTATATGATTAACTCAGAAAGTTATAGATTAACATATATATATATATAAACCTACTATGTATTACAACTGTAAATTAAATTATCTGCTAAAACGTTATAAATAACTCATAAATCAGGTAATGTTTGCCATAGCATTGGTACATATTTCCAATTGTATTTGATACCAAACCTTTTAAATAGTAATCATAAATGTTTATTAAAATCACGTGATCAAAATAGATTTTAAAAGTAAGGTTAAATAATCTTTATATGTATAGATACTAAAAATTGAAAAACAAGCTCTTTGCAAGGTTCTAAATAATAATTTGTGGATGGCAACATACAACAAGTAATCATACTTCTGATTAATCGTTTTATACTATATTATTTTTTACAAAATACACTGTCACAACTAAAGATACTTATACCAGACAAATCAACGCATACGTTTTCAAGAAAACATTTGAAGTAGTTTATACTATCTTCAAATTTTCATACATACTTTTAAAGCAAAATTCATGATGATGATGATTATGTAAACAAAATTCCATTTAGTATGAGAAAATAGTTTTGCTAAAGATATACATGACCTTAACATGACTTCACACAATATATACAAATATATAATTAATACATCAGATAGAATATCATTTATTAAATTACTGAATGTAGAACCATAATGAGTAGGCTTTTTTACTTCAGGTTACGTATCCTTGAACTTTACGTAAATTTCATAAGTAGTTATTTATTTTATTTAAAGTAAAGGAGAAAAATATATGTATGTATATATGTATATGCTCCTGCCAACCACTAAACAAAGTTAAGTTGGTAAATAAAAATAAATGTTAAACAACTTTTGAAATATACAACATTTTAGCAAATTAACTCATTAAAAAACTACCCCTTTAAATTGTGGAAAAATACAAATATCTAGCATGCAGTCTCTGCAAAAATGTTGGGGTATGGAAAAATCTTTATTTAGTGGAAATACCCAATAAAAACTTGTAACTAAGTTTATAATAGTAATGAAACTATGCTAAATGTATCTTCCTTTCATAATCACATTTGACCAGATGTGAATTTTAATACAGTGGTTTACAATAAAATAGCGTTTTCTTCAAGTCGACTAAATATGAAACCAATTCGTTTTAACATATTTCAATTCCAAATTATTTTAATATTGTAGAAGTTATATTGTTATATGGCACAGATTTTCAAACTATTATTTCATGTATATATACCCAACTGTTTTTCGGGGTTTTTAAAATTTTGTTATTATTTATTATGCATTTAACTTAAAGATTGAAAACTTGGGAATGCCAAAATAAGTACTCACACATCTTGTTATTCTGTTATAAATCTGTAATTAAAATAAATACATTACCAGTATAGACTTAAGTTAACTGTCTACTATTTCCGGTAATTTACAATTGTACAATCATTACTTACACTTACTTTCTAATCACATGTAAATTATTGTATGTTTCTTTCAGATGTTGTAAAAAGTTAGGTAAATATTTAAATGTAAATAATAAATTCAAATTGTTGTAAATCTGGTGTGCTTTATTCCAATCCCAAATATGTTTTCATACCGACCTCTACATCCTGTCCGACAAAAGTATCGTTAAGTTTTAATTAAAGAAAGTGAGATGTTTCACCAGTTTGATAGTCCAATTAGCTACTCAACACTGGCTTTAAATAAGTTATAATACAAAATATTGACTTTTGAATAATCATAAAAATGAGTTTTGCTTACAGAAAATTAAAGCCGTTAGGCATGTGCTAAATGTTCTTAAGACGTTTACACGTTTAGAGACTCACAGTGATTTATTTGACCAATTTAATTGCTGCTTTAAGTTTGCATCAACTTTTTATTTGTGACGAAACGTAAAGAAAATAATGCCAATTACTGCAGCAGTGTTTGTTAAGGAATAAGATGCAGTAAAGTATATACAGTTTTGCATATACACAGTAAGGTATACAGTCAGGTATATCAAAGCCCACACATACCTTAAGACATGCAATTACTACAAAATGGGCTAAGAACAAGACCAATTTTACCAAGAACAGTTTTTTATACAAAACCAACTTGCACAAAGTTAACACACGTAGAGAGCAACGCTTAACTTGAGATGGCATACGTCACACCAAAAGACAAAACTTCTGGAACCCTCCAATTAGACGTACCTCTACAAGAGTAAACAAACTGCCTCCCTGCCAAAGTTATATTCATTTTCGTTTAGAAACCTTCTTGGATTCATGGGTAACTTGCGTTATATTACTATGGATTTATATTTGTATTTTATTATAAATTAAATTTAAGTTAATTAAATTATAGTGACAATTTTAAAACTGTATTTACCATTACTTGTACACTAATGACCTATTATTTAAGGAAAGCATTTACAATCGTAAGCAAAACTCATTTTTTGATATAAAACTATTAAAACTAAAGTATGCAGTAGTACAATATGAAACACCCACCTAAAACAAATAGCCAACTAATGGTTTATCACATATTATGAAAATAATGAAATTTGAATATAAGATTCCACAGTATGACACTTCTTAGAATTTTATCCTTTTTACCTGACAACAAGTTAGTTGAAAAACAATTACTGTGGACGAAACCTTTAATGTATTTTATTGGTAGACCTGTGAATGAGCAAGTCACCTTTTACGAGGTAACTATAGCGTTGGTTGTTATATTTGATATCAACACGTTTTTAACTTAACGGAATACAACTTTTACGTTACTACGATTTACTAATAAAAGATTTTTACATTGAACGTAGATAGGTACACATTCATAATAATATGATACAGTAACTCCTGAATTGCTAAATCAAGGACAATTTTTGAGGATACTGGTGTTAATTGCTCTTTAAAAATTTTGCTACACAACTATTGAAGAACCCACTGAGATATGTACCTACAATGATGTATTGTTTGCCGGAAAAGCACAATAACAAGGCAGATATGAGTGAGCTATTGCCGTCGGGGAAGGGAGATGCCCGGCACCCTGTACAAATGGCCCCATTATTTTCTGCTGTGTATGTATGAGTTAAGTTTAGCTTTGCAGTAGAAGCAAAATGAAGATAGAAATTAATACTCAAGCGACAACAATATTGGGGTTTCAATGTCTAGAGAAAACATACTGATGTTACGATATATGAGCAATTTATGAACGTTTTAGTGTTATGATGTTATTAACACAAAATACCCCCGTCGCAGCAAACCTGCATACTCAGCGAATTTCCAATGTAAATATAAATGTCTTAATACTACATAAAGCCACTTACCAAGTTTCATAAAAATATATTCACAAATAAGCGATATATACAATTTTAATTATTCTCCATAAGAATAACATTGGGGCTGAGTACGTAGGTTTGCTGCAACAAGGAACACAAAAAATGGGTTTTTATGCTAATGTCAATATAACTCAACTAGGTGAAGTCGTATACCAGTTTTTATTCATTTATGTACATAATTAAGGGAGACAGAGCATTTAATTATTATCCATAAGAATAACATGGGGGCTGAGTCCGCAGGTTTGCTACGGGAGAATTATGCAAAAACAATTTTTTGGAGCAAATATCAATAGACCTCAACGAGATGAAGCTGTATACCAAATTTCGTCAGTATACGTTCATAAATAAGCGAGATAAAAAAAATGTCTTTTCCTCCATAAGAATAACATTAGACAACGTACTGTGTTTAGCACTTTCAATATCTCGGTAACCAATTGACGTAGAGGAATGATCGAAATACCAAATTGTGTGTTTTTTTAAGCTGAATCGAATGGTCAAAACTAAAATTTGACCTTTTCAAAAATTATATGCAAAAAATTCAAAAAACCCATTTTTGGGGTACAAAACCCCCCCAAAATACCTCTTCCGATAGGTCGATCTGTCTGGTTTTCGAACTTAAAGTCATAAATGCTGCTTTACATATTTATACCAAATTTCGTAAAAATCGGATCATTTTTACGAGAGTTATCGTGCTCACGGACATATATATACAGTATCGAACGAATGGTGTTTTTGGGGTCTGGGGACCTCAAAACGAAAAGTTATCATGGTCCCGGGCCTAGGTCTTACCATGCCGACTACGGTAATAGCTTCTTCCCTATAGGGGAAATTCGCTAAAAGCAATATTTGTCAAATTTTTAATTACGTTTCCGCATAAATTCATACAAATTAAGTAAAGTAAAATATTTTTCACTACTGAAGATCAATTAGTTTAGCTTCATTATGAAAGTAGTAACTATAGACACTATAGTAACTATAGTACATATAGGTTACACAAATATACACCGATGAAGTAACCACGAATTAAATTTAATCATTAATCTTTATCATCACTTAAAATCATTAATAGAAAAGTGTATCTCGTAGAATGATCTACAAATAGTAACACATGCATGAAAATGTACATGATTAAAAATGCTTTTTGGCTGATTTTGCTTTTAAACCAGGTGATTCCCTTAGGCTAATTATGTTAACTTCCCGTACATCATACATCATACAAGGCGACTGATTATGTTTTCAGGAGTGTGTGTACTCCACTCAAATTATACTTGCAGATCTGCACCGTCCCAACACCTTCATCTTTCCTGGCTGGCGCACACGTCAGTTCATTATTAAAATGTTTTGAATGTAGATTTATAAACCTAATTATTTATTTTTATCCACTTTTATTGGAATAACCTTTTGCTTGTAAATCATTACCAGATAAATTGAATTTTAAGTATGATGAATACATAAAGCTATGTTAATACATGGGAACACACGCACAACCTTAATAAATGTTTAACGTAAAATTTAACCGACAAAGAAATGCAAAATATTGTGTTTTTTAACTTATGACCAACCATACAATCCATGTGTTTTTCTTAACACATAATTAATTTGTGGAATAAAATTAACTGTAATAAAGCAATAAGTTATAAAAACAACATTTTGGTCACCTGAATTTAAATAATTAAAAAAATTATAAACAAAAAGAATAATGTTTGAAAACATTATCTATATAATAACCTGCTCACACATCCGTACTATATAGTCTTCAAAATCCATGCATATACAAATAAAAGTAAAACCAAATTAGAGAATAAAACACGTAAAGAAAATAAAATGTAAAAAACATGTTTGCAAATTCAATCTAATCATGTTACTTAAGTTTAAAACATATGGAGGTTAAAACATATAGTTACTGCAACCTTACTTCAAGAGAGTGAAAATATCCTGTTTGGTTTTTATTAAACCTGAATCATCTGTTGTTTTCCCTAATCCCTCACATGTGGTGAGTGCAGTTTCAAGTCATATTTTAAATCTACAGTACTTAAACTGATATTATATTAAATGTACTGTTTGTTTAATCTGCTAACGGTTTCCAAATTATTAAATTTTACTAAAAAAAAGGACAACAATTTAAAACGAATATCTAGTCAAAAATAAAATAAAAATAGTTTACCATAAACATAGTATACAGATCTTAAAGATAACGCAACTCATAAATGAGTATTATGAAATTAAATAATTCTCCTTTAAGTAATTCCCACTTTATGTTGTTTCTAGATAATTTATTTTAACTGTCATATTACCTTCAAAGATTTAAATTTAAACGGTAAGAGTCAAATTAGTTCTAAATTAGTTTACGACAAATGCAGCACTAAATTATTTTTAAATCTAAATGAGATATGTGCTAAGATTTAAAGGAATATCTTTAGAGGTTTTTAGAATATTATCCGGTTAATACTTACTTAAAATTACATACAAACCGACGACGGAAGGAAAACACACATTTTATGATATTTTTAAGTACGTTATTTTAAATCATAAACATATCTTACCGTTTTCAACAGAAAAGAACCCATATACAAGGGCATTCTTTAAAAATTTGATCGTATATCCAACCTATGAAAACAGGTATTTCTTTGCCAAACGGTGGAGTGCTGACAAAAGTTGTTTGCATGGTTGGGTTTGGTGATTGTTTATGTAGGGGTGGCCATTTGTCCTGTAAATGACAGGTAATAACAGTTTTGTTTTGGCAAAATCCTTTGCATCCTATTGAATTATTATTTTCGTTTACTTAGGTTTTCGTTGAGAGATTCATTGTTTGTTACGTATAATGTACAGCAGAACTAATTACTGAGGTTTTCTAGTATAACACAGTAAAATTTTATTTTTAACTCTCTTACTGAGCTATACTTAATAATTGCAAAGTGCACAAAAATCTAGTTGAATTATTTCCTTTTTTAAATAAATTTTTAAAGCAGTTTTCGTCTGTTATAAGCTAGCTTACCAGGACCACATGAATATAATACATATTCATATTATAATATAATGAAATATTTCTTCTTTTGATCGCTCTAAAAGTAGTCTATATGCATGATATCCTAATTGCACTGTACATTAGACAATTGGAAATCAAGCTATTTAGTTAATATGTGATGGATAGTTCAGGCTATTATATTTTAATAAACCTTCATTGGATTTAATGCAAATACTAAATGAAGGATAATTTGTCATTGTGCTTTTGAAATACGAAGGGAAGCTGCAGCGTGATAATTGGATTAAACCAGCCAGAAGTGGCAGATGCTCTCCTCCCAGCATTGTTTGTATGATTTTGAATTTATAATTTTTGACCCTACTTATCCTAAGAGACCTTAATTCACTTATTCTTTTGTAACTGATGAGACTACGAGAACGTGTGCTCTAAATTTGAGATTATTTCAAAATAAGGAAATATGTTTGTATTGGTTGGGTCCCATGTATTTAACTAATTAATATTAATTTTTAAATATATATTTGGAAAAATTAATCTACGACTACTGACAATATTTTTAAACATACATTGGTTCTAAAATTGTTATGTGTTATGTTATGTGTCCAAAACAATGTTGTTGTATACAAATTTAGATAACTCTAGTTATTCAATTTGTTTTAAACGTTGAATATTTTGACTTGTAGTATCAAATACAATTGCAAGATAAAATTTCATTATCTTAATATTCAAATTTTCGACTAGAATAATAATGCTGCATTATTTAGTTGACAAACTATATTTGTAAAATTATATGTAATTTTCACATTTAAACACCAGTACATATTGCCACTTAGACCTACGATAAAAGTTTCTGATTGAATATATATTTGTGTCGATCACTGATATAACAATGTCATTAATTAATAATAAAGTATACTTGATGATGATAACAAATAATATCTTCTAAAATGTGTCGGACAACAATCTGTTAAAGTATTTCGAAAGACAACATGTTATCACAAGAGTAAAATGCAATTATTATTATTTGTTATTGAATATTTAATAACTAATAACTCTATGTTTGTTATTTGTGTGTATTATTTGTAATTGGTTAAACCTATATTTTTTAACGAATTTTTAAGACAACACCATTTTGTATTTAGTTTGTAAGATCAGTAACCTTTTAAACAAGCTATACTTTGTTATTGGTATACTGGGTGTTACAAAAAAGGTGAACTGGCCTTATATTTTTGGATTTTACACAATAAAAATACGTATGTCACATTTTTTAAAATTCCGCTCCGTTTAGTGCCAGTCTGTCTTTTTGTGTTGTTTACTAAATTTAGTCTATATTTTGAACCGTTAAAGGTACTGTTTTGAAACTTTGCATACTTCACGCCTATACTTAATGATGTTGTGGTATTGAAATTTCAAGTTTTTTATCTTTCACTGTTTCAAAATGGTGGCCATCTTTGTTTTTAAAAGCTAAATATCTTAAAAACCTTAATAATTAGCAAAAAACTGTAAGTATACAAAAGGTTTTGTCTTTTTTATCCAAATAATAATAGTGTAACTGAGAAGTTGTGAGTTTTATAAGTTAAAACATGATTTTTTGTCCAGAAATGGAAGATAAGCATGTTTAACTTACAAGAATCACAATTTCTCATTTATTTATAATCCTATTGTTACAAACTTTCCACCATTATTTTTTGGACATAAAGACAACACTTTTTTACTCTTACAGGTTTTAGCTAATTATTAAGGTTTTAAACATATTTAGCTTTGAAATAAATGGCCGCCATTTTGAAACGGTAAAATATATAAACGTGAAATTTAATACCAAAACGTCATTCAGTACAGGAATGAAGTATGCCAAGTTTCAAAACAATATCTTTAACTTTTCAAAAGATATATTAGTAAAAAACACAAACAGACCAACTGACGCTAAACGGATTGGGATTAAAACAAATTTCACACAAGTTTTTTTGCTAATTTCTGAGTGAAGAATCCGATAATATATTGCTAGTCCACCTTTTTTTAACATCCTGTATAGCCGCATTATTGCCATTATTTGTCAACGGTGTAAAATCGTATTACGTAAAGGAGTTCTCGTCGTTAGTCCCAGCAACAAATTGAGCTACTACGTGAAGCTTTTGTAACTCAAGCCTTTCTTGTGTTCTTCTTCCATTTTCAGTTATAGATACTTTGCAATAAAATTATAATTATAGGAATTAAAATCTTTTTACAATTTTATAATTAAAAATCGGTTTGATATGTTACTCCCTAATGAGTAACATTTTATGAAAATCCAGTCCTATTAATACTATGTAGATGTGTTCTTTTTATTAGTTAATGATAATAATTGTTTAACCTAAATGAGTATTAAATTAATATAGAGTATGTAAAATGGATTTTTTTATTGATGATTACATAAATTTAATGGTTGAAACACCCAGAGTTGTTATAGTGCTGTCTCCAGCCATCCTAATGGTCTTTATTGGGTGTATATATTTTATTCTGTGAAATAAATCTTCTTCAGAGGAATCCTTTTTTATTTTACTTTACCATTCCTTAAAATTAATGGTTACACCGTTATTCCCTTGTAAACCACGATCAAATATTTCCTCTTAGAAATAATGCATATCATACAATGCAATGCAAACATACAGTTATTAGATGGCAATCACTATGGGAAATTAGGTTTATTTTGTAACACTACAATATCAGAGTGCTTAACTACAGTTATCAGTATTATGGTCTACAGTTACGAAGTTTTGGAAATAAATTTTCCTATCGATTATAAATTTCCAAGCGTGTTTTATATTGCCACTAAAATACCTTCAAACAGTTTTAACTTTTTAAAAAAATCAACGAGGGGTTAAATTGTTCGATTATGTATTAATAGTAATATCAAAGTAATAATTAATTAAAACACTATTGGATATCAGAATAAGTCAGGGAATGGTGAAAAACGGAATAACAAAAGCATGTTGTAATGGCTCAATTTGTTAAACGAGTAATCGACGTCCAATCTTCAGAGTAATGCTCTTTCCAGACCCTTAAAAGACTCAGCCAAGGGAGATTTATTATTTTGGATTTAAGATTTTCCGTGTTTATACAAATGTAGCAGCTCAAAAACGTATACAATTTAGTAATTTCAAACAGGTTCTCTTATTATACCCTTGCAATAAATAAAATGTACAAAATAAAAACATTCTTATTAGACATTATTTCATGATTATTATATAATATGAGTATAATTTACTAGGATATATCGTGAAAATATAAGTTCAAGACAATACTTTTCAGTGAGTTATATTACAGTAAGGCGATTACTTCTACATTACGTTTCTCTCATGTTGTGCAACCTCCGAGGACTTACGTGGTGAAATTTGTCTTGAGTATATATTTTCCTCAAGACGATGCAATAACCATTTTAGTTTGTTAACTATTAAACAAATTACTTCAACATTGCTCAGTATATAAAAAATCATTTCTTGTTCTATGCGTTTACATTAAATTACTTTGGACAGAACCAAACTATATTTTAAGAGTGTTCTTTTATTTTTATTTATAAGTAAAAATATAAACATGTTTAAATTTTTATGGCAACTTTAAAAAAATTAAACTATTTTTTAAATTTTATTTCTTTTATTCTTAACTAGTAGAACCGTAGTGGCTTCACCCTCGTAAGTTATAATATTTGTGTGTGCTGCATTATGTGGTTATCCCGTGGAACTACTACGAATAAAGATCAGCTGTTAGAATTTGGAATGTCCATAATAAATAAATGAGAACTGTAAAGCCACGTCGGGCAAAGCCCTACGGATGAATCGGTAGGCGAAAACGGAATGAATGAAATCCCATTAACTTTTCTATTTTAGACATAAAGAATCAATGTATCAAATTTCTCAAATGTATCAAACTTTTTTTGCAGTATTAGTGATGAGTAAGTGACGGCTTTGCCTTTTATATATTAAGATTCCCAATTAATACAATATAATATATTGTATGTTATTTATCTGGTAATCATGTATCTGGTATTTACATTATTTAAGTTATTTACAGTTATTAAAATTATAATTAACGAACAAGTATAATTATAATTAATAATATTATATATAATATAATATAAAATTATATATAATAAAAATTATATATAATTATAATATAATATAATTATAAATAATAACAAGTATAAAACTTCAGTACGTTAATACAACTAGTAATATAACATTTATGTGAATGTAATGTTATTTGTACACATAATGAGCAGTGAGAGGATTAATATTCACCGGTTATTGTCAAAGTTCAAAAGCCCTCTCACTAATACTCTTTGAATCGACATCTTAAGCCCCTTAGATCCAAGACTAAGTAGAAGTGGAGTTCTTAATAACCGTTATTACTTCATTGGTCTCTTATCCGCTATTGTTTTACAGTACTTGATGCCGTTTAAAATTAGTACTACACTATATGTATACATATTATAAATTGCATATTCGATACACAAAAAGGAAACACTGTACCCACAGCAATTTCATTTGTTACACATTAAACCATAATTAACAAATCAAACAATGTTTTTAAGTAAACAAAACCTGTATATTATCCTCTCTACAGCCACAACCATTGAACGAAAACACTTCTTTTGAGGAGAGTCAAATTTAAAAATAAACACATGATGTTTGTTTATAAATAGTTAATGGATTGCTTTTGCTTTGTTTATGTTGTCTTTTGTGTTTAAAAATATTTTATTAATTGTCATGATAGTAAAGCTATAAACACTGTTTTATCATCGATCCAGGGAATCTTTCTCATTTGCGATCATTACACAAGTTGTAAGGAGGTTCAAATTCAAATTAAAAAAGTGATATTGTAACATTTACAGCAGTAAACAAACCAGTTGTCAAACTAAATATACTGAGAGTCATTCAGAATATGTTGTCTTTCTCGCTGATAAAATTAAAAGATAACATTACATAATTTACCATACCACTAAATATATTGTTACCTGGGGCGTTATTACAACAAGGGCTACGGTAAGTTATTGCCCATGGGGACAAGCAATGGTACGGTTTCTATTACAAATAGCACCACTGTGGTGTTATACTAGGAAAACCTTTGAGGGAGTTTTCAAATTAAAGGAGCCATCTCAAATTAATATTTTTACAACAAACATCTACTATATACTATTTTAGAATAACTAAACTATTATTCTAACGCTATTATTAGTGAATTTCCTTTGGAAAGTGAACTATTAGCATGACCTGCACGGTGAAACTTAAGCCCGGGACCACCATAGAAGTTCCTAACGTGACCCCCTGAACACGTTTTGGGGGGTCGTTCAAAATTTTATATATATATATATATATAGACATATATATATATATATATATATATATATATATATATATATATATATATATATATATATATGTGTGTATGCACTCTAGCGGTCGCATTTTTTGTCCGATTTACCTCAAATTTGGTAGGGACGTTCCTTTCTATAACCTGTTGGACAAGTTCGTTGGGCAAAACAATCGGAAAACTCTAAACCCATTTTTTGGGGATTAATCTTTCAAATTTTGAGTTTTTGGGCCCAAAAAGGGTCACAAAAGCCCCAGATGTAAAATTAATGCATGTTAAAAGATGGGAATTAGAAAGGCGAAAGTTTTAAGCCCTCTCCCGTCATTCTAGCATAAATATTTACCGAGTTATTAAAGAAAATGTGTATCTGGTAAACACAGTACGTTGTCTTATGGGGGTTTTACACTAGAAAAGCCTGTTATTCCTCTGTTAGAGTACTTTTATTATCCCCAGCAACCTCACGCCTACTTTCAAGCCTGTCTGGACCTTCTCCTAACCTTATAATGCGTAAAATTGTATTCCCAGCTTTGCAAGTAAATGAAACCAGGAGTATCAAAACAGCCAAAAAAACAATGTTTTCAGATTTCAATAAAAAT
Organism: Allygus modestus; assembly: GCA_963675035.1. NCBI lineage: Eukaryota > Metazoa > Arthropoda > Insecta > Hemiptera > Cicadellidae > Allygus > Allygus modestus. The sequence continues at coordinate 148,795,365 of OY776115.1, read as the reverse complement.
TGGACAAATGGATGTTTTTACACTGATTTTGAGTTTTACAAGTTTTTATGTGGAAATTCACTTCCCTCACGTCAGCGTGCTGCGTGCGAACTCGTTGTTTCTTACGTATGATATTTTCTAAATTTAAAGATTTGTAAAAACTCATATATAGAGGAAGCATCTTCAAATTTAATATTTAGTAGAAATATATTATTTTGTACACACTTGAGACCAAGGTGTACCAATTGTGTACGCACTTGATAAACAAATTTAACTCAATGAGAAATATGTTGGAGTGTGGTTACCATTTTGTCTGCGCCTTCGACACCAAGAAGGCTACATGGTAAACGTGCGGCTGAATGATCACCAAGTTGTGTATGCCTTTGACAAAAAATAAGGTGTAAATGGTGTACTCAATGGGAAATGTACGGCTGAGTGGTAAGAATTTTGTGTACGCCTTTGACACAAAATAAGGTGTACGCAATGGTAAACGTTCGATTGAATGGGGAAGGTTTTTGGACGCCCTTAAAACAAAGTAGGGTGTACAAAGTGGACTACTTTTGTGTACGCCTTTGACACAAAAGAAGGTGCACAAGGTTTACTTAATGGGAAACGTGCGACTGGGTTGACACACTTTTGTGTACGCCTTTGACACAAAAGAAGGTGCACAAGGTTTACTTAATGGGAAACGTGCGACTGGGTTGACACACTTTTATGTACGCCTTTGACACAAAAGAAGGTGCACAAGGTTTACTTAATGGGAAACGTGCGACTGGGTTGACATACTTTTGTGTACGCCTTTGACACAAAAGAAGGTGCACAAGGTTTTCTCAATGGGAAACGTGCGACTGGGTAGTAGAAATTGTGTATATGCCCTTGTCACCAAGTAGTGTGTACGAGGTAGACTACATGGGAAACGTGTCGATGCGTGGTCACCATTTTGTGTACGCCCTCTTCATCAAGTGGAGAGTACAAGAAATCAACCTCTTGTATGTGGTCACAATTTTGTGTACGCCCTCAACACCAAGTCGGGTGTAAAAAGTGGGCTCGTTTGAAAAATGTCAGATTTTGGTCACCATTGTGTTAGTTAGTTTGTTTATGTCTCTACCTGTTACTTTTGATTACTCTTAATGTTTTACACCGTAGTTTTAAAATGTCACAATGTTTACCAGACTTATACAATATGATATGATTGTATTATATTTTTGGCTAATAGGAAGGAAAGATGGCAGACTCATTTGGTTTTTAGTTTTGGTTATGCAAATATTAAATATGTTCATAATAATATTTAATAAATTATGATTTACAAACCATATTCCGGCTTCATAAGGTCGATTAAGGTGGGCTATTTAATGGTATACCTTTTAGTTTTTAGTTTGCTCCGATATTATTGATATTTAAATGTTATACTTAAACTGCAAATATGTTTATGTCTATTTGATTAAATTCAAAGTATTGATATGTGTTTCATACGAAGTAGAATCACGAAACAAATTACAATTATTAAACATATTGTTTCTCTTGAAGTAAACTCGTCTGCTTGATAATTAGTTTTGTTATAAGTTAATTTGTATTGAACCTGCAATGAATGATTCTAGTCGTTTGTACATCAGATTCTCAAAGGCTAGATAAATGTAAAATGACTCAGGAATAAATTAATAATATTAAATTACGCATTTTACAGTTAACTTATACTTTGGTAATAATAACACAACTTCTGAATTAAACTGAATTAAAATAATATATGTATTCCTATACATAAAATAATATACGTATATGTATTACATAATATATGTATGTATCAACAAAAGATCTTGTTTTTAACATGACAATAAAATATTCATTATTATTATAAATTTTATTATTAATATTAACAAACCTAAATAATGATAACAACATATTTATCTTAAATGCTCACTTCTTAAATGCAAAACTAATTAATGAAAAAATTACTGACATTTTATCATTCATTTGTTTTTAAGTTAATAGCATTTAATGATAAATCTGAGAATTGTATCATTATATCCATCCTAATCAAAATATTTCTGTTATCCATATTTATTTATGTCTTTTGTATTGTTATATGTGTATTTAACTAAGTATTTTAACTACTATTAAAACCAATACAACATAAGATATTTGCATATGCTACCCGGTTCAGGGATGAGATTCAGCATAACTGTTTATTACACATTTACTGCATATTCTTGATGGTATATGTTTGGTCAGAATACACTGAAATATTGGTTTGGGCCTTGGAACTGTTAACCTAGTTTTTTTATTATTTGTTATTAGCGAATTATAGGGAAGAAGCTATTACCTTAGGTGGCATGGTAAGACTTAAGCCCGAGACCATGATAACTTTTTGTTTTGAGGTCCCCAGATGCCAAAAACACTATTCGTTCAAATTTATATTTATGTATATATATATATACATATATGTGTCTGTTACTGCGATAACTTTTGAAAGAAGCGCCCGATTTTGATGAAATTTAGCAAAAATCTGAAACGTAACATTTATGACTTTAAGTTCGAAAACCAGATGTATCGGTCTATGGAAAGGGGGTTTTATGGGGGTTTAAAATTTTCCAAAAATAAGTTTTTTTGAACTTTTTACCCTAAAATGTTAAAATCACTAGATTTTGGTTATAGCCATTTTATAGAGCTTAAAAAAAATCAATTTAGTATTTTGAATAATTAAGCTTGGTTAAGTGGTTGTGGAGAAATGTAAAAAAATGTGTCCATAAAATTTACCATGTCAATCTTAGAGGAAAACGGTTTTTAGATTTTCCTCAGATAATTTCACTAAAAACTCCACATTTCTTTCTACCAATCAGTTTATTTCTACGAAACAATCATTTTGCCATTTTAATTGTTGTTTTAGTCCAACCGTTGCAGTGATATTCAAAGTGCTAAACACAGTACGTTGTCCACAGTTATCCTTATGGAGAATAAATAGAATGTTATAGGAGTATTTTGATTATTTATGTATGTATATTGATGAAACTTGGTATGTGGCTTCAACTAGTTGTGGTATATTGATATTATCACAAAAAATTGTTTTTGTTGATTTTTCCCAGTAGCAGCAAAGCTACATACTCGGGCCCAATGTTATTCATATGGATAATAAGTAAAGTTTTATATCTCCCTGAGTTATGAACCTAAATTAATAAAACTTGGTATGTAGCTTCACCTGGTTGAGTTATATTGATAATTGCAAAAAAACGCATTTCTTATCTTCCTTGTTGCAGCAAACTTGCGTCCTCAATTATAATGTTATTTTTATGGAGAATAAATCAAATGCTATAAATCACTTATTAATGAATGTATTTTTATGAAACTTGGTAAGTGGCTCTAGGTAGTCGTGATACCCTTATATATGCATTGTAAATTTGATGAGTACGCAGGTTTGCTGTGACGGGGGTATTTTTGTATTAATGTATCGAGGACAGTACCATAAATTTGCTAAATGTTTCATGAGTAACGAACAAAGTTTTGTCGTTATCAGCTATAAAAGTGCAATCTCGTATGCTGTATTAAGTCCCGCGATAGCCATATAACAAAATCCGATCTAAGTTCTCTCCTTGGGGAATGAAAACTAGTTTACTCCTTGTACAAATAACGCCATTAGTTCCTACAAGTAATTCCACGTTTACCAACGAGAATATCCATTTCAAGAATTTATTTTTATACTTAAAATAAAATCTAATGAAATAAAGTTTAAAGTTGGTTTTTACTGATGAATAGTCAAAGCTTTAAGAAAGAAATTTAAATTTAAAAAAAGTGTTAAAATAGTTTATAGTATTAATAATTTTTACAAGGAATAAATGATTTAAAATTGTGACATATGCCACAAATATTTTTAGGTAGTATTCTTGAATTACTCATTATTATCCCACAATATAAACATTTATACATTACAAACATCCGTAGCTCTACTATAGATTTACAAAGTAGTGCTTCATAGTACAGGTGGTACGGAAAAGGGTAAATATTTACCTACAAATGCAAACAGAAATATTTGGCCACAAATGTATCAGTATTATTAGAAAACTTACTAAACGTTTTTTGGCAACGAACAAGAGACTACAAACCACTTTCACATTATGGGTGATAAACCATTTCGTATAGTTAATCAGAACTAAATTTTTCTCTAGATGTGTGTATAAGCATCACAAATTGGTGTAATAAGTATAGAAATCCATTTGTATTTTAGGAAAATAATTGAAAACCAAAATTAAATATTTATAAATGTTTGAAATAAACAAAATATTAGTCTTTTTAGATCAGCTTTTTACAATGGTAGAGCATAAAAAATAAACATACTTGATATTTATCACCAAACTATGATAAAAAAGATGAATTTGTCATTTAAATTTGTTTCGCATGAGAGATTCCTAAAAGGAATCAAATAAATAATTTTATTGCTTACATTCATAACACAAACTAAAATTCTTCTTTGAAATGTAAAAACTACACTTAAAAAAACCTTAAATTGATAGATACCATAATTACTAAACCATAATAAGCAGGACTTTGGATGAAAAAAGTTATAGTTCCTTAAAATCTAATTAGTTTCCCAATAATAGTGAAAACATTAAAAATATATGTATATAGTGACCAATTCCAGTTATAATTTGTTCGATTCAAAAATGACGTAAACATGTTTATCACTGACTCAACTATGCATAAAATTGGCAATTAATCCTTGTTATATTTTACTTTCTCCCCCTATACATAGTATATGAAGAAAGTATTGTTTTCGTCAAAATTTTCGAATTTGAGTTGTTAGTGGAAATATTCGTTTTGGTGCTCCCTGAACCCAAAAAAGTGGTTTTTACGTGATGTCTGTCTGTGTGTGTGTGTGTGTGTGTGTCCGTGTGTGTGTGTGTGTGTGTCTGTGTGGATGTGTACAGAGCTAGAGCCCTAACCAATGGGCCGATTTTGATGAAATTTGGTATGTAGGTACTAATCCACGATATCTCCAGGCGTTTTTTTAATTTTTTTGAATTTTTGATTTTTAAGGGTAATTATCCCCCAAAAACTGCCAAAAAACATGAAAAATCCAAATTTCTCAAAAAACAACTCTAACGATTTTGATTAAATTTTAGTCGTTTGTAGAAATTTTGTTTTCCAACAAAATGACACCACCCGCATTGCTGTAAAAATTCGGGTTCAGAAATTACAGGACTTAAAACATCAAAAATTCAATTTTTTGGATTTTTCATAAAAATACATAAATATAAAAAATAATACTATTCACCATTAAAAAGAGCTCAAAAAACTAAATAATTTGGTATTTTGAATTACTATTCTACGATTGCTGGTTTCGGAGAAAATTGAAATTTTCATTTAGCGGTAAACGCAGTACGTTGTCCAATGTTATTCTTATGGGGAATACAAAAATTACTATTTCTCTCTTATTTACTGATCAATTTAATTCAAACTTGATATGCTTGTCAATTTAGCATTGACCAACAGAGTTAATTCGAAATATGTTGCCCCTTAATAACCCTGGGGGGGAATAGGGGGCATTTCCCCTCTTTAAACCACAAGTGTAGCAATTGATTCTGTAGTGCCTCCAAAGCAGGGATTTGGGTGGATGTTTTTTAAAACAACTTGTTCACAAGATTTTCTGTACATTCGACCGTGCTTTGTATTCTATATTTAGTAAATAAAAAGTAATTTATCCATTAAAGTTGGGCTAAAAGGGAGAAAGTATGTGTCAGTTTCCTTATACCGTTTATTTTTAAGTTTTTGAAACGCACTCATATCTTTAACATATAATTAAACAAGACTACATTCTTGCTAATATAAACCTCTACTTCTGACAAATAAACACCACTTGACAAAAACAATAAACACAAAACGATATGCCAGAGGGATTCATATTTTCTATTGAATTAACCTTCACTATTTACCCTGCAATTATTTGTTAGGGTTACTAACTACTGATTTTATATAGAATATGATAAAAACACTATCAATAATTTCATTCAATTATTATATCAATCAATTATTATTATAATCACTATCAATTAAAACACTATCATGATAAACCTTAATGGTTAAAAGAACAACAACCAAAAGAACTTACTTAAGGAAATCATGAATATAAACAAATGTGATCGAGAAGTAAAATGAATTGTTTATACTATAAACACAATAATATGGAATCAATCCTCTTCAGTCAATAACCAATAAACAAAAACTATATTGAAAACTGAAAACTGTCTAAGAGAAAAACTATTCCACCTTCGATATACGGCATAAATCCAGATATCAGAATATTCTATTCATGGATGGACAAGGATATGATACGAGTATTGGTTCTCAAAACTGTCCGACCCAGATACAATATTGTGCACCCACACACACTTTAAAGAAGTTTATACTTGAGTACCATGTATTTGCTATGAACATTCATTATAACAATACAATTTGCATCATCCTAACATTTTAACGATATTTTACATGCTACAGTATATTTAAAGCTAAATCTTCAATAGCATAACAGTAGGGATAAATGGAGTGTTCTGGCTCAGGAGGAGCCAGGAGGAGCGCCCCCCCCCCCTAATTAGTATGCAAATTTGTTTTTAATTACCCTAATTAATATGCAAAATTTTAATTACCCTAATTAATATGCAAATTTTTTAATTACCCTAATTAATATGCAAATTTTTTTTTCGTTTCAGGAGGAGCCCCCCCCCCCGGAGGTCTTGTCTGTGACACTTTTACCCCCCCCCCGACTGTCCAATGATTTTACCCCTGACAGCTGTTGTGATTTGTTGTCGAGGCAACAAACGTCGACGCAGATGTTCAAACAAAAGACCGGTGAGTCGAGACCGGTCCGGGATGCAGCTGCGCCCGACCCTTCCAGGAACCCATTATAGTCCGCCCGTATCGAATTACATTGGAGGAGGGTTGCTTTTACCCCTGACAGCTGTCGTGATTTATTGCCGAGGCGACAAACGTCGACGCAGCAGATGTTCGCACAAAAGACCGGTGAGTCGAGACCGGTCTGGGAAGCAGCTGCGACCGACCCTTCCAGGAACCCATTATAGTCCGCCCGTATCGAATTACATTAGAGGAGGGTTACTTTTACCCCTGACAGCGGTTGAGATTTATTGCCCCGGCCTTCTCCGAAATCCATTAGTGGAGAGCATCACCCCACATCGCCAGCCCTCCGTCAGTTCAGTTCGAGAGTTCAGTGCGTGTAGACGTGTTAGTCCGATCCTGCTCCGTTCTACGCGATTTTTGTTAGTTGCTGATTTAATTTGCGATATTCGTCCAGCATCTTTGAACTATTTAAAACGGTTGTGTTGTGCCGTATTGTTTGTGATTATCGAAACTTTATAATCCATATTCAAGATGAACGACTCACACCAATGCGTCATTTGCGGCTGCACGTTCCCGCGCAGACACAGTATGAAGCACTACGCAAAATTCCACGGTGGATTCGTCCCACCCCAACAAGGTACGTCATTGTGTGTTGCATTATTGTTTTAATCAGACTTAAATGTTAGTAATATAGGAAATATGTTATGCAGTATATAACCGGAGTGTGGTAAAAGTCTTCTTTTTATTTAACAGCTTTAGTTATTCTGTGCGAATATAGAGCTGTGTAAAAAAAAAATTAAAATTACATGACTATATTTATACAATTGTAATAACTTATGTTATTGTTCGAACCATCAAGTCAAGTCATCAGAGTACCCATATGACATACTTCAAAAATATTTACCCCCCCCCCAAGTATGACCCTAACCTCGGGGGGGGGGGTAATGGGTCTGGGTTACCATAGGTCGGATCTGAATTCTGATTGCAGATTCTTGCTCGTCTAGTCAAGACGAGTCATTTGAGTACCCACATCGACCACTTTGGGCTAACCTGATGATGACCTTGAACTTGAACTTGACCCTCTTTTTTTAATGCATTTTCGGAATACCCTCTTCAAGCCGAGTCATTTGAGTACCCACATCGACCACTTTGGGCTAACCTGATGATGACCTTGAACTTGACCCTCTTTCTTTTTAATGCATTTTCGGAATCCCCTCTTCAAGCCGAGTATTTTGAGTACCCACATCGACCACTTTGGGCAAACCTGATGTTGACCTTGAACTTGAACTTGACCCTCTTTTTTTTTTAATGCATTTTCGGAATCCCCTCTTCAAGCCGAGTATTTTGAGTACCCACATGACGTACTTTTGATAATTAATACAAGAGTTGAGCAGGGTAACGCTACAACCAACAGAGCTAGCCCATCAGCGCCTGCGGACAAGTTAACTACCAGTGAATGCTTTGGGTTGGAGCACTTGAAGGGGGGTGTATCGATACACCCCCCATCAAGTACACTAAACTAAGACAGGTGTTAAACATTTCTCAATCTAATCGTTTTGTGCGTTTGCAGATGGAGAAGCTGCATGTCGGCTTTGTCGAGCCACATTCGCAGACCAGGGGGCCTTAGAGCGGCACATGGGAGCGAATCACCTCGTCGTTCCACCCCGGGAGGCGATTGATGCTCCGCAGACGACTGCCGGTGTCAATCAACACTCCGTTGAAGGTGAGAATCCACATTAAAATAACTTTTTTCCCCTAGTGACTATTTACCTTCTTTTTTTTAACTATTTAACTAGGTTCCTGAAGAAGAATGAGACCGTGCCAACTGATGTACTATTGATTTAATTACTAGGGGGAGATTTTCGCTCCCCCTAACACAAAAGGCTCCTTTAGGGTTGGCGTAGCTCATTATTGCAGCTACATCCTTTGCTTTGAATCCAGGATCATCAATGTAGACAAACAGTACAGAAGATTACTTCTTCCCTGTTTAATGATTGCTATTTTGATTTAACAAACTTAACTTTGAAATGTGATTCTCGAGAGAGAGGGGAATTTGTATCTTCATTTATCCTAATTTGTTTTGATTTTTATTTTCAGATGAAGGTCCGGGTCCTGGCCACCACACCTGCCATGAATGCGGTCGCCGTTTTCGTCGTGAAAGAAACCTGCGTCGACATGTGGAATCAACCCACAGCAGAGTCCGCAGGTTCCTTTGCGTCACATGCGGCGCCGAGTTTAAGAGGGAAGACAACCTTCGTCGCCACACCAAGCAATTTCACGGTGATGGCCAAGAACGGAGATTCCCTTGCGCATACTGCGGTCAGGAGTTTAACAAGCTGTTCAACAAGGACCATCATGAGCGGATCTCTTGCCCGATCATGAAGGACCTGATCCGGAACCGAGCAGCCATGGAACAGGATGAACCCCAGCCAGGTCCGAGCACGGAGCCACAACCCGGTACGAGCGCACACCAACAACCCGATGATGTTGAGATGACTGGAGCAGGACAGTCAAGCCCCGTGTTCTCACTCATTCAACGGGGTTTCCGCAACCGCCTCCTAACCTACCGTTTGCAGCGACCGATGGAGAATCTCGTCACAATCGGAGAAGTGATGGCGTTGTTGATTGTGAGCCTTACGGAGTTGCTTGAGATCACCTTGGCGAAACACCGCAGCATAAAGGTCAACTTGAAGCTGGAGTGTGAGTTCAAAAATGTGCACAACAACACCTGCCTGCGCAACTTCAAGACGAAGATGACTCCGCTGACGGTGACCTCGGACCTGAACCAGTACATCACAACAGCTTTTGCGAAGCTTATCAGAGAGAAGGCTGAGTGTGATCATATCGGCTCCGGGTGGACATACCTTCGCGTTCGTGATTTGGAGGTCGGTATCAACGAGTACACTCCTCTAGGTGAAGATGGTCGAGCTTGGCTCCCACTGCCTACGTCTCTGGAGAACACCAAAGCAGTCGTCAACGTATCGAACACCGATGAGCGGTGTTTTATGTATGCTGTTCTGGGCAAGTTTGTTCAAGAGAACCCCGATAGACCGGCAATGTACACCGACGATATCATCGCCCGATACGATTGGACCGGCCTTCAATTCCCCGTTGCTCTGAAGAGTATCAAGACGTTTGAGCGGACAAACAACATCAGCATCAACGTCTATGGTATTGATCACACGCGCGTGGGTCAGAAACCTAACGGACAACCAAAGTATCAGGACACCGTCTTTCCCTTGAAGATTTGTAGGCAGGAGCGCGAAGACCATTGCGACCTTTTGTACGTGACAACGGACGGTGATAGTCACTACGCCTACGTCAAAGACCTTGGCCGACTGATCCGTCCCCAACTCACAGCGCGTGTAGACAGGATATTCATCTGTAAGCGGTGCTTCGCGCACTTTGACAACCGTCCGAACAAGCTCGGTCTGACGGGTGCTCAGCGTCTGGAGGAGCACAGGCGATACTGCTCCGCTTCAGCCCCTATTCGCATGGATACGCCGAGAAAGACTGAAATAAAATTCAGCCATCCAGAGTTCACCCGACGCGAGCGTTTCACCATCTACGCGGACTTTGAGTGTGCTCTACTGCCGACCGCGGAGATGGATGAACAAGTCGACGAGCCGCACGGAGGAGTAGCCACCCACATCCACATCCCATATGCCTTTGCGTACCAGATCATCGACTCGTACGGACTTGAAGAGTTTGAGCCTCGAGTCTACTTCGGGGATGATGCGTCAAAGACATTTATGGAGATGTTGAAAACTGATGTTGAACGATTGTGGAACTTCCTGTACGAAGCAAGAAATCTGCGCCCTGTCCTGACGCCAGCGGAAACGATGCAGTACAACTCGACAGCGAATTGCTACCTCTGTGGATCGCCATTTTCAAGAGAAGACCCAAAGGTTCGTGATCACAACCACGCGCCGCCCTACGAGTTCCGTGGCGCTGCGCACAGATCATGTAACCTACGCTACAGGGAGCAGCGAGTAGTCAACTGCTACTTCCACAACCTCTCCAACTACGACGCTCACTTCATAGTGCGGGAGTTGGCGGTCGACCCCGGTGATGTTGAGGTGTTGGCTCACACGGAAGAGCGGTACATCGCTTTCACGAAGCGGTTCCTATTCGACCGAGCAGCGGCACCGGTTGGGATGCCAGGGCGTGGAAAAAGACAGCCAGGATTCAGAGTCAGGTTCCTCGACACCTACAGGTTCCTGGCTTTGAGCCTCGCCAGCCTCGCAGCCGCACTTCCACCAGCTCAACTCTTGGAGACGAGGAAGAGATTCCCCGAAGACCACCTCTTCGATCTAGTCCGTAGGAAAGGCGTGTTCCCGTACAACTTTGTAACGTCGAACGCCGTGTTGGAAGATACTACGGAACTGCCTCTGCAGCGAGATTTCCACAACGACCTGACCCTGGAGGACATCACGGATGCAGACTACGAGCATGCTCGCAACGTGTGGGAAACCTTCGGTTGTAGGAACCTCAAGGACTACGCCGAGAAGTACCTGCGCTGTGACATTGCGCTGTTGACTGACGTCTTTGAACGCTTTAGGGACACGTCGATGGCTGAATACGAACTAGACCCTGCGCACTACTACACCCTACCGTCATACGCCTGGGATGTCATGTTAAGGACCTGTGGAGTGGAGCTTGATACGATACAGGACTTTGACATGTACCTCTTCTTCGAGCAAGGCATCAGAGGAGGTATTTCCCAGGCGATCACCAGACACGCCAAGGCCAACCATGATGGATGTCGCCCTGAAGATCGACGACCTGAAGAGCCAACGCATCACCTGCTATACTTGGACGCCAACAACCTTTACGGTTGGGCCATGTCCCAGTGTCTTCCACAGGGACACTTCCAATGGCTCAGCCGCGAGGAGATCGCGTCCCTGGATATTGCAGCGTTGGACCCCGAAGGACCCACGGGCTACGTCTTGGAAGTTGACCTTCGCTACCCCGCCCACCTGCACGACCTTCACAAAGATCTCCCTTACTGCTGTGAGACCAAACGTCCGCCAGGAGGGAAATTCAAGAAGCTCGTTACGACTCTGGATGACAAGAAGAACTACATCTGTCATTACAGAATCTTGCAACAGGCACTGGAAAACGGACTGGAGCTTGCGAACGTGCATCGCGTCATCTCGTTCCGACAGTCTCGGTGGTTAGAGAGCTACATCCTAATGAACACCGAACTGAGGAAGAAGGCCAAGACCAAGTTTGAACAAGACTTTTTCAAGCTTATGAACAACGCGGTCTTCGGCAAGACGATCGAGAATGTTCGCAAGCGAATGAACTCTAAGCTGGTGTGTACGCCGGAGATGTTCAGGAAGTATGTGGCCAAGTCAAACTTCCTGGACCGAACCTACTTCAACGATGATGTCGCCATTGTCCACATGTCGAAAGTCAATATCGTCCTGGACAAACCGCTGTACGTCGGAATGTGTGTCCTCGATCTGAGCAAGTGGCTCATGTACGACTTCCTTCGGAAGATGAAGAACCGCTACGGTGATCGTCTGAAGGTTGACTACATGGACACTGACAGCTTCGTGTTCGACGTCCAGACTGAAGATGTTTATAAGGACATGTTGGAGCATCTGGATGATTTCGACACCAGTGCGTACCCCAGAAACCATCCCTGCTACAGCCCCGTCAACGCAAAAGTCATCGGAAAGTTCAAGGATGAAGCAAACGGACTTCCTCTGCTGGAGTACCTCGGTCTTCGCTCGAAACTTTATTTCGTGGACATTGTCGAGTTCGAGGAGAGGACCGAAGATGACGAGTTGCAGGTCATGACAGTGAAGCGCGCCAAGGGAGTCGCTAGAGGTGTTGTAAAACACAATTTAACCTCTGACGACTATCGGGAATGCCTCTTCAACGGCGTGTTGAAGAGAACCATCAACACCAGGTTCCAGTCCCGAAACCACCGCGTATTCACAGTCCAAGTCGACAAGCTATCCTTGAGCTGTAACGATGACAAACGTTACATCCTTCCGGACGGAGTCAACACACTTCCGTGGGGACACATTGACGTTCCACATCAGCCCGAAGACATCCCTCAAGACGATGAAGAGGCGGAGGATGAGGAGCGTTGAGTGGTTGTGTCATATTGCCAAAGACCCTGACTTGACTTGTAAATTATTTTGAAAAATCTAGTCATTAGTTTGTATCGAGTCTCGTAAAACTTAGAAATGTTCTCCCTTTTCTTTTTGTTCTAGTCATTAGTTTGTGTCGAGTCTCATTTTTGCTAGTCAATCTCAAATGTTCAGGAGCACATACTTGATGTAAAATATATATATAAGGTGTGTAAATAAATAGCTAAATTGTTTGTATATACATTCGTATTTTTTTTTCTCCCCTAACATAGTCTTAAGATACAAAAGTAAACTACTAAACAGTAAACTTGCTAAAAGTGTAATTGCTAAAGGAGGTGAGGATATGAATGTTACTTTAGAATCATTGTATGATAGGTATGTCCAAAATTGGGACAGCCCTAGTGTTTTCACAAACACGCATTAGAAGGACTTTCCTACCTGGGTTAGAGTAATTGAAGGGGGGTGTATCGATACACCCCCCTTTGCAGTATATGTTCAAAGCATTACATTCCTCATTTTTCTCAAAATTTGCATTCAATATGTGTCTGACTAATTGCTAAAAGTAAATACTAAAGGAGGCGAGGATGGGAAATAATAAGAATGTTTCTTTTTTATTCTGAGTACACAACTAGTTTATTGAGAAAAAAAAATTCAAAATTCAATTGGTATACATTTGTGCAAAGAGTCTTCTGATCAGTGCATCATTGTGGCCAGTAGAAGAGTGTTCAAAGAGCTGCACAAAGTCCGTCATCTTCATGCCGTAGTGGGTGCGGCAGTACAGGAACACAAGGCAGTATTGACCGCAGACCAGAGTGTTGTCACTTTGAATGCGATGCTCGTTGTACAGGTAGCGACGAGCGTTGCGTCTCAGGAATCCTTGGTAGAATTGAATATGTGGCGGTTGACCGTAGCTGTCAAAGAATTCAATTATTCCTCCTCCTTTGTTAAGGTAGAAAGCGACCCAGTGAGTGCCGTCTTCATTGTGTGGATCAGTGTTCACAATCATAGCAGTAGATGGTGAAATATAATGGGGCAATTGATCCGCAGCGTAGACACCAACATTCTGTACGGGCAGTTTAGCCATACACTTTTGTATCTCTAAGGTATTCATTCTACTGTGTCGACGCCACAGTCAGTAGTAGGAGTAGTACTAGTAGCAAAACAAAAGCAGGAACTGGTATCACTCTCACCATCGTCAGCGTTATCATCAGCGTCATCGATATTTGTACTTAGATGTAGCCAACCGCGCAATGTGATACAATTGGTTAGAGCGCATCGTGTGTGAGCTGTTCTGTGGTGGCGACATCGCACTGCGTTTGTTGATAGTAGACAGTTGATTGACGATAGTGATCCGCAGCCAATATCGTTGATATCGATGACATTAGTAGTACAGTGATCCGTGATGAAATTGTATCGTACAAACTCTTTTTTCTCAGCACCTTTGACATAGACAATCGGTCGTTTGGCGATACATGCACGTAACTTTTCCTCTAGCACATGATACCAGATATCACCTTGGTCCCATTCCAATCCGTGACAGTGTTTTGTGAGCCAATAGCTTTCACGCAGTTTCTCTTGTGATAGGAAATCTCGGCTGAATGGTGATTTGGCGATATGATGCATTAGCAGTGTTCCACTGGCCAATTCCAAGACGCACACTTCCTTCAGAATGTAGTCATTTGAGTTGTCCTTGAAACATTGAAAATCCACAATAATCGGAGATGCTAAATTTGTACGCTGTGCTCTGCATAAACGATCCATCTTGTGCGAGTGTTGGTTGATGACTGAGGAGGACGATGACGCCGCCGCCGACGATCTAACCGCCAAAGTCCGCAGACACGTTGCGATGACGATCGATTTCTATGACGTTGTCAAACTCTGCGTATACCAGACAGTTGACAGTCTCTGTGAGTCCCGTGTCGAAAGCAATCTCCATACGCACACTGCCGTTGCGCACTAGGTTCCAATGAGTTGTGTCACTTGCTGACATATCAGGTGTTAGATCGAATGCCATCAGACAGTATCCATCGTCGTAATCGTCTCTATTTATGAGATTACCAGCATCGCTAAAGTGTATGCCGGAGCCTGAAAACAGACTGTGATACGCCATCACGTATTTTCCCTTGCCGGTTTCGTAGTGTGGTTGTAGCGGTTTGGACGGCACTTGTTCACCGTCCACGTACAGCGAGAAGTAGTTGGTTTTGAAATTTTGAAAGTTAAATGGATTCTTTTTTAAATCACCATTATAAGCGGCGTTCGTGACCAGTCCGACAATAATTCTTTTCGGCACTTGACCTAGAAAGACATTGTCCAAATTTTTGCTCCTCACTCCAAACGGCAGTGTGAATGTTTTCAATTCCACTCTGGTGATTGGGTATTTAGCTGTGCCGGTCTGAAGCGTCTTGCTGTGCGCCAACAGTACCGTGGGGCTAACTTTACACCTTCGTATCCAGAGATTCGCATCAACAATGTGCACCTTGTAGTCACCATCATCCGCCATAATGGAGAAGGAATCTTTTGATCGGATCAGTTTAAAACGCAGTTCCACACCGTTCAACAGGAACTTGTTCTGATTACACATGTCCACATGTAGGCGACCGAGCATATCGATTTCACGACTTTTATTTGTCATTTTTCGTCTCGCCTTTAGTCCATCGTTATCGTCCAGAGTATTGTCCATATAGCCGGCGTCGTCCGCGTTCCACAGTCCACATGTTAAATGTGATTTCCTAGCATCATAGCCGTAATTCATCAATGTTTCGATATACGCTCGATATGCATAAGTGTTGTTTTGTGGTGTGACCAGTTTCTGATTCATACTCATATCGACTTGACTGAATAACGAGTGCAGCCAATTGTTGACTGGGCCAATTTTATTCGATTCTTCGACATCTGCGATTGCCGCTCCCGTCGACTTGACAATAGACGCTGTAACTTCCAACATTGTTTGCGAAAGATCGGTGTATTCTTCGCCGTTGCCGGGCACAACAAACTCGATGGGCGAATCATCAGTCAGTGTGGAGATTGGTTTGTACTGAATCCATTTGCCGCTCTCGATACTGGTCTGCGTCGGTGGTAGGGAGAATAAGTCCAATTCCGTCTTGACGCATTCACACGACTTTTGATGTAGAAACGACATTGCTAGCGTGTGTGTGTGTGTTAATTGAATATATCGCGTATAGACGTTCTCCTCACTGCTTTCCTCGTCTTCCTCGTCTTCTTCTTCTTCTTTCTAACTGTCCTTCTCTTCTTGCCCTTCTTGGATGACGACGACGACGACCTTCCTCGAAGGAGTTTCGCCAAAGACTGAGGTGTGACACGACGGCCGCCGGACATGGCGCGCTTCGCGTACCTCTTACGCGAGAGTATCGCGTTAGTCTTTCGCGCAGGAGTAGCGCGCCGGTGTTTCGCGGTATTTTTTCGCGTTACGCGACGGTGTTTCGCGCGAGAGCCGCCGCCGCCACTTAGCACACGTTGAAGTTTGCCGTCCGCCCGGCGTTTTAGCGAGTCGGTAAACTGGCTGAAATGATCTCTAGCGGCTTCTTTGGGGTCCCGCTGGTGCATGGTCATGTCGCCCAAGAATCCAACACCGGATTTCAACGCCTCTTTGGCCACAGCAGAGGCTCCCGACTTGAGTAGCGGTGTGATGGTGCGGAACATACCGCCTAGGAAACTTCCAATTCCATGTCCTCGCTGGTAGGGTGCACCGCGAAATACCCTTTCTATACTGCCTCCGGTCTGCTGCAATTGTTGGCGGCGATAGTACGCCAAGTAGGGGTCGTTTGTATTCACCATTGCTGAGCTCCTCTTTTGAAATGAAGCTTCACGTACGACGTCCCAAAGAGGAATGACGCTTTTTTACTAGCGTGATCCCTTAGGTCAATATCGATCGTTTCAAATGTTCCTTTCATAACTGGCGCATAATGAGGACTGATGAAATGCACAGTCTTATGCGCGCCGTGTGTGTAGTTCTCTCTGTCAATGTTGACAATTTTCAAAAGCGGCGCTGTAGTGTCACCAATCAGCTGCGGTTCAATCAGATCACAATACACGTACAAGTGTGTTGGTAGTCCCATAGTCAGATTAGGCGGCCATATCGCTGTGAGGCCATTTGACAAAACAATCTCGTACGGATCGAAACCCAACTGGAGAGACAGCGCTTCGGTGAAATGTACTTTGCTTATACCGTCCACCATTGTCGTGATCTTGACTCTGTCCTGCTCTTTGTCATACTCAAAGTACAAGTACTGGGTGACATCCTTCGCTTTATTGATCATTTTCAATAAATCGGTTATGTTCTTGTAATAGCCGGGATTCATCTTTAGCATAATGTGCTCGACACTGAGTGTGACGGGAATACTTGGCAGAACGAGTTTATAGTCGAGCCAAATACACGATTCCTCGTCCACAGTCATAAAGGAACATGGATAATGCGCTTCGACCAAAGCCATCTCCCACTCGCCATCGCCTTCTAATCGAATTTGTCTCGGCAGATGTGTAGTGTACTTGGACACTGTGTTTTTTGGAAAATAATCCTTTGAGCTGTTGCTGGGCAATGTCAAATAGAACTGGTTGCTATTAGGCAATTTGCAAATCTTGCGCTCTTACCCAAGAATTGAACTCGTCTCCGTAACCTTCCCACTTGACGAAATAACGCTTACTGCGACCGCGACCCTTAGCGTCTAATATTTCAGCAATCTTGAACAGATGGTCGTTGTATATTGTCACTTTTTGTAATTCGCATTCGTAAAACTGACCAGTCACTTGTTCACCTTTGAGATCCGACAAAGTGTACATTGGTAGAGGCATCAATGTGTTTACACGACGCACCACAAACACTTCTTTACTCCAATTAGTCTCGTAACCTTTTGCGAATGTGCCCTTCTCCTTAGATATGCGCACTGTGGTGCCAACTTTCAGTTTTGCCTTAACACGACGCGGTATCTTACCGAACATGCGACGCCATACCTGATGCAATATTCGCTTATTGTCGACAGTCACATCGACTGGTCGTATTCTATTGCCTAGACTCTTGTGAGCGCTGTTGTTGTATGCACTAACCAGTTTGTCCAACACATCTACATAACGATATGTGTTTTTGTAAGTCAAATATCGCCACATGCGTGTTTTCAAAGTGCGATTCACGCGTTCCACTACGGCCGCTTTAACATCTGGGTTTTGTGTAGTGACATAGATGATTCCGTATTGTTTGAATAATTTTTTCGTCTTGGCACCGGTGAATTCAGTACCTTTGTCGGTTTGTAAACAGCGAGGTGTGTCGGTCGCTTCGGCAAATATCTCCTCGAAAGCGTTGGCCACTTCAGCCCCTTCTTTCCGCCTCAACGTTCGCACATACAGGTGTTTGCTAAACACGTCTATTACAGTCAGTAGGTAGTTGACGCCGTCGTTGTGTTTACTAAGACCACGCATATCGTTCAAGTCCGCTTGCCACAATTCAAATGGACCATACACTATGTAAGGATTGCGCGGGAAACGCTTGCGTGCCGGTTTGTGCAATGTGTAAGTGTCCTGTGTTTGTAACCATTCAATCACTTTGCGTTTTGAAACTGGTTTTGCAGCTCGCGCTAATGGAGCTACACCGCCATACGACGAAGGTTCGATGGGATTGTAATACAAACGCTCCATAATACTGAAAACCTATCCTGTGTACGTTTCCCACTTGTCCAAATTTGACAACGGCTTGTTTCTATTTGAAAA
This sequence comes from Allygus modestus, assembly GCA_963675035.1. Classification (NCBI taxonomy): domain Eukaryota; kingdom Metazoa; phylum Arthropoda; class Insecta; order Hemiptera; family Cicadellidae; genus Allygus; species Allygus modestus. The sequence goes on along the minus strand of OY776115.1, from coordinate 148,776,721 downwards.
ATCAAACTGCTCTGTCGCTCGTGCCGGTGTAGATGTTACACGTTTTCCTCTTGCCGATCGAAGCCGATTTACTAGCGGTGTTCTCAGTATTGATTCAGTTGATGTGTCCACGTCATCGTCTGACCCTTCTCCTCCTGTGAATGATGATCGATATTCGGCATTTATTTCCTTAAGCGCTCTTAGATTATTCATGTAGTCCTTTGGCACGTTCATCGCTTTCAATGCGTTGAGCACTTCCCGCCATCCTGGCGGTGTGTAATCACGCATACGCACCTTTACTATGCAATTTAAGATATCCACTAGATTTGAGTCTGGGATTTTTACACCGTTGATGTACACTGAATAGCCACTGTCCCAACTGATTAAGCTGCCATCACGTTTCATGAAACGTAAAAGATTGCGGGCATCAGATCTGTAAGTTTTGGAAAACGTTTCCACAATCTCTTCCACTGGACCGCCTTCCGCAGCGGGGTGCGATCGTCGACTATGTTCATTCCCACCCGACTCCACGATTGGTATGCTAATCGGTTGACGTCTATTCTCTGCAATATGCAAGAAGCGATGTAACGCTTGTTTGTACAATTTCCACTTTTCACTATCGTCCATGCGTTTGTTATTCAATATTTGTTGCATCTCCGCGTCGAGGCTGTTTTCACTGGATAGATTAGTCGGTCTGTTATCCGTAGCATTTGATTGCAGTCGATCAATCAACTCTTGTGGCACAACTACCATCTTCTTTGCATGTTCCATTTTTTTTTTTCACTAATGACTAGCTACTTTTCTAAAGTGTAACTTCACGCACGACGTTCCAAAGTGGAATGGCAAATGATTACCAATGTTATCTCTTAAGTCAATTTCCACACTGTCAAAAGATCTATTCATAACAGGCACATAGTGCGGATCGATGAATGATGTTGATTTATGCAAACCGTATACATAAGTAGACGTGGATATATTGACAATTTTCAATAACGGTGCGACTGTATCGCCGACCATCTGCGGCTCGACTAAATCACAATACACGTACATGTGTGACGGTAAGCCAAGACGAATGTTGGGCGAACGGATGCTTTTGTTAACTGCATCACCTTCCAGCGTCAATTCATTCGGATCGAACCCCAATTGAAGCGCTAACGTTGGACTTAATGTAATTTTTACAACATCAGTTCCCATCGATACTTCAATGAATTTGTTGTATGAGTTTTCAACGGTGAACTTTACACCAAAAGTAATCGCTAGTTCTTGCGAATTGATATGATCACACAATTCTTGAATATTTGCGTAATCACCAGTCTTCAATTTAATTCTGTGGTTTTGTTTTGGAATAGCCGACACTACTGGCGTTACATCGGCAGTGCTGTCCATAACCCGCGCCAACGCTTCTATGTTCACTTTTGCTTCCTCTTGCGGTTGTATGCAAATGTCAATTGTTTCGTCATTACCGACTGATAGAAATGTCATTGGATAGTGCGCTTCCACAAGTGCAATTTCCCAGTCGCCAGCGTCCAGTTGAATAGCTCTCGGCAAATGTGTTATGTAATTTGCAACTGTATTTTTCGGATAATACTGCATCTAACTGTTGCTGGGCAGCGTCAAATAGAACTGATTGTTGATGCCAGTCATTTTTATCTACTCAATGCTGCTTGTAGTAACGCGCTCAAAAGTAATGGTATAAAGATTCCACCGCCTTTTTGTATGAGATACTTTCGTTTCTTTGACCAGCCTTCGCCGCGTTTCACCAATCGACGTAGCGTCGCCTTGTGTTTGCTTAACTGACTTTTACTCTTCTTCGCCAGAGGAACGTTACCGCGCAACACGTTGTATGCGCACTCACACACTGAGCGAATGCGGCTCTTGTCACACACCTTTAACAGTGCCTTCCGCTCCTTGGGTGTTGCGTGTATGAAAGCCGTAAGCAGAGCTGCGTCCTTCCGCAAGCACGACATGATTACTACTGATGGCGAAATTACCTTTTCTTCGGCAAGTACACATAGTTGGTAGAATCTTCTGGAAATATGCAACTTCGTATTCGCATATTCTCGTCTGTTGATTGTTTCAAGTCTATCAGTAGGTAGCCGTGTGGATTCCTCGTAGCGTCAGCGTACGCCTCCTCGATGAATTTCGGGCTGTCTGGATATATTTGTCTGGCCAAGTACCTAATCTGAACTCTATCTCTAGGATTCTTAAAACACACAATGTAATGCGCATTCAATGAGATGTCCCTCTGCCCGCGTCCTTGATGAAACAAATTTTGTGTAATGAAAAACACACTAATGTTGCGATGATGGCAACCTTTTGTGAAAAGATCCACCACACGGTTGTCGGCCTCACGCATCATATCGTCTACAATCACAAGTATCGGCTCGTTACCAGAAAAATCCTCCAAGTTTGGTAGACCTTCTATGTGGTTAATGGTGACATTTTTCGGGTCACCACCACCACCACCACCACCACTACCATAATGCCAGTTTATACTGGTAAATGGTGTGTCACACATTTCTGTAATGTGCTTTATAAACTTTGACACAAACTGTGACTTGCCACAACCCGAAGGTCCCGCCACAATGGCTGAGAACGGATGTTTCCACATCAAGCCCATGATTACTACTGAGCTAAACACCTCACAGTTACCATACTCACACTCTTAAACTTACTACTAAAGGACATTTTTGGGGTTAAGTGAAATAAATAACACAGTGGTTATGTTCTGAACGTGACTATAAGTATTGACTACGAAAACTAATTTACAAAGGTATTAACGTAATCTTCAAGTCTTGCTTTACATAAACTCCAACGGTGTGAATCTGCTATTGGAACCCCTCGGGCTGCGCTTCACCAAGCGAAGGCGTTCTCCAAATCCGCCGTTGTAGCGCTCGATGTCGGCGTTGCTCAGGGCCTCGTTGAAGCGCCTAGGCAGGTAGACTCGCAGAAAGAAGTCGTCCCCGACCTGCCCCTCCAGGATCACGATGATCGTCTCGCCAAAGGGTGTGGTGGCTCGCTCCATCGCAGTGATGAGATAGCCACATTCCTCTCGGAGATCGGCTATCCTGGTGTGGAGCGGAGAATCGGACTTGCAGTTGTTGAGGGTAGCTCTCAGGTCCGCGGTTGTTGCAGTGCCATTCACGCTCGGAAACTCTAGCTTGAAAGTGCTGCTGCTGTTCGACATCTCTAGTAGTAGTTGGAGTAGGTCTATGTGAGGTGGTGGTCTGGTGGCGAATGATGCTCAATCGGGCGGGGCTCCGCCTTATAAACCCTCGCCGCCATTTTCTTCTAAGTGGGGGGTCCGAAGGGTCGGGCGCAGGTGTTCACACAAAAGACCGACGCGTCGAGACCGGTCTGGGATGCAGCTGCTCTAATTGAATGCTCGCGCCACTCGTTGTTTCTTCCTCACAGCTCGCTTCTTCGACGTTGGCTGCGAAACTGCACTGCGTTGTGTAACAGTTTGAGTTAAGCCTGTAATTTTCGGTACTCCTGTTGATTTATCGATCCACATGTTTTCCACTTTATCAACTACTTGTTTAACACTTTGGTGCATTTCACCATCTTTGTCCAAAAATAAACCGCACATGAACACCATATCTGTACCATCGTACATTTCCATTTTCAATAACATTTGTCCTTTGTTTCCCGGGTTTTGAACAGCAAAAGTATTCCCATCGTCCATCCATGACACTATGGGACAATCATCTGTTGGTTTCGGCACCCATCCTGGTTTCTTGGTTTCCACTTCGATGGGAGTTGCCCTCCTTCGTCTCTTGCAGGCAGTGGTCGGTTTTACAAATGACGTCTGAGGTGATGCCAATGTCTGATCACTAGCATTATTGTTCATAACCTCAATCTCCTGAATAAACGATTTGATATAGTCGTCCGCAGAAGCGTAAGCGTCCATGTTCACGTCCTTACCGTGTGACTTCAACCGTACTACTGACTGGCGGTGCGTCTGCTCACCCTTGAAGTAAACTGTACGCACTCGCTGTCAGACAATATTTCTGTTTGGCGATCGCTTTTATTCACCCACTGAAGTCAACTGTTACGTTACGGTGACGATCGATCTCGATGACGTTGTCCAGTTCGGCGTACACTATACAGTTGACGGTCTCGGGCAACGCTTTGGAGAATCCAATTTCGATACGTAGATTACCGTTGCGCAGGAGATTCCAGTGACTCGACTCAGCCGCGGACATGTCCGGTGTCAAGTCGAACGCCATAAGACAATTACCGTACGGATAGTCACCTCTCTTGATCTCATTACCTGCGTCGGAGAACTGGATTCCGGTGCCGGTGACCAATGTGTAATAAGAGAGTATATATGTCTCACTATTCAATGTGTAAACGGGCTGTAACGGTTTGGCCGGTACTTGTTCACCGTCCACGTACAATGCGAGATAATTCATATCGTAGTGTTGAAAGTTGTAAGGATTCTTCTTGAAATCTCCGTTGAACGCAAGATTACTGACCAGTCCAATTATCACACGTTTCGGTAACTGGCCAAGAAATGCACTGTCTAAAGCCTTACTCATTATGCCGGAGGGTAGTGTGAACGATTTCACTTCTACACGCGTGATCGGATACTTGGCCGTGCCGGTCTCGAGAGTTTTGCTGTGCGCCAACAATACGCTCGGATTGATCTTACATCGACGTACGAAAAGACTAATCTCTTTAATTGTCACCTTGTAGGTAGTTAGCGTTTTGGACATTATACAAAACGAGTTTCTGGATCTGTTAAGTTGCAATCGCATCTCGACACCGTTCAACATGAATTTGTTCTGATTGCACAGATCGATGTGCAATCGACCGACCATATCGCAAACATCGCTTTCTTTCGTGTGATCGCGACGCTTTTTCAATCCCTCGTTCAATTCGTCACAATCGTCCATTTGTCCGGCCGAATCTTCAAAAAACAGCTCGCTAGTCAGGTGAGAATTCTTCGCGCTACATCCGTAGTTCAATAGGTTTTCCAAGTATGCACGGTAAGCGTACGTGTTAGTTTGCGGGGACACCAGTTTATGATTGAGATAGAGATCCACTTGACTGAATATCGAGTGGAGCCAATTGTTCACTGGGCCCACCTCTTTAGCAGGTTGCCCACCGTCCGCTTTAGTGTCGTCCTGTTTCACAATAGCGGCTTTCACGTGTAATAACGTTTGTGTCAGGTCCCTGTACTCGTCACCGTGACCGGGTATTACAAACTCTATTGGCGAATCGTCCGTCAGCGATGAGACCGGTTTGTATTGAACCCATTTACCGCTCTCGATACTGGTCTGCGTAGGTGGTAACGAAAACAAGTCCAGTTCAGTCTTCACACATTCACACGATTTCTGATGAATAAACGACATTGTTATCGAATTAATTGAAAATATCCCTTGTTCTCCTGCGTCGTTTCGTTACAGTTCTACGACGTTTGTCTAACGATGTTATCCTTCTGTTGGTCCTTATCCTCTTTGTAATGGCTCTTCGTTTAAACTTTCCACCTACTTGCCCTCTTTATAGTTCTCCTTTGTCTTTGCATACGTCCGGTAGACGTCCGTCTTCGAAGAAGTCTATCGAGAGACTGTGGCGTGTCGCGACCCGCTTCTTATAACCACCACCGCTCAGTACGCGCTCCAATTTCTCGTCCGCCTGGTGTTCTGTTTAATTAATTACTAGGGGGGAGATTTTCGCTCCCCCATGCTTCAGGAATTGTTGAAGACTAGAACAATAATGAGAGCAGGGGTGTTTACCAACTGGTGATTTATTGCTCGGAGTTCGACACGGGTGGTCTATAATTATGGGTTCCTAGAAGGGTCGGGTGCAGCTGCTTCCCAGACAGGCCTCGGGGAATTTCCGTTAAAAGCTTTCAGGGTGTTGGGTCCTTTGTCGACGTTTGCCCCCTCGGCAATAAATCACATCCACTGTCAGGGGTAAAAGCAACCCTCCTCTAATGTAATTCGATACGGGCGGACTATAATGGGTTCCTGGAAGGGTCGGGCGCAGCTGCATCCCAGACCGGTCTCGACTCGCCGGGTTTTTTGTTTGAACACCTGCGATCAACAGCCCACCACGCACGGCGCGGCCCTAGCAGCAAAGTTTAGTTTAGTCTTGAGTTTCGAAGCGTCAACAGCTACGAAGAGATCATGGCCAACATCGAGTGGGAATGTGACATCACAGACGTCGAGTTGGAGGATGTATGTGTTGCGGCGGAAACGTCGATGAATAGCAATAATAAGAAGAGGCCGTTTGACGATGAAGATGATTACTTTGAAGGTGATGAATTCTACAACCGAAAAGACGACGATAATTGCACCTTGAAGCATTTCCATAAGAAGAGGCTATGGCGCAATGACAAAAAGTTCAAGCACGTTCATGAGCCAAAAATGTATTCAACTACCCAAGATCTTGACGACGCTCTGTACTCCAAACAACGGGGAATCAACAGCATGTGGAACCATTGCCCGCTGGACGACTTGGAATGGGAATATTGGCAGCGGGACATGGACTACAAGATGAATTTCTACCCTATTGAAGAGGAGCACATCTACGCCATTGAACATGAGCAGAAGTACATGATGCTTGTCGAAATGTGGTGGAATCGTCGAACGGATGAACTCCACCCAGATGAAATAACAAAGTTTTTCATAAATACAAAATAAATGTTTCCCAACACCTTAGCCTCCACCTGATCCCACCATCATAATCGGCCTTTTTCAAGGCCACAAAAGCTTTTCATGTTAGGGATTAGAAGGAAATCTTAGAGGAGATTTTCTTCTAAGTGTTGGTGCGGGCCTCTAGACAAAAGTGTCACAGACGAGGCCTCGGGGGGGGGGGGCAAAAGTGTCACAGACGAAACCTCGGGGGGGGGCTCCTCCTGATTGATGTACCGGGGGGGGGCTCCTCCTGAAACGAAAAAAAAATTTGCATATTAATTAGGGTAATTAAAAAATTTGCATATTAATTAGGGTAATTAAAAATTTGCATATTAATTAGGGTAATTAAAAAAAAAATTTGCATACTAATTAGGGGGGGGGGCGCTCCTCCTGGCTCCTCCTGAGCCAGAACACTCCATTTATCCCTACTCATAACATTTATATATTTTTTTAAAAGTTTGATTTGAGTCTACTAATAGTTTACAAATATATCATGTTCTTTTACTGTAATAAACTTCAGTAACATGGTATTAAGTTTAGAATTTAACTATTGGAAATTTCGAAATATTTTAGTGGAAATATCAGAGTCATCATACAAATTGTACGTTGGTGATTGTGTAATTTGTTGTTGTTACATCATCGTATCTCCTCATAACAAAATATACATTTCCGCTGTTAGTATTTACACATTTGCCCAAATATATTCTTACGATGGATAACTTTGTTACACTATAAATTCTAAAATACTACAACATTGTAATGTTCTTGCACACTTAAAATATTGTTGTTATGGCAATAAAATATTAACTGATAATTTGTTTAAGCAAGTAAATACACGATGAATTGAATTACTGAAAAAGTTAGTATTAATGTTATTTCCTTTTAATATGAATTAAACTATAAATCCTTAAGGGGTGTGAAAAGAAGAAATATTCGTATTTTTTTTGTTCCCCTTATGCATCAAGAAAGTATTTTTAATTCTCTCTGAAACTAATTTAAATTTTTTCAAAGCGTCAACTATTTAACTTCTACATACATTTACCTTTACTTTTTATTTTTTAACTATTTATTATTGTTGTCAACAATTTTTTTCTAATAAACGGAATGATTGGTAGAGCTTTCAATACTGCCAAAATAACGCCAAAATAGACGCAAAAACCTAGCATTTCGGAATAATAATACAAATCTGTTAGCTAATAATTACTTTTATTGCAATTAAACTACCTACATAATAAAGTTTACAGTGATTTGTACTGTTTATTTCATTTGACATAAAACATAAAAGCTTGAATGAAGATCGAAGAATATCAAAGAGTGCTCCTATAATATCACAGATTGTTTGTAAAAGTTGTAGTCTAATTTTAATCTAATAGTTTCCAAAATGATTATTATTACTAATTGATTTTTTAAACTATAATACAGTTGAGTCTCACAAACCCGACAGTCTGGAAACTCAATGAATCCATTTGCATCCATACCCAATGGGCGGCCAGCACTCGATAGCACCTAATGCGTGGTCGGCACTCGATCGCACGTCACACGTTCTCGACCGTTCCTCACGTGCCTCTTCGATATTCAGCCGTACCTCATAAGCCTCAAATTCTCTATCGTACCTCTTGTGCCTCCTATTCTCAACGGTATCTCACACACCTCTGATTCACGACCGTACCGAAAGTGTAACCGATTCTCAATCGTATATCACGCGCCTCCGATTCTCGACCGTATCTCCGTATCTCAAGCGCTTTGGTTGTTTTTGTTGTTATAAGAAAATTTGATGTTTCCTGAGTCAGTCTCGTGGTTTTAAGTACGTCAATGTAAGGTTTATGGATTTTAAATGTTTTTTAATACTATATCTATAGTATTATAATGTGTTAAAATATTATATAATATGCAATTCAATGCTAATTTTCGTTACTTTTCCTGCCCTCCAATGTAACATAGGGAAACTCGACAGTATCTAAGTCATTGTGTCAAATTTGTGAGTGTTTTCAAACGTGTAATTGTAGTAAATAAATGCTACATGAACAATTTTTGTAATTAATTACAGTTATAAGCCTGGTAAAATAGTTAATACTAACAATTTACGACTATTATGAAATAGTATAATTAAATACTAGTGACGAAAGTCACCTATTTTGTAGCAAAATAGCATTTTACGCGTGCAGCGAAGGCGAGCGTGGAAAGTGCTATCGAGCGCCGAAATAGGACTTTTGTGATGAGTGAACGAAACTTTTCATCACGATGCAAATAACCACACTAAACTTAAACAAATTATCTGATATTTTATAGTGTATTAATTTTCAATGAGAAAACACAACGCGGTTTTACAATTCATTTTAGTATTAAAGTCAGCTGTTTGAACTCAGAGTCGTCACAAAAATAACGAAATCACTCTGGTGCTCCTGCTGAGTAAAACTGAAACTGAAATTTTTTAGGACAGGCAAAGTATTGTTTGGGATAAGAAAATTAATGTTTATAGGACAGACAAAGTCAGCTGATAATTTGTTGTTATGTTACAAGAAATCAATAATTTTTGTTGATCTCAGCTGCATGGTAATGGGCTATTTTCAAACACAGAGTGATGAAAGTACTAAAGTTAAATCCTATTGTTGAAAGATAAAATATTATTTTATTTTACAGTTGTATTATTTTACTTTGAATGACCACGGCATGGCAATAGTGGACCTCAGTACAGAATGACCCAGACACAATATTGTATAATAAAGCTGGTTAAGAAAATCATTTGGTATTTTTATACAATTAGTAATCCTTTATATTTAAATAAATAATAATTATAGCTTAAAATACATGCATGTAAATAATAATTTACGTATTAATTGGAACCTACTGTTACTTTATAATAATTTGTCAACGGTCCTGAAAACGCCCTGGAAGGTCTTTTGAAGCTAGCAAAACATGGGGGTTCTTTATGGGTATTTCATAAATGTAAAACAATAACAACGAGACAATTTTGAATGAAAACCTTGCGTAAACTATATGCGAACTCCTAGAAACAGTCGCAATTTTAATAAAAAACCTGCAATAATGAATGACTCTAGTTCAGGCTATGTAGTCAGTTATATCGTAACCAAGAAACGGGATAGTCCAATCAACAAGCAGATTTTACGACGTCTGTCATCAGTTCGTCGGAAGCAATATAGTATGTGAGTTTTACTTTAGCCTTCCTATTGTCCTTGTCAGCCAAATAGTCCCCATTTAGTACTTTATATGAAAAATAAATTAATGTATGGTCATTATCTGATATTTTAATCATTCTCAGACAATTATAAGATTGAACATGTTTGATACAAACAGTTAAATCTAAAAAATTTAAATCGTAATGAAATTATTCCTTTTATCTCTGTGAACTGTGTGTTAAAATATAAAAATTTAATTTAGTTAAATACGACAGTCGTGGAAGGGAAACAGCTATTTTTAATTTGTAATATATCAATACAGAGGTATTGTTAAATTAATGTACATATCATAACCTAATAAGATGTGTAATTAATACCAAACCATAAGGTTTTGAATGGTATATATTGTATAAATCATTTGTGTTCAATAAAATATCTGAAATGCAGATCAAACCATTTATATTTTTATATAGCTGATAATAATTCGATTGTAAATCCAATAACAAAATTACAGTAACTTACGATGATAATTTATAGATTAGTTCCAAGAGACTACTTATTATTTCCTCATTTTAGCTTAATTTGTTAAAAGGGAAAGGTAAATAAAATTGTGTCTCGAAATGAGTCCTAATCTCGATAATGGTAGGCTTAAATTTATTGCTACTTTGCTCATGTAAAATTACTTCTAGATATTTTGCTGCTTTCGTTTTGAAAATAACAACCTTTCCATAAAACACGTGACCTTTAGGCAGTTAATCCCCTGTTACATAAAATCTGTTGATTTTTATTCTTTAATTGGCCAAGTTGAACAGTTTTAGAAATAAAATAAAGCGAAATTTAAAATAAAAACAATTTGGATTTAGAGTGTTTATCTTTTGTAAATATAACGTACTTTTGAGTGCCGAGATAATATAACAAACCAGAATTTTAATACCAGCCTAAACGTTTAAGTTTTTTGAAAATCATACATCTACAAAATTCTGCTGTTATTTAAAACCAAGCACTACGTATAAAACCAATCGTGATCCATAGCATCTCAATAGTCTACGCTTTATTCCCTTACATTACAACATGTGTAATCAGAAAACAAGTTATACATCTAGCTAACACAATGTATTTTCACTAAACATTGAATGAAAATTATTTAAAGACAATAATTATGATGCAACAATACAGTGCTGAAGTTTAAATTTTCCATTAGTGGGTAGGGATGGTAATGGTCTTTGACGTAGAGGGGGAGGAATTCAGGGGTTACTTAAAGGAGGAGATTATGTTATTTTAGGGGGAGCGCCCTTCTCACGTGTTACTAACATTTATACAAGTACTTAAGGATGCTTTTAGACTCATTGTTGTAATTTTGTATTCGAACATGCCAGTAGAATATTAACGTTTTGTAAGAAAACTCTTATAAACCGAATCCTGCTATATTGTAAGGTATTCTCATATATCTAGCTTATATTGGTCACGTAAAAGTGGACAAGGTAGTTTATACTATAGTATGAAAATAAAACAAGTTTTACTGTGCAACAGCATATAAATTTGCCTTAGTATTGAACACTACGCCATAACTTTAAACTATTGACAGGTCGCTAACGTTGTTTGAAATAAAGCGATTTGTACTCCGTGTTATTGTAACCTCTAGTACCTTGTTAAGATGTATTAGTTTTTAGCAACACCAAAAGCAATATGACCTATCAATATAAATTTCAATTAAAGAACACATTCATTACAATAGTCAGTTAAAAAATGCATAGTTTTATAAGTCTAATAATGACCTTGTATTTCAATGGATACTTTACCATAAATGAACCTAATACGTCTTTTTAGATGAAAATTAAAATAACATTGTAATGTTTTAGTTGAGTTCATGGCAAGGTATTTACGATTAACTAAATGGGTTTTTTTCGCACGGGTAATTCTTACCCAAAAAATCCTGATGATTAAAACATTTTACTCTTTTGATGTATATTTGGTGAATCTTGTACCAACTTTTGTGTATATTTTACCGTCTTGTATGTAAGTACAGTTTAAGTGTAAATATACTTTATAGTGTTCTAAGACTATTTTATTTATCCTGTTAAGTTACAACTATAATCGTAAACAACTCATCATAAATAAAACAATAGATATATATTATATATAACGTCTTACATCATAACATCCTGTAATAATAACAATAAAGACAAAATTAAATGCAGATAAATCTTTTTTGGCAAACAATTTATTCGAAAATAATGTTTCTCATTTTACATATGCAAAATAAGTCTTAAAACCAAATCCTCCTAACCCTGCAGAATTGAAATGCATGAAAAGGTTTTCCCTTATAAAGGTGCGAAGAGTGAGAGGCGGACGACACTCAAAGGCCCGTGAGGTGATCGATCAGTATTTCAACCCGCTTCGCAGGACAGTACTAGTGGCTTTGAGCCCTTTTGAAAACGTACTTTATTGCAAAACTCTAATTGCAAACCATTGATATTCCATGCAAGCTCTGTCATCAATACCTCTGTATCAACAAAATGTGCAAATAAAGAAGTTTTCCTACTACAGGTTTTCGTTTTTTTTTAATACCAACAGCATTTTTGTCAAGATTACAGTATACATCACTCTGAGGGAAAGCGGTCAAAACTCCTAAAATTTATAAGGTGTTTACTTATTTAATTTTATATAAGAGTAGCTAATATTGGAATTTCACTATTATTTACCAAAAGTAATACATCTTGTTCATTCGACCTGATTATAAAAATGTATAACTTTTCAATAACGGTTGTATTTTAACTAACAAGTTGTGATTGTTGAAAGAAATAAACTGTAGTCGTGTGATTGAAGTGGTGTAAAGTAGACAAACCTGAACAATCATATTTTATTGTGTTCCTTTTTTGAAACTTTATAATGTATTACAAGTAATATTCAAATTATTAAAAACTTTTGTATGATCTACTTTCATTAATCAAATAAATTTTATCTACAATTTAAATGCTTCAACAAATCTCAAGCTTATGTTAACTTTCATTTATTGAAGGTAATACTCTTACTGATATATAATAATTAAAAATAAAATTGAATCAGTAATGTAGTTTTTATTATTAGGGGACATCCAAATAACAAAAATTACATTTCTGATTCGATGTTTTTAATTTCAGAATATGTTAAATAAATTTTAAAACTATGAAAACTTGAGTTTAATACCTTCTGCAGTAGCCCAAAATATTGTTAACAGTGTTGCATATGCATTGACACTATAGTGCCTTTGTGTAATACCGCAGCAAAATAGCATCTACCACATATCATGTAGTCACTTCACTAAGTTACAATAAACAAGCACAAACGTAACGATACATAAAATACCCCCGTAGCAGCAAACCTGCGTACTCAGTGAATTTCCAATACATATATATGTATCTTAATACCACAAAAAACCAAATACCAAGTTTCATCAATATACATTCATAAATAAACGATTTATGGCCTTTTTAGTTATTCTCCATAAGAATAACATGGCGACTGAGTATGCAGGTTTGCTGAAGAAAGGAAGACAAAAAATTGGGTTTTATACAAATATCAATATAACTCAAGTAGGTGAAGCCACATACCAAATTTTATTAATTTATGTTCATAATTAAGGAAGATAACACGTTACTTATTCTCCATAAGAATAACATAGGGGCTGAGTCCGCAGGTTTGCTGCTACGGGAACTATAAGCAAAACAATGTTTTTTATTGCAAATATCAATAAACCACAACGATATGAAGCAATATACCAAATTTAATCAGGATAAGTTGATAAATAAGCGAGATATACAATTTTTCTTATTCTCCATAAGAATAACATTGGACAACGTACTGTGTTTAGCACTTTCAATATCTCAGTAACAAATTGACGTAGATCAACGATCAAAACACCAAATTGTTTGTTTTTTTAGCTGAATTTAATAGTGAAAACTAAAATTGGATTTACTAAAATATTATATGTAAAAAACTCAAAAAACCCATTTTTGGGGTACAAAACCCCCCCAAAATACCCTTTTGGATAGAGCGATCTGGCTGGTTTTCGAACTTAAAGTCATAAATGATGCTTTACATGTTTGTACCAAATTTCATCAAAATCGGATCATTTTTACGAGAGTTATCGCACCCACGGACACACATATACATATATATATATATATATATATATATATATATATATATATATATATATGCAGTTTTGAACGAATGGTGTTTTTGGCATCTGGGGACCTCAAAACGAAAAGTTATCATGGTCCCGGGCCTAGGTCTCACCATGCCGACTACGGTAATAGCTTCTTCCCTATAGGGGAAATTCGCTAAAACATTGAAAATTAACAGACTAGCCTATTACACCATATTATATTGTCTCGGTCCAAGCAGGACCCGATCCGTGTGTGTTTTTATTTTGACTACGTGACGAGACCACATAATATGTGGAAAAGGTTTTTGTGCTGTGGTGTTTGACAATGACATTACAGCAGTGACATTATAGAGTCGAGGCATATATAACACTGTTCATATATTCTGGACTGCTGGTAGAGGTGCTTAACTAAATTTGTCATCATACTGCAGTTCAGGAGCTACAACAAAATTGATTTAATTTTAAAACTATACTTGAAATAAGTAAATAAACTATATAATTATACTCAAATGCGCTAACAATTACCCCAACGTGTTGCCCCGACAGATAATTAAACATTATTTTGAATATTTAGCTTTTATTATATAAGTTGTTTTTATTATTGTTCAGCTAAACTATCACGTTGGATGGATTGTATATGGAAATATATTGTAGTAAGGAATCTAGTATTGCATGTGGATTCAATAACAATACAACGATTCCAGGTTTTAAATGTAAATAGCTTAAAGGAAAATTCGGACTTCATGAAACAGAATCCAAGCAAATAAACTGTGCTTGATGCAATTGTTTGTTCAACCTGTTTTCTCAGAAAATTCGATTCACTCTTAACAAACATTTACTTAACAGGAAGTGGGTTTTTATTTTAAATGCTTTTAGTTCGAGAAACACTATTTATAGTTACACCTTTTGTATCGTGTTTAATATATTTTCAATACGTTAAATAAAACGTAGTATCAAATACTAACCTCCTTCAAACTAGGATACTATACAAGTTTTCAGTAATGGTTTCTTTATTTTTTAACTCAATTTTTCTATTTTATATTCATGCTTTCATTCTTGTCAAGTGGCGAACTGTTAAAATTAAAATTTGTGAAAAATAAACAACAGGCATACAGTGGTATATTTGTTACAGGGTTAAAGGTGCTTTCACTTTATATATACGTTTGCTGATTCTCTAACTATTCACTTTGGGATGTTTTATAACATGTAGCTTGACATAAGTGGAAATGGGCTCTGGAACTGTTTGTGTTAGATCAACGAACAAGACTAGAGACTTCAGTCGAACTTCAGCTAATCTCAAATGTTTGAGAATAAATATGCTCTCTCTTGATTCCTAGCGGAACGCACAACTGAAAGTCAAGAATGATATCTGAATAACTCATAAGCCTGGGTAAGAAACATTTAGAACATTATGCCTGTATTGTTTGATGGCTTGGGAGCAAGTTTTTTCATATAATGCTATGACACATTTTACACGAGTTTCACATTAATATTTATACACTTTGTTTATAGGTTTGTGTAACAATAAGTAGGGTTATGTTTAGTAAGTAGTACTGGGCTTTTAAGACTGCTTAAAAGAGTTTTAAACCCATCCTTACAAGTTTACCAGATTCTCCAGTAAACATGTTTACAGAATTAAGTAAATTCCGTACGGTAAAGCCAGTAAAATCATAAACAATACTGCTTAACTACACAGTTGAAGGTGATTCACTTATTTTTTTAAGACGTGACACTACTATGTGTATTCACTATGCCTGTGCATAGTAAACGGTGCATAGTAAAACGGTGCATAGTAAAACGGTGTACCCATATTTTACTGACATTATAATTAATAAATAAAAGATTAAAATCTTAAATTAAAATTTTTTATAGTTTATAAAGTGGATGTGTTAGTCTATCGCTTTCCAAAGGTATATTCAACTTATCTTTCATTGTTATCAGTATTACCAAGGGAAATATACCAGTTAACTCCAAGCAATACACAACTGGTCTTGGACAAAGGCCGCATCGTATTATCTGTTATGCAGTGGTCTATCTCTATTGTTAAATAGTAGACGTCTTATATCATTACTAACGCAATAAATCTTAACATGGTAGATGAGGTAGGCAATCTCAAGTTTTCTAAATATGCTATTCCAGTGAGTATATTTTACATCTATTCTTACTAACAGAGAGGTAATCAGATATCGTTGATAGGTTTTTTAAAGGTATTGAATGTTTACTACATTTATTTATTCAAAAATTATTTAATTTAAAATTATAACACTCATCAATATTTAAAATAATTTTATATTTTTTGAGGCCTTTGCCAGCAACGCTGTCATCTTCTGATGATGCCAGCCAGCGTTGCTGGCGAAAGGCCTCACAAAATATACAAATTAAAAAAAATATTTGAGAGTGTTATAATTTTAAATTAATTTTTAACTAATATTACGCCTCTTTATTAAACAATTATTTATTTATTTTTTAATACAAACACAAGTTAAAACATTGTATAACTCCAAAATCATTAGTATATTACTGGCGATTTATCAATCATTACTGTGATCGCAGTACAATTTGTTACTTTAGCTTTTGCGAATCAAGCGAAATTGTGTACAAAATAAATTATAAAGACCAAACTGTAATATTAAATAATTGTACCTCCATGTTCCCAAATAAAAATATTTTTAAAGGTAAATATCCATTTTTTACTGATTTATCTATACTGATTTATAATGATACGCCCCATAGCTCTCAGTATAACATCAACCGTCTTGCAGTAATATCATATCACACTGTTTTCATGTTCAAAATTGAATTTGTGTTACCATTAAGAGAAAAAAACCATAGCAAATTATTATTGGAGTTAAATATATTAACTATATTTACTATAATGAGCTTTTGTAAGTCATTAACTAACATAAGAAATGTTTGGTTGCCAGACAAAGCACGTTCAGTGCTATTCAAGTAATACCAGCACTAATATTGGTACAAACAAATGAATGATTTAATGTATCGAATAACAATCTTATTACAGGTGATCAAGGAGATAATTGTAATAAAATGTTATGCCACGTTGCTGATACTTACAAAACTAAATTGCATGTAAGAAAAAATAAATGTGCTACATGCAAATCAATGTAATTCGGCACAATCGTGACAAGAGACGTTTATAACAGCTACAACCAGCTTCAATTTCAAAACCCACGAAGATAGAACCATAGAAAAGGGGATTATAGGAGCTTATAGTTATATATTGTGTTGCAACTTTTACACTAACAATTTAGTATTATTACCATTACAAGGCTTTATTTTAAATTTGGGGGAGATATTGGTTTTACTGAAATTAACACAGTTGTAAAACCCTCGGTGCTATACCTTATAAATCTTTAAAAAAATCTGAAATAAAATAACTTATGTGCAAGCACTGACATAGTCAGCGCGGCCCGGCGTTGACTGTATGAACTGAGCCATAATAAGCGATGGTAGTGATTAAAGTCGTGCCCGGCTCAACGTTGTGTGAGGTAAGATTAACACCTGGTCTCAACTTGATGTGCTTTTGATAATAATTTTGATAACAATGTTAATGATTTTGAATACCTCCGTCGCAGAAAACTTGAGTACTCAGCGAATTTCCAATGCCTAATTATATGTCTTACTACTTCATAGAGACACTTACCAAGTTTCACAAATATGCATTCATAAATAAGTCATGTTTACATAAACAAGGATTACAAAATATGTGTTTTTATGTAATTATCAATATAAATCAAACCGATGAAGCTAAATACCAAGTATTATGAATTTGGGTTTATAACTAAGGGAGGTATAAAAGTTTACTTGTTTTCCATATGAATAACATGGGGACTGAGTACGCAGGTTTTCTGCTACGAGGAAAATAAAAAAAAAACTATTATTTGGTAACAATAAATATACCATGACTAGTAGAAGCCACGTACCAAGTTTTATCAATATACTGTCATAAATTATCGAGTTATCAAATTTAAATTGTTCTCTATAAGGATAACTTTGGACAACGTACTATGTTTAGCACTTTGAATATCTCTGAAACGGTTGGACGTAGAATAACAATTAAAACACCAAAACTATTGTTTTTTAGAGCTAGACTTAATGGTAAAAAAGACATTTGAAGTTTTCAGTAAAATTATCTGAGGAAAACTAAAACACATTTTCCCATAAGATTAACATGGGAAATTTTATGGACACGTTTTTTTAATTTTTCTCCACAACCACCTAGGTTAATGAGTCAAAATATTGTATTATTTGTTTTTAAGCTCTATAAAATGTCTATAACCACAATTTATTTTTTTACAAATTTTAAGGTAAAACTAAACAAAAAACCATTTTTGCAAATTTTTAAACCCCTTTCCATAATCCGATAGATCTGGTTTTTGAACATAAAGTCATAAATGCTACTCTCCACATTTTAGTCAAATCTTATCCAAATCTGGCTTTTCTTTTAAAAGTTTCGGGTAACGGTCACATATATTTAAATTTGAACGAATAGTGTTTTTGCTATCTGAGGACCTCAAAACGAAAAGTTATCACGGTCTCGGGCTTAAGTCTTACCATGCCACCTATGGTAATAACATCTTCCTTATAGGGGAAATTCACTAATCATCACTATCTTAACAATGATTTAAATGAGGAATAAAATGACTATACCACCAAAACGTCAAAGACTCCCACATGGCATCAGTAAGACACATTGGCCAACATATCAACCCAAAACACAGCGTCACAGTTTTTTTACACAAATTGGTGACTCCAGATATAACATAGAGTTCAGTGGGCACAGCAAGCCACTAGCGCTAATGGTGTCAGAATATCTAATAACAGTGCGGCAAAATCATAAACTGTTTTTACGGCACTAGGGTAGAATAGTATCAATTTAGATAGACTCATAGCTGATACAAAAAATAGCTACTTTTGGCACGGTGAGATGAAAAATCACCAAACATTTTCCATAAATATCTGTTTTAAACATATTTATTGGACTAAAATGTATACATTTATCAACACAAAATTCAGGTTGTTTACTTAAGAAAAACCTCTTTAATTTTGATGCAAATTGAACTTTGTGGTAAATTTTTAAAGGTGTAAAATTTAAATGTGATTTTACATTCAGAAAACTGTAGCTTGAACAGAATTTAACATTCTACATTTATATAATTTGTAGCTGACTTGAAGGGGGTTAGTAGTCATTATATTTTTAATTCCCTGCATTGTTTAGGTATTTATTTACGTTAAATAGATCATTATGTGAAAAAGGTAGGTTCTTGAAGTTAACAAACTACTCAGAATTACACTCTTTAGTATGTTTTTCCTTTTGCTGAACAAATAACCCTTGATTCAAAGGAAGGTGATATTGGCCGGAAGTAAGTGAGTGATGGACTCTGAGCAGCTGACTGACCGGAAGTTAGCCATGTTATCAGTCACTGAACGCTTCCCATTTTATCTCATATATAGATTTTAGTTTGATAATTTTTAAAGACTAAAAAACACAACTTATTACGATATAAATGTGTTTAAATTGATTTTGTGTCACATCATGATTCATATTATGCATCAGGCTATTTTATAGGTATCTGTTAAAGCCGTGTCAACTACTTACAATTTAAAGTATCTTAAAAACATTTATTTTTCTTAATAATATATTACCTTTTTATTTTAATATACAATTTTTAAGAAGTTAACAAACTTATTTATAGTAAGTGTGGTTGGTGTGGTTGTGCACATTATTTTTTTATCTCAATATCACATTTAGGTGCAAAACCATTTATTTTAAATAAATTATTGATGTTGGTGAGCATACGTTATTTAAGAAACTATTATGAACATTTATAATCTCTAATCAGTTGTGTTACTTTTAATTAGTGATGGCAAATGCTATACATTCTAATACGAGCTATATCTGTTTGTTTGATTGCAAAATTTATCTCGAAATCCAGCGGAAGGATTTTGCTGAAAGTTTGGGATTAGGGGCTTTTAGGTCTAAAAAATCGATTGGTAAAAACCACTACCTCAGGAAAACTCGTATTTTTCTAAACAACTCATTTCAAAATTGTAAATTGTAACATTGGGCTTATGGAGTATAAAATTATAACACCGGTTACTATGAATAACAAAAACAAACCATTAAATCAGCTACTATAAATTAAAATGTTGTTGATCATTATGGAAATAAAAAACCTACTTGAATGGCAACGCTCATAATGGAAATAAAAACTACTTGAATAGCAACTCAAACTATTTGTTTCGATAGGTGAGAGAGCGTAGCAAACGAGCTGATCTGGGAGGCGAGTGAGCGAAGCGAACGAGCTTATATTGAAAATGAACGAGTATTTGAAATAAAACAAATTCAATACCACTTCTTCGGAATGAAAAACCGAGCATGGCTTGGTCTCCCGGTACTTATTTCTTAAATAACAGGTACACAACTTTTGTAGCTAAACTATATTATATAACATGTACGTTATGTATTATTATATTTCTAAAACATCAAACACTATAAAATAATGTTGTAGAGGTAATCATCATCAGTACTTTACATAGCACCTTTATAAAGATGGTAATGGCACTCCTTTATAAATGTCTCAAACATATGTTGTAAATATATAATGAAACAGGGTTGGATGCATTTTTTCTGGCTTTCAAAGTAAGAGATTTGTTTACTGTAGGGACACAAAAATATTGTATATATTGGTTTTTACTCAAATGCAAAGGAAAATTTTTTTTATTCACAAACACTTATGAAGTCTGAAATATGAATATAATTTTTCGCATTTCTAAATAATCATATACTGTTTCAATAGCGTAAACAGCTAAACTCAAGGAAGCATAACATCTCTCAATTTGTTTTGGCAGTTCAAAGAAGCATTTCATAAGTGTTTTGGATTTATATACACAATTAATCTATCTTGCTCACTTTCTCGAACTGTTTAAATAATAATAAAACAATTAAACACAAAGCAATAATAAACTGGACATTTTAAAAATACTATAGGTTGTTTTAAAGTGTTTTACAATAACAACATAATATGTACAACATATACATTTATAAAGAATTATTTATGTATAATATTATATCGGTTTATAGTTCTACCGTGTAAGTATATTAGCTATTGAGGTTAATTCAAAGCTAAGTATTATCAATCGGGTTCTGATTGCCTCGCTAACCGTTGTCTTGGACTTCAGTTCAAGAGGTCATGGGTTCGATTCCTTCAGAGGTTTGGAGCATTGTCCTCTAACATCGGCAGAAACAACATGCCACTGGCGTAAATAAGCATGGAACATGTATGCTTATGTTAATAACTGAGTTTAAATATATATTAATATTAATAAAATATATATATAACAAGGAAATATGTGTAATTTTTAAAAATATTTTATAATTACATGATGGTAAAAACTTATTATTAAACTGCAAAATTATATGTATATATATATATATATATATATATATATATATATTTAATGTTTTCTATACTTGAAATTTTTTATAACAAATTAGTAGTTTTGTGATGCTTTATATGAACAACGTCGTAAAGTGTATAATAGTTGTATTTTTACTAGTTAGATACAAATATAGAAAAGTGGAAATTAAATTAGTTCATTTGAATTAAATTACATATTTAATAAAGGCATGTTTGTTAGTTTCCCAGCAACAAAATGAGTGTTCTCCAGCAATAATATGAGTTAAAATACTCACTATATATGTTATACTCAATTACTTCCTCCACTAGTGCGTCTTTATATAATAGTTGTTTTGATTTCCTGAAAAATGCAATAACAACTCAGAAACGTGTGAGCTATTGAAAACCGGGAAATGTAAAACTGTTGGTCTTCAAGAATGGCACAGTTATTTTATGCATAGGCAAATTGGTAAAATATATGTCTAATTTTGTAGTAATTTAAACTTACGAGTTCCCCTTAGTTAACCAAATACATCAGCCCATTGATTGGGTGCATAAGTAAACATTTTGTTATAAATTGGTAAAGAGTATAATATTTAACAGTACAATTTTAGAGACTGTCAGAAGGCAAGCCAATCTACGTGCACGTGAAGTGTATTTTAAAACTCTTCAACGCCAAAAGCGAGATTAGCAGAGTTTTTCAAGTAGGTGTACGTCACTTTTTATGGAAAAGAATAATCGTAAAAAATAAAATTAGTTTGCCTGTATCTTAAAATTGAGCAAAATGATGAATATGAACTTAGATGTTGGGCTTTAATAAATATTCACAGGGCACAGTTAACTCTTGTATTGAATAACGTTGCATTGCTGGTAGTTCGTCTGTTATTCCGTTAATAAAGTTAAATAACCTTCTTTAATAAAAAATTGCTGTTTAATATCAATTAAGATGTGATAAAAAAGCTTATTTAACTAAACAAATAATACTAATTGTAATTTATTTAAACTAGTTACAGTGGTTTTAAAGAATAAACTACCTGAAACAGTTCTATATTATATGTATGTTTACGGTTATGTGTTAGCTGTATCTGCTATCTGTGATTGAATGTATCAATGTTATATTACTTGCAACGGCTGTTTAAAGGAATTACATTTATATCAGGAAGAACATGTTTTTTTGTTGTTGTTGAAGTGTTCTGTTTCCTTTTCCCAATGTTTGGTTGCTCAATCTTCTTTTACTGTATTTGTATTTGTAGGTTTAAATTGTTGAAACCACAATACGACTGCAAATCAGCGTGAAATCTATCAATTATGTGGTTTCTGTGCACCAATGAGGTTACAGTAATAGGATTGCTATTGCATCTTCTATGAAATAAAGTCCAATAACACCATGGCTGTTAGGATGAGTACCTGATGAATAGGTTTTTGGGCCAGCCTGTATATCATAATAGTGTTTTAATGGGATAACTACGGATATTATTTGATAAAATAAACTTATTTCTGAAGGTCTCAAATACATGGACCATTGAAGCAAGCATATGATTGTATGATTTAGGTCACATGAATTTAATTGAAAGTTTTTGACCCAGAACCTACCTTTTCTTAAATATAAATATTATTAGTAAGTTCAGTGGTAGTAAATTTAGTTTCATCTATTGCTTATATTAAACTAGCTGGATCACTAAAGTGAACTTTGCTCACATTTCCGCTCGTCATGTATTATACACGCTACGCGACGTCTGAATATGTTGTCAAGAGTGTGGACCACTCATATTATACTTGCAAATTGTTGCCTTTCCATCCACATATTTCATTGCCTAACACGTGTGGCAGTTTATAAAAAAATATTTACTACATAGAATAAAAAATCTCAGTAAAACATTCATTATACAATTTAGGGTGAAGAAAGATAATTCTTATTATTTTTGAGTAAGCACTGAATGAGTTTCAGCGTTGAATACACATGTAAAAAATTAAAATTTAAACCTTTAATTTTGAATGAGGTCATTGAAATACGAGTTTTTTAATTTAAATTATAAGTACTGATCGATAGTCACAATCATTGCCGTTGATTTTTCAACGGGTGTTACGCTAGTCAGTCAATAATCCGAAATTTACTATGTTGTGTGACAGGTCAAAAAGCGAACTTTTCATACACTATTATCATCTTTTCGCGTTTTTGTCTGTATACGTTTATATAATACATTTGAGATGTTATATTTGATTAGAAGCCTCTAGAATTAAAGGAAGAAGAATTATATACAGTTATATAAGAAGTAATATATTTTAAACTACTTTAGATAATGTCTCCAAACTTTACTTATGGAATTCTCGTGAGAAGTCAATCACCTACGCATTAATTTTCTATCCTTTTGTTTCTACTTTTTGGAGCAAAATGACGCCAGAATAGTTTATTTAAATCTATATTTACCGGGAACTTTATGAGAAGTATAGTGAAATTATCTCTAGTTAAAAATATTTTAAAAACGAGTATTACATTGCCTAATGTCGTGAATTTCTAACGTGTGGAACGATAAAGTTATGAGTTTGGAACTCCTTATCTATAATTTTAGGAACCTCTTAAGATTTTGCCCTAATCCTAACACATGTCTTTATCATATATGCAGAATCCTTAGTTCATATCTAAAGAACTATATTCATTAAAATATTTTTTACTAAGCAATATAATAAAATAAAACAAAACATAGAGTAACATGGAAGGGAATGCAAGCATTGTTTACCTGATGTTTATTTCACAACCTCGCGTACTATTTTAGCTGTACAAAAAATATTTTAAAGTTTGTTATTTTACAATGGAAAACCTTTATTACCTATTCTTACAAAAAATGTTATAACAGATAAAACATTCATCAGATAATAGATGATACAAGATGAAGGGAACAATATATTATAACTTGTTAAACTTTATATCGCCCCACTACTTTTAACTATCCGATATTAGAGCTTAGCATACAATTATTTGGTTAATTTTGTAAAATAATAATAGCATTCTGCATTATACTACTGTTTTCTCGACATGGCTTACTACGATGTACATAACGACTGAAGGAGCGGCACAAACGTCATCCCTGGGGGCACACTAATCATTGATCCGGTGCCAAACCGATTTGAAGCTTATCCAAAACTACTGCTAGTGCTCCGATTTTACCGGGGCATTAGCAAGCAACTGAAGGTCTACATCACTGTTCAGATGTATTTATGTTTTGTTTGATAAGTAAACAACACACACATGGTTTATTTAGTACGTTGCGTTTGGTACGAGGTTTTTTGCGAAAATACTATTTTTGAGTTTAAACAATATATTTATCGTTTCCTATTAGTTTTTATTGTATTTAATTAAACATTTTTTGGTTGTATAAATTGTTCGTATAAATACTAGGTTAATCATCGTGACTGAATGATATGACTAACATACTTGGTGTCCCATAAAGATCCCCCTTCATAATGTTTGAACGACTGTACATTTTAAAATAATCTTTAGTAAATGTTACTAGCATAAGTCAAAGGAATATTTTGGTAGTTAATGGTTTCAACCTTCACCTCTAAATAAAGATTACTGGGGGTGGTTTTAATTTTGAAATAGCAACCCCTAAGTAGTTGCATATCATATTAAAGAGGGTAAAAATAAACTGTCATTGCGAACTAGATCTCTTTATGTTGATTTAATCTAATGTTGATTTAATCTAGTGTTATGATAAGCAAACAAATTTATCATTTTACTGGTTGTACTGCTAAGGTTCCCCTCCTTACCAGAAATCAGATTCGGAGTAGGAAATTCGGACTCTCCCTTGTCCAGACCTTAGAAAAAATACCTTTTAAAGATTAAGAAATCAATTTAACAACCGGCTTTACTTTTGCCAAGAGGTAAATGGAGGCCAATTTGAGCATCTCATTTAGCGAGGCAAGAGGTAAGACGTTTAATCATTTTAATTTTATAGATTATGTACAACTGACGCTGAGTCTGGCTCATTATTTTTATGGTATGTGACCATCTATAACATTACAATTATAAAAGTCTTACCACTTGCCTCGCTAAATGGATGCTCAAAATAGAAATGGCTGTTGGCAGAAGTAAAGTATGTATTCAAAATACTTTTTTGCACCCAGTTTATGGATAACCTGTGATTTTATTTCACCTACAATATTCTCCATACATTAAGTAGGTGTTTTAGGTTTACTAAGTGTACTGCAATCAAAATTACTTGAGCCATTTCTATATGATAATTTAGCTCCTAAAAGTTCATTTTAACTAACTGCAATAGTAGCACAGATATACGAAGTGGCTATGAAATCCTAGATTGATTTTAAGTACAGTTTTAATTGATACAACGAGAACAAAATTTACTATAACAATGTATCATGTGACAGCTGATTGTATTAAGTTTCTATATTCACCAGCCTTCTTTACATTGTTTGTTGTGTTTTGGTAGCAAAAAGTAAAAAAACCCAGAACCTTTATGTGGTTCTATTGCTAAAACGAAAAGGTGCAAAGCCCTGTATGGTTTCATGAATAAACATTACCGATTTAGCTTTCTGATAATAGTACAACTGTATGTTGTGTCTCAATGACAACAGCTTAGCTTTGGACAGTATTTAAACCATACCTGACTCACTGGCTGCGCTGATGCATTGGGCTTAGGTTGAGATAGCTTTTTACGAAACCATACTTAATCACTGGGTTGGTCAAAAAGATCCAACATCTTGGCCTCTCCACCCACTGGCAGTTACACCTTTCGACCTTTTTTCTTTGGGGCTACTATAAAAATGTTAGGTATTTATACCTGTATCTTTTAAAGTCATATTAGCAGTGCATTTCAATCAATTAAGTAAGGCATTTTAGGCAATATATGGACAGAAGTTCATACCAGCTTGATATTACCTGAGCAACTAACGGTGCACAGTACAAATATCACATTCAATTATAACAAACATAAGGTTGAGTTTAAACATATCTTTTGCAAGTATTATCATTAAAAATCATTGAAACGAGAAAAAGTATAACCCTTCAGATTTATAGACTATAATTAGTAACGTTCGTATATTTTGATTATGTTTCACCACGCTATGTTCTGTATCATAATTCAGAAAACTTGGTAGTCAGTCATTTAATAATTTATGTTAGATCTTTATGCCATACTACCCTTGTCTGTCAAAATTTGTTTTCAATATAGTTTAAATATATTTTTAGTTAGCATGCAAACGTTTATTTGTTATAGTTTGTGTGGTAAACTGTCTCACTTGTGAACAGTTTTAATCAGCTGTTTACAAATGTATATTTACTATCGAATTTGTCAATGTTTACTTTTTGTATTATTCAATCTTACTTTACTCTTGTAGGAATTTATGTTGTATAAAGCCTTGATTTATTAAAAGGTATTGTCTTTTATTACAATTTATACAACATATTTTAAACTCTGTTGAATGGATGAAATACTTTGGCCGGAAAGGTTCATCTCTACTCCTGACTCACCAAATGCTACCAAGGAATGGAAACATTGGCTCCAAACATTTACAACTTTTATTACAGAAACTAAAGTTAAGGATGAAAAGAAACTGGGAACGTTGGTTAACTTTTTATCTTATAATAACTATTAATTGACGAACGCTCTACATTTTATGAGGCTATTGCCGTTTTAAAGGGTGCATTTGTGCCTAGAAAAAATGTGCTCTTCACAAGGAATACACTTGCCAATCGTAAACAACAGAATGGTGAAACAATTTCTCAAAACTTACAAGTTTTAAAAGCCCTTAGCAAAGAATGAGAGTATATTATTGTTGACGCAAACACGTATCGTGACGAATCCATCAGAGATGCCTTTATAAGTGGGCTAACTTCCTCTCATATTCGACAGCGTCTTTTGGAGTGAAACTCTCTTTCTTTGGAAAAGATTGAAGAAATATCTCACTCCACGGAATCAGCACAACAACACTCGGAAGCTTATAACACACAAACTATTCCCCAAAATTTACATTGATACTGTACAAACACTCCTGTTCCTTCAATGCTGCTCATGAACCAAACAAATGTGATAAAGTTATATAATCCAACATCTACCAATACGGATTTTGCTTCCCAACATTCTTATCAGAAATTTTACTTCTGTGGAGGGCCAAGACATCGTTCACGAAGTGAATGCCCAGCAAAGGATGCAATCTGCAGAAACTGCTCGAAAATTGGACATTACCGGAAAGTATGTCGATCTAAAAACTTTCAAAAAGGTTAGATTACGTCAGCTTCCCTGACTTTGGCCTCTGTTACATCGCCAACAGGACTTTCTAAAGCTGTAGTTCATGGTAAAGTTAATAATAGTGATGCTAATTTCTTAATTGACACTGGTAGTTCAGATAGCTTTGATGACTATAATTTTGTAACTAAAAATAATCTCAATATATTTCCTGAAAAGAGGCAAGTTTCTTTGGCATCCACTGCACTTACTTCATCTGTTAGAGGATATGCGGTCATGGAGCTATACATTAAAAACAATCAATACAGTAAAATTAAATTGTTAATCATAAATAATCTATGCATTGATGTATTAGTTGGACATGATATAATGAAACTTTATACTGCCATTAACGTAGACTTTGGTGGTTCTATAACAATTTTCTCCATTTGCAATGTTGCTTGTGTGCTTGTTAAGCCAGTAAGACTATTTCAATATTTAACAAACGACTGACATCCGATTGCAACCAAATCTAGAAGGTACTCTAATGACGATGAAATATTTATCAGATCTGAGATCCAATATTTATTGCAGGATGGAGTAATCGAAGAAAGCAACTCTACATGGAGGGCTCAAGTTCTTATCATCAAAAATGAAAATCACAAAGAGGGCCTGGTGATAGATTACTCTCAAACAATAAACACGTTCACGTTGCTAAACGCTTATCCATTACCTAAAATTCAATCATTGGTAAATAAACTTGCTCAGTACGATTTGTTCAGCACAATTAACTTAAAAAGTACTTATCACCAGATTCCTATGCTAGAGAATGAAAGGCCATTCACAGCATTTGTAGCTGATGGACAATTATATCAATTTAAGCGTATTTCGTTCAGAGTAACTAATGGTATGGCAGCTTTTCAGAGAACGATCGACAAAAACATTTCTGACGAAAAACTTGAAGGAGTTTCTGCATACCTGGATGACGTGACACTTGAAGGGAAGAGTAAGCAGGATCATGAAGAGAATTTAAATACTTTTTTGAAAGCACTTAAGAAATACAACTTAACAATGAATTTAGATAAATGTAATTTGCTCAGAAAGAAATATCCATTCTAGGGTATCTTATAAGCAACAAGACAATGTGTCCTGATCCTGCTAGACTAAAGCCCCTTCTGAATCTTCCTTTACCTCAAGATGCTCACTCTTTGAAACGTGTCCTTGGTCTCCTGTCCCATTACTCAAAGTGGGTTTCAAAGTTTTCACAGAAGATCAGAAACTTAGTCAACTCTAATCAATTTCCCATTCCGCCATCATCTCCTGCAGCAAATGATTTCCAGCTCTTGAAGCAAGACATTGCCGATTCCTCTTTGGGTTCTGGTGAAAATGATGGGCTAATTACTGTAGAAACAGACGCTTCTAGTGTAGCGATTACGGCATCTCTAAATCAGAATGGTCAGCCAGTAGCATTCTTTCCAAGAACATTATCTGGTTGTGAAAATCGCCATTCATCAGTTGAAAGAGAAGCTAAAGCTATAGTCGAATCTGTAAAGAAATGGAGACACTTCTTACTAGGAAGACATTTCCGGTTAATAACTGATCAAAAAGCATTGTCATTTATCTTTGATCTTAAACATCCCAGGAGGATAACAAATGGCAAAATAATGTGTTGGCGTTTGGAATTATCACCCTTTCTCTTTTGACATTGAGTACCAGCCAGGAAAAGACAACATAACAGCAGATACACTTTCATGAAGCTGCAGTCTTAATCTTTCAGACAAGAAACTTCGATTTACACCAGTCTCTCTGCCATCCAGGTATTACTCGCATGAACCACTGGATAAAATGTAAAAACTTGCCGTATTCACTGGATGACATAAAGAAGATGACTTGGTCATGCCCAGTTTGTGTGGAGGTAAAGCCACGTTTTTATAAGTCATATAGTATTTTAATCAAAGCAACATCCCCTTTCGAACGGCTTAGCATTGATTTCAAGGACCGTTACCATCTTCCACCCAAAATCGATATATTTTGAATATTTTCGATGAATATTCACGTTTCCCTTTTTCGTATCCTTGTAAAGATGTGACTTCGAGTACAGTAATCAAATGTTTAGACAATCTATTCTCCATATTTGGGAATCCGTGTTACATACATTCTGACCGGGAAAGATCTTTCTTATCTGACGAGTTGTCAACCTATCTTCATGAAAGAGCAGTTGCTACTAGTTTGGCTAATCCTTATAACCCAACTGAAAATGGACAAATAGAGCGCTATAATGGAATAATATGGAAAAGCATGACACTGTCACTTAAAACTAAGGGCCTCGACCAGAATCTATGGGAATTTATTCTACCAGAAGCTCTTCATTCAATACGCTCTCTACTATGTACTGCTACGAACTGCACTCCACATGAACGGCTCTTTATTCACCCGCGCCGTTCTCCTAACGGAACTTCATTGGCCGCATGGTTGATACAACCAGGGCCAGTTCTAGTAAAACTCAGTGTAAGAATGAGTAAATATGAACCTCTTGTGGATGAAACAGAACTTAGTAAACAGTAAGTACAGTAAACCAATTCGCATTACACCCTAGTGCGTCTTAAAAATCGTAAAGAGACTACAGTTCCGCTAAAACAACTGACCCCGAGAGGGAACAGAGACTTAATTTCCAATGAAGATAATGTTGCTGATATACAAATATCAACTCCTGACAAAGATGATGAGTAAATACCACGCGTCTCTGAAGCCACAGCTTACACTCAGAAAGCTAGAGGAAAAGTAGAAAGACCATTAAGACTCAGAAAAGTCCCAGAAAATTGTAAAGAATATGTATTAAATTCAGTGGGGGAGAATGTGGTAAACTGTCTCCCTTGTGAACAGTTTTAATCAGCTGTTTACAAATGTATATTTATTATCTAATTTCTCAATTTACTTTTTGTATTATTCAATCTTAGTTTACTCTTGTAGGAATTTATGTTGTATAAAGCCTTGAATTATCAAAAGGTATTGTCTTTTATTACAGTTTGTTCAGTCTGCTAGGAATCTAAAGGGATTGCGTGCAGCATGTTTACTCTGCCAGATTGCAAACAATTGAGATTAACTCGAGCTTGGCTGAAGTCTCCAGTCTTGTTGGTAAAGCTAAGCCAAACATTGCGAGGAACTTCCCACGTGTAACAACTACAAACGATGTAGGCTATTTGACTAGAAAATATCATCACATAATGCACGCTCACTTCAACTTTGTATCGTATTTGTGTATAATAAATATATATTGATATAATAAATCAAAATTATTTTCGATAATTTCGTTTTACAGTAAACCATTATCCTTGCTCTTGCTTTTATATTTTTATTTTGGGAATAAAAAATATCGTTGTCCATTTCCTAAGTGTAGTATTATTCTGTACATCAGACTTATCGTCAATACTATTAATTCGCGTTTGAATCGTTTCGTAATAGCTGAAAATTATCTTACACAATATTTGCTATATAAACGAAATTATAAATAAGGAAGACCATAACATACAAGTTACTGACACAACAAGTATTATAATGGTCTTATTGTAAAACACTAACCAGCCTGCCTTTGGAGTAAATGGTGTTTTCTTAACAGTACTCCAAAGCTTGGTGTAAAATAAAACTTTTATCATAGATATAAAATATAAAAATGTGTGAGATTTTTATAATTTACTAATTAGACATTAACTAAATCGATGTCATTAAAAATATCAAAGTGTTTACCGTAGATGCATTTTTTTAAATTAGTGTGGATTCACCATTAATTAAAAGTTTTTTTTTGTTGTAAGTTTGTTTAATAAACATTGATTATTAAATGTTCAATCTATTGTCAAAACCTTTACTATTTTATATTTGATATTCAGCTGGCAGTCCGTAAAATAAGTATAATAATAGTAACGTACCTTATTCATGTTTACGCCCGATAAGAAAGTTTAAATAATGTCTATAGCCTGGTTTAAGTCTTAGATTTTGTAGATAGTTAGTAACTGCCAACTTCATTTTCTCATACAACATTATACTGTCCTCTACAACATATACGAAGAGTGTCTGAACTCATAACGTAAATACCATAATTTGATAGACATTTGTTTATCTAATAGGATCATGGAATGACTTAGACTTTGTCCAATTATAATAAATGATCAGTTCATCGATCTAGTCTACCTCGGGATTAAAATATATGAATTATAATGTTCAAAAGTAAATTTATACCTGGATTAAGGCTGATCTAATTATCTCCCATAGTTAATTTGCTAAAAAGCACGTTTGACACAACTTTTTGCAAGGACAACAAGTTTTGTAAAATGTACTTCACACTTTTCGTCAAACGGTTTACCATTATGGCTTTAACTAATATAAGGGATTTTTTTTAAAGTTATATTTATAAATTAATATTATTAATGTTTCAAAAGGAAACATTAATAGTTACATTTAAATCAAGGGAAATATAGGAGAGTCCATTTAAAAGTAGGAAACCCTAAAAATTATAATTGACAAATAAATGTGTGCGTTGCTTAGTATGGTATAACATTTTTACAATTTAAACTAAGATAATTATAGTTCACACAGAGCCGTAACACGAACAAATTGCTTCATGTCAAACAAAGTTAGTGACAGTGTCATTAGTGGGGAAGAGTTATGGGGTTAGGTTCAAGCGTTAATACCCAAGGCAAACTTATACGCTTTCGAAATAGAACACACAGCTTTGTTTACATGTAACTAGTTGGATATACTCGGTTTAATCATATATACAGTAAATAGAGCATCTAAGGACATCAATCGTATTAACGTTGTCACAGGTATTTCGCTTTGTATGGATGAAATATTACTTAACATTAAGTTATATACTTAATAAAAATCATGAGGACTTAATAAATGCAATCAGAAAGTTGGAACAATTAAAATAAAGAAATATCAGATATACCTTACGACCTATATTCTAACTTCTCAACGACAAACTTTAACACGTATTTTTATTTTATTATTGTTACATAACAAGATATAATATGTAGAGAATGGGAATGACAGATATCCTTTAAATAGAAAGTGGGTAAAACCCTCTCTTATTTTTATTTTACGTGCCATTATTTTTCCTAACATTCATCCACCTTTTTAATAAACGAGTCTGCGACTAAAATATTTAAAAGTTGAGAAAATAACCTCTAAAATTGCAAGTATAATATTGTTCTATGTGTTAGGATATTTTAGTTACAGCATACAAATGCTTAGTGTAAATAAAATCCTGTTTTACTCGCTTATATGCTTTGTTGTGGATGTGATATAAACTTACCGCCTAAACCAAATCTTGTTTTTATATAAAAGTATATCAGATTCCAAGGAGTTATTGGACAGAACTGTATACATAAATTACATCTCTATCGACCTATTATAATATTCTTAACTTAATGACTTTTAAATTGTCACCTGTTAAAAAAGTCTGTCTATAAATTAAGCGTGAAGAAGCACTTCGTTACCTATAAATTAAATATCTGAATAATCTATAAAGACTATATAAAATCCACACAAAACATAATAAATGAAAAATTTGTTATGAACTGTAAGAACTAAAACCCCTAGCTGATTAATCGCTGCATTATTCAAAGTAATGCAACGCGACTGACGGCGATACATCTCCCCCACAAAATATACTTCGTTTTTCATAAAATGTTAGTTTACTGGTTACAGTATTCTAATACCCCTGTCGCAGAAAATCTTCGTACACATTGAATCCCCAATGCATTTAATAGATGTCTTAATATGGCAAAATCCGCGTTCCAAGTTTCTTTAGTATACATTTATAAATAAGCAATACTAATGTTTTTATTAATCTCCATAGCAATAACATAGGGGCTGATTACGCAGGTTTGCTGCAACTAGGTACACAAAATATGTGTTTTCATGCAAATATCAATATAGATCAACTAGGTGAAACCACACACCAAGTTTTATCAATATACATTCATAAGTAAGTAAGTAAGTATTAATTTACGTTCATAGTTAAGGGTGATATAATATTTTACATTTTATCGAAAAGAATAACATGGGGGCGGAGTACGTAGGTTTTTATGCTAGGGGAACCATCAGTATAAATTTTATTTTTTAATGCAAATATTAATTGACCACAACCAGATAAAGCCATATACCAATTTTCGCCAGTATATGTTTATAAATAAGCGAGATATAACATTGTTCTTATTCTTGATAGGAATAACATTGGACAACATACTGTGTTTAGAACTTTCGATATCTCTAGAACTAATTACGTATAGCAATGATCAAAACACCAAATTGTGTGTTTTTAAACTGAATCCAATGGTAACCACTACAATTTGAATATTTCAAAGATTGTGTGTAAACAAAAAATAAATAAAAATGCTTGGGGAACCAAACCCCCCAAAATACCACATTGAATTGGTCGATCTGTCTGGTTTTTGAACTTAAAGTCATAAATGTTGCTTTACACGATTGTACCAAATTTAATCAAAATTGGACCATTTTTACGAGAGTTATCGTGCTCACGGACACACACACACACACACACACACACACACACACACACACATTTATACATATATATATATATATATATATATATATATATATATATATATATTATATATATATATTATATATATATATATTATATATATATATATCGTTTTGAACGAATAGTGTTTTGGCATCTGGGGACATTAAAACGAAGATTTATCATCCCAGTCCTAAGTCTTACCATGACGACCACGGTTACATTTTCTTCCCTATAGGGGAAATTCGCTAAAAGGTACAGCCTACAAGATAATGTTGTAGTTTAAGCAAAATACAAAACAAATATATTGTTATAAAATAGTATATTTCGTCACTAGTCAAGAAAGTGGCCGTTACCGGAGCACGATCTAGTTTGATGAATTTGATCAAGCACCGGTATAGCACTTTCGGACGAGTTATGAACAGTACTCTTCATCATAATACCTTTTATTAAATAAACAGGGTGGTAATAAACCTATTGTTTACACTTTTACAATAGTCTATAGGCAAATAAACTAACATCAGAGTTTTGTTATTATTTCATCTGTTTATGTTGCTAGAAACAGTCACTATTCAAATATTATGTAATTATGTAAGTAGAATACAGCGCTCGTGGTGACAAATCTTGCAACCTTCTTACCCAGCCTAGTCCTTTTTGCAGTTTTACCCGGACTGTTTACCCGGGCTACCGGGAATCGGTTGGTTTCAAACGCAGCTGATAGTATCTAAACTACTTTAGATAATGTCTCCAAACTTTACTTATGGAATTCTCGTGAGAAGTTAATCACCTACGCATTAATTTTCTATCCTTTTGTTTCTACTTTTTGGAGCAAAATGACGCCGGAATAGTTTATTTAAATCTACATTTACCGGGAACTTTATGAGAAGTATAGTGAAATTATCTCTAGTTAAAAATATTTTAAAAACTAGTATTACATTGCCTAATGTCGTGAATTTCTAACGTTTGGAACGATAAAGTTATGAGTTTGGAACTCCTTATCTATAATTTTAGGAACCTCTTAAGATTTTGCCCTAATCCTAACACATGTCTTTATCATATATGCAGAATCCTTAGTTCATATCCAAAGAACTATATTCATTAAAATATGTTTTACTAAGCAATAGAATAGTATAAAACAAAATATAGAGTAACATGGAAGGGAATGCAAGCATTGTTTACCTGATGTTTATTTCACAACCTCGCGTACTATTTTAGCTGTACAAAAAATATTTTAAAGTTTTGTTATTTTACAATGGAAAACCTTTATTGCCTATTTTTACAAAAAATGTTATAACAGATAAAACATTCATCAGATAATAGATGATACAACATGAAGGGAACAATATATTATAACTTGTTAAACTTTATATCGCCCCACTACTTTTAACTATCCGATATTAGAGCTTAGCATACAATTATTTGGTTAATTTTGTAAGATAATAATAGTATTCTGCATTATACTACTGTTTTCTCGACATGGCTTACTACGATGTACATAACGACTGAAGGAGCGGCACAAACGTCATCCCTGGGGGCACACTAATCGTTGATCCGATGCCAAACCGATTTGAAGCTTATCCAAAACTACTGCTAGTGCTCCGATTTTACCGGGGCACTAGCAAGCAACTGAAGGTCTACATCACTGTTCAGATGTATATATGTTTTGTTTGATAAGTAAACAACATAAGACACACGGTTTATTTAGTACGTTGCGTTTGGTACGAGGTTTTTTGCGAAAATACTATTTTTGAGTTTAAACAATATATTTATCGTTTCCTATTAGTTTTTATTGTATTTAATTAAACATTTTTTAGTTGTATAAATTGTTCGTATAAATACTAGGTTAATCATCGTGACTGAATGATATGACTAACATATTTGGTGTCCCATAAAGATCCCCCTTCATAATGTTTGAACGACTGTACATTTTAAAATAATCTGTAGTAAATATTACTAGCATAAGTCAAAGGAATATTTTGGTAGTTAATGGTTTCAACCTTCACCTCTAAATAAAGATTACTGGCGGTGGTTTTAATTTTTAAATAGCAACCCCTAAGTAGTTGCATATCATATTAAAGAGGGTAAACAATAAACTGTCATTGCGAACTAGATCTCTTTATGTTGATTTAATCTAATGTTGATTTAATCTAATGTCATGATAAGCAAACAAATTTATCATTTTATTGGTTGTACTGCTAAGGTTCCCCTCCTTACCAGAAATCAGATTCGGAGTAGGAAATTCGGACTCTCCCTTGTCCAGACCTTAGAAAAAATACCCTTTAAAGATTAAGAAATCAATTTTAAAACCGGCTTTACTTTTGCCAAGAGGAAAATGGAGGCCAATTTGAGCATCTCATTTAGCGAAGCAAGAGGTAAGACGTTTAATCATTTTAATTTTATGAATTATGTACAACTGACGCTGAGTCTTGCTCATTATTTTATGGTCTGACCATCTATAAAATTACAATTATAAAAGTCTTACCTCTTGCCTCGCTAAATGGATGCTCAAAATGGAAATCGCTGTTGGCAAAAGTAAAATATGTATTCAAAATACTTTCTTGCACCCAGCATATGGATAACCTGTGATTTTATTTCACCTGAAATATTTGCCATACATTACGTAGGTTTGTTTTAGGTTTAGTGAGTGTACTGCAATCAAAATTACTTGTGTGTCATTTCTATATGATAATTTAGCTCCTAAAAGTTAATTTTAACTAACTGCAAATAGTAGCACAGATATACGAAGTGGCTATGAAATCCTAGATTGATTTTAAGTACAGTTTTAATTGATACAACGAGAACAAAATTTACTATAACAATGTATCATGTGACAGCTGATTGTATTAAGTTTCTATATTCACCAGCCTTCTTTACATTGTTTGTTGTGTTTTGGTAGCAAAAAGTTAAAAAACCCAGAACCTTTATGTGGTTCTATTGCTAAAACGAAAAGGTGCAAAGCCCTGTATGGTTTCATGAATAAACATTACTGATTTAGCTTTCTGATAATAGTACAACTGTATGTTGTGTCTCAATGACAACAGCTTAGCTTTGGATAGTATTTAAACCATACCTGACTCACTGGCTGCGTTGATGCATTGGGCTTAGGTTGAGATAGCTTTTTACGAAATCATAATTAATCATTGGGTTGGTCGAGAAGATACAACATCTTGGCCTCTCCACCCACTGGCAGTTACACCTTTCGACCATTTTTCTTTGGGGCTACTATAAAAATGTTAGGTATTTATACCTGTATCTTTTAAAGTCATATTAGCAGTGCATTTCAATTAGTTAAGTGAGGCATTTTAGGCAATATATGGACAGAAGTTCAATACCAGCTTGATATTACCTGAGCAACTAACGGTACACAGTACAAATATCACATTAAATTATAACAAACATAAGGTTGAGTTTAAACATATCTTTTGCAAGTATTATCATTAAAAATCATTGAAACGAGAAAAAGTATAACCCTTCAGATTTATAGACTATAATTAGTAACGTTCGTATATTTTGATTATGTTTCACAATGCTATGTTCTGTATCATAGTTCAGAAAACTTGGTAGTCAGTCATTTAATAATTTATGTTAGATCCTTATGCCATACTACCCTTGTCTGTCAAAATTTGTTTTCAATATAGTTTAAATATATTTTTAGTTAGCATGCAAACGTTTATTTGTTATTGTTTGTGTGGTAAACTGTCTCACTTGTGAACAGTTTTAATCAGCTGTTTACATGTATATTTATTATCAAATTTGTCAATGTTTACTTTTTGTATTATTCAATCTTACTTTACTCTTGTAGAAATTTATGTTGTATAAAGCCTTGATTTATTAAAAGGTATTGTCTTTTATTACAATTTATACAACATATTTTAAACTCTGTTGAATGGATGAAATACTTTGGCCGGAAAGGTTCATCTCTACTCCTGACTCACCAAATGCTACCAAGGAATAGAAACATTGGCTCCGAACATTTACAACTTTTATTACAGAAACTAAAGTTAAGGATGAAAAGAAACTGGGAATGTTGGTTAACTTTTTATCTTATAATAACTATTAATTGACGAACGCTCTACATTTTATGAGGCTATTGCCGTTTTAAAGGGTGCATTTGTGCCTAGAAAAAATGTGCTCTTCACAAGGAATACACTTGCCAATCGTAAACAACAGAATGGTGAAACAATTTCTCAAAACTTACAAGTTTTAAAAGCCCTTAGCAAAGATTGTGAGTATATTACTGTTGACGCAAACACGTATCTTGACGAATCCATCAGAGATGCCTTTATAAGTGGGCTAACTTCCTCTCATATTCGACAGCGTCTTTTGGAGAACAACTCTCTTTCTTTGGAAAAGGTTGAAGAAATATATCGCTCCATGGAATCAGCACAAAAACACTCGGAAGCTTATAACACACAAACTATTCCCCAAAATGTACATTGATACTGTACAAACACTCCTGTTCCTTCAATGCTGCTCATGAACCAAACAAATGTGATAAAGTTATATAATCCAACATCTACCACTACGGATTTTGCTTCCCAACATTCTTATCAGAAATTTTACTTCTGTGGAGGGCCAAGACATCGTTCACGAAGTGAATGCCCAGCAAAGGATGCAATCTGCAGAAACTGCTCGAAAATTGGACATTACTGGAAAGTATGTCGATCTAAAAACTTTCAAAAAGGTTAGATTACGTCAGCTTCTCTGACTTTGGCCTGTGTTACATCGCCAACAGGACTTTCTAAAGCTGTACTTAATGGTAAAGTTAATAATAGTGATACTAATTTCTTAATTGACACTGGTAGTTCAGATAGCTTTGATGACTATAATTTTGTAACTAAAAATAATCTCAATATATTTCCTGAAAAGAGGTAAGTTTCTATGGCGTCCACTGCACTTCATCTGTTAGAGGATATACGGTCGCGGAACTATACATTTAAAACAATCATTACAGTAAAATTAAATTGTTAATCATAAATAATCTATGCATTGATGTATTAGTTGGACATAATATAATGAAACTTTACACTGCCATTAACGTAGACTTTGGTGGTTCTAGAACAATTTGCTCCATTTGCAATGTTGCTTGTGCGCTTGTTAAGCCAGTAAGACTACTTCAATATTTAACAAACGACTGACATCCGATTGCAACCAAATCTAGAAGGTACTCTAATGACAATGAAATATTTATCAGATCTGAGATCCAATATTTATTACGGGATGGAGTAATCGAAGAAAGCAACTCTACATGGAGGGCTCAAGTTCTTATCACCAAAAATGAAAATCAAAAAGAGGGCCTATCACAGGGGGAGTAATCTATCACAAAGAGGTGATAGATTACTCTCAAACAATAAACAAGTTCACGTTGCTAAAACGCTTATCCATTACCTAAAATTGAATTATTGGTAAATAAACTTGCTCAGTACGATTTGTTCAGCACAATTGACTTAAAAAGTGCTTATCACCAGATTCCTATCTTAGAGGATGAAATACCATTCACAGCATTTGTATCTGATGGACAATTATATCAATTTAAGCGTATTTCGTTCGGAGTAACTAATGGTGTGGCAGCCTTTCAGAGAACGATCGACAAAAACATTTCTGACGAAAAACTTGAAGGAGTTTCTGCATATCTGCATGACGTGACACTTGAAGGGAAGAGTAAGCAGGATCATGAAGAGAATTTAAATACTTTTTTGAAAGCAATTAAGAAATACAACTTAACAATGAATTTAGATAAATGTAATTTGCTCAGAAAGAAATATCCATTCTAGGGTATCTTATAAGCAACAAGACAATGTGTCCTGATCCTGCTAGACTAAAGCCCCTTCTGAATCTTCCTTTACCTCAAGATGCTCACTCTTTGAAACGTGTCCTTGGTCTCCTGTCCCATTACTCAAAGTGGGTTTCAAAGTTTTCACAGAAGATCAGAAACTTAGTCAACTCTAATCAATTTCCCATTCCGCCATCATCTCCTGCAACAAATGATTTCCAGCTCTTGAAGTAAGACATTGCCGATTCCTCTTTGGGTTCTGGTGAAAATGATGGGCTAATTACTGTAGAAACAGACGCTTCTAGTGTAGCGATTGCGGCATCTCTAAATCAGAATGGTCAGCCAGTAGCATTCTTTCCAAGAACATTATCTGGTTGTGAAAATCGCCATTCATCAGTTGAAAGAGAAGCTAAAGCTATTGTCGAATCTGTAAAGAAATGGAGACACTTCTTACTAGGAAGACATTTCCGGTTAATAACTGATCAAAAAGCATTGTCATTTATCTTTGATCTTAAACATCCCAGGAGGATAACAAATGGCAAAATAATGTGCTGGCGTTTGGAATTATCACCTTTCTCTTTTGACATTGAGTACCAGCCAGGAAAAGACAACGTAACAGCAGATACACTTTCATGAAGCTGCAGTCTTAATCTTTCAGACAATAAACTTCGATTTACACCAGTCTCTCTGCCATCCAGGTATTACTTGCATGAACCACTGGGTAAAATGTAAAAACTTGCCGTATTCACTGGATGACATAAAGAAGATGACTTGGTCATGCCCAGTTTGTGTGGAGGTAAAGCCACGTTTTTATAAGTCATATAGTATTTTAATCAAAGCAACATCCCCTTTCGAACGGCTTAGCATTGATTTCAAGGACCGTTACCATCTTCCACCCAAACGTCGATGTATTTTGAATATTTTCGATGAATATTCACGTTTCCCTTTTTCGTATCCTCGTAAAGATATGACTTCGAGCACAGTAAAAAAATGTTTAGACAATCTATTCTCCATATTTCGGACTCCGTGTTACATACATTCTGACCGGGGAAGATCTTTTTTATCTGACGAGTTATCAACCTATCTTCATGAAAGAGCAGTTGCTACTAGTTTGGCTAGTCTTTATAATCCAACTGGAAATGGACAAATAGAGCGCTTAATGGAATAATATGGAAAAGCATGACACTGTCACTTAAAACTAAGGGCCTCGACCAGAATCTATGGGAATTTATTCTACCAGAAGCTCTTCATTCAATACGCTCTATACTATGTACTGCTACGAACTGTACTCCACATGAACGGCTCTTTACACCCACGCCGTTCTCCTAACGGAACTTCATTGCCCGCATAATTGATACAACCATGGCCAGTTCTAGTAAAACGCAATGTAAGAATGAGTAAATATGAACCTCTTGTGGATGAAACAGAACTTAGTAAACAGTAAGTACAGTAAACCAATTCGCATTACGCCCTAGTGCATCTTAAAAATAGTAAGGAGACTACAGTTCCGCTAAAACAACTGGCCCCGAGAGGGAACAGAGACTTAATTTCTAATGAAGATTATGTTCCTGATACACAAATATCAACTGCTAATAAAGATGACGAGCAAACACCACGCGTCTCTGAAGCCACAGCTTACACTCAGAAAGCTAGAGGAAAAGTAGAAAGACCATTAAGACTCAGAAAAGTCCCAGAAAATTGTAAAGAATATGTATTAAATTCAGTGGGGGGGAATGTGGTAAACTGTCTCCCTTGTGAACAGTTTTAATCAGCTGTTTACAAATGTATATTTATTATCTAATTTGTCAATTTACTTTTTGTATTATTCAATCTTACTTTACTCTTGTAGGAATTTATGTTGTATAAAGCCTTGATTTATCAAAAGGTATTGTCTTTTATTACAGTTTGTTCAGTCTGCTAGGAATCTAAAGGGATTGCGTGCAGCATGTTTACTCTGCCAGATTGCAAACAATTGAGATTAACTCGAGCTTGGCTGAAGTCTCCAGTCTTGTTGGTAAAGCTAAGCCAAACATTGCGAGGAACTTCCCACGTGTAACAACTACAAACGATGTAGGCTATTTGACTAGAAAATATCATCACATAATGCACGCTCACTTCAACTTTGTTTTGCATCTGTGTATAATAAATATATATTGATATAATAAATCAAAATTAGTTTCGATAATTTCGTTTTACAGTAAACCATTATCCTTGCTCTTGATTTTATATTTTTATTTTGGAAAATAAAAAATATTGATGCCCATTTCATAAGTGTAGTATTATTCTGTACATCAGACTTATCGTCAATACTATTAATTCGCGTTTGAATCGTTTCGTAATAGCTAAAAATTATCTTGCACAATATTTGCTATATAAACGAAATTATAAATAAGGAAGACCATAACATACAAATTACTGACATAACAAGTATTATAATGGTCTTATTGTAAAACACTAACCAGCCTGCCTTTGGAGTAAATGGAGTTTTATTAACAGTAGTTCAAAGCTTTGTGTAAAATAAAACTTTTATCATAGATATAAAATATAAAAATGTGTGAGATTTTTATAATTTACTAATTAGACATTAACTAAATCGATGTCATTAAAAATATCAAAGTGTTTACCATAGATGCATTTTTTTAAATTAGTGTGGATTTACCATTAGTTAAAAGATATATTTTTTTTGTAAGTTTGTTTAATAAACATTGATTACTAAATGTTCAATCTATTGTAAAAACCTTTACTATTTCATATTTTATATTCAGCTGACATTCCATAAAAGAAGTATAATAATAGTAACGTACCTTATTCATGTTTACGCCTGATAAGAAAGTTTAAATAATGTCTCTAGCCTGGTTTAAGTCATAGATTTCGTAGATAGTTAGTACGTGCCAACTTAATTTTTGCATACAACATTACACTGTCCACTAGAACATATACAAAGAGTGTCTGGACTCATAACGTAAATACCGTAATTTGATAGACATTTGTTTATCTAATAGGATAATGGAATGACTT
Organism: Allygus modestus; assembly: GCA_963675035.1. NCBI lineage: Eukaryota > Metazoa > Arthropoda > Insecta > Hemiptera > Cicadellidae > Allygus > Allygus modestus. The sequence goes on along the minus strand of OY776115.1, from coordinate 148,733,876 downwards.
AGACTATGTCCAATTATAATAAATGATCAGTTCATCGATTCAGTCTACCTCGGGATTAAAATATATGAATTATAATGTTCAAAAGTAAAGTTATACCTGGATTAAGGCTGATCTAATTACCTCCCATGGTTAATTTGCTAAAAAGTACATTTTACACAACTTTTTGCAAGGACAACAAGTTTCGTAAAATGTACTTCACACTTTTCGTCAAACGGTTTACCATTAAGGCTTTAACTACTATAAGGGATTTTTTTAAAGTTATATTTATATATTAATATTATTAATGTTTCAAAAGTAAACATTAATAGTTACATTTAAATCAAGGCAAATATAGGAGAGTCCATTTAAAAGTAGGAAACCCTAAAAATTATAATTGACAAATAAATGTGTGCGTTGCTTAGTATGGTATAACATGTTAACAATTTAAACTAAGATAATTATAGTTCACACAGAGCCGTAACACGAACAAATTGCTTCATGTCAAACAAAGTTAGTGACAGTGTCATTAGTGGGGAAGAGTTATGGGGTTAGGTTCAAGCGTTAATACCCAAGGCAAACTTATACGCTTTGGAAATAGAACACACAGCTTTGTTTACATGTAACTAGTTGGATATACTCGGTTTAATCATATATACAGTAAATAGAGCATTATATGTTTGCATCTAAGGACATAAAATCGTATTAACGTTGTCACAGGTATTTCGCTTTGTATGGATGTAATATTACTTAACATTAAGTTATGTACTTAAAAAAAATCATGAGGACTTAATAAATGCAATCAGAAAGTTGGAACAATTAAAATAAAGAAATATCAGATGTACCTTACGACCTATATTCTAAATTCTCAACGACAAACTTTAACACGTATTTTTATTTTATTATTGTTACATAACAAGATATAATATGTAGAGAATGGGAATGACAGATACCCTTTAAATAAAGTGGGTAAAACCCTCTCTTATTTTTATTTTACGTGCCATTATTTTTCCTAACATTCATCCACCTTTTTAATAAACGAGTCTGCGACTAAAATATTTAAAAGTTGAGAAAATAACCTCTAAAATTGCAAGTATAATATTGTTCTATGTGTTAGGATATTTTAGTTACAGCATACAAATGCTTAGTGTAAATAAAATCCTGTTTTACTCGCTTATATGCTTTGTTGTGGATGTGATATAAACTTACCGTCTAAACCAAATCTTGTTTTTATCTAAAAGTATAACAGATTCCAAGAAGTTATTGGACAGAACTGTATACATAAATTACATCTCTATCGACCTATTATAATATTCTTAACTTAATGACTTTTAAATTGTCACCTGTTAAAAAAGTCTGACTATAAATTAAGCGTGAAGCAGCGCTTCGTTACCTATAAATTAAATATCTGAATAATCTATAAAGACTATATAAAATCCACACAAAACATAATAAATGAAAAATTTGTTATGAACTGTAGGAACTAAAACCCCTAGCTGATTAATCGCTGCATTATTCAAAGTAATGCAACGCGACTGACGGCGAAACATCTCCCCCACAAAATATACTTCGTTTTTCATAAAATGTTAGTTTACTGGTTACAGTATTCTAATACCCCCGTCGCAGCAAATATGCGTACTCAGCGAATTCCCAATGCATATAATAAATGTCTTAATAGCCCTTAAATCTGCGTACCAAGTTTCTTTAGTATACATTTATAAATAAGCAATATTAAAATTTTAATTAATCTCCATAACAATAGCATGGGGCCGCATTACGCAGGTTTGCTGCAACAAGGTACACATAATATGTGTTTTTATGCAAATATCAATATAGTCAACTAGGTGAAACCACACTCCAAGTTTTATCAATATACATTTATATGTATGTAACTAAGTATTAATTTATCTTCAGAGTTAAGGGTGATATAATATTTTATTTTTATAGAAAATAATAACATGGGAGCGGAGTACGCAGGTTTTATGCTACGGGAACCATCCGTAAAAATTGAATTTTTTTATGCAAATATCAATAGACCACAACCAGATAAAGCCATATACCAATTTTCGCCGGTGTACCTTTATAAATAAGCGAGATATAACATTGTTATAATTCTTGATAAGAATAACATTGGACAACATACTGTGTTTAGAACTTTCTATATCTCTAGAACCAATTAACGTATAGCAATGATCAAAACACCAAATTGTGTGTTTTTAAGCTGAATCAAATGTTAACCACTAAAATTTGAATTTTTCAAAGATTATATATAAACAAAAAATCTTGGGGTACAAAATCCCCCAAAAATACCTTTTTCGGATTGGTCGATCTGTCTGGTTTTCGAACTTAAAGTCATAAATGTTGCTTTACTCGTTTGTACCAAATTACATCAAATTTGGACCTTTTTTACGAGTTATCTTGCTCACGGACACACACACACATACATATTTATATATATATTCCGTTTTAAACGAATAGTGTTTTGGCATCTGGGGACATAACAACGAAAAGTTATCATGGTCCCTGTCCTAAGTCTTACCATGCCGACTACGGTTATAGCTTCTTCCCTATAGGAGAAATTCGCTAAAAGGTATAGCCTACATGATATTTTTGTAGTCCAAGCAAAATACAAAACAAATATATTGTTATAAAATAGTATATTTCGTCACTAGTCAAGAAAGTGGCCGTTACCGGAGCACGATCTAGTTTGATGAATTTGATCAAGCACCGGTATAGCACTTTCGGACGAGTTATGAACAGTACTCTTCATAATAACACCTTTTATTAAATAAACAGGGTGGTAATAAACCTATTGTTTTAACTTTTACAATAGTCTTTAGGTAACTAAACAAACAAAATCAGTTTTGTTATTGTTTCATCTGTTTATGTTGCTATAAACAGTCAGTATTCAAATATTAAGTAATGGAATACTCTAAGTAGAATACAGCGCTCGTGGTGACAAATCTTGCAACCTTCTTACCCAGCCTAGTCCTTTTTGCAGTTTTACCCGGACTGTTTACCCGGGCCACCGGGAATCGGTTGGTTTCAAACGCAGCTGATAGTACTGTCATCAATAGTTTATTGCGAAGGTATGATGAAACTACATTATTTTCTAACAGTCAAGAAAGTTTATTTTACAAATATACATTAAAAAATAAGTTACATTGATTTAAAATCACAGTGTAACACTTGGAATAAATACATACCAAACCTAATTATTGAAATATTTTACCTCAAAAATAACTTCAGGAAGAACATTACAATTAAATAATATGTATATTTTTTATTTAAAAATACCTCTTACAACTTCTTAAATTTTCTAACATTAAAAGAATAATGTTTTTATTTTTTAAATGTCATTTTCAGTACTAGAGAGAGTTTTATGTTAAATATATTTTGTAACGTTTACTTTACCAAATATATATACGGTATGAATGCTTTACTTACTCAAGGAGTCTCCATGAGGTATATCGTGATGAACTTGCCTTTAATGTAGCCTCTACAGTGCCCCTTCAACTTCAAAGGCTGTTTCCTTGAGCTTCAATGCCCTTGTAGACTTCACATATCGACCAAACCACTATTTTCTAATGATACACATGCTTTATACTATGAAAATTTAATTATGTATTAAAATATGCATGGTTCAAAACGTTGAATGAGCATTTTTTGTACTAGATTAAACATTAATTTAAATATAAATATTTTAAATAACGAAGAGGTCAAGAGTATATAGTACAGAGCGGAACTACAGAATGTAATGAGTTTACGGAACAAGGCCTTCAGCTTAATCATTTATTACATTTACTAGTTGCAAATGTGTCGTACAATTTTGTACCTACATGAAAATACAAAGATTCTTTCCTCTAAAAACAGGTTACTATTATTAAAATAATAAATTGAATAGAACACTTTCTATTGAAGTAGAGCAGAAGTTGAGTCTTCTACTACTTACTTATCTTATTTTAATATTTTGCTTCTGATGTTAGCATAGTTTCAGTTAGCATAGAACTGGTTGTTGTAGCTTCTAAAGAAATCAAATATCCCAAGCCAGTCATCGTTAGCCTATTTACTTATTGAATATTTATCTTCTTTCATCTAAGTGCATTGTATGATTAGATCGATTTTGTTTTTATAGATATTTTATTAAACCCAGTAGTCTCCTACCCTGTGACATTCCTTTAAAATTATTAAATAACAAAGGTGTGTATATGTAATTAATAAAATGCTGTTGCTATTGTCGTCTAAGAGTTATCATTACAATGTTTAGCTTTTATTAACATACTGTAAACCAAAAAATTTAATGTTAATATGTTACAAATAACCAAATGTAATACACATTTCACGGGGTGAAACACGTATTACATAACTCTCTTTACATTATGTTGTTATATAATCGATCAGCTTGACTGTACATGCTTAGCTATATGTTTGGAGGTTTACTTACATGTGTTACTAAACCAAATCTCTGACGTTAAAGTTTGGTTGGAAACTTTGAGTATTGTCAATATGCCTGGTTGACTCTGTGGCTTCGGCTGCCTTGGTTACTTCGCTATACTTGGAAAAGAAACATGTTCATCTTATAACAATTTGTTTTATTACTTTGTATTGTTTTACTTTTGTTCTTACTAGAAATCTATTTTAATGTTTTTTAGCTGTAGGAAAATAATATCATATTCTTATGTTTACATTCCACAAAGTATATACAAAAAAAATAATATTCAAATTAAATTAGTTTTACACATTTAGACGTAATTTTAATATTTGTATAAACTAATATGTAACCCGGAAGGTCGACAATTGGTTTTCCACTTTATAATTGATATCTTTAACATGTTTAAAACATAACATTCAAAAACATAAAATAATAATTACTACAAAATGTGCGAAGTTTTAAAGATAATCCATAATATATATATATATATATATATATATATATATATATATATTATTCTCAAAAAGTAATACTATGTTCATAAAGGAATTTTCATAAAGAAAATATTATATTTTTATTACAGAAAGCGGGTTTCAATGTTTTATTTTTCAAATTTCAAAAAATATAAACAAAGTCATTGCAAATGTTTATTTTAATATATTTATGTTATTACTATGTTTGTATTATATTTCATAATTGTTGATACCGAGATACTTTTACCCTAAAATATGTAGAAATCCGAACCATTTGTGATGTTTGTCGAACGGATTTCACACAATGGGACAACCAATACTGTGGTTTCATGAAGAATCATTAAAGCTTTGGTGTTTATCTGGGAAACCACTACAGCTGATCCCTTTGATCGTAATCGTGTTTGCTAAGCAAATAACATCGCCCTCTCGGTAAATAATTCCCTGTTGAGATCACCATTTTAATCCATAGTTCATTTTTTTAAATTTGCAATACGAGAAAATATTTTACATTAATTTTATTTTTATTAAAACCTTTTCCGTAAATTAAAGTGATTGTACATGAACTTGACTCTACAAACAGTTTTGTTCAATGTGTCTTTACTATATTGTAATGTTTAAATAATAGGTCATCACATTTGTGAAATGATATGTTGACTTAATTTCTCATCCTACAATACATTTAAAAAAGGTTTTACTAAATTTGTCAACTGTAAACTGTCAGTATATATGTGCATTCGATTAATAATCACATAATTAATTCACCACTGAAATGTAACCTTTATGGAAAGTAAAAATGCGATTAAGCTATGCAGTTTATGGCTTTTGAATAGGAGTCTAATGATATTAAACTCAAATGTGGTTACAATTGATTAATAAACGGTTAAGACAAATAATAACTGTTCTATCCTAATATCCGAATGTAACTATGCAAGATATTTCCAACAGTAATGCAATTTTCAATTCTGATATAAAAACAACACACTTTCACAATGTAACTTGGAGTATTAAAATTTGGTTACATACCTTTTTCGTTGACAGTTCAAATTTGAACATAAAAAATTACCTAACAAACTATTTACAAGTTTTGGTTCAACAGAACCATCTTCAGAATGCAGTAATCACAGATGTCATAAAGCTAAAAACAACAAAAGACAATCAACTAAAAACAACAACTAACAAACAAACCAAATCAACAAACAAACAACTAAATCGTCAAAACTAAAAACAACAAACACTTACGCACACACAGTTACACGATACTTAAAATTTAACAAAAAGATAGGCCTAACACACAAATCGGTCGTAAGCATGGCCACGGTCACGGTCAGGTTGCAGACACGGTTGCATGGCAACGGTCACGGTCAGGTTGCAGACACGGTTGCATGGCCACGGTCACGGTCAGGATGCAGACACGGTTGCATGGCCACGGTCACGGTCAGGTTGCAGACACGGTTGCATGGCAACGGTCACGGTCAGGATGCAGACACGGTTGCATGGCAACGGTAGGCTACTGCATTCCGAAGATGATTCCGTTGAACCGAAACATGTAAATAGTTTGGTACACGAACAAATTTTAACTATCTGTAAACAAATCAAATTTGTTGGAAAAAGTATGTAACAAAAGTTTCAAATGAAAACAGTTCAGGGAATAAAATGGATACGAATTATCCTAACTTGGAGTATTGTGCAAGGTCATAGTGCCTACTGGCTGTAGATCACTGGCAAGTAATATGCTACGTTGACCAATTCACTAGTGGAAAACCCAATGAAAACTGAACTAAGCTATTATTTGCTTTTTATTATTTCCCTTTCCACTGGCAAAAAACTGCCAAATATTGATTTTTATCAGTTGCATATTTTAAGCTTGGAATTGACGTTAATTTTTCTTTATTGATTAACCTGCATTGTTATGACCGTATGGTAAATTATTACGTTTAATTACTTACTTTTTAAGTTAATGTTTTTGAATTATTAGTTTTGTTTAAGTGTTTTAGGTTTTACGATATTCAATAGAACTACCTCGTTCAAAATTTGAAATAAACAAAAATAAAATAAAACATAAAATTCCTGATGACTTTTAATATATACTATTGTCAAGGAAATGACAAAAATCATCCATATGTACTACTACAAAGAGAAGGAAGTGTTTGACTGCTGTCAGGTATGTTTTGTTTTAATGTAGGAAATGCTGACTTGGTTAAATTTAAACTTTCACAAAAGTAGGCTATGTATATTGGCTTCGACGGATATAAAATTAGACATTCAACTCTTAAATGGTGTTTATCATTATTAATATTCTATAAATATGTATAATTATTGACTAAGCAGTATTTATTTGAAATGTTTTAAAACAAAAAAAGTCCATTCACTCGTTGATGGGGAATACAAAATTAAATAACAAAAGCCCCGTCTCTCGTTGAACGAGCTAAATCAAACATTTCAGACAAGAGTTTTGTGTATCATCATGTTTTTGGAATATATTGGTTTTGTTTTAAATTAGTTTTTCCCGAATAATTATATATCTAATAATGAGCACTATTGAGTAATGCAATGACTATTATATTGTAGATCAGGTAATAGATTTATTTATTTTATTTTCAACTTAAAACAGCACCTACAACCTTCTTGGTCATTACCATTTGTTTACCATATTGTAAATAAAATCTTGTAGTTTACATCATCTAATATTGCGACTGCTGAGTTTAACTATAAAGATAAAGTAATTACTACGAAAAAATCAGAGGTGGCCCAGATACGTTTTTGAACTATTAAAATAAATATTTAATTTTTTTATGACAAATAAGGGATCATAAAACTCACTCTGTATTTATTTTACCCCTAATAATTCTTCGATAAACAAATATCTTATAAATACCAAATATTAAATGAATGTTGTATCCTTTTGAACAAACCGAAGACTAAACACATCTAATAATCATCCAAGTTGTAGTGGTTGGTAGTTCCACATAATGATTTATCCACCATCTTGAATCAAATATGGTGGCCACAATGTAATTGTGCTCTGATTCTAACTATAACACGCCAGAAAAAGCCTCATATACAATAGTAATGCACTTTATATGAGTAGTATAGTATATTATTATATACAATTTAGAGAAGAATAATTGTTATATTGTTATTTAATTAATTTATAATTTTTAAGAATTTACTTATATTTGATTTAAATAGACACATTAAAAAGCTCAGATTTTTTTTTTTTTACGTAGGAGGAACGCTTAATGTGCGAACCCAAAGGAACAGTGGGGGACTCCCTCTTACGAGGTATACCCACTAAACCTCCTACGGAGCCGCGGGGAAAAACCAGGCCGGAACCCTTATCGGACAACTTCGGCACTGGCCCGCGTGTCTTGCGCCCAGACGGGTCACGTCACCGTTTCGGGAAACTTAGAGGTCACCTAAGCATCCCTCGTCTCGCTTTCCCCAAAGAACGGATTGCACGAAGAGCGCAACCGCTCTCCAGGAGTCTTCATTTCGAAGCATCGCCCCCACCACGACGTCCGGGGACAGATCGCCGACAGCAGAGACGAGCCTCCTCCTGTCTTCAGCGAAACGACTGCACCGGAAGAAAGTATGATGAGCATCATCCACCTCCTCCGGGCAGTAACTACACTGAGGTGACCTCACCTTCCCCATGCGGAAAAGGTATTGCCTGAAGTACCCGTGGCCCGTCAGGAATTGACACAAGAAAAAGTCAATTTCCCCAAATGCACGGCTCAACCACGGGCTTATGTCTCTGATGAGACGAAACGTCCATCGCCCTTCCAGTCCACCGTTCCAACGCTCTTGCCAAACTCGCAGAGTTTCGAGTCTGGCTTCCACAGCAGCTTGGTCTCTTCCGAGATCAGGAGCACGGCGAAAGATGTTCTGCCTCTCAGCGGCGAGCAGATCAAGGGGAAACACTCCAGCCACAACCATTACAGCCAGTCCAGACACAGTGCGATACGCACAGGCAACCCTAAGAGCCGCCCTGCGCTGAACGGAGAGAATTCTCTTGCTGTGTTTTTTGACTCTCATGGCATTTAGTATTTATAGTAATGTTTTAATACTTAATAGAAATTAATAACAAACATCCCGGCTATAAATAAAATTTACCTTGCGTTCTCATCGCAAAGACCCTCATTAAATTTTAAAATTGTTGTTCCGTCCTAAAATTAATGCAAGTCTATGTTGATGTATAGAATAATATTTAATATAAAATGTTACAGTCCACAGTTAACATCTCTTAATCCTCTTATATAAAGAGTTTCCACTAATTAACAGAACTCTTTTATCATTTACAGAGAGATGACGTTGTTCTTAATTAGCGTCGGTAGAGTTCAGTTAATTTGAGTTAATTGAGACTCGTGACCTTGAATGAAAGCTCGTGCTAGACGTTACAAACTTCAAGCGTTTACACTCTTACTTGTGTTTTGATAAGAAATAATACAAAGTTACGGAGCCGGTAACAAACAGTCGATTAAGTAAATTTGTGTTCATAGAGCTCTAGTAAAAATATTACTCTCTATTATGATTGGATGATATATACCACATCACATCATACAACAAATATTGTTCTAAAAATAAAAGTTGTTTTGTGGGTTTAGGGACCACAAAATAAATTTAACGTACTTTAAGAAAAGAAGACGTACAAAAACTGTATTATATTGAATAATGCTAAATGATTATGCTTGTTTAAACGTATTACCTAGTTTGTGAGGACGGAAAACATTAAAATAAAAGCCTGGCCAAAACGGATATTTTCTGAACCCAATCAATATTACTGTGAGGGTATAGCTTTAATACAAACAGTTATTGTAATAAATCTATAATGAATAAAGCAAAACAGTTTGTCGCACATAGTGTTAAAGAAATACTTCAGTTTATTACAATGAGAAATGCATAAAATAAAAATTATTGAAATGTAACCTTCCATTTAATTTGTAATTACTGCAAGTAAATTGTGTTTTTTGCCTGAAAATTGTTTTTACTTATCAGTGATGGAAAATGTCAGCGTTAATTTCTAAAAAAAAAAAAAACATAAACTCACCATCGCCAATCGCCAATAATGAATTTTAGACAACTAATCCATAGCCAAGGTAGTAGTAACCACTCAGTGCTACTAACCCCTACCACAGAGTAAAACCAATCACAAGGTTACTGTGATTATACAGAATAACAAAAAATATCAGTTTATTAATTATAAAACAACTACCAGCTACTTTTATTAGTTGCATATAATATTCCCTCTCGAACATTTGTATTCACAATAGTTTTAAGAATTAAATAAGTTAACGAATTGATACCATTATTAAAAAAATCTGAGTAAATTTAAAAAAATATATTATTGATGTTGATGTTTAATTTTATTGTTGATACTCTCTAAAAGTGAAAGAATGAATAGTCTACTCTTTCAGACTGATGTTAGTTAAAATCCAAACATTCTTTTAGAGTGATCATTCACTAGTTTTCTAAAATTAAAATATGATCTTGTAATTTTAAAAATAGGGAAGTCACCATTTATAAAAAAAACTGACAGCCAAATATCTTGGATTTAAATTAATAAATTAAATAGGTGAAAATAGTATATTATGTGAGTTAGTTTGACTAATTATGTAATAATAGTACAATAGTACCCTCGTTTAAATAGGTGATAATGGCTATTAGTTTGACAAATAGATTAATTCGGTTAGGAATCAAAAGTAATTTAATTAAAATCAATTAACAGCATTAAGTTAGTTTTACTAGCAATTAGTGTAACTAATATGTTTAACGGTGCTGTATTCTAATTAAGTTTGGGTTATAGTATATTAGATAATACCAATAACCTTCAGTTAGTATGGTTAATATCAATTTCTTCAAACTGCTTGTAAGGCTCAAGATTCAGTAAGCTACGTAAAGGTTATCATAATGTAGGCACAACTTAGGTTTTGGCACTGATAAGATCAACTTAGAGGTTTTTAAAAAGGTTAGCGTGCCTGATAGTCCGCCGTCTGATCTAAGTTTTTTCAACCGGATAACCCTTGGATTAGACGGCAGACTATCAAGTACGATAACCTTTTATAAAAGTATATTACTGATCCGGTAACACAACAACAACAATCAACTTAGAGGTGTTGATTTGAAAGAAATTATAATTTTACTTCATAACCTAAATTACTATATTAATTAAAGTTATTAATTACAGTAGATATGAAAGGTAAACAAAACCAATGAGTTTACTTATTATTCAAAACTATAACCGATACTGAATTATAATATGGCATTGTTAAATATACCAACTAAACTAATAGCTAGTAAAATAACACAACTATTTATTTAAAAACATTGCTATTACTTAATTTGCCTTGGTTCCTTTGTAATTCATCAAGAACAAACATCTAAAATCTAACATGTAGAAACTCTCGTTGTTTTTCCGCTCGGAGATTCCACTAAAGCCACTCGAACAAATTAGTAGGTGTAACTCGTTCATAAACTATTTGGATAATTGTATAGTGAAAGAGTGAATAACTAATATTTAACGAACAAAACTTTAATTCTTATTAGTCAATGTTCGTTTATTGAGAGTGTATATTCAACTTTTCGGAGTGAACACCTAATTCATTCTGACAAATGAAAGTGTTTTACTCTTTGTATTTTAGCGTGTAACAATCTTACTAGGTGCACGCTCATTCCTCACGTATAAGGATAATTGAAACACATGATCAAACTTAAATCGAGTCTCATAAAAAATTCAATATCTGATTTGAGTAACATCCTCAGAATACATTCCGTTATCATTTAACTGCCGCCAGAATCCGGATTTTATGTCTATATAGCTATAGTTTTAGTCACTTCTTTAAGAATCAATTATCGCGGTAGCTGAGAGGTATCGCACTGGCTCTTGGAGCGAAAGGTCGCAGGTTCGGATCCCGCCGCCGACCTAACATTTTATCCGGAGAAAAACATACTTACATTTATCACTTGTTTTCATCAAAGTAAATGTTGTATAAATACGTAAATTTATTTATTTTTAAAATAAATTGAAGATTTCAGGCATGGTTTGTTGTTAGGATCGGCATGGGTGCGTTATCTTAGAACTAACAGAGCATTTTGGGCTAAGCAGTGACCTTAGCAGTGTGGTTAATTTAACTTTTAAGAGAACAGCGAGTTTCCTATATGAACTAATGTTAACAATTTCTATAGGCCAAGTCAAAATATCCTTAAGGATTAACAATAAATCGTCAGGCCCAGTTATTTAAATGAAAAAATGAGATTTAAATATATTGTTTCAATAGCCTAGGCTATTATGAAATTAAATGCTATAAACATGGGTTGGCCCAAGTCCGTACATGAAACTTCTAAAATGACAAGTAGCCTAAGTGTATATGCCTACATTTTATAGTCATAGGTCCAAGTTTATGATGAAAAAAGCTCACTATAATATAAACCTAGGAGATGTCAAATCATTTCAGATAACCTGTACAAAAGGCTTAGTTTGGTTAGAATAGTTTAAAGCTTTTGTTTTGGTTCGCTACAACATTCCTGGTAATGTGTTTAAAGTATTTTACAACAGTTGTATTTTACAAAATGATATTTAAATAGCCTAGGCTATCATAAAATTAAATTCTATAAACATGGGTTGGTCCAAGACCGTACATGAAACTTCTAAAATGGCAAGTAGCCTAAGTGTATAGACCTACATTTTATAACCATAGGCCCAAGTTTATGATTAAAACAGCTCAGTATAATCCAAACCTAGGATTTGTCAAATCATTTCAGATAACCTGTATAAAAGGCTTAGTTTGGTTAGAATAGTTTAAAGCTTTTATTTTGGTTCACTACAACATTCCTGGTAATGTGTTTGATGTATTTTACAACATTGTATTGCCAGTTTAATGACGGCTTACTCTTACTGTAATCCAACCCTAGGCTATGTAAAATCATTCCAAGATAACCTCCCGAAAAAATCTGTTTGGTTAGAATAATCTATAGCTTTTATTGTGGTTACCTACTACATTACTGGCAATGTATTTTAGGTAATGTAGACAATTTGTATTATTAATTTAGTGAAAATATAACCTAGCAAATAATTTTCCTACAAAAATAAATTTTAAGGTTGTTCGGTTACTGTGACTAACTTCGTCAACGCTTTCTAGACAAATTGAGGCTTTGTATACTTTTTACACACACAATAATACCAATACACAATATTACTTTTTATCACAATATTACTAATTGTCTAAGAAATGTAATAAAACAAACTATTTTATAAGTTAAGTTAATATCTTAGTATCTACAGTCATCACAAAGGTATTTTGAGTTTTTCGATCTGCCACATGCGTCGTCTGTCGTCTGCCACTGTTACAATCGTTGCCTCTGTCCGACTGACGATATTTACACAGAGTAGGCGTACTAAGGGAATATTAACTGTATGCATATTTTTTTTAACGTACACTTAATAATTTATAAAATAATAAATATGCTCACAACTTAAATATACATCGATTTATCTCTCTTGTGTGTTTTTTGTTGGTAAAAAAACTGTTGTTATCCAGTATAACAAAGTATACTCTAGTAAACTAACTATTGTTACTCTGTTGTTGAAACATAGACGTCGTCTAAATTTTAACGATTCAAGTACCACTAAAATGGCTTCCAATGTTACTCTTATGGAGAAAAATAAATTTGGTTTTAAGATAATTTGATTAATACTGAACGACATTATCTGAATAACGAACTTGACCGAGATTTTCATCTGTTAAGTTTTTCTGGAAAATTTTAAGTTTAACTGTGGAGGCATTCTTGAGTTATTGTGGTCACAGACACGCCAGTTGAGTTGATTCTCTTACCAGTCTAAGCAGTAAAGTAATAAGGATACTTTCACTTCGTTCAATTATCCAATTAAATTAAAATAAAGTAAAATAAAGATTTAATACTTATGTTACTTTTTCCTATGATAAGGATTTTACTACAAACAACATGGTTTTAAAGATAATGACTAAGAATTATTAATTATGATATAATATGTTTATAATGTGTATGCATTAAAAGATGTCTGGAAAATATAAGAATAGTTACAAACTTATATTGTATATATTAAAACTGGTGAACAATTTTAAACTACATATTTCCAAAATAACGAAATTCATATGCAGAATACATACAACAATACTAGTAAAATAAGAATAAATTGTTGTACAAGTTATTACAGATACATTCTTTAAAGGCCTAAGGTAAATTAGTTTTTACACACCGCACCCAGCAAAGACAACAAATTTACTCTTTCCGCTTAAATTTGAATTGCAAAATAGGATATCAAGCCTAAAGATATAACGATCCGAATGATCCGGCCTCATCCATATAGTGTATAGAGAAACAAATACTTTCAGTCCTTTCGTAGTTGCAATAGCCTAAATTCTTTTACTTATATATGTTTTTATTGATACTATTAAATTCAAAGCAGCATGATAACTGTCAATAAATTATCAACGGTAGTTAATTGAAAAAAGAAAGAAAAACTCACACAACAAATAGTTTATTTTTTTATTTTTAGCACTTACAATTATGTTTTAGCAGCTGTTAAAATTTGTTTAAGAATATTTTCTATCATACAAACCTTTTGTTACAAAAGTTTTAACCGATCGGAATTTATTTGAGCAAAACTGATTCAATAGCATTTATTTATATTAATTGTAAAATGGAAAATTTGTAAAACCATAGCTCATGAGACCTACGGTTGAGAAAACTGTTGTTGGTCGACCTATATAGTTATAAGACGCTGATCAATTATCAATGCTCCTTAGAAACAAATTGCATGGTGAAGACCCTGTAATTTATATAAGACTTACAAGTTTTAATCATCTCCGTCAATAGTCCAAATTTATCAAACAAATTATGCTGGTATGGTTTGTTGCAAGTGAAAAATTACCTAAGCTTGCAATTTTTTGTTAGCTTATTTTATGTTTTGACTAATTGCAGGCTTCGATAATGTTTTGTTTGCAACGAAACATGTCAGCATAATTAGTTTGACACATTTGGACTATTGACGGAGGTATGATAACCAATTTAAGTCTATAATCTTGAAGTGTGCAATAGGACTGGTGCAATAGGACCTGCCCGGTGTAATCGTTAAAAGACATGACTTTTTCCGAAAAGTCCAGGGATCGCTCCTCACCACTTACCAAAGGCTATTATCTAAGGGATAATACCGCACCTAGGTGGATCTGAGCCCAGCTTTAGCTGTAGGTCACCTAAGCTATAAACCAGATGGGATAGGTATCTAAAGTAAGGGGTCTATCTCTATAGTAGATATCTGACGCCACTAAATACCATAAGTTAAAAACAATTATACGAAGGATTAATTTATTTAATTGTGTAAACTGTGATTATACAGCTACTGTCGCTACTATTTTATTGATCTTTAGAAATATAAATATATCTTACGATTGAACTGATATTTGGGTTATTTTATTAATATGTATGCTGTGTGTCTACTACACCCACTCCAGTAGTGGTTTCGGACAGTTGTCAGGAGTTAGTGGTAATTAATGAGACCCATCAACTCTAAAGAAGTAGGCTATATACATTTTTATTTCATTATCTCAGGTTGCTTAGTATTTAAATACTACCCAGAATTACGTTTTGAAGATAATAAAGATATATCATAAATAATGTATCTTTTAGCGAATTTCCCCTATAGGGAAGAAGCTATTACCGTAGGTCTCATGGTAAGACTTAAGCCCGAGACCATGATAACTTTTTATTTTGAGGTCCCCAGATGCCAAAAACACCATTCGTTCAAATTTTTATATATGTATATATGTATATATATATATATATATATATTTATTTATATATGTCAAAAGACTTACGTATACACTTTGTTATGGATTTTCTTATTTTATATATTTATATATATATATATTTATATATATATATTTATATATATATGTGTCCGTAAGCACGATAACTCTCGTAAAAAAGGTCCGATCTTAATGAAATTTGGTACAACCGTGTAAAGAACGATTTATTTGAACGAGTTCGAAAACCAGACGAATCGCACCATCCAAAGGGGGGTTTTGGGGGGGTTTGTACCCCAAAAATGGGTTTTTTGGGGTTTTCACATGTAACTTTTATTAAAATCAAATTTTAATTTTCACCATTGATTTCAGCATAAAAAAACAAACCATTTGGTATCTTGATCATTGCTCTACGTCAATTGGTTACTGAGATATTGAAAGTGCTAAACACAGTACGTTGTCTAATGTTATTCTTATAGAGAAAAAAAATTGTATATCTCGCTTATTTATGAACATAAACTGACAAAATTTGGTATATGGTTTCATCTGGTTGTGGTTTATTGTTGTTTGCACAAAAAAACAATTTTTCGCCTATGGTTCCCGTAGCTGCAAACCTAGGTACTCGGTCCCCATGTTATTATTATGGAAAATAATTAAAATGTTATATATCGCTTATTTATGAATGTATATGGATGAAACTTGGTATGTGACTTCACTTAGCTGAGTTCTATTGATATTTGCATAAAACCCATTATTTTGTGTTCCTTGTTGCAGCAAACCTGCGTACTCATCCCCAATGTTATTCTTATGGAGAATAATTAATATTTTAAATATTTAATGTTTGTGAATATATTTCCTATGAATCTTGTTAAGTGGCTTAGTGTGTCATGTTACAATTCATTGGAAATTCGCTGAGTTTGCAGGTTTGCTGCGACGGGGGTGTTTATAATTCATGGTTATTCATTATTGATTATTTTAACCAAGGTTAGAAAACTGTGTTTAGGGGTGTTAAGGTTAAATAATGATTCCATTGAGTATGTCGGTGTTATCATTTTAAAACTATGCACACACAATTCTTACATATTAATACAGTCATAATTACTTTTAAACGTAAGCTATTTATACATTTATCTTGATAACTGTGAAAATTGCTCTAGGACGCACCGATGTTTCAGTTGTTTCTGCCTCCTTTTGTTTCCAATTGGATAAGGAGAAAAGGTTAGTGTTTTTGTAAAAGTCTAACTTTAGTGTTTGCTGCAACGTATAGCCCGTATTTTTAAACTGGTTTTGACGGAAACCACAATTGTAAAAAAATAGAATACCACTATTTAAAAAGCGCAGTAAAATAAACAAATTAGTATTTACGCTTGACCCAGGAATATTGGTGTATTAGATCGGTAGTACACAGATTCCATTAACCATAATTTGTTTCTTCTTTCCAAATTTCATTTGACATTATATGGTTAATTGGCTTTTCTGGAATTGGTCATTTGATAATTCATAAAAACTTAAAGCCAAAAATAAGACAAACGATAATTCCTTTATACCAACCAGTCATAGGTATCATTCATTTGAAATTGTATACTAATATAACCACTCAAACCATTTTAAATTTTAATACAACTTTGTAAGGAAATAGTAAACTTCAAGACGTTGGACTCATTCTTCCTAATTGGCAGAAAGAATAAGAAGTCAAAAGAGTTCACCTTTGAAAATTAGAGAGGTAAATTATAACATTTTATTTTATTTTTTATTAAACATTTTCAGGATTGCCTTGGATAGTAATTGCAAATTGTATAACCACGTCTTCAAGAAGCTCTTCCGGCTCTAACGTAGAACAATTTTCAGAAGTTAGATAGTTATTACATTCAATTCCGCATTCATGTTACATTGTGTAGCATTTGCGACAAATATCCACTATTTCTCCTACGTACCATTAAAATCTCAAAAAGAAATAAACGATAAGAATCAGAAACACAGAGGAGCATCTATTATCAAGGGACACCGAAATTACAATAACAGGCAAATAATAATAAAATAAGGTTACTTTACCTCCGTTTTCAGCTTTAAAACAATCCAAATGGACGACCGCGGTTTCGGAAGTCAAAATACTTCCATCTTCAGGTTGAATTCAATTACAAAAGTTCACATTTTCTGTCGTCAAAATTGAATTTAACCTGTAGTTGGAAGTATTTTGACTTCCGAAACTGCAGTCGTCCATTTGGATTGTTTTAAAGCTGAAAACGGAGGTAAACTAACCTTATTGTATTGTTTATCAGCTTTGGAGGCTATTCAACCATAAATAAATACCAAATAATAATACCGGAAAGAACTAAAATTACTGTGACGTAAAGTTGTCCAATGCGTTGCCTGATGCAAGTAGAAGAAAGAACTGTTCTTGGTCATTTAAGAGAAAGGTAAGAGGTATTTCCAATATGGCACCTTTTATAGCGTTGACAGTTGTTTTAAGGCGTGGGCTGACAATAGTGATAAGTAACTCTTGATGAGTACTCCCTGTAAACTTTGCTGTTTATTGCAGTACTGTGTTCGAAGTGTTACCGATGTTCATAGTTGAAGGAGATGATATTTATGAAATAAAGAAATTGAAGTTAAATCTTTACATTATACACACATTACAATCCTACAAAAGCTTATTAAAATATATCGAACTAAACTAATGTTAACAGAATTAATTTGGTTTGGAGATGTAGATGGATATAAACTATGCCAATCAAGAAATCAGGTATTAGTGTGGATGTGAATGATCATAAAATTGAACAAGAGCAATTAAAGGTGTAAAGGTGTGATTATCACCTTTAATACGGCTCCTCGTGTGGTGGCAGCTTTACGTTTTCAGACTAACGAGTGCAACTTTCGGCCCTATTAACTATTGGATTGTCATAACTAATTGTCAAAAAATATAAAAAAAACTATCATAACATATTTTTCTGTTGTTCATATGTTAATAAAACGATGTTAATCTATAAGAGAGTATTTAAATATTTAATTAAGTAAGGGTGTTTATAAAGGACAATCATGAAATAAATCTGCATTACCCTTTATAAAGAAACAAAATTGATCATAATTAGCGTTGATACCACTCTCGCTTGATTACGATGAACGTTAATCAATCATAAAGATTAAAGAAATTAATTGCAAAAGCAGTCCATGATAAATTGATAATTACCTTTCTATATTGCGATATAAGAACTTTTTTGTTTTAAATATCATTGCAAATTGAAATCCCAAACTGTTTTGGCAAGGATAACGAGTCCGAATTAGAGCGTTTCATTAAAATTACAGAACGTCATTAGTGAGCGGGAGTTTTGGTATTTGGTGCATGAGGTGTTTGCGTTTAAAATCAAAACGAATAGTGGCTTAACAATATTCAACCACCTCTCTATCCATTAAAAAAATTACTACACAATAATTATATTTTTCTACTCACATGTTAAAAACTCTGTACAACAATTTCGTTGGATGATTTACCGATTATATATATATATATATATATATATATATATATATATATATATATAATATATATATATATATATATGTATACTACACACGTCAAACCTTTACGTTATAGTAACGTGTTTTTCGTTTGCATAACTGATAATTATATAAAAAAATGTATTTTTGATTTAATCGTAAAAATTTCAGACAGAGGTAAATTTAAATAATTTTAAAACCCCTTATCGACACACAGTTAATTTATATAACCAGTGAATACCGGTATTGTATTATTGTGTTGGTACTATTAAATTATTTTGTTGCTTAACTGTGATGTTTCTGTTGGGGTAATAGTCAGTGTTTTCATTTTATTCACCTTTACATTTATTTTGTTGTATATTTTAGTTATGTGTATATATATATATGACTTATATTAGTTTAATTTTGTAACTTGCATATCTAATATAAAACACTCTCTGAACAAATCCTGATTATTGTTGTTAATAATTTGGTGTTTCCTTGTTCACAAAGAAAGGTTTTTTATTATTTCTTATCCGTATCAACCGGCGATTTAAAACGTGAAGGCTGTTGTTTTGCGTGTTTGACGAAACTTGTTCGTGCACAATTTTCCTTTTATCTAATATGGTGAAATGCTAAATAATATTTGAAATTCCGGCACAAAAATCTGTGCATTTATTTAAATTTGCAGAATGTGCAAGCTTTTTTCAAAAAGCATGAGCGGATACGAATCGAACTGTGAAGAAATTAAGCTGGTCGTGTTGCATAGTCGTCAAGTACTGGTAGAAGAGGAAGTCCCGACCAACAGCTATGGGTAATATAGTAGGATTTTGGGTACGTACCATGAAAATGAGAGGGCGGAATGGCGTACAATAACACTAACACAGTAAATCAATACGTTACTGACGCAAAAGAAGATCTAGCAAAGCCTTATGTCACCATATAACGAACTAAAATAGTGAGCAATAAAACAAATTGTCGGTTTCTTTAACTGGTTACATAGGACTAAATCTATACTTTATAAAGTTTTTCTTTCTACAAGAATAACAAATTAAGTATCACAAATCTTCATTTTTATCGAAAATTACAAGAATACATGGACAATCATCAATGCTATGTACATTAAACATATTATGTGAAACAATGCATATACAATAAAATATACATTAAATAACCTTACAGAAACATTACTATATACATGCTTATAAGCTATAATGGAAACACAAGACTGTGTATATATAAAAACTTCCGTCCATATGGTAAAACGAGTTCACACGCAGCACGGTGACGTGAGGGAAGTGAATCTCTACATAATAAACATTAAAACTCTAAATCATTTTTAAATCATACATTTAGGTATACAAATTGTTATTGAAATCTTAAAACATTGATTTTTTGGCTGTTTTTGATGCTCCTGGTTTAATTTACCTGCAATGCTGGAAATACAATTTTGCACATTATAAGGTTAGGAGAAGGTCCAGTAAGACTTGAATGTAGGCGTCAAGTTGCTAGGGATGATAAAAGTACACCAATATATGAAGAACAGGCTTTTCTTATGTAAAATCCCCATAAGAAAACGCACTGTGTTTGGTCGATACACATTTTCTTTAATAATTCGGTAAATAGTTATCGTAGAATGACGAGAGAGAGCTTAAAAGTTTCGCCTCACTAATTCCCATCTTTTTACATGAATTGTGCATCCGGGGATTTCTGAGCCTTTTTGGGCACAAAAACTCAAAAATTGAAAGACTAATACCCAAAAAAGGGGTTTAGAGTTTTCCGATTGTTTTACCCAACAAACCTGTCCAAATAATTATAGAAAGGAACGTCCCTACCAAGTTTGAAGTAAATCGGTGAAAAAATGCGACCGCTAGAAGAGTTCAAAACACACACAAACACACAAACACACACACACACACACACACACACACACACACACACACACACACACACACACACACACACACACACACACACACACACACACACAAACATATATATATATATACACATATATAAACCAATTTTAACGACCCCAAAACGTGTTCAGGGGGTCACGTTAAGAACTTCTATGGTGGTCCCGGGTCATAGAAAATTCAGTAATAATCAATTATTATCAACTAGTGGCTTGAAGGGGCCATACCCCCTGACCTTTCTCCAATACTCTGTCTCATCTGATTTTTTTACTCTTTTCAACAACAAAGTAGACACGTAATCACATGTTTTAATGTAAATAAAACAGAAGTTTTTAAATCCCCATGCCTTTCTTATGGGGGATGTTTTACTGTATTCTTGTAGCTTTTTGGAAAATATGCAATTTTTCCCGAGTCTCTGGGATCGAGACATTTAATTCGAGCCGTCTGCCATCATCCTGCGATTCGCAAAACTCCCACAATTTTAACTAAAAAGTGACGCTTACAAAATAATTATAAAATTGATAAAATTATATAAGTCCTACTTTGCTATTGTGTAATTTTAGATAAATTATTTAGTAAAAATGCTGTCTATTTGATGAGTAAATTTGCATTGTGGAACTTTATTTGTTGTAAAATACTTATATATCTTAATTAAAGTAATATTGGTACTGTATTAAAATAATCATTAATACAAAATATATATATATATATATACATAATATTTAGTAGATTTTATTTAGGGGTATTTTATTTATAAATATAATGTATCGTTATTGGATGTTGTCTCAGTATATATTATATAAAATGGCAACCCTATAAAAGTTGTATATTAAATTTATTAGATTTCAAATCAAAGTGTTCATATTTTTAAGAATTGTTCAATATTACATTTTAATTTTTTAATTATTATTAAATTTTGACATAGCATTTTTATTTTAATTTTCTGTTGTAGCTGTTTAATAAGATTTTAGCTGTGACATGATTAAATGAAACCCTAACACATACGGGTGTCACAAAAATCCGGAACTGGCTATACATAACCATATTCTACATACAAAAATAAATCGAAAATGTTCAGTAAAATCTTTTCGATTTCAACTTTGTTTAGCCACTAGCCGCCTTTTTGTTTTTTCACTTAAACATTTCTATTTCGGTAATGGATTAATGTATCAAGTAAAAATTTGGTATGGTGCTTTACAGAATAAATGTCTAAATCCACAAAAAAAAAAATTACGGCGTTCATTTTAAAAATGGCGGCCACTTTAAATTGTTAAAGTCAAATACCATGAAAACTAGCAACTGAAACAACATTTTACAAATATACAATTTAAAGCACTTTGTAATCCAAATCTAATGACATTTTTACTGTAAAAATCGGTTAATAAATAAAAAAGTTATGGTAATTTTTTATAATAAATTTCAAAATGGCGGCCATATACAAATTTCAAAGTCAAATTCCTGTAAAACTAGCAACTAAAACAAAATTTTACAAGTCATAAAATTTAAAGGACTTGGTCAAATGCACTAGGGAATTTGACTTTTAAGATGTTATATGGCCGCCATTTTGAAATTTATTATAAAAAATTGCCAAAACGTTTTTATTTATTAACCGATTTTTACAGTAAAAATGTCATTACATTCGGATTACAAAGTGCTTTAAATTGTATATCTTGTAAAAGTTTGTTTCAGTTGCTAGTTTTCATGGAATTTGACTTTAAAAATTTAAAGTGACCGCCATTTTGAAAATAAACGTCGGAAAAAATATTTTTTTTGTGGATTTAGACATTTATCCTGTAAAGCTCCATCCAAAGTTTTTACTTGATACGTTAATCCATTACGGAAATAGAATTGTTTAAGTGAAAAAAAACAAAATGGCGGATAGCGGCTAAACTAAGTTGAAATCAAAAAAATTTTACTGGTCATTTTCGATTCATTTTTGTATGTAGAATATGGTTATGTATAGCCAGTTTCAGATTTTTGTGACACCCTTATAGTGTAGGGGTTCAAAAGTTTAGCTCAAATGACAAGTAGAATTTACAAGAGTCTTAAACTAATCTCATTACATTTTTAATTAATAAGTGGGCGAAATTTTTTAACACAATCGTAGGAAAAAAAACACAGAATTATTTAGCACGATACATTTTTTAGGTGCATAATGTGGATTTTTCCGAAAGCTGGAGAAGTTTAAGGGTGACAATAAAAAATAAAACGAGTTCGCACGCAGCACGCTGACGTGAGGGAAATGAATTTCCACAAAAAACTTTTAAAATTCACAATATGTGTAAAAACATACTTGTATTCCAATTTTTATTGAAATCTGAAAACAATGATTTTTTGGCTATTCTGATGCTCCTGGTTTCATTTTGGCCTACCTGCAAAGCTGGGAATACAATTTTGCGCCTTATAATGTAAGGAGAAGGTCCAGGCAGGCTTGAAAGTAGGCGTGAGTTGCTGGGGATGATAAAAGTACTCTAACAAAGGAATAACAGGCTTTTCTAGTGTAAAACCCCCTAAGACAACGTGCTGTGTTTAGTCGAAACACATTTTCTTTAATAACTCGGTAAATATTTATGGTAGAATGATGAGAGAGGGCTTAAAACTATCGCCTCTCTATTCCCATATTTTTACATGAATTGTGCATCGGGGGATTTCTGACCCTTTTTGGGCCCAAAAACTCGAAATGTTTTAGATTAATCCCCAAAAAAAGGGTTTAGAGTTTTCTGATTGTTTTGCCAACGAAATTGTCCAACTGATTACAGAAAGAAACGTCCCTACCAAATTTTAAGTTAATTGGATAAAAAATGCCACCGCTAGAGTGCAAACACACACATGTGTATATACGATTTTGAGCGACCCCCCAAAACGTGTTCAGGGGGTCACGTTAGGAACTTCTATGGTGGTCCCGGGCTTAAGTTTCACCGTGCGGGTCATGCTAATAGTTCACTTTCCAAAGGAAATTCACTAATAACATTGACATTTATTGTAATCCTGATTTGATACAACACTTAGTTTTGTCATATTTGTAAAATAACACGTTCACTAGATTCACTAGAAGAACCCACGTTCACTAGATTCACGTTCACTAGAAGAACCCACCATATTACTTATAACGTATTTTTCACATAAAAATACGTGATTTTTTCGAATTTCTCGTAACTATAATTGACAAAATTAACTGCTTATATGAATTAACTGTTCAAAAATGTAATGTTAAAATATATAATAAGTTATAAAGAATGCTTGTTGATTTTATATGTTTGTCTTAACAACGAACATGAATCTTTGGGATATGATGTGTACGTTGCCTTGATACTCTACACCACACTTTACACTCTGAGACAACCCATGAGGCTCTAATTAAAGGCCATGAACACCCGCTACAACACCTCCCTTCCCACTTCAATAACCACTTACCTCTACACTACAATTACATCCCTTTCACGTGCACCTAACATCCTTTCGCCTGTAATATTAATGACGTTATCTTTACTTAAACTACTTCTTCGTAAATTTGTCATTGTATATAGGCCTATCTTAAGACATTCTAATTTTATGAAGACTGAATTTGACAGTGCTAAGGTTCAGCAGAATGAAAGAGATTAATTTTGACATACTATGACATCATATTAACAGAGATAAACTGTAGTTCGATGTGTTACCGATGTTCATAGATGAAGCAGATAAAGGAGATGATATTGATGAAATAAAGAAATTTAAGTTTAATATTAACATTATATACATATTACAATCCTACAAAAGCTTATTAAAATATATCAAACTACAAATAATGTAACAGAATTAATGTGGTTTGGAGGTTTAGATGGTTGTATGAAGTATGGAAGTATGAATAATGGTTTATGAAGACTGAATTTGACAGTGGCATGGTTCAGCAGCATGAAATAAATTAATTTGGACATACTATGACATAATATTAACAGAGATGTAAATGTAAACGTGTGCACAAGGTATACTGAGCTGGTTAACGAAGGTTTTATTAACGTAAACAATGATATCAAAATCAAACCTAATCAAATAATTCTTTATTATTATTAAAATTAAAAGCTGTTATACAATATAAATACACAAAAAGGTCCCACATGGCCACAAGGACCTGTGCGATTGATATAGTTTAAGATATAATTTAGTTTACGGATATCGTCGGAAGTTGTTTGACTTGAACTACTTAATGACCATATACTAAAAAAATAGCCAAAAACACTAAGTAATTATAAAGTCTTATAAAATAAAAAATAGAAATTCCAATATCAACTAATCTTATTTATTGACAATACACTATTTGTGTGTGTATGTGTGTGTGTGTGTGTGCGTGCGTGCGTGTGTGAGTTTAGAAAAGTACATAAACTTTAAGAGTATTTTTTAAGAGATTTTAACCAAAAATTATAAGAAGTGAAATCTTGTTATACTACGTATCCAATTTATGTAGCAACTTTAATAATAGAATTAAAAGTATAATGTGGAAACGAATACTAACGAAACACTCTGTTCTATACATTGTATTATATAACAATATTTCAAACTAACAAATTATATTGCTATGTACGATTATATACGTGTATATATATATTATCCCCAATCATATAACAGGCAATAATGCTAGAGAACAGACACAAGTAGCCTCACAGACCGGTCAACAGTGGCTTGGTAATCGTCCCTCTGATTATGGCTTTACCTGCTTAAGAGCCCTGAGCTCGTAATAAAGTAATACGTTTATAGTCTATGTCATATTTTATTTTATTTTTGTAAAATAAAATAAAATACCCCCGTCGCAGCAAACCTGCATACTCAGCGAATTTCCAATGGAGATATAAATGTCTTAATTCTACATAAAGCCACTTACCAAGTTTCATAAAAATATATTCACAAATAAGCGATATATACAATTTTAATTATTCTCCATAAGAATAACATTGGGGCTGAGTACTCAGGTTTGCTGCAACAAGGAACACAAAAAATTGGATTTTATGCTAATATCAATATAACTCAACTAGGTGAAGTCGTATACCAGTTTTTATTAATTTATGGTCATAATTAAGGGAGACAGAGCATTTAATTGTTATCCATAAGAATAACATGGGGCCTGAGTACGCAGGTTTGCTGCTACGGGAGAATTATGCAAAAACAATTTTTTGGAGCAAATATCAATAGACCTCAACGAGATGAAGCTGTATACCAAGTTTCGTCAGTATACGTTCATAAATAAGCGAGATAAAAAAAATGTCTTTTCCTCCATAAGAATAACATTAGACAACGTACTGTGTTTAGCACTTTCAATATCTCGGTAACCAATTGACGTAGAGGAATGATCGAAATACCAAATTGTGTGTTTTTTTAAGCTGAATCGAATGGTCAAAACTAAAATTTGACTTTTTCAAAAATTATATGTAAAAAATTCAAAAAACACATTTTTGGGGTACAAAACCCCCCCAAAATACCCTTTTGGATTGGTCGATCTGTCTGGTTTTCGAACTTAAAGTCATAAATGCTGCTTTACATGTTTATACCAAATTTTGTCTAAATCGGATAATTTTTACGAGAGTTATCGTGCTCACGGACACATATATCCGTGTATACAGTATCAAACGAATGGTGTTTTTGGGGTCTGGGGACCTCAAAACGAAAAGTTATCATGGTCCCGGGTCTAGGTCTTACCATGCCGACTACGGTAATAGCTTCTTCCCTATAGGGGAAATTCGCTAAAACAAATATAATAATAATATAATACAATATTATATAATATAATTGGAGCGAGCATATCCAAGGATTAGAGGGGTCGCTTGCTCGGGGACTTTTCATCCTACGTAGGATGAGGTCATACAGCAGCATCCCCCTCTCCAAGCTCGTCTACCACGGGCTGGTTGCACAGTTTGTCTCTTATTCAACTATTTTGTGGGGTGCAATCAAGAGTCTTATTTAGACAGAATTTTCGTCTGGCAATAAGAACTAAAAATGCAATAATAACTATCCTGGGTATACCACCTCATGCCAGTTGCAGAGATGCATTTATCCAGCTTGGCCTCTTGACTGTCCCATGCATGTTTATTTTCGAATCAGTAGTTTAAATTAAATCACAAAGTATTCAACCTCACTTTATAAATCATAAATATAATACCAGAAAAAAAGGAATCCATGCTCAAAAACATAGACTTAAATTCTTTGAACAGAAATCCCACTATTCAGGTTCAAAACTTTTTCAGGCTCTTCTAAAAAAGCTTCAAGACATCCATAATATATCAAAGTTCAAAATAGAAGTAAAAGCATTTCTAACTAAGAATGGTTTCTACGATATGGAAAGTTTTCTAAATTTTATTAAATAAACCCTTAGGCCTAGAGGAACATCTTTTAGATTTAGTTATTTTTTATTATCTCCCTTGACCTGTCCAATTCCTGCCTCAGGGCTACGGACAGAAAATACAAGTATTCAAATAAGTATATAAAATAGATAATTTGTATTTCGATATGGATGGCATAAAAAAGCTTCCAACGTCAATCATTCGCTCATTCGGAAACATCGGTTAACTGGTGAAACTACGAGGATCACAAATGTTACTAAGGTACACCAACAACAGTTCTATAGTTTTGAAATAGCTTCTTAAGAAACATATGTGTTGTATTTCTGTGTTGTAGCTAAACACGTAGTAAAACAATTTAGTGTTAAATTGAGAGCTATTGCTTTGGTACTAGGTCATATTTACAGAATACACGTAATATATTCACAATGAGAGAATTACAAGAAAATACTAAATAAAACAATACTGTTTTACCATCTGTTATGTATACTGCCTTCTTGTGTTTGAGGGAATTATAAGTGTAGAAGTATTTTATATAATTTATTGCATCTTGCAATTATAT
Source organism: Allygus modestus (assembly GCA_963675035.1). Taxonomy (NCBI): domain Eukaryota; kingdom Metazoa; phylum Arthropoda; class Insecta; order Hemiptera; family Cicadellidae; genus Allygus; species Allygus modestus. The sequence continues at coordinate 148,705,957 of OY776115.1, read as the reverse complement.
CATATAACTGTAATCATGCCGTAACAAAATGTATTATGCTACTCCATAAACTATGTATGACACTACCATAATTTTGGTTTTATACAAACAAAATGAAATTCACTTATGATCCTTGAGGATATCATTTTGAACCTTGCAACATGGATAAAAAGGATGTTATAAGCCCCTGAAAGAATGTGAAGCTCAACGTAATGAGCTCTGCATTATATATAGGCATCCTGCCGTGGAAACCGCACCCTAAAACGCTCCAATCCCGCTGTTAATTACAAGATCGCTGTTTCGTTTTCTATCACGTCCTTGCAAAACCTTAAGGTTGTATTGCTTTATAACAGCATAACATATAGTTGTGTTCATAATCAAATAACAACTACCTTATAAAAGAACGAGACGATTTTATCTTCACTGTAATAGCCCTGGCAAAAGACCACATCCGTTTGTGTATTTTATAGTCCATTTTAAATTTACCTTATAAACTTTTTTTCCAAAATAATGAAACATTGATCCTTTCTAACAATAGGCTCATTACATGTAATATTTGTATCGTTCACCTTAGATTATAATTGGTGTATAAATGGACTCTGTGGCAGTATAGAGGAATGTTGCTTCAAACAGATGTTTTAGAACCCGTTGAGCTTTGATTTTCTTAATTAATGTTTGCAAAAAAATTTGACAACATTAATGGTGTTTTTTTTCATGCAATAATTATTCACTAACACTTTTTCAATTTCAGTACCACAAACATGCTACTCTTTCCTGTACATACATCGACCACATGTTAAACTAGTAAATATTGAGAATATCTGACCCAATCAAAATTATTCACAAACTCAGTAACTAATCATGAATGCAAGTAAAGTCAGAGGTTCATGTACACTAAGTTACTAATATTAATAATATGTTACTATTTAATTTACCTTCGCATTAGGTGCTATAGTATAATGTTTACTATAAGCATACGTTATTAACGCATTATCATCCGTTGATACACATTTTTATAAGATCATAATTACTTTCAAGATTTAAGGAATAAACATTTAGTGTTACAAAAAGTAACACTATTAGTTAAAAAGATTTGCAACGTCAATATTTCACAGCTCTTATTTTTAATATAACATTTGTATGAAACAAATAAATCAATAATTGGTTTATATCCTAGAACGTAAATTTTTAACGTAAAATTCTAATAAAAAAAGTATTGTCAACTTACCAAGATTAAAGACTAAACAAGCATATATTTGAAATATTAGAAGAAGAAGAAGAGCAGGGGCTAGCTGCTCTCAAAGCCTTGGCCCACTCTTGAACTCCCACTACCTCCACCCACATCATCCTCTGCACACATGACCTCTACAATCCTCGCGTATCGACCTCCCACCGCCTTTACCAACATCAGCCTCTGAAATATAGCTTCTGCCACCATTTATTATCGACATTCCACTACCTCCACCCTGATAATCCTACGATAAACTGACCTCTACAACCCTCGCGTATCGACCTCCCACCGCCTTTACTAACATCATCCTCTGAAATATAGCCTCTGCCACCGTTTATTGTCAACTTTCTCCTATCTTCACCCTGCGATGAACTGACCTCTACAACCCTCGCGTATCGACCTCCCACCACCTTTACCAACATCAGCCTCTGAAATATAGCTTCTGCCACCATTTATTATCGACATTCCACTACCTCCACCCTGATAATCCTACGATAAACTGACCTCTACAACCCTCGCGTATCGACCTCCCACCGCATTTACTAACATCATCCTCTGAAATATAGCCTCTGCCACCGTTTATTGTCAACTTTCTCCTATCTTCACCCTGCGATGAACTGACCTCTACAACCCTCGCGTATCGACCTCCCACCACCTTTACTAACATCATCCTCTGAAGTATAGCCTCTGCCACCGTTTATTGTCAACTTTCTCCTATCTTCACCCTGCGATGAACGGATCTCTACAACACTCCCGTATCGACCTCCCACCGCCTTTACCAACATCATCCTCTGAAGTATAGCCTCTGCCACCGTTTATTGTCAACTTTCTCCTATCTTCACCCTGCGATGAACGGATCTCTACAACACTCCCGTATCGACCTCCCACCGCCTTTACTAACATCATCCTCTGAAGTATAGCCTCTGCCACCGTTTATTGTCAACTTTCTCCTATCTTCACCCTGCGATGAACGGATCTCTACAACACTCCCACATCGACCTCCAACCATTTCCCCCCCACAATCCTCTGCAACTTCCGCTTGAAATGCAATAAACTCCCACTACCTCCTCCTAAACCATCCTATGAAAACATTACCTTTGCCACTTTAAATGTCACAACCTACCATCGCATTCATCAACAATATCTAGAGCAAATATAACTTTCACTCCTGGTGTAACCCCCCCCCCCTCAACAACCTACACCCACATCATCCTCCACAAACATAAAACCTGCCATCCTCTTTGCATTGGAATTGCATACATCTTTTTATTAAAAATAATATGAATTACTATTATATTAATAGATTTCGTATAATCGAACTTAAACATGACTGAATTCGTATTTTAAACATGTTTACCAGTATATATATATATATATATATATATATATATATAAAGTTATTTCAAACGTAAAGAGGATTAGGTTAACCTCGTTAAAAAGGGTTTTTTCCAATTTTTATGTGATTAAGAACTTACTAATCTAAAAATTAATTACGAATCTAAGCCTTGCTGTGTTTGGTAAATTTCCATAGCAGTACGAGTATTAAAATATTTTTAACATTTTCATATTGGTAAAATGTATTCTATTGATTTCTAATGGTCAATTTATAGCTTTTATTTTGGAGACGTATCTATTTTTATTAAGGTTAATGAATTAACTCTGTCCATCTCAAATATTTGTTTTTAATGACAGTATATTTACTTTCTTTATCCCAGAAAGCAAAATATTGATTTGTCACTAATCACGAACCAATCAATTAAATGGAAATATTTTAAACATCTAAAATGAACTAAAAACTTACTCGAACATCAAGATTTACTAAGTTCCCCAATTGTTTTTGTGAAAATAAGCTGAATTTTTTAATCGGAACATCCTTATATACTAACGTATTAAAAACTGATTCAAACCAATTTCTTGTTATTTTTATTGCCAAATAAGTTCCTCAACAACGGTTGTATTTCTAGACGTGATATTGGACGGTGGTTTCACCTCGAATGAACAGTTGGACATGATTGAGGGTAAATAATTGGCTAAGGACGTTTTAGTCCTAATTGGCTAAGGACGTTTTAGTCCTAAGCAAACTTTCAAAATTTAAGAGTTCCAAACTTCTTTAAACTGTATATTACTGCTTTTGCCTGTTACAAAACTTCTCCTCAATTATTACATGACGGTGGTGGAATTGAACTTGAATAAACGTTTTCTTAGCAGAAAAAGCCTTTGAGAGGCGTGCTTGGGCTGCCTCCAATATATAATTGCAAAAACGGTTTGATTCTCATGAAACTGCTTACAGAAACCTGTTAGTGTTGAGGCTGCGGTCTAAACTCAAATAAATTTACAGGAGCGTATGATCATAGAAAAATACCTGCTTTATTTTTCTATGGTATGATTCAACAAGTATAGTTGTAAACCCTGTAAACAATGATTGATCATGGTTTTGCGGTATGATTGTTTGTGTGTATGCCCACACATGGATTACGCCGACGCTTAATGCCTGCTGTGTCCAATTTAGTGATTTTCCAAATAACCAAGTAATATTTAACTTACTTGCTGAATTTATTACAAACACATAATATGTATAATACAAAATTAAGAAAATTTATATCACTACAACCTAAACGAGAGATCATTACATTTAAAACACAAAATGAGGTATTAAGACAGATAACCTGAGACTTGTAATGTATAGATTTGCATGCAATTTATACTAAATAAAAGGTAATTGTTGCTGTATTTGCAAGTTTTGCTTGTATTGGGAACATGTTGTTAAATAGTTTAAACACAAGAATACAAATTATCTAGTGTAACAGTCAAATACTTTACCGTAATTAAAAAAACTATTTTGATTTTATTATTTATAATTTGTAATGCGTAAAAAAATCGTAATTCGATACAACAAATTTTTTATATATATAGTGTGTGTATATATAGTGTACAGGCCAAGTATTGCTTATAGTAAGGTCATCCACCCTATGAAACAACCCCATGGCAACAGTTCTCTGTCTTCTCGCACAAAGTCAGCGGCCGTCACCAGTAATATATATACCACAGTTCCTGTTGCTGAGACATTATAACTTGCTAACCGCCATCATAATTTATTGTGGCTTCCTTTGTTGTTGCCAGACAGTGTTTACCAAACCATTTGTCATAGAGTTTGTTTCAGTCAAGAAATAAACTCTTTTAAAGTTAAAGCTTACAACATGTCAAACGTGCAACAAAATCGTTGCAAGAAAAATAACTTACATTCAATTTTAAATGTTGTCTTTTCCTCAAGAAAGTGAGGTTATACAAATAAACATGAAATATTATTAATTTAAACAGCTTTTAATTTTCGCTTAACTTAAGTGATTTTCATGCCACCTATATTATAAATTATTATGGAAGATTCCGCAGTGAATCATACTTTGAATTTCTACTTAGATTATAACGGCGAGTCATGTTTTTGAATAATTTTGACCAGTATGAAAACACATTAAAATAATAAATAGGTAGCTTATGAGGGAGAAGATAAACTTAAATTATTGATATAGTTTACATATCGCGTTAAACATTACTAAAGCATAATCATACTCTAGTCACTTGAAACAATACATAAACATACATAATTTTAAAGTATTAAAACATGTTTATTTGTTATTAAAGTCATATATAAATGTCATAAAACATGACGTATGCAATATTTTAAGCACTAAAAATTATGTATTTTGGCTTAATAATCTTACGAACATGTATTACGTTACATCCGTAGTTATATAGTACATGTCCTACACCGAGTCGCATTCAGTATATTATAAGTTAGCTTACATAATGACTAATATAATATCAGGATCCAAATTGATGAGTCATCGACAAACGATTTGATCAATATATGTTTTTAGATTAAATCTATGACACACCACTGCAAATAATCTTAAATTTGCCGTTAGTACTACAAGTGATTTATGTTTTGAGATTTGCTTTAATTGTATGGATTGAGAAGGAAGGCCTACTATCGATATGGCATTCCGAACCTTCACTTGGTGTTACGATTCATTTTATAACCTTCGCAATCAACTAAACAACCACATTGTTATGTTGTGACAAATTTCAAAGAATGTCAGCTACTAGAATTTTATAAAATAAAACGAGTTGAGAAATATGAGGAAGGGAGGGCTCTGGGGAATAGGAAGGGTGACTTTTGTATGTCATCTGCTTTTTAATAAAATTTTTGGTGCATACATAATTAATAGAACAATTACTGCAAAATTAAGTCCTTGTGGCACTTTTTAATGCCATGAGAAAATATTTCACCAAACTAAACAACGCAGATCAAAGACAAGGTTATTAACGAAAGTGTTAGTATAAGTTAAAATTAAAATTAATTTGTTGAATACAAAATCATTCTCTTTATGCAGCGAGGTTTAACGTCTGAGCCGTTCAACACAAAGAACAATTATGTGGTAATAAGTGAAATCCGCTCATTCATACAGATGGAGTGTTTCCCTTTCAGATTTGAGAATGCGTAAATATTTATGAGCTTGTGAAGCACCTTGTTCCAATTTATCGGTCACACCTTGGTTTAATTTCAACAAATCTCTTATCAAAGTTAGTAGGTAGCGTGTTTCAATTAAAAATGTAAGTTATATTCTTATTTTGAAATCTCATTTAATTGAGTAGTGTATTTAATTTTAATTAATTATTTTACAAGTTTATTATAACGGGATTAAAAACAATCTTTGACGGAAAACAATGGAATCATAACGTAATTGTTTATTTGAAAATTAAATACTGTTGGAATTTAAAGAGATTGAATAAAATAGAGAGTAGATTAAAAATGTATTATATAACTTAACTATATGTAATTTTTATCTCAATTTACAGCTATTCTATATTAAAACTAATTTAAAAACAAATATTTGTTTGAAGTTTATTTGTAAATTATCCATAAAATGTTGAAAGGACTGTCTTTAACTAAAATAATTTTATAGGTATTTGTATACAATTTGTCCAACAACCTTTGCTGGTATAAATCATTGCGTAAAATACAAGACTTAAAATATGAATGAAAAAAGTGAATAATGTACAATTCAGGTATATTGAACATAATATATCTATATTAACAATATTATTGACAAAATATCATATTTATATTAAAATTTAATTACCTAACTTTACAATTACAATAATTTAATCCGCAAACGTACGTTTTTAGCCAATTTACCCTGCAGGGAATAAGCTATTACCGTAGTCGGCATGGCAAGGCCTAGGCTCAGAACCATGATAACTTTTCGTTTTGAGGTCCCCAGACCCCAAAAACACCATTCGTTCGAAACTGTATATATGTTAAAATGATCCGATTTTGATAACATTTGGTATAAACGTGTAAAGCAGTATTTATGACTATAAGTTCGAAAACCAGCCAGTTCAATCCATCCGAAGGGGGTATTTTGGGGGGTTTTGTACCCCAAAAATGGGTTTTTTGAATTTGTTACATATAATTTTTGAAATAGTAAAATTTTATTTTTTTCTATTGGATTTGACCTAAAAGACACACAATTTGGTATTTTGATTATTTCTCTACGTCAATTGGTTACCGAAATGTTAAAAGTACTAAACACAGTACGTTGTCTAATGTTATTCTTATGGAGGAAAAGAACAATTTTATATCTCGCTTATTTATGAAGGTATACTGACAAAATTTGGTATATGGCTTTACCTGGTTTTGGTCTATTGATATTTGCTGAAAAAATAATTTTTTTGCCAAAGGCTTCCGTAGCAGCAACCCTTTGTACACAGCCCCTTGTTATTCTAATGGATACTAATTAAATGATATGTCTCCCTTAATTATGAATATAAATGAATAAAACTGGTATATGACCTCACCTAGATCAGTTATATTGATATTAGCACTAAACCCATTTTTGTGTTTGTTGATGAGCAAACCTGCGTACTCATCCCCAATGTTATTCTTATGGAGAATAATTAAAATTGCATAAATCGCTTATTTGTGAATATATTTTTGTGAAACTTGGTAAGTGGCTTTATGTAGTATTAAGACATTTTATTCGAGGGTTTTTTATTTGGGCATTTATTGAATAAATGAAAGGGGTTTTTATATACAATAACGATTTATGCATATAATCATATTCAATAATCTCGTATACTAAATATCGTTCAATGCCATTGAAATTCAGATAAACCATATCAATTTAGCAGCAAGATTATTTAGCAAATATAAGCTTATGAAAAAGAATATAAAATAAAATAATTTTGATTTTATCTGTTCAGTGATTCATAAATTATTTCCATGCATTTTGCAACTTATCACAAAACAAGTACATCCCTAGATTTCTTATTGGTTCTGTTTACTACTCATGCAATATTAGCCAGAAAATCCATAGGAATCACTTAACTTATAAATTCTAAAATATAACTGAATGTATCCTAGGAAAATGTTTCTTTTCTTCGTGAAGAGAAGGTTGTTTAACTGGATCGTTGAATCTAAACCAATACAAATACACAGCTGGGGCCAATATCTATGGAAATCAGCTCAGGGCATCCATTTCGTTTTCGTTAAAAAGAAATATGTGAATAATCCTGAAAACAACGGAAACTTAAAAAAGTGACGAAATTCTATTTTTTATTGAAGTATAATAATGTATTTGAAATTTTCTATGAAAGTTTTATCAAAATACACATGTTGTGCTTTGGTGAGAATATATTTTTTTAACTTTCAATCATTTACATTTTAACCTTCAGCCATTGTAAACATGATTTTGTTCTATTCATAAAACATATAATTTTGATTATTTTTATTCCTGCTAAGTTAAAAACTAAAAACAATCACTTTGAGTTTTGTATATAACCTTTCAATATTGATTTGGCGCAAATATTTTCGGAAACAATACAAGGTAAAACTTAAATATTTTTAAGACCATTCCTCCTACAAACTTATCAACTTAGCCTAATTTGTTTCTAAGTATTTCAGAGTTGTTTGAAGCAATGAGCATTTTAGCAACTGAAAACTATATACAGGGTGAGTCTTCTAAGCTGTCTCAAACAGATTACAAACGAACGGCTTGACATACAGAGATGAAACAAAACTTTTCCCCACTAATTCATACCAAAGGAATAACGTAAAAATATTTTTATAATTTTTAAAATACAGAATGTTCAAGAAACTGGGGGTCATGGGTTCGAATCTCAGAGTTTTAAAATGTAAACATATGACATGTTATACATCATTTTAAAGCTCTAAACTAGACAAACCATTTCGTGAAAACAGAACTCCTTTACCTTTATCCGTTTCAAAATGGCGGCCATTTCTATGGAAAATATTGATATTTACAGAATACTCTGTATCTTTTAAACTACTAAACTAATTTTCGTTCTGTTTAAAAATTCTTATTTATCGTGAATTCAGCTTTAATTAGATATACGACATGTCAAAATTTTAAAAACTGAATATTTTATCAATAATTTTAATTTTTTTAAATGTTGGTAGCCTTGTAAATAAAACATTTCAAATGCGAACATATGTGAAATGGCGTATCATTTTGAAGGTCTTGCAAAAACAAACAACTTTTCAATTTAAACCTACCGTCTATCTTTGGTAGTTTTCTAGTAGTCAATAAAAAACTCCATTTCCCCATATAAAACCCATGTTAAACGTGCAGTACTACAGGTTAATGGACTGCGATTTGACTACAGGTTTGAGGGTCTCAGATTCAAACCTTAATCGAGAAAGAAAAAAGCTGAAAACTATGTTTGCCAATTTTGATAAAATAAAATGAAGACCGTGTTCCATTACATTTGAATAACAAACCAAGTATGCCCGTTATTTTATGTATGTATGGTTGAAATCTTTATAAAACAACGTTTTGTTTGATTTTGAAGATTTTTGCATGAAGGCAATGTTCAGTTTGACAAATATATATAAGATTTTGATCTGAAATTCCTATAACATAGGTATTGTATGTTTCAGGGTAAACATAGATGTTTAATAAATATTTGAATCTAAAATACCTAAACCAAAGGGAATATATTTTTTAGGGACTATATGCATTGATATAAAAAACACCTTTATTTAAGTTTGATCGAAATTTTAAAAAAGCATGGAAGAGTTTTTCTCTCTTGAAAAATAATTTTCCCTAGACCCTCAAAACTGTAGTAAAAACTTTATAGCTACGTAATTCAAGTCTTTTATTTAATATTTAATGGAAATCCAACCAAACAAAAATGTTCAAGCAAAATTTAAAATTAAAATTCTTAAAAATGAAGCACCTCACGATTTAGGTTACAAAATGTATTGTGCATATAACAAGTCCCCCCACTATAACTTTTATCATACGAAAATTAGCTTTTAGAGATTCTTCCTTAAAATATTCAAAACGAAGAACAATAAGAAATTAATAAACAATAATACAAGGTAAATACATTGTTGTGAGGTTTATTTTAAGATAAATACAAAATCTCAGCTTCCTATCTATTGCAGATCATTACTAGCAGGTACTAGCATAATGAACTATAAAAACTCTGTTCCACACTATAAAATTGCGATGGAATTTTTTACATAATAAGTATAATGTAACAAAACGGTTTAGTTTTAATAAGATTACATTTATATTACGTTAATGGTGTATTTTATTAATTTAAAAGAAGATAGTTTCATATTTGAAATTATGTTTAAATTTAGGTATATTAAAATAAAATGTCCTTAATCTGTTTGTCATGTTTTAAACGTCTTATTTATATTAGAATTAAAAGATAAATAAGGTCACTTTACTTTGATTTTCAATACTTGGAAATGAAAACCAAAGTTACTCTACAGTAACTTAAGCTTATAAAACTTTTAAAGACTTTCAAAGGCTTGTTTTGATCTTTTACAACTCTCTTTCAAAACCCTATGTCAATATTTAATAGCTTACATTCATAAAAGAATTTAAAACTTTCAGTCTCGGATGATAAGACATGATCTATCTCATAAATATTAAGAGTATATATGTTATTGTAACAGGTAATAGTTGTTTGAAATTAATACAAATATAGTTGATATGTATGCAATACGTTAAGAATTAATTAAAACGTATACAAATCGAAAAAAGGTTGGTACTTTTCTTATTATTATTTATTTTTCATTAATTTATTTTACACACCACCCGAAAAATAGCTTGAATGGCTGAACACATTCTAATAATTGCTTTATGTTGAAATTGTTTAGTTAGTATTGCTAACGTACAAGTAATAAAACTAAAGCATTATTAAAAAATAACTATTACGTGAAAGTTAAAACAGTGAACCTATAATTTTGGTAGCCTATATAGTAAACAAAAGCAAAAAGCCTATAGGTTCAAATATTATATTAATCACTAAAATTTTCAGTTGACACTTTTTACAAAACAATGTAACAGTTTAGGCTAAGAGTGTATCCATAGCTAGGGATCAAAGAATAATATATTATGTCAGCGTAAATTGTGTAAATTATAAATGTTTTCTTTCTGTTGTTTATTGTACGCCATTCTGTATAATAAAGATACTGTCCTCCAACGACTGTAATGCGAACCTCTTAGAACAATACATTTGTATTTATAGATTGGTGACATATCACCCACTAAATAGCCATTGGTGTTTGGTGGGAATAGACTTGCCTACCAAGTCCCCTGCTTTCACCAGACTGCTTCATACTACACTTCCTTATAATATGTATAATATTTTTCGTTTACTCGCTCCCTTATAAGTTAAACTAGACTGCTCACATCTTTAAATACCGCTTCACAGTTGTCGCTCTCCTCAGCAATAACAACCAGACTCAGTTCTGTCCATAAACATGCATTATGCATGAAGACGCTTCCATTTTATGTGTCATCTTGGCATTGTAATGTTATACCGAAAATAAAATACTTATACTATTCAGAATTAAATATGTAATACATATCTGTAGTCAACTACTGAGGTTTATGTATAGTAAATGGCTCAGTTTTAATCTTACTAATATTAGTTCATAAATAAGGTTTTTACTCAATTACAGAATAAAATGCTAAAATGAAATTATAACACTTGCAATTTTTTTAATTCAAATTTTTAAGTAACAGGAATTAATGTTAAATTGTGTAATAAAAATACTTCTTTCAACACACAATTTTAAAAAAATTGTATCTGTTCAGAGTCTTTATTAGTATACACATTCCCACGGTTAGTATTACAACTGGTAAAGAACAAGAGCGAAAAATAGTTTCCGGGCTGGCGACATGAGAATTAGTTAGGAATCAGCCACATATGAAGAAGTATTCTATTAAAAGTATTCTTATTATTCTATTTTTATTCCCTATAGAGCTCCATGAAGATGAGCTACTCATGTTAAAAAAAATAAAAATATTTTTAATTAGTAGCTCTGGAGGGTGAACGGTTACGTTTAGAAACAAATATTAAAATAAAACAGTTTAAATTGCATCTTATAGTCCAAAAAATAATAGAATTAGGTGTATTCTACAAGAAAAGTTAAAGTTGGTCGCCATATTGAAAAATGGCGGGAGCTTTTTAAAATTGGGTAGCATCTCAAAACGCAACTTAAAAAAATAAAGGGGTTCACCCATGTGAAGTTAACAGGCATACAAAGTTAGTTTTTGGCTGGACACCCTGTATGTTAACTTATTTATCTGAGACACACGCAATGTCAGAATACTTGAGTTCATATCGGTACTCAATTTACATTTAGGTTGTCTGTGTTGAGTATAATTGTTACCTGGTATTTCAATCCTGTTCCTAAATTGAGTTGTAGTATAACGCACATCGTACACCACACCTATTTAAAGTTTCATTGCTACTCCTAACTCGATCATTTTGTGTCGTTGGTACCCATTTTAAATACCTTGATGTTGGTACTTCGTTTAATAGTGAGTTAGTGGTTTTATAAATTAGGTTAAAACCGTCAGTCTTATTATAGGTAAAGTGAAGGTCTGATTGAAAAATTATATACGAAGTTTTTAAATTTATTATTATGGCTATGTAAAGTTAGATGTAAAGTTAGAAAGTATGCAATACTAAATCTTACGTAACAATACGTTGCGACATGCATGCCATGCAACTTCCTACTGCAATTGTATATTCCAACAGGTGTATTCTCCTACGTCGCAGATCAATTACCCGGTATAGTTATAGATGGACCTAGGATTTTATACTGTGTAGATTGAAACAAATCAAGCTTGATGCTGTAGGAGATTACCATTTATCAGTGCATTTTAAAACAATGTCCACCTTGTAAATAACTTTGATTATAAAAATACCCCCGTAGCAGCAAACCTGCGTACTCAGCGAATTTCCAATGCACATATATGTATCTTAATACCAAATAAAGCCACATACCAAGTTGCATTAATATACATTCATAAATAAACGATTTATGACATTTTAATTATTCTCCATAAGAAGAACATGGCAGCTGAGTATGCAGGTTTGCTGAAGTAAGGAACACAAAAAATGGGGGTTTATACAAATATCAATATAACTCATGCAGGTAAAGCCACATACCAAATTTCATTAATTTATTTTCATAATGAAGGCAGATAACACGTTTACTTATTCTCCTTAAGAATAACATGGGGCTGAGTACGCAGGTTTGCTGCTACGGGAGCCTTGGGTAAAAAATTGTTTTTTTGGGCAAATATCAATGGTCCACAACCAGATGAAGCCGTATACCAAGTTTCGTCAGTATACGTTCATAAATAAGCGAGATATAAAATTTTTATTTTCCTCCATAAGAATAACATTAGACAACGTACTGTGTTTAGCACTTTCAATATCTCGGTAACCAATTGACGTAGAGAAATTATCAAAATACCAAATTGTGTGTTTTTTTAAACTGAATCCAATGGGAAAAAATAAAATTTGACTATTTCCAAAACTATATGTAAAAAATTCGAAAAACCCATTTTTGGCTTACAAAACCCCCCCAAAATACTCCTTCGGAAAGAGTGATCTGGCTGGTTTTCGAACTTAAAGTCATAAATGTTGCTTTACACGTTTATAAAAAATTTCATCAAAATCGGATAATTTTTACGAGAGTTATCGTGCTCACGGACACACACACACACACACACATATATATATATATATATATATATATATATATATATATATACAGTTTCAAACGAATGGTGTTTTTGGGGTCTGGGGACCTCAACCTGTTTATGTTTATGTGTTGTTAAAGGGACGGATTCAGAGATCCAAAGATTCAAAGATCCTCACACGTCAACCGAAGCTTATTGTGTGTCCCTAGTACGTTAGTATGGCAAACCAATGCCCGTACCCTTTACGAGATCCAGGAGTTTTTTACCAATACTAGCGTCCCTTTCATCACCTGGTTGCTTACAACCAAACAGAGCCCTTCTCCTTGCCCCGAGTCTCTCGCAGTCCAGTATGATGTGCTTGGCAGTCTCTTCAGACTGACTGCAGAGCCTACACACCTGACTTTCATTTCTGAGTCCGAGAGTGTGGAGATGTTTCCTGAAATGGCCATGTCCAGTTATCAGAGCAATCAACTGCTTAACCCGACCTCTGCCCAACCTCACCAACCAGTTAGTGAAGTAAGAGCTAGTATCTGCTAGCAGCCTTTTGCCAAGTGCTTGACCAGTATGACCTTGCCATTGCTGGCGATGTAAGTCCCTGGACCATTTGTTTATTGTGTAAAAATCAGTTGTTTTGCTTATGCCACAGCTTGGCTCTGGACCAAAGAATGGCATACCGGAACCTCTTTTAGCAAGCTTATCTGCACACTCATTGCCACCTATGCCTACATGGCCAGGTACCCAACCAAGATGCACCGAGTTGCGTGTCGCGAGTTTGCAGAGAGTGTTGTAACATTCCCACACCAATTTTGACTTGATTTCGTTGGAGTCAAGAGCCTTGAGGGCAGCCTGACAATCTGACAAGATTACTATATGCCTGTCGCAATAGCGTCTGGCAATGCCTAGATTGGCACAAACCATGATGCCACAAATTTCTGCTTGAAAAATAGTACAGTGTTGTCCCAGACTTGCACAGAGTTCTGTTCTAGGTGATTCACTGTACACCCCGTAGCCAGATTTTCCTTCCCCGTCCCGTCCCGGGCCTAGGTCTTACCATGCCGACTACGGTAATAGCTTCTTCCCTATAGGGGAAATTTGCTAAAAGGTTTTAATTACCTGGTGATCCTGCAGAGTGGTCCTTTGTCATAGTACAACTACCACTGGTTTCAGCTAGTGTACAAATCCGGTGACAGACGTGCTAATATTTTCATACTGACTAGTTTTTTTAAATGTTTTAGATTTTTGCGTGTTTAATGTTCGTGTGTGATCGTTTAATAACTTTGACGACTTTTCTAACCAACAGTGATGAATAGGAGCATGTATAGCTAGCTTGATATCAATTTTAAAATTAACTCTTAAAAGTTCTAGACCAGTGTTAGTTGTACCAGGACATTGGATCACTCGGCTGTATCACCAGGTAATTTAAACCTTTTTGGTAATATAAAGTAATTCGGAGGCTATTCCATAATTTGATTATCCCTTTTAAAGTTTTAGATAGAGCTTTGATTTTATATTGTTACAGATTAAGAAGAAATAAACCTAGAAGTTGTTGGAGATTTAAAAAATTAAAATTGTCAGTGGTTTTTTATTAACCTCGTTAAAACTTTGATCATCCCTTGACCCGAGTGTTGCATTTGCAAAATAAATATTGAGGTAGCGTACTCCATGTAACATACACACGGTTAATATTAAAACAACCCTGATGTTTCAATAACATCAAAAATAGAAATAATGTTTTTGCACTACCTTCTTCGTCAAAATTTAACCTAATGATATATAAGTACGAGATAGAATTAAAGACGTTTTTTCAACACTAACGTATTTAAACTTATAGGTCGGTATTTAAATAATACATAGTAACTATAAATAGAAGATAATAAAAGTTTTTTTTAAAATTTTGATCGGACATACCGAACAGAACCAGACCCAAGAAGGTGGTGACAAAATGAAAAAACCCAGTTTTGTAATTCTTGGATTTTTCTAAATTTGGTGCTAAAGTATATAAAGATAATTAGATTCTATAATTGTTTTACATTTAAAAATATAAGTTCATTGCATTAAACGTTTTATTTTTTTACAATGGGGCGAATCATTAAACGAATAAAATCTTACAATGTTAAAATAACAATGCTTCCGTAGTTTTTGAGATATTTTTAATAGGCCTAGTTAAGTTTATGAGTTTCTACCTTGTACAACGGCGAGAAATGCTGTACTGGTCGCTAGCAACGCAATAACTGAGCCACTTAGAATACTGTGAGTTTATATTGGTACTATATTCACATTTAGGCTGTCTGTTTTGAGTGTTATTGGTACCTGGTATTTCAATCCTGTTCCAAAATTGATTTGTAGCATTACGTACATCGCAAACCATACCAATTCAAAGTTGCATTGCTACTGCTAACCCAATAATTTGGTGTAGTTGGTGACCCATTATTAATATCTCGATATTGTTAAAATACCTCGTTTCACTGTTAAATTTCCTGATTCTAACAATATATAGGAAGTGGTTAAATTAATTATAAGGACTAAGTGATCTTCAGGTATTCAGGAGGTATATTCTTTAGGTATTCGGAAAAAAACTTATAATTTATTATATGATTATCCGTGACGAAAACCACAACAAAATTGTAATCGGGTTACATGTTGTATTTTAATAAGCTAATAATATGTGATTTTAATTTTCAGATTTTTGAGATCCACCATTTTGAGACGAGTGATGACAATCGTGATGTAACAACCCTAGTAAGTAAGTTATACTAAATCTTATAAGTAACAGTACGCTGCATGACATGTATATTCCAATTGCAATTTTATATTCAAACAGGAGTATTCCCTTATGTCGCAGGTAAATTCCAGGTAATAGTTTTAGATAGAGCTAGGATTTTATAGTTTTACAGATTGTGAAGAAATAAAGCTTGAAGCTGTAGGTGATTAAACAATTACCATTTATGAGAGCCCATTAATTAATGTCTACCTTCTAAAAATACATTGATTATTCCTTGACCTGACGGTTGTATTTAAAAATAAAATATAAAGGTAGTGTTCTCCTTGCTCCACACATAGTAAATATGAAAACAATTCCGCTTTTACAATAATATTAAAAATAAATACGTTCCCGTAAATATCATCATTCACAAAAATTTTTTTATACTACCATTACATATTCCTAATAATTATACTTGGTTATGTAACTACGGGATATAATCCAACACTGAAAAATGTATTTAAACTTATATTTCCGTATCTACACACTATATGGTAATTATAAATAGGAAATGGAACGAGGCTGTTGATTTCGATCAGTCTCACCGATTTTGATCATCATCAGATCCAATGAGAAAATGTCAGAATACAAAACAATAAAAAACACATTTTTAATGAAACCGTTTTGAAATGATTGGATGTTTGTAACCTTAGTCCAAAATTATATACAGAAAATTAGATTCTTAAGCTATTTTATATTTTAAAATATTAGTTAATTGCTTTAAAAATGGTATTTTCCTTCACAATGAGCCAACGAATAACATTTTACTTTGTAAATTACAATGTTTCCATAGTTTAGAGATATTTTAATTGGCCAGACATTATTTAACATTTCATACCAATATTTGGCTCAACCATTTGTCATGTTTTAATTACATTTGTTTAAATAGCAATTATAATAATTACAATGAGAATCACCATAAATATTTGCTTACTACGTGTAAATAAAATAAAACCGAACTCATAAGGGAACTTTAAATTATAGTACTATACTTTTTATTCTATCTTTCGTGTAAAGTAAATGCACTACCAGTTTCTCTAAATAATAGTAACTCGTTGCTGTACAATGAGTCCCTAAAGCTGAGGTTATTCATAGATATTACATTTTACCCAATCGTGTATGCGAAAACAATTTTTTAGGTAATCGTTTAATCGAGATAGGGCTAACATTTTACAGTACTTTGGTATTATACGGATGCCACTATTTTTGGAGGTTAAATTTTTACCGGATACAAAGGATAACTACATAAATCGAAAAAACGTACTTTTATTGACTTACTGTACAAATTTTACATCATTCTGATGAGCGGTCTTTGTGTTGTGCCTCCCAAAAGGCAGCGATGTCCGCTACGATCGTGTTGAATGCGTCGCCGCCGCTAGCAGCCACACCCGATCGCCACATGTACTCCGCCAAACATACAGCGCGCTGCGGCAGTTATGTTAGGATGGGTTATCATAAAAATACGTACGGTTTCCTCTTCATTTCGAGGTAATCCCACACCAAAAGAACGTCACTCATTATAAAAACAAATGTAACGTAGTGCACGGCAATAAATCACTCATGACACTGACCCAGATACAGGCGGTGACAGGTGATGCGCGCGCTCCGGTCAACGACCTGACCTTGGCCTATTTGGAGGGGGTTTGGCGGCCGGAAGTATGACTCATCAGGTATCATTCGATTCGTAATGAAACAAGAAAAGTCCTACAATCATTTTTATGATAACCCATCCTAACATAACTGCCGCAGCGCGCTGTATAAGGGTGGCATCCGTATAATACCAAAGTACCCATTTTACTTTCTTATACTACGCCCCTTGACTGGGTGCCAAACTGACTTCCAGTAACATATTTTTAAAATATTTAATTATTAATTATGAGATTTATAATACTGCATCTGACCCATTTAATGAATTTTATAACCAATTGTTTTAATTAACACAAGTTTACAGTTGTTTAGTTTGTGTTAGTCATGAATAACCATGGTCAGATCGACTCCTTCAGATAATCACTTCAGAAATCGATTGCCAGCTCGATACTTCGGAATACAATTAACCGAAATCGATAGTATCAGTTATTTTTATTGATTATTCACAATTAATTGTTGAATAATTTGTTCAATTCATATTGAGAGGTAACGGCGGATGACCTGGACCAAAAAGTGTCGTCAAATTATGCTTTTTGTCCCAGGACGAAAAATAACTGATGTAGGTTTATTAAACCTGCAAAAGGCACATCTAGAGAGTAAGAGCTTGTCATTGAAACATGAATACAAAATATTTGGTTTAGAGGTCTAAAATCACCAAACAAAAATCAAGATATTCTTTTAATAATATAGTTACCGATCCTTTTTGTCACAATAACTTATGCCATGGTATACCTGTATCGGCTGTTAGTGTTATTAAATTCATACTATTTACTTAGAGGTAAATATAATAAATACTCTGAGGAAATTACTTCCTCTCAAAGCGAAGTTAAATATTCTGTTTTGTACTATAGCACTACTGTATAATCAAGTTTAATAAATTGCATTAGCGAAATTTCTTATTTTTTGGTACTATGATAAGATGAAGTATTTGTCTCAATTACAGCACCTATTCAGTAAACTTGAATAAATCAAACCGTAAATTGTAGAACATAAATATTATAAGTATTTAACGTTTTAATAAGAAAAATTTTACACCATACCATCTAATAATCCGATGGTAACTTTTTGTGATGTTTACCGCGGAAACAACCGAAACATAATATTAACTTTGTTAATTGAAGTAGTACGGAAACCATATATTTGTGCACAAGTTCATTTTAAAACTTGTACAGTATATATTAAAGCCCATGAAAATAAAATTCCCAAAACCTCTATTGTTTTTAGACTCATTCATACAGCCATTAATAATCATATTATCATTCAATATGCTATTATGACCATTTTTATTAAATGACAATGAACTATTATGCAGAACTTAAGTTTAAAATTAATATAACATTGAAACATATTACGAATAATGGTTCATTAGCAGTCAGTTATAATAAAGAATAGTGGTGAACAGCACTGTTTAGCAAATAACCCAATCACATTATTAACCGAATGCTAATGTTTAGCCAACAATGACCGTAGTTGCAACGTTTCTAGGCTCATTTGCAATAATTTTACAAATAAACTGGAACAATAATTTGATACCATTACAATCCAATAATGGTCTATATTTTTCAATTGTCATTAACGATGTTTAAATGACGTAACATTTAAACAGCTTGTCTTGTGTTATTAGTATATGATATTTTATGAATGCCTGGTTTAGAAATGTATTTTAACATAGTGCAATTTACACTGCTGTAAAATAAATGTAAGATGAAAATAAATATATGCGTTAAATTAGAACTCTCCAAAATGAAACAACAAAATATTATGCTCAATTATATTAATTGCAAAATTAATTTCATGTCGTGTTTTAAATTGTATAGCAATAAATCTTAACAATACAGTATAATAATAATAAAGTATACATAAATAATGCATAAGTAAAATTAATTAATACCATTGTATACATTACAACAGTCCAGTATAGACTCGGTCACTATTTTAAATATTTTAATTTATCATACTGCAATGTTTAATAACCGTTTAAATATTTATACATATACTGTAAATATTTATATTGTGAAAAACTAAGAAAAGTTAAAAGTATCTGTATTTAACGTATTTGTTATGAAGAGAAACCCCAACCTATAAGACTTCATTATTATTATTGTAGAAAATACCTTAAAACCTATTTAAGGAAAATTATTTTAAACATCATAAATACTTTATTTTTAATAACCCTGAAAAAATATGTCATTGCTTGACAAAATCATAACATATGTAAAATAAAAATGATTATTTGAAATTAAAACCAAAGTTAGCTGGTTGGCTGTACGCCGATAGCATAACGTAGATACAGAGACCTCAGCATAGCACTTTATTTTTACTCATGAAATATGTTAATATTGTGGTCATAACTTTGATTATAACTAACAAAAGCTATGTTCTGTTGGAAATTTAGTTTGTTTAATATTATTTATCATTACATTAATGTGTTGTGTGACTTTATAACTGTCTTCATGCTGTGTGCAATTGAAGGTAGTACATGTTCTCAATTCTTCAATCGTGAGATGAAAATTTAATGAACTATAAATCGGTACTACACGTATAACTAGACATTGTAATTTGTTTGCGAACAAATTTTTAAACAAATTACTTGTAATGTTGGGATGGTCGTAAAGTTTGATTCAACTGAACAATTTAATGTAAACTTTTCTTTTAAGAAACCAAGCATTGAAATTTGTTTCATGTTCTCATGAAAATAACGTGGTTAATAATATTTTTGAACAATAAAATTAAATAAATATGTTCGTGAGTTAAGTCAAGATGTGATCCTCTGGCTAGAGTCCAGGTATTACTCTGTAAATTATAATCTAACTGCAGTGCAGACTTCGGAATTAAGAAGTCCATTTTTTCCAGTAAAGCCTTTCTTATTTCTTCGTGAATTACTAAAATTTTGCCTTCCAACATTTTAAATGTAATATTATCATACTCATAATAATAGTTATTTATCTGCGTAAGAAAAAAAATTAAGTTTACCCATACTGGATAAGAAGTGGCAATCGGAGAAGGGGGACTTTAAACTTCTTATTCCTTTATGCGACATCAATTATAGTTTGTGACGTTCAGTTTTTTCTGTCTTAAAATACATGTTGATTTTGGAGAGCCACTCTCGGATAAAGCACAGTATTTAATCTATAAACAAATAAATAATCTTGAAATATGCCAGTTGTAACCAAAATTGCAATCCTATTTTATTTTTATTAATTATACACTTGCTTAGTAACATAGTGCTTTAAAGAAACATAGTATAAAATCAGTCCTTCAAATATGCTAAATCATTGGAGATTTTCCCGGCACACCCACTTCCATAGATGTAAGAGAGAGTTATATCGATAGTGTTCATATGTAGCCGGACACAGGTTTGCACTAGAACTTACATTTCACTACGTATCATTACATCTATCATCGTATCATTCGGTAAAGTGATCATCCATAATATCAGGTTTTAGTTAAATATTTAATAATATTTAATATTTAACCCCCGCCCCCCAAAAAAAGTAGTACAAAGAAACTTTATTTTCTAAAAATTACTTTATATTTTCACACTTTTTACCTAGAAAAGTTAAAGGCATACAAGATCCTAGAAAAGGGAATAAATATATCTGATTTGGAACGCAAAGGATAGTTTAAAATAAATATAACAAAGATAAAATGGCTTAATTAGTCATGACAATAAAAACAATTGTTAGGAATAATTTTGTTTGCAAACTACACTCCAGTTTATTACCCTAAACCAATATTTAAAAAAAACTTAAATTTAGTGAAGTAACAAATTATATTATCCTCATTCAAGATAAAAGGCTTATCTGGCAGTATTTTTAAAGAAAAAAAAAACATTTAAATTAAAAAACTAAAATGACAATTGAATTAAATAACAATGTGATAGTAAAGTGTGGCCTACTGCAGTCATTAGTTAACTACGCTCTCTGCAGTTGTTACTTGACTTTGAATAGATTTACGTGGTGACCCGTATTGTGTTCTTCTCTTCAAATATACATCCTAATACTTGTTAAGCTATTATCACGTAAGAAGTATTTTATCACGCAGTTGTACATAAATAACTAATTGTAACCAACGTTTTGCTTTGTTCCGGTAGTAAAAAAATTAAACTTAATATAAATTGAATCTAGCTAGAATCTAGCCTAGAATCTAGCTTAAGTGAAGCGATGTACCAAGTATCATCAGTATAAATTCATAAATTAGCGATATATACCATGTTGATTATTCTATATAAGAATAACATGGGGGATGGTAAGCAGCTTCGCTGCAACAAGGAACACTAAATAATGGTTTTTTATTCAATTATCAATAGAGCTTATCTAAGTGAAGTCACACTCCAAGTTTCAACCATATACATTCATAAATAAGCAATATGTAACATTTTAATTAACCTCCATAAGAATAACATGGGGACTGAGTACTTCGGTTTGCTGCTACGGGAACCTTAGGCAAAAAATAGTTGTTTTTTTTACAGTTAAGTTATAATATTATTTACATGAAACCCCATATTTTGTGTTCCTTGTTGCAGCACACCTGTTTAATTAGCCCCATGTTATTCTTTTGGAGAATAATTATAATGCTATATATTGCTTATATTTATGAATGAATATTGATGAAACTTGGTATGTGGCTTCAACTATTTTAATTATATTTATATTTGCATAAAAACCAATTGATTGTGTTCCTTGTTTCAGCAAACCTGCGTACTCATCACCAATGTTATTCTTAATGGGAGTAATTAAAATTTTACATATCGCTTATTTGTGAATATATTTTAACGACAATGTGTATGCGGATTTTCGTGGAATTAAGATATATATATTATGAATTAGAAATTCGCTGAGTACGCAGGTTTGCTGTGACGGGGTATTAATTATTTGCTGTACATAGCAACCAATCGGCGCTTGGGCTCGGGACTGTCACAGAAGGAAAATGGGCAGAGCTTTTGGTAGATTATTGACCAACCAATTTATAGTAGAGTATTAAACATTTCATCAGCTAGTTTATTATGTGTTGAGTAGGCATATATCACAGTGGATATGTCCAATGGTGGTGACGCAGACAATAATTTAGGCAACAATATTACATAGGTGGGAGCGCGGGTTGTTCGGACGGGTTTACGAGCAAGGGCGGCCCGACAGTCCATAATCCATGGAGTAATAACTAATGATGGCAGTATATGAGTAAACCGCTGAAAACATAAATGTATATTGTCAGAGGGTATATTTAACACAATATTATACATTTCGGTTTATGTTAACTGCGATTTGTTACAATCCTATGAATGTAGCCCAGCTAGAATAAACATTAAACCTAATACTTTCTGATTTCATTTCATACTTCCTTTTTATTCTAACGGGTAAATATTTTACTGTAGGGTAAATAAATAAGCCATTGTATTTTACTAAAACAAATTTAAAAATAAAAATTGAGTTATGCGATTTAAAATCGTTATTAGTGTTGGGTTAGTAAACGTGTACAGTTTTATTATTGATGTAAATAATAATAATACTAATGATGTACAATTATTTCAATTAAGATTATTACGGATATTTCAAACATAAACAGACTCAACAGTATCGTGATTGCGTAGTAAAATGTTCTTCGCAATGTTGAATATTAAAGAGTTATAGATAATAAAGGACGTTTGTTTTACAGAATGGCTTACCTGACTCACAAGTCCTGCGTACCCAAAATATTGCTTTAATATTAAAGTTAAAATCATCGCTGATGATGACCGATATGACTGGTTGAAATCGATTGTTCTGTAAAATTGTCTTTGTTGTAAATTAACGTCATTCTATGTAAGTACAGTATAAGTGTAAATATATTTTGTAGTGTTGTGAGGCATAGTTTATTTTATTTAATTAGATTCTTTTTGGAACTTAATTTAATAAATCATAAAGTAATAAGAAGTGGCCTGACATAATGAACGTGTTTTCAACTATGATTAAACTGGATGCGGTGTCAATCACTGCATTGACAACACCAACCTCGTTTACCGTTAAGATGTTTCTGATCAAATGGTTCGTTATCCGATAATGTACAATATAATATCAAATAGAAAGTCAACGTGGCCAAAGTTTATCGTAGCCGAAATAAATCAACCGAAGCTGTAATTGGTGATAAATCATATTTAGCTTACCACTCGCAGTGAAGCTACAATCCCTTTACCAAACGTATTCCTGTAATAATTACCAGCAACACTTTCAGCAGATTACTAACAGCTTTTATAATATAAATAATAGAATTATTCACTTACGACTATTCAGCATTATGAAAGTATTACATACGGTATCACATGGTTTATTCGAATGTTGAAATAATTAAACACAATATTTGTGACACAAAGCGGCTGTTTTATAAAGGGCTTTATGAAGTAAAAGTATACGTTGAAATATTGCAACCAATAAGTATATTTTACAAAAAATACATTTTCAAACTTTTAAATAATAAAAGAGTATTTATATTAATGACCAAATGTTTACATAGTAAATTTAACCCATTAAATATACTTTCTTTTGTTTTTTATTTAGAGGTGATCAAAAATTACATATAATTACTTCATCTTACACATTAATCATTGTGTTACCTTTTAATCCTAAATGTGTAAATTTGGACCTAAATATATATGTTTAGGGGCTTAATCAATAAATAATAATTAAATGTATCTATATTTACTCACTTGTGGATATTACTTATAAACACATAATATGTAAATATTCGGTAACACTGTCATTAATGTAATCTTTATCATACAGTTCCCGCCAGTATTGTTTAAAATCCAATAAAGATTTCAAACAACAGTACCGTGGAAATAATTTCCCTATTGTCGGGAACAATTGTAATGGTGAAAAATACAAAATCTTACATTGATGAATACATAGTGTGAAAGAGAATATAAGAGTATGTTTGTTGGTTTTGTCCTATAACACTTTGACGTGCACACCAAT